>CM033739.1:29304180-31704180 GCA_019671005.1 Hibiscus mutabilis | reverse complement strand
CTTTTACTTTTTCTAGGCTCTAATTCTATCTCTAGAGTATTCTTGGTAGGAACAGAAGAAGTTGAGGCATGACTTTCTAACTGTGTTTCAAAACTTAAACTAGGTTTCTTTAAAGGAAAGTTATCTTCAAAGAACATAGCACCCATAGTTTCAGAAATAAAGAAGTCATGCAGATACATGAATCTGTATGAGGCACTGTTTGAAGTAAACTGTATAAACACTGCATCAACGATCTTGGGACCGATGGTGGACTTCTTAAAGTAAGGCAAACCAACTTTTTCCACACCCCCACACTTTCAAGTATTGCAAATTAGGTACATAACCTTTCCACAACTTGTATGAGGTATAGTCTAATTTCTTATGAGGTAATTTATTTAATATGTGATTTACTGACAGAATGGCTTCCCCTCATATGTTATCGGATAACCCATAACTTAATAACAAAGAGTTCATCATCTTCTTCAAAGTTCTATTTTCCCTCTCAGCTATACCATTCCATTGAGGAAAATAGGGGGCATATGTTTCATGAATTATGTCTATCTTTTCACACACCTCTTTAAGAAAAATATACATGTATTCATCATCTCTATCAGATCTAAGTTGTTTTATTCTCTTATCAAGCTGATTTTCAACTTCTGCCTTATAAATAAGAAAGAAGTTTTGTAACACCCCTTTTCGTATCTATATGACGAATACGAGTCAGGAATGTCACAACTTTACCATCCTTAAATATTAATGATATTTGAAACAAAATTAGAGTTTTGATAATTTTGAAGCCAAATCTTGAGTACTGGTACACCCTGTCCCAAAATGCATATTCTTGCTTTTTTATATTTCTAATTCATCCTAATTCGATTTCCAAATGTCTTCCAATGTTATGTATGCTTATAGGGAACAATTGACTATCAGAAAACATACATGCTCTCAATTACCTTAGCATGCAACTCATCACCTGAGGTTACTCTTAACTTTGAATCTTTCTAGAAAATACCAATTATTATGAAACCATAACGAACTTTAAAGGCCAATCACGACTCAAATAGGTTTAGCAAGTATACATGCCACTATAATAATCAAACCTAAATTTGGATGTCATTACTGTGATTACCTGTTGAGCTTTCCAATATTGATGCAATGCTCTTCCCACTTTCATCTTGATTTACCTACGTGTGCACAATCAATCACACGCTAAGTACGAACTTAGTGAGGCAATAAAGGAAGTTAATAACAATAATTTAAACTTTATTTGACTTTACGGCTATGTTTATATAACATGATATATATACCAAAGCATCAACTTTTACATTGCATTAGTAATGATTTACTACATGTAAATGTCATAAGACTTTCATGCTTGTTCATTTGTCATAATATGCCATATATGCATAAATGCATCATGATCACTAGATATGTATTACCATCATGTTAATCATATATTAACATAATATAAACCGGATATAAATTTCTTACCAATATATTTTCCATTTATTCCAAAAGCTCATAAGCTTGTTCACCTATTTATCTTTTATTAGCCAACAAAACATACCCTAAATATAAGCCTATAAGAACCCTGGGTATACGAGTCAAAACCGCACATAAGGTTGTGCTAACCATCCGCACGTAAGGCCGTGCAAACCATCCGCACGTAAGGCCGTGCTAACCATATACACTAAGTGTCATTTATATACACTATAGTGCTAAATCGAGTATGCATCGTTCTGCTGGACTCTATGGCATGCCAACTATACCCTGTCCCTCAATGGCTTACTTGGGCATATTTTCCATATTTATTTCATCCATGACAATGTATATCAACATAATTTAACATTGGGCAGTTCATACCCGAAATAACATTCATAATACAACATCAAATATAACTAGTGATACATGCATTTATATTCAACTTTTGACATATTTATAACATGTCAAAAATATGATTATGACATAAATATCATGCCAAATATTTAGAACATGTCAAATATATGATTATGACATAAATATCATGCCAAAATAAACAAGGTAGACTCATCGCAAGTCTTCCTAATGATGTATAAAACATCCATATATCATGTTATGTATGCATTGCACTCACCTTGGCCACTTAACACAATGCCTCATTAAATCTTAGTTCGACATTTTCTTTCATAGAACCTCGAACCTTCTTTGATTCGGACTTGACTTCATTAATCACATGAATAAAATAAAAATATTTGTTAGATTCAAATCTAACATTAACTTAAACATGTTGTCTAATATAATCATTCAAATATAAAATTTCCAAATATTTTTCCTTTCTTCCTTGTACTGTTCAAAACTCATTATGGTCCCTAGTGACCAATTTGAACTTCCAATAATTCTTCCAAGCTTGCTAACTAACATTTAAAAACAAAATGTTTCAAATTCCACTTTCTGACAGCTTGATCTACCTTCAAAGATTTACTTATACATGGCAGAATATATACTGGATCTTAATTTCCTTTATACCGGAGAAACTAGATTCGATAAATATTCTAACGCTATAAGCCACATAAATTAATAAAATCAAAAAAAATTATGAAAAATCACTGAATTCACGTCACAGACTGTCCATGCAGAAAAATTCTCTATAATATTTCTGACCTTCATTCGAATAAAAATTCATATATTTTAACTCGGAACTCGAAATCAGTTTTCGTTTGCTGGAAACAAAACTAAACTAAAATTTTTTTACAACGGTATACAATTCATCATCTAACCATTTTTGTAGAATTTATGGTGAATTTTTAAACTTACTGCCATAATTCAAATTCCAACATAACTTTCCATAAATAACTTCTAATTTACACCAATTTCTCCCTGTTTCTCTACTTGTCAATTTAGTCCCATCACTTTACTTCAAATGACTAGAATAAAGCTTTTATTTATATTTTCTCTTTACATCCTTCATCAAAATAGGCTTAACCTGTACTTCTCTAATTTTTCTTGATTTGTCGAGATGTTCACCAAAATTTCAAATATAAGGATTCAAGCTTCTTAACTTTGCAAATTAGTCCTCCAATCAACAATACTACCTTAATTCCATCATTTTAACTAAAAATCAGATTTACTCCTTCTACATATCCTCTTTGCCAAATCGACCATTCAAGTTTGACAATTTGTCAAAATGGTCACTAATGTGATTAACCGTCGGTTTAGCATTCTAACTTCATTTTCACGTCTCTAACATCATTAATAATATAAATACACATCAAATTCATAAAAATCAGATCTGGTACCTTAATTTTGAAGCTTGCTGAAATGGTCCCTATGTATTTAACTTAGGGTTTTGCTGCCAAACAACAAATCAAGCTTACTAGATCATTAATCCAACATCACAAACCCTAAGTTAGACTTGAATCCATAAACCCTAATATTCTCTATACAAAACGAAATATGTAAGGTTTAAATTCCAACTCAATAACATGATTCTAACATCATACAAGCATGATTCTAACTTAAAATCAACCATGGATTCAATCATAAAAGCCCCAATTTGTTCATAAACCCTAATTTCTTCCTCATATCAAATCACATAAACGAAGCAAGTATTCTATGAATTATTTACATCAAAAGATAGAGCTCAAAGAGTAGAACAACTTTGTAGTTCGAAAGATTACTTGAAAATCGAGATTTGGGGCTTAAATTGAGCTTGTAAAAATTTTCTCTTCTTTTTCTCTTCACCAACGTTTTGGTGAGTATTTTTGCTGATAATTCCTTCACAATTCATATTTTTAAGACACTTGTATCATTAAAAATAAATTTTTGATTCAACAAATTCTACTTTCCAAAAATACTCTCAAACTAGATTTATGTTTCTAATTTTCCATTTTGTAATGTGTCAACTAGACATAGTTGGTTCTAATCAGCCACTATTTATCCATAAAATAAATCTCAAAATTCCCTCCATGTCCTTTTTGGGAAAAATGACCAAAATGCCCTTTATTGATCAACTTACTCACAAAATTGCCGTTTCATGTCATTTCGGCCGATTTAAATTTTTTCGATCTTTTTAACATCAAATTATCCATAAAATGATATTTTATGACTCTTATAAGGTCCATGGAACTATCTCTGAAATTTTAGCTCAATACGATTATCCGAATATTTTTCTGAACTTTATTGCTTTATAGCCATTAACACAAACTCCGTACGAAAAATTTGAGTAACATGAAAACATCAATCTTGGAGGTGAACTATTCATTTATGGGGTTAAAATACAAAACTTTTGAAAATTACACTTTGATCCCTAAACTTTTCCAAAGTTTATACTTAGCCACAAAACTTTCAAAATTTACATTTTGGTCACTATCCAAAAATTGGGATATTACAATCTCCCACTTAAGAAAATCTGTCCTTGAATTTTTTATTCATACCTGATTCAAAAGGGTGAGGAAACTACTTTCTCATATCTTTTTCTCTTTGCCAAGTCGCTTTTTCGACTTCATAATTTTGCCAAAGAACGTTAACAAGCAAGATCATCTTATTTCTTAGTTCTTTGACTCCATGTGCCGATATCTTTACCGATTCTTCCTCATAAATCAAATTCGGTTGAATCTTTATTCCTTCTGGATAATGATATGTAAAGGATCTGATCTATTACTTCTTGAGCATCGATACATGAAATATATCATGAATCTTGTCCATTTTCAGTGTAAGACTAACTAATAAGCCACCAGACCAACTTTTTTCACAATCTTATATTGTCCAATAAATCTCAGACTCAGCTTCCTTTTTTGTCCAAACCATAACACCACCTTCCAAGGTGAAACTTTTAAGTAATACTTTATTCTTAACTTCATATTAAATATCCTTTCTTTCAAGATTAGCAGATAATATCCATCATTCTAAAGAAATTCTAGATTGCTTCGAACCATTCTTACTTTATTCTCCACATCCTGAAATAAATCAGATTCAATCACCTTTTAGTTCTCTTTTTAACTCATTGTCATCAGGGATATAAATTACCCCTCGATAATATGAACATCCTTTAGACTTAACTCTGAAATCTTTAATTCTCTCTTTCCACCTTATAGAATTCTTTCCAAGCATATCTTATCTCTCATATGTAAATCTTTGATCTGATTTGTCAAAGTGGACTTGAGCTGAAGCTATGTAATCAATATAATGTTTTCTTCCAAAGGTAATTGGGCATTTAATGTTTATAAGTCAAAGAATGACTTTTGGCTAAATACATCAACTACTACTTTAGCCTTATTACATCAATACACATCCCAACCTATTATGGGACGTATTATTGAATAAGGTAGAATCCTTACTAGATTCATACTACACTAATACTAGTGCTACTATCAAATCTTATTCTACTGGTAATAATATAATTATAATTTAATCTTAGAGGAATATACTGCTTCTTTTGACTAACATCACTGGAGCTTCCTAAGGTGATATACTAACCTCAATCTAATGACTCTTGCAACTAGACCGCCTTTAGCTTTCTCAAATCTAGTAAGAGCCATTCTGTAAAGTGTAATCAATATAGGTCCAACATTGGATTGAATCCAATCCTAAACTTAGCCTCTCGATTAAGCGTCAAGCCTGTCAGCTCCTCTTGGGAAACCCATTTAAATCTCACAAACAATATGATTACTCTTCCAACTTACCCTTGATTCTCAGTATCCATAGCATAAGTTAAATAATTTTCACATTGGTAACAAAATTCCAATAAAAACTCTGCATGCTTATGCATGCCAATTATCACAACACTCACATGATTGGTTTTGTGATTTTCTTGAATCTCCAACATTAATTATAATTGTTAGAGAGTTCTTAATTTTCCTTGTCTCGATCTCTTAGCGGAACTATGTAATAAATTAAGCTTGATATCTTTGCTGAGAATCCTCACCACTTTTTAGAAGTGGTGAAATACATAATGATTCACTATTCCTCTTTACGAGCTGTGACCTTTGTTTAGATATTTCTTATTATAAACCCTTTGCATTGCCTTTGGCATAAATTACTACTTCATGAAACTTTGAAATACATAGGGCAGTCAGTACTTCTTTGTACCTGACCTCCAGCTCTCTATGAGCTGTCATAACAGGCTCTCTTTTTGTCTGTAGAAAGTAGTTTAGAAGCAAATCAGCTCAGTTTATGGAACTTGCACTCATACCCGTAAATAATCCAATTACCCTAATTAAGATGCAAAAAACTCCGTTACATCTCTATGATAAACTTTGTTACGGAACACTCAATGAAAGAACTTCTAGTTAATAGACTTTTAAGTATGTACCGTAACATTAGTTTATCAAATACGAGTCTAA
Source organism: Hibiscus mutabilis (assembly GCA_019671005.1). Lineage (NCBI taxonomy): Eukaryota > Viridiplantae > Streptophyta > Magnoliopsida > Malvales > Malvaceae > Hibiscus > Hibiscus mutabilis. The sequence continues at coordinate 31,697,881 of CM033739.1, read as the reverse complement.
TCCTTTCAAATGAGATACTACTTTTTTTTACTCTCCTCTGATCATCAATATAGAGTTCCTTCAACATAACTTTTATATCATTAAACCATAGATTAACAATCATATGATCTCCATTAACATCTCTCTGAAAATCTAGTGTGTTAGAACTCCTAATTCTTTTGCAATCGGTGCCTAAGCAAGCTGATTCATGATCGCATCTAATGCCTGGAAGAAAGGCTCTTAATCCAGAACATGCATATCATGTTACTCTGTTGCCTCTGCACCATGCTAAGCTGAGGGTAGAATATTATCATTAACCTTATCACTCTCGTGAATCTCTTGTTGATCCACTCGCCTATACTCCTGACACGATTCTTTTAACCTCACACATTGGAATTTAACATTATTATCATAATGAAGTAAGCATTGCATCTATTCAAACAAGTAAAATCATCAGTAATTTGACATCCTAGTGCATGTATACACTTTTGACCTTTACCATACTTCGTTTAACTTCAGAACAGGCTAAACATGTAGCTCTAAGACCAATAAATATAACACCCATTTTCGTATCCATACGATGAATACGAGTCAGGAATGTCACAACCTTACTATCCTTAAATATTAATGATATTTGAAACAAAATTCAAGTTTTGATAATTTTGAACCCAAATCTTGAGTACTAGTACACCTTGTCCCAAAATGCACATTCTTGCATTTCTATATTTCTAATTCATCCTAATTCAATTTTCAAATGTCTTCCAATGTTATGTATGCTTATAGGGAACAATTGACTATCATAAAACATACATGCTCTCAATTATCTTAGCATGCAACTCATCACCTGAGGTTACTCTTAACTTTGAATCTTTCTAGAAACGCAAATTATTATGAAACCATAACGAACTTTAAAGGCCAATCACGACTCAAATAGGTTTAGCAAGTATACATGCCACTATAATAATCAAACCTAAATTAGGATATCATTATTGTGATTACCTATTGAGCTTTCCAATATTGATGCAATGCTCTTCCCACTCTCATCTGGATTTACCTACGTGTGCACAATCAAACACACACTAAGTACGAACATAGTGAGACAATAAAGGAAGGTAATAAAAATAATTTAAACTTTATTCGACTTCATGGCTATGTTTATATAACATGATATATATACCAAAGCATCAACTTTCACATTGCATTAGTAATGATTTACTACATGCTAATGTCATAAGACTTTCATGCTTGTTCATTTGTCATAATATGCCATATATGCATAAATGCATCATGATCACTAGATATATATTACCATCATGTTAATCATATATTAACATAATATAAATCGGATATAAATTTCTTACCAATATACTTACCATTTATTCCAAAAGCTCATAAGCTTGTTCACCTATTTATCTTTTATTAACCAATAAACCATAGCCCAAATATAAGCCTATGAGAACCCTGGGTACACGAGTCAAAACTGCACATAAGGTTGTGCTAAGCATCCGCACTTAAGGCCGTGCTAACCATCCGCACGTAAGATTGTGCTAACCATATACACTAAGTGTCCTTTATATACACTATAGTGCTAAACCGAGTATGCATCGTGCTGTTGGACTCTATGACAAGCCAACTATACCCTATCCTTCAATGACTTACTTGGGCATATTTTCCATATTTATTTCATCCATGAAAATGTATATCAACACAATTTAACATTGGACAGTTCATACCCGAAATAACATTCATAATACAACATCATATATAACTAGTGATCCATGCATTTATATTGAACTTTTGACATATTTAGAACATGTCAAATATATGATTATGACATAAATATCATACCAAAATAAACAAGGTAGACACATCGCAAGTCTTCCTAATGATGTATAAAACATCCATATATCATGTTATGTATGCATTGCACTCACCTTGGCCACTTAAGACAATGCCTCATTAAATCTAGTTCGATCTTTTCTTTCATAGAACCTCAAACCTTCTTTGATTCAGACTTGACTTCATTAATCACATGAATAAAATAAAATATTTGTTAGATTCAAATCGAACATTAACTTAAACATGTTGTCTAATATAATCATTCAAATACAAAATTTCCAAATATTTTTCCTTTCTTCCTTGTACTGTTCAAAACTCATTATGGTCCCTAGTGACCAATTTGAACTTCCAGTAATTCTTCCAAGCTTGCTAACTAACATTTAAAAACAAAATGTTTCAAATTCCACTTTCTGACAGCTTGATCTACCTTCAAAGATTTACTTATACAGGGCAGAATATATACTGGATCTTAATTTCCTTTATACCGGAGAAACTAGATTCGATAAATATTCTAACGCTATAAGCCACATAAATTAATAAAATCAAAAAAAATTATGAAAAATCACTGAATTCACGTCACAGACTGTCCACGCAGAAAACTGCTCTATAATTTTTTTGACCTTCATTCGAATAAAAATTCATATATTTTAACTCGGAACTCGAAATCAGTTTTCGTTTGTTGGAAACAAAACTAGACTAAAAAATCTTTACAACGGTATACAATTCATCATCTAACCATTTTTGTAGAATTTATGGTGAATTTTTAAACTTACTGCCATAATTCAAATTCCAACATAACTTTCCATAAATAACTTCTAATTTACACCAACTTCTCCCTATTTCTCTACTTGTCAATTTAGTCCCATCACTTTACTTCAAATGGCTAGAATAAAGCTTGTATTTATACGTTCTCTTTACATCCTTCATCAAAATAGGCTTAAACCTGTACTTCTCTAATTTTTCTTGATCTGTCGAGATGCTCACCAAAATTTCAAATATAAGGATTCAAGCTTCTTAAATTTGCAAATTAGTCCTCCAATCAACATTAATACCTTAATTCCATCATTTTAACTAAAAATTATATTTACTCCTTCTACATATCCTCTTTGCCAAATAGACCTTTCAAGTTTGACAATTTGTCAAAATGGTCACAAATGTGATTAATAGTCGGTTTAGCATTTTAACTTCATTTTCATGTCTCTAACATCATTAATAATATAATTACACATCAAATTAATAAAAATCAGATCTGGTCCCTTAATTTTGAATCTTGCCAAAATGGTCCCTATGTATTTAACTTAGGGTTTTACTTCCAAACAACAAATCAAGCTTACTAGATCATTAATCCAACATCACAAACCCTAAGTTAGACTTGAATCCGTAAACCCTAATCTTCTCTATACAAACTGAAATATGTAGGGTTTAAATCCCAACTCAATAACATGATTCTAATATCCTACAAGCATGATTCTAACTTAAAATCAACCATGGATTCATAAAATCATAAAGCCCCAATTTATTCATAAACCATAATTTCTTCCTCATATCAGATCACATCAACTAAGCAAGTATTCTATGAATTATTTACATCAAAAGATAGAGCTCGAAGAGTAGAACAACTTTGTAGTTCGAAAGATTAACTGAAAACTGAGATTCGGGGCTTAAATCGAGCTTATAAATTTTTTCTCTTTTTTTTTCTCTTCACCAATGTTTTGGAGAGTATTTTTGCTGATAATTCCTTCACAATTCATATATTTAAGACACTTTTATCATTAAAAATGAATTTTTAATTCAATAAATTCCACTTTTCAAAAATACCCTCCAACTAGATTTATATTTCTAATTTGCCATTTTTGTAACATTCCAACTAGACTTAGTTGGATTCTAATCAGCCACTATTTATCCATAAAAGAAATCTCAAAATTCCCTCCATGTCCTTTTTGGGCAAAATGCCCTTTACTGATCAACTTTCTCACAAAATTACTATTCTATGTCATTTCGATCGATTTAAATTTTTTCGATCTTTTTAACATCCAATTATTTTTTTGAACTTTATCGCTTTATATCCATTAATACAAACTCCGTATAAAAAAATCAAGTAGCATGAAAACATCATTCTTGGAGATGAACTATTCATTTACGGGGTTAAAATACATAACTTTTAAAAATTACACTTTGATCCCTGAACTTTTCCAAAGTTTATACTTTAACCACAAAACTTTCAAAATTTACATTTTGGTCACTAGCTAAAAATTGGGATATTGCAAATTTTCAACTTCATCTTTAGTTCTAAGAAGATATACCTTTGTATACCTTGAAAAGTCATCCACAAAGTTTATGTAGTAGTGTTTACCTTATTTACTTTTAGAGTTTCTAAAGTTTGTTAGATCAGTATATATAAGTTCTAACAATTTAGTTTTTTCGCTTAGAAATTGTCTTAAAAGTAGGTTTAGCATGCTTGGATTCTACACAAATCTCACATTTGTTAAAGCTTTTCTCATCTAGATTAGGAAGTAGATTCATTTTTATGAGTTTTTTTAAAGAATGAATGTTTACGTGTCCTAATCTAGCATGCCACATATCTAGAGTCTCAACAATATAAACAAAAGTGATAGTTTTATTACTTTCAATAAACTAGGTTTCGATTACAAATAAACCTCCATTTAAAAAGCCCTTCCCAACAAAAACCCTATTTTGGGAAAGTACAAGTTTATCTGTTTCAAAAACTAGTTTAATGTCTGCCTTGTTGAGTAATCCGCCACTTATCAAATTTTTACGCAGGGCAGGTACATATAGAACATTATGCAAGGCTAAAGTTTTACCAGATGTCAAATTTAGTAAAGCCTTCCCTTTGACTAACACTTCTAAACTGCTAGAGTTCCCCATGTACACTTGTTCACCATTCTTCATATCTTCGAACTCGGTAAGCAACTCTCATTTGGCGCAAAAAAGTCTAAAAGCGCCAGTGTCTACAACCCACTCAGCATTGTTCTCCACCAGGTTGACTTCAAAAACCACTGCTGCTATAATGTTATTACCATTCTCAGCAACATTTAGTTGTGGTTTGTTCTTATTCTAGTGGTCTGACCGCTGTTGGAACTAGTAAGGTTTGATTCCGGCCGGTTCGCACACATAGCAATTGAAAAGCCTTTGTGGAGCCTTATCCTTCGCAGGCTTCTTAAAGTTGAAACCCTTCTGAGTTTTGACCTTCTGCTTCTGGCCACCTCGTCTTATGGGCTTATTAGATTTAGACCTTGAGACAGACCTAGATTCAACCAGATTAGCCTTAAAAGAAGGATTATTAGAAGAAATCAACTTATCTTTAAGTTGGTTGGCTTCTTTTATCTTTATGTGGCTCACTAGCTTCTTAATTGTGAACACCCTCTTCTTATGTTTTAGAAAGTTGCAATAGTTAGACCAGGACTTTGGCAGCTTCTCTATGAGGACATTTGCTTGCAGGACTTTGCACATCTTCATGCCCTTAGCCAGGATGTCAGAAACCAGCTTCTCATAATCATATACCTGATCCATAATTGGCTTATCATTGGACATCTAAAATTTAATCCACTCGTCGACCACGTATTTCTTTATCCTGGAATCATCAGCTCCATACTTCTTCTCCAGCGTGTCTCATATGGCCTTTGCACTTTTCTCCTTAAAAAACATGTCAAATAGTTTGTTTGACATGTGACTTAAGAGAAAGCTATGAATAGTTTTATTTTCCTTCTCATACTTGTCAATGGATGCCTGAGCAGGAGTATGAGCATCTGTAGTTTGAAGAACTACGGTTTTAGGAGTAGAAGTGGCATCACCACCAACATCCTTAAAAGCAGCATCTAAGGATGATGAAGTCATTGATGGCTGAGGCAGCGGCTTGAGCAACACATAGTCAAGATCATGTTGCTTGAAGAAAATGTTTATCTATTGGGATCATCTCCGATAATTGGTCTCGTCGAGTGCATTGAGCTTTGACAGATCTGGAACAAGCTTTGGCACTGAGTTTGACATTTTGAAGTATATGAATTTTTTTCTAAATGTTGGTAAGATTACTACAAAATCAAACTGTTGGTATTGATTGGATAATTATAAATAAAAGAAACCGTAAAAAGAAACCGTGCCATGGTATAAACCAATGCCTTAGAAACAATTTTGTCTCGATGTATGTAATCGTTGTTGTAGGTGGTTATCCCCCGAGGTTAACACAGCAGCTCAGAATAATCGTACACCCAAAGATCGAAATGGATAATGGTGGAATTGCTCTTCTCATAGAAAGAATAAAAGAAAACTGAAGATGTTCAATATGTGTTTGAATTATGAAAACCCGCTCTATTTATAGGCTTTACAAAGTGTTGAAAATGACAAATAGAAACATTATCAAACCTTGATTTCTAAATTTAACGGGTGGTCAAACCACAAAATTAAGGCACACATTAATTAGATGATAATAATAAAAAATTAATCAGCAGATTAATTCTGATTTTATTCTAATTAACAGATTAAATTAAAGCTTATTAAAGCATTCCAGTTTTAATAACGTACCTATAAATTTGGTTCAAGAATTTTAATTTTTAGAAAACAATTCTAAAGAAATTATTCTGAATTTTCCCCAAAAAGATAGAATGCACATAGATGTGTCGAAGACACGTGTTACCACGACCACGGCCCGAACTGAGTCGAGTCGGCACGCACATACAAGAGAGTTGTTTTGTAATGCCCCGGTTTTGGGCCTAGCGGTTTTGGTAGTTATTAGACGGTCCGGTGGACCGGGTTAGAGATTTGAGTCGGATTCGGGGTCGTATATTTTTCGGTAAGGTAAAAAAACATGGAAATATTTAAAAATTATCTTTTATTATATAATGATTTTTGGTGGAATCAATTTTTGGAAATGGAATTTGGAAATGTGACATTTTGAGTAGTGACCAAAATGCAATTTTTGAAAACTGGTTTTAAAGGCGACTAAAATAAAAAGGGTCAAATTCTTAGAATCTTTAAGGAGCTATTTTACCATGTTCTTGCTGGTGATTTTCCCCCTTAATTAAATCATTTTAACATGTGTATTAAAAGTTAATTAAAAAGGATTTAGTTATTACGTTAGTTATTGATTAAAAAGGAAATTTACATAGCTTTTCTCTCTATCTTTTCTCTCAACTCATTTTCTACCAAACACTCAAGATTTTATCAAAAACCAGAGGTGAGAGATTCTTTTTACTCATATTCTTGATATGTATTTGTTTATTCAACTTTGTTTTACAAAATCTTATTGAAATTTTGTGTTTTCTTAGCTTTTAACAAGCCAATTGAGGGGCAAATCACTCAATAGGGGTAAAGTCCATGATCTCCTCTATTGGTTAGTTCTTTATTGAAATTCACAAGCATTTGATCCTTGTTTATAGTTAATAATCTGATTCTTGGTGTTTTATATTGATTTAATTGGGTTAATTGATGAAATAGTAAAACATTAGGATTGAATATGTTTCCAGTGATTAGGATTTTTTTGAAACATATTTTGGACGTATTAAGATGTTGTTAAGTCAATTTTATCAATGGAGTCCCGAAGCTCTTGAATCTCTAATTGTTTAGGTTGATAGATTTGTGTTCTCGAGGTGTTTTGGTGGTTGTATGTTTGCTGGAGGTGTTAGGTTGTCTTGATCCTATTTTTAGGAGTTGATTGTTGGTAAAAGTGGTTTTATATTGTTAGGTGGTGGCTGGGTTGTGTTTGAAAAGGTTTGGATGATGATTTTGGTTGTTGTAGATGGGTAATGTTTGAGAGGTTTTGTTGCTGCAATGTTTTGAATGCATTGAGATGCATTAATCCTCTGTTGTAATGTGGTCAAAACAGGGGAGGTTGATCTGGAGGTGATTGGTGAAGCGTTGGAGGCTTCAGACGCTTGATTTTGCGTTGACGAATCGAGGTTTCGCGTATCTGTGAGTTAGAACGTGAATTCCAGCTTGGAATGTTTTAAAGGTAGTTTACGGGGGTTTAAACTTAGCTTGATACGCTGGTTTAAACTCGAAAGTAAGTAAAAGTGGATTTTCTCTCTCGGTCGTGTTATAATAAAATGGTTTTATAATAAAATGGTTTTATGCACTTGTTTTGGTTTACATTATACCCACTATTTAATCATGTTTTAAAGTATGTGAAATGCTGTTTTTTAGAATTATATGTTGAATGATGAACATGGTAAGTGATCCTTGTAAGTATATGGTTTATACTTGTGGTTTAAAGCATGGTTGTTGCTTTGGAAAATGGTTTGGTTGAATACTTGTTAAAAACAGTGAGGTAAATGGTTAATTATATTGGCAAGTGATGTGGTTTTAAAATTGTTACCGGATATAGTTGTCTAGCCATAGGATTGAGTGCACTATAATAAGTCACCTTGAATATTGAGGGGTTTAGATCCGTGTACCAAAAACTCTATCCGAGTACTCTAACGGTAGAGGGGTTAAACAGTACCGTAGACTCCTGTTAGTGGATTAAGCGTCTAATCGATGAAAGGGGTTGGTGTCCCCAAGGGTTGTTGAGGTACCCGGTTTGTAATGTACCATAATTGTTATTGTATCGCTATTCCAGTTGAGATGGCTTAAAGTGTTGGTTGAACACTTGTTGACTCCGTGTATCCGATGAACTCTTTTGTTAATGGATGTGTTTAATGATCACTTGTAAGCCAATATAATTGTTATTGTATCATTGGAAGATTTATGTTGTATAATGTGATTTATACATATTTACCCTTTAAGCTTTGCTTATGGTTGTTATGCTTGGGAAGGCTTAAATTGAGGTTAGCAATAGGACTTGCTGTTGGTTAATGATACATGTTGCATATGGTTTCATATGCTGGTTTTGAAATTGGTAAAGTGCATGGTTTTAATGGCATGATGTTTTACATGTAGTTAAACATAGTTTGAAATGAAAGTTTCAATGTATTGTTGGAAAACGGTTTTAAATGCATTGATGGTGTGTTGCATTTGAGCACTCCTCACTAAGCCTAGTGCCTTACGCTCTCTTTGTCCATCAATGTAGAGAATTGAAGGTTTAGGAGGCAGCGGAAAGCAAGGGATCATAGCAAGACTTGTTTACCAAAGTATGTTTGGATTAAGCTATAAGTAATAAAGGCAATAGTGTACTCAATTTGGTTTTGGGAGATGCTTTGATGAACTCCCTATTTGAGCAAATTTGTCTGATTGCTCTTGACTTGTAAATGGCCTCTTTGGTTTGATTTTGGTTATGGTTTGTGATTTGATGCTTTGCTTGGATGGTTATCTAGGTAGCATGCCTATAGATTTACATTAGATGCAAGATACCATGTATAATTGTTGAAACTGTGATGCTATGCTGTGTTTTGCCTCTTGGGTATATTGAATGTTTGATTAGGGGCATGCTAGTGTGCTTTGGTTTGAGGAAATGCATGTTTAAACAAGCAAATATGACTTTTTGGTGCTTGCGTATCGGTACATGTGGCCCAGTATCGGTACATATAGGCTATTCCAGGCATAGTGCATCGATACTCAAGATTGCCTATCGGTACGGTTGGCATTTTTGGGCTTAGGGTACCAGTACGAGCACATATGTATCGATACGGGACTTGGCTACTGGAAATCTACTTTTTAGTTTGAAACCCGAGTATCGATACTCTTATGGCCGTACTAATACGGCCTATCTACGTTGACCTGCGTACCGATACGACTGGTTGAGTATCTGTACGCGTGGCAGTTAGTTAGTTAATGTCTTGGAAATGAAGTTTTGATTTCTTCTGTTTTGGTCCCTGAATGTTGTGATGCAATTGTGTAAGTTTGGTTGATCGTATCAAGTTGATTTTTGACATGGGAGCAAGAACCCTATTTAATTAATAGATGGTAACTTAAAATTTGGCAAAGTTCATGTATTTTGTTGAAATTGCAATTAGGTCCCTAAATTACAATTGTGACCAATTGAATGTCGATTCGATGCCCGATTGAGTTGAGTTTTCACCTGCTGTCAGCATGAACATGTAGGATATTAATTACGCATATAGACAAGATAAAAAATGATCTGTTATGGGTTTCTTCTCATGGTTTACTTCGGTAAACCTAATGTGACTCGTTCGGGTTGATCTTGCGACTATGTTAGGTCGATGGGGTTACATTTGGTGGTATCAGAGCCAGTTTCAAAAGGTTGGGATGTTTTATTTAATCGTTTGCTGTTGCTTGTTATGCATGGTGCCTATCTGCTATGTTTGGTGATAATTGAAAGATTGGTGTGATGATTGTGATGTTGCTATGAGCTATAACTTAATGTTAATATGCACACTGAATGTTAATGTCATGCCGGGAAAAAATTTGGAACCCATTGCCTTATTATTATAGCCTGGGAAGTTTTGATTTTTGAAATGGAAGTCTTGGACCCTTTCTTGAAGCTGACCTAATTATTTTGTTTGGAATGATTATCATGCCTTAGATATATTTTAGCACGATGGGACCGATGAGAGAGCTGCAATCGGGTACAATTGTTGCTGCCACTGGGCATGATACTGAGGGGGATGTTGTACCTCCTGGTGGGTTGCCACCGCCCTCACCTAATCCACCTGAGGTAGTGGAGCAAGTACCACTTGCTCCAGCTAGGCCAGGGATGAGTGATATGACGCAGTTGATACAGGCCATGACCGGTGCTTTTCAAGCAGCAGTTGCAGGAGTTCATATACCGGCACCACTGGTTGTTGGGCATGGTTTACTGCTTGAGTGTCTTCACAGCTTAAGAGGAGTTGAGTTCTGAGGTTTGTCGACTAAGGCTTCTAAGGGCTGGTTGGCCAGTATTGAGAGGATACTGGGCCAGATAGGATGTACCGATGCTCGTAAGTTGGGCTGTATTGTTTCTCTGTTGTAGGGTGATGCCTATACACGGTAGACTACTACGATATCCGGTATGGCGACCAATGATGTGACCCAGGAGTTCTTCTATGGAGCTTTTCAGAAGAAGTATTTGGGAGTCCGATATTAGGATGATGGGAAGCGTGAGTTTATGGCATTGGTACAAGGCAGTATGTCTGTTGCGGAGTACGAGGTGTAGTTCGTGAGGTTGAGTCAGTATACACCTAAGTTGGTTCTTGACGAGCGTATGCGATGTGATCGATTCTGCTACGGGCTTGTGCATGATATTAATATATACATGTTTGTTACTGACTACATCGATTTTGATGTGCTGGTTTCGCGGGCCAAAGATGTAGAGAAAAATCTGGGTTTTGCTTTTGGGTTATGAAGTTTCAGCTCGGGTAAGAGAGCTGTTGATACTGGTTCAAGCGGTGGTCAGGCTAAGAGGCACCGTGATAGGAGGTTTCATCCGAAGCCGAGGTATCGTAGACATGTTGTGGGATGTGGAGTCCAAGGGCAGGGTGCCCAGGTTAGAGTGTCATTTAACACTTGTTGGGTGCGTTGATCCCGAGATTATTTGAGGCGAGACTGTCCGTATTTGGCTAGGGAGGGCCAGGTACCTATATCTATTGTGGCTAATGCTTGTTGGAGTTGTGGGTCTGGCGACCATCAGAGGCGTGATTGTCCATTATTGGCCTGAGGTGGATAGTGTGTTGCAACTGTAGTTGCTCTGCAACAGAGCCTTGGTAGTGGTCACAGACCATTTTAGCATCGAGATGACGGGCAGATGACTGTGGCTCATACCGTTGCTATCTAACCTGAGGGAGGTGGATCGGCTAGGGTGTATGCACACCATAAGGGTCGCAATAATACTGATGTGATTGCAGGTACTTTTACCTTACAATCTTTGTCATTGTACTCGTTGGTTGATTCCAGTTCTACCCATTCATACATCTTGAGTGAGCATGCTAGGTTGCTTGATATATCTATTAAAATTCTTAATGTGGGTGTTAGAGTGACTAGTTCTCTTGGGGAGACAGTCGTGGTTAGGAGGTTGTATCGTAGGTGTCCCCTGATGGTTCAGGGACATGAGTTTGTCGTGGACTTGATGGAGTTGCCATTCCATGGTTTTAATGTGATTTTAGGTATAGATTAGTTAATAGAATATCGGGTTGTGGTAGATTTTGATACCAAACGGATACCCTTGAGGTTATCGGATGATTATGAGGTGGTGGTTGTTGGTGAGAATGCCAAGTTTTTGTCTAATGTTGTTTTGGCTTTGGAAGTGAGTCGAATGTTGGATTTGGGATGTCGAGCTTTCTTGGCTTACGTTATGAATCTTGGATCAAAGGAGTTGAGTGTGCAGGATGTTCACATCATATGTGAGTTTCCACCGTTTTTTGAAAGATGTGCCAGGGTTGCCACCCAACCGTGAGGTTGAGTTTGGCATTGAGGTCTTTGCGGGTACGCTACCAGTATCGATTGATCCATATTGCATGGCCCCGAAGGAGTTAAATGAATTGAAGACGTAACTACATGAGTTACTGGATCGAGGCTTTATTAGACCTAGTATTTTATCGTGCGACGCGCTGGTGTTGTGGATGTGCATAGACTATCGGTAATTGCATAAGTTGACGATAAAGAACAAGTATCCTTTGTCACAGATAGATGATATGTTTGATCAGTTCAGGGGTGCCTCGGTGTTTTCCAAGATAGATTTGAGGTCGGGGTACTATCATTTGAAGGTAAAGAAGGTGGATGTACCCAAAACAGCCTTTCGTATGAGGTACGGGAATTACGAGTTTTTGGTGATGCCTTTTGGTTTGACTAATGCACCAGCTACTTTCATGGACATGATAAACTGTGAGTTTCATAAGTTTTTGGGTCGGTTTGTGGTGATGTTTATCGATGATATCCTTGTGTACTCTCGTACCGAAGAGGATCATGATAGCCACTTGCGAATTGTGCTTCAGAAGTTGATAGAGAATCAGTTGTATGCCAAGTTAAGCAAATGTGAATTTTGGCTTAGGGAGGTGGTATTCCTTGGGCATGTTGTGTCGGCTGAAGGAATTCAGGTTGATCCGCACAAGGTTGAGGCCGTCATGAGTTGGGAGGCACCCAAGTCTGTGAGTGAGGTTAGGAGTTTCCTTGGTTTGGCTGGTTATTACCGTAGGTTTGTGGAAGGGTTTTCCAGTTTAGCGGCTCATTTAACTAAGCTGCTATAGAAGAATGTTCGGTTTAAGTGGACGGAAGATAGACAGCGAGCTTTCGAAAGGTTGAAGGAAGCCTTGACGCGAGCTCTAGTCTTGGTTTAACCAGAATTGAGAAAGGAGTTTTTAGTTTATAATGATGCGTTGTATGTTGGCCTTGGTTGCGTGTTGATGCAAGAGGGTAAGGTAGTTGCCTATGCATCTAGATAGTTGAAGGTGCATGAACGTAATTACCCTACTCACGATCTTGAGCTTACCGCGGTTGTGTTTGCCTTGAAGATTTGGAGGCATTACCTCTATAAGGAGAAATGTGTGGTTTATACAGATCATAAGAGTTTAAAGTATTTGATGTCACAGAAAGAGTTGAACCTAAGACAGCGTAGGTGGTTGGAGTTGTTGAAAGATTATGATTAGGCTATTGAGTACCATCCGGGCAAAGCTAACGTGGTTGCTGATGCTTTGAGTAGGAAAATGGTGGTGAAGTTGAGAGCTATGTTTGCTCGTTTGAGTGTGACGCGTGACAGTGGGCTATTGCTGAGTTACAAGTGAAGCCGTCCTTGTCACAGTTGATTAAGGAGATGCAACCGTATGATGGGAGTTTGGTGTTGCATGTGAAGGATACCATGGATGGGAGTCCTACGAAATTTTATTTCAATGATGATGGGGTGTTTTGCTTTAAGGGTCGAATTGTAGTGCTTGAAGATGAAAAGTTAAGGAGTACTATTTTGACCGAGGCGCATGCTAGTCCTTTTGCTATGCATCCCGGTAGTACTAAGATGTATCGGGGTTTGAAGGAGGAGTATTTTTGGGTTGGACTAAAGAAAGATGTGGCTAATTTCGTTGCTCGATGCATGGTTTGTCAGCGGGTAAAAGTTGAGCATTAATTTCCTTTAGGTTGTTACAACTGTTAAGAATATCGGAATAGAAGTGGGAATGAATCACCATGGATTTTGTGTCTGGGCTGCCTTTGACGCCGGCCAAAAAGGATTCTATTTGGGTGATTGTTGATCAGTTCACAAAGTGTGTGCACTTTGTACCAGTGCATACTACGTATACCTTGGATAGGTTGACTGATTTGTACATCTCTGAGATTGTGCGTTTGCATGGGGTGCCCAAATCTATAGTTTTGGATAGGGATCCACGTTTCACCGCAAGGTTTTGGGCGAGTTTGCATCGTGCTCTGGGAACTCGGTTGAATTTCAGCACTTCGTATCATCCTCAGTCGGATGGTTAATCGGAGCACGTGATTCAGGTTCTCGAGGATATGCTCAGGTGTTGCATTATTAAGTTCCAGGGAACGTGAGAAAAGCAGTTGTCGTTGGTGGAGTTTGCTTACAATAACAGTTATCATGCTAGCATACGGATGGCACCTTATGAGGCGTTGTATGGTAGGAGATGTCGTACGCCTGTGTCTTGGGCAGAAGTGGGAGAAAAGCTTATGTCTATGCCTAATGTTCTGAAAGGAACAACCGAAAAAGTAAAGGTGATATGTGAGTGCTTAAAAGAGGCTATGGATCGTCAGAAATCCTATGCATATTTGAAGCGTAGGGATATAGAATACGTTATTGGTGATCGAGTGTTTTTGAAAGTGTCGCCCTGGAAGAATGTGTTGCAGTTTGGGCAGAAAGGGAAGCTTAGCCCGAGGTTCATTGGACCATACGAGATTGTCGAGCGAGTAGGTCTTGTTGCCTACCGTTTGAGGTTACCCCCTGATTTGGGGAAGATTCATAATGTTTTCCATGTTTTGGTGTTGCGGAGGTACCAGTCGGATCCATCACATGTTATGCCGGTAGAAGAGATTGAGTTGAGACCAGACCTATCTTATGATGAAAAACTGGTAGAGGTTCTTGATACCAGCAGTAAGGTATTGTGTTGCAAAATGGTTGAGCTTGTTAAGGTGTTGTGGAGCCACCGCGGTGTTGAGGAGGCCACGTGGGAACGCAAGTCGGATATGTTGAAATAGTTTCAGCACCTATTTCCTCTAGGTAAATTTTGGGGATGAAATTTCTTAAATAGGGGAGATTTGTAATGCCCCGGTTTTGGGTCGGGCAGTTTTGAGGTTATTAGATGGTCCGGTGGACCAGGTTAGAGATTTGAGTCAAATTCGAGACTGTATATTTTTTGGTAAGGTAAAAAATATAGAAAATAGTTAAAAATCTTCTTTTATTATATAATGATTTTTGGTGGAATCAATTTTGGGAAATAGAATTTGGAAACGTGACATTTTGGGTAGTGACCAAAATGCAATTTTTGAAAACTGGTTTTAAAGGTGACTAAAATGAAAAGGGTCAAATTCTTAGAATCTTTAAGGAGCTATTTTACCATATTTTTGCTGGTGATTTTCCCCCGTAATTAAATCAATTTAACATGTGTTTTAAAAGTTAATTAAAAGGATTTAGTTATTAAGTTAGTTATTGATTAAAAAGGAAATTTACATAACTTTTCTCTCTATCTTTTCTCTCAACTCATTTTCTGCCAAACACTCAAGATTTTATCAAAAACCAGAGGTGAGAGATTCTTTTTACTCAGATTCTTGATGTGTATTTGTTTATTCAACTTTGTTTTACAAAATCTCATTGAAATTTTGTGTTTCTTAGCTTTTAACAAGCCAATTGAGGGGGAAATCACTCAATAGGGGTAAGGTTTATGATCTCCTATATTGATTAGTTCTTTATTGAAATTCCCAAGCATTTGATCCGTGTTTTATAGTTTATAATCTGATTCTTGGTGTTTTATATTGATTTAATTAGGTTAATTGATGAAATAGCAAAAGATTCGGATTGAATCTACTTTTCAGTGATTAGGATTGTTTTGAAACATATTTTAGATTTATTAAGATGTTGTTAAGTCAATTTTATCAATGGAGTCCTGAAGCTCTTGAATCTCTAATTGTTTAGGTTGCTAGATTTGTGTTCTCGAGGTGTTTTGGTGGTTGTCTGTTTGCTGGAGGTGTTAGGTTGTTTTGATCCTATTTTTAGTAGTTGATTGTTGATAAAAGTGGTGTTAGACTTATAGGTGGTGGTTGTGTTCTATTTGGATGATGATTTTGGTTGTTGTAGATGGGTAAGTTTAGAGAGGATTTGTTTTTGCAGTGTTTTGAATGCATTGAGATGCATTAATCCTCTATTGTAATGTGGTCAAAACATAGGAGGTTGATCCGGAGATGATCGGTGAAGTGTTGGAGGCTTCAGACGCTTGATTTTGCATCGACGAATCGAGGTTTCGCGTATTAGTGAGTGAGAATGTGAATTCCAGCTTAGAATGTTTTAAAGGTGGTTTACGGGGGTTTAAACTTAGCTTGATACGCTGGTTTAAACTCGAAGGTAAGTAAAAGTGGATTTTCTCTCTCGCTCGTGCTATAATAAAATGGTTTTATGCACTTGTTTTGGTTTACATTATACCTACTATTTAAGCATGTTTTAAAGTATGTGGAATACTATTTTTGAGCATGAGATGCTGAAGTATGCACATGGTAAGTGATCCTTGTAAGTATATGGTTTATACTTATGGTTTAAAGCATGGTTGTTGCTTTGGAAAATGGTTTGGTTGAATGCTTGTTAAAAATAGTGAGGTAAATGGTAAATGGTAAATGGTTAATTATATTGGCAGGTGATGTGGTTTTAAAATTGTTATCGGATATAGTTGGTCGCCCATAGGATTGAGTGCACTATAATAAGTCACCTTGGATGTTGAGGGGTTTAGATCCGTGTACCGAAAACTCTATTCAAGTACCCTAACGGTAGAGGGGTTAAACAGTACTGTAGAGTCCCGTTAGTGGATTAAGCTTCTAACCTATGAAGGGGTTGGTGTCTCCAAGGGTTGTAGAAGTACCCGATTCGTAATGTACTGCGATTGTTATTGTATCGCTATTCCAGTTGAGATAGCTTGAAGTGTTGGTTGAACACTTGTTGAATCCGTGTATCCGATGAACTCATTTGTTAATGGATGTGTTTAATGATCACTTGTAAGCCAATATAATTGTTATTGTATCATTGGAAGATTTATGTTGTATAATGTGATTTATATATGTTTACCCTTTAAGCTTTGCATATAGTTGTTATGATTGGGAAGGCTTAAATTGAGGTTAGCAATAGGACTTGCTGTTGGTTAATGATACATGTTGCATATGGTTTAATATGCTGGTTTTGAAATTGCTAAAGTGCATGGTTTTAAAGGCGTGATGTTTTACATGTAGTTAAACGTAGTTTGAAATGGAAGTTTCAATGTATTGTTGGAAAACGGTTTTAAATGCATTGATGGTGTGTTGCATTTGAGCACTCCTCACTAAGCCTAGTGCACTTACGCTCTCTTTGTCCATCAATGCAGGGAATTAAAGGTTTGAGAGGCAGCGAGAAGCAAGGGATCCTAGCAAGACTTGTTTACCAAAGTATGTTTGGATTAGACTATAAGTAATAAAGGCAATGGTGTACTCAATTTGGTTTTGGGAGATGCTTTGATGAACTCTCTATTTGAGTAAATTTGTCTGATTGCTCTTGACTTGTAAATGGCATCTATGGTTTGATTCTGGTTATGGTTTGTGATTTGATGCTTTGCTTGGATGGTTATCTAGGTAGCATGCCTATATATTTACATTAGATGCAAGATGCCATGAATAATTGATGAAACGGTGATGCTATGCTGTGTTTTGCCTCTTGGATATGTCGAATGTTTGATTAGGGACATGCTAGTGTGCTTTGGTTTGAGGAAAGACATGTTTAAACCAGCAAATGTGACTTTTTGGTGCTTGCGTATCGGTACACGTGACCCAATATCGGTACAGATAGGCTATTCCAGGCATAGCGTACCGATACTCGGGATTGCGTATCGGTATGATTGGCATTTTTGGGCTTAGGGTACCGGTACGAGCACAGGTGTATCAGTACGAGACTTGGCTACTAGAAATTTATTTTTTGGTTTGATGCCCGAGTACCGATACTCCTATGGCTGTACCGATACGGTCTGTCTACGTGGTCCTGCGTACCGATACGGCTGGTTGAGTATCGGTATGCATGGCAGTTAGTTAGTAAATGTCCGGAAATGAAGTTTTGATTTCTTCCATTTTGGTCCCTGAATATTGTGGATGCAATTGTGTGAGTTTGGATGATCGTATCGAGTTGATTTTTGACATGGGAACAAGAACCCTGTTTAATTAATGGATGGTAACTTAAAATTTGGTAAAGTCCCTGTATTTTGCTGAAATTACAATTAGGTCCCTAAATTGCAATTGTGACCAGTTTGATGTCGATTTGACGCCCTATTTAGATGAGTTTTCACCTGGTGTCAGCATGAACATGTAGGATATTAATTACGCATATATACAAGATAAAAAATGGTCTGTTATGGGTTTCTTCTCACGGTTTACTTCGGTAAACTTAATGTGACTCGCTCGGGTCGATCTTGCGACTAAGCCGGGTCGAAAGGGTTACATGTTTAACCACATTCAACAAGGTAGGGAAAGGAAGACTCTTTAAATACCCTTCCCAATGGATGTACCCTCCCAATGTGGGATATAACCAACAGCTTATGTTTCAACTTAACTACCTGACTAAGTTTTAATAGCTTACAACGTCTTTTGTATAATTTCATGTATTTCATCTTCATGGACGCTCCAGATCGTATTTTGGAAGTTTCAAGTTACTCAAGGTTCCTTTGTAATGTTTTCTTGCTTAAACTCTTAGATGGTGGCATATGGGGTATATGTTGTGAATGTCATGTTTCCATGTTTCAGTATAAGTCTTTTGTGCATATAGTTATATTCGTAAATTATAGTTTAAACTAGGCTATGAACTATGTATGCTCCTATAGTATGCTTGGTTGCTTTTGGTTGTTGGGTTGCTTGAGTATGTTATGTTTGATAAGCTATATGATATGTTTGATGTGTGTGAAGCAGGAAAATGTACAATACGATATGCTGAAAACTTGTTTAAGTTAATATGCATGAGACATGGTAAGTTTGAAAAGGGGTACGACATGAAAAGGATGCTTAACTTGTTACTTAGTAAACTTAAAAGCTTAATAATTGATAATGCTTAATGGTTAAACTTCTATTATGCTTTTTTCTTAGCTTGATGAATGGATTGATTGAAGTCTTGCTTGATTACTCAGTTATTTGGCATATCTCATACTTTAGAAGAAAAATAGGTTGTTGGAACCGTTTGTACATTTGGTTTATAGTGTTTTATTGTGATTCTACTCTTATTTCTAATATCATTGTGTCAAAAGTGTGTTTAGGGTACTATTATAGGTCCTCTGTAATACCCATTTTTTGCCTGGGCCCTAAATTATATCCGAACCATTTACCATATTCGAATCAAAGTCAAAATATATATATATAATAGCAAAAAGGGGCATGCCGCCACATACCCTACCCCATGCCTATGCAAGGCTCACCATACCCCTGCCAGCCTTGCATCACCCAATTCCCCTGCACACTCACACTACACGCCACCAACATCACTTCATTTTTAAACACCACAAAATTGAAGCAAGAGGGAGGGCCGACATTTTTCACACTCATTTTGGGGGGAGCTCTCAGTAGTAGAAAAAAAAAGGGGAGGGACTCTCATATTATTTTGAAGATACCACAAATTGATAAAGAAAAAGGAGAGAACTCTCTACTATATTTAGGTCCGGGTATCATTTATGTATGTTTGTGGTATGTTTTTTTATAATCAAATAGAAATGGTGATTTGATTAGTAACCTTTCATTTATTTTAGTTCTTATGTTTTTATACATTTTTATGATCATATGTTTCTATGTCTTGTTAGAATGTGTTTAAATTAATTTTTGGTCGTTGTTTAATACTTTCGTTTTTTATTTTCTCATCTATAAATATGTATTTTTTATCATGATTCATATTTGTTTTATTCTCTCATTTGTTTCTACATGTACGGTATGTATGTATATCTTTGTTTTTTACATGCTTAATATGTTGTTTTGTTGTAATATTTCTTTTATTTATTCTTGTATAATTGTTTCTTTGTGTATATGTGCGTATATATATATGTGTATTTTAGTATGTATCTATGTATATTACGTTATATATATATATATATTAAGTAATGTAAGTATATACTATGTTCTTTTTAGTATATGCTTATATAATACTATATTTACATTTATTGTTTTTTGCCATACATTTTTTTTGTATACATATGTGTTATATATTTTAATATGTGTTATTTTAGATTCCTTGTTATATTGGTTTATTATTATCATATAAGTTTTTCTACGGCCCAAATTTTATGTATAACTTTTTATATTTTCTATATTTTTACATCATATATATATATAAGACATTTGTAAAATATGTATAGTATTTTATTTATGTTAGATTCGTTTTTATTTGTGTTAGATTAGTATTTTATTATGTTAGTATTTATGTTTATTTATATTTGTATCGTATTGTATTCATTTATGTTGGCCATGTTTTAGGCTGCATAATGGAATATAAATTGTCAATGTGGTGCCCTTTTATCTGAGCTTAAACGGGGCCAGTATCAGGCGTAGTGATGGTGGTTGGGCATTTACTCTCAGATAATGGGGCCTTTAAAATCTAATCGCACTTATAACCAAATTTTAATTTAATCGTCACTTTAATATGGAAAGTCTAATATTAATAAAGTGGTAATTATTAAAGTACCAATTTTGGGCGGTGTGGGGTGCTAATCCTTCCCAATCCGTAACCGACTCCCGAACCCAAAGTTTTCAAAATCTCTGGTTTTACGGTGTCCGGTCCACCTTAAGAGGCTGGTGGCGACTTCATTTTTGAAATAATGCATTTTTTAAAACCCAATGGAAAATATTTTTTAAAATACCCCAAAAGACCCTCAACACCTTAAAACCTCGTTTTTTTAGATCGCTACAGATGGCGACTCCGCTGGGGACATTTTTTAGTTTTCAAAAATAAATGAGAGTCAAACTTTTTCAAATAATTGCCACTCTAGTAATATTAGAAGTTCCAGATTAAAGTGACTATTAAAGTAACATTCGGTTATAATTGCGTGTTTATTTTAACGCATTTAAAATTTGGCATATAAACTCGTCCTTTTTAAGTGAGGGGGAAACGCTAATGCTTTTGTGAGGATATCGTTCCTCCGTGTAGGCCTAGCAAGTACCTTCGGGGCTCGAGTACCTTATGCTTTCGTAAGGATATCGTTCCTTCGTGCAGGCATAAGCGAATGGGTCCGCCTGAATTGAACCCGGTTGAAAAGAGCCTATAATGGGTGATGATCGGGGGCCTTGCTACTCTTAGTAAAGGACAGCAAGGACAATTTGGGTACCTCTTAGCACCAAAACTGCATGTAGAGAATATAGAAAGCCCACTCTTTTAGAGCTATGCGGATAACCTAGGTGTTGTAGACGAGTTCTAAATAGGGTTGTTTTGTTGGTTTGCCTTATCTAATTTGTCTTTTTATTTATGTATTGATTTTATTCGGTACTAACTCATTTCTTTGTTGTTTTATTTTACTTTTACTTTACACATACTTTTGTTGCATCAGCATTGCATGACATTATACCTGTTCATTTTAGCATTCACTGCATTACATATCATGACGTTTTGATTTTTGCACTAGTGCATTCACATATAGGACACAGACTTTGTTTATTTACATACATTCATTTTGAGTCTGATCCTCGGGATGCCCTATGACAGCAATACTGGGAAAGACGAAAGACCAATCGATTCAACATCCATACAGAACAAGGAGTAAGACAAAGATGGAAAAAGAAGACAGACTGGATAGGATTGAGCAGAACCAGAAGACTTTGCAGGCGGATTTAACCCAAAAACTGAAGGACCAGTTAACCAAAGCCCAGCAAGAGATAAGGGATCAGTTCGTGAAATCTCAGTAGGACATACTGGTAAAACTAGCAGAGATGCTGGAAATCAAGTTTCCTGAATATGGAGAGGCTCCTACTATCAACCCTGAGGTAGGTCCCAGGGAAGAAAATGAAGATCTTATGTATCCTCCAGGGTTCACTCCTATTTAAGCTAGGATGCAACCGAAAACACAACCTCAGGTGATCATTTCTCGGGGAAAGTCTCATCTACATCAGGCTGGTACTTCGATCCCTATATAACTGCCCTCTACAACAGAAGTTAAGCCCGAGGGCAATCAAACTAAAAATTTTATCTCAGAGATGGACCATCTGTTCGAGACCGAGAAAACAAAGGTGGAAACTTCAAAGGAAATCGAAGATCGATGCAAAAGGCTCGAAGAGAAATTGGAAGCTATGGAAGTGGGTGATACTTTTAGTGGATTCGATGCTAACGAACTCAGCCTCGTCCCAGATTTGATTTTGCCTCCTAAATTTAAGGTCCCAAAGTTCGAGAAGTATGACGGGACAAGCTGTCCTCGCACTCATCTTACTATGTTCTGCCAGAGAATGACTGGGTTCGATAGAGATGACAAGCTTTTGATCTACTGTTTTCAGGATAGTCTATTCGGATCTGCCTCTAGATAGTATAATCAGTTGAACCACCGTCAGATAAAGTCATGGAAAGACTTGGCTAGAGCTTTTCTGGAGCAGTACCGACACGTCGGTGACATGGTGTCAGACCGTTGGACCCTACAACACATGAAACAAAAGTCAAATGAAAGCTTCAGACAGTATGCCCAACGTTGGAGAGATGTGGCGGCTCAAGTTCAACCCCCGCTTAGTGAAAGAGAGACGGTGGTCACATTTTTCCAAACTTTGGAGGGTCCGATCTTGGGTCGCTTGATAGGCAACGCGACTACCAACTTTGCCGACCTCGTGTTATCCGGTGAGCTCATTGAGAATGCTGTCAAGACTGGCAAAATCGATGATGGAGGTAGTTTGTCCCCCAAAAAGCCCTACCACGCAAAGAAGGATCATGAAGTAAACTCTTCGGGAGTTTATAATGTCAATTATTCTAAGCCTATCACATTTGTGCAACCTACGGCCGTGGCAAGTGCTCACGGTTCCTCAAGCCAGGTTTCTTGTCAAAAGAAAAAAACTAAAAACATAGAGTTTACTCTGTTACCAGTTTCTTATGGAGAATTGTACAAATAGTTGTACGACATCCATATGGTGGCATCTTTTACCGAGATCCGGTACAACCTCCTTTCCCAAAATGGTATGATGCAAATACAAAATGCGACTATCACGCGGGACAAGTTGGCCACACGATTGAGAACTGTTTTGGTTTCAAAAAGTTGGTGGAAAAATTCATTAAGCTTGGGGTGGTAAGGTTTAAGGACTCAGCAGGACTAGCTACAAACAAAGACCCTTTACTGAAGCACGAAGCTGCCAATTAGGGGTGTATCGAAGGTTTTTTGAACTGGACCGTGTTTATCCAGCTTAAATATTGCAATGTCTTGACCATAGTAGGCCCCCTTGTAGTTTTTATCACTTTCAGAGTAATGCTTTTGTAAACCAATCTCACTGACTTAAGTACGATAGTAGTGAGAATATTTTGTAAGGGATCAAAACTACAAGTCGCAATACAAATATATTTTGTTCATATCTGAGTCTTAAACATCCAAAATACATAAATGACATCACCCTAAAGTTTCAAGAGCAGTTTCAGATGATGGCATAGAATGAACAAAATGTTGGGGCATGCACCCAGATGAAAGATCCAAAGAAAGGTGATCGAATCCAAGAACAAGTTGAGGCACTGCTACATACAAAAGGCCAAGATCCTGACAGGACCAGTGAGGAGTCAGGGGCATCCCATTGAGGGCCAGAAAAATCATATCACATTCATGAATTTAGTTGCATTCATCTTGCATTGAACCATTTTTTGCATACGTTATACATTTAGATTAAGTGCATACACCGAAATCACCACACATTTAGGATAAACACGTGTATTTAGGCATAAAACTCATGTAGGCATTTTTTCTTACAAACAGGTTCGAAGAAGAGACTGAATATCCTCAACATGGGGGCAATCATGACGGCCAACCTTAGTCTCGAAAGAGGCCAAACACAGAAAAATGCTAAAACATAAATAAAAGGTATCAGCGACTAAATTTTTGAACAATTACTGACAAATATTTTTCCTTTGTAGGATTTTGTTTCCCCCGATAATGGTGTGATGGACGCTAACATTTTCCAGATTCTCACTCCTGCTAATAGAAATAACTTATTTCAGATCTTACCCTCTGTCGATAGAGAAGCAGAGCAAATTTTTCCAAACATCGTCTCGCTGTCAATGGCACAACAATTCAACATCTTGCAAATCATGCCTCCATTAGTGGTGGTATGCCAACTTAATGCAGATCTTGCCTCCGTCGGTGGTGTTACAGATCAAATTTTCTATCCAGACCCTATCTCTCCGTCGGTGGTGTAGTGGATCTCATATTTTGCTGGTCTAGTCTCTCCACCAGTGGTGTAGCAGATCAAATCTTACTCAGGTCTTGCCTCTTCGACAATGTCGTAGCTAAACCAAACTTTTCCTTGGAGTTTACCTTTTTTCAAGTTACAAAAGAAAAAAATCAAAAAAGAAAAGGAGAAAAAAAGAAGAAGAAAAAATAGAAAAAGAAAAGGTCAAAAAAGAAAAACAAAAAAAAAAAGAAAAATTTTCAAGTGTTATCTGATCATGTCCCTCCGTTGATGGTGTGGCCGTGTTCAAATTGATGTCATCTGATTTTGCTTCTCCGTTGATGGTCTAGTGGAGTCCCAAATGCTGAAATTCGATCTTATCTCTTTGTTGATGGTGTGGATAGATCCAACAAATATAACTTTCAGTTCTGCCTCTCCGTCGGTGATGTAGCTGAACCAAATTTGCCAAATTTTGATCCTTTCTCTTCGTTAGAGTTGTAGCTGGATCAAATCTTTAGACCTTGCCTCTCCGTCGGTGTTGTAGCCTGGTCAAATATAACTTTCGGTTCCGCCTCTTCGTCGGCGATGTAGCTGAACCAAATTTGCCAAATTCCGATCATGCCTCTTCTTCAGATTCGTAGCTTGATCACGTGAAAACACTCCGATCCTGCCACTTCATCAGAGTCGTAGCTGGATCAAATCTTTAGAACTTGCCTCTTCGTCAGTGTTGTAGCTTGGTCAAATTTAACTTTAGGTTCGGCCTCTTCGTCGATGTTGTAGCTGAACCAAAGTCACTAACGTTCGGTCTTGCCTCTTCGCCGATGTTGTAGCTAGACCAAATTCATTAACTTTTGATCCTGCCTCTTCGTCGGTGTCGTAGCTGGATCAACATTACTAACTTTAGACCATGCCTCTTCGTCGGTGTTGTAGCTTGGTCAAAATTTACTAACTTTCAAGTTTTATCAATGTTGTATCAAAAGAAAAAAAGCAAAGCAAGAAAAAAAAACAAAGAAAGAAAAACAAAAAATGAAAACAATGAAACAATGAAAAAAGAGCAAAAAGTGAAGAAAAAATGAAAAAAAAGAAAAAATGAATGAAAAAAGAAGAAGAAGAAGTTTTCAATTTTCTAATCCTGCCTCTTCGTCAGAGTTGTAGCTGGATCAGACATTGGAACTTTCATCCACCGATCCCGTCGCTTCGTCAATGTTACATCTGGATCAAATTTTGCAGACCTTGCCTCTTCATCGGTGTTGCAGCTAGGTCGAATTGTCTTTAAGTATTACCTTCATCAGTAATGTAGTGAGTTGGACTCATTTTGCTTCCCCAACAGACAACCCCCTATTTTGAAGATTTTGCTTCCTCCAAGAGTAACAAAGTAGATCAACCAAGACAAGAAAGAAGACCTGCAACAAAGAGAGTGAAGATCTACCGAAGAAAGAAGGCACATGTCAAAAGGGGAGAAGTTCAGCCAGACCGGACAAAAATGGTTATTCTTTTTGTCTTTGCTCTATTCCTGTTACACAACATTGAGCAAAGAGGGGCAGCTGTAATACCCATTTTTTGTCCAGGCCCTAAATTATATCCGAACCATTTACCATATTCGAATCAAAGTAAAAAAACTATATATATATAATAGCAAAAAGGGGCATGCCGC
Source organism: Hibiscus mutabilis (assembly GCA_019671005.1). NCBI lineage: Eukaryota > Viridiplantae > Streptophyta > Magnoliopsida > Malvales > Malvaceae > Hibiscus > Hibiscus mutabilis. Next base: position 31,672,059 of record CM033739.1, on the reverse strand, counting down.
CCTATACCCTACCCCATGCCTATGCAAGGCTCACCATACCCCTACCACCCTTCCATCACCCCATTCCCCTGCACACTCACACTACACGCCACCAACATCACTTCATTTTTAAACACCACAAAATTGAAGCAAGAGGGGGGCGACATTTTTTCACACTCACTTTGGGGGGAGCTCTCGGCAGTAGCAAAAAAAAGATGGGAGGGACCATATTATTTTGAAGATACCACAAATTGAGAAAGAAAAAGGAGAGAACTCTCTACTATATTTAGGTTCGGGTATCCTTTATGTATGTTTGTGGTATATTTTTTTATAATCTAATAGAAATGGTGATTTGATTAGTAACCTTTCATTTATTTTAGTTCTTATGTTTTTATACATTTTTATGATCATATGTTTCTATGTCTTGTTAGAATGTGTTTAAATTAATTTTTGGTGGTTGCTTAATATTTTCGTTTTTTATTTTCTCATCTATAAATATGTGTTTTTTATCATGATTCATATTTGTTTTATTCTCTCATTTGTTTCTACATGTACGGTGTGTATGTATATCTTTGTTTTTGACATGCTTAATATGTAGTTTTGTTGTAATATTTCTTTTATTTATTCTTGTATAATTGTTTCTTTGTGTATATGTGAATATATATATATGTGTATTTTAGTATGTATCTATGTATATTACGTTATATATATTAAGTAATGTATGTATATACTATGTTTCTTTTTAGTATATGTTTATATAATACTATATTTACATTTATTGTTTTTTGCCATACATTTTTTTTTGTATACATATGTGTTATTTTAGATTCCTTGTTATATTGGTTTATTATTATTATTATTATTATTATTATTATTATTATTATTATTATTATTATTATATAAGTTTTTCTACGGCCCAAATTTTATGTATAACTTTTTATATATTCTATATTTTTACATCATATATATATAAGTTTTATGCACATTTGTAAAATATGTATAGTATTTTATTTATGTTAGATTCGTTTTTATTTGTGTTAGATTAGTATTTTATTATGTTAGTATTTATTTTTATTTATATTTGTATCGTATTGTATTCATTTATGTTGGTCATGTTTTAGGTTGCATAATGGAATATAAATTGTCAATACGGTGCCCTTTTATCCAAGCGTAAACGGGGCCAGTATCAGGCGTAGTGATGGTGGTTGGGCATTTACTCTCGGATAATGGGGCCTTTAAAATCTACCCGCACTTATAACCAAATTTTAATTTAATCGTCACTTTAATCTGAAAAGTCTAACATTAATAAAGCGGTAATTATTAAAGTACCAATTTTGGGCGATGTGGGGGTGTTAATCCTTCCCTATCCGTAACCGACTCCCGAACCCAAAGTTTTCAAAATCTCTGGTTTTACGGTGTCCGGTCCTCCTTAAGTGGCCGGTGTCGACTCAATTTTTGAAATAATGCGTTAAAATTAGTACCTATTTTTTTAGATCGCTACATCCTCCAATATTAGTACCTAACAATCAGTACCGGTATAGTCAAGTTGTGTATCGATACCCTTAAAATTATGAAAATTCTAGTAAGACAATTTGGTATCAGTATGGCCCTTCGGTACTGGTACCCTACTGCTCGTACCGATACTCAACCATTGAATATCGATACTCTCTATCCTAACTCGATAAAAATTTTGATATTTTGCATTTTAGCACCTTTTGCTAAAACATGATCTATGTGTTAAGATTTTCATAAATATGTTAATACAAGTAAGTAAACAGTTTAAATAGAGGTTTTTAGACAAGTCAATGAACTTTCATGAATTTACACTTTAGTCCTCTAACTTTTAAAACTTTACAAATCCATCCTAAATGATTAGACTATTAATAAACCACTCTTAACTCTTGAGTTATGCAATATTGCTTGATCTTTTGATTGCTTTGCTATGATTTTGATCCTCTAATTCTTTGATTATGATTCGAGTGACATCTCTAACCCAGTTTTCTTCTAGAGGGCGTTACAATAATGTTTTCCATAATATCATAGTTTGTGAAATATTTAAAAGCTTTACGAGTCAAATTACTACTTTATGATTACCAAAGTCATTTGGCCTTAGGAGGTGAAATTACGAAATTTTGTTCATGTTGAGGTAAATCTGATGTTTCACAAGCTACGAAGGTTACCAATGAACTATTTTGTTTTCTCATATAAGTTACATGTTGAGCTCAAATACGTCAATTGAAATAAGTCAAGAGGGGGTGAATTGGCTAACAAAAATTTTGTGGAAGGAACCAAAAAATATAAAAAAATGCACATCGATTTTAGAGTGGTTCGACTTCTAAACCAAGTCTTCATTCACTACCTTACCTATCTACACTACGGATTTCTCAAATCCACTAGATTTGCTTACCTTTAAGGACAAGGTGTAACCTAAAAATCTTCACAAGTTTTATACCCCAAAACCTTATATATGCACTCTCCTTCAAAGTAGATACAAATTTAGCAAACAAAGAAAATCTCACAAGGCAAGTGTTTGCACAAATTAAAGCTCTCACCCAAAGAACACTTGAGTAAAAATAACAATGATAGCTCACAAGTGTTTTACGGTGAAAGATACAACAATTAAGAACTCTAAGACTCTTTGACGTTGGTATTTTCTTTTCAATGTGTTTCTTGTTGTTGCAGAGATGTTTTGACCTTGTTTTTATATCATCTCTATGAATACTAGCCGTTTGGAGCCATTGGGGATGGAATAAAGTTGTTACCTACAAAAAAAATACAGCATCAATAACACAAGGGTTTTATTTTTTTGAGAAACGGATCGATTTTTTCATAAAAATATGACCGTTACAGTCAAGGGATCGATCTCTTAAACCAGAAGATCGATCTTTTTGCACTTGGAGACTAGAAGCAAAATTAAAACGATTCTGTCCACAAAGGGATCGATCCTTTCAGAATCAATCCTTTTTGCCTTGAAGTTTGGAAAGCAGCTTTTATAGTGCAAAAATGGGTCATACTTGTTTTTAAAAAGATCGGCTAAGTTAAAAATCATTGGAAACGAAATTTTCAAGTTTGTTTGAATTATTTTTGAGAAATCTAATATATTCGATTAAGTCCAAAAATAGATTTCTTTTAATTTTTTATATCAAAATATAGTTCAACATTACGGGCTCAATGTAGTAATATAGAAGCTTAAACGAGTTAAAATAGCCCTAAAGAGTTCAAACTAAGTTGCCTAATGCCCCTATTATCGAAAACGGGGTTTAGGTTTAAAAACCAATAGCTTGGTTTTGATACCCTATGTAATACCCCAAAATTTACTAAGTTTATTAAGGGTTATTTAGTACTAAGATAATAGCTTAAAAGCCAACTTAGTGACTAAAATGACGGAAATGCAAAAGTTAGGATTTCTTTAATTATGGGTTTTGGAAAGGAAATTTCTAAGGTTTAAAGGTCTCATGTGATAGATAGTGAATTGAATAAGGCATTCTTAAAGTTTGGTTGAATTCAAAGGAAAAATAGAATGGAAATTGAAGTTTAAAAAGGAGTGACCGAAATGTAAATTTTGAAAATTTTATGGCTAAAGTATAAACTTTGAAAAAGTTTAGGGACTAAAGTTGTAATTTCCAAAAAGTTGAGGGTTTTTATTTCATAAATAAACAGATCACCTAAGGGTGTGAATCGAAAGCGGAATTATTGGTTTGATCTGATACTTCGATTATTGGGAAAATTGCAGTTAAAGTTTAAGTGGAATTCGGATACCCGGATCGAACTGGAAAATTTTGAAATTTTTCCATATGATAGAGGAAGGTTATAAAATTCATTTCCAAGTTTTGAAAATATTTTTAGTTTGATTCAAGATGAATCCTACAGTTTATTTTTGAGTAAAGGATTATTTATCGGTATATTGGATCGAATGGAAATTTTGGAGACTGATACAAAAGCTATGGAAAAGTCATAAAGTGTTATTTTAAGAATATTTTATTATGGTTGGTTGAATTCTAACTAGATTTAGTTAGATTGTAATGGAATGGCAATTTGGAAACAAACCAGTAAATAAAGACTAGTTGGAGGGCAAATTGGTCATTTGGCCCCAATGGCAATTTTGAAATATTTAAAAATTTATAAGGGCAATTTTGGAAAGAGAAAATGGAAGATTAAATCTTGGCCCTTGATTGATGATAAATTTAATCTCAACCATTGGATAAAAAGGGCAAAATTGTAATTTTATTTTTAAATGAATTTAATATTCTTTTAATAGATATATGTGTAAAATAATGGTAAAAAGATGAACAAAATGTTCATCTTTTCCAGCAAAAAATGTGAGGTCTAGGGAAAGAAAGAGAGAAAAAATTTCCAAGCTCGATTCAAGCCCCGAAACTCGGTTTTCAGGTAATCTCTTCAACTACAAAGTTGTTCTACTTTTCAAGCTCTATCTTTTGATATCAATAATTCATGGAATCCATGCTTGATTGATGAGAATTTACATGAGAAATAAATTAGGGTTTGTGGATCAAATTGGGGCTTTTGAGATTTTATGATTCCATGATTGAATTCAAGTTGAAATCAAGCTAGTATGATGTTAAAATCATGATATTGAGTTGGGATTTAAGTTTTACATGTTTTGATTATTATGAAGATGATTAGGGTTTATGGATTCAAGTTTAATTTAGGGTTTGTGATGTTGAAATAATGATCTAGTAAGCTTGAATTGTTGTTTGGAAGCAAAACCCTAAGTTAAATTGTGTAGGGACCATTTTGGAAACTTGAAAATTTGAAGGAACAAATATAATTTTTTAGAATTTGGAGTGTATTTATGTTATTAATGATGTTAGAGATAAGAAAATGAAGTTAAAATGCCAAATTGATGTTAAATTGAATTAGTGACCATTTTGACAATTTGTCAAAGTTAAGTGACCAAATCGAAATTTAAGTTTTATATGGGGGTTAAATCTGATTTTTAGTTGTAATGATGGAATTAAGGTAGTAATGTTGAATTGAGGAATAAATTACAAAGCTAAGAAACTTGAATCCTTATCTTTGCATTTTCGTGACAATTTCAGTAATAAGGAAAATTAGGGAGAATTATTGTGAATAATTATTTGGTGAAGAATGTGATGAGTTGGTGGTTTAAAGCTAGTGATTGGACTAAATTGAAAAGTAGAGAAATAAGGAGAAGTTAGTATAAAAGTTGAAGTTGTTTATAGAAGTTGTGTAGAAAAACTGGTTTATGGCATTAACTTTGAAAATTTACCATAAATTCTACAGAAATGGTTAGAAGGTGAATTTTATACCGATGTAAATCCTTGTTCGTCTAGTTTTGTTTCCAACAAACGGAAACTGATTTCGAGTTTCGAGTAAAAATATATAAATTTTTAAGTGGTGAAAGGTCATAAAACAATATAGCAGGCTGTTCCGAAATTCAATACTGGAAATTGACTTTGAAAATTCGCCATAAATCGTACAAGTTGAATTTGGGCTATTAATTTATATTTTTGAAAAACTTATTGAATCTAGTTTCTTTCAGAACAAACGGAATCGAATTCCGAGTTGTATATTATTTTATAGAAATATTTCTTTGGAGGTACTGCAAACTGCCAGAAAATGAGATTGATACACTTTGTATCTAAGGTTGATTAGTAAGCTTGAAAATGGTTAATGGAAGTTCAAATTGGTCACTAAGGACCATAATGAGTTTTTGAACAATTCAAGGAAGAAAAGAAAATGTTCGGAGATTTTGTATTCAAATGATTATATTGGACAATATGTCTAAGATATTGTTAGATTGGGATCTAACAAATATTTTACTTATTTGAATTATGAAGTTAAGTTTGAATCAAGGGAGGTTCGAGGTACAATGAAGGAAAGGATCAAAGAGGACTTAGTGAGGCATACTAATACATGACTCAGGTGAGTGCAATTGCATACATGTCATACTACACTGATATTTTATACATGATTGGGATGGCTTGCGATGAGCCTACCCTAAATCATTGTTGCTATGATATTTATGTCATTGAGCATATGATTGACATATCATAATATGTCAAGAATTTAAATATAAAATGCATTGATCATATGATTACTTACATTGATGAGATTGAAATATTATTTCTAGTATAAACTGCCAAATGTTGATATATATATATATTGATATATGTTGTCATTGATGACATAAATGATGAAATAAAGCCCAATGTATGATATAGCGGCTCGATGATATAGTTGGATATCCATAGGGTCATAAACAGCTGTATAAATATTCTAAGCACTTCGGTGCAATATCCATAAATACTCATTGAGGGTATACTCATGCAAGGTTTGGGTATACGGAAACACTTAGGGTGTTAAGCACTACGGTGCAATTTTATTAATACTCAATGAGGGTATACTCATGCAAGGTTTGGGTATACGGAAGCACTTAGGGTGCTAAGCACTACGGTGAAAATAATATACATACTCAAGAAAGGTTGGGTATGGGGGGATGACTCGTGTACATAGAATCTCTTAAATCGATACCTTGGGCTAAATGAATTGAAAAGAATCAAAAAGAAATAGGAAGATAAGCTTGAAAGCTTGCAGATAGAAATGGAAAAAGATATTGGTAAGAATTGAAAGCTTACGGATGGAAATGGCAACGGTATTGGTAAGATCTAATCTTATCACTTTGATATACATATTTATTTATGTTAACGAGCATGTAATGGTAAGGTGATCATATGCATTGTTAATCATTAATATTGATATTATGATAATTGCACTTGAATTCGAATTATTGCCTCACTAAGTAAATACTTAGCGTGTAATTGTTTTACACGTAGGAAAGAAGAAATGGTTGGAGTAAGGAGCTTATTCGAACATCATCAATCAATAACAGGTACATCGGTATTAGTAAGATATCTTTTGATACTGTTTGATATTTACTAGTTGGCATGTATATTAAAAGGGTATGCCTGCTCTGATAGAATTTATATTTTATTTGGTATCTGGATGAAATTTTAAATCAGACAGTTTTATTAATTATATCAAGACAAATTAAATTGATAAGTTGTTGCCTGAAAATAAACTCGATTTGAAGATGAAAATATTATTTTTAAACTTTACGCGAATAACTAGATTTGTAAATAAAAACTAAATACATTGTAATATTTTTTTAAAGAAACAAAACTTTACCGAATTACAAATGTAGAGGGTTTTACGAATATTTTGTGATACTTCTGACTCGTACTCAGTGTTTGATACGAGAAAATGGGTGTTACACCCTATAAAAGGTATCAAACCCAAAACACTATTAGAATTTCAGTTTCCAACTTTTTTTACCAATAGTTTTCAACTTCTCAACTTACGGTATCGATACCTTTACATTATGTATCAAAAACTATCCCCTAAAACACTAAAAATTCATCTCGGAAATGAAACTCTAGTCAATAAAAAAATGACCTCAATGGCCCCAAACTTCACCTACACTTCAAAGGGATATATAACACCTTTCAACAACCAAATAACACCTTCAAAAAAAATTACCATTTAAGAGATTCAAGTTTTCATTCATGAAGGGCAATACATATTTTAAACTAATTCAACACACATACAAGCTTCACTTAGCATCCAAATGATAAGAGTGTATTATATTAGCCCCACAACAACAAAAGATGGTCTTCACCAAGCTTCCTCAAGTTTTCTCCTTGCTTTTAACATGAAAGGTCTCTCCAACATTCTTGTAAGCTAGAATCAAGGGTAAAGATGGATCAAATGATGCTATAACAGTTAGAAGATAAAAATCAAACATAAAACACATCAACGAGTGGTTAGAGCTTACTGAAATCTAACTTTTCTCATAACCCCAAACTGAAAGATTTGAGCTCAATAGATGGCTAGAAGATGATAAAGGTGGGGAGAAAGATGGTGACTTCAAGAAGCTTCAAAAAATAAGTCATGTAAAAGGAAGGATAAGTAATATAAAAGATGAAAAGATGAATGTTATAGGGAGAAATATGGGAGGGGAATGGCTACAGAAAATTTATTGTCTTTCCCCCTTTTTCCCAAAAAATCTCGTTGAATAAAGGATGAGAATCCACTTGGGGAGAAAAAGTGGAAATTGCCTACAAAGGTCCTTGAATTTTCAAGACTTAATACAACCGTATCATCAATTATTAGGCCAAGTCCAACAAATTAAAGATCCCGATACACTTAAACCAAAAGGCTAAAAATCCACACTCTAATTACCCCGAAATCCAATTACAAAGCTTGAATCGCTAACTTGAAACTCGTATCATTACACAAACCTCTCTTGAGGATGTTTTTAAGTCTTTTTAAGACATAAACAAGTTTCCCATTGAACATAATATTTCTCTCTCTTGAGATTGTCTCCCTTGAGACATGAAACTAGTTTCTTTTGAAACACGAATTCCGTCTCCTTTGAGACATTTCACAGTTCCCCTAGAGACATTTCACAGTTCCCCTTGAGACATATATTCTAATTTTGTTTCGCTCAAGATGAATAAAAAATAGGATCACACGGATTACGATATATCAAGTATGATGAAGTCGTCAAAGCATAATATTTTGAACATCATTTTCAAATTATGACATTCTTGAGTTTGAAGGAGCATATTGTCTTCAACAAATCCAACTTCCCTCGGTACAAAAGAGTTGAATATCTATTAAATTTAGCATATTCAGGTACGTAAAAGCAAATGAACAAATCTAGCCTACTTGAGTACGTATGAGTGCAATATCATCAAAATTTTGCATCCTTGGGTACAAAGGAGCAAGTTAACAAATCCATACTCTTCGGGTACAAATGAAAGGAATATTTTCAAATTTTAACATCCTCGGGTACGAAGGAGAAAATAACTTTCAACTAATCTACTCTCTTCATGTATGAAAGATTGAAGCATCTTCCTCATAATCGTGCATCCTCATTTACGAATGAGCAAATCACAACCCTCAGTTCCGATCTCATCGAGTATGAATGAGATGAACATTATTTTCAGAATATTGTATCCAGGGGCGGATCCAGAAATTTAATTTTGGTAGTTCACCGATCAACTATTAATATAATCGCCTGTAAGCCAAAAACAAATTGAACAAGTAACCAAAAGTTACATATAAAAGGCATAGAAAATTCAAATTATAAACTACTAGTACTTAAAAATTATTGAAGTAAATTTAATTTCGAAAGAAAAAAATAAGCAAAAAATAAAATAATTGTAACACCCTATATTTGGGACTGAAAGCTTTGAGCTTAAAGGGGTGAATTGAGAAATTAAGACTAAATTGAATTGTTTGCAAAGATTTTTAAGTCATTTCATCATTTTTCAGAGTTGCAAGATAAAATGATAATCTTTAAAATTTTAGTGCCATTTCTAAAAAATCTCACTAAATTTAGTGACTCACTCTACAATTTACCTATTGAAGATATATATCTTATTTTCAACTGACCTAAAGAACATTTACCTTTTTTACTTATTTCTTAGCCGTCAACAATCTTTCTCTCTTCCTCCCCCTCTTCTCCCCTCCCCTCCCCTCCCCCATTTTGTATTTTTTTCCTTGATGGCGTGAACCAGAGTTCACTTCTCTATTTTTCCTAATTTTATTTTAAAAATTTAATTACCCTCCAGTGAAGCCTTACCTTCTTATTATCGTTCTTCTGATTCAAAATTCCCATATGAGATATTTTTTGTTTTGTAAACTCTCTCATGCCGTTTGAAGCTGTTCCGTTAAACCTTTAAACCTGAAAAAATGATAGGTCACGTGACCTAGGAGGCACAATGGTAGATCCGCCCCTAATTGTATCCCTAGTTGCAAATGAGCATATCATCATCTCCAAACCTTTTCTCCTCAGGTGCAAAGGTACAGATTGTCATTCCATAATTAAAAGCTAATTTATGTTTGGAAGAAATTCATTGCTCTTTGGTGTTTTCCCTATTTCTATTCCATGTCGATGGGCAAAGATGTGTAGTTGTGAGAACTTAATTTCGTTTGGGCTCAATAAGGGGCCAAAAAAGTTAAGCCCAAATGTGAACCTTATAAGCCATTTGACCCAAATTGTGCATTGGACCAAACTCGGGCTCGTGTCCTCTATCCAAACTTGACCCACCAACCATCTCCCTCACTTGCACACGTCTTCTCCTCCCGCACAACTCTCTCATCCCAATCTTTCTTCCACAGTTCCACTCAACCACCAACACATGTTCACCAAAGTTCAAATTCCACCTCTAATCCCTAAAAATTTGATAACTCCGACCATGCCAAACTCCTATTTAAACCCTAAAAATTTACTTCAAAAAGAGGGGTCAAACAGAGAGATCCAAGAGATCTCAAATCGAGAACCTGGAAAAAAGGAGTGAAAATCGATACTTAGAAAACAACAGAAAAGAAAATCAAAAGTTGCACTTACTTTTAGCCATAATTCATTCGGGGAGATCTAGAGCTAATTTTGCAAATTCGAGTAGTGGGAAGCTCGGTCTTGTCAAGAGGAGTAACATACATCAAAAAGAAGTTGATCAAATGACGAAGAAAAAGACCGGTGAAGAAGAAGTCAAACGATTTCAGCTCAGATCTACGCAATTTTGGGTGTTCTCTAGTAAAATTAACATCAGTTTTGGACTTAATGGACCGAGATGGAGGTTCATCGGTCATTTGTGACTACGGTTGATGCGACAACCAACAATGTACGGTGGTGCGAGCGACAACGAACAAGGTCAGGTTAGTGAGACGGAAGAGAGAAACTCAATAGAGAGAGAGGGAGGAGCAAAGAAGGAAAGAAAGAAAGTGAAAATAAGAAAATATAATGGTATGTTTGATTTTAGAAAATATTTTTTGTTTTTATTTTTTAAAAAATAAAAAACATGCTTAATTAATAAAATAAAAATTTATTTTTAAAATAAAAATATATTTGATATTTAACTTTTAAAAATAAAAAAAATAATTATTAAATAATTAAAACAAAATATAGTTAGAAAAATATTTAAATAAATAAAATATGAGTAAATAAAGTAACATTTTAAAAAATGATATTAAAAAGATTCGAATACGGATTAAAATAAAGTTAAAAATTAAAAAATTCTTTTTTTCATATTTTTTACTCTCTAAAAATATTTTTAATGAAAACAATGAAATTTTTATGTTTTTAAATTTTTACTTATTTTTATTTTTTAAAAATTATTTTTAATTTTTTAACAAACACATTTTTTATTATTTTTACTTTTTAAAAAATAAAAATAAAAATAAATTTTATTCTTTAGAAGCAAACGTACTTAAAGCCCCCTAAAAAGGATGTCATTTTGAGAGATTTCATTTGACCCAAATTGGCATCATTTAGGAGATCTGACTCGTCCCAACTAGATGCACGCCTTGCAGGAATTTCGGATAAATTACAAATTCGGTCCCTCCTTTTTTATATATTTCAATTGGGTCTATTTTGTGTAATTAAATGTTATTTTTGCCCATTTAATTTATGTTTTATGTATTTATCTATTTTTACCATTATTTATTATTGATATTATTATTTTGTTACTAACATATATTTTTGCAGTCGTTCATTTTTTAAACGAGAAAACATACCTTTCTTTTTAAGGTACAATTTTTTCGGAGCAGTGAGTGCTTTAACCTTCTCCATGCTTCCTCCCGAATCTAACTTTGATCTCCATATTCATTCCTCCATGCTTACTCCTGAATCTAACTTTGATCTTCATGTTTATTCGGTTGTACCTAAAGGTGGCAACGGGGCGGGGCAGATTGTGTTTTTGACTGCCCCAATCTCGACCCAAAATTTTAATATTTATACCTGACTCGATCCATCTGAGTTTTTTTAGTGTTTCACCCACACCGGATTTGAAGGCATTTTTTTTCATCTATCCAACCCGACTCGAATCCCAAATTTTCTTCCTTAAAACCCCTAATTTTGTTCCCAACCAAATAGACATTGGAGGTTTCTAACATCAAAATCCAGGAATAAATTTATAAAATTTGAACAGATCTACAAACTAAATGAAAATGAAAATGAAAATAAATAAGAAATAACAAAAAATTTCATTTCAATACTACAATACTGAAAATTTATCGAGTGAATCCACCACTAATTCAAAATAAACGAGGCCTTTTGAGTTTCCTGTCCGTATTCTTCATGTTGAAGAAAAAATCTATTCATAATAAAATGATATAAAATCCAAAAACAAACTCAAAGTACAAAGAAAAACGAGTATGAATTTGTTTTTTGAAAATGGAATATGAATTTTAAAAAATATGAAAGTTCCATTAGCAATGATAAGTGCAAAACAAAATTAGAATGTTGAAAATTTTATTATTAAGGAAAAATTGTGTCGGAGGAAGATGGATAATTTTTTACCTAAATTGTTTACGTCAAAGTGAAAAATTTTATTTCAAAGATGGAAAAAAGTGAATGAAAGTATAGAATAGAGTGAGGCTGCATAGAGTGAAAGTAGAGATTAGAGAGGGGCGGCTGGGGAAGAAATAAAGTTAGGGTTAGGAAAAAACTAAAATATATATAGGGGTATTTTGTAAATATCTTTAGGTTGACTTTTTTTTACTAAACTCGTCTTGATTTGAACCTGTTTTTTTTAAATGTCCTTAACGGTAGGGGTGTTTACGGGGTGTTAACCGTACCGGAATGACTTGTCGATAAAACTACCAGAAGTCTCGACATGATATTTTGGTGAACCGTTATCGTCTGGTTTAAACTGGCTATCGCCTAAACAGTTAACCGATTTATTCAGTATAATTACTTGTTTAATTATGAAGCGTTTTACATCTAGTATTATAAATAATGTATCTATTTATTACTACTAATTTTAATAGCTTAGAAAATATCACAAAAAATATTCAAATAAAGTTTTTAATATTTATAAAAAAATCAAAGTTTAAAGCAATTAGAAAATTAAAAAATTAAAATACAATGCAAGTTTAATAAAATACAAACTAATTAAATCTTCAAAGTTTATTCTACTTCATTAAACTAATTATAATAAAGTGCAACTATAACGGCCCAAACCCGACGTCACATTTGGGCCTTAAGCCCAATACAAGACATAAAATTTTCCAACTAGATTTAGCCAAAACCATCACCATTTCATAAAATTCAAAACATGTCAAAGGATATTGTAATATAAAGATAGTTTAAACGTTTACATAAGAGCTCCAATTAAAACAAGTTAAATAAAATATCTGACATGATTAAATAAATTCAAAATATAGTTACAAACATAAATCAAGGGTCCTATGAATACATTGCCCGACAAATCTAAGTATTGTACTCTTGATCACATCAATGTGCTGAAGTCTTACTCCTTCGATGCAACGCAACAACCTAAAAACCTGCGTATGGAAACAACGATTACAAACGTTGAGCTCATAAAGCTCAGTGGATACAACTTTACTCTACCATACTTCATGCAGATCATAAACATAAGCATGTAGCCAGATAAGATTATAAGGCAATTAAAACAATGCATGACGCTAACATTAGTCGCCTAAACACATGTTGGCTTCATCAAAACATTAAATGGCACACAACGCCCAGCATACCATACCACATCAACACTGGAGTGAGGCCTGAGTCACATACCATCGGGAACGCACACTCTATGGGTGAGGTCCGGTCACGCAACATCGAAACATACACTCTGGGTGAGGCCAAGTCACCTAGCATCGAAACATACACCCATACTCAGAATTTCCCCTCGAGTATACTCGAATGAGACACGTGTTATATAGCATCAGCAACCGCTATTCAATATTTCTCTTACCATGGTGTTGCAACACGACTTGGGTATCCATATCCCATCAATCAAGTGTCCATACAGCACGCCACATCAACACATGACCATATCGTCCTATGGTTGCTATCAACATACAAGTCACACAAGACTTTGACCGAGTTTTTAAGTTTTATGCTCGAGTAGAATGAGATTTCTCATTTTCTCAATTTTACAACTCATTTTAGGCCATTAAGGGTCTATCGGATCGAACAACATAATTTTCCAACCTTTCGAGCGAAATTCAACATTTTTGGGCAGATTGTCCAATAGGTACAGGTACAAGTCCTCGCGTACCAATGCGAATATCCTTTGGGTACCAGTACTCATAGCGTACCGATACAAAATTGGCTTACTAGAATTTTTCGAAGCCTTAGCGTACAGATACGGGTCGCCCCGTACCGATACCAGATTGCTTGGTGTACCAGTACAGGTTGAACACCGAACCGGTACCTTTGCGTTGTTCATCCAATAGAACAATGTTCTTAAAACCCAAAAATTGGGGTATCAGTGCTGCATTCCCGAATACCGATACCAAAGCCCAAAAATGGCTTCTAAGCTAGGGAAATAACTCCCCAAGCCCCCAAAACACAACCTTTAGCCCTTAAACCGATGCATACATCTTATGAAAGTTATTGTGGTGGTTTACTACCATTTTTATAGCTTATTAACATGAAATCAGAGTTTTTCCATTAATGACCATATTTAAGCATTCAAACACCCAAATCATCAAAACAAGCATACAAGGCATCATCCTTAGGATGTCCATAAAACAAAGGAGTTGGAAATGTACTAAAATTCCTACAAAGCTGAAGAACAACCCTTCCCTTAGCTCAAGCCTTCCTCTTGCCTTAGTCCTTGAAGTCCTTAACGACAAACAAATGTTGTAAAATCCAACCCTCACCATTCATCTTCTCCAACCTCCACCAAGAACCCATTTTCACAACCCTCACCATTTTCTTTCATTTTTACCTTGATTGATAAATCCTTTGATGCAGAGTTTAACTTCTTTAACTCGTATTCCGAAAATCCAACCCAAAAAGATAAAGATAGAGCTTTTACCTTTGGATCTCTATAGAAGAAATGACAGAGATGGATGAGGAGGTAAGGGGAAACAAAATGAGATCATTATCCTTTACTTTCTGCAGAAAATAAAAAATCCATCCATCATTTTCTTCAAAAGGAGCGATTTACCCTGCTAGTCCTCCATCATCTTCTTAATCACCTGCCAACCCAAAGCCTCTAACCCAACAACATAAAGAAAGCCCGCTAAGACTTCCATAAGCTCCCAAAGGGCCAAACTTTTGGCCCAACACACAAAGCCCATGGTTCGGGTTAAACCGACCAAAAAATTTTGAAATTCAGACTATTACATCAATTTCATTAATAATCAGTATTTACGACAAATGTAAGGAACATGGCAAAATTAATTTTGTGCAATTAATTTTTATCATACTTGATAATGTCGTCCATATTTCATTTTGTGTGCCGTATAAGATTTTGTCATATTAGTAATAATTAGTAGTTTGGTATCATTATAAAATTATTTTTTTAATTTTCTTATCAGTTTTTTGAAATTATAATCTTAGCCGTCTCGTTTAACCACTAATTTTACCGGTCGGTTAAAGTACCGTTTTGACAAAATTTCATCGATATAGTTACCTACCATTTAGTCTGGTACTTTAGATTTTTTTAGTACGGTATATAGGTTCAGATTTTTATGAACACCCCTACCTATCAGGGCAGGGCTGAATGTAATCAACCACTGAAGGTAAACAACAAAAGCAATAATAACATGGGACAGTAAGCACCAAACACAAGCAAATAGATTCAGAGTTCCATAAGAATCCTTGAGCAGAGCCGTCTCTGGGCATGGGCGAGAGGGGCGCCCGCCCAGGGCCTATTTTTTATAATATTAGTATTATAGTCTAATTTTTTTAATACTTATTATTAAGGGTTTATTTTTAAATTTTAATTTTTTAATATTTGTTATTAGAGCCCAATTTTTTCAATAATTGTTATTAGGGCCCAATTTTTTAACTCTTATTATTAGGGCTAAATTTTTTTCTCAATATTTGTTATTAGGGGTCTACTCTTAAAATTCAATTTTTTTCTAATATTTATTATTAGATGTTTAATTTTTTTCTCAATACTTGTTATTAGGGGTCCAATTTTTTAACATTTGTTATTATGCGCTCAATTTTTATCAATACTTGTTATTAGAGACCTACTTTTAATTTTTTTTTAAATATTTGTTAATAGGGTCCGATTTTTTCTCCAATACTTACATTAGAGGTCTAATTTTTTCAATAATTGTTATTAGGGCCTTAATTTTTTTCAATTCTTTGTTTAGGGTCTCGATTCCCCCCCCCCAATATTTGTTATTAGGGGTCTACTTTTAAAATTCATTTTCCCGATATTAGGAGTTCAATTTCCCCTCAATACTTGTTATTAGGGGCCTAATTTTTTCCCCAATATTTGTTATTAAGCATATACTCTTAAAATTTATTTTTTCCTAATACTTGTTCTTAGAGAGCTGATTTTTTTAATACTTGTTATTAGAGGCTCAATTTTTTGTCGATATTTATTCTTAGAGATTTACTCTTAAAATTCAATTTTTATGATATTTGTTATTATGAGATCAATTTTTTTCTCAATACTTATTATTAGGGGCATATTTTTTAAAATAAAAAATTGTTATAATAGACCTATTTTTCTAAAATTTAATTTTTTTCAATACTTATTATCATATGCCTATTTTTTAAGTTCGCCCTAAAGGCCACTAAAATCTCAGAAATGGCTCCGTCCTTGAGCATCAAACATCACATAAACACAAATGGATTAACCAAATATCTATATATAAAAGGTTTTCTTTGGTTTTACTTTCCCCTTCTCATTTCAAAATTTTGTGAAGGTACAATAAATATTATCTTACAACTTGTTCATCGATTGTCTTCACCGACTCTTTCTATGAATTTCTTTGCTCACTTCTTGTTTCAGAATTTTGTTTGGATACGAAAATGGCATCCTAAAATTCATTCACCAATAGTCACCACAGGAGCATTTTCCATCCTCAAAATGATGAAACCGGTTGTTATCCCTCACAATAATTACTCTCCCGGTGCACTTGGACATAAACTTGATTGCTGTATGACAATCACCGCATATGCGTAAGTTCTTCATAACCCTAATTGGCCTATCTGGTGGGAAGGTAATGAGCCCAAATGCAACCGCTAGTCTTTCACTGTGATATCTGATTGTCTGATTCTTTTCTTCACCGTTGACTTCTCTCAGAACAAAGCTCGTATCTGCAATATAACCAGCTCGCTCCATTTCGTCTCCTAATTCCTCTAATTTTTGGTAAATATCTATTGTTTTTGCATGGGACCTATCCCCAGCAGCAAAAGTATGAACCTTATTTCCCTCCTCAACCCAACTCAAACCTGTCTCTTTCTTAATCCCTCGGTCTCTAAGCATCTTCCTAGCTTTGGCAGCATCCTCATATCTCCCAGCGGCAGCATAAGCATTAGACAATAACACATGCAAACCTGAGCTCACAGGTCCCAACTCAAAGATCCTATCGGCAGCATATGCAGCCAATTCAGTGTTCCCATGAATTCGACACCCTGTTAAAAAAGCTCCCCATACAGACTCCGTTGACCGAATAGGCATTTCCCTGATGATAGAAAGTGCCTCCTGCAGTTTACCTGAGCGACCAAATAAATCAACCAAGGAAGCGTAATGTTGATCACCTGGCTCAATTCCATATTCCTTCATTAGTTCAAAGTAATGTTGCCCCTTCTCAACAAGCCCGGCATGGCTACAAGCATAGAGCACGCACAAAAATGTAATAAAATTCGGTTGGACCCCAAGGCCATCCATCTGTTTAAACAAATCAAAAGCTTTCTCAGTATGTGAATGCTGAGCACAAGCAATCAGCATTGCATTCCACATCCCAAGATTCTTAACAGAGGTTTCATCAAAAACCCGGTAAGCCCCTTCAATCACTCCACACTTAGAATACAAAGACACCAAAGAACTCCCCACGAAACTTGACGAATCATAATTCGTTTTAAAGCACAATCCATGTATCTGCTTACCCAACTGAAACAGAGTCGAGTTAGCACAAACCTGTACAACACTGGAAAAAGTAAAATCATTCACGTCCAAACGTTCATACATCGCTTGTTTGAATAACGTCAAAGCTTCCTCAAATTCACCTAACTGAGCATACCCATATATCATCCCACTCCAAGAAACAACATTTCTTTTAGGCATTTCGTCAAACAATTTCCTCGCAGCCTTAATTCTCCCGCATTTCCCATACATATCAACCAGAGAACTGGCCACGAATACATCGGTATCATACCCAGTTTTTAAAACCAGGCAATGCATCGATTGCCCGATATCAGACCTACCCAGAATAGCACACGACTTGGTAGCGCTGGGGAAGATATGATCGTCGGGCCTGATGTTATCAACAAGCATATCACGGAAAAACTGGAGTGCAAGTGAAGGGAGTTCATTTTGAGCGAAAGAGGAAATGACGGAGCTCCAAGTAGTGGGGCTTTTGTGCGGGGCTTCGAAGAAGAGTCGACGGGAGAAGAGAGGGAGTTGGGTTTTGGAGTAGAAGTTGATGAGGTGATGGGAGATGAGAGGGATGGTTTGGATGCCTGATTTGATGATGTGGGCATGGAGTTGGAGACCCTTTGGGAGGGACCTTGTGTGGGTTAAAGAGAGGAGAATGTTGCAGATGTTTCTGTAGTTTTGATCGAAGGAGTGGTGGTTGAAAAGGTTTTGGGGAGGTTTTGGGGTCGGGGGATTTACCGTTTCCAGGAATTGATGGAGCATTAGATCGGTCAGCGATTTTGGGGATTTGGAGAGGAAAGTTGCAAGTGCCAAGTTATATACTTATAGCCGTACCTCTCAGCTGGGCCATGACTCATGAGTACACCGGGCTACTGTGAGTTGGGTTTATTTACTTGAATTATGTTTTAACCTAAAAATTTTTATTTGTATTTAAACATATTTATATAGATAATTAAAAAATATTTAGTAACGGAGTTGGTCCAAGTGGTAAGCAGATTAATATAGCTTAAACAGATCTCTAGTTCGAGACATTGTGTATATAAAAAATCCTTACTGAAAGACTCACTTACTAAAATCAGATGAGTAATGTGAGTCGATTCGAATTAATCATAGCGTCATGATCTCCAACGTATTTTGAGAAAAACCTTTTTCGTAACCATGCAATGAAAGGAGTAAATTTGGTAGAAGATTTTTTTAGAGATCTCTGACACCTTTTTCTTAATATTGTAGGTTTTTCATCTTTTGCAGTAACATAGTAAGGTCTTGGTTCATAACCTCTCTCTATATATATTAATATATAAATTGTGTAAAAAATATTGTACAATTTTTCTTTAAAATTTGAAATAAAAATTCTTAATTCTTAAACTCTAAAATTTAAACCCTAAATTTTAATTATAAATTCTAAATCTTATTGCACAATCTTTACTTAAAAGCTAAAACTCTAAAACCATAACTCTAAACTTTAATCTTAAATTCTAAACCTTACAATCTAAACATAAACCTACACTAATACCATAAACCTTAAATCTAAAAAACTTTATACAAACTAAAGTTTATAAAGTTTGTATATAAAAAAAATTTCAGATACAGAGAGATTACATAAACAATGAAATTAGACATTGTCATAGTAACTAGGGGTGTTCAAATCTGGGTACCCCGGTATTCGGGTACCTAAAGTACCGGGCACCCAGATCTTCGGGTAGTGGAAAATGCGGCCCGTGTCCCGACCCGGGTTTTGCGAGTACCCGGAAGTTATGGGTACCCGAAAATTCGGGTATTTGGGTACCTATATATAAAAATATATATTTTAAAAATATAAAAATTATTTTATTATTTTAATATAAAAATATAAAAAATATGTATTTATTAGTTTAATATAAAAATATGTATTTATTAAATATAAAAATAAAAAATTTAAGATTTTTATTAGTTTAATGTAAAAATATGTATATTGAATATAAAATAATATTAATTTCAAATATATTCGGGTACCCGAAAATTCTTAATATTCTGACCTGGGCCTGACCCAGGAAATGATGGGCCGGGTACGCGACCTGGGTAAAAAAATTCTGGGTAAATACCCGGTTATTTATGTTCGGGTAGTATGGTCGGGTCAGTAAGGTTGAGTATTTTTTAACACCCCTAATAGTAACTAAACTAAAATCTAGATATCTATTATTAAGGGGGAAAAGACAATAAAACTAGTACAAAATACATTCTAGAAGCTGCATCATGATAATTATAAATGATTAAAATGTTATTCATCGAGAGAATTTTTTTAATAGAGATATTATATTTTTATATCAGAATTTAAATTTATATAAAATAAGATAATATAAACATTTTCACCTACGAGGTCAATTAATGGATCTCAAGTGAAATTCCCTTTGGTTCTTTTATACTTAATTAAAAAGACAGAAAAAGAAAAAAAAGTTAGCAATACCTCCTTGCTTGAACCCTTGTCACTTGCTTCATCCTCCCAAATTTTGGATCATACACTCCTTGTCAAAACCATTTTAAACAAATTCCAAAAATGGAATAAAACATTCAATTAAATAAACCCTAATTCAAAACGGCAGAGATAGCAACAACATACAACATACAACATCAGAAACACTACATTTTTCTTCCCTTTACCTCCACATATTTTCTTAATCTTTACAAATAATATGATGGCTTATGATCAGGGGTGAACTCAAAAAATTTGATTTGCGGTGTCATAATTTAAAGTGAGCGGAATTAGCATGGGAGTCAGTTTCTTTAAGGAGATGTGTCAATTATTTTTTAAGTGGTGTCAATATTATTTTTAATATATATTTTCAAATAAAATTTATAAAGGATTTTTTCACCCAAATAATTTAAGGGTGTCATTTGACACCATACTCCCCAGCTAGCTCCGCCCATGCATGTGACAATGTTTTATTGGAGAGTTAATTTTATGAAGCATGAGAGTTCAAAGAGTCTTTAAACTTTTGAAAAAATTAATCCAGTCCCTAAATTATTTGCACTCAATTGAATCTTCTAACTCAGAAAAATCAATTTGACATTTTCACTAACGCTAATTTTTAACTTTAATGGTTTTTTGAGAAAAAAAATTACCACTTGTCGAGACAGTATGGTGTCACAGGGCTTTTCTAGGATTTTTAAAATTTTTATTTTTTAAAAATAATAATATAAGAATTATATTTTAAAAAATATAAAATTATAAAAATATTTTTGAAGAACTTAATTAATGTAATTTCATAGTTCGAAGGCTTAATCTGTAATACCCAAAACCCGGTGCCACATTGGGCCTCAAGCCCAAACCCATTTATGAAAATCTGTGAGCGAGTTTAGCCCAAATCCATGCTTCATAAACCATAATAATAATAAGAGTTATACAATTTCGCAAACATTGCTTTGGAGCTCCGATTTTTAAAATATGATAAATAAGTATTTGATATGGAAATAAGTAAATAAGAGTTGCAGTTGCAAAATATAAGGGTCCTATGAATACATTGCCTCTACAAATCTAGGTATTGTACTCTTCACATATCGATGAGTTGAAGTCCTACTCTGATGGCTCCTTGTAAAGCACACAACAACCTAATAACTTGAGTAAGGAAATGACAATTCCAAACGCTGAGCTCGAAAGCTCAGTGGATACACCTCTATTCTACTATGCTTCATGCAGATCATAAACATAAACATGTAGTCAACAATGATAGAACAATATGAATGTCAATGGCGCTACTCTTATCGCCTAAACACATAGGATCACATGATCAAACAACAATTCAATCATCAATAAATAAGGGTTCACAAGCCCGCATACCATACCATACCATACCGTACAGGAGTGAGGCCGGGTCACATAGCATCGGTACATACACTCTGGGTGAGACCGGGTCACGTCGCATCAGAACATACACCCTGGGTGAGGCCGGGTCACGCAGTATCGAAACATACACCCTACTCGAAATTATCCATCGAGCACACATGGATGAGGCCCGGGTTACATAGCATCAGTAACCTCCATCGCTTAACTTACTATGGTGTTGCAACACTATCTTGGGCATCCGGATCCCATCAACCAAGTGCACGCACGACACAACTCATTATTACCATATTAATACATTAAGGACTTTAACCAACATAAGGTCTACTCACACATAAATCTCCCCTTTCATTCTCATTTATTCATATACGGGGCTGGACATCCAATTCTCAGTTTTAAAGCTTATTTAACACCCCTAGGGACCCTTTGAGAACTGTACCTTGAATTATGGAACCCCCAAACTAAACCTCAAATTTCTTAGGCAGATTACCCAGTGAGTACCGATACTCCTATATGGGTATCAGTACTCCCCTAATGGTACTGGTACTCCACCTTGGGTACCGATACAAGGTGTAGGTTTGAACAAATTGAATCCCTAAGTCGTATCGATACGCTAGGCTCCTTATCGGTACTGGGTAACGGTACCTAAACCACCCTTACCTATCTCCATTCGTACCGGTACCCTAACATACCCGTACCGGTATGCGAAAGCCTTCTACAGACAATGGAACAGTGGTACCGATACGCCCTATAGCGTACCGGTACGTGAACACGCTACTAGAATTCCTAGCAAGCAAGGGGCACTGATACTTGTGGACCCGTATCGGGATGCCTTTCACAACTCGACTCATTTCTAAGAGGGGGTATCGATACTGAAGCACCAGTACCGATATGCGAACTCATATTTATAGGTTTAAAGTTTGAAACTCAACTCTAGCACTCTCTAATCAACAGGGCAAACTCTGAAACTCGACCTACAGGTTATGGGGGAAGTTTTAAGTTGATTTCTACCAGTTTTACAAGCTTTTAACAACAATTATGGATTTTGCCATTAACACCCCATCAAGATATTCAAACATGCTCAAACCACTAGAATGGCATACAAGCAATTATCTCTATGATATGCAGGAAAACAAAGGAACTGTAAGTGTACTAACCTCCTCAAAAGCACCAACAACTTAATCCTACCAGCTTCAAACCTTCCATTTTCTTTGAGCCTTAGAGTGCTCACCAAGCTCTCTAGCTACAAAGATGGATGGTAAACGCGTCACAACACTAGTAAAGAGATTGAGAAACTAAAAACACAGCTCAAAAAGAAAATGGAGCCCCCAACTCCCTATTCCCATTCTCCTCCATCAACCCCCATTAAAACCCAACCTCCACCATTTTAAACCAAACTTGCCTTGAATGGTAGATCCTTCCAAGCTAATTAAAACTCCATTAACAAGAAAAATAAGATTCACACCCCAAAACCTTAAAGATCATTCCTTTAACACTCAACTTGGGTGAGAAATGGGGGTAGGGGAAAGAGAACAACAAAGAACAAGGGTAACCTCACTCACCTTACACATGCAGAGAATTAAACACCCATCAGCCTCCCCCTAACATCCAACCACACTTTTACCAAAATGACCATTCCAACAATATCTCAACTTTAGCCCACAACACATAAAATATGCCCAAAAAGATGCTCATGACCTTATTTTTGACCCAACACTCAAGGCCTAACACTCGGGTTAACCTGAATCTCAGATCCTAAAATCTGGGTCATGACAACTCTCTCATCCTTTAAGAAAATTTTTTCTTCAAAATTTACCTTTGGGAAATAGCTGCGGGTAAAGTAGCTCTATGTCCTCTTCGACCTCTTACGTGGCCTCTTCGACTCCGTGGTTCCTCCATAACATTTTTACCAAGGGTATACATTTGTTACAAAGCTCTTTAACCCCTCTATCAAGAACTCTTATCGGTTCCTCTTCATATGTCAGGTCAGGACTAACCTAAATATCTTCAAACGAAACCACATGCGAAGGATTCGTACGGTAACGCCTTAATATCGATACGTGGAACACATTATGAATATGTGCCAGCTCAGAGGGTAGGGCTAACCGGTAAGCTACAGGTCTGACTCGCTCAATGATCTTGTAGGGTCCAATAAATCTTGGGCTCAACTTGCCATTCCGCCCAAAGCGGATGACTATTTTCTACGGTGACACCTTGAGAAAAACTCTATCACCGACCTCATACTCAATATGCTTGTATTTTCAGTCTACATAGGCCTTTGACGATCAAAAGCCGCTTGAAATCTTTCCTTGATGATTTGAACATTTTCTTCCATTTGTCTGATTAATTCTGACCCTACAATTATTCTCTCATTAAGCTCTGTCCAACAAAGAGGGGTTCTACACTTATGCTTGACTGAAAACTGTTGTTGTAAGCGAACTCAATCAGCGGTAACTGCTCATCCCAACTCTTATCAAAATCAATAACACAACACCAGAGCATATCCTTCAAGATCTGGATGACTCGCTCGGATTGGCCATCGGTCTATGGTGAAAGGCCATACTAAAATATAACTTAGTGTCCAAAGCCTCATGAATCTTCTTCTAAAGCCTAGCGTGAAGCGAGGATCCCTATCTGATATAATCGATGACGATACTCTATGCAGTCTCACAATCTCTTTGATATACAATCTGGCTAACCGTTCAAGGGTGAAATCCATACACACTGGTATGAAGTGAGTAGACTTGGTCAAACGATCCACTATCACCCAAATCGTATCATACTTCCTTTGTGTCAACGGTAAACCCGTAACAAAATCCATTGTCACTCTGTCCTACTTCCATTGAAGAATCTGAATGGGTTGAAGCAAGCCCGAAGGAACCTGATGCTTCGTCTTTACTTGCTGACATGCAAGACACTTAGTTACAAACTCAGATATATCCCCCTTCATTGCTTGGCCACCAATAGAAGGATCGGAGATCCTGATACATTTTGTTACTCCCAGAATAAACCGTATACGGACTACGGTGTGCCTCTTTAAGGATACGATCCCAGAGGTCTTCCAAAGCTGGAACGCATAATCAGCCCTTAAAATATAAAAATCCACCATCCCGTATCTCGAAATCAGATTCTTCACCTCTTTGAACTGATTCAATTGTGGCCACAAGGTTTTCGTCCATAACTTGCATATTTCTTATCACTTGTATCAACGTAGGTTCCACATGAAGTTCAGTTAGCAATCCTCCATCCTCGGTCATCCTCAATCGAGCGAACATCACTCTTAAATCTGACATATACTTTCAGCTCATAGCATCAGCCACCATATTGGTCTTACCGGGATGATACTCTATGATGCAATCATAGTCTTTCAACAACTCAATCCATCTTCTTTGTCTCAGATTTAACTCTTTTTGGGTGATTGGGTACTTCAAGCTTTTGTGGTCTGTATAAACGTAGCACTTTTCCCCGTAAAGGTAGTGTCTCCAAATTTTCTAGGCGAAGATAACTGCCGTTAATTCCAAATCATGTGTGGGGTAATTCTTTTTATGGGGCTTAAGCTGTCTCGAGGCGTAAGCCACAACCTTACCCTCTTGCATTAAAACACAACCTAACCCACATAAAGAGGCGTCACTGAAGACTACATAATCTCTTATCGGCTCAGGTTGCGTCAACACCGAGGCCTCCGTAAGATACGTCTTTAACTGTTCGAAACTTTGTTGTCTTTTCTCATTCCACTCAAAAGGAACTCATTTCTATAAGAGTTTGGTCATAGGTGCCGCTATGATAGAGAAGCCTTTAACAAACTGCCTATAATACCTGCAAGTCCAAAGAAACTATGAACTTCTGAAATATTCCTAGGGGGTTTTTATTCAACTATTGCTTGGATCTTCTGGGGGTCAATACAGATTCCATCTGCGAAGACGATGTGACCCAAGAACGCCACTTCAGAAAGCCAGAACTCACACTTACTATACTTGGCATATAGCTTCCTCTCTCTCAAGGTCTGAAGGACAACCCGCAGATGGTAGTCGTGCTCCTCTTCTGAGCGCGAGTACACCAGGATGTCATCTATGAAGACCACCACAAACTGGTCTAGATAAGGCTGAAAAATCTGGTTCATGAGATTTATAAAAGCTGCAGGTGCATTAGTAAGCCCAAATGGCATCACCAAGAACTCATAATGTCCATACCGTGTCCTAAAAGCGGTCTTTTAAACATCCTTTTCCACCACCCTCAAGTGGTAGTAGCCCGATCTTAAGTCGATCTTCGAGAACATGCACGCACCCAACAACTAGTCAAACAGATCATCGATCCTTAGAAGGGGATAACAATTCTTCATGATCACCTTATTAAGCTGTCGATAGTCAATACACATCCTTATTAACCCATTCTTTTTCTTAAAAAACAAGACCGGTGTACCCCAAGGTGAGACACTCGGTCAGATAAAACCTCTTTCTAACAACTCTTGAATCTGACTTTTTAACTCCCTCAACTCGATGGGTGCCATACGATACGGTGCTATCGACACTGGTGTTTTCCAATTATTACATTAATTTTGAACTCTAACTCTCGACCGGGAGGTAACCCGAGTAGATCCTCAGGGAAAATATCAATAATCTCTCTAACTGTCCGCATATCCTTTAACACCAGTCTCTCAACTCGGGTATCTACTATATGAGCTAAAAAGACCTTACAACCCTGTTGAATCAACTTTTGAGCTGCCAAAGCTGATACCATATTTGAAAAACACGAATTTCTTTCACCTCTAACCACAAGCCGCGACCCATCCAAAACATAGAGTTTTAAACTCTTAGTTTTACACCCCAAACGGGCATCATATTCAAAAAGTTAATCTATCCATAAAATAGCATCGAACTCTTAGAACGGTAGTACTATTAAATATGCGGGGAACACTGAACCTTAGACCTCTATAAGACACCTCATATAGACCTTATCAACTAACACATCATATCCCAGCGGGCTAGTCACACAAGCCCACACCTTAAGATCTTTGGCAAGTATGCCTCACTGCTCCGATAACCCACTACGGATGTAGGAATAGGTAGACCCCGAATCCGTAAGAGCAACAATAGGAACGAAAAACAAGGTGAACATACTTGAAATAACATCGGTGGCCTCGCAGTCCTCTTGTGCCCTAACCGCATATTGTCTTGCAGGAGCTCTCGCTGTTGATTAGAAGGTACTACCACTCTGGGGTCCCGACGCATTACTCGCCCCTCCTCTAGGGAATCCACGACCCCTCTGTGCTGCAAAAGAGTTCCTCTGATTTTGGGCTAGGGTAGCATCTAAAGCCTTAGGGCAGTCTCTCAAGAAATGGTATGGTGATCCACACCCATAGCATACCTTGGCATTGCTATAACACTCCCCATAGTTTTTACGCCCACACTGGGCACATATCAGTGCATAAGATCCTCTAGATGAGCCCGATCTCATAGCTAAAGATGAGTTAGGCCTCCTACGCCGCACAGAGGTCGACCTACGATCATACATTCCCGATTGGTTCGACGCTCCACCTCTCTAACTCTAATTTACTCGATTTCTCCTCAAGGAGGACTGAGACTGATTAGAGTGGGAATGACCTCTTCCACTTGTATTAGTATGGCCCCAGGCTGACTATACGTCAATCCTTATACTTGCTCGAGAGACTTGGCACTAGCGGCCAAATCTGAGAACACCTTGGGCGGGTATGTTGTCAAAAATGTTTGTATCTCTTTCGGTAGACCCTTTCTAAATCGCTTACACTTCATCTTCTTGGTGGCAACAAGCTCTGGAGCATACCTATTCAGCTGTAGGAACATTTGTTCATACTCATAAACTGGTCGATTCCTTATACCAGATGAGTAAATCGGTCTCGCAGACTGTCCATGTGGGCCTCTCTAATATACTGCTTCTCGAACTCATTGAGAAAATCATCCTAAGTGGGCCGGTTAGGATACCAACCTAACTCTACCGTCTTCCACCACTCACGAGCATTCTCCTTCAGAAGAGAAAGAACACACTTCAACTTGTCTCTTAGCTTCAAACTCGTTTGACGCAGGATCCAAAGCATATCCCTCAACTATTGATCTGCCTTGATTAGATTATCTTGTCCTGACCCTAAGAAATTCGTTGCACCATATCTACGAAGCCTCTCGATCGGGGCCTCTCGAGGGGTAACAAGAGTTCTTGGGATAGCCCTCACTATCCGATCTAGCGCCCTATGCAGATGGGAGAAGTAATTGGCTCTTCGGTGCCCTTCACTCTCTGATCTATCTTTGGTCTCTGGGATAAAATCCTCATCGAAGCTCTCCTCCCTAGAGCCCCAACTCTCCTACGGATCATGAACTATTCTAGGTATATTCAACTGCACAATTAACAAACAAGGTTACTCCATCGGATATTCAGTCTTAATATGAGTACGATTTCAATTTGTAGGCATGTATTCACTAGACACCCTTCTTAAGACTCCCTAATACCCCCGGGGTTCCTAGAACCGCTAAACCTAGGCTCTGCTACCACTAAATGTAACACCAAAACCCGGTGCCACATTGGGCCTCAAGCCCAAACCCATTTATGAAAATCTATAAGCGAGTTTAGCTCAAATCCATGTTTCATAAACCATAATAATAATAAGAGTTATACAATTTCACAAACGTTACTTTGGAGCTCAAATTTTTAAAACATGAAATATAAGGGTCCTATGAATACATTGCCCCTACAAATCTAGGTACTGTACTCTTCACATATCAATGAGCTGAAGTCCTACTCCGATGGCTCCTTGTAAAGCACGCAGTAACCTAATAACCTGCGTAAGGAAATGATAATTCCAAACGCTTAGCTCGAAAACTCTGTGGATACACCTCTATTCTACTATGCTACATGCAGATCATAAACATAAGCATGTAGTTAACAATGATAGAACAATATGAATGTTAATGGCGCTACTCTTATTGCCTAAACACATGGGATCACATGATCAAACAACAATTCAATCATCAATAAATAAGGGCTCAAAAGCCCGTATACCATACCATACCATACTGTATAGGAGTAAGGTCGGGTCACATAGCATCGGTACATACACTCTGGGTGAGACTAGGTAACGCAGCATCGAAACATACACCTTCTCGAAATTATCCCTCGTGCACACATAGATGAGGCTCGGGTCACATAACATCGATAACCTCCATCCCTTAACTTACCATGGTGTTGCAACACAATCTTGGGAATCCGGATCCCATCAACCAAGTGCACGCACGACACAACTCATTATTACCATATTAATACATCAAGGACTTTAACCAACATAAGGTCTACTCACACATAAATCTCTCTTTTCATTCTCATTTATTCATATACGGGGTTGGACATCCAATTCTCAGTTTTAAAACTCATTTTACACCCCTAGGGACCCTTTAGGACATGTACCTTGAATTATAAAACCCCCAAACTAAACCTCAAATTTCATGGATAGATTGCCCAATGAGTACCGATACTCCTATATGGGTATCGGTACTCCCCTAATGGTACCGGTACTCTACCTTGGGTACCGATACTCGATATAGATTCGAACAAATTGAATCCCCAAGTCGTACCAATACACTGGGCTCCGTATCAATACCGAGTAACGGTACTTAGACCACCCGTACTGATCCTCATCCGTACCGATACCCTAACCTACCCGTACGGGTACGCAAAATCCTCATACAAGCAATGGAACAGTGGTACCGATACGCTCCATAGCATACCGGTATGCGAGCACGCTACTAGAATTCCTATCAAGCAAGGGGTACCGATACTCGTGGACCCGTACCGGTACGCCTTTTACAACTTGACTCATCTCTAAGAGGGGGTACCGATACTGAAGCACCAGTACCGGTACGCGAACCCAGATTTCCAGGTCTGGAGTTTGAAACTCAACTCTAACACGCTCTAATCAACAGGGTAAACTCTGAAACTCGACCTACAGGTTATAGGGGAAGTTTTAAGTTGATTTCTACCAGTTTTACAAGCTTTTAACAACAATCATGGATTTTTCCATTAACACCCCATCAAGACATTCAAACATGCTCAAGTCACTAGAATGACATACAAGCAATTATCTATATGATATGCAGGAAAACAAAGGAACCGAAAGTGTACTAATCTCCTCAAAAGCACCAACAACTTGATCCTACCGGCTTCAAACCTTCCCCTTTCCTTGAGCCCTAGAGTGCTCACCAAGCTCTCTAACTACAAAGATGGATGGTAAACGTGTCACAACACTAGTAGAGAGATTTGGAAACTAAAAACACAGCTCAAAAAGAAAATGGAGCCCCCAACTCCCCATTCCCGTTCTCCTCCATCAACCCCCATTAAAACCTAACCTCCACCATTTTAAACCAAACTTACCTTGAATGGTAGATCCTTCCAAGCTAATTAAAACTCCCTTAACAAGCAAAACGAGATTCACACCCCAAAACCTTAAAGATTCTACCTTTAGCACTCAACTTGGGTGAGAAATGAGGGTAGGGGAAAGAGAGCAACAAAGAACAAGGGTGACCTCACTCACCTTACACATGCAGAGAATTAAACACCCATAACATATCGTAGGCACTTCTATACCACATTTATCATGTGTTGCACGTAAAGGAAGGTAATATTCAATATCGTAGGCATTTGATAACTGCCGCTGATGTGACAAGTGGTTTTAATGGTTGCTTGTGCTCAAATGATCTGAATTAGTTTGCCTTCCATTAAGTTTTGTTTTGTCAACTTGAAGGTAATGAACCTTTTTCTGATCTGAATTAGGTATCATGTAAGCTGGAATTTTCGTCTTTTCTTTCAATTTTCTGTTGGGGTTGCCTGATGGTTTTGATTTGCATAATGAGAGGCGGTCTTCTCATATCCCATCTACCTCCCCTATATTTGGATTTCAACCTGAGATCTTGACAATGAAGACTCAATTCTAACACTTGGGTATTTCTAGTGCTAATAGCATTTCCCTTCTCAATGTGGATGATGCTTTACGGATTCATCCGTATCTGGTTTCCTGATATCTTGGGAAGGTATTTTTTTTAAAGCCCTTAGATGAGAAATTGACATTATATCTACTCCAATGGGGTGTCGTGTTCCTATTGTCCATGCTATATTTGCACCTTGAGAATTTAGCCTATTATGTAAGATGACATAAAATGTTGCCACTATGTTTGTCTCATTTGTCAGTATACAATTTTAAAAGTGATTAATGGTCTTTTCTTTGAGAAGGCATTGTGATTTTATGTTTAGCCGATTTATCTCACGATTGCGATTTGTTCCTATAGCATTTTGCAGGATAAATTTGAGCTCCCTTCACGTCTTTCAGTGGCGGCTTCAGACTGTTGGCTTTAACTGAAGGGCTGATGAAAAAGCCTGATATGCTAAGTAACAGAACTAAATCATTGAAATCCAGTGAATCCAATCCCCCAGTTAGTTTATTAGCATCAAGAATTGATGAGAGCAAAATAAACACAGCTCAAAAATCTTCTGAAGTCTTAAACATGGACGTGGCAGATTTGCTTTGGGATTATCTACAGGATCTCATTTACTTGGGGGATAAACTTCTCGCTGTAAGTGTTATAAGTTGATTATTTTCTTTTGGTCCAGTGTCTACCCTTATTTATATGCTTTCTGCGTCTTTTCATTCATCAGAACGATTGCATTTTATTATTCAGTTTTTAGCATATTACACTGAAGATTTACATTAGATGTCTGGTGGGTGAGTGTTCTGAAAGGTTTGATGGATTTATTTTTGTGTGGTTATATTTGCTTTTTTACTCATTGGGGAGAAGAACCTAGCCAAAAGGGATTGGAGAAATAGAGAAGTTGCTTAGAATTGAGGGCTGGGCTTGCAGTGTATCCTACAAACTTATTTAAAGCAACTGGGGAATGGAAAAAAAGTTAAAGGTGTTCTTTTATCAGAGAATGCATCACAGGTTTTGAGAATCAAGAATGAACTTTAGAAATACAGAACAAGAGAAGTTTTTAAACTGGAAAAGCAGGCTGCTAATGCCCATCATAGCTATGAAATCAAATGCTAAGAAATTTCCCAAGTGACATTTGAGTTATCATTAATTGAAAAGATTGATCTTCCTTTAAATTATGGTTTGGATATTAGGGGAAGAAATAAAAATGAATCCTTTAGGACGAGTCATAAAACTGGTCTTGAAAATAGCTTTGTGATGAAAATTAACTGTTTTGGTAATGTCTTTAAAACATTGGAAGATGATTGCTTTGACCTTATTTGGGTGTATGGTTTTTTTTACAATAGGTTGCGCTACACCCTTTTGGTAGGAAGTTGGAGAAAGCGAAGTTACCTTCTAATTCTGGTAAAAGTACCCACTTGTTTGACTATATTCTTTTGCTGCTAGTTTCAAAAATATTAACTAGTATGATCCCTTGTTAGCTGTCAAAAGTGTTATTTTCTGACTATTAATTATATTTCCAAAACAACTATTGCTAAACAAACCAGAGTTATTCTACAACAAATGTTTGAATCCTTTTGGATATGGGTCATAAAAATGGTATTGAAAATAGCTTTCCGGTGAAATTTTAATTATTTGAACAGACTGTTTTGGTAGTGTATTTAAAACTTTGGAAGACGATTGCTTTGACCTTACTAGGTTGTATGATTTTCTTTACAATATGTTGCACTACACCCTTTCTGGTAGGAAGTTAGAGAAAGCGAAGTTACCTTCTATTCTGGTAAAAAGTACCCACCTTTTTGACAATTCTCTTCTTTGCTGCTTCTTTCATGGATATTAACTGGTACAATTCCTTGTTAGCCCTCAAAAGTGTTATTTTCTGACTATTAAATACATTTCTAAAACAACTATTGCTCAAGTTTAGAAAGCAAGTTGAGATGACTAGTTGTAATCAGAATAGCACTCTTCTCAAATTTACATGTAAATATCTCATATTTTCTTACAGTAGTGAAGGTTTTGCTCTAAAAAATCAAAATAGGAGATTGATTCATTTATTATGCATAACAGTGGAGCAGAACAAGTCGTCCATTGCATGCTAAAGGATTGGAGCAAGTGCTTAAGTGGTTGCAGGAGATGCAAGTGCATTATGGTGGCCTTCAAGAAGAGGCAGGTCCCACACTCTTTAATTGTGCTTCTTAAGCACATCTACCTATAATCATGTCTGTTTTTTGTTGAACATGATTTGCTCATTTGCAATCATAATGGCAGGCTCAAATTCTAAAACCAGAGCATTGCTACTCTCTTCATGCTGGAAGCATTATGGCATGCTATTACACTTAGAAGATAAAAAATCTACTATGAAGTACAAGGAATTGTTGGACCAGTACTTGTCCGGCATCCAGGTCAGATATATCATTTTGTATTCTAATATTATGATATTTATCGTTATATGGCTTATGCTTCTATATTTTGATGATGGATTTTTTTCACATGATATGCTTGAGATTTACCTTATAGAAAATCTTTCAGCGCCTTGTTGACTTGGGTTTCCTGATGATATAAACAAGTTTTCGTTTTGAATTATTGAAGCTTAATCACTTGTAGCACCATATGTCGTGTGAAAGAGTTAAGAATGCAAATATATACTTACTTTTGGTATCCATGAGATGACGCCACTAGTTTCTTGGTATATATATAGGCCAAGGGAGGATTAAGAAACAAATCCTATATTTTGGTAAAGAAAAATAAGTGGTCTTCGAAGATCCTTGCTTTCCGTTCAATTGAAGAACAGGAAAAAATATATACAATGAGAAATCGGAAAACTAGAAAGCTTTGGATACTGATTGTGAAGTCTATGATTTTATTGAGCATGCAATTGTAAACGGATTTATAGGTACACCAAGGCACAACAGCACTTGTAACTGATAATTGGTAAAGCGCTTGAATTTACCCTTTTTTCCTGATGACTTATGGTATTGTAAGGTGAAACTAGAAACCTTCTAACCATTTTATTGCAAAAATTCATATTTGAGGATGCATAATTTTGCATTCCCTTTTTCTTGTTGAATACTTTGCCATGGTGTATGATATATATATATACTCTGCCATGGTGTATGATATATGTAGAAACTGGTGAGAACTGTAAGTTTCACTCTGATTTTATTCACCAGACATATATGATATATATACAAGCAAAATATCCCTAAACTAGGTAACAAATACATAAAATATAAATCCCTAAGATTCCATAATCTACCTAATAATCTGTCTAAGATACAACAAAGAGATACAGTTTTATCCTTATCCTGAATTACAGATACATACTCACACTTCCCCTCAAGTTGTGTGTATACATTGTATAGGCCCAACTTGGACAAAAAACTTATCAAAGACCGGTTTGGATAGTGCTTTAGTGAGCACATCTGCAAGTTGTTCTTCAGTAGGAACATGAGTTAAGTTCACAATTCCACCATTCACTTTTTCAGCAATAAAATGTATGTCCACTGGATTCTTTGCGATCTGAATAGCAGACTGATTATCACTGAAGATCTCTAGTTTCCCTTCATGCTCTATATTCAACTCTCTTAGAAGTCTTAGCAACCATATTCCTTCACAAATTTCCAATGCTAAGGCTCTATACTCTGCTTCGGCACTGCTCCTAGAAATAACAGTCTATTTCTTACTCCTCCAAGTAACCAAGTTGCCCCATATAAAAGAGCAGTATCCACTAGTCTAATTTCTATCACTAACTTCACTGGCCCAGCTAGAATCTGTAAATAATTTTACAGTTCTATCTTCAGTTTTCTTGAAGAATAATCCATGTCCAGGTGTACCTTTCAGGTACCTTAGAATTTGATTTGCAGCTTCTAAATGCCCTTCTCTAGGATTAGTCATATGTTAACTAATTACATTGACAGGAAAGGAAATATCTGGTCTGGTCAGAGATAAGTAAATGAGTTTTCCCACTAGCCTTTGAAACAGACTTTTATCAACTGCGACTCCCATTTCTTCTCATTTGAGCTTCGAGCAAGCTTCCATAGGAGTATCAACAGGTTTACACCCCAACATACCAGCCTTTGAGAGTAAATCCAGTACATATTTTCTCTGGTTTATTACCAGACCCTTGCTCGATCTAGCAACCTCCATGCCTAGGAAATATCTAAGTTTCCCTAGGTCTTTTGTTTTAAATTCTTTGCCCAATAAGTTATTCAACTGACTGATTCCACCTTTATCATCTCCTATCACTACAATGTCATCAACATATACAATGAGGAAAACTTTCTTCCCATTAAAAGATGCTTTAACAAACAAAGTATGATATGCTTGACACTGTTTATATCCATTCTCCCTAAGGACTTTTGTGAATCTGTCAAACCAAGCTCTAGGTGACTGGTTCAAACTGTAGAGAGATTTCTCCAGTTTACAAACCTTCTGACTTCCTAACTCAGACTTCATCCTAGGTGGCATTCTCATGTAGACCTCCTCTTCTAATTTGCCATTCAAGAAGGCATTTTTTTATGTCAAGCTGATGAAGATTCCAGTCTTTGTTCACAACAAGACTAAGAAGTACTCGAACAGTGTTTAGTTTTGCTACAGGTGCAAAAGTCTCATTATAGTCAATACCATAGGTTTGTGTAAAACCCTTGTCTACAAGCTTGGCCTTGTACCTTTCTATGCTGCCATCTGAGTTCTACTTTATTGCAAAGACCCACTTATTGCCAACGGTTTTTTATCATGTGGTAAATCAGTAACAGTCCAAGTGCTATTTTTCTCAAGTGCTTGAATTTCTTCTTCAATAGCCTTCTTCCATCTAGAGTCTTTTAGGGCACCATCAATTGTTTTGGGAATCTCCTCCTTATCAACGCAAGCTGTAAAGGCCTTAAAAGAGGTCATTAACTTTCCATAGGCAACATACTTCTGAATAGGATACTTTGTACATTGTCTAACCCCTTTTCACTTAGCAATAGGTAAAATTTCCATATCAAATAAATGAGAAATTTCATTACCTCCATTATCCGCCAAGGCAGTTGGACTCAGTTCCAACTCTCGGCAAGTGCCAGATTGCAAAATGGCCTTAGGAATAGTCTTTTTCTTTCTGGTGTAGACATTGAGTTTTTTGTAGTCTGTGTGTTTTGAGGAGTAGTTTTAGGAGGTGAAAGTTGGGAGGCTGCTGGTGAAGGAACATCAACAAGATTAGGAGAATGTACTGGTGTAGTTGATTTAGGTGGAGACTCAATATCATGAGATGCAGTAGGCAGAACATCTGAAGGAATCAAAGAAGATGGGAATGGGTATACTTGGTGTTTTAGAGGTTGGAATTCTGTCCAAGTCTCCCCTGAATTGTAGCCTTGGTAAAATAAGGTTCCTGCTAAAAAAAGTTACATCCATCGAGACAAAGAATTTTTTAGTTGGAAGGTAGTAACATTTGTAGCCCTTTTTAAGTGAAGAATATCCCACAAAGACACTTCAGAGCCCTAGGATCTAATTTTGATTTTGAAGGGTCCGCATTTTTTACAAAAATAGTGCAGCCAAAAATTCTAAGAGGAAGAACAGAGCAACGAGGCTTGAAATAAGGATAACTCTCCAAGAAAAAAGCCATTGGTGTCTTGAATTTAAGGACTTTACTCGACATTCTATTGATAAGATAAGTGGCAGTTAACAAAGCCTCACCCCATAGATATTTTGGTATATTTCCAGAAAATAAAAAGGATCTAGTTACCTCTAGTAAATACCTATTCTTTTTCTCAGCAACCCCATTCTATTGTGGTGCATCCACACATGAGCTAATTTGGATAATGCATTTTCCTAAAAAAATTTACCCAAAGAAGCAGCAAAGAACTCTCCCTCATTATCGTATTTGAATAGTTGAATTTTACTCTGAAATTGATTTTCAACCATAGTATAGAACCTTTCAAAAATAGATATAGTTTCAG
Organism: Hibiscus mutabilis; assembly: GCA_019671005.1. Taxonomy (NCBI): domain Eukaryota; kingdom Viridiplantae; phylum Streptophyta; class Magnoliopsida; order Malvales; family Malvaceae; genus Hibiscus; species Hibiscus mutabilis. Next base: position 31,635,524 of record CM033739.1, on the reverse strand, counting down.
ATTTATCTTTCATTAAATAAGTCCATGTCGTCTTACTATGATCATTAATGAAAGAAACAAACCATCGACACCCATTAATATTCTTCACTTTAGAGGGATCCCAAACATCACTATGGATTAAAGCAAAGGGTTGAGAAGATTTATAAGTAGATGGGAGACAAGAGGCTTTCGTTTGTTTAGCAAGAGGACAAATATGGCATTTAAACAACTATGATTTTTTATAAATAAATTGAGCAGGAAATAGTTTAGCAAGATAATAAAAACTAGGGTGGCCTAGTCGAAATGCCATAATATAATTTCATCATGCTGCCCTAAAGGAGAAACAGAACGAGTAAAAGCTGAATGAGTTGATTTAGAGGTTCCATAGAGGATATAGAGCCCATTGTGCAATATAGCATTGCCAATCATTTTCTTCGAATCCAGTGCCGGCAAAATACAACCATTATCATTAAACTTTGAGTAACATTGCAAATCCTTAGAGAGTTTACTCACTGAGACTAGATTGCAATTAAGATTGGGTACAAAAAGAACATCCTTAAGGAAAATATTCTTATTAAGAGCAACTGAACCTGTAACCCCCTCAACTCGGCCTAGTCGCAAGACTGAACCGAGCAAGCTACATTAGGTTTACCGAGGTAAACTAGAAAGATTAACCTTAAAACATGACCATTTTTTCTCTTTTATCTTGTCTATATGCATTAAAGCTTTCCTACATGATCATTCGGTTCATAGGTGATCACTCATCTCAACCGGGCATCGTAACGATATCCAATTGATCACGAACACGAAATAGGGACCAAAACGTAATTTTAGCAACTTTAAATGGTTTTCTAACTTTTAAGTTATCAAACTTTAATTAAATTCATTTCATGCTTGCATGCCAAAAATCAGCTTCAAACAATCATTCATGCCCAAAAAAATTGGCTAAACAAGAATCGGGGACTAAAATGAAAGAAAACAGAATTTGCCTCAATAAGACATTAACAGAATTAACGAACCCCGTATCGATACGGTTGTGAACTTGTTGTTTTGATACGGCTGGTCCTGTACCATTACACCACTTCGAGTATAAGATATGTTTTTAAAAGTTCTTGCATACCATACCGATACTGTTCAATTGGTGTTTTGGTACGCAACATTGTTACATCCTGTACCGATAAGGTTCCATTGGTGTTTTGGTACACGAGCTCCATTTCAAAAAACGATATTCCAGTAACCACATAACGTTTCGATATGCCCCTGTCTGTACCGATACACCCTGGCCAATTATGCCTAGCCGTACCAATATGGTCCCTCGCGTATCGGTACGCTTGGGCCTGTAATGTCAAATTTAGCTGGTTTTTCACGCAATTCTAGATGCAATTGGCCCTTAACAACTCGTGAACATACATATCAACCCTTGATTATACACAATCTAACATTTCTACCAAATTAGGCAACCACAACAACATCATGCTACCAAAGGACCACTCTAGAGGCTTGCTTCCTAAACCACTTTGCCAAACATACCAAAATGCACAATTAGACCATTCTCGACATAAGCAACATACCAACACACTCAACATAGCATACTAAACTTATTCCAACCAGCACAACATGGCAAACCACAAGGAAACTCTAGATGCATCCCTAGTCATCCATCTAGCCTCAACTTTAGATAAAAACAACATCAAATTGAGCAACATATAACCATCATAAAAAACCAGCACAGAAACACATTTAAAACCACAATGAAACAAATGTACATCTTCCCAAAATCCATGGTGAACACATTGCCTTCTTAACCGAAAATATAAACCGAGTGCATACTCAAATGTAGTTTATCTCTTGGATCCTTGCAAACCTTGCATTTTCTGCCCCAAACTTTAATGCTCTGCATTATTAGGAAAATAGAGCGTAAGCACACATGCTTAGTGAGGGTGCTCATAAACAATGTTGCATAAAACCATTTAAAAACCACATGCTTGCTTTTCTCAAAACATGCTTGCAACCTAAGCATTTTTCTATAATTCCAACGGAATCAAAACACAATAACTTTTATAACATCATAAACAATCCATGCTTGAATCCTACAACACTTTTTCTAAACGATGCTTATATTCCCAAAGCATTATAAACAAGGTTTAACACATGAACTTTCACATATATTGGCATTTATAGTGACCCGGATAGACTACCTCTATCTCATACACATATCGGATACATGGATCTCTCATACCATGCCTAGTTAAACCGCATGATATCCTAAACCTTGCCTAGTTAAACCGTAAGATTTGACACCCTCAGCTAGTTAAACCTCGAGATTTCACCCTTGCCTAGTTAAACCTCAAGAGTACCGACCTTGCCTAGTTAAACCGCATGCCCCAAATGATGTCCTAATAGTCCGAGTGGCCTTGTTAAACCACCATACCTCAAGGACCCATGACCACGATCGATTTTGTTAATATTTTATAGTGTACTTTTAATCTTATGGCATGCCAACTATATCCGATTGTTTTCTCCCCTTGTCACATAGCCAATATATCATTTACAAAACCATTTACTTACTATTTTACAATGAATTTCATAAAATACCACATATGCACATCTCATTGCCAATGCAATAACACTGTTCCCACCTGGAATGAAAACCAATGCTCACTAGCATTTCATATACTTTTAAACCCCTGCATATGTACTCAAAATCATGTATTACCAGTAAGTAAATCATACCATGTTTATCACCAAAACATGCAAACAACATGCTCATATCTAAACCGACATTCAAGAGCAAAATATGGAAAACTTACTTCGAGCTTAGGTAAGAGTCTCACGCTTACCCTAAACTTCCAACAATCTTTACAAACCTTTGTAAAGAAATTAAAACCAATTTCCACTCATCGATACGCTTCGCCTTCCTTGCCAAAGCGAAACAAGCTCTCGGCAAGCAACCAAACAACGTCAAGCTTCGTCACCTTGATTATCCCCTATTTTAAACACATACAATCAGAGAATAAATGCATTAAAATGCATTTAAACCATTGCCTAACAACAATCTTCTGTAACTCCCAAGTTGCCCACTCCAAAACCATCCAAAACATACCGAAAACACCATCAAACGTTTTCAAAACTTAACCAGTCATAAAACAACAATTCAAGCCTTCAATCAACATCTAACAACATCCAAAAACCCTTTCCTAACATCCTTTTACCTCCAACAATGATTAAACTCGAAAATCACCACAATAACTCAAAACTAGCAACCTAATTAATTAGAGATTCAAGAGTTTTGGGATTCTATTGATAAAAATAATTTATCAACATCAAAATACATCCAAAACATATATTAAATCCATCTCAATTACTGGAAATCAAATCCACTTCGAAAATCACCATGATTCATCCAAATTTCGAAAATAACTCAATCAAACATGGATAAAACATTAAAATCACATTACAACTTATAAATCAAGGATCAAATACTTGGGAATATCAATAAAAAACCATTTAACAGAGGCGATCACGGACCTTACCCCTGTTATGTAATTTCTCCCTCAATTGGCTTGTTAAAAGCTAAGAAAATACACGATTTCAATGATATTTTGCAAAACAAAGTTAAAGGAACAAATTAAAATCAATAGTCTGAGTAAAATGAGTTCTTTACCTTGGGATTTTGATAAAACTCCGAGTGTTTGGAAGAAAAGAAGTTGAGATAAAAAGTTTAGGAAAAAGTTACTTGAAATTCTTTTAAAGGCTAATAACTAACTTTAGATATTTAATCCATTTTAACAACCTTTTAAAACACATGATTAAAATGATTTAATTGAAGGAAGAAAGCAACATCAAACACTTGGTAGATTATCTCCTTAAGGATTCTAAGTATTTGACCCTTTTGATTTTAGTCACTTAAAACAATTTTCAAAAATCGCATTTTAGTTACTAACACAAAATATCATATTTTTTATTTTCATTTTTCAAAATTGATTCCACCAAAAATCAATATATATTAAAAGATGATTTTTAACTATTTTTTATATTTTTATCTTACCAACAAATATAAGGTCTCGAATCCGACGTGGATCTCTAACCCGATCCACCGGACCGTCTAATAAACCTCAAAATCGCTAAGCACAAAATCAAGGTGTTACAACTCTCCCCTACTTAAGAAATTTCGTTCTTGAAATTACCTGCAGGAAACAGATGTGGAAATTGCTCCTTTATATCCGCTTTGCTTTCCCAAGTAGCTTTCTCAACACCTCGGTGTCGCCACAAGACTTTTACAAGCTCTATCGTTTTACCACGTAGGACTTTCTTTCTGGTATCAACGATCTCTACGGGTTCCTCATCGAAGGTTAGATCCAGCCTCAACTCCACATCCTCCATCGGCATAACATGCGATGGATCTGACTGATATCTCCTCAACATCAAAACATGTAACACATTGTGAATTTCCTCCAGCTCGGGAGGCAACCTCAACTGATATGCCACAGAACCCACATGCTCAATAAACTCATATGGTCCAATGAACCTCGGACTAAGCTTACCCTTACGTCCAAATCTCATCACATTTTTCATGGTGACACCTTCAAGAATACACGATCGCCTACCGCATATTCAACCTCCTTACGCTTCAAATCCGCGTAAGATTTCTGCCGATCCGCAGCCGCTTTCAACCTATCGTAAACAAGCTTAACCTTCTTATCTGTGTCTTTCAACACATCCGATAGGGTAACATTCTTTTCCCACACCTCAGCCCAACATAAGGACGTAAGACATCTCCGGCCATATAACGCCTCATAAGGTGCCATTTGTATAATCGTCAGATAACTGTTGTTGTAAGCAAACTCAAATAAAGGCAAATGCTTCTCCCAGGTTCCCTGGAACTCAATAATATAACATCGCAGCATATCCTCCAAAACCTTGATAACCCGCTCAGACTGTCCATCCGACTAGGGATGATACGCGGTACTAAAACTCAACCTCGAACTCAAGGCTTGGTGCAAACTCTTCCAAAACCTTGCTGTAAACCTCAGATCCCTATTCGAAACAATAGATTTAGGTACACCATGCAAGCGCACAATCTTTGCTATATACAAATCTGCCAACTTGTCCAAGGTATACGTTGTATGCACTGACAAGAAATGTGCACACTTTGTGAACTGATCAACAATCACCCAAACAGAATCCTTCTTAGCCAGTGTCAATGGAAACCCTATTACAAAATTCATGGTTATTCTCTCCCATTTTCACTTTGGAATTTTCAGCGATTGCAGCAACCCAAATGGAAATTGATGTTCAGCCTTGACTCGCTGACATACCATGCACTTGGACACAAACTTAGCCACGTCCTTTTTCAACCCAACCTAGTAGTATACCTCTTTCAAATCACGATACATCTTAACACTACCAGGATGCACAACAAAAGGACTAGAATGTGCTTCCGTCAAGATAGTGTGCCTTAACTTCGAATCATCCAGCACCACTATTCGACCCTTGAAACACAAAACTCTATCATCATCAAAATGGAAATATGTCGAATTACCATCCGTTATGTCCTTAACATGCTCAACCAACGAATCATCATACAGTTGCTTAGCTTTAATCAACTGCGATAACGTAGGATTGACTTGCAATTCAGCCAACAAATCACCCTTCCGCGTCACACTCAACCTTGCAAACATAGCTCGGAGCTCAACCGCAACCTTACGACTTAATGCATCCGCCACTACATTGGCTTTACCAAGATGATACTTAATGGTCAAGTCGTAATCCTTAAGCAACTCCAACCATCTACGTTGCCTAAGATTCAAATCTTTTTGGGACATCAAATACTTCAAGCTTTTGTGATTCGTGAAGATCGCGTACTTCTCACCATAGAGATAATGTCATCAAATTTTTAGAGCGAAAACCACAGCCGCAAGCTCTAAATCATGAGTTGGATAATTGCGCTTATGAACTTTCAACTACTTTGATGCAAAGGTGACAACCTTCCCATCCTGCATTAACACACAACCTAAGTCAACATACGACGCATCACTATAAACCATAAACTCCCTCCCAGATTCAGGCTGAATCAATACAAGAGCATGTGTCAGAACTTCCTTGAACTTCTCAAAACTGTGTTGCTGCTTCTCCGTCCACACATACAGAACATTTTTCTGTAACAACTTGGTCAACGGTGCTGCAATACTCGAAAACCCCTCAACAAAACGGTGATAATAACCAGCCAACCCAAGAAAACTACGCACCTCCGATACAGACTTAGGTGGCTTCCAATTGAGAATAGCCTCAATCTTCTGTGGATCAACGCAAATACCTTCCGCGAAAACGATATGACCTAGGAATGTCACTTCCTTAAGCTAAAACTCACACTTGCTCAACTTAACATATAACTGATTATCCTTCAACACTTGCAACACAATCTGAAAATGTCAAACATGCTCTTCCTCGGTATGAGAGTACACGAGAATATCATCTATGAATACCACTACAAACTACTCAAGATAGTAATGGAACACACTATTCATCATATCCATAAACATAATCGGGGCATTTGTCAACCCAAAAGGCATGACCAGAAACTCATAATGCCCATATCTTGTACGGAGCGCGGTCTTATGCACATTCACATCCTTAACCTTCAACTGGTAATACCTTGATCTTAAATCTATCTTGGAAAACACTGCTGCTCCACAAAATTGATCGAACAAGTCATCAATACGCGGCAAGGGATATCTGTTCTTTATAGTCAACTTATTCAACTGACAATAATCAATGCACATACACATCGTACCATCTTTATTTTTCAAGAAGAGAACATGTGCTCCCTACGGAGAAACACTTGGCCGAATGAACCCATGGTCCAACAACTCCTGAAGCTGCGACTTCAACTCCTTCAATTCTTTCGGTGCCATCCTATAAGGAGCAATGGATACTGGTGTTGTACCATCATAAGTCTCAATGCGAAACTCCACCTCCCTATCCAGAGGTAAACCCGACAACTCCTCAGGAAAGTCGCACACGGTCCGAATGTCCTACACTCGAACACCTTAGCTTCTGGATTCATAACAATAGCCAAATAAGCTTGACAGCCATCAAACATCATCTTCTCCGCTCTAACAGCTGAAACCTCATTGGACAGAAACTTAACATTCTCACCAACCACCACAACTTCATAGTCGTCGGCCAACCTCAAGGATATCCTTTTGGATTCACAATCCACAACTACTATGTGCTCATTCAACCAATCCATACCCAAAATGATATCAAAACCATGGAATGACAATTTCATCAGATTTGCGGCAAACTCTTGTCCTTGTACTACCAAAGGACAATGTCGGTACAACCTTCTTATTGTAACCGTCTCCCCAAAAGAACTTGTGACTAACATGACAACATCTAAGATCTCAACAGGAACATTCAACAAAGATGCATGTTCACTCAAGATATATGAATGCGTGGACCCCGAATCAATTAAAGATAATAATGACAAGGATTACAAAGTAAAAGTACCTGTGTTTACATCCGTGTCATTGCGACCCTCACGGTGAGCAAAGACCCAAGCCGGTCCACCACCTTCAGGTCTCATTACTACGGCATGCGCCATACCCCTCTAAACTGTAACACCCTTAATGTATGCTCGTAGATTGAATACACATTAAAGATGTTATAGAGATATTAAGAAAACTTGGCTTAATTTTTTTTGTAAAAATTTACATCAATCTAAAGTATCTAGTTTCGCCCCTGAATTATTTTATAAAATTTATAGATATATTAATGAAATGAAAATATTATTCAGGGTGAAAACTAGGTACCATGTCTAGACCCTTTCTTGATTTTAAAATTATTATGGTAGATACACACAAGTCACTAAAAAAGTTTGAAGACATCCTAACTGTTAGGGAATTTCCTGATGCATTTTCGGATAAGGTCGAGGGTTGCCTCTGGATAGGGAAATATAGTTTGGGATTGATGTTTACCTTGGAATTAAGCCGGTATCTATGGCACCATATAGGATGACGCCTATCGAGTTAAGGGAACTAGAAGCTCAATTATAAGAATTGTTAGACCGGGGTTACATTCAATCGAATGTATCACCATAGGGTGCTCCGGTATTAATTATAAAAAAGAAAGATGGTTCCCTATGATTATGTATAGAGTACCAATAGTTAAATAAAGTAACCATTAAGAACAAATATCCCCTACCAAGGATTGAAGATCTATTTGAACATCTCAGAGGTACAGCGGTGTTCTTAAAAATAGATCTTCGATCGGGTTATTATCAACTTAAAGTCAAAGAAGAAGATGTACCGAAGGCATCATTCAGAACTCGTTACGGACACTATGAGTTTCTGGTGATGCCTTTTGGATTGACGAATGCCACGGCCAGGAGGTACGTCTTAATGTCCTTTACAAGTCCATAACGGAACCTGTCATATCTCTGCTGGTTATCTGGAACCAACTCCGGAGCATACTGACTCAATTGGACAAACTTCACCTCGTATTCAACAACATACATGTTTCCCTGAGATAGCGACATAAACTCGCGTTTCTTCATATCCTAGTACTGAGCACCAAGGTACTTCATCTTGAAAGCTCTCCGAAAGAACTCCCAAGTAACATCTGCCTCAAGAACGCCAACAATAGTGGTCACCCACCAATGGTATGCATCCCCATGTAGTAGAGATATAGTACAACCCAGCTTACGCTCCTCGTTGTATCCCATCTGATCCATAACACGAATCGTCTTTTCTAGCCAACCTTCAGCTGCCTCAGGGCTCAAACCTTGAAACTCCACACCTCTCAAACTCCTCAAACGCTCTAAGGGTAAACCTTGATTTGCCACCACAGTAGGTGCCAGTGTCTGCGCCTATACTCCAGCCATCGCTGCTTGAAAAGCTCCCATTATCACCTGTACTAACGGAGTCAAATCGTCATACACTGGCACTTGATGAACCTGGGGTGCTTAACCTGCCCCAACATCAACTGGAGGAACCACAGGAGGAAGAGGTAAAACATGAGGGAGGTTCTCTTCTATCTCATTATTCTACCCAATCCCGACAGTATTAGCCATAGACCGTGTCTCACGTCGAGCCATGCTAACAAAAGCATCAAAACACATTAGAGTTAGGCTAGAATCAAGCAAAGGATCCAAGTTAACTTTAAGACGCACTTAAAATTCTCGGTAATAGGCAATATGTCCCCAATCATACCCCAACGGAACATTACACAATCACCGAGCATTTACACAATCACCGTACAGTTCAAACAACATCAATTAAACAAGCAACAACAACCCAACTTTTCACAAACCTGGCTCTGATGCCAACAAATGTAACCCCCTCGACCCGACCTAGTTGCAAGAACGAACCGAGCAAGCTACATTAGGTTTACCGAGGTAAACTGGAAATATTAACCTTAAAACACGACTATTTTTTTCTATTATCTTGTCTAGATGCATTAAAGCTTTCCAACATGATCATTCGGTTCATAGGTGATCACTCATCTCAATTGGGCATCGTAACGATATCCAATTATTCACGAACACAAAATAGGGAGCAAAACATAATTTCGGCAACTTTAAAGGGCTTTTCTAACTTTTAAGTTATCAACCTTTAATTAAATTCATTTCATGCTTGTATGCCAAAAATTAGCTTCAAACAATCATTTATGCCCAAAACATTTGGCTAAACAAAAATCGGGGACTAAAATGAAAGAAAATAGAAATTACCTCAATAAGACATTAATAGAATTAACGACCCCCATATAGATACGGTATGGCCCGTATCGATACGGTTGTGAACTTGCTATTTTGATACGGTTGGTCCCGTACTGGTACACCACTTCGAGTATGCGATATGTTTTTAAAAGTTCTTGTATACCGTACCTATATTGTTCAATTGGTATTTTGGTACGCATCATTGTTACATCCCGTACCGATACGATTCCATTGGTGTTTCGGTACACGGGCTCCATTTCAAAAAACGATATTCTAGTAACCACATAATGTTTCGATACGCCCCTACCTGTACCGATACACCCTGGCCAATTATGTCGAGCCGTACCGATATGGTCCCTCGCATATCAGTACGCCTGGACCTGTAATGTCAAATTTAGCTGGTTTTCCATGCAATTCTAGATGCAATTGGCCCTTAACAACTTGTGAACATACATATCAACCCTTGATTATACACAATCTAACATTTATACCAAATTAGGCAACCACAACAACATCATGCTACCAAAGGACTACTCTAGAGGCTTGCTTCCTAAACCATTTTGCCAAACATACCAAAATGCACAATTAGAACATTATCGATATAAACAACATACCAACACACTCAACATAGCATACTAAACTTAGTCCAACCTGCACAACATGGCAAACCACAAGGAAACTCTAGATGCATCCCTAGTCATCCATCTAGCCTCAACTTTAGACAAGAACAACATCAAATTGAGCAACATATAACCATCATCAAAAACCAGCATAGAAACACATTTAAAACCACAATGAAACAAATGTACATTTTCCCAAAATCCATGGTGAACACATTGCCTTCTTAACCGAAAACATAAACCGAGTGCATACTCAAATGCAGTTTATCTCTTAGATCCTTGCAAACCATGCATTTTCTGCCCCAAACTTTAATGCTCTGCATCATTAGGAAAAAAAAGCGTAAGCACACATGCTTAGTGAGGATGCTCATAAACAATGATGCATAAAACCATTTAAAAACCACATGCTTGCTTTTCTCAAAACATGCTTGCAACCTAAGCATTTTCCATGATTCCAACCGAATTAAAACACAATAACCTTTATAACATCATAAACAATCCATGCTTGAATCCCAAGCACTTTTACTAAACGATGCTTATATTCCGAAAGCATTATAAACAAGGTTTAATACATGAACTTTTACATATATTGGCATTTATAGTGACCCGGATAGACTACCTCTATCTCATACACATATCGGATACACGGATCTCTCATACCATGCCTAGTTAAACCGCATGATATCCCAAACTTTGCTTAGTTAAACTGCAAGATTTTACACCCTCACCTAGTTAAATCGCGAGATTTTTCCCTTGCCTAGGTAAACCGCAAGAGTACTGACCTTGCCTAGTTAAACCGCAAGATCACCATCAATTTGGGTTGCCTAGTTAAACTGCATACCCCAAATGATGTCCCAACAGTCCGAGTGGCCTTGTTAAACCACCATACCTCAAGGACCCATGACCAATATTTTATAGTGTACTTTTAATCTTATGGCATGCCCACTATATCCGATTGTTTTCTCCCCTTGTCACATAGCCAATATATCATTTACAAAACCATTTACTTACTGTTTTACAATGCATTTCATAAAATACCTCATATGCACATCTCATTGCCAATGCAATAACACCGTTCCCATCTGGAATGAAAACCAATGCTCACTAGCATTTGATATACTTTTAAACCGCTGCATATGTACTCAAAATCATGCATTACCAGTAAGTAAATCATACCATGTTTATCACCAAAACATGCAAATAACATGCTCATATCTAAACAGACATTCAAGAGCAAAATAAGGGAAACTTACTTCCGAGCTTAGGTAAGTGTCTCACACTTGCCCTAAACTCCCAACAACCTTTACAAACCTTTGTAAAGCAATTAAAACCAATTTCCACTCACTGATACGCTTCGCCTTCCTTGCCAACGCGAAACAAGCTCTCGGTAAGCAACCAAACAACGCCAAGCTTCGTCGCCTTGATTATCTCATGTTTTAAACACATATAATCAGAGAATAAATGCATTAAAATGCATTCAAACCATTGCCTAACAACAATCTTCCGCAACTCCCAAGTTGCCCACTAAAAACCATCCGAAACATACCGAAAACACCATCAAACGTTTCCAAAACTTAACCAATCATAAAACAACAGTTCAAGCCTTCAATCAACATCTAACAACATCCAAAAACCCTTTCCTAACATCCTTTTACCTCAAGCAAAGATTAAACTCAAAAATCACCACAATAACTCAAAACTACCAACCTAATTAATTAGAGATTCAAGAGTTTCGAGATTCTATTGATAAAAATAACTTATCAACATCAAAATACATCCAAAACATATATCAAATCCATCTCAATTACTGGAAATCAAATCCACTTCGAAAATCACCATGATTCATCCAAATTTCCAAAATAACTCAATCAAACATGGATAAAACATTAAAACCCCATTACAACTTATAAATCAATGATCAAATACTTGAGAATATCAATAAAAAACCATTTAACAGAGGAGATCACGAACCTTACTCCTGTTATGTGATTTCTTCCTCAATTGGCTTGTTAAAAGCTAAGAAAATACAAGATTTCAATGAGATTTTGCAAAACAAAGTTAAAGGAACAAATTAAAATCAATAATCTGAGTGAAATGAGCTCTTTACCTCGGGATTTTGATAAAACTCTGAGTGTTTTGAATAAATGAAGTTGAGAGAAAAAGTTGAGAAAAAAGTTACGTGAAATTCTTTTAAAAGCTAATAACTAACTTTAGATAGTTAATCCATTTTAACAATCTTTTAAAACACATGATTAAAATGATTTAATTGAAGAGAGAAACCACCAACAAACACTTGGTAGATTAGCTTCTTAAGGATTCTAAGGATTTGACCCTTTTGATTTTAGTCATTTAAAATAGTTTTCAAAAATCGCAGTTTAGTCACTAACACAAAATATTATATTTTCGATTTTCATTTTCCAAAATTGATTCCACAAAAAATCAATATATATTAAAAGATTATTTTTAATTATTTTTCCATGTTTTTATCTTACCAAAAAATATACGGTCCCGAAACTGACTCAAATATCTAACCCGATCCACCGGACTGTCTAATAAACCTCAAAACCGCTAAGCCTAAAACCGGAGTGTTACAAAACTAGACCCATGTATATGGGGATACAGACCCGTTTGCAGTTTTAATAGATTTCTTAGAGTAGGAGGGTTCAAAGGCAGAAAATAATGTTCTGTTACCAGTCATATGGTCAGATGCTCCTGAGTCAATAATCCACGCTGGAGCATCTTGTGTAGCTAAAAAGGCTGTAGGGAAGAACCCAGTATGTGTACCTTCTTCTGACAAAACCACATTTGCATTACTAGTGCCTCCCATGTTGCCAAACATCTTTTGGAGTGTAGCAAGCTGCTCATCTAAAAAACACTACTGCTCATTATACTGACAGAATTGGACTGTGATTCTCGGGGTGCTTTCTGTGAAGTAGATCTCCAATCACTAGGCTTGCCATGTAATTTCCAGCACCGTTCCTTTGAGTGGCCCATTTTTTTTGCAAAAAAGACAAACATATATGCCCTTTCTAGTCTTAGTTGAAGAGGAAGACTGAATAATTAAAGCAGAACTGTCAGATGTGGGAACAACGGGAAGCATAAAAGACCTGCTCTCTTTTTGACTTCTGCAAAGACTTCGCGAATGGAAAGAAAAGGCTTTGTACCAAGAATCGGAGACTTCACAGCATCCAGTCAGTGTTGAGACCATTGAGAAATTGAAAGACCCTCCGTTATGCTTGTATCTTTCTGTACAAAGTTGCATCTTTAGAAGTTTCTTAGACATGTTTTGCATATAGGTCAAGTTGCTGCCAAAAGCTTGACAGAGTGTGAAAATACTCAGTAACACTCAGACCATCTTGCTTCAAATTGGACACCCGACTCTCAATGCTAAATAGTTCAGAGGTGTTGTCTGTGTTAGAATAGGTCTCCTAAACAGCTTGCCATATATCTGCTGCTGTTTCGTAAAGGAGAAAATGTGTACCAATGTCGGGGGACATGGTATTGATTAGCCAAGACATCACCCTACCATTCTCACGCACCCACTTTTCATTTCCTGGGTTCGTGGAAGGAGGTTTCTTACTCTCCCCTGAGATATAGCCAAGTTTTCCTCGACCAGTAAGGAAGATTTTGACAGATTGGGACCATGGAAGATAATTATGGCCCAGAAATCGAGGGCAAGTAACTGTTGTTCCAGGGAGTTTTAAAAAATCATCGACAGTAAGGATCTGTTGATGGAGAAGCTCCAGAGGATGCAGTAGGAGAAACCATCGTTTTTAAATCAAAGAATCGATCCCTAGACTGATACCATGTAGAAACTGATGAGAATTGTAAGTTTCACTCTGATTTTTTTCACCAGACATGTAGGATATATATACAAGTAAAATATCCCTAAACTAGGTAACAAATACATAAAATATAAATCCCTAAGATTAAGCCCCATAATTTCCCTAATAATCTGTCTAAGATACAACAAAGAGATAAGGTTTTATCCTTATCCTGAATTACAGATACATACTCACAATATATATATATATACACACACACAATTATGATTTTTTCCCATATGGTTTTTCCCTATGTTGTATCATTAGTAGTTATGCCTAATTTATTTATCTTTCGTTTCTAGTTGGTTGTCAATACTATCACTATATCACACAAATCTTAGTTTCCCGTCTGTTTAGAATTATACTTCTGAAACCATATTGAAGTTGGTAATACTAAAGAATATTACTTGGTAGCTTTATGAAGTATATCTGAGTTTTTGCCTAGTGTTACAAGAATTCCTAGAAATGACATGATGGTTCTTGTAAGAGCTCATGTAGTATCCGTGCATGGATGCTTTCATTTGTTTAATGGGATAACATACATGTTTCACCAGGTACTTTTCTATGGGATCATGATGCTGTCTTGTTATTGATTATTTGATTAAATATTAAGTCTTCGTTTATTCGATGGATCTGTTAAGTTGCTAATGCTAAGAGAAGGAATAAAAAATGCAGTACTATACAAATAACCACGTCGAGGAGCATGCTGAGAGCAAGGATGGTGGTATAGAGACCAATTTTTTTTTCCTAAATTGCTTATGCCTTCTGCTCGGGCGTTTTGATGAGAAAAAATTCGAATGCGTATTGTTGGATTATGGCAAGCAAATATCACACGTTCTTTTATCACAGGTAAGTATTCATGAAGTAATCTCCTTAGCTAAACAAGGACTGCAACGTGTATGTCTTTATCACTTCAACGGAGATGAGTTGACTGATTGTATTCAATCTTACCACCCATGATTCTCTAGATTTAAGTAGTTATGATGCATTGTTGTCATTTTATATAACACAATGTCTTAGGGATTGTGTCTCAATGTTGACGTACTAATACTGGTGTCTGTTCTTGTTGCATATTGGCAAGCTTCATTGCACTGATGAAGATGTAATAAATGGGGTTGTCCATATATTCAAGGTTATCATATTTAAGAGAAATAATTCATCCGGTAGCAGTATATCTGATACCAATCAAATAGACTCTATGGTACCATTTCTGCTTCACCTTCTTGATGAGCGAGATGTGCAGCTAGAGCCGTTGTTATACTCATCGCAGAATACTGTTCCATGTAAACTATAAATTTCCATCCTTAGTTTTTGACAACAACAATAATTTAATGGCTTCTGTTTAAACCTGACAATAATTTATTGTTCACCAGAAGTACTAATGGTCACTGCCTTGAAGAGGTTTCTTCTCTAGATGGGAGACAAGAACTTGTACAAGTGATGACTCCATGAGAATGCAACAATCTTTGTTTGAGAGACTTTGCCCTTTACTCATAATTAGGCTGCTTCCATTGAGAGTATTTAGTGATCTCAATTCCTCTGTTATGTATGTTCAACTTAATAATGCGTCTTTTATGAATGGTATCTTTTCTTCTTTACCTATGAAAATCCAAGTTGTTCCCCTCATTTCTTTTTATGGGTTGAAGATCTGATTGACTCCATAGCTTTGTGATGCATGTTACAAATCTTTAAATAATTGATTACACTTTATACTCTTTTTCTTCCTTATCTATGGCCAACAATAAGGCCTATTCTTTCCATCTATTCAATGAAAATGTGATTCAGTAATACAAATTATACTCTTTTTCTTTAAATAGAAGAAAATGAAAATAATGTCATGGATAACTTTTGATTCTATTACATTGCAGAATATAGAGATGTCAACCTCATTGATGATGATGATAGTGTTGCTGCTTTCCTTGTTAATAGGTTTTCCCTTGGTAATGAGTATTACTAAACTTTTGTAATTTCATTGGCATTCTACTAATGTCTTATTACCTTCTCCATTTCAGAGCATTTAGTAAGTTTGAGTTTGAAGATGTAAGAAAAATTGCTGCTGAGCTTTGTGGGCGCATCCATCCTCAAGTACCCAGCAATGACTTGGCTTAATTATTTGTTCACACTGTGTCTTTCCTTGACATATTCTGAGATTTTGCATAAATATTTTTGTAATCCTTGTATGGAGATTTTTGTCTTATATGCCTCACGGTTCTTTAGGTCCTGCTTCCACTTGTTTGCTCGCAATTAGAACATGCTGCAAAATCTCAGGATATATTGAAGATTATTGCATGCCTGTTTTCAGTGTGTACATCCCTTGTGGTATTCATCTCTTCTTAGTAGATATTTGTTACAGAATGATATAGTACTGCAATGATTGTGAGTTCATCTTTAAAGCTAATTTATTTCGTTCTTGTTTCTAGGTACGAGGGAAGGAGTCCCTTGCGCATCCCTTAGTTTTTCAAATCTGGAGAACAATTGAAGTGATTTTGTTATGGCCGTCATCAGATGGTGACCAAGGTACTTAACCGTGCAACCGGCTAATTCTCCTTCCTTCTGCACCTAGACTAGAAAGTTTATGATCCTTCAGTTAATATTTTAATAGGATGTCTAAACTAATCTTTTGCTGTCTCAGTTTCCAAAGCACAACATGGTTGCATTGATTGTCTGGCACTGATAATATATGCTGAGTTGCAAGCTCCTGAATCGTTTAAAGATTGCACCGCATGGAGGAGCTGTGAGTTATCCGAGAGAAATTTCAGTTT
Organism: Hibiscus mutabilis; assembly: GCA_019671005.1. Lineage (NCBI taxonomy): Eukaryota > Viridiplantae > Streptophyta > Magnoliopsida > Malvales > Malvaceae > Hibiscus > Hibiscus mutabilis. Next base: position 31,618,621 of record CM033739.1, on the reverse strand, counting down.
TTGTAAATAATGTAGTAATTATCCTACTTAAAGTTTATCTCCCTAATAGATTATATTTTATCCTTAGTAGGACTCCTTATTGTAGCTAGAGTCTATCAACTTAGTAGATTAGAACTAGAAGTTATCTTAAGGTCTTCTTAATGTACTAAAAGACCTAGAGGCTATATAAGTCTGTATCGAGAGATGTAAAAAATCATTGAGAAATAACAGAAAAATTTTGCATTATTTTCTGCATTCCGTTTTTTCCTTTTAGGCAGAAACTTCAATTCTGTTTTTTATTTTTCTGCATTCATTAACATGGTATCAGTCTAAAATACGATCCTAATAGCAAATTTCAGTGGCGATTTCTTCGGCTTCCAGTGCGATGCCCTCTGCCCTGGTTACTCCAATTTCTTCTTCTCCAATGATGAGGAGAGGTAAACCAGTCTGTGTTTTTTGCAAAAAGGTCGGTCATTCCAAGGATACATGCTGGAAAATTCATGGTCGACCAGCAGCAATGAAACCTACAGCAGCCAAGATATCCAGGCCATAATACCCTACTGTTGCACCAAAGGTTTGCCCTAGTAGCTTTACTGATCAGCAACTCACTGAGCTTCACAAGCTGTTTCGTCAGTTTAATATAGATGATTTTTTGTCGACTGCTCTTGTTTCTACCCAGTCTGCAGCAAATTGGATTATTAATTCTGGGGCCTCCAGCCACATGAATGGTAATAAGGCTTTATTGTCTGTTTTTAAAAAGTCTTCTTCTCAAGCTTCCATTAAAACTGTAGATGGTTCTCTATCTCCCATCAAAGGGACGGGCTCTATTTCGTTAGATGGTAATTTGATCCTTAAGGATGTGTTATTTGTCCCTGGCCTCGCATGCAACTTGATATCAGTGAGCAAAATTTCTAAAGACTTGAACTGCTCCTTAAGGTTTACTGATTCTACATGTTTTTTGCAGGCACTGGATTCGAGGAAAATAATTGGTAGTGCTAGCTTGCAACATGGTCTTTATATCCTTCATGGAAAATATCCATCTTCTATTTCAAAATCTTCTTCTTGCTTTACTTCTTTAGGACGATTAGATACTATAATGTTATGGCATTTTCGGTTAGGTCACCCCAATTTTCACTATCTTAGAAAAATGTTTTCTGATTTGTTTGTTAATAAAGATCCAAATTCTTTAAAATGCCATATCCGTCCTCTTGCAAAACAAACCAAATCTTTATTTTTACCATCTATTCATAAACCCTCTAAACCATTCACACTCATTCATAGTGATGTTTGGGTTCCTTCTCGAGTGAAGAATATTACAGGGAGTAGGTGGTTTATGACTTTTATTGATGACCATAGCAGACTTACTTGGACCTACCTTCTTAAAGAAAAATCTGACGTTGCTTCTATTTTTGCAAGGTTTTATGAAATGGTGGTTACTTAGTTTGATAGCAAATAAAAATGTTTCACTCTGACAATGAGGGAGAGTTTTTCACTACTGCCTTAGGAGATTTTTTTTCGGACTAAAGGTATAATACATCTTAGTTCTTGTGTAGATACCCCACAACAAAATGGGATTGCTGAACGTAAAAATAGGCATTTATTAGAGGTTACCCGAGCCTTATTATTCACCCATGTTGTTCCAAAATATTTGTGGGGGGAAGCCTTATTAACGGCTACATATCTTATAAATAGAATGCCTAGCAAAGTCTTGCATTTCAGAACTCCTAGAGATGTTTTCTTAGAAAATTATCCTACTTTTAAACCTATGTCATCTAATCTTCCCTTAAAGACGTTTGGGTGTACTGTTTTTCTAAAATCCACAGATCCTTCAAGTTACAAACTAGATCCTAGGGCTTTGCAGTGTGTTTTCGTTGGATATTCTTCACTTAAGAATGGCTACAAATGTTATCACCCTTCTTCTCATAAGTTTTTTGTCTCTTTGGATCTCACTTTTTTTGAAAAGGTACCTTATTTTCCTAAGACTGAAAATCAGGGGGAGTGTTGGGAAGATTTCCAGTCTCCTAATAGTCAGGTTCCTTCCTTTTCACATTCTTTACCTATAGCTCATTTGTTTGTGAAGCCTCAGAATTTTTTAAAACCTGATACCCCTATTTCTAACACTACACCTCTACATACTTCACCTAATATTACTCTTATCGCTCCTCATTGTTCACCTAAATCAACTGTTCAGCCCACTAACCAGTTGCAAATATATACAAAAAAAAAGAAAGTCATTCCAGAGACTGTGTTGCAATCTGACACCTGCCGAGAATTGGACTTTAGTCTAGCTGCCTGTGAGGATAAAGGAGGTAATGATGTTGTTGAAATTTCTCCTCATTTACTTGAACCTGAAATTTTACCTATTGCTAAAAGAAAAGGGGTAAAATAGTGTACAAAGCATCCTATTCAGAGATATGTTGCTTATAGCAATTTGATGCCCTCTTTTAAGGCTTTTATAGCTTGTCTAGATGAAGAACAGATTCCCAAGACTATTGAAAAAGCCTTAAGAGACTCCAAGTGGAAGAAAGCTATTGAGGAGGAGATTACAACAATAGAAAAAATGGCACTTGGACCATAACTGATCTTCCACAAGGCAAGAAACTAATGGGACGCAAATGGGTGTTTGCTATCAAATACAATTCGGATGGGAGTGTGCACAGGTACAAAGCAAGATTGGTGGCCAAGGGTTTTACACAGACCTTTGGAATAGACTATAAGGAAACTTTTGCTCCGGTTGCTAAGTTGAACACTGTCAGAGTCCTCCTGAGTTTGGCTGTTAATTGTGACTGGAAACTTCATCAACTTGACATTAAGAATGCATTTCTTAATGGGAAACTAGAAGAAGAAGTTTTATGAAGATTCCTCATGGTTTAGAGTCTGAAGAGAATAGGCAGAAAGTTTGCAAGCTGGACTTATGGGTTAAAGCAATCACCAAGAGCCTGGTTTGATAGGTTCACTAGAGTAATTCTGTAAAATGGATACAAACAGTCTCTAGCAGATCATACATTGTTTTCTAAGGTAACTCCCAAAAACATAAAAGTTCTTTTGATAGTATACGTGGATGACATTATTGTCACAGGAGTTGATGAAGAAGAAATAAGCCACTTAAAATTTCTTTTGAATAAAGAATTCGAGATGAATGACCTAGGAAAGCTTAGATATTTCCTAGGCATGGAGGTGGCTAGATCAAACAAAGGTCTGGTAATCAACCAAAGGAAGTATGCTTTTAACTTACTCACAGAGACATGAATGTTGGGTTGTAAACCAACTGATACTCCCATGGACACAGGCCTAAAGTTTAGCAAAGATGGGTCTAGTCCAAAGGCAGACAAGGGACTTTTTCAGAGATTAGTTGGAAAATTGATTTATCTATCCCTCACCAGGCCAGATGTAACCTTTGCTGTGAATATCAGCAGTCAGCACATGACAAATCCGAGATAAGAGCATATGGAAGCAGCTACCAGTATACTAAGGTATCTAAAAGATACACCAGGACATGGTTTAATATTTAAAAAAAGACCCTTGATAAAACAGTCAAGGTTTATTCAGACTCCAGCTGGGCAAGTGAGTTGGCTGATAGAAGGTCAACAAGTGGTTATTGTTCTTTTTGGTGGGGTAATCTTGTGACTTGGAAGAGCAAAAAGCAAACTGTTGTATCAAGGAGTAGTGCTGAAGCAGAATACGGAGCTTTAGCTCTTGGAATTTGTGAAGGAATTTGGCTAACAAAATTTCTAAAAGAGCTAGGCATGGTTCAAAACGAGAAGTTTGAAGTGTTTTGTGATAATAATCTAAAATTCTGATTGCCAGAAATCCAATTCAACATGACAAGACCAAGCATGTTGAGATCGATAGACACTTTATTGCAGAAAAGCTTACAAGTGGAGTAGCTTCTTTAACCTATGTTCCTACAGAAGAACAAGTGGCAGACATCCTTACGAAAGCCCTGCCAAAAGCTCTCTTTGATATGTTCTTATTCAAGCTGGGACTATACAATGTATATTCTCCAGTTGAGGGGGAGTGTGAGTTATCCGAGTGAAATTTCAGTTTTTGTAAATAATGTAGTAATTATCCTACTTAAAATTTATCTCCCTAATAGATTAGATTTTATCCTTAATAGGACTCCTTATTGTAGTTAGAGTCTATCAACTTAGTAGATTAGAACTAGAAGTTATCTTAAGAAGGTCTTCTTAATGTACTAAAAGACCTAGAGCCTATATAAGTCTGTATCGAGAGATGTAAAAAATCATTGAGCAATAACAGAAAAATTTTGCATTCTTTTCTGCATTCTATTTTTCCTTTTAGGCAAAAACTTCAATTCTGTTTTTTATTTTTCTGCATTCATTAACAGGAGCAACATTGTTGTTCAGAAAGGTAATTGTGGTTGGTATTTTTCTTCCTGATATGAACAAACATGTTATACGTTTGGCAATATATCACTGTCTTCGGTGTAAACTATAGGGGATGCTACCGGAAAACTCTATGCCCTCAGACATGTGATCAGTCAATTAACAAATAATAAGAGTGAACATATCCCCGGGTCTGAGTTGCCAGATAAAAGCTGTGAACCGGTTCCAGTTCCTTTTCGCCTATGCATGGCTAATGTTCTCATCAGTGCTTGTCAGAAGATGTCTGATGGAAAAAAATCCCTAGCTAAGACAATTCTTCCATGTCTAATTGGTTCAGCTGAGGTACTTCTGCCACCCAATTTTTTTATCTAGTTGATTTTATTTTCTTTTAGTTCTTATGACTGGTTCTGATCTTCTCTTTTTTATTATTATTATTTTGCCTACATGGTATCAAATTATGTAGGTAATAAAGCAACTTGAGATTAGAACTGCGTGCATCCAGGTTATGTTCTCTGCTGTGTATCATCTGAAGTTTGCGGTTCTTCCTTATTCTTGTGATCTGCTCAAGCTTTCTCTAAAATTCCTTGTAAAGCGATCAGAACATGTATTATAATATCTCCATTTCCCTTTTTTTTTTATAAATTCTCATAATGTCTCCATTTTCGATTGCTCTTAATTCTAGTATATGTTCATGTGCATTGCATATGAATACATGCTTTTTTAAATGTTTATTATTGATATATTTTTAAACTATGATTAGAAAATATGGAGTTAATTGCACTATACGCCCCAAAACTCCGATCCTCATTCTAAATCAATCCTTAAACTTCTAAATATTCCAACTTCATCCCCAAACTACAGCTCTCATTCTCAATTGGTCTCCAAACTTTTGAATGTTTCAGTTTCATCCCTAAACTATGATCCTCATTCTATATTGATCTCCAAACTTTTGGACGTTCCAATTTCATTTTCAAATTATGGTTTATGCTATATCATATTATTTATTACATAATACGCATCAATTTTTACATGGCAATTAACAATTTTTATAACGTTTTTATTAACATGGGATGTGATTAGCACATATTGATATTTTGCGGATGGAGTTAAAACGCTCAAAAGTTTGGGTTCCAATTAGAATGAGAGTGATAAGAGCCATGATTTCATGATGATCTACAAGATCCTCTTTAGGATTATGTAGGCCAAATAATTGGAACCGTATCAGTACTTCCCCCTGAAAACTCGACTTGTCCTCAAGGCGAAATGAAAGATCGATATTGTCCTCATAAGTATAATTAACGGTCTGCTCGCTATTTGTTGCCATTAGTCAATTTATAGTTTGGTTTCCGCAAGTAGTTGTAACATGGCACCCCGCAGTAATTGCAATTTGAAGGGAAGAAAAACCTACTACCCCTCCACCTATTACTAACACTCTTTTCCCTTCGGTTATCCCCAAATACATATTAAAGTACGCCATGCAATCGATATGGCAAAAGGATTGCTTCCACGTGAGTAATTGAAGCTGATTTTGGAGAAAGCTCATCCTCGGACTTCACCAAAATTTCAATATTTCTCTTTTTCACTCTCTCCCCTACCTCAATGCGGACTCGAATTCATAAATATCTGACAATTCCTCAAAGCTGAAGCCATGAGTAAATCTGTCTTGGATTCATTTTCAAGAAGTCCCTTGCCTTCGTTAGGCAATTCTTTAATGGATTCCAACTGAGATGCACCCATGATTTGAGCTTCAAGAGTTGCCATTTCATCTCATAAAATGTCAATGGCATCAAGTCGAGCAACAATTAAAGCAAGTTGTAGTGTAATCGAGCTAGTATTAGGGGTTGTGGATTGTGAGTCAGAAATGTTTGAATCGGTTGAAGGGTTGATTGATTGGCATTGGGCAGCGATGTTGCGTGTTTTCGCCATTTCGAATTGAACCTTGCTCGGATACCAAAATGATAGGAGCCGAACTTTCGAAGAAAAGAAATGATGAAAACAAAGAACGATAATTTTATTAAGTGTAGTAGTGAAGAATCTTAACACTATTACAATCAATAAATCAGAGGAAATTTTAATAACAAATTCCAGCTAATATATAATAATGGCTTGGACTCTTATTCGTTGCAAAATAAAGCTAAATCCCTAAAAATCAACCTAATATTTGTGGCAGTTGTGATTCCTCTTCACCAATGTATGGATTGTGGGAAGCATGCCAACCAACTAGTTGAGAAAGATGGACTTGGTCTTCCACAATTTGCTCCTTGTCAAGTGCATTTGCTTTCTACTCTCCTAAAAAAAGTCTTCAAAGGTGGAATCATATCAGAGAGTCTTAATTTGGGGATGAGATTTGAATGCTAAAAGTTTAGGGACCAATTTAGAATGAGGGTCATAGTTTGAAGATGAAATTGAAACATTCAAAAGTGTGGGGACGTGTGGTGCAATTAACTCAAAAATATAAATGAACTAACTCGGGTTAAGGCATTGTTCAAGATGGCACCACAAGGAGAGAAATCTAAGAGGTCGAGTTCTAAGGATATTCTCACGTCTCTGGGAAAGTTATCGGACTTGAGGAGTCCGTGAAGGACTCGGGGGAGCAACCTGATGCGGTTGACACATGCTTAGAGGAGTTGGACAATAGAGGGGGCAACTCAAGGGAGAGATGGAGGAACTTCTTGGCGAGACGTACGAGAAGTTGGATAACAAAGATAATGCGCTTGAGGCCGAGTTGTAAGCATTGAAGATGGAGATGGAGGAAATGAAAGCAGACCTATTCTTGTTCAAGGTTGCTATGAAGTGTATCCAAGCTAAGGAAGACATCCCAAAGCTGAAGGAGTTCAAGGGGAACAGATCGGCCCAAGATGTTGAGAACTTCGTGTAGGGCATGTAGCATTATTTTCGGGCCTTGGGCATCAAAGAGTATGTCGAAAAGGTAAACATTGCTTCTATGTATTTGACTGGCGTTGCTTGTTTGCAAATTCTCTGAGTAGAAGAGCAAGGATATTCCTATTGAGACATGAGAGGAGTTTTAAGTTAAGTTCAAAGACCAGTTCTACCCGATGAACGCTCGATGCGAGGCTCGAGAAAAGTTGTATCAATTGAAACATGATGGTTCCTGTAGAAAATAGAGTTTGGGAATTTTCTCCTCTTTTATTTCGATATACAGAAAATAAGTCTACTTATAAACTTTTACGAGGAGTTTTACATTGAGTAGTTAACCTCTAGGATAGGACTCTTATCCTCTACAAAGATAGAGTTAGATTACAACTAAACTACTTAGTTAGGATAGAATTACAACTCTAATTCTATACGTGCTAACCTACACTCCCCCTCAAACCGGTGTGTATATGTTATGTACACCCAGTTTGGATGACATCTCATAAAAAGTCACTCTTGGAAGTGCTTTGGTGAAGATATCATCCAGCTGATTCCTAGTAGGAATATAGTGAAGCTTTACAACTCTATTGTTAACCTTCTCATAGATAACGTGTCTATCTATTTCAATGTGTTTGGTCTTGTCATGCTATACTGGATTTCTAGCAATACTCATTGCTGACTTGCTGTCACTATAAACCTTGAATTTTGCTTTTCCATCTAGCTCCAATTATGTGAAAAGTTTTTTAATCCACATTCCTTCACATATCCCAAGAGCCATTGCTTTAAATTCTGCCTCTGCACTGCTTCTAGATACTACAACCGCTTTTACTTCTCCAAGTGATCAAGTTTTCCCATACAAACGTGCAATAGTCACTAACAGATCTTCTATCTGTTAGTTCTCCTACCCAGCTTGAGTCTGTGTAGACTCTCACTGTTCTATCTTGATGTTTCCTGAAAATGAGTCTGGATCCTGGTGTAAATTTCAAGTACCTTAGAATCCTATTGACTGCCTCCATGTGCTCTTCTCAAGGATCACTCATATGTTGACTAACTATGCTCACTGAGTATGCAATGTCAGGTCTAGTAAGTGAAAGGTATATTAGTTTTCCAACCTGCCTTTGATAAGATTCTTTGTTCACTGGATTCCCTATTTCATCTCTACTGAATTTTAAACTCGGTTCCATTGGAGATTCAGCTGGTCTACACCCAAGTATTCCAGTTCCTATGACTAGATCTAGGATGTATTTCCTTTGGTTGATAACTAACCCTTCTTTTGATCTTGCTACTTCCATTCTCAAGAAGTACCTAAGTCTTAATAAGTCCTTAGTTTCGAACTCCTTTGCTAAAACAGTTTTCAGCCTCTCTATTTCTTCTATATTATCCTCAGTAATAATCATATCATCAACATAGACAATTAGAAGAGTCATCTTACCATTTGGTGCAAACTTTCGAAATAATGTATGGTTTGCTTGACTTTGCTTGAACCCATTCTGAACCATAGCTTTAGCAAATCTATAAAACCATGCTCTAGGGGATTGCTTTAACCCGTATAGTGATTTATTTAGTTTGCACACTGTCTTCTTCGTGGTTTTTTTCTCTAAACCTGGTAGAACCTGCATGCATACTTCCTCCTCAAGGCTTCCATTAAGGAATGCATTTTTGATGTCCAATTGGTGTAACTTCCGGTCCTTGTTAACAGCCACTGACAATAACACTCTAAAGGTATTCAATTTAGCTACCGGTGCAAAGGTTTCTAGATAGTCTACTCTATATGATTAAACCTTTAAGCCACTAGTCTCGATTTGTATTTCTCAATGCTCCCATCTGAGTGACACTTGACTGTAAAGACCCATTTGCACTCAATAGCCTTTTTTCCTTCTTGTAGAATAGTCAAACACCAGGTATTGTTCTTTTGTAGTGCTTTGACTTCTTCAACAGCCTTCCTCCACTCAGGACTTTCGAAAGCCTTTTCTACTGTCTCAGGAATCTTTACACTGTCAATGCTAACTATAAAAGCTTGAAAACCAGACAATAACTTCCTATAGGTAACAAATTTATTAATAGGATGAGCAGTACATTTCCTTACCCCTTTCTAATAGCAATAGGGAAATCATCTAAGTTCACAGTAGTAGAGTCTTGTGGGATAACATTACCTCCTGTCTCCACAACATCATGACTCAAAACTAGCTCTTGGCAAGTGTTAGGCTGACTAACATCTTCAGTTTGATTTTTTTTCCTTCTTGTATAGACACTGAGTTGTCTTTCTGGTGGTTGTGGAGTCACAGAATGTGGTACAATTTTTAGTGTTAGAGGAGGTGTTGTATAAGGGCTGGAAGATTTGGACTGTGGAGAATGTGTATCTACCGGATTAGGGGCAGCAAACTCAGTTTCATCCGAAGCAATCTCATCAAGGATAGGCAAAGAAATAATGGGTTGTAGATTATGCAAGGACTGAGATTCCTTGTTTCTCTCCCCCTGAATTTTAGTCCATGCAAATTAAGGCTAATTTTCAAAGAAAGTAACATCAAAAGAAACATAGGTTTTTCTAGTAGTGGGGTAGTAACAATTGTAACCCTTCTGACTCGAGGAGTACCTTATAAACACACATCTTAGTGACTTAGGATCAAGTTTACTTCTATTGTTGATGTGCACATGAACAAAAGATATGCTTCCAAAGATTCGAAGAGAAAGAACTGAGGACAATGGTTTAAAGTGGAAAATTTTGAAAAATGAATTTCAGTAGGTACTTTGAAACCTAGAGTCTTGCTAGGCATCCTATTGATAAGATGGGTTACAGTAAGAAGAGCTTCCCCCCAAAGATATTTAGGTGCACTAGTTAAAAACAATAGGGACCTAGTTACTTCCAATAGATGTCTGTTTTTTCTCTCAGCCACTCCATTTTTTTGAGGGGTGTTGAAACAAGAGGTGAAATGAAAAATTATCTTCTCTTTAAAAAAATACCCAAGAGACTTGCTAAGATATTCACTCTCATTATCACTCCTCACTACTTTAATATTTCTGTCAAACTGTGTTTGGATCATTTGATAAAAGTTTTTAAAAATTATTTCAACCTCAGATTTTTCTCTCATTAAAAATGTCCAAGTGGTCCTGGAGTAATCATCAATAAAAGACACGAACCATCTAGACCCAGAAATATTTTTTACTTTAGAAGGGCCCCAAATATCATTGCGTATAATAGAAAATGGTGAGGTATGTTTAAAAGAGGAATGAACGTATGGTTTTCTTGTATGTTTTTCCATTTGACACATCTCACAAGTAAAAGAAGAAGAATTTTTATTAATAAATAAATTGGGAAACAACTTTGCAAGGTAATAAAAACTTGGGTGTTCTAAACTAAAATGCCATAGCATGATATCATCTGAAAATAAACTGGTGGATAAAACTGAGGTCTTAAGACAATTAGAAATAACAGTATTCTTTTAGGGTATTCCATCAAGGATATATAAGCCGTTACACAGCCTAGCACTACCAATCACCATCTTCGAGCCTTGTGCCTGAAAAATACACCATCAACCCCAAAATTAACATCACATTGAACATCTTTAACCAACTTACTCACTAACAACAAATTGCATGCTAATTTGGGAACATAAAGGACATCAGATAATACTATGTTGTTACTCAATTTAATAGAACCACTTCCTTCCACGGTTGAGAGAGAACCATATGCTATCTTGATTAAGTAGATCTGTGATTGCTATACTTGTGGAACAGACTAATATTCCCTGTCATATGGTCAGAGGCACTAGAATCCACTATCCAATGTAATGAATTTATTGTTGCTAAGAAAGAAATTCTACCTTTAGAAGCTGTTAAGGCATTAGTAATAGGCTTAGATGATAGTTGACTGTAAACATGTTGAAGTTTTTCAATCTGCTTTTTACTAAAGTTGCTGGAAAAAACTATCTGGAGATGCAAGATGAGCGTTGACTATAAACATGTTGAAGTTCTTCAATCTGCTGTTTACTAAAGCTGCTGGAAAAATTGTCTGGAGATGCAAGATGAGCTTCCTTTTGAAATCTGGATCTAGGATGCTTCCAATTTGTTGATTTCCCATGCAGCTTCCAACATTGGTCCATCATATGCCCAACCTTTTTACAGTGTTCACACCAAGGTCTCCCTCTCCTTTGTTTACTCCCAGAATTAGAGTTTGTGAGAAGTGCTAAAGCATCTGTCTGCTGGACGACTGGTACCATCAAGGAAAGCCTACTTTCTTCCCTCATAATTTCTGAAAAGGCTTCTCGAGTTAGTGGGAGGGGTTTAGTGGCTAAAATTCTGCTTCTTGCCCCCATCAAACTCACCATTAAGTCCAGACAAAAAAATGAATTTTGGGTAGATAGGATCGATCTAATCTGATACTTTGTAGAAAATAGAGTTTGGGAATTTTCTCCTTTGTTATTTCGATATATAGAAAATAAGTCTACTTATAGACTCTTACAAGGAGTTTTACATTGAGTAGTTAACCTCTAGGATATGACTCTTATCCTCTACAAAGATAGTTATATTACAACTAAACTACTTAGGATAGAATTACAACTCTAATTCTATACATGCTAACCTACAGTTCCATTACAAACTATGTCAGACAGTTCATTGAGATCAAGCTCCAAATTCCGGACTTGAGCGAAGCTAAAGGCTTCTTTGCTTTTACAAATGGACTCCAACGATGGATGAAAATAGAGTTAGTACGGAGGGGATTCCAATAACTTTTCAAAGCATTGACTGCAGTTGAATCCATTACAGAATTTGAAGTTAGGAAATTCAAGTCTTCCAAGCCTCGAGGCAAGGGCAAAGGTGGGGGAGACGAGGACGAGCATTTGTCTAGTTAGGGGTGGGCAAAACTCGACTCAAAAAAATTAAATTATTCGACTCGAGGCAAAAAAACCTGACTTGTTTTGACTTGACTCGTAGTTTCATAAACTCGACTCGAAAAAATTTCAAATAAAGTTTGAGTTATAAAATGAAAATTAGAATAACTTGAATTTTTTAGTAATTAGTTAACCAGTTTTCATATTTGAGTCGAGTTTGTCAATTCTGCATGTTATATTATGTATATCACATGTGAAAATATGAAGAAATGTATATGTATTTTATATATGCATATAGAAAGCTGTTAAAATTGAAATCAATATATGCACCGCCTAGCCCTAAGTATATGCATATAGAAATATATATGTGCAGCGCTACGTATATGCATACTGAAAGATATATGAATAAATTTATATATGTACAATTAAATTTATACAGAAACTCAAAAACTCGGTTCGATTCGACTCGAATTTCATAAAATCGACTCGATTCAAAAAAATTTCAAATAAAGTTTGAATCGTAAAATAGGACTTGCAAACTCGAATTTTTTTGACTCGACTCGATCGAACGCCCAGCCCTAATTCTAGTAATGGTGACAAAAAGCCTAACAAGTTCGTCAAACTATGGGAAAAGGATCGAGTCAAGTCATCTAAGTAGAAGGGATTGTAATACTCTACACTTGGTGAAAGACTGTACTAAGAAGAGTCACCTCGATGCCATCAGGGCACGACAAGCAAGAAGAAGGGATTGTAAACTTGGTACGATTGTCAGTATCAAAGCATCAAGCTGAGAGTAGAAGGGAAGCAGTTAAAGTATTACCGATGCAAGGGGCCTTATTTTTTGAGAGAGCTCGGATCGAGTCAAGTCATCTAAGGAGGAGAACAAGCCCGAGAGCAGCGAGGCTTTAAAGCTTGGTTCGATGTTGCTAAGTTTTGCGAAGGTAAGGAAGAGCCAGAAGCAGCAAGGGTTGATGTACTTAGACGTCAATGTTGTGGGTTAAATGAGAAGTGCTTTTGTGGACACGAGATCATCTCACTTGTTTGCGTCAAAGAAAGCTGCCAAAAAGCTTGGTTTTAAGGTTGATGAGTCAGCTGGGGTAATCAAGACCATCAATTCCAAAGGTGTTCCAATCGTGAGAGTGGCACGAGGCGTGGAGTTGCAAGTTGAAGAATGGAAAGGCAAGAAAACATTTGAGGTAATTCACTTGGATGATTATGACTTTATTATCGGTTTAAATTTCCTTGACTGGGTTAATGCATTCCTTGTCCCTTTTACCGATTGTGTTTGTATCTTGGATTCTCACAAATAATGCTCATTTCATCGAGATGTGAGGGTTGAGACTAAGATGTTGAATGTTGTTCAATTAGCCAAGAATCCTGACTTGGTAGTTGTCACTGAGGGGACGAACTTTGAAGGGCTAGTGAAGCCGAAGCCTTCCAAAGACATGTGATCTGTTGAGTATCCATCAATGAGCAAGGTGGATAGGGCATTGAGCTTTGTGGACTAGAAGTGTAAATGCGAGATAGGGTGCCGGACTTTCAGATTGAAGAAGTGTCGATGTGCGAAGAGTTACCAGTGGGCGATGAAGAATCAAGCGTCACGAGTAAAGAAGGGTTTATGAGAGTTAGAGTGAATGTTAGCCGGAGTAGTCCAAAGTAGGTATATCTCGAACACAATTATTATGTTTTACAGTTTGATTTTCCAAGTTTGCTATGTGTAGGGAGCGGAAAACCTAACCTATTAGATGGTGGAGTTACCAAGATTTAGTGAGGACACAAGCAACCTTTTAGAGTTTTGAGAGTTTGTTGTTCGTTCAGTGTTCAATGTGGTAGTGTCCAGGTCTTTACCACAGGATCAAGGCAAGTCACAATTGGTAGGAGTTCCTACGGGGACAATCAAGTTAGAGTCGCGTGCTTTTTATTGGGAGAGCAATCCTTAAAGGGGGACAACCAAGCCCGATTCTAAGTTAGGAGCAAGCCAAGGTGCGGAAGCAAATCTAGGATGACCCAGTCCAGTTTTATTCCACGACGAGAGTGTCGCTAAATTTGGTGGGAGAGAATGTTATGGACCGCGATTTTAGGTTCGAGCCATATCCATAATTAGTTGCCCAAGAGGTTCTGATAGAGATTTTGTGCTTGATGAGACCACTAGACTTGGCCCGATCCATGGAGGATTTTAAAAGATTACTTAGTCAAACATAATCCATTTGAATTATTTCAAATATTTTATCTAGATAATGTTTGATATAATTAACAGATTTTGTAGATAGGATCAATCTCGACCGTCGATGTAAATCATTTGGACCGTCAGATGTAAGATAACTCAACTATAAATAGAGACTTTCCCACCTCATTTTGGATCATCTATCTTCTGAGTAATAATTCTTGAGTGTTGTTGAGTTTTCTTCTTTTGGTTTGCGAGTTTTTTTTAGTTTGCTTCTGATTAGAATGATTGAGCGTTCGAGTGCCTTGAAAGAGTTTGTTCTTTCGGAGTGAGAATCCAGGCTTACTTAGGCGTTTGTCTAGAGAACATCGCATAAGGCCGCGTGGTTTTATATCTCGAAACTCTAGCCCATGACATTATCTATTCATTGAAATGGATAAAAAACATTAATTAATTTACCATTTCTATATTGGGTAATATAAATAATTATTATGAAAACAAAATTTTAATATAATTAAAGCTCTTTTCTTATTATTTAAATAATATTTTATAAAAACTATTTTAAAATATCAATGTAGAAATTTAACCATTTATGTTTTTAAGCTCGGCCTTTTATTGTTTTCATCTTTTATTACTAACAGCTGAACATATATGTTTTAACCATATTTGTTGTGTTTTCATCAGTTAAAAGATTCTCCTTATAACAACAAATGGTAAAATACAAATTACAATTGTAACTGATATTTAATATTGAGAAGCATATAGAACATATGGTAATATTGAAATATAATCTTGACACCCACAAATTTCTTTTGTACTGTGGGGTTTGCATGATTGTACCAAAAAGGTGTCCAAACTATACAAAAGTTGTGCAATTATTTTTACTGATGCTCATATTAGCTGATTTGACGAAGCTTACTGGTGGCCAGTTTCCGTGATGGTACTCGTGCATTCTTTCACCTTTCACATTCTTTTCAATTCGATTGCCCCACAGCTGCGTTCAATCTTTCTTTCCCTTCTGCATCATTAGAACTTAGAATGCGTTAAGAGTTTATTTAAGTTGGTGCTGATTGACCACTTGATTATCATCAGGAAAGGATGGCTGCTGCAAAGCTTATAGCTTCTCTTATGGGGAGTGAAGATTCGATTTTGGAGAGTATATCTCACCTATTACTGGAAGCAAGGTCTTTACTTTCTGATGTCTGTTTCACTGATCCATCATTTGACATTCAACAACTTTGTAAGAAGTTGCTAACATGCATAACATCTACATAGCCATGTTTTATCATGAACTAGAGTAGTAATGCAATGGGGGTATCTTTATGAGAGCAGAAAAATTACATGCATTAAATCACATCTGCAGTCCCAACTTGTGCTTGTATCAGCTATATGTATATACGTCTGTGTGTGTGTGTTTTGGGACACCAAAGCAGGGGAATATAATTTAGAAGGTAGGTAGGGCATTGACTTACAAGGTTTAATGCAAGTAAATCTTGAGATTAAGAGTTGACATTCTTTTAAATATTGGGGTGTACTTGTGATTATTTTGCTTTACTCGTTACATATTTTATACCTCCCATTAGTAATATAATTTTAACAAAAAAAATATGTACTTAAGAATTTGATAAGCTAACAAATGAGTCATTGGCTTAATGATAAGAAAGAGGCTTTCGTAACTTTGATGTATAGGTTTAAACCATGCCATGAGTAATTTACACTTGAGTTGCTTTGCGTAGTTATTACCCCTCCGTCCCGCAAATTATGTCTCTTGTTAACTTTTCATGTAACTTTAAGAGATATGATGTAAAATAATTAAAATGATAATTTTATCCTTGAAAAGTTAAATTTTGTTTCGTTAAAAAAGTAAAAGAATAATAGAAAAGAAAATGTACCTTGTAAAAGCTGTTTTTTTTAATGGGACAGTCTTAAAACACAAAATGGCAAATTAAATGGGAGAGAGAGAGTATATTTTGGTTTGTTGGGTGTATTATTCAGTTGTTTAATTGTATGTGATTGTGATATTTTATTATAATTGTAATTTCTTGTTAATAATTTCAAAATAAAATTTATGGAAATTAGATTTCCCATTCATTAACATAAACAATGGGCAAGATACTGATCTTAGTGTCTAAAAGGTATAATGATATTTCTGCCCTTATTTTTCTTTTGACAAATATCATTTTAGCACTTAGATTTTTTTAGTCTATTTTTACCCTTAAATTTCATTGTTTTATCAAGTTGAAATTATAAAAGAATATAAAAATTCATTACTTTTTAGGCCAATTGGTTTAATTTTATAAAAAAATTAAAAATTTAAAGGTCAATAGGTAAAAGAAAAGTTTAAAGACTAAAATGATTTTTTAAGCAAACTATTTATTTAGTCACCTAATAATTATTGTGTTTCTGTTTGTCACCAAAATGTTAACATTTTGATTATTAATATTATTGTTTTATTTTGTTTTGGTCATTTCACAATGTAAAAATACATTTGATCTTCTGTATTGAAAATTTGTCATAATTCAATAAATTTAGTCTTTTGTATTAAAAATTTGTATTAATGTAGTCTTAATTATAAAAAATCTTTAAATTCATGTAATATTTTAATTTGTATTTAGGGTGGCTGAGAGCCATTTTTTTCTTGAATATTTTTGTCATATTTGTAAATTAGAAAATGTAAATCGAAACCGAAAAACCTAAAGAAATTGCATACGTCAATTCGTGTATTATTTTTGTATATATTGTCATAATTTATTAATCGAAACCTTAACTTGCAAATTAGTTTCCCTAATATGATACATGCAAGGGTAAATACGAATTAATGTTTGGAACAGATTGACAATGACACATGCCAATTTTAATGTTGCACGTTCACTCCCATATGTCCTTAATCCTGTAGAAATTAGAAGTGATTCAATGTTAAATATCATAAATTCAAGGGCAAACAAGACTATTGGTCACACAATATTTAAGGTACACTATTAAGGAAAACTTTAATTTCGGTCACTCATCCATTAAACCCCTAAAACGGCGTCTGAATGCACACACGTTATGTTCTTAAAAATATTAGTATTCTCTAATAAGGTGGTGTCACATGCATCACTTTATTGGTAAGAAAATTAAGGTAATTTTGATTATGAAGGTTGGGAATCAAACTTGAAACCTTTGACGAGGCCCCAGCGCGAAAAATTATATTATGAACTCTCTTCACCACATTAATTATGGTCTCAACCAATAAAAAACTGCTCACTTCACCTTTTTTTCAAGTCAATTTTTTTACCAAGACAATATTCATTTATATTTTTCCGCATCAGATTTTAAAAAATAGGTTTTGTGAAAGTTAACAACATGAAAAAAATGATGAAGTGTGTGGTTTATATTGGTAGGGCCATGACTGATATTATAAGTAGGGGTGTGCAAAGTAAACAGTTACCATTAACCGTAACCGTTAACTAGTATAATTGTTCATTTATAGGTTAATTAACCTAACCATTAAGGTTAAACGGTTTCGGTTAATCGAATCGCTAAAAATGATGGTTAATTGTTAACCTATAGGTTAACTTATAGGTACTTTTTTTTTAACTAATTATGAAGCTTGTGTTTAGAATCTCTCTATTAAACCTATATTTGATTTTGATATAACAAGGGCTAAATTGTAAAACAAATAAAATTTTAAGATACTTAATTTACTCACTAAATTGAAAGGCATTCGAACTTAAATAATTTTTCAAGTCAAATTATGAATTCCAAATGTTTTCTAAGTGTTTTTGGTACTCAATGTAGCCAGTTTGGTAATTGGGCACCGGTTCGGCCTATGACGTACCAGTACGAGTTTTTGTTACTGGAAACCACACTCATGTTTAATGACTTACGAGTACTGGTACGGCTATACGCGTACCGGTATGAGTTTTTGAAACTGTGATCCAAATTGTGCTTCGAGTACCGGTACGAGGATTAAGAAATTTAAAATATTTTTTAATAAATGTTTTGACCGTTGCCTTGTCAGAATTTCTTGGAACTAACTTTTAAAAGATTTGTTTTGCGTACTGGTACACCTATATGCGTACCCATACGATATGTTTGTAATGACCCGAACTTTGGATTCTGAGTGTCGGGTTAACCCGAAGTGTGGGCTTTGCATGTAAGCCAAAATTTTGGGCTCTTGGGAGTGTTTTGGGCTTGCCTTAGTGGTTTTGGGTTGGAGTAAGAGGTATTGGGAAGGTTAATATGGTAAAAGCATAATTGGATGACAAAGGGGTTGTGGTTGTTTAATTTTTTTGCAAAAGGGGGAAGGGTGAGGTCACCATTGTTTCCTTCTCTCACTCGTTCTCATCGCCACCCAAATTTTGAATGTTTAAGATGAAATCTTTAGGGTTTTGAGTGTAAATCACGTTTTGATGATTGGGGGAAGTTTGTTGAGAAGAAAAGGATCTACACACCAAGGTAAAGATGAGTTAAAATGGTAAAGTTTGAGGTTTGGTGGGGTTAGTGTGGATGGAAAGGAATAGATCTTTGAAGGCTTCTTCCTCAGCTTTAATTTGAGGTTAGTACACTACTAACTCCTATGAATTCTTGCAACTCATAAAATTAGGCTTTGTGCATGATTTAAGTGTTTATGGTTTGATAAACTTTGGTTGATCTTTAATGGCAAAATGTAGAACTGGTGTTTCTAAGGCTTAAAACTTGTAGAAACTCACTTAATAACTTCACAATAACTTGTAGGTTTGATTTGAGGCTTAACCATAGGGGTTAAGGGGTTGAATGTTGATTTTTTGAACTCCAAGTTTCGAAATTCGGGTTCGAGTACCGATACGGGATGGGAGCATATCGGTACATCTTCGTATATAAGATGACGGGTTGTGAAAAGAGTATCGGTACTCCATGTTTGTAAGAATTCCATTGGCGAATTCGTGTACCGGTACACTTGAGGCGTATTGGTACCCACGGTTACATTGCCTGAACAGGCTTTGTGTACCGGTACACTAAGGAATGCATATCTGTACATGTAAGGATCGGTACTGGGCGATCCCAGTATCGATATTGAGTACCGATACAGAATAGAGCGTATCGGTACAATATGTGATTCTTTTGAATCTAAATAGAGTATCGGTACTTCTGGTGGAGTATCGATACCTAGATGGGAGTAACGATACTCACTTTAGAGTATCGATACTCGCTGGGCAATCTGCCCAAGTCTTTACGTTTTGAGTTCGGGGGTTCTATAAATTGTGGCTAAGGTACTAATGGGTCTCTTATGATGTAAAATGACTGGTAAAACCAAGAATGTGTGTTTCTTCTTGCTTATATGGATTAAATGGCTAATGGAGTATTGAAATAAAGGTAAATTGCTCGGGGTAGCAAATTTAGGGATCATTGGGGGATCATTTGTAGTTGTTCCAGGTAAGGGTACTTGTTTGGTTATGAGTCTTTATTTGATGAGATCCAAATACCCAGTGAGTGAGTGTTGCAACACATGAAGGCCATCCGATGTAAGATTCTGGGTGATGAAATGAAGGCCATCCGATGCGAGATTCTGGGTGATGATATTTGTTCGACCCGAGATTCCGAGCCTCACTCGATGCGTGATTTTGAACGAAGACTCGATGTGAGATTTCAAGCATGGGTGGGTTTCCCAGTGTCGGGTGACATTGGACCTCACTCTGGTTTGTTTATCTATATGTTTATGTTATTGGGGTGCTGTTTGTTCTTAGCATGCGTTTAAGTGGTTATGGTAGCGCCATTGCTTTATCTTAGCTTGATATCATTCATGTTGTATTGCTTTATTTATGATTTACATGAAGCATGGTCTAGTGGCGGTGTATCCACTGAGCTTTGTTAGCTCAGCGTTCCAAATCGTTGTTTCTGTTCGTAGGTTAGTAGGTTTGGCATGTTCTTGGAGGAGCACCATCACAGAAGGATTCTAGTTCCTCGTCTCTTCTGAGTACAATACTTAGGTCTTTAGGCTATGTATTCGTAGAAACCTATTGTACATTGTATATTGTAATTTGTATTTGGAATTTCAAAATGATCAACTCAAATGTTTTATTTATGTAATTTCAAAAGAGCTACACTTTATATGTTTTAAATATTCATTATGTATTTTGGGTTTGAAATCAAATGGGTTTTAATAATTAATTTGTGGATTGGGCTAAACTAGGTTAAAATTTTGTGGTAATGAGTTAGGCTTGGGACCCAGATGTGACATCCGGGTCGAGGGCGTTACAATGTTAACCAAATGTTCCAAGGATTCTAGTGAGCAAAATGAGTACCGGTACGGTATGGCCTGTACCGATACCCTTTGTTAATTTTTTACTCCGTACAGATACATTTTCCCATATACTGGTACCTCTTTGTTATAACAGCTCTTTCTTCTTTTGGCAAGTACTAATATGGTTGCTCTTGTACCGATATTGTACCGATACCTAGTGTTGTAAGACAGTATTTTTTCAAAGAAAAATGTAGTCCAACGGCTCTATTCAAAATCCCAACTACCCAAACGACTAGAAATCAATGAGAGGGTATAAAACAAGTTTCCAAAGCTTCTTCAACAACAAGACAACAAATCTAAAGCATTTAAGCACATATTCAACATCTTTGAGCTCAATTTTTCAAAATCTTGTAAACCCATTTGAGTGTTCTTCATTGTAATCTTTTTATTCAAGTGTGTGTCATTTTAGTGAACTTTTCTTATGCAAACAAACTACCAAAAAGGAAAGACAAATTCATTGAATTTGTGAAAATACTTAATGTGGATAGCTAAGGTAGCGGATGTAAACCTTATTGAGAAGGTTGAACCACTATAAATCTCTTGTCTCTTCTTTATTGCTTTTGCAATTAGCTTCCACCAAATTTTTATTTGCCAATTCACCCCCTCTTGGCCATTTCCATTTATTGTTCAACCCAACAATTGGTATTAGAGCTAAACTCATTTGAAGGCTTCACATCTTCTTAAGTAGATCCAAATGTTGCTCAATCAATCCACAAGTCAAGCTATGACCTCTACTTTTGGTAACTACTACTAGGAATCTCAATTAATCTCTAAACCTCCATATTTCAATTGGGTAAACTAACCCTTATTAGACGGACCAACTATTTCGATGAAGAGAGAGGGAGACCAACAAGTTCCCAAGGAAAGGCAAGAATGGACCGATGATAATCGAAAGAAGCTGCAACTCAATGACAAAGCCATGCACATATTATTTTGTGCCCTTGGACTGGACGAGTACACTAAAATATCTTCTTGCTCAAGTGCCAAAGAGATATGGGACAAGCTAGAAGTTACTAATGAGGGTACTAATGAAGTGAAAAAGACTAAGATAGGACTCCTCAACCTTAGTTATAAGAACTTCAAAATTAAATCGGATGAATACATCACCAAGATGTTCTATCATTTCTCTATCATCGTCAATAGACTTAAAGGCTATGGAGAAGTCATTCAGAAAGACAAGCTTGTTCTGAAGCTTATCCATTCTCTTCTCGATTCATGGGATTCGAAAAAGACCGCCATCAACAAAGCCAAGGATCTCAAGACCTTAAAGCTTGATGCTCTCATAGAGTCACTTCTAACCCACGAGCTTATGAAGAAAGGAAGAAAAGAAGAGGAGAAGAAAAAGGAAAAGAAAAAATAAGTGAAGAAGAAGAAGGTTGGAATTGCTCTCAAAACTTCAAAAAGAAGATAGTGATTCTAGTGAAGAAGAAGATGAAGAGATGACTATGCTAGCCAAGAGATTCACAAGGTTCATGAAATCCAACCGTGGAAGAAAGTTCCAACGAAGAGAGGGTTCCAAGAACAAACCAAAGGAAGAAAAGAAGGACCAAATCATTTTCTAAGAGTGCAAAAAGCTATGACACATCAAGTTCGATCGTCCCCAATTAAAAAAGAAGAGCTTTGGGAAGAAGAAGAAGAAGCTCAAGGCACATGTAGCTACTTAGAGCGATGAAGACTCATCCGATGAGGAGAAGCAAGATGTAGCTAACCTATGTCTTATGGCAATCTAGGAGAATCCTAAGGTAACCTCAAATTCATCTACTTTTGATTTTACTATTGATGAGCTTCTAGAAGCTTATGATGAATTGCAAGAGGTTTACAATGAATTAGTTTTGAAGTATAAAGAATCAATTTTAAAAAACAAGAAAATTATTTCAGATTTGAAAAACTAAAATGATTATTTATCCAAAACTAATATGAAACTTGAAATGAAGGTTGAGGATATGCAAGCAAAATAAAAATATTTTGAAAAGAAAAATCAAGAGTTGCATAACCTACTTTCAAAAGTTCATGATGATCACCAAAAGGAAGTGGGTGATCTTAAAGTTTATTTAAAAAAAGTTGGAACCAACCGTTTTGAAAAATGAAGTAATTCAAAACCCAACTATGTTAAAAGAAACTTTAATGGATACAAACTAAGAGGTTTTCAAAAGCCCTCTACTGGTAAGAGAGTTAGAAGTGTTTGGGTTCCTAAGGAACTTGTAACTTCTAACAATATTGATGTTATTGCTTCTTGGATTTCCAAGGGAACCAAGATTTTGGGAGCTAATACTCATGGACCCAAAAGAATTTGGGTACCAAAAATCAAGACTTGATTCTATGTTTGTAGGGGGCATTGTTACAAGGCCCAAACACCAAGTGCAAATTCATGGTACCTTGATAGTGGATGCTCGAGACACGTGACTAGTGACAAGAGTAGATTCTTGGAGCTAAAGCCAAAGAGTGGAGTAGCAGTGACTTTCGGTGACAACTCCAAAGGCCACATTGAAGGAATTTGTTCCATTGGTAATCACTCTTCCATGCTTATTGAGAATGTTTTGTATGTCAACGGTCTTAAGCATAACTTGTTAAGCATACACAAATTGTGTGATAAAGGTTTCAATGTCATGTTTAATTTAAATGGTTGCAAAATCATTGACATTGCATCTAGTAAAATTGTGCTTATTTGGTCATAGAATAGGAAATATTTACATGGTACGTTTCCAATATGAATCGCTTTCTATTTCATCAAAATCACTCAATTACATCAATTAATTTAATATAAAAATATAAAATCAGATTATAAACCATAAATCAAGGATCAAACAGTTGGGAATATCAATAAAGAACCATTCAATAGAGGAGATCACTGACCTTACCCCTATTGTGTGATTTCTCCCTCAATTGGCTTGTTTAAAACTAAGAAAACACAAGATTTCAATGAGGTTTTGTAAATCAAAGTTAAAGAATCAATTACAAATCATTAAATTGAGTAAAATGATCTCCCACCTCTGATTTTTGATGAAAACTTGAGTGTTTGGCAGAAGAAAAGTGGAGAGAAAAGTTATGTCAATTTTCTTGAAAATGGTAACTAACTTTTTAATAACAAATCCCTTTTAGTTAACCTTTAAAACACATGTTAAAAAGACTTAATTGATAGGAGAAATCACCAGAAAAAACTTGGTAAAATAGCCCCTTAAGGATTCTAAGAGTTTGATCATTTACATTTTAATCACCTTTAAAAACAGTTTTCAAAAATTGCATTTTGGTCACTAACCAAAATGTCATACTTCCAAAACCCATTTTCAAAAATTGTTTTCACCGATATTAATCATATAATAAAATATGATTTTTAGTCATTTTCACATTTTTATCTTACCGAAAAATATTTACTCTCGAATCTGACTCAAATCCTTAACCCGATCCACTGAACCGTCTAACCAAACCACAAAATTGCTAGGCCCAAAATTAGGGCGTTACACTTCTGACTTTGGAAGCACCATTGTCTTGTAGCTAAACTTCAAGTTCAGTCTAATATCGTAATGAAAATTAAAGCATTGCATAATTAAGGCCCTGAACCTCAATTCATAGCTTTTAAGTTGCAAGATCGTGGTGATCCTGGCTTCAGAGTTAATTCTAAAGGACTGCTATGTTTTTTTATTGGGTCTATGTACCCAGTGATAAATCTCCTCACACTGATATCCTCAAATAAGCTCATTTGAGTTCTTATTCAGTTCACCTAGGTTCTATAAAGATGTACAAAGATCTTTGGGGACTTTATTGGTGGCCGAGCATGAAGCAATCTATAGTTAACTTCATGTCTAAATACCTTACATGCCAGCATGTTAAAGCTAAACATCGTGTTCCTACCGACTTATTGCAACCTACTAATTTACCGCAGTGAAAGTGGGAGAGGATCACAATAGACTTTGTCAGTGGTTTGCCTTTAATTCATGCTAAACACGATGCTATCTAGGTCATTATAGACTGTTTTACTAAGTTAGCTCACTTCCTACCAGTTAGAATAGACTACGGTCTTCCTAAATTAGCTAACTTGTACATCAAGGAAGTTATCTGACTCCACGGAATACCAAAATCTATCATCTCTGATTGGGATCCACAGTTTGCATCTCAATTTTAGAAATTATTGCAAGGAGCTATGGGTACCAGAATTAATCTTAGTATCGCTTTTCACCCATAGGCTAACGGCCAGTCAAAAGGGGTAATTCAGGTAATCATAAAAAAACCCTCCTATTAAATAATTGTAAATCATGTATCATTGTTGAAATATTTTGTATAGATTCTGGAAGACATGTTACGTGCATGCATTATTGATTTCAAGGGATCTTAGGAGAAATCCTACCTCTTATCGAGCCTGCCTACAACAATAGTTATCAAGCTTATATTAAAATGGCACCGTATGAGGCGGTGTATTGCAGACGTTGCAGAACTCCTTTGTATTGGTCTGAACTTGGTGAAGGCAAGATGATGGACCTTGACTTACTACAGAAAACTGCAAAATAGGTTACCATCATCCGTGACCTTTTGAAAGATACATTTCACCTACAAAATGCCTATGCTAATCTTAAGCGAAGGGATATACAATATAAGGTTGGTGAGAGAGCCTTCATCAAAGTTTCACAATGGAAGAAAGTTTTGAGTTTTGGCAAAAAGGGGAAGCTAAGTCCCCGATGTAGTAGACCCTTTAAGGTTGTTGAGAAAGTTGGCCTTGTGGCTTACCGGTTATCGTTACCCTTAGAACTGAGCAACATTCACGATGTATTCTATGTAACGATGCATTAAAAGTACCGCTCCAACCCTTTACATATTATTGAGCCAGAGTCTATAAAGGTTCAACCTAGTTTGACCTATGAAGAGAAACAGGTTTAGATTCTTTCAATAGAAGTTAAGAGACTTCACAACAAATCTGTTCCATTGGTCAAAGTGCTTTGGAGGAGCCACACTGTTGAGAAAACAACCTAGGAACCGTATGAAATAATAAAAAAGCAATACCCTCATCTATTCGGTTCAGGTAAAATTTGAGGATGAATTTTTCTTAAGAGGGGAGAGTTGTAACAACCTGAAAACTGGTCTAGTCAGAATTAGGTTCTAGCGATCGAAAACTCTACACCAGAAAGGTCCAAATATTGCATTAACTTTGACTATATGGTCAATTACATTGATATTGGGCTCTAATTGAGTTAATTTATTTATTAAGGACCTTACTAAATTTATCAAAAACTGTTCAATGACTAAATTGTAAAAATTGAAAGTTTAGGGGCAAAATTGTAAAGATTGAAAAGTTGAGGGACCATTTCATAATTTTCCCATTTTGGGATGACTCACATCCTTGATTGCCTCTATCCCACGTGAATTTGCTGGAAGGAGATTAAAAAGATGATAGGAAATTGATGGCTATTTGTCATAGCCTTAAAAATAGCAAAAGTGAGAAAAGATGGAAATTAATTGTTTAAGTTTACCCTCTAATGGAGGAAAGCTTCACTAGTTATTGTTTTAAGAAAGGTGAATGTTTCACAACACTAAAACCATCTCCATCATCTTCTTCCTCTAAGCAAGCACCTCCCCACCTTTAAGCTAGTACCTCTATTGTTGAACTTTTCAAGGTTCAAGTTTGTTTCAATCCATTGATTCCATCGTGTAGCCATCAATCTGGTAAGCTAAAACCCCAAATGATTGATCGATTCTATGGATCATTGAGGTTTAGTTTTGAGTTGAATCTATTGAGCACTTAAGTTAAACCCATGTTTTTCAAGACTTTAATCCATGGATATCTAATAGCTAGTAGCTACTTCAAGCTTGGCTATTGATTTTGATATTGTTGTATCGATTTTAACACTTCCTCTTGTCTCTACCTAGCTCAAGTGTTGGAGAAAGAAGGTCCAACATCTCTATCAAAAGCTAGGAATAAGGGAGTGGTCATCTAAGAGCCTGAGGAGCTTCAAAAAGTAAGGTAAGTGTAGTTAGAGTATCAGGAATAGGCTAGGTGCCTTTCCCAGTTTCATTGATATTGATTTTTACATAGCTAACCTTTTTGTAAAAGGATATTTCATCGAACCTCTTTGGAGGCTTCATCGGTAAGCATCGATAAGCTATTGTATCGAACATCGACCATAGTATCATTGTTATTGTTATTTTCATCATTGTAATATTGACACATAGAGATATTGACTATCAGGTATTGAAAGTATCATTGTCATAGCCATTGGATATTGAAATAGGAATTGATCATTGATATTGTCACCGAAACATTGATCATTGATATTGGCATCAAAACATTGATCATTGATATTGGCATCGAAACATTGACAATTGATATAGCTATCGAAACATTGATCATTGATATTGTTATTGTCATCGAAACATTGATCATTGATATTGCTATTGTCATCAAAACATTGATCATTGATATTGCTATTGTCATCGAAACATTGATCATTGATATTATCATTGAAACATTGATCATCGTTATTGCTATTGAAACATCGACATCGACATTGTTATTGAACCTTGGATTCGAAAGGACATTGGATACAATTGGCATACCATAGAATTCATGAGCTCATTGGTACGGGTGGACTACGGTCCTAGCTACGACCTTTATTGTGGCAAGGCAGAGGGATGTTTGTGTTATTGGTTATTTGGCGAGGCAGAGGGATTAGACAATTCATTAATTTGGCGAGGCCTATGAATTCACGTATCCACTATCTTGAATCGATCTAAGGAATATTATTGAAAATGATATTATTGTCATTGAACATTATTTATAGCATTATTATTGACAAACATGATTTGGAATGCATCTCATTGTTATTGATATTGACAAACATGGTGGCAAAGTAGTTAAACTAACCACTTATAGCCCTTTTGTTGTGTATAAGTTGCATATGGCATGTATAAGCTTAAAAGAACTAAAATGTTGTCTTGAAATTGGCTAAAGGTGGTAAGATATGCATATTTGGCCTAAGAAGTTAAAAACCCTTTAAATGGATTCATATGACTATGAAATTTGGCATGACAGTAGAATATGGTTAATTAAACTTGCCTGTAAAATTTCATAGGATTTGGACATTGTATGATATGTCAAAATAAATAAAAAACAGACCAAATCTATCATTACAAACCCTTCCGTATCGATACTAATGATGTCGTATTGGTACGAGTATGCATTTTTGGACCAGGTCAACGTTGGTCAACAAGGCATATCGATACCGCCTTGGGCGTATCGGTATAGATTTTTAGCATTAGAAAATTACTGTAGTTGGGCATCGATATGATCATGTAGGTGCTGATACCTTTTTTAATCCAATTTGAAAATTAGGATATGCGTATTGGTACGGCACAACCTATGCCGATACTAATTTTGAGCTTGAAAGAAATAATAATAAGGGTGTATCGATACTGGTCCAAGCATATCGATACGCATATTGGTCATTGGAATTGATAATGTTTGAATCATGCATGGCATACCAGTACGACCCCCTTAGAGTACTGGTATTGATATAGGTAAGTTGGTTAAAACCTGTGAGACAAGTTTTGAAAATTACAGATTGGTCACTATCTAATGAATGGCTTGATTGGCTATGTAAATGATCTATGTTTAGTATGAAATTTGACATCCTAGTTATTTACTCATTGAATTTTATGTTAGTAATTTTAATTCTAAAAAGGGACCTATAATTTATAGAAATTATAGTTTAGTCCCTAAGATTTGTAAAAGATTAAAGTTGGTCCTAAAATGATAATCATAGTTCTGTACCGAGTTACCGCCTCACTATACTGTTATAGCATCGTATTAAACTATTGTAAATATTGTATCACTATCAAATATCTTAATATTGTTTAAAATTAATGTATCGTTTACTATATCTATCATTGGTAGCATACTCCGACCCGGTTCCCTATCAAGTTGGGAAAGGGGTGTTACACTTAGAGCCTTTGTTTGAACTTAAAATTGCTTAAATTTGTATGAATTTCTTGTTTGTGTGATCTTCTCCTCAAATGTATCTATTAATGTTGTTAGGGGGAGTATATATCTATTTTTGCCTTTATCTATTTCTCATTCATCATGATCATGCATATCGATTCGAGTAAAATCGAATTTTTGGGTCCTTTGCAGCCAAAATTATCAATTTTGGTCAAAAGGGTATCGGTACAGGGCATCTATACTGATATGGGTTATCTTAGGTAACGTTTTTGTACAGACTTGTCTGTACCGGTACCGGTCGAAAATCGTTACGGGGTCAAGTCATACCGGTACGCGTTGTTCCGGTAAGCTTTTTAGTCGTACCCGTGTGTGCTGGAGCCAATAAATAGGGTTTTCCTAATTTGATTCAACTCTAACTTTTCTCAAAAACTCTAAATGAAAAAGTCTTTAAATACCTTTTTAACTATAAGTTTTTCATCAAATTTCATCAAATCTTTTAGAGGCTTTTTCTTTAAACATCAAACTCAATCTTTGATCATCAATCTTAGTGCAAATCATCTCCTCATTCATCCATCATTCAAGGTAAAAACCCTATTTTTATACTATTTCTAATTTCTCCATACTTGTATAGCTTTTAGGTTTAAGTTTTGTATATTTAGGATGTATAAATCCATAGTTTCAAAGTTTTTACAAAAACTTTTCAAAACTGGAATTTTTTTATTCGAATATATATTTATACTCGTATATTTTATTTTACAGTTTTCAAGTTTTAAATTTATAAAAAAAAATATTTATATTTTTATATGTTTTTAAACTATACATTATAGATTTTTACCTTACCTTGATTGTTGGATTGAATTTGATGTATTTGTATACATGTATTTTTTGTGGTTTGAATTTTGCAGGTTTTATCAAAACTATTTACCATGGCTCCTATAAAGCGACCTAGAATCGATCCCACCACTAGTTCTTCCAACCCCGGTAACAATGGTACCAAACCTAACCTTGCCCATCTATTTTCCCATTGTTTTAATGATTTCGAAAACCCTTAAGCTATGGAATATTTCAAACAATTTCAAAATTTTAAAGTTTGTCGTGAGTAAATTGTTGATTAGACCTATATGTGCTCCAATGAGTTTGGTTTTAAATACATTGATTTGGTGAGAGAATGGAAGTTCATGAATTTTTTAAATGTCTCCGACATTGTTTACAAAAACCTTATCTGTATTTTTTACTCTAATGCCCGATGTGCTTTAAATCAAGAGAAAACTGAAACTATTTCCCTTGAATCTTATGTTATGGGAAAAACTTTTACTCTTGATTCTCAAAATCTAGCCGATCTTTTGGTTATGGAAATGTGGGTATTGATGATGAAAATGCTTTTCCTACAACCTATAGTGGCCCGGTCAAAGTTCTCGAGGCCCATGAACGTTTTCTTCACTTTCTCATCACTTGGTGGTTTCGTCCATTCAGTGGTAAGTGGTCCACTATTCTCATGGTGGATGACTTTTTGTCTTCATTCCTTCCGTGAGAGGAAACACCCTAACCTAGCCTAAATCATCTTTGCCGAGATGGTCCATATCGTCAACAGCCGTCATACCACCGTCTTGAAGTCTTTCTCCTATGGAACCATCCTTAGCCATATCTTTCACAAGCTCCACATCGATTGCTCTCTTGACCTTGGGGTTTCCCTTACTGAGAGTATTGATGCGAGATCCCTTTGAAAAACAAAGTTTACCTTTTTCAATGGTGAATGGGTTAACAATGTCGATCTTCCCGGTCAAGTTACCATTGATGTTGAACCAGTTAAGGATGTTCTTGATGCTTCGGTTTCTCCACCTTCTCTTAATTCTCTCATGACCTACCTTGATGGGAAGTTTGCTGCCATAGACACAAGGTTCGACACCATCGATACCCGCTTGACTTCCATGGATGCTAGATTAACAACTGTTGAGCGTCGTATATCTTCTATGGACATATCTCTCACCATTTTTCATCAAGAGTGACGTTGACATGCTCTTGGAGATAACAATGTGGAAGAGGAAGACAACGACGATGAGGATGCTTCTTAGACTTAGAGCTTTGCATATCATATCATATCTATTAAGTTTTGAATTTATACACCTATGTTTTATTTGATATTTCCTAAGACTATTTGCTTTGGTTTATGTTTTTAATTCCATTGGATTATATGCCTTGAATTTTATGCTTTGGATTTATATTATCTTTGGAGCTATTTATATTGTTATGATTGTTTTTTACCCTATTAATTTTGATCTAACAAAAAGGAGAGAAGTGGAATATAATTTTTTTTAAAGGTTTTTCAAAAACAAACAGCCTTTTAGTTTTAAAGCAATGGGAGTGAACTAAAAATTTATTTTGGTTTGATTTTGATATAACAAAGACTAAATTGTAAAACAAATAAATTTTTAAGGTACTTAATTTACTCACTAAATTGACAGGCATTCAAACTTAAATAATTTTTCAAGTCAAATTATGAATCCCAAATATTTTCTAAGTGTTTTTGGTACTCGATTTAGCAAATTTGATAACTGAGTACCGGTACAGATTTTCGTTACTTGGAACCAAACTTATGTTTAATGGCATACCAGTACGGCCTATGGCTGACCGGTATGGGGATTAAGAAATTTATAATATTTTTTAATAAATATTTTGACCTTTTCCTTATTAGAATTTCTTGGAACTAACTTTTAAAATATTTGTTACGCGTATCGGTACACCTATATATGTACCAGTAAGATATGTTAACCAAATGTTCCAAGAATTCTAGTGAGCAAAATGAGTACATGTGCGGTACGGTATGGCATGTACCGATACCCTTTGTTAATTCTTCACTCCATATCGATACACTTGCCCACGTACCGGTACCTATTTGTTGCAACGGCTCTTTCTTCTTTTGGAAGGTACTGATAAGTGTTCAAAAGTACTATTTTTATTACCCTTTTTACTCATATTATTCTTAGACTTAAGCTCATATTAGTTGCATATTTAGTTATTCATGCATTAATTCATGTTTCTTTCCACTGTTGAGCTTGATTACATAACTTGGTGATTTTTGTGGAAAAAGATGCTGCTTTGGTGTGTTTTTGTGTGTGTATGTGCAGGATCACTTGCCAAAGCAATGCCGAGCTAGTTGCCAGGGCAATGCATGAAGGATATGCCGAGCTAGTTGCCAGGGCAATACATGAAGGAGACGCCGAGCCAGTTGCCATGGAAATTGTCGACAAAGAGAAATGCAATAGGGATGTCGAAATTGATGACTAGACAAGCCCAAGATGACGTGGAGCAAAGCCCAAACCCAAAGGAATTTTATTGCCATGCAGAGATTAAAGAAGAATTAAATTCCAAGAAGTAGGAATACAATTATAATAAAAAATTATATTCTTTAAAGATAATTTAATTCCAACTCAAACTCCTCCTCAAAGAAGGACTTTGGCCTAGCCCTATAAATAGCAAGGAGATTTCGACAATCCAGAGAGAGAAAATAGAGAAATTTCGATAGAGAGCATTAGGGGAAATTTTGACTTCTTCTTCTTTGCTTCTATTAGATTCATGGTTTGGGGATTATTCTTTGTATATCTTTTGAACCCAACCATGAACTAACTTGATTGGTTGGGGTTATTGTGTTTTGTTGTTGTGAAAAACAATTGGATTTTGTTTAGGTAATAAGAGTTTGCACTTTCAATTCAAGGTTTACTCATTCTTGGTTCTTATTCTTGTTTGCGAGTGAATTGGGAGAGGATCTCGTAACTTCATCTATTTATCTAATATCGGGAGAGTTAGATTCAAGAAACGAACGAGTATGGTCTTTATTCAATCCAATGATGGTGAAGATTAATCCGGCTTAGGAATAAGTTGAGGATTTCAACGGCTAAGAGGAGCGCAAGATTGGTTGTTGTTAACCCTTGATTCACGCAGGGATGTATTATCAAGGCATGCACAAGTAGCTAGAGTTTCGACTTAGGGATAAGAAGAAACCATTGAAGAACGCTCTGCCGAACCTTGAAGTTGTTGCCCAGACGCCCAAGTAGTTGCTCAGCTAGTTGCCCAGGCAACCATCGATTAGTTGCCAAGGCAACCCCGCTGTGCAAGTTGCCACGGCAACTGAGTTGCCCTTGCACTCTTTTACCAAGACGATCCAATCGGCTATCACACCTCAACTCACGATAACCTGGCCTATTCTCTCTTTTTATTTCATCTATTCTTTTAGTTTATTGCTTTTACTTTTCTCGCTAATTAAAACCTATATTATCAATTGTGTTTTTATTTTCACAGTGCAGTAACTTAAGCAAAGTGGCCCAAACCAATCCCTGTGGAGACGATACTCGATACTCATATCACTTTATTACTTGCGACGTGTATACTTGCACATTTGCGTAGCACTTATCACACGCAACAGGTACTAATACGGTTGCTCGTGTACCAATACCAGTGTTGCCAGACAAAATTTGTTGCGGGAAAAATGCATCCCAATATTCAATATCTCAACTACCTAAACGACTAGAAATCAATGAAGGATATAAAAAGAAGTCTCCAAAGCTTCTTCAACAACAAGACAACAATTCTAAAGCATTCAAGCACATATCTAACATCTTTGAGCACAATTGTCAAAATCTTGTAAATGCACTTGAGTGTTCTTCATTGTAATCTTTTTATTCAAGTGTGTGGGGTTTTAGGGAACTTTTCTTTTGCAAACAAGCTACCTTGTTATGTTTTTCAGAGTTTTCTTATTTGTATTCTTCCTTTAGGGAAAATAGATCACTAGACTTTGGGGTATAAGTCTAGGTTGTGAGATTATCTTCTTTAGCTGAAAAGGAAAGACAAATTTAGTGAATTTGTGAAAATCCTTAGTGTGGAAGGTAGTGGATGTAAACCTTATTGTGAAGGTTGAACCACTATAAATCTCTTGTCTTATTCTTTATTGCTTTTTTGATTAGCTTTCACCAAATTTTTATTTTTCAATTCACCCATTCTTGGTCATTCCATTGATTGTTTAACCCAACACTCGCTATTTAAGTTTTTTATAAAAATTTTAATACAATATGTACCGAAGAGATAGATTTATTATTCAAAATAATAATAAATATTTTAAAAGAAAATTGTAATATTTTACAAGTTAACCTTTAACCATACCATTAAGAAACGGTTAACCGCTATAACGGTTAATCATTTCGTAATGGTTAGGTTACGGTTAATAACCGTTATAACGGTTAACCAATCATTTAAATTAAACAGTATTGCTATCCTGCCATAAATGCATAAATAAATTATGAATCAATTAAACTCCAACGTAATCGAAATTCTAATAAATGCATGAGTTAATTGCACCACACGTCCCTGAACTATGACACTCATTCTAAATTGGTCCCAAAACTTTTAAACATTCCAATTTCATCCTCAAACTATGACCTTCATTCTAAATTGGTCCCCAAACTTTTGAACGTTCTAGTTTTATCCTCAAACTATTACTCTTATTCTAGATTGGTCCTCAAACTTTTTAAATGTTCTAATTTTATCCCCAAATTATCATTGTACGCTAATCATATCTTATGTTAATAAAGCCGTTATAAAAAAAATTAATTATCATGAAACATTGATGTGTATTATGTAATAAAATGTTGTTGTATAAACGATAACTTGAGGATGAAATAGGAATATTCAAAACGTTTGGGGATTAATTTAGAATGAGGGACATAGTTTGGGGATGAAAATGGAACTTTCAAAAGTTTAGGGATCAATTTAGAATGAGAGTCATAGTTTGGGCATAAAATTGGAACATTTCAAAGTTTAGGGACTAATTTAGAACAAGGCTCATAGTTTAGGGACGTGTGATGCAATTAACTCTAAATGCATTGACTATTAAAATATTTTTTAAGAAAGAAAATATTGAACTAAACTCTATTATGATCATATTCAAATAAAATAGTTATATTTTGATACATAAGATGTGCTAAAAAATATTATACAACCCTTCTTTAAAATCTAAAACCTAAATTCATAAACTTAAAACTCTAAAAATTAAACCCTAAACTTTAATTATAAATCCTAAGTTATAAGCCCTAAAATCTAAACCACTAAACTCTAAACCTTAAACAAAGTGTAAAAGCTTACACAAGTTTGTGTATCAAAGTTTGTTCCTAAATAAAATATTAAAATTATATATATATATATTGATAAGGAAAGATGTATTGTATGTTAATTTCTATATGTTTTAATAATAAATTGTTGTAAATGAGATTAATTAACTGGTCGAGTGGTCAAGTCTTAAGAATATTCATGTTGTCCTAATCTTGTATAAGTTCGAATCTCGATCTTTGTTAAAAAATATATTTATCTCTTCGCTTAATAAAATAATAATAATAAAGTGTTGTAACCTCATGAAAATCCTACAAAGGGTGATCTGTTTACCATTTTTTTCTTTGAAAGGTAACGTAATGAAAGTCTACTAACTTATGGTATCCTACAAGAAAAAAACAAACCAAAAAAAAAAACAGAAAAAGAATTGTACAGCTCAAATCCAGAACAAAAGGTGTATTAGATAAGGCAAAACATCAAAAGATGAATGAATTAAATTAAGCTCCAATGCATTCATACCTAGCAATTCTTATTTCTAATAAATACATTGACTTATAAAAACTAAAAAACAAATCTCTTTTTGTTTAAAATTTGTTTTATTCTATTTATATGTAAAATTATTTATTGTTTTTTATTTTAGCATCCATATATTTTTTTTTCTTTAATAATATTTAATGTATAAAATAGAATAAAAAGGTAATTGAACCTTGTGTAGAGGTCTGCCACCACATTATAAAGGAGTTGGCGACCACAGAAACTATTCATTTCCAAGCTCCCCCTACTTACCACATTTCTTCTTCTTCAAACTTCAAACTTCAAACTTCAAACTCAAATAGCAGATGATGCAACTGTTCTTCACGGTGGCTTTCTCGGCGGTGCCATTGATCCTTTATGTGCCCCCGATTCGGAGCCTAAGTCTATTTGTAGAGGCAATCGAAGATATGGTCCGGGAGACCACCGTGTATACACTTGGGGTTTATCCTCGTCTCCGCCTCGGGTTTTCTCGGATCTTCCACCCCATTTGTGACTTGTCTAGGTAGATTTCTGATTCTCTTGTACACAAATGAGGTTTTGCATTCATGATTGTTGTTTATGCTTATTGATCGCAGATGAGTTTATGTTGGCAAAACCAATGGCTTGATCCACGCCTCAATTCCGGCTCTTTTGAGATATTGTAGACTTTGAATCTCAACTTAATCTAAATCTATTTCTTTCTCCTAATTTCTGTTAGGCTTTGGCTCTCTCTTTTTATTTATAAAAATGTTCCTGAACAAGTTGATTTAGTGGGATGAGACAATCATTTAAGTAAGGTTAGGGGTTTGAACTCTGACGTTGTGAAAGGAGCAATTGGATTGGGAAGATCACCCCTATAATGAAACTCTACTATACCCGATCTAAATTAGTCAATCAATAAGTTAGATACAAACGATAAAAAAGGCTCTTTTTCCTTTTTCGAGGTCAACATTATTTAAAAAATTGAATTCCAACTCCAATCGTTGGGACTTCGGGTTTTCTATTCAACCATCTACAAAAATTAATGGGTAAACTACATGAATGGTCACTTAGCAATGAGTGGTGTTCTAATTTGACTACCGATCTTTTAATTTTATCAATCAAACAACATAACTATTTAAATGGTATAGATTAAGCAATTTGCCGTTAAAACCTAATGGATAAAGGGGCGTGGCAATTAGTGAAATTTTATATAATTACACATTTTGTTATCGTTACTTACACATTTTATCAATTTGGTCTTAATTTAATTTAATAAATTTAATTATCTAATCAGATGGTG
The DNA here is from genome assembly GCA_019671005.1 of Hibiscus mutabilis. Taxonomy (NCBI): domain Eukaryota; kingdom Viridiplantae; phylum Streptophyta; class Magnoliopsida; order Malvales; family Malvaceae; genus Hibiscus; species Hibiscus mutabilis. The sequence goes on along the minus strand of CM033739.1, from coordinate 31,582,349 downwards.
ACATGTGTCAGCATCTTATTAGAGAATTTTACTCTTGAATTTATTTATTTAATTTAATAAAATTTTCATCCAATCAGATAGTGTCACGTAAAAGAAAAGAGTAAGAGAAAAAAGTTGATATCATGCATCGGATTTTGTCTCCCTCTTCCCACGTGAAAACAACCTTAAACAAATGGTTTTTCATCCTTTCTAAGTAAAAACTGTAATTGTCTCAAAAATCCTTCAATTTTTCCCTCATCACAAAGGACCCTCGTTTAAGCTCAACAAGTCTAATTATCATTTTAATGTGGCTCAAACTTAGGGATGGCAAAAAAATTCGGATTCGACAAGTTCTAAGCGGCCCTGATCCGATAGAGTCAGTTTTTTTAATTTTTGATTTTCGGGTCGAGACGGGACGGATTGTAAAGAAATATAATCGGGGTCAGATTTAAGGGTAAAAATCTCTGACCCGACCCGGAGTATATATATAATTTTTATACTACCTCCGTCCCACTGAAAATGTTCAGTATTGACTTTTTTAAGTCAAACTTTGACTATTTATTACTTTAAATGTATTATTGGTAAAAATATGAAAAAATATGTTTTAAAAACCTTATATCAAGTAGTTTAAAAATATATATTTTATAAAATTTAATTAATTCAAATATTTAAAATAATTGTGGTCAAATTTAAAAAATTTTAATTTTTTATAAGTCAATACTGGACAAAATTAGTGTGACAGAAGAAGTAATATTTACAATAATGTCACTATATATATGTTTTTAGGTTAAAATTTTAACCTTCTTCATTTGTTTGTTGCCGCGTCCAAGCCTCCGACGCTCTATATTCTCCCCTCTTTATTTTCTTTAATTAATTTTTTTCTTCACTGCATGTTATCTATATGTGTGCTTTTTCATCAGATTGTCGTCTTTTGTTATTTCAATTATTTCCCCCTATTTTTTTGGTTATTTTAGATTCAATATGTGGGATTTTTACTTTGATTTTTTTTAATTTTGTAACAAACTCAGTGGATAATTTGTCAGATTGTCCATTGGAGATGGATGATAAGAAAAAATGGGTGTCGATGCAAAAACATCTTTATTCAAATTTCCTTTCACTTTCTTTATTCTACGCTATTTTTTTTTACTTTTTTTAAATACTATTTTGTTTGGCTTGGTTGAATCATCTTTGTGTTTTATTAGTTTATTTGTTTTCATTTGCAGGGAATGAAATTAAGAAGGAAGGTCTGAAAAAAGGAGAGGAACAAATTTTGGAAGAGTATCGGATTGGGTCAGATTTACTCTCAATGTCCCGGGTCTGGATCGCGGTAGGTGCAACAGTAATTTTTTCGGGTCGGGGTCGGGTAGAGAATATCAAAGTTGGGTCAGGGCGACCAAAAATTCGACCTGCCCCACTCGTTGCCATCCCTACTCAAATTTGGTCCAATGGTTCCAAAAGCCTTATAAATCCACCTAGTCTCGGATTAATTTTCAATCGTTGACTAAAACAATTGTGTTGTTACATAGTGGATAGTTGTAGGTGTTGATTTAGGTTGAGTCCTAGATGTTGATTGAATCAGGCTTAAGAGAGATTAAATGTTCTCCTATGTTGAAGGAGAAGATGATGAAAGTAGTGTGATGATAGGTAAGTTGTAACCCATGCATGGCTTTTGAGATGGTGATTGTTTGTTAGGTTGATTTTTTATTGGTGTGGGTGATGAGTTATGGTGATGGTGGCTCTTTTAAGTGATAGATGAAAGAGGTGAAGCCAGAAGAGTCAATGATGATAAAAAAAAATGGGCTAAATGAGGGTATAGAGAATTTTTTATGTTGTTGCAATATAATGACCAAATTAACAAAAATGTAAATTTTAAGTGTTATTTTTTATACTTGGATCAAATTGAAAAAATATGAACATTTTAAGGGATAATTTTGTTATTATTCCAATTATAAAATGAATAGATCATTCATTTTCAACAAGTTAACGTGATTAGTTGAGTGAGCTAAATGTAATTTAGCATAATTCAGAGACTAAAACATGTATATTATAGGGGTATTTTTCTCATGAGTTTATACCAAATAATTAATTTAGCCCACAAGAAAAATGCATTCAATTTGTATCTTAAACTCGCGAATTGCATCAGTTTTGTACTTTAACTAATACTGATTGTTAATAATGCTGATATAGTAGTTCACGTGATACTGATGACATAGTAGAGGGATAACATTTAATTTTCTTAAGAAATTTGAGGGCCAACTTGAGTTCAATAACTTAATTAAATTTTTATATAATATTTAAAAATTAAGATTAAATATTAAAAATATTAAAAATATAAATCCTAATAAATAAAAAACTATTAAGCACGCAACTCAAATAGGAACCCATGCAACCATAAGCACGCAACATGCAAAATAACTAGGCACATACTTAACCAGCTCGACGAGCGCGCTTTAAGTAGAGGAGGCAAACAGGTCATTTGAATTAATTTTGGTTCGGGTCATTCGAGTCTGACTCAGTTTTAAATTGGGTTTGTGGTGAATCGGTGTAACACCCGATTCGGATTCGAAGTACTACATTCGGGTCACCCAAAAATCTAACCCAGAAAGTTATATTTAAAAACCATAGATTTAGCCATTATTCAAAACAATATATAATTAAATACTTCATATAATTAAGTAAACAACATAAATCAATTTACAAAATAGGAGCTCAAATTTTATTCATTGTATATCAAAATAATATTTCAAAATAAAGTTACAGACTCGGCCTTGTAAGGTCCTATGAATACTTAGCTCGTTAAATACAAGTTTCGTACTCTAGATATCACCGCTTGCTGGAATCCAGAACCCATAGTGCTCCTCAAGCTCTCGATCGATCTACCAACCTATGTATGAAAACAATGATTCCTAGCACTGAGCTTACAAAGCTCAGTGGTACACATCTACTCTACTATATTTTATGCTAATCATAAACATAAGCATGCAAGCTAGTACGAGAAATAATGAGAGATAAATAAACACTAGGCGCTACCACTAGTCACCTAAACACATGTTCTCATCACGCAAGTCATCATACATGGCACACAAGGCCGACCCATACCCAGAATCTCACTAGATCATCTGGAAGAAAGTACACAAAGTTATAACTACAAACCTAGAGTGAGGCCCGATGTCACACAGCCTCGGGAACGTACACTTTGTGTGAGTCCGGATCACACAACATCGGAACATAAACGCTGGGTGAGATCGGGTCACACAATATTGGAAAATACACCCATACTCGAAATCCCCCTTAAGTATCTTTGAATGAGGCCCGGGTCACACAACATTGGTAACTATCACTCGGTATCTCTAACCATGGTGTTGCAACACTCTCTCTGGGTATCCAGATTCCATCAATCATCGACCCAACCAAAAAAAAATGCCTACGTGGCATACAAGCAACATGATCCTAAGGATCTCCCTATTGTTGCTAATCACCAACACATCGTTAATTTTACATTATCGAGTTGTTAATTCATTATGGAGGAGTATATAATTAACCTCATTTATAATCTCTATTAATCCACATTATCTCATTTATTAAGGCATTAATCAATTATTAATCTTACACGTTGATTCCCATCATAACTAGCATTATAAGCCATTTAGCTCAGTGGGTACCGGTACTCGAACACAAGCATCGATACAGTACCCCTAGTTATCGGTACTCCCATTCGTATCGATACTGAATTGCTTACTAGAAACCTTAATTTCCCAAGTACCGGTACAGGTCGAACCATATCGATACAGCCCCCATTTGTGTACCAATATCGTATTTGTACGGCCGAAGCCCGTACCGATACCTTACTCATGGGTTTGTACCATTTCAGTGAAATACGCCTTTACAACATTTTATTCGATCCCTAAAGCTTATGAAATTCATTAGGGTTTGTTAAATAACACATTTAATCATTTAATATCAATTTACAACTTTATGATCGTCGATTCATATAATTATTGATTATTAGTCCATTAAGTATAATTCCTGTTAAACATGCCAATTTCATATCACAAGCATCCAAGAATACAACATATAAATTGACCAGTCAATTAATTATAAAAATAACTAAATGAGCCTACACGATTTCTAAAGTCTTTGCGAGTCTCGACATATTCATATCATCATGCATATCATAAATATCAATCTCATAATACCGGTCTCTAGACATGCTTATTTCTCATCTACCTATTTTGAAGACACTAACATGCAAGGCAATTACACTTATGATGCTCATGAAGGATTTTGAAGTTCGAGGTGTACTAACCTCAAGAAACTTTCGATAAATCCTTGCTCAAGCTCCTCAAACACTCCTCTTAATCCAATATTCAAGCCCAAACAACCCTCATAAAAAACATGAATATGATATATATTAATTTCCCATATTCACTAATTAATTTATACGGTCAAACGCGTAAAAACAATTTATCGGTTCGAATTTGGTGAAATAAACTGCGAAAATAGACTCAGATTGTCGAAAAAACCGTAGGTTAGGTCCCTAGAAAAAGTCAATGGTCAATCAACAACGACCAACGCTGGTCAATAATGGTGCGGTCGGGCAGCACAGTTGGGCAGTACGGTGCGGTTGAATTGTGCGGTCTGGAAGACTAGCCCAATCGAGTTTGTCCACTTGCATAGCCCAACTGGCCTATTTCACTAGGCCAAACCTAGAGCAGCTACAGGGCACGCCCACGCGCAGTCGCGAGGCGTGTATGTTCCCTGAGGTGGCCTCTGGTGGCCGGATGTAGACGACAAGCTCCAGTTCCACGTTTTCAATGAAAGAGAGTCTATCGTTGACCTCTAATCACGGTGGAGAGAGATGATTCCTTATGAACGAGCATCTCTAAAACTATTTCCTACTCACCCCGATGAGTGGCAGCGGTGGCAGTGATAGGGGGACCACAGCTAAACACGTCTCGGCGAGGCAAAGCTGACAATGGTGGCAGTGTCACTCCTAGCGTTCTAGACGGTGGCAATACGAGGTTCAAAGCCTCATCCCCTCGCTTTTTCTCTTATTTTTCTGTCACTGTCAAAAATATCTATTCTTACCTTTTTTCACACATCATCCGCCACTTTAATTCAAATACACCAATCCCACTCATAAATTGGTAAAACCACTAGTAAACACACATTCTTCCACCTTGTTTTCAATTTTAGAAACAAACTTCATCCACTATTCATTTAAGTCCGCAAATCCTTAAATAAAGCTTTCTACTCTAAATTCTAATTAAATTTTGTCGCCAAAATAAAGATCCAATACGCGGATATGATACCCAAATGTACTAACCTGAGATTTGGGTCATTATATTTAGTTTAGTTTATTTTGGATCAGGTCAATAGGAGATTGATCAGTTTCAGTCAGGTTTTCAGGTCGGGTATTTTTTTACACTCATATATGGCTTCATAAAGCCGTATATTCGGCTTTTTGGTAAGTTATGTGAAAGTTCACGTCTCATCTCTTTTTTCTTTTAATATCTTTTCTATATTTCTGGTTACCTTTGGTTCGGATTGCTTTTGATTCAGGTGAAATCAGTTCAAGTCTATTCAGTTCGGTAGAAAATCAGTTCAGGTCCATTTTAGTTCAGCTAAAATTTAAGTCAGATTTAGTTCGGTTTAATTTCAGTTTTCGGATCAAATTCTGATCATCATGTTCAAGTTGATATCAGGTCTCGGGTCGGGTAATGATGACTGTGTAGATAACCTATTTTGTATACCCTTTGGCTTAACTTTTGCATATATTTAGGCTCATTTAGTTGCATTTAGGAGTAGTTTGCATATAGTTATGGAGTTATGGTGTTTGAGCTTAATGTTTATCTATTTTGTATACCCTATGAGAGCCACCTCTATATAAAGACATCAAGGGCAACAATTAAAAGGAGGCTACACTTAACACAAAAGTACACAGAGAAGCTTTTATTCAAGGAAGAACAACCCTTTGTCTTTTTCATCGGAGAACCGCCATTTTCGAAGGTTAAGAGGATTATCCAAGCGACAAAAAGCTATCGAGAGAGGCTTTAGGAGTTGGGAGCACTGTAGCAACAATTCGAGGGCACAGAAAAGAAATCTCAGAACGCTTTGATTTTCTTTATCTCTTGCTTTATCGACTGGTATGTTTTTAATTGTTTTTATTATGGATGATATTTTCTCATACATGAGTTAAATACTTTGTTTGGGTTTTATTGTTTTAGGATTCTATGTTTTAATTATCGATCAATGTTATAGCATTTCCCTTTATCTATTTTGTTTATCATTCTTCATGCATTGCTATTGTAAGAGCTATCGAGGGACGCCTTTTAACTATTGATATGTGGCTTAATATCGAGAGAGTTAGGCTAGACAAACATGAATAGTGGGGCTAAGCTGTTAACTTAGTCTTAATTTGGCTTAGACATAAGTTTAGGGTTCCAACGATTAATAAGGAGAACTTAAATAAATAATAGAGTTGTTAGGGTTCACGCAGACATGAATTACCTTAGCTTCAATGTTATTAACTTCTAGGCATCGATAGAGTTAGAAGTTCCTTAGAAACTCCTGTCGAGTATATGAAGATCTAATTGGTTTACGCAAACATGTATTGCCAACTGTTATAACATTCAAATGGTAATTAGCATAGTTCCTAAGCAATAAACCCAACATCCATAGTTATTTGAATCTTTGCTACAACCTCTGTTTGTCCTTTGATCATTGCTTCATCTTTAATTTTTATTGTATTTAGTTTATAGTTTTTATCACCATATTTTTTAGCATTATTTTACTAACTGTTTTGTGCAATTGCTTTGACTTTATCACTCCAATCATTCTAGGTTTAACACTTGATACTTATCACTTTATTACTTGTGCGACGGGTTTACTTGCTCTAATTGCGCATACTATATTTTACGCATCAAATTTTTGGCGCCGTTGCTAAGGATTGGCGATTGATAATATCTCAGTGGTTGCACTTACTTTTTAGTTTAATTTTAACTTCTATTCTTTTTCTTTTTATTTTTTAGGTGTGTTACAAGGGAATGAGCATTAACATGAAGGGAAATAAAGGTCGATCTATTTGAGAGTATCTTACACCCACCATTGACAACTTATACCCAAACTTAGCTTTTCGAGAGAGAATAATGAATAATTTTTTATAGATGATGCCTTTCCATGTCTCTCAACACAAGTTGTGGCATTGAGAAACATGATCACATCAATGCAATTATTGAGAGTAACCCAAAGAGTTTAAGCCGCGGCAAATTCTTGTGATTCTTGTGGGGAACAATATTTGTGGGAAAATTGCCCATATAACCTTGATGTACATTGCTACAAAAAGGACCTTAAAATGAGTGTTAGAGACCATTTTGAAGCCTACAACCAACAATGTAACCAGCAGTAAAATCTTTTGTGGTATGATCGAGGAGCTGAAAATTTTTATGACGATAATAGCTTTGCTGCTGCAGCACACATGTCATGGCAAACTAGTCCTCCTCAGCAACCAAGCTTCTCATGGAATGCTCAAGAAGGTGACAATTTATTTATTTGCACCTTCTAACCATGCTGAATCATCATAGTTTAATCAATTATCGCAACTACATAGTAATCATCACGAACAATTAAATTCCATGAAGGCTATGAAAGCTTCGATGGATGTTGAGCTTTAAACTTCTGCTAAAACATTGAGAAACACTGAAAATCACACAACATAGATTTTGAATATCTTGAATAGCAGGCCACAACAAACAATTCAAAGGGATACTAAAATCCCAAGTCAAGAGGATGAGAGGTAATCCGAAGAGATCTCCCCAATGTGTGGGGAACAACTAAAACCTCCGAGTTGAGAGCATGAAAAAGAATGCCCAGCAATGGATGAGTCTGAGAAACGAGTTGTTATAGCAAAGCTTGAGGAGCCTAAACAGAGCAATAATGTAACAACACTTGATGAGGCTGAAAAGAGTAATGCTACAACACCGTGTAAGGAATTTGATGTTTAGACCGTTGCAACAACATTGATGCTGGAGCAACAATTTTTAGACCGCTCTTATCCATAATGTCAAGACCATATGCAATATTTGATACCATCAAAGCTAGGGTATGATCAATTGGGAGATGACACTTTATCCATGGTGATTCCTTCTGATCTTGGTGCTACTCTGAAATCTCTATTGATGGAGATGTTTGAAAAGCTTAAAGAAAGTGGTGGTTAAATAACATCGAAAGAATCAACCCTTCACTTGACTTACAGAAGATCCTGACAGAGTAATGTCATAAAAATTGGCTAGAACAACAATTGTCAGGGCAACGAAGGCTACACCCAACAATGGAGGAAATCGATGAGAATGAAATAATAAAATAGTTGGGTGTTGGTATAATCTTTTCCATCAAAGAATTGATGCATTCGAGAATAATAGCAAGGTAGAGGGTATGCATGGATTACAAAGGAACAAGAAGGAAAGATATCTCCACCACAGTATCACAAGGGGGAGTAGTTTCAAGTATTATAATCCCCTCGACCCGGTCTAGTTGCAAGATCGAACCTAGCGAGCTACATTAGGGTTTACCGAGACAAACTTGAAAGAATTCATTAGAAAATGGTCCATTTTTTACTTTTATCTTCTCTAAATGCACATTTAGTTCCTAAGGTGATCATGCTAACAACGGTGAAACTTACAACTCAATCGGGCGTCGAATTGACATCCAATTACACGATTTAGCACTTTAGGGACCAAATTGTAATTTTTATTAATTAAGAGGAATTCCTTGAAATTAAAGTTACCAATCTTTAATTAGTCATATTTCATACAATTAGGTTAAATTTAAACTTAAAATAATCATCCAAACACATTTAATTGCATGATCAAGAAACATGGACTAAACTGCAAAGAATCAAACTTCAGAAAGCATATTACCAGAAAATAACGGATAGCGTACGGGTACGAAACCATTACGCAGAGCAATGGCTGATTTTAAAAAAGGCGTATTGATACGGTCCTCAAGCATACCAGTATGGGTGTTCGATGTTTGAAATCAAGAATTCCAGTAGCCAAAGGGCGTACCGGTACGGTAGCCAGTGTACTGACACCAAGCCAAAATTTTAGCATTGCGTACCGATACGGTCCCTAGGCGTATCCGTACACCAAGGCATTTTTTCCCAAATTGAGTTGAGATAGGTCCCCGCATACTGATCCCTAAGGACCCATACCAGTACAGACAAACTTGTAATAACCTCTTGGATGAACATATGACACTTTAGCTCAATCTAACCTATTTCAATCAACCTCTAATCATCATAAAACATCCCAAGCAATATTATCACCCACATATAAGCACAGAATAGCATCATATTCAACAAATCAAATCCAAGTAATTGACCTATAGGCATGGTCTCTACCCAAGCATGCATAATGTTTCTCAACCACTCAAATCCAGACATTAAGCATCATACAAGTCCAAAACATCAAACATAACTTGTAAAAACATGGAGTACCCAAAATAAACCTCCCAATTACAACTTGGTCACATTGCCTCTTATTACTACAAAGTACTCTTAAAATCATAATTGAAAATACTTCAGCCTTTGGATCACCACTTGCTTACTCGCTGCCCAAAAGTGTATCGCTCTACATTGATGATAAAAGAGAGCGTAAGATATAAGCTTAGTGAGGGAATCTCAAAAACACCTATCAATGCATTTAAAACCATTTTGCTCAAATCAAATGTATAAGTCTTATGGCAAAAAAATCTCATGCTTCTATAATCTCTTCAAATATGCATATTTAAATCATTTGCAACACATGTATAATGGATTTCTATCATAGAGCGCAATTTAAGCTTCATATGCCAAAATCTCTAAATAGCAAGCTTAAAGAGCATTTCATGTATAAACCATATTATACAAAACATAATCCATTACTCATGATACAACATCTCATATATTGGCATTCAAGTGACTTAAAACCAAGTTCTATTCTATTTTATGAAAACACATCAAATACACGGATTTCCCAAGTGGTTCCTTCAACCACTTCACACACGTCCTCGAACTGGAGCAGCCCTCAACGGTTATAACGTATAAATCCGCCAGTGGGAGAATTGGCACACTTTTGACCCCTCAACCACTGCGGTTCTCTTGGTGGAGCATGGCACACTCTTGACCCTTCGACACACATGAAACGACTTATTATAGTGCACTTTAAACCCTATGGCTAGCCAACTATATCCAATAACAGTTTATCTCAGCCACTTGCCAATATACTCAATAAAAACAACATTAACTTACTGTTTTACATATGCATCAATTCAAACCATTTTCCAATATATTAAACCATGTATTCTAGCATTCTCAAAATTCTTTCATAAATCATTTATCATGCTCAAACATCATCATATGAAATCATTTACAACATCTTTCCTTTCTAAAACATGCATATAACAGTAAGTAATCAAATCTTTAAACATGTGCATGAGATTGTATTTTGCAAAATCGAAAACGAGAGAAAGCTCAACCAATACTTATTTCTGAGCTTAGATAAGTGTTTCAAACTTATTCTAAACTCCTAACAACCATCTTCAAACCTTTTAAAAGCAGTAAAACACATTTCCACTCACCAACAATCCAAAGCTATCTTGCCATTACGAGAATCAAGCTTCTGAAGCTTTCGCAACCTCTCCAAAAGCTAATGGATCCAACTCCCCTGCTTTACCCAATCAAAATAGAGGATTAATGCACTTCCATGCATCTCTAATTTCCAGCAACCAACAAACACAACTTCGCCTCACCAAAAACCATCAAACGTCTCTCTAAAACAACCGAAATCATCACCAAACTTCATCTACACAAAGCCCAGCCAAAACCTATTGATTCTAACACCTTAAAAAAACAATTAACATCCAAAAACATCTTTATAAAGTCCTTATACCTCCAGCAACCTTACAACACCAAGATCACTCCAAATTACACCCTAGAAAAATTAGCAATTCACATAGTTTCGAGATTCCTTTAATTAATCTCTTCTTTTAACATTAAAACACATCTTATAACAGATCTAAATCAACTAGATTCAATACAAAAATAGATCCATAACAGTGTTCATCAAACTTCCACATTAAAACTCAATTTAATCATCATATTCAGGTTTTAATCATAATTCCATAACATAAATCAATTGTAAATGATCAAGAACTTGAGGGTTTCATTAAAGAACCTTTAATTAGAGGAGAACAGAAATCGCCTGTAATTGCTGATTTCTCCCTTAATTGGCAAAGTTTGGATGAAAGCTTCAAGAAACCAAGTAGCTTTTGTTGTAGAAATCAAAGAAATCAATTAGAAAATCAAAAAGAAACCAAAAAAGACTAATTCCTGGAAATTTTGGAAAGAAATTGATAGTTTGGTTGCTGAGAAAGTTGAGAGAAAAGTGATAGCAAAATTAGTTTCGTAAGAAAATAAATTTGATTAACTAAAAATCCTTTTATCAATTATATTTTATTTTAATATTAAAACTACTTAAAAACCTTTTAAAAATAGCCTATGTTAAGGGAAAAATCTGATAAAAAAAGTTTGGTTAATTAGATCCTTAAAGATTCTAAGTTTGACCATTTTACGATTTAGTCACCAAAAACATTTTTAAAAAATTTACATTTTAGTCACCGGACCAAAATGTCCCAAAATCGGATTTAATTCCTTCAAATTAATTATACCAAAATTCTTAGAATATTAATTAATATTTTCTTGCTTTTTCCATATTTTATTTTAGCCAAAAACTATTTGTTAAGATTTAATTCCCGAAACTAGCTCGAATTGCCTAATTTGGTTCTCCCGAGCCATCTAATCGACCCATCTAACAACTAGGCCCAAATTTGGGGTGTTACAACTCTCCCCCTCTTAAGGAATTTTGTCCTCGAAATTTATCTGACGGAAAAAGGTAATGAAACTACTTCTTCATGTTCTCCTTACATTCCTAGGTGGCTCCTCCACACCACGATTTCGCCACAACACCTTTACCAACTCAATGATCTTCCCTCGAAGAACCTCGCTACTAGAATCCATAACTCTCACCGGTTCTTCCTCGTCATAGGTTAAATCCAGATTCAACTCAATTTCCTCAACATGCATCACATGCGATGGGTCCGATCTATATCTCGAAGCATCGATACATGGAAAACATCATGTATCTTCTCCAACTCCGCAGGCAAACTCAAACTATAAATAACCAGGCCAATATGCTTCAACACCTCATAAGACCCAATGAACCTTGGATTCAACTTGCCTTTTCTTCTAAATCTCATCACCTTCTTCTATGGCGAAACTCTAAGAAACTTTATCTCCCGACGCTTCAAGTCAGCATATGACTTTTGCCAATCCGAAGCTGCCTTTAACCGATCACTAATAAGCTTCACCTTCTCATTGGTATCAGCATACCTGGCAAGGAAACATACTTTTTCTCCTACCTCCGCCCAACAAAGTGGCGTGCGACACCTTCTACCATACAAAGCCTCGTACGGAGCCATTTGGATACTAGCCTGATAACTATTGTTATAGGCGAACTCCACCAAAGGTAACTGCTTCTCCCAAGATCCTTGGAAATCATAGTGCAACACCGCAACATATCCTCAAACACTTGGATAACGTGTTCAGACTAACCATCCGTTTGAGGATAATACGAAGTACTGAAATTCAACCGCGTACCCAGGCCTTATGTAAGCACTGCCAAAACCTCGTTGTAAAGTGTGAATTTCTATCCATTACTATAGACTTAGGCACCTCGTACAACCTCACAATCTTAGCAATATACAACTCCGCCAACTTATCCAAAGTATACGTTATATGCACAACCAAAAAATGTGCACACTTCGTAAACTTCTCCACAATCACCTACACAGAATTCTTCTTTGTTGGCATTAAAGGCAGACCAGACACAAAATCCATGGTAATTCTCTCCCACTTCCATGTCAGAATCTTCAACGGTTGCAACAACCCAGAAGGAAACTGATGCTCAGCCTTAACACGCTGACATACCATACAACGAGCAACAAAATCCGCTACATCCTTTTTCAAACCAACCCAAAAATATTCATTTTTCAAATCCTGATACATCTTGGTACTTCCCGGATGCATAGAAAAAGGACTTAAATGTGCCCCATTCAAGATAGTGTGCCTTAACTCCTATATTTCAGCACAACCACAAAACTTTTGAAACACAAAACCCCTTCATCACTAGAGAAAAAATCTGTCTGATTGCCGTCCATAATATCCTTAACATGCAATACCAAAGAATCATTATACAGTTGCTTCTCCTTGATTAAATGCAACAACGATGGTATCACTTGCAAATCAGCCAACAAACTACCATCACGCATCACACTCAACCGAGCAAACATCACTCTCAGCTCCACTGCTACCTTCATACTCAAAGCGTCGGCTACAACATTAGCCTTTCCTAGATGATACTTTATTATCATATCATAATCCTTAAGCAACTCCAACCACCTCCGTTGCCTAAGATTCAACTCCTTCTGCGGCATCAGATATTTCAAGCTCTTATGATCTATATACACAATACACTTCTCACCATAAAGATAATGCCGCCAAATCTTCAATGCAAACACCATTGTAGAAGGCTCAATATCATGCGTAGGATAGTTGCGCGTCGTGCACCTTCAACTACCTAGATGTATAAGCCACAACCCTTCCTTCTTGCATCATCACACACCCCAAACCAACGTAGGATGCACAGCTATAAACCAGAAACTCCTTTCCTGACTCAAGTTGAATCAAGATTGGAGCTTGCATCAAAGCTTCCTTCAACTTATCAAAAGCTTGTTGTCTACCCTTCATCTACTCAAAACTTACATCCTTTTGCAACAACTTTGTCAAGAGAGCAGCAATCTTCGAGAAACCATCCATAAAGCGTCGATAATATCCTGCCAATCCCAAGAAACTATGAACTTTAGACATCGACTTAGATTACTTCCAATTCACAACTGCATCAACTCTATGAGGATCTACGCGAATACCCTCGGCCAAAAAAACATGACCAAGAAAAACCACTTGCTTGATCCAAAACTCACACTTACTCAGCTTGGCATAAAGCTTATTGTCCAACAGAACTTGCAACATAATCTGTAGGTGCTGATCGCGATCTTCCTTGGTACGAGAGTACACAAGAATATCATCGATGAACACAACCATGAATTAATCCAAAAATTCATGGAACACCCGATTCATCATATCCATGAAAACGGATGATGCATTTGTCAATGCAAACGGCATCACCAAGAACTCATAATGCTCGTAGCACGTACGGAAAGCTATCTTCGATACATCTTTATCCTTCAATTGATAGTATCCAGACCGCATATCAATCTTGGAAAACACCATAGCTCCCCGAAATTGATTAAACAAATCATCAATCCTCGGCAAAGGATACTTATTCTTAATTGTCAACTTGTTTAGTTACAAATAATCAATGCACATTCTCATCGTGCCATTCTTCTTTTTCACAAATAACATCGGTGCTCCCCACGATGATACACTAGGTCGAATGAAACCACGATCCAACAACTCTTGTAGCTACGTCTTTAGCTCTTTTAACTCCTTCGATGTCATACAATACGGTGCAATTGACATTAAAGCCATATCTGCGTACGTCTCAATATAGAAATCAACCTCTCTATCCGGTGGTAATCCTGGCAACTCTTCCAGTAACACTCTTGGAAAATAAAAAATGGTACGAGTACCCTCTTCCTTCATATTAGGGTTCATAGCATAAGCTAGGTATGCTCGACCCTCATATTCTAACAACTTTCGCGCTTCTAAAGCCGCAACAACATTAGACAATAATTTGACATTCTCGCTCACAACCACCACTTCGTAATCCTTGGCAAGTTTCAACGAAACTCGCTTGATCTCAAAATCAACCATAGCTCTAAGTTCGGCCAACCAGTCTATCCCCAAGATTACATCAAAACCATGAAACGATAACTCCATCAAATCAGCTACAAACACATGACCTTGAACCACCAAATGACATCTTCTATACAACCTCCTAGCAACTATTGTCTCCCCAAAAGAACTATTTACTCACATTCCAACATCTAACACCTCTGCAAGCACATCTGTATCATTTTCCCCACACAATACGCGAAAACCCTCGCTGGTCCATCACTTTCAGGTTAAACCGCTACAGTATGAACAACTATCCTCTGAACTTCCTCTCTACGCTAAAAATAACCTTGACTGTGCCCACAGTCTCTCTGTGGTACAATAGCAGGTGTAGGAACCTATCCTTCCCTAGCCAGCTACGGGCAATCCCTAATGTGATCCCGTGAACCAAAAGACATCACTAATGTCATAACTTCGCTAACGAGAAACCAACCTAAGAGAATTTCTTAATGATTCCTATAGTAATCAGTTGATCCTCGAAAACCATGCACTCCTAACTCCAACCTTGGTCTCTTTAAATCTAACACAACTTCAACCTCTGTAAGATCCTAAAGAACCTCCTTGCTAGGAAAACTTCCCTTGAAGTTTCATCAGTCTTTGAAAAGTCATTCGTAAGTGTGAACATATGTAAGCATGATTAGCTATATGCCCTCATAGTTGCCTATGCACATGTATGCAAAACCTCTAGTGTCATTCACAAATGTATGCATGTAATGAAATATTTAAACATATACATATAAGTGTTTTGTACCGTGCATGTTTAACAATTCACACTTACTAACAACATTCTTGGACCGAACTTACACAACTTAGTCACATCCCCAGAACATCACATTCAACTTGCCAAAACTTGCACCTACCTCAATTATGGATAGATGCTTCGCTACAAAGCCTATTAGCCAACCTTGATTATCTGAAAAAAAAAATCATCTAAACACCACAAAACACAAAGATACCATCACTTTTACACTTTTCTACCACTCGCCCTCACAGCTCAAAAGAATTCAGGCGCCGCACCAAAGTACGTCTCAACACTGAACCTACTTCACAATCAAAAGACAACCATAATAACATCATCTAGAACATCTCAGAAAATGATCCCTAACAACACCAACTTTTAGAATCCAAACATCCTTAACCCCTGATCTAAAAACACAACCGAGCTAACTTCGCAACATAAGCCTCAACATCCTTTCAATCCTAAACCAAAATTACCTCAACCTTAGATTGATCCGTATCTCATCATTCTCTTCAAAGAATATGGACGTATTCAATCTCAGCTCTCGTCTCGATTGCATACTCAAAAATATAAATTTATAGCATAAAAAATAAAAGAAAGCAATAATCAGACCAGCTTGAAGCAAGAATCCAAGGTGCTCACATTTCAAAACAAAAATTATTTTATAATAGTAGTAATAAGGAAATGTGTCCCCAAGCTTTTACCCCAACATAGCACATTTCCAATGTAAACTCACAAAATCATAAACCATGCATACTATACAACATAACATCAAACAACCATAACCCACCTCCCAACAATCATAACCTGGCTCTGATACCAATAAATGCAACCCTCTTAACCCGATCAAGTCGTAAGACTAAACCGAGCGAGCTATATTAAGGTTTGCCAACACAAACCTGAAAGAATTCATTCGAAAATGGTCCATTTTTATATTTTCTAACTACACATTTAGGTCCTAAGGTGATCATGATGACAATGGTAAAACTTACAACTCAATCGGGCATCGAATTGACATCTAATTGCACGATTTCGCACTTCAGTGCATTTTTTATATTTTCTAACTACACATTTAGGTCCTAAGGTGATCATGATGACAATGGTAAAACTTACAACTCAATCGGGCATCGAATTGACATCTAATTGCACGATTTAGCACTTCAGTGACCAAATTGTAATTTTCGTTAATTAAGATGACTTCCTCAAAATTAAAGTTACCAATCCTTAATTAGTCATATTTCATACAATTAGGTTAAATTTCAACTTGAATATCATCAAAACACATTTAATTGCATGATCAAGAAATAGGGACTAAACTACAAAAAATCAAACTTCAGAAAGCATATTACCAGAAATAACGGTTGGCGTACCAGCACGGAACTATTACGTATCGCAATTGTTGAGTTTAACAAAGGCGTACCCATATGGTCCTCAAGCTTATCGGTATGGGTGTTTGATGTTCAAAATCAAGAATTCCAATAGCCAAAGGGCGTACCAGTACGGTAGCCCGTGTACCGACACCAAGCCAAAATTTCAGCATCACGTACTAATACGGTCCTTAGGCGTATCAGTATGCCAAGGCATTTTTCCCAGATTAAGCCGAGACAGGTCCTCGCGTACCGATCCCTGAGGACCCGTACCGGTCCGGACAGACCTTTAATGACCTCTTGGTCAAACATATGACACTTTGGCTCAATCTAACCTACTTCAATCAACCTCTAATCATCATAAAACATCCCAAGCAATATTATCACCCACATATAAGCACAGAGTAACATCATATTCAACAAATCAAATCCAAGTAATTGACCTATAGGCATGGTCTCTACCCAAGCATGCATAATGTTTTCCAACCCCTCAAATCTAGACATTAAGATCATACAAGTCCAAAACATCAAATGTAACTTGTACAAACAAGGAGTACCTAAAATAAACCTCCCAATTACAACTTGGTCACATTGTCTCTAATTACTACTAAGTACTCTTAAAACCATACTTGAAAATACTTCAGCCCTTGGATCACCACTTGCTTACTCGCTACCCAAAAGTGTCTATCTCTCTACATTGATGATAAAAGGAAAGCATAAGCTATAAGCTTAGTGAGGAAATCTCAAAAACACCAATCAATGTATTTAAAACCATTTTGTTCAAATCAAATGTATAAGTCTCATGGCAAAAGCATCTCATGCTTCTATAATCTCTTCAAATATGCACTTCTAAATCATTTGCAACACATGTATGATGGATTTCTATCATAAACCTCAATTTAACCTTCATATGTCAAAATCTATAAATAGCAAGCTTAAAGAGCATCTCATGTATAAACATATTATACAAAACATAATCCATTACTCATGATACATCATCTCATATATTGGCATTCAAGTGACTCAAAACCAAGTTCCATTCTATTTTATGAAAACACATCAGATACACAGATTTCCCAAGTGGTTCATTCGATACGTCCTCGAACCTGAGCAGCCCTCAACGGTTATAACGTATAAATCCATCAGCGGGAGAATTGAAACACTCTTGACCCCTCGGCCACTGTTGTTCTCATGGTGGAGCATGGCACACTCTTTATCCCTCGACACACATGAGGCGACTTATTATAGTGCACTTTAAACCCTATGGCTAGCCAACTATATCCAATAACATTTTATCTTAGCCACTTACCAATATACTCAATAAAAACAACATAAACTTACTGTTTTACATATGCATCAATTCAAACCATTTTCCAATACATTAAACCATTTATTCTAGCATTCTCAAAAATTCTTTCATAAATCATTTATCATGCTCAAATAGCATCATGTAAAATCATTTGCAACATCTTTCCTTTCTAAAACATGCATATAACAGTAAGTAATCAAATCTTTAAACATGTGCATGAGATTGTATTTTGCAAAATCGAAAACGAGAGAAAGCTCAACCAATACGTATTTCTGAGCTTAGACAAGTGTTTCAAACTTATTCAAAACTCCTAACAACCATCTTCAAACCTTTTAAAAGCAATAAAACGCATTTCCACTCACCAACAATCCAAAGCTATCTTGCAATTACGAGAATCAAGCTTCTGAAGCTTTCGCAACCTCTCCAAAAGCTAATGGATCCAACTCCCCTGCTTTACCCAATCAAAATAGAGGATTAATGCACTTCCATGCATCTCTAATTTACAGCAACCAACAAACACAACTTCGCCTCACCAAAAACCATCAAACGTCTCTCTAAAACAACCGAAATCATCACCAAACTTCATCTACACAAAGCCTAGCCAAAACCTATTGATTCCAACACCTTAACAACATCAATTAACATCCAAAAACATCTTTATAAAGTCCTTATACCTCCAGCAACCTTACAACACCAAGATCACTCGAAAATCTAACTATTTACACCCTAGAAAAATTAGCAATTCACATAGTTTCGGGATTCCTTTAATTAATCTATTCTTTTAACATTAAAACAAATCTTATAAGAGATCTAAATCAATAAGATTCAATACAAAATAGATCCATAACAGTGTTCATCAAATTTCCACATCAAAACTCAATTTAATCATCATATTCAGGTTTTAATCATAATTCCATAACATAAATCAATTGTAAAGGATCAAGAACATGATAATTTCATTAAAGAACCTTTAACTAGAGGAGAGAAATAAAAATCACCTTTAATTGCTGATTTCTCCCTTAATTGGAAAAGATTGGATGAAAGCTTCAAGAAACAGTAGCTTTTATTGTAGAAATCAAAGGAATCAAATAGAAAATCAAAAGGAAACCAAAAGAGATTGATTCCTGAAAATTTTGGAAAGAAATTAATAGTTTGGATATTGAGAAAGTTGAGAGAAAAGTGATAGCAAAGTTAGTTACGTGAGAAAATGAATTTGATTAACTAAAAATCCTTTTATCAATTCTATTTTATTTTAATATTGAAACCACTTAAAAACCTTTTAAAATAGCCTAAATTAAGGGGAAATCTGATAAAAAGTTTGTTTAATTAGCTCCTTAAATATTTTAAGTTTTGACCCTTTTACAATTTAGGCACCAAAAATAATTTTAAAAACTTTACACTTTAGTCACCGAACCAAAATGTCCCAAAATCTGATTTAATTCCTTCAAATTGATTTTACCAAAATTATTAGAATATTAATTAAATATTTTATAGTATTTTTTCATATTTTATTTTAGCCAAAAATGATTTGTTAAGATTTAATTCCCGAAACTAGCTCGAATTGCCTAATCTGGTTCTCTAGAACCGTCTAATCGAACCATCTAACAACTAGGCCCAAATTCGGGGCGCTACAAGTACCATGAGTCAAATCTTTTTGAGAAGAATTTTCACTCGATGGAGGGTGCAAATAGACTATAAGAAGTATCATAAATGACCTCATCCCAACACATCAAGATGTTTCACCCTCTCTTTTATTTTTCTGCATTTTTTATTTGCTTTATTTTGTCTTGAAATTTAATTTAAATATTTTTCATTTTTTATTTGATTTATTTAGTTGATTAATTTTTTCTTATTTCCTATTGTTTATTTTGCAGCCATAATGCAAGAAAAAGGATTGTATTTTTGAATTTGGAGAAAAGTTGATTTTTGGCAGTATTGATTCCTAAATATTTTAGGGTATTTAAGCTGCTAAAAGAAAAAAAGAAGAGAATATATTGCATTTAATGAAAAATATTTTTTCTCTTCCCTCATCTTTAAAACCCTGCAACTTTTTTTTTACTTTTTAGGATTTTATTTTCCTACTTTCCTACTTTCCCATAAATCCTCATTAATTACTTTCCTCCCAAAATCTCACACATTTTCAACATTCCTATAAAAACCATATATTCCCATCTTCTTCATTTTCTGTCTTCATCTCATTCGAAAAACCTTAAAAGCTAAAAAGAGAATTATTTTTAAGCCAAACTTGGTTCTTCATCTTCTTCCTCCTTGTCTAAGCTACACCTCAAGATTCTTGTGCCCTAATCTTCATCCTCTCCAACAAAGCATCCATGGTGAGAATTAAGCACACGAGATTGCCGAGGTTGAAGACATATTAGAGGAAATACTCATCCACTGCACCACAGGCTGCTGAAGAGCCTGCACCATCTACACCCCGCACCGGTACACGCTTCAAACGTACGACATGCAAGATCACACCTTTTCGCTTCCTTTGCTATGATCACATTAATTATGAAATTGTTACTGCTTTGATCATGATTTCCTATGATTAATCTATGCTAAATGTTTTGCAATGTGCTAAGAGCTTTCATGTTTTGAACTTAGTATTGAAACTGCTATAGCTTTTAAATCACATGTTGCATGCATTCTAAAAGTTTAAGACACCTTAGGGAAATTCTAAGTAGACTCTCTGATGTTGAATCATGAATCAATGTTAATAAATTGAATGCTCAATGTAGAAATAAAGGCTTAAAGTAAACTCCCTAAAAAATCAAGAAAAAGAATAATGAGAAAATTAATTGTTAATCTTGATGCCATAAGAAAATTGTTGAGGGAAACTCTTATATGCATCTTGCTAGCTTAGTACATTAGGTGAGTTGTGCTTGCTCCCTTTAACTTTCCCTGGTAGGAACATTAGTACTAGCATAAGAGTGAATGAAAGTCTTCACGATGACTCTGCTCGTAGGGCTCAGGGATGGGTTGTTTGCTCCACTCTATCTTTAGGTTTGAAGAGTAGTTGTGATAAGCTGAAGCCCCAGTGATATAGTTTTTAAACTTTAAAAATGAAGGGAGTACAACATTATGCTTAAAGGAAAAAGAAAATGTTGAGGCAATAATAGAGAGCAATCCTTAAATTTTTTTAAGTTCATTAAGTGATGAATGCATGCTACACAACACCCACTGCACCTACAGTAGGATTGATCCTTGGAACAAAACTGTAAGCTCTAATTCAATGCACTTCTTTAAAAATAGCTGAGGAATGAATTACTGCTGCACCATGTCTTGGAATTCTTTTCATCATAGCTTAGTTGGAACCTTAGAAGCAATGGGCTATTTATGTTTTGTTTTCATGTTTTTGTCTTTAGGTTAGTTTGCATTGCTTGAGGACAAGCAACAGTTCAAGTTTGGGGGTATTTGATGAGTGTGTAGATAACCTATTTTGTGTACCCTTTTGGCTTAACTTTTGCATGTGTTTAGTCTCATTTAGTTGAATTTAGGAGTAGTTTGCATATAGTTATAGGGTTATGGTGTTTAAGCTTAATGTTTATATATATTGAAGCTATTAATGGGAAAGGTAGTGGTTTTTAGTGTTACTTGCGCATGAGGTAACAGAGCAGTGGAGCGTTGAAACATTGGAGCAAAATTCTCTCATGTTGGATTGAATGCTACAACATTTGTTGTGACGCTGGAGACCATAGATCATTTACTGTGATTTAATGTGGGGTCCTCTCTCTTTTATTGAGCCATTAATGACGTGGAAAGTAAATATTCTCTTTGCTGGATCACATGATACTTTGTTAAAAGCATGAGACAAGATATTCTTTTATTGAGCAATTAATGATGTAGAAAAGCAAGATCCTCATTAAAAGATTACTTGTACATTAGGGTTTTTAAAACCCTAGGAGAGCCATCTCTATATAAATACATCAAGGGCAACAATTAAGAGGAGGCTGCACTTAACGCAAAAATTCGCATAGAAGCTTTTATTCAAGGAAGAACAACCATTTTTCTTCTTCATCAAAGAACCACCATTGTCGAAGGTTAAAAGGAAGTGACAAAAAGCTATCGAGAGAGGCTTTAGGAGTTTGGAGCACTCAACAACAGTTCGAGGGCACGAAGAAGAAATCTCAAGACATTTTGATTCTCTTTCTCTCTTGCTTTATCGACTGCTATGTTTTTAAATGTTTTTATTATGGATCATATTTTCTCAGACATGAGTTAAATACTTTTTTGGATTTTATTGTTTTAGGATTCTATGTTTTAATTATCGATCAATGTTATAGCCTTTCCCTTTATCTATTTTGTTCATCGTTCTTCATGCTTAGTTATTGTAAGAGTTATCAAGAGATGCCTTTTAACTATTGATATGTGGCTTCATATCGAGAGAGTTAGGTTAGACAAACATGAACAGTGGGGCTAAGCTGTTAAATTAGTCTTAATCCAGCTTAGACATAAGTTTAGGGTTTCAATGACTAATAAGAAGAACTTAAATAAATAATAGAGTTGTTAGAGCTCACGCAGACATATATAACCTTACCTTTAATGTTATTAACTTCGAGGCATCGAGAGAGTTAGAAGCTCATTAGAAAAATCCTGTCGAGTAGATAAAGATCTAATTGGTACTATTATAACATTCGAATGGTAATTAGCATAGTTCCTAAGCAATAAACCAATATCCATAATCATCTGAATCTTTGCTACAACATCTGTTTATCCTTTGATCATTTCTTCATCTTTACTTGTTATTGCATTTAGTTTATAGTTTTTATAACCGTATCTTCTTATCATTATTTTACTAATTGTTTCGTGCAATTGCTTTGAGTTTATGACTCCAATCATTGTGGGTTCAACACTCGATATTTATCACTTTATTACTTGTGCGATGAGTATACTTGCTCTAATTGTGCATACTATATTTTACGCATCAGGTAAATCGGTTCAAGTCTCATGTCAAGTTGGCCATGTATAGCCTTAAGAAATTATCACAGATATGATTGCTCACTCAAATAGTTGCCAATACATGCAAAAGTTCCAATATCAAGCTATTATGTAAAATAAAAATAACAAGTAGATTAAAACAAAATAGAACATCCATGGATCAAAGTTGTTATAAGCATTGATGATGTGCAAAGCTATTGCAACATATCAAAACCAAATAAAGTGAGAAACACCACGTGGATTCAGCAAAATAAGACCTTGAAGCATCCAACTATACAACAAGAATCCCAATGAACACTTCATTGGAAGAATCATAAGATATTAAGACGCTAAGAGCATATTACACGCTCGACAAATGCAATTTTAGCTAGTTTGTCAACTTCAATGTTACCCTCCTTGCTCGAAAATTGCACCTCCTATGAAGCCCTATAAAATTTAGAACACGATATAAATAATTTATTTTTTAAAATATCTCTTTTTGAACTTTTTTTATAATATCAATTACTTTTCAATATAAATTTCTGAATCTTTTTACAATTTTAATATTATAAATAATTTTAAATTTTTTTACTTTTATTTAATTTTTTGAAAATTATAGTAGTGGTTTTATATTTTAGTATTTTAATATTTATTTTAATATTTTAAATTATTAAATTTAAAAAATCTTATATAAAAATAATCAAACCATTGAACTTCCTAAAAATTAAATGTTGCTCATTTATTACGTTTTCATTGACATGCAGACTGTCACGTCAGATACTACATGACATGTCAACTTCTGATTGGTTCATAGTTTTTCTAATTGATAGAGATAATTATTTTTTATAACTCAGATAACAAAACCCATAAAGAGATTCATTAGAAAAATGGATGTTGTTATCTTTAAGTGATTTGGATGTGCATTAATAAAAGTCTATGATGAATGAATAAATACTTGTAATAACATCATACAATTAAAAATCATCAACTTAAAATTTTATTTATATAACACCCTCGACCCGGATGTCACAATTGGTCCTTAAGACTAACCCAAAACCATAAAATTCTCAAACTGTGTTTAGCCTAAACAAAGTATTTCCAAATGTTTAAATTCGATATTTGAAAATATAGATAAACAATTTAAATCATTATAAAGGAGCTCCACTTTAATTTAAAATATTTGGACATTTGACTTGATTAATACAATTTCAAAAGTAAGAATTACAGACTCGACCACGTAAGGTCCTATGAATACATAGCCCACTAAACACAAGCAACGTACTTTGGAGATCACTGCATACTAGAATCTCGTACCGATAGTGCTCCTCGATCTCACAATCCAACGATCAACCTACGCATGAAAACAACAATTTTGAACGCTGAGCTTACAAAGCTCAATGGTACACATCTATTCTACTATACTTCATGCTAATTATAAACATAAGCATGCAAGCTAGTACGAACAATAAGGAGAGATAAATAAACACATGGCACTATCACTAGTCGCATCAAACATGCTCTCATCATACATGGAACAGAAGGCCCAACCATACTCGAGATCTCACCAAATCATTCGAGCAAAAGCACACAAGTCATACCACAAACCTGGAGTGACACTCGCGTCCACACAGTATCGGGATCGCACACTCCGAGTGAGGCCCGCGACCACACAACATTGGGATCATACACTTGTAGGGATAAGGCCTGCGTCCACACAACATTGGAATCTTACATCTATGCTCGGGATCTCTCATCAAGCATCTTCGAATGAGGCTCGTATCTACACAACATCCGGATCCTACATTCGTAAATCTTCAATCATGGTGTTGCAACACATTCTTTATCTCACTATGTATTCGGATCCCATCAATCAAAGATGACTCAACTATCTAGGTGTCCATATCAGCACATAACAAGGACACATCTACCGCACAACACACAACATCACACGATCCACCAAAGATCCATGCGGTTGCTATTACCATCAAGTTACCCAAATGTTTACCAAGTTATTAATTTTTATGGAAGTGTATATTAATCCTCATTATTTATTCTTATTAATTCATATTATGTCATTATTATCCCACGTAAATTTTTATATTTTATTAGAGTTATAAAACATTATGTTCAATGGGTACTGATACTCGAACACGAGTATCAATACGATACCCCAAATACGTATTGGTACAGCTAATGCTCATACCAATACCCTATTCACGGGTTCGTACAATTCCCTCGAATTACAATATTACCACGCCCAATCTGATCCTTAAAGCTTATGAAAGTCATTAGAGTTTGTTTACTAACGTATTCATTCAATTAACATTAATTACCGACTTCATAATCATTTAAATTGAGTATTTATCCCTTAAACATAATTCTCATCAAATCTCGTTAATTCATTTCAAACAAACATACAAGGTATCACAATTATATCAATCAATCAACCAATCATCAAGTAATCATACGAGCATTTCAAACGACCTTACACTGTCTCTAAACCCTCTATGAGTCCCATCATATCCGTAACATCATCATGCATCTCATAAATATTGAGTCTTATACTATCGGTCTCCAAACATGCATATTTATTATTTACGTAATTTACAAATACTAACACGCAAGGCAATCACATTTATGATGCTCATAAAGCAATAGGAATCGAGGTGTACTAACCTTAAGCTAATGCGATAAATCTCTATACGATATCCTCCAAACATATCTTTAAACCCAATATTGAGTCCCCAAATTCCTCGAATTAAACAAATACGACTCTATAAGCAAACCCGCATTAACGAACTACTTTAGGGAAGTAAACGCATAAAAATAATTCTGATTATTTCATGTTATAAGATTAATGCCTAAAATACTTGGATAAGAAATGATAGAAATACCCTTTAGGTGTAAAAGGAACTTGAATACCCCTAAACGTAGAATTAACCTGGAATTCATACTTAACTTGATAGAACTACAGATTCGCATGTTAAATTCCTGATCTGGTTAGAAAATTCCGCTAACAGGATTCTAACTTTTGAGATTACAAAATACCTTGATTTCACTAATTTTAAATAAACATCTAAAAACAATTTTCCTAGAAATGCTCTAAATGATTGATTTAACTAAAATGAAGAATATACCCCTAAGCTCTAGTATAAGTAAAATACTCTCATGGCTGGAATAAGTGATTTGCCTTTTGATAAATCCTAAAATTACCCATAAAGTTTAAATGACTGAAATGCCCCAAGGGTTATGAAACATGACTCATGTACGTTAATCAATCATGATATTAATACAATATTGGAAGAATTATGCACGAAATATATGTTCGACTACTCGGTGGAATGTTCTATGGTGAATTATAGAGGTGGCCATTCAACTATACAATGCAGTCAGTTCCAATGAATGAATACTCGTGAGGTGTCTCTGTTCAAATACTTGGCGAGTGTCGTATTGTTGGAATATGCTTAGCTGGAATGAACATGAAAGCCTAACAAGTCGTTAGAAATCTTGAATATTAAAAATTATCGTTTTATCATTATTTGGTTGAATTACAAAATTTCCCCTAACAGTCAAATAACCAAAATGCCTTTGTTGGCCAAAACGATAGGAACATTCTTGATATATCGAATATCTTTAACGATCATGATGTATCAATTCCTGAATGCTTGGTTGGAGTCGTTAGTTCTTAGCCTTTTTTATTTAGGGATCTCACTTTTGAAATCAATTCCAAATTGTCAGGAGATCAGTGTCCCATTTTCTTGCAATTACTAAGTGCCTCCAAAAAATAAATTAATCCATCTGGTGTGTTCTATGTGCACAAGAATATTCTTTTTGGTTTGAAATCAAGATTGTCCCTTTGATTTAAAACATGACTTCTATTTGTCTGGAAATATACCTCTATGTATGATATGAAAGAATGTTATTTGTTTTCTATTATACTGAAAACACATGTCTGATTCTTGTTTTACTAATAAATACATGTCTGATTCCCATTTTTACACCACTGCTACTGACTGCCTAAACTGATTTTTTCTGGGATACTATCTGGGATATGATAAGAAGCCTCTGTAAGTTCAACCCTGATCAAGATGGTAATTCCTTATGGGCCCAAGGCATCCACTTGGGTAAGTTCTTACTATTCGGCTAGGGTAATGTGATAACGGAGTCGCCAATGGTCCTTTTTATTATATTAAGAGGACCGAAAACCTAAAAACAAATTAGAGATAACCAAATTAAGGGTTTAGGGGCACAGTTACGCGTGGGGAAGGATTAGCACCCCACAACGCCTATAAAATGATGCTTACTTGATCACTAATATTTTCCTTATAATCTGCATGCGTGCGTGCAAAGATTAATGTAAAAATCCACAGAGTTTTAAAAATGAATTAAATCCGCTCACAGCTAAGTAAACCCCGATCAATTTAGATGCTAAGGAATTAAGACATTAATCCTTAAAATCTGAAAAATATATTCTCGCATAAGAGTTTTGACTGTTTCTCAACGGCTAAGGGAAGACCAAATTAATCCTAATTGAGAAAACATTTCGTATTCATGATGTAGGAAAAATATTTCGAATGATGTTTTATTTTCCTTTATTAATTTCTAAACTTAGAAACTCGATTAATGAATGTTTAGGGAAACTAACCCTAGAAGGTTTTATTTAACAAATTTTAATTAAATGCTAGGTTAAATTATCTAAATAATTACCGAGTTAATTTAAGGAGTGTATTATTAAGGGGAATCTAAATCTATGAGATTAATCACGTAACATGTTTTACAACTTAAATTAAATCTAAGACCCTAAAGGATATTTACTAACATGTTTAAATGAGCTAACTTAAAAGTATGTAAATTATCTTATAGAAGTTTTTACTTATTAAAGGAAAAAAGGTTATATTATTAATTATTATGGGATCTATTACCTTAAAGAATTTTAATGTGTTAAATAGCATTAAAATATAGACAATAAAAACAACAATATAACTTAAATTAAACAAACAAAGGATTATGTTGCATAGAATATGAATTAAAGAACTAAATTGAAATAAAAAAGGACTAGAGTAAAGAAATTACAAATAGTAGGGCTGAAGTGTGAATCGGACGGAAGAAGGGCGCGGGTCATGCATGGAACAAGTCGATTTTGAGTCAGTTCGAAGGTCGAGTATAAATGCCAAAACCCAGAAACATAAATCATTTCTTTCTCCTTTAGCCAAATGGATCAAACCACCCACTTTAAAATTCTCTAAAATGTTCATGGGTGTTCTTCATGAATTGAAGAACACCACCACCACTGCCCAGAATCTAATTGCGCTCCGCTGCGCATCTCAGCTCTGGCCACCATGGATCAACGCTGGTGATGATCTATCCGTACCAGCTCTACTCAGTTTTAGCCTCCACTTCCGCTAGTGATGGTGGTTGTCTCCTCCCGTAGCTCCTCCTCTTTCAACGAACGATAATGACTCGTGCCCTTCTCTCTCTTTGATTTGAATAGGGGCAAAAATATATGTAAAAAACAAGAACACCAAAAATTTGGTATAATAATACCTCAAAAAGCTTGCTCGAATGCTTGTTATTGCTTATGTAAATCGTGTGTTACAATGGTGGAATCCTTTGGCTTTTATAGGCCAATTACATGGATGGTATACAAAAAATTGGGGAAAGAAACATTGATTTCATTCTCGAATTATAGTGGAATCTACCCTAACTTGGCTTGATCGGATTTGGGTCCCGTATTCCCTTGTATGGCCAATTCCTTGCCTTGCTTGTATTAGATTTGGATTTGACTTGGATCGATTCTTCCCATAATTACTTGATTCAAATCTGGATACTTTCCCCTTTTTATTTTGATTCGGATTAACCCTCTTCTCTTGTTTGCATGCCACGGTCGAGTGATGAAGAAAAGAGTCTGAAGACATCGCATGGCAAGGTGGAGCGACACTCGATGACCGGCAGCAGTTACAACGGTGGCTATGGAAGCTAAAAATGTGAATGGTTGGGTGCGTGAAGGACATGCACAAGGGGTGATCCATGCAAAGCTCTTCTGCATGATCTAGACCATCAATGGTAGTTGGATCCGATGGTGCTGAGACGTGCGGTGCTTGGGATGAAGGGGTAGGGTTTCCAAGCGTTAACTAGGACCGTTAGATCGAAATCGATCCAACGGTAATAGGGAAGAGATAGAAGAAGCCTTAGGTTCTAGGTTTTTTGATTAACTTTGGGCCAAAACAAGCCCTTATTTGTGTACATGGGTTTTGATGGATTAATTGACTATCTCTTTCTTTTTTGGCTTATTTGTTATTTTACATTTTTATGGATATATATAAAACCGAATTTGAATAAATGGAGGTGGATAAAATAGGTGACTACAGTTACCCCTCTTTACTTATTTTGGTGAAACTAAAATAGAGCAAAGAACAAAAGGCATTGATTTTATCTGACCGGGCTACATGTTGAGCTCCATTTCTTTTCACTCGAGGTAGTTCTACAAAAAATGACTTTTGTCTCTGAGGACACCAAGTTGGTACGGTAATCTGCTTTCTAACAAACGATAACATGACTCCTATCCCTGAGGACACCAAGTCGGGGAGGTGAATCTCGCCCCTGCGAGCACTAAGTCGATATGGTGACTCTCACCCCTACAAGCACTAAGTTGATAGGATGACTATTGCCCCTGGGAGTACTAAGTTGATAGGGTGACTCTCGCCCCTGTGGGCACTAATTTGATAGGGAGACACTCGCCCATGTAGGCACTAAGTCAGTGATCTTCCCCTTCAAATCCGAGAAGAACAAATCAGATGACGCTTCTTTAAATAGCACAAATCAGATGACGCTTTATTAAAAACATCGGATCTTTGTATATTTGCTCACTCAATCTAGTAGTCTTGTACTTCTGATTGGTAGTGTAGTCTTTCTGATTCTTCAAAGCTTCTCATGAACGCTTTTGAATTTCTTGTATGAAAATATTTGTAGTAAAGCTTATTTCCACCTTAAATGTCTTTGAATGATATTTAATGCTTAGGGAAACTTGCTTCCTTGGTTTAGGTAATTGCCCTAATCTGGTGCTATCGTCTGCAAAAAATTTCATGCTTCTGCTAGTGATATGATTAGATTCTAAATAATGAAATGCATCATAGTCCCTGTACTTTTAAACCACATTCAGAGTAATGCTAAAAAAACCTTTTATGTTATATGGATACAAATCCATTGGTTTCCATTTCAATATGCAAATGTGGATGAGAGGGATATACAAGGAAAACTGTAGGGTTCATTAATAATGGCAAACACGATGGTAATCACAAGAAAAAATAAAGCATCCGGATATCAAGAGCCAAAGTGATCTGATTCAATCTATCGAAAGTTCTTCGAGCAACCTTTGTTGAAAAGATTTCAAGGGCCATGAAAGCGCTGAGCAAACTACCAGTCTTTTGAGATAGTTATCTTAGCTTCAAATATTCAAGCCGCCCTTTTTGGGTTTTCAACTTTAACTCACCTTTTGTTTCAAGACGCCCTTTGCGAGTTTTCACCTTGAACCCTTCTTTTATTTTCTTTTTTCTTTTTTATTGAATCTAAAGCGCCCTTTGTGGGTTTTCACTTTAAGATCCTTTTCGTTTTTCTCAAAATGCCCTTTCAAGTTTTCACTCTATTTTTTTAGCCATAATATCATATGACCGAATCTGAATTTATGGGGTTTTGTAACTCATCCCCATCCATCTCGGCGAAGATCAAAGCTCATCTAGTGAAGGCTTTTATTACCAAATAGGGTCCTTCCCAATTAGGTGTCCACTTTCCACAGAAATCTCTTTGTATTAGCAACATCTTTTTCAGCACCAAGTCTCATTCTTGGAATTCTCTCGGGCGAACCTTCTTATCATGAGCTCGTATCATCATCTTCTAGTACATTTGGCCATGACATATTGCCTTCAGTCTCTTTTCATTGATTAAATTCAAATGGTCGTAATGTGCCTAAATCTATTCAGCTTCCTCTAATTCTGCCTCTATCAATACACAGAGTAACGTGATCTCAACTTTAAAGGGTAGCACGACCTCTATGCCATAGACCAAAGAAAATGGCGTTGTCTCACTAAACGTTCGTACGGTAGTTTGGTAAGCGTATAAGGCAAGCTACAACTTCTCATGTAACGCCCTGGTTCTGGGGTTAGAGGCTTAAGGGCTCGGTTCGGTGGTTCGAAGAACTGGTGTTAGAGATTCAAACTAGTTTCGGGATTAAATTGGTTTTAATATTTTTGGAAGGGATAAAAATAAGGAAAATACTTTAAAATCATTAATTAATATATTAATGATGATGGTTAAATTAATTTTGGAAAATAAGGTCTGGAACGTATACATTTCGGACTAGTGCCAAAAAGTAAGTTTGGAGATTTTAGTGGTTGTTTTGTAAAGAGTCAGAACTTTGAATCTTTAAGGATCTATTAAACCAAAAGTCTAAAATCAGAATTTATCCTTTAATTGGTTATTTTTAAATGTGTTTTATTAAGATAAAAAGTGGTTGGAGATATTATTTGGATATTAAAAAGTTTTAATCAAAAGATACGCAACTAACTTTCTCAAAATCTTTTTCTCTCAAAATCACTCTAGACAAATGTTGCGTGTGATAAGTGCTACGCAATTGTGTAAGTATACACGTCGCAAGTAATAAAGTGATATGAGTATCGAGTATCGTCTCCACAGGGATTGGTTTGGGCCACTTTGCTTAAGTTACTGCACTATGAAAAGTAAAAACACAATTGATAATAAGAGTTCTAATTAACGAGTAAACTAAGAGCAATAAACTAAAAGAATAGATGAAAGAAAAAGATAGAGATAGGCCAGGTTATCGTGAGTTGAAGTGTGATAGCCGATTGGATCGTTTTGGTAAAAGAGTGCACGGGCAACTCAGTTGCCGTGGCAACTTGCACAACGAGGTTGCCGTGGCAACTAATCGATGGTTGCCTGGGCAACTAGTTGGGCAACTACTTGGGCGTCTGGGCAGCAACTTCAAGGTTCGACAGAGCGTTCTTCAATGGTTTCTTCTTATCCCTAAGTCGAAACTCTAGCTACTTGTGCATGCCTTGATAATACATCCTGCGCGTGAATCAAGGGTGAACAACAAACCAATCTTGCGCTCCTCTTAGCCGTTGAAATCCTTAATTTATTCCTAAGCCGGATTAATCTTCACCATCAATAGATTGAATAAAGACCATACTCATTCGTTTCTTGAATCTAACTCTCCCGATATTAGATAAATAGATAAAGTTACGAGATCCACTCCCAATTCACTCGCAAACAAGAATAAGAACCAAGAATGAGTAAACCTTGAATTGAAAGTGCAAACTCTTATTACCTAAACAAAATCCAATTGTTTTTCACAACAACAAAACACAATAACCCCAACCGATCAAGTTAGTTCATGGTTGGGTTCAAAAGATATACAAAGAATAATCCCCAAACCATGAATCTAATGAAAGCAAAGAAGAAGAAGAAGTCAAAATTTCCCCTAATGCTCTCTTGTCGAAATTTCTCTATTTTTCTCTCTATCGATTGTCGAAATCTCCTTGCTATTTATAGGGCTAGGCCAAAGTCCTTCTATGAGGAGGAGTTTAAGTTGGAATTAAATTATCTTTAAAGAATATAATTCTTTATTATAATTGTATTCCTACTAGAACTTCTCCTATCTTCTTGGAATTTAATTCTTCTTTAATCTCTGCATGGAAATCAAATTCCTTTGGGTTTGGGCTTTGCTCCACGTCATCTTGGGCTTGTCTAGTCATCAATTTCGACATCCCTATTGCATTTTCTCTTTGTCGACAATTGCCGTGGCAACTGGCTCGGCGTCTCCTTCATGCATTGCCCTGGCAACTAGCTCGGCATATCCTTCATGCATTGCCCTGGCAACTATCTCGGCATTGCTTTGGCAAGTGATCCTGCACATACACACACAAAAACACACCAAAGCAGCATCTTTTTCCACAAAAATCACCAAGTTATGTAATCAAGCTCAACGGTGGAAAGAAACATGAATTAATTCATGAATAACTAATTATGCAACTAATATGAGCTTAAGTCTAACAATAATATGAGTAAAAAGGGTAATAAAAATAGTTCTTTTGAACACTTATCACGCCCCCAAACTCGAACTATTGCTTGTCCTCAAGCAATGCAAACTAACAATTACACACAAGACTTTAATCATCAAAGACATGCTTCAAACTTGAATTCAAACCTCGGAACCGTGGCACAAAATATGATCACCTTTTAATTTTTCGGATAACACAAAAATTACCCGGAACCAAACTATAGTGCTCGTGACAATGTGTGTGCGTAGTTGTGTACAAGTTGATTTTCAAGATTCTATGTGAATAATAGGCTTTTATCAATTTAATTATTGAGGGCATTTATTTTAATTTTCACTAGAGCCAATTTGGGCACCTCTAGTAAAGTAAGCAATTTCTCATTTTATTTTAGTCGACTAGAGCCAATTTCGGGCACCTCTAGCAAGAAAGTGCATTTACTACTAGAGCAGTTTTTGGGCACCTCTAGCAAGAAATTAACTTTTAATTTTCAATTTTAAATTTACCCTAATTTTAAGCAACCTAAGTTCACTAAGTTTCTTTCAATCAACAAGCCACAACCGTGTAAAAAAATTCAGCATCATAGTAAAATTCTAAGTTCTTTTCATGTAATCCTAAAATTAAAGGTTCTTTCAATTAAGTGCAGTGGCAAAAATTCATCATTGGATATTCAACAAGTCTTAAGCAATTAAATCCAATTAAAGGCATGGCAAGTAACATATGCAACCTATATGTGATTGCTAAAGATGAATGCAACTAAACATGAAACTAACTAGAAACCAACACCCCCAAACTCGAGAGAGGCATTGTCCTCAATGCACGTAAAAAAATGAAACAAAATTTAAAAGAAACTAAATGAAATGAGTTAGTCGGAGGTCGTCATCTCGAGTGATGAGTTTCCTTCGTGCCGTTTTCTTGATTCAATTTCCGGTCAGTGGTTGAATGCTTGTGGCTGGTACCGCGTGAATAGCATTGCCTTGATTTGGTCCATGTTTTTCGATGCAGGTTTACTTGCATGTGCATCAGTAGTTGCCGAAGTCATTGTTGTTGCTGGGCATCGCTTGATTTACATTGTGGTTCTTTGTGGCGGTAGTCGGCAGTAAATTTCCTTATCATGGTGGTTGTGAGTCTTGTTGTGGAAAAGAAAACAAAGAAAACATGAAAACTAAAGATAATGAAGAAAAATAAAATATCTCCTAAAAATAAAAATGAAAATAAAAAGAAAAAGAAAATATTGAAAGGAGAGCATGCTCAGGCATCTCCTAAAGTGACCACTTCTAATGTTACTTTGATATCTGAGAAAACTTGAGGAGAGTCGTTTCCGATACTTCTTATAGTCCATCCGTACCCTCCATCGGGTGACAATATTGCCCAAAAAGAGTTGGGCCAATGTGCTCCCACTACTCTCTTTTGCATTACCATGGTGGAGGTGTCTTTCTTCTTTGTTAAACTTGTAGTCCATGTATACTCTCCACCTTGCTACTATTCCCGAAGGCACAAATATATTAATAGAAAAAATTATATCCATTCTCAACCATTCAATTACCTCATTCTTGTCGACTTTCTATCATGGTTGGATGTAGCCTTTGTTGTCGTGGCAATTGCTTGCTCAAGCCAATTGCCGTGGCAATCGATTGTCAAATTTTGCTTGAAGTCAAGGGAAGAATCAATTTTACAAGAGCTTTATGAATCCAAACACCTTTTTCTTTTGGCCTCTCAAACATCTCCATCGGTAGAGATTTGATGGCTTCAAATCTACCAACCTCGGTTCCTCAAGACATACCCGCAATGGACGAGGTGAGTTTTAAAGAATTCAAAAGGTTCAACTATTACCTGCTCATATTCCATTGGCAAAGTATTATCATCTCGTTGATCTTGCATGTGGTCGTGTAATTGCCGTGGCAATTGTAAATGAGCAATCTACACATTCTCGCTTCAACATCAACGTTGTAACTTTACGGGCATCGGTTTCCTCTGAATTTGTTGTAGTATTGTTGTTCTCGGCTTCACCGAGTGTTGTCGCGGCATTGCTCTGTTCAGGCTCCTCAATCATTGCCGAGGCAATTTGTTGTTCAAGCTCATCATGTGTAGGGCAGTCTTTCTCATTGGCATCCTTTTGACTTTGAGGTTCTAGTTGTTCCTCACACATCGGAGAGATTTCTTTGTATTGCTCCTTATCCTCTTGCCTTGGGACGTCAGTATCCCTAGGAATGAATTGTTGGTGCATGTTATCCATGACATATGTGGATCTCCCAATTGATCTTCTGAATCCCCTAAGGTTGCATCCCACTGAGCTATCCTCGTATCCATAGATTTTGATAGTTCTCGAATCTCTTCAATTGATCCGTCAAGTCTAGCCAATGAAGCTAGTAACGTTTCCTCCAAGGAATTGGAATGCTCTTGAAAAGGACTACATTGCCATGGCATATCTGTTGCTGCAGCAAAAATTGTTATGGTAAAAAAAAAAAAAATTGAGCTTTTTGACCATACCATGAAGAATTTTGCTCTTGGTTTCCTCTATGGTCCTCCATGTAGTTATATGCACCGAAAATGTGAGGGCAATTTTCAAACACATGATGTTCTCCACACATAGCACAAGATATTTCCATGGTATAAGTTCTTTGGGCTTTTCTCGGTTGGTATAGGTAATCATCAAAGGGTGCAAGAAACTCTTGATTGGATTGATTCATATCTTCCAACATCATCTCTCGAATAGATCAGCTTTTATTTCCCGACATGTGTTGATGTCCCTTAACTTGTAGCACACCTAATTTTTTTTTTTGATAAAACAAACAAAAAGAAAAGTTAGTAAAACTAAGAGAAAAAATACAATAACAAAAACAACTAACACCAATTGCCAATCCCGACAACGGCGCCAAAAAACTTGTTGTGTGTGATAAGTGCTACGCAATTGTGCAAGTATACACGTCGCAAAGTAATAAAGTGATATGAGTATCGAGTATCGTCTCCAGAGATTGGTTTGGGCACTTTGCTTAAGTTACTGCACTGTGAAAAGTAAAAACACAATTGATAATAAGAGTTCTAATTAACGAGTAAACTAAGAGCAATAAACTAAAAGAATAGATGAAAGAAAAAGATAGAGATAGGCCAGGTTATCGTGAGTTGAAGTGTGATAGCCGATTGGATCGTTTTGGTAAAAGAGTGCACGGGCAACTCAGTTGCCGTGGCAACTTGCACAACGGGGTTGCCGTGGCAACTAATCGATGGTTGCCTGGGCAACTAGTTGGGCAACTACTTGGGCGTCTGGGCAGCAACTTCAAGGTTCGGCAGAGCGTTCTTCAATGGTTTCTTCTTATCCCTAAGTCGAAACTCTAGCTACTTGTGCATGCCTTGATAATACATCCCTGCGTGAATCAAGGGTGAACAACAACCAATCTTGCGCTCCTCTTAGCCGTTGAAATCCTTAATTTATTCCTAAGCCGGATTAATCTTCACCATCAATAGATTGAATAAAGACCATACTCATTCGTTTCTTGAATCTAACTCTCCCGATATTAGATAAATAGATAAAGTTACGAGATCCACTCCCAATTCACTCGCAAACAAGAATAAGAACCAAGAATGAGTAAACCTTGAATTGAAAGTGCAAACTCTTATTACCTAAACAAAATCCAATTGTTTTTCACAACAACAAAACACAATAACCCCAACCGATCAAGTTAGTTCATGGTTGGGTTCAAAAGATATACAAAGAATAATCCCCAAACCATGAATCTAATGAAAGCAAAGAAGAAGAAGAAGTCAAAATTTCCCCTAATGCTCTCTTGTCGAAATTTCTCTATTTTTCTCTCTATCGATTGTCGAAATCTCCTTGCTATTTATAGGGCTAGGCCAAAGTCCTTCTATGAGGAGGAGTTTAAGTTGGAATTAAATTATCTTTAAAGAATATAATTCTTTATTATAATTGTATTCCTACTAGAACTTCTCCTATCTTCTTGGAATTAATTCTTCTTTAATCTCTGCATGGAAATCAAATTCCTTTGGGTTTGGGCTTTGCTCCACGTCATCTTGGGCTTGTCTAGTCATCAATTTCGACATCCCTATTGCATTTTCTCTTTGTCGACAATTGCCGTGGCAACTGGCTCGGCGTCTCCTTCATGCATTGCCCTGGCAACTAGCTCGGCATATCCTTCATGCATTGCCACGCAACTATCTCGGCATTGCTTTGGCAAGTGATCCTGCACATACACACACAAAAACACACCAAAGCAGCATCTTTTTCCACAAAAATCACCAAGTTATGTAATCAAGCTCAACGGTGGAAAGAAACATGAATTAATTCATGAATAACTAATTATGCAACTAATATGAGCTTAAGTCTAACAATAATATGAGTAAAAAGGGTAATAAAAATAGTTCTTTTGAACACTTATCACGCCCCCAAACTCGAACTATTGCTTGTCCTCAAGCAATGCAAACTAACAATTACCTGCCAAGACTTTAATCATCAAAGACATGCTTCAAACTTGAATTCAAACCTCGGAACCGTGGCACAAAATATGATCACCTTTTAATTTTTCGGATAACACAAAAATTACCCGGAACCAAACTATAGTGCTCGTGACAATGTGTGTGCGTAGTTGTGTACAAGTTGATTTTCAAGATTCTATGTGAATAATAGGCTTTTATCAATTTAATTACTGGGGCATTTATTTTAATTTTCACTAGAGCCAATTTCGGGCACCTCTAGTAAAGTAAGCAATTTCTCATTTTATTTTAGTCGACTAGAGCCAATTTCGGGCACCTCTAGCAAGAAAGTGCATTTACTACTAGAGCCAGTTTTGGGCACCTCTAGCAAGAAATTAACTTTTAATTTTCAATTTTAAATTTACCCTAATTTTAAGCAACCTAAGTTCACTAAGTTTCTTTCAATCAACAAGCCACAACCGTGTAAAAAAAATTCAGCATCATAGTAAAATTCTAAGTTCTTTTCATGTAATCCTAAAATTAAAGGTTCTTTCAATTAAGTGCAGTGGCAAAAATTCATCATTGGATATTCAACAAGTCTTAAGCAATTAAATCCAATTAAAGGCATGGCAAGTAACATATGCAACCTATATGTGATTGCTAAAGATGAATGCAACTAAACATGAAACTAACTAGAAACCAACACCCCCCCAAACTCGAGAGAGGCATTGTCCTCAATGCACGTAAAAGTGAAACAAAATTTAAAAGAAACTAAATGAAATGAGTTAGTCAGAGAGGTCGTCATCTCGAGTGATGAGTTTCCTTCGTGCCGTTTTCTTGATTCAATTTCCGGTCAGTGGTTGAATGCTTGTGGCTGGTACCGCGTGAATAGCATTGCCTTGATTTGGTCCATGTTTTTCGATGCAGGTTTACTTGCATGTGCATCAGTAGTTGCCGAAGTCATTGTTGTTGCCTGGGCATCGCCAGTTTCTGTTGTGGTTGCTGTGGCGAGTAGTCGGCAGTAAATTTCCTTATCATGGTGGTTGTGAGTCTTGTTGTGGAAAAGAAAACAAAGAAAACATGAAAACTAAAGATAATGAAGAAAAATAAAATATCTCCTAAAAATAAAAATGAAAATAAAAAGAAAAAGAAAATATTGAAAGGAGAGCATGCTCAGGCATCTCCTAAAGTGACCACTTCTAATGTTACTGCATATCTGAGAAAACTTGAGGAGAGTCGTTTCCGATACTTCTTATAGTCCATCCGTACCCTCCATCGGGTGACAATATTGCCCAAAAAGAGTTGGGCCAATGTGCTCCCAGCTACTCTCTTTTGCATTACCATGGTGGAGGTGTCTTTCTTCTTTGTTCGCTTGTAGTCCATGTATACTCTCCACCTTGCTACTATTCCTGAAGGCACAAATATATTAATAGAAAAAATTATATCCATTCTCAACCATTCAATTACCTCATTCTTGTCGACTTCTATCATGGTTGGATGTAGCCTTTGTTGTCGTGGGCAATTGTTGCTCAAAGCCAATTGCCGTGGCAATCGATTGTCAAATTTTGCTTGAAGTCAAGGGAAGAATCAATTTTCTGAAGAGCTTTATGAATCCAAACACCTTTTTCTTTTGGCCTCTCAAACATCTCCATCAGTAGAGATTTCGATGGCTTCAAATCTACCAACCTCGGTTCCTCAAGACATACCTGCAATGGACGAGGTGAGTTTTTAAAGAATTCAAAAGGTTCAACTATTACCTGCTCATATTCCATTGGCAAAGTATTATCATCTCGTTGATCTTGCATGTGGTCGTGTAATTGCCGTGGCAATTGTAAATGAGAGCAATCTACACATTCCTGCTTCAACATCAACGTTGTAACTTTCTGGGCATCAGGTTCCTCTGAATTTGTTGTAGTATTGTTGTTCTCAGCTTCACCGAGTGTTGTCGCGGCATTGCTCTGTTCAGGCTCCTCAATCATTGCCGAGGCAATTTGTTGTTCAAGCTCATCATGTGTAGGGCAGTCTTTCTCATTGGCATCCTTTTGACTTTGAGGTTCTAGTTGTTCCTCACACATCGGAGAGATTTCTTTGTATTGCTCCTTATCCTCTTGCCTTGGGACGTCAGTATCCCTAGGAATGAATTGTTGGTGCATGTTATCCATGACATATGTGGATCTCCCCAATTGATCTTCTGAATCCCCTAAGGTTGCATCCCACTGAGCTATCCTCGTATCCATAGATTTTGATAGTTCTCGAATCTCTTCAATTGATCCGTCAAGTCTAGCCAATGAAGCTAGTAACGTTTCCTCCAAGGAATTGGAATGCTCTTGAAAAGGACTACATTGCCATGGCATATCTGTTGCTGCAGCAAAATTGTTATGGTAAAAAAAAAATTGAGCTTTTTGACCATACCATGAAGAATTTTGCTGCTGGTTTCCTCTATGGTCCTCCATGTAGTTATATGCACCGAAAATGTGAGGGCAATTTTCAAACACATGATGTTCTCCACACATAGCACAAGATATTTCCATGGTATAAGTTCTTTGGGCTTTTCTCGGTTGGTATAGGTAATCATCAAAGGGTGCAAGAAACTCTTGATTGGATTGATTCATATCTTCCAACATCATCTCTCGAATAGATCAGCTTTTATTTCCTGACATGTTGATGTCCCTTAACTTGTAGCACACCTAATTTTTTTTTTGATAAAACAAACAAAAAGAAAAGTTAGTAAAACTAAGAGAAAAAAAATACAATAACAAAAACAACTAACACCAATTGCCAATCCCCGGCAACGGCGCCAAAAACTTGTTGTGTGTGATAAGTGCTACGCAATTGTGCAAGTATACACGTCGCAAGTAATAAAGTGATATGAGTATCGAGTATCGTCTCCACAGGGATTGGTTTGGGCACTTTGCTTAAGTTACTGCACTATGAAAAGTAAAAACACAATTGATAATAAGAGTTCTAATTAACGAGTAAACTAAGAGCAATAAACTAAAAGAATAGATGAAAGAAAAAGATAGAGATAGGCCAGGTTATCGTGAGTTGAAGTGTGATAGCCGATTGGATCGTTTTGGTAAAAGAGTGCACGGGCAACTCAGTTGCCGTGGCAACTTGCACAACGGGGTTGTCGTGGCAACTAATCGATGGTTGCCTGGGCAACTACTTGGGCGTCTGGGCAGCAACTTCAAGGTTCGGCAGAGCGTTCTTCAATGGTTTCTTCTTATCCCTAAGTCGAAACTCTAGCTACTTGTGCATGCCTTGATAATACATCCCTGCGTGAATCAAGGGTGAACAACAACCAATCTTGCGCTCCTCTTAGCCGTTGAAATCCTTAACTTATTCCTAAGCCGGATTAATCTTCACCATCAATAGATTGAATAAAGACCATACTCATTCGTTTCTTGAATCTAACTCTCCCGATATTAGATAAATAGATGAAGTTACGAGATCCTCTCCCAATTCACTCGCAAACAAGAATAAGAACCAAGAATGAGTAAACCTTGAATAGAAAGTGCAAACTCTTATTACCTAAACAAAATCCAATTGTTTTTCACAACAACAAAACACAATAACCCCAACCGATCAAGTTAGTTCATGGTTGGGTTCAAAAGATATACAAAGAATAATCCCCAAACCATGAATCTAATGGAAGCAAAGAAGAAGTCGAAATTTCCCTTAATGCTCTCTTGTCGAAATTTCTCTATTTTTCTCTCTATCGATTGTCGAAATCTCCTTGCTATTTATAGGGCTAGGCCAAAGTCCTTCCTTGAGGAGGAGTTTAAGTTGGAATTAAATTATCTTTAAAGAATATAATTCTTTATTATAATTGTATTCCTACTAGAACTTCTCATATCTTCTTGGAATTTAATTCTTCTTTAATCTCTGCATGGAAATCAAATTCCTTTGGGTTTGGGCTTTGCTCCACGTCATCTTGGCCTTGTCTAGTCATCAATTTCGACATCCCTATTGCATTTTCTCTTTGTCGACAATTGCCATGGCAACTGGCTCGGCGTCTCCTTCATGCATTGCCCTGGCAACTAGCTCGGCATATCCTTCATGCATTGCCCTGGCAACTAGCTCGGCATTGCTTTGGCAAGTGATCCTGCACATACACACACAAAAACACACCAAAGCAGCATCTTTTTCCACAAAAATCACCAAGTTATGTAATCAAGCTCAACGGTGGAAAGAAACATGAATTAATGCATGAATAACTAATTATGCAACTAATATGAGCTTAAGTCTAACAATAATATGAGTAAAAAGGGTAATAAAAATAGTACTTTTGAACACTTATCAACAAACACCTTTCTCATCTTCCAAATCTGAAGGTAATCATATTTTCTTTGTGATTTCTTGATTTCTAAAGGATCTTTAATGGTTTCTAAATAAACTATCTCTAGTTTTCTTAAGCAAAATCAACCAATTGAAGGAGAAAGCATCCATTAGAGGTAAGGTTCATACTTCTCCTCTAATGAAAGGTTCTTTAATGAAATTCCCAAGTTCTTGACTCTTTACAATGGTTTTCTAATGGGTTTTAATAGATTGATTGTGGAAAATTGGGTTAATTAAGGTTTAAATGTGAAATCAATGGATTTTCGGATTGATTCTATTTTGTTGGGTTTGTGATCAGATTTAATCATGATATTGATGTTAAATAATGTTAATAACTTGGTTTTAATATTATAATCCCGAAATAGGTTGGATCTCTAATGTTTGTGTTTGTAAGTTGATGGTTTTTGTGTTGTTAGTGGAGTTTAATCAATGCTGGAGGTTAAAGGATGATATTAAGAGTTTTTGGATGTTAATTGATGAAGTTGGATGATAGGTTTCGTTGTGGTTTGGCTGGGTAGTGTTTGGAGAGTGTTAGATGTTGTTTTCGGCTTGTTTCGAATGGTTTTGTTGGGTAAAAGAAGTACTTCGAGTTTTCTGTTGTGGCTCAAGGTTTGAATGCATTATGATGCATTTATTCTCTGGTTTAATATGTTAAAAACAGGGGATAA
The DNA here is from genome assembly GCA_019671005.1 of Hibiscus mutabilis. Lineage (NCBI taxonomy): Eukaryota > Viridiplantae > Streptophyta > Magnoliopsida > Malvales > Malvaceae > Hibiscus > Hibiscus mutabilis. Next base: position 31,539,587 of record CM033739.1, on the reverse strand, counting down.
TCAGGGTGAGCTTGATTGAAGTCATTGATCGCTTGCCGAGAGCTTGTTACGCTTTGGCAAAGGAATGCGAAGTGTATTGGTGAGTGGAAACTGATTTCAAAGTGCTTTATAAATGTTTTGAAAAGGTTTGGTAGTTTAGAGTAAGTGTGAAATCCTTACCTAAGCTTGAGAGTAAGTTTCCATATTTCGCTCTTGAATATCGGATTGGATATGAGCATATTTGATTGCTTGTTTGGTTTAAACGTGGTTTGATTTACTGCTGTACATGCATGGTTTTGAAAGCATATGCAGGGGATTTTTAAAAGGCAAAAGAATGCTGCTGTGCATTGGTTTCATTCTGGTCGGGAATGGGTTTATTGCTTAGGCAATGTGGTTGTATATGTGGTATTGTTAATGCATGTTAAAAAACAGTGAGTAAATGGCTTTTATAATTGGTTTTGGGAATGATATATTGGCTAAGTGACACAATATGAAACCTTCAGATATAGTTGGCATGCCATAGGATTAAGTGCACTATAATATATTATTGTCCCTTGGGTTGAGTGATCGGTTCCCCTTGTGAGTAAATCTTGCGGTCGGCAAGGTTTTCATATCATGCGGTCTGTATGGTGTGGGCTTGATGGCGATCGGTCATCATGTGAGATCCGTATATTCTGATATTGTAAGTAACGGTCGGTTAACTAAAGATTAGCGGTCGGCTAATCAAAGGGTAGCGGTCGGCTATCCGGGGTCACTATAATTGCCAATATATGTTGAAATCATGTATCAAGTACAATTGGTTTAATGCTAGAGTTTCCAGCATGGATTATAATAAATGATTTGGTTTGTAAGCATGATTTATAAGTTAAATGCTTTGTGGTAGAATGGTGTTGTGCACATGATGTTGCATATGGTCGATATACATGTCTCGATCGGAGACGAAGGAAAATGCTTTATGTCTAAGAATGTTTGAAACAAGTGTTGGTTTCATGGTTTTCTTAAATGCATCATTGTTATATGAGCATCCCTCACTAAGCAAATGTGCTTATGCTCTCTTCTTCTTTGATGATGTAGAACGTTGAGGCTAGAGTGCAGCAAAGGCAAAGCTTCGAGATCCAAAGACAAGTTTTCTTGAGTATGAACTCGGTTTACATTTACGGTTAATAAGACAATGTGTTCGCCATATTTTGATGGAGTTGTAATCTGTTTTTCTATTTCTTGAGGCATGTTATTTGCTGGGTTCTGAATTGATGGATTAAGGACTTGGATTATGATGTTTAGTTGTTTGACTAGTGCTTGGTGATGGCCTAGGATATTGCATCTAGTGTTCCTAGTTGATTTGCCATGCTTAAATAGTTTGTGCAAGACTATAATGAGGTTGTTACTGGGAAAGCATGTTGCTTGTGTTGAGCTTTGCCTTTAATGCATTTTTGGTAGGTTGGAATGGAAAATATAGGAAGCATGCCTCTAATTGTTTGTAGTATTTTGGAATGTGTGGTTGAAGGCTAGATCTTGTAAGGTATGGTTGATATAGCTAGTTTAAAGAGTCTATGCATGTTGGGGTTATTTCGGATATGCTTAGGGAGGTTCCAAAGCGTTTCAAATATGGAGATTTTGTAAACCTACAGGCAGGTTTCGAAACCAGGCCCCAAGTTTCAAAACCAGTGAGCCAATTTTGGCTACTGGAGTGCAGGTTTCGAAACCTCCCTTAAAGGTTTTGATACCTTTAGCAGGGACTCATCCGTAGAGCTGAAAATAGTTTCTAAAGTTGTGTTTTGGTCCTTGGTTGTTAAGCATGCAATTGGATGAGTTCGGATGATCATATTAAGCTGGTTTTTGACGTGTAAGCATGAAACCTGCTTAATTTAGGATTGCTAAATTAAATTTTAAGAAAGTCCTTATAATTTTACAGATTTTCATTTTAGTCCCTAAAATGTATGTTGTGCAATTGGATGCCTTTTCGTAGTTCGTTTCCTTCGAAAATTTACCCGCTGCAAGTATGTACATGTAAGACTAATAATATGCCTCTAGACAAGATAAAAAGGAAAAAATGGATCGATTTTTGTAATCATTCTCCAGTTTACTTCGGTAAACCTGATGTAGTTCTCTTGGTTCGGTCGGGCATCTAAGCCGGGTCAAGAGGGTTACATCTCATGCCAATCTTTATAAGTGTCAGTCATCTTTGAGACTATCTTCTTGATATTCTTATTTGCAGCATCTACTGCCTCATTCATCTTTAGGCGATAAGTTATCGAGTTGTGATGCTGGATCTAGAATTGCTCACAAATCGCAATTATCATTTTGTTGTTCAAATTTAAGGTGTTATCGGTGATAATACTCTCAAGAACTCTGTAAGAGCAAATAATTTATTTTTTAGGGAATTTGCAGATCGTCGATCCAGTGACGTTTGCATAGGACGCTGCCTCAACCCACTTAGTGAATAGTCGATGGCTACTATGATGAATCTATACCTATTTGAAGCTTTAGGGTGAATTTGCTCAATTACATCCATGTTTCACATTGAAAAGGACCAGAGAGCTGTCATTACATGGAGTGGTTGTGGTGGTGCGTGTATTTTGTCGGAATAGATCTGACACTTGTGACAATTTCATGCATAATTGATGTAGACCACTTCCATGGTGGACCAGTAATACTCGAGTCGCATTATTTGTCTAAACCCGCTAGGGTGAGTTACAAAAATTCTTTCGTGAACATCTTCTAAAATCAGCTGGGCCTCTTTGGCGTTCACACATCTTAGTAGGACCTGGTCCCGACTCTTTTTTGTATAATGTTTCTCCGTTGAGGACATATCCTGCCGTCATTCTCTGTATCATTCTCTTTTCATTTTCGGTTACTTGAGGCAGGTATTCCTGCAACTTAATGTATTGCAATATATCATGGTACCATGGAAGGCCATCTGCTTCTTCTACGTCATAGCAATGTGCAGGAGAGTTAAAAACTTGCATTTAGACCAACATTATTTTGGCACCTTCACTCACCTTAAATGTTGCAGATAGTGTGGCAAGAACATCCGTCAGTTGATTGTCTTCCCCATGAGGTGCCTAGAAGTAATTTCCTCAAACTCTTTAATTAATTCAAGGACTAACTTTTGATACTTGATCAATTTTGAATCCTTAGTTTCCCACTCTCCCCAAATTTGATAAATGACTAAGGCAAAATCCCCGAAGACCCTTACAAACTTGACCTTTCTTTTTATTTATGCTCATAATCCCATAATACAAGCTCCGTATTCTGCCATATTGTTGGTGCTGAAAAACTTCAATCAAATTGTAAAGGGGTAGTGATCACCTTCTGGCAAAACCAAGATTGCCCCAATGCCAAGACCCAGGGCGTTAGAGGTTTCATCAAAGTTGAGGACCCATGAATCAATTAGGTCATCTTCTTTAGTTGTGATGCACATCAGGTCTTCATTGGGAAAGTCGAGATCCAAGGCCTCGTAATCTTCGAAGACGCGACTTGCCAAGAAATCTGCTATGACACTTCCCTTTACCGTCTTCTAACTAACATATTGAATTTTGTTAGCAACATTTGCCAATGGGCTAACCTTCCATACATGGCTAATGCTTTCATCATGAATTTCAAAGGATCGAGTTTGGATATTAACCACGTGGTATGGTACAACAAGTACTGCATAAGCCTTTAGAACGCCCAAACCAAAGCACAACACATCTTTTCAGTTGGTAGATACCTCGACTCATAGTCCGTGAACTTCTTGCTCAAATAATAGATCATTTTTTATTTTCTCCCAGTCTCATCATGTTTTTCTAGCATGCAACCCATTGAATTTTCGTATATGGTTAGGTATGGGATTAGAGGCCTTCCTAAAATAGATGGCACTAACACCGGTGGGTTTGACAACTGTTTCTTGATTTGGTTGAAGGTTATTTGACATTTCTCGTTCCATTCCCCAAGGTTGTTCTTTCTAAGCAATCTAAACACTAGACTGCATTTTTCTATCAACTGGGAGATGAATCGAGTGATATAGTTAAGTCTTCCAAGAAACCACGTACCTCTTTTTGCATTTGAGGGGGAGGAAGCTGTTGGATTGCCTTTACTTTGTCTGGGTCTGCTTTAATTCTTCTCCTGCTCACAGTGAAGCCTAAAAGTTTTCTTGATATTGCCCCGAAGGTGCATTTAGCGGCTTTGAGCTTCAACTGAAATTTTCTCAACCTCTTAAAAGCTATTCTAGGTTCACAATGTGCTCCCCTTCTGTTCGGGTCTTGGCGGTCATGTCGTCCACATATACTTCAATTTCTTGGTGCATCATATCATGAAACAAGTTTACTATGGTTCTCTAATAAGTAGCCCCAACATTTTTCAAGTCGAAGGACATTACCTTTTAACAAAAGGTACCCTACAACGTCACGAATATGGTCTTTTTCGTATCTTCAGAACACATCTTAATTTGGTTACAGCCCGAGAAGCCATCCATGAATGAGAATAAAGAGTGATCGGTTGTATTATCCACCAAGGTGTCAATATAATCAACGTATATGCAAACTTTTCCATCTTTCTTTAGAACCGGGACAATGTTGGCTACCCATTTAGGATATATGGCCTCTTGCAGAAATCCAACATCATACTACTTTTTAACTTCATCTCTTATTTTTAACAACATCTTGGCCTTCATTCTCTACAATTTCTGTTGTACAGGTCGACACTCTGGCCATATAGGTAATCGATGCATCATAATGTCAGTGTCGAAACCAGTCATATCTTAGTATGACTAGGCCAATACATCTTTGTAGTCTTACAACAGTTTAATTAGGCTCTATCGTGTTTCAGCGGTAATAGTGGTGTCAATTTTTACCTCGTGCCTTTCCTCTTCATTTCTGAGATTCACACTTTCTAACTGCTCTTTATGGGGAACAATGTGCTTTTCTTATCTCTCCATCAATTGAAGCAAATCTTCATCACATTCAATTTCATCGTCAAGATCTTCAGACTCTTCTAAACACACAAGTTGCTCAAAGTTGGCTTTCAATTCGAACTCAAAACTGCTTATGCCATTAATATCCAGATACCTGTAAAGGAAAGAACGGGAATATATATCAATGTTTGCAAAAAAGGAAAATGAGATGCTTGGTTTTGTGTTATTTATTCTTTATGTTTTGGTTTTTAAATATTGTTTGCCACACAAAATTTATTGAAAGAAATACATTTTTATCGAATGGGAAACAAATAGTTTAGCATACGCCCTTACATAAAAGATCCCTTACTGCTTTCAGGCTAAAACAGAGGGTTAGTTTTAAGAATTACTCTAAAAAAGATTTAAAAACTATAGGAAATTCTTCTGCAGTCCAATTATTAAGCTCGTCACATAGGCTGATCATATGCAGATATCCGCCCTCTTTATCCTCTTCCAGCACTGCGTTGATGCTCAAACTATCGAACATTTTAGTGATCTCATTTTTTTCTTCCTCATCTTGGGTTATATAGGGTTCACAAATCCCCCTAAAATAAAAGTAAAATTAAGGGGCAGAAATGTCATTGGGTCCCATGCGACCTCCTTCCCTTTGAGTCCGACTTTCCTTCTTTTCTGGTTCTTTATTATAGCATCCCTTCTTTATGCCACGTTGGGCTTGAACCCTGCCCAAATCGGTCTTTCTTTTCAGCAATAGTCATCGGGTACAACCCATCTTGGTAACATCTTCCAAATCCTTTTCCTGCTTTGGCACCTCTGCTAAGAGTTTCATTCACCTGCATCCTTGCACATTTGGAGAAACCTGACCTTCGTTTGCTTCCCCCGGATACAAAGGTCGTGCTTACCAACTCGATCGACCTGAAAGAACACTCTAATGCCCCTATGTCAATCTCAATGTAGGGCGCATCAGTGGACACTGAGGCAATGATATCTTCTTCAGCACCAATGGTCATGAGATGTCCATCGACCATAAACTTTAACTTCTTGTGCAGCATAAAAGGAACAAAAATACCTGAATAGATCCAAGGACATCCCAAAAGGCAATTGTAGGTGGGCCTAATGTCCATCACCACAAAATCAACCTCGAAGGTGGATGGCCCAATCTGTAAAGAGACCTTAATTTTTCCCAGCATATCCCTTTAAGATCCGTCGAAAGCTCTAACCGTGCTTTGATAAGCCTTCATGTAAGACTCGTCTACTAGTAATTTCTTCACTATGGCCAAGGGTAGGACGTTTAAGGCTGACTCGTTGACTATGAGGACCCTTGATAACATATGCCCCCTTGCAGCAAGTGGAGACATGAAGGGCTTTGTACGATCCCCTTTCTCCTTCTAAAATTTCCTCATTACTGAAGGAAATGAAGTTATCAACAACAATATTACCAACCAACCTATCCAGCTTATTAGTGGTTATTTCTTTTGGCACGAATATCTGGTTGAGTATCTTGAGCAAGGCGTCACGATGCCCCACAGAACTTAATAGCAGTGACAGCATGGAGATGCATGCTTGGAGCTTGTAGAGTTACTCCACTACACTATACTTACTATGCTTGAGGATCTTCAGAAACTCTTGGGCCTCAGACTCCTTTATAGGCTCATGATGTTCCACTGGCTGTTTATCATAAAAAAAAAATTATGGCTCATTTTTCACGACATTCTTTCTTTAGGTTGCGTCTCAATCCTCTGTGATATGTGGTACATAACATTTCTTGCTTCTTATGAAATGCCCAACTTCATTGATGACCTCCTCTTTGGACTTATCCTTGGCCTGCTTTGGATCTTTCGGGTTCACCACGGTGCAGGCATAGTTCCAAGGAACTCGTTAGCTATCATCGTATGAAAAAGGGGTCAATGCCTTTATCACCAACCGCGGTACCACCTTCTTTTCTACTTCGTTAGCTTTTGCCTTGGTTCTGATTACTAAGGGTTTAATTTCAACAAAACTCTTCATCGGGAACTCCTCTGATGCACACACTTCTACTGTCTTGCATGCATCCCCCTTCTTAAAGAATTTCAACTCTTTATTGTCCATATTGGTTTGGACCAAATGTTTAAACTCTGGACAACAATGAATCTCGTGCCCTTCAACCCCGTGGTATTCACAGTGTGGCCTACTTCCTAAATGTTTGAGTTCGACATTTGCAGCCAACATTCCAGTGTTGATTATCTTGGACCATACCCAATTTAAAGGAGCTTTGAAATCAAATACCTACTATTTTATACATTTGTCGTCTTCCTTAATTATGGCATTTACCCCTGTGCCTTGATGATTTGGCAGGGGCTTTCCTTTTTCTTTTGTTGCCTCGAATGACAACATACTCACTTTTTGCAAATTTTCAGCCACATTTTTTAAGGTAGTATAGTTCTTAATTGTGTGTCATGTGATCCCGACATGGTACTCATAGTGGGAATTTATGTCATACCAAGGAGGGTATGGTGGCGAAATTGGAGTGACGTGTTGCGGCACCATCAGTCGAGACTCGACCAACTGTAGGAATAATTTTGCATATATTACAGGTATAAGGGCAAAGTATAGCCTGTTTCTGTAGTTTTTTTCCTGCAAACTTTGGTGGGTTTTGAACTGTCGAAATCATGTTCATCATGTTGGGTTTATTGATCACTATTCCTTGTGAATAATTTGGATTATATGTACCATCATATTTACTTCATTTTCTCTTTTCTTGCAAGGCTTCTTTGACTCACCCCCATCGAGTTTCCCACTCTTTATAGCTGCCAAGATCAGCTCCCCATTCATTAGCATATCCGCAAAGCTTTTATTTGCATAATTTATCATTCGATCATAGAATGGCCCCTTTAGTGTTTCTACGAACATGGGCGTGATCTCGCTCTCCAATAGTGGTAGCTGAATCTGGGTTGCCATGTCATGCCATCTTTGGGCATATTGGTGAAAGCTTTCGTTGGCCATTTGCTATATCCCTTGCAACACTAATAAATTTAGGATCATATTCATCACATGTTTATACTGATCGATAAAAGTGCTTGACGGGTCCATCCATGTCTTTATGTTGGCACGACTTAGTTGTATATACCAATGAGCGGCTGATCTTGACAGAATATCTTGAAAATAGTTTATGAGCAGCTTCTCATTATTGAGATAATAAGACATCTTCCTACAGTACATAGTCAAATATGCTGAAGTCCATATAGTTCCCTCATACTTCTCAAAATATGTGTAGCGATGTCCCTCTCGCTAAAAAATGATGTTTTTTATTTGTTTTGAAAATGATGATTTCCGCGTGGGATTTTATAAAACCCGTGTTTTATTTAAAAATGGAGTCGCCACCGGCCACTTAGGTAGGCCGGACACCGTAAAAACCCAGAGATTTAAAATTGATGGGTTTGGGAGTCGGTTATGGATGGGGAAGGATTAGCACCCCCACACCGCCCAAAATTGGTACTTTAATAATTACCGCTTTATTAATATTAAACTTTGCGGATTAAAGTGGCGATTAGATTAAAATTCGGTTATAAATGCGAGTAGATTTTAAAGGCCCCGTTATTTGAGAGTAAACGCCCAACCACTATCACTACGCCTGATACTGGCCCCGTTTACGCTCGAATAAAAGGGCACCGCATTGACAAAATATATGTTCGTTATGTAAACTTAAAAAACATGGCAAATATAATTAAATACATTGCGATAAAAATATAAATAAATACTAACATAATAAAATATTAATATAACATAAACAAAATACTAATCTAAAACATATATACATACATACATACATAACTATTAATTTAACACATAAATAAAAACATATCTAACATAAATAAAATACTAATCTAAAACATACATACGTAAATATTAATCTAACTTATTCACAAATATTAATTAACGTAATAACATAACAATATGTACAAACAACAATATATACATGAATTCTTATATATATATATATATACATATATATATATATCTAACATAAAAACATAGAAAATATAAAAATTTATACGTAAAATATGGGTTGTAGAAAAAAGATTATATATATATATATAACATGTTTTACATACAAAAAAAACATATACGTAATAAATACATATTAGAATACTATACGTATATATACATAATAATAATAATAATAATATAATCTTAATATATATAACATATAGAAAATAGATTATTTTGCATAAATATAATAATAATAAAAAACTAATATAACAAGGAATCTAAAATAACACATACTAAAATATATAACACATACGTATACAACAAAATGGCAAAAACAAAAAATATAAATATAGTATTATATAAACATATACTAAAAAGAAACATAGTATATACTCTCATATATTACTTAACATATATAGGTAATACAAAACTTAATAAACATATATATAACGTAATGTACATAGATGCATACTAAAAACATATATACATACGTACATATACACAAATAAAAGTCATAAACAACTTCACATCATGATAAAACTAAACACACATATTCACATATGAGAAAATTAAAAAACAAATATTAAACAACCATCAAGAGTTAATCTAAACATCCTAACAAGATATAGAAAGATATGAACATAAAAAAACATATAAAACGTAATAACTAAAAATAAATACGAGATTACTACTAAAACATCATTAGATTAAAAAATGATTACACCATAAACATACATAAAAAGGATACCCAAAATAAAATGAGGGGTGAATGCCGGCTCTTCCCCCTATTTTTCCTCAATAGCCGAGAGCCCCTCTATATTTTTTTGCCTTGCCGAGAGCTCACCTTCAATTTCCCAATTTGTTTTGAAATGGCCGGTTACCCCATTTCAATTTGTTGTGGTTCTTTAAATGGATTAGGGGAATGGAGAAAGGGATGTTGGTGGCGTGTAGTGTGGGAAATTGAAGATGATGTTAGAATGGTGGGTGAGCAAGGCATGGGAAGCATGGGGGAGTGTTGGCAGGGTGGCATGGGCGTGAGGGCTACAGGGCATGGCCAAGGGATGGCATGCCTTGCTTTGATTAATTTGCTATTTTTATTTGGTTCGAATATAATTTGTGGTCCGGACAAAAAATGGGTATTACAGTTGCCCCTCTTTGCTCATTGATGTGTAACATGAATAGAGCAAAGACAAAAGAATAACCATTTTTGTCAGATCTGGCTGAACTCTCTCCTTTTGACGCGTGTCTTCTTTCTTCGGTAGATCTTCATTCTTTTCAGCGCATGTCTTCTTTCTTGTTTTGGTTGATCCACCTTGTCACTCTAGGGAAGCAAAGCCTTCAAAATGGGGGTTGTTTGTTGGGGAAGCCAAACCGAGTTCTGCTTGCTACATTATTGGTAATAAGCTAATACCTAAAAAGAGTTCGTCCCAGCTGCAACACCGACGAAGAGACAGAGTCTACAAAATTCGATCCAGCTGCAACACTGACGAGGAGGCAAGACCGATAGGTGAAAGTTCTGATGTCTCATCCAGCTACAACTCTAACGAAGAGGCAAGATCAGAAAACTGACAATTTTTCTCTTTTTTTCTCTCCTTTTTTTGTTTTTGTTTTTGTTTTTGTTTTGCTTTTTTTGTTTCTTTTTTCTCTGCTTTTGTTTCTTTTTCCATATTTTTTCTTCTCTCTTTTTTTTTGATTTTTTCTTATAACATTGATAAAACTTGAAAGTTGGTGAATTTTGACCAAGCTATAACTCCAACGAAGAGGCATGGTCTAAAGTTAGTAATGTTGATCCAGCTACAACACCGACGAAGAGGTGGGATCAAGAGTTAGTGAATTTGGTCTAGCTACAACACCGACGAAGAGGCAAGACTGGAAGTTAGTGAATTAGGTTCAGCTACAACACCGACGGAGAGGCAGAACCGAAAGTTAGATTTGACCAAGCTACAACACCGACGAAGAGGCAAGGTCTGAAGATTTGATCCAGCTACGACACCGACGAAGAGGCAGGATCGGATAGTTGTTCTTTTTTGTGATCAAGCTCATTTTTTTGATTTTTTTCTCTTTTTTTCCCTTCTTTTTTCTTTCTTCTTTTTCTTCTCTTTTTTCCTTCTTTTTTCTTGCTTTTTTTTCTTTTTTCTTTCTTTCTTTTTTTTAGATACAACATTGATACAACTAGAAAGTTAGTAAATTTTGACCAAGCTACTACACCGACGATGAGGCATGGTCTGAAGATTTGATCCAGCTACAACACCGACGAAGAGGCAAGGTAAAGAGTTAGTGAATTTGGTCTAGCTACAACACCGACGAAGAGGCAAGACCGGAGTTTAGTGAATTTGGTTCAGCTACAACATCGACGAGGAGGCAGAAACGACAGTTAAATTTGACCAAGCTACAACACCGACGAGGAGGCAAGGTCTGAAGATTTGATCCAGCTACGACACCGACGAAGAGGCAGGATCGAATAGTTTTCTTCTTCTTCTTTCTTCATTTTTCATTTTTTGCTCTTTTTCCATTTTTTTTCTTTTCTTTTCTCTTTTTTCAATTTTTCCTTTTTCTTTTTTTGATTTTTGATTTTTTCTCATTTTTTTTATTTTTTATTTTTTCTCTTTTTCTCATTTTATTTTTTCTTTTTCTTTTTCTTTTGATTTTTTTCTTTTTTCTCTTTTTATCATTTTTTCTTTCTTATTTTTTCTTTTTTGATTGATAAAAAGGTAAATTCCGAGTAAAATTTAGGTCTAGCTGCAACACCGTCGAAGAGGCAAGATCGGAGAGGATTTGATCAGTCACACCACTGACGGAGAGACTAGATCAGCAAAATGTAGGACCCACTACACCACCGACGGAGAGGTAGGACCGAATGGAAACTTTGATTTGCAACACCGCCGATGGAGGCAAGATCTGGATAGGATTTGATCTGCTACACCACTGCCGGAGAGACTAGATCAGGAAAATGTGAGACTTGCTACACCACTGACGGAGAGACAGGATCCAGATGGAAATTTTAACTTGCAACACCACCAATGGAGGCAAGATCTACATTAAGTTGGCGTACCACCACTGATAGAGGCATGATTTGCAAGATGTTGAATTGTTGTGCTATTGACAGTGAGACTATGTCTGGGAAAAATTTGCTCTACTTCTATCGGCAGAGGGTAAGATCTAGAATGTTGGCATCCGTCACACCATCGTCGGAGGAATAAAATCCTACAAAAGAAAAAACATTAGTCAGTAATTGTCAGAGATTTTGTCGCTCATACCTTTTATTTTGGGCGTTTCCATCTTCTTCGTGTTTGGCCTCCTTCAAGACTAGGGTTGGCCTTCTTGTCATTGCCCCCATGTCGAGGGTACTCGGTCTTTTTCCTAGACCTGTTATGTACAAGCAAGATTGCATGAATGTATCTAATTTTATGTCTAAATGCATGTGTCTACCCTAAATGCATGGTGATTTTGGTGTATGCATTTAATCTAAATGAATGACGTATGAAAAAATGGTTTAATGCAAGATGAATACAATCTAAATGCATGAATGTGATATGATTTTTTTTGCCCTCAATGAGATGCCCCTGACTCCTCACTGGTCCCGTCAGGATCTTGGTCTTTTGTATGTGACGGTGCCCCAACCTCCTTCGGCTTCGAACATCTTTGGACTCATTTTCATTAGGGTGTATGCCCCAAAATTTTGTTCATTTTATGCCATCGTCTGAGAATATTCTTGTAGCAAATTTGAAACTCTGGTGCACATTTTGTTTCCCCCTAAGTTGGGTTTATAAATTGTGCTGGTTCATGACAGTTCATTATTATTATTTTTTTGGATTGGGTGCAATTTTACAGACTGTGGTCAATGTAGACATTTCAGGGGTGCAAGGGTTTGACTTAGCAATGAAGGCTGGACCTTGGCAAAGAATGCCCCTGGACTTGGATCTTGTTAGAGGCACAATGTTTGTAAAAGATATGGATGGTGCTTTTAGACATGCCCCAAGATCAGGCTCTTGTAGAGGTTCTGTAAGGTACTAGATCGACCAACTTTGTTGTATCTAATGGGGCAACCTGAGGACCAGTTTTCTTATTCTGAAAATGAATTCATGCAAAATGTGTCCTAAATCGATACAATGCAAAATTAAGATTGTGATGATGTTGTGCAATGATGTAGGTGAAATCAATGCGATAAGAATAAAATGAAACGAGTTAGTACCAAATAAAATGATTAAATAAAACAAATAAAAATAGAGTAATAAAAATTTGTATATAAACAAGAAATAAGGCACCATAGCCTAAATAGGGTGACCACTAATCGGGCAGAGTTTCACATGGCTCTAAAGGGTTGGCTCCTACGGCTCACTATATGCAGTTTTGGTGCTAAGAGGTACCCAAATTGTCCTTGTTGTCCTCTACTAAGAGTAGCAAGGCCCCTGGTCATCACCTATTATAGGCTCCTTTCAACCGGGTTCAATTCAGGGGGACCCATTCGCTTATACCCATATGAAGGAACGATATCCTCAAGAAAGTATAAGGTACTCGAGCCCCGAAGGTACTTGCTAGGCCCATACGGGAGAACGATATCTCCACGAAAGCATTAGCGTTTTCCCCCCACTTAAAAAAACGGGTTTATATGCCATATTTTAAATGCGTTAAAATAAACGCGTAATTATAACCGAATGTTACTTTAATGGTCACTTTAATCCGGAATTTCCAATATTAGTAAAGCGATAATTATTTAAAAAAGCTTGACTCTCTTATTTTCTGAAAAAACAAAAATATCCCCAGCGGAGTCGCCATCTGTAGCGATGTCCCTCTCGCTAAAAAAAGGATGTTTTTTATTTGTTTTGAAAATGATGATTTCCGCGTGGGATTTTATAAAACCCATGTTTTATTTAAAAATGGATTCGCCACCGGCCACTTAGGTAGGCCGGACACCGTAAAAAACCAGAGATTTAAAATTGATGGGTTCGGGAGTCGGTTACGGATGGGGAAGGATTAGCACCCCCACACCGCCCAAAATTGGTACTTTAATAATTACCGCTTTATTAATATTAAACTTTTCTGGATTAAAGTGACGATTAGATTAAAATTCGGTTATAAATGCGAGTAGATTTTAAAGGCCCCGTTATTTGAGAGTAAACACCCAACCACTATCACTACGCCTGATACTGGTCCCGTTTACTCTCGAATAAAAGGGCACCACATTGACAAAATATATGTTCGTTATGTAAACTTAAAAAACATGGCAAATATAAATAAATACATTGCGATAAAAATATAAATAAATACTAACATAATAAAATACTAATATAACATAAATAAAATACTAATCTAAAACATACATACATACATACATACATAACTATTAATTTAACACATAAATAAAAACATATCTAACATAAATAAAATACTAATCTAAAACATACATACGTAAATATTAATCTAACTTATTCACAAATATTAATTAACGTAATAACATAACAATATGTACAAACAACAATATATACATGAATTCTTATATATATATATATATATATATATATATATATATATATATCTAACATAAAAACATAGAAAATATAAAAATTTATACGTAAAATATGGGTTGTAGAAAAAAGATTATATATATATATATATAACATGTTTCACATACAAAAAAAACATATACGTAATAAATACATATTAGAATACTATACGTATATATACATAATAATAATAATATAATCTTAATATATATAACATATAGAAAATAGATTATTTTGCATAAATATAATAATAATAATAAACTAATATAACAAGGAATCTAAAATAACACATACTAAAATATATAACACATACGTATACAACAAAATGGCAAAAACAAAAAATATAAATATAGTATTATATAAACATATACTAAAAAGAAACATAGTATATACTCTCATATATTACTTAACATATATAGGTAATACAAAACTTAATACACATATATATAACGTAATGTACATAGATGCATACTAAAAACATATATACATACGTACATATACACAAATAAAAGTCATAAACAACTTCACATCATGATAAAACTAAACACACATATTCACATATGAGAAAATTAAAAAATAAATAGTAAACAACCATCAAGAATTAATCTAAACATCCTAACAAGATATAGAAAGATATGAACATAAAAAACATATAAAAACGTAATAACTAAAAATAAATACGAGATTACTACTAAAACATCATTAGATTAAAAAATGATTACACCATAAACATACATAAAAAGGATACCCAAAATAAAATGAGGGGTGAATGCCGGCTCTTCCCCCTATTTTTCCTCAATAGCCGAGAGCCCCTCTATATTTTTTTTGCCTTGCCGAGAGCTCACCTTCAATTTCGCAATTTGTTTTGAAATGGCCGGTTACCCCATTTCAATTTGTTGTGGTTCTTTAAATGGATTAGGGGAATGGGATGTTGGTGGCGTGTAGTGTGGGAAATTGAAGATGATGTTAGAATGGTGGGTGAGCAAGGCATGGGAAGCATGGGGGAGTGTTGGCAGGGTGGCATGGGCGTGAGGGCTGCAGGGCATGGCCAAGGGATGGCATGCCTTGCTTTGATTAATTTGCTATCGAAGTCTTGATCATCACCTTGACCTGCCCCGGACTCTACCAGAGCATTGGTCGAGATTCCTGAAAGTTGAATTTAAACCTTTCCTTTGAGGGTTTCACAATTCACCTCTTATGGGGGTACCACCGTATTCGTGTTCTTGAGGGCTTTGATAGCTTCAGGTTTTTTTAGCCAAGCATAGCCGTTATCTCGAGTACGGTGTCCTCTTAGGCGTTGATGATTTCGCCCTTCAAATCTTTCTCAATCCTTTCAAGTTGGTCTTGGGAACCCTTCAAGCTAACTTCTACTGCCATCATTCTATTTTCCATGTCCATTTTCTGAGTCTAGGAACGGGTACCGTACAAGTGCATAATTTTGTCAACTGCGATCGAATTTCTTGTAGTTAATTGTCTTGTTTATTTAACTTAATGCAAATTATTAGTATGAATGCAAACTCAAATGATGCAAAACCATTGCTATTCCAAAATTAAAAGTGCACTTCATAGATCATAAAGTTTCTAGTACACATTATTTTTCACAACATAAAGAAAATAGTCCTCTAGTCTGACTGCTCTCTTCCCTTAATGCGCTTTGGTGCTGGCTGCTCAAATCCTCCAACTGTCACTGCTTCTCTTTGAATACGAACGAAAAACTGGCAAACATGTTGGTACTAGTCCACTATCTCATCCAATAAGTCTAACAAATGATGTCCGTCCTCCCCAGTTGGGAGGAATCTCTCCCTCAAATCTCTGGCCCGATTCTTCATCTTACAAGCCTTAGAGATGACCTTTCACAATTGATGTCTTAGATGATTAATGTACAATTATTTGCCTAAACATGCAACATCGACAACCCATTTGGTGTCGGAGCACTGGATCTTCTTATAGTCTCAGTCGTCAATGAGAGTACGGATATGGTCTTTATGTGCTTGCAACTGCTTCTTTAAGTCTTCGAGACCATAACAGAGTAGTTCAGCTTTGGCACTCTTTGTCTCTTATTTTTTCAATTTCTCTTGAAGATCTTGATTCTGGTCACAGTACTTTCTGAGGCTACGACGTGCTTTTGAGTATTACCCCTATAAGTGTTGCTTATCTCTGGCAAGTCGGTCAGCATTTTTTTGTTTTCGGGCTTTATTTGCCAAACATTCAGCTCCTTCTCATTTCCTCGAGCTGTGTTTTTTCTTCCTTCAAGGTTTTGAAACTACTACCACGTGCCCCTCGAGCTTTTAAGTGGTTGTTTTCTTGCGTCAATTCTTGCAGATCTTTTTGGTGAAGCTCTTGCTTTGACAGCAGGGTTTTCACCTCTTTCTGATAGCCCTCTTTTTGGTATTGTTCGGCGATGAGCTTGCCTTCAAGTTTAGTGACTCTGCCTCACAGCCTTTCCTTTTCTCTCTCAAAATCTTGTTTGTAGATTTCTAGCTCGGTCAGAAGGATGCCAAGCTGAGGGTTATCTGATGGGCTCACCAAGACTGGAAATACCTATGTTGTCAACCCTTTGCTTCCTCCAACTAGTATACTCAGGCACAACACCAGCAAATTAGGCCACTTCCATTCAGTATGTTCATTTCTACTCACTAGCCAACTCCATGGCTCGCTTTGTGGAATTATCCTTCATATAGGCGAACTCCTCTTCACGCAGCCCATGAGTAATAGGAATAAACTATCGGGACCCATATTGGCATTGTACGAGCAAAGATGCATAACTGGTGGCTCCCCATAGGCCTATGAGAGGGACCCATTCTATCTTTCCATACTTGTACAGAATTGACACTTCATGTCATGTTAGCATCAACAAGGTTTCTGAAGAAGGCCACCCACTACTCTCGCGTCCTATTATATGGCTACTATTTCCTAGTAATCTCTCTGATCGAGGCTAAATCTCTGGATGTTGGGTGTTTGCTTATCTTCTCATTGTCCCAGAAATGACTCCGTAACTATAAATAAAAGAGTTGTGAACAACAAGTGAAGCGACCTCTTCTTCGAGATTGGTAAAAGTTCAGGGACCTGAATATTTCTGCCAAAATTGTTGGAATAGGATTCATATTATTTTGCGCTAACAAATCAACTAGGGTTATCTCAACATGCCCCAAGACTTTAGGGAAGATCACTAACCCAGAGATGGACAAAGCGAGCATATCAAAGACTCTTCCATGTTTTACACCTTCATGATCTGGGCATAGATGAATTCACACGTGAAGCAAGCACTTTTATTCTTTTTAGCAAGATGTACATTTACTTCTTTCAAGTCTAGACCAGCAAGCTTGGCAAATTTCCCCTAATAGCCAGAGTTTTCTCTTTCCAATATGTCTTGTCAAGCTTCTCCAACTCTAGGCGTAGCAGGACCATGTACTCTTCTATGGTAGGGGTTCTATCTTCCTAATTGAAGATGAAGCACTGATAGGCCAAATCTCAAAACTCAACAACTGCTAGAACCATGGGCTCGTTTATCTCCCCTCCAAGCAGAATGGCTATGTCTCCATACCTCTTGGTGAATATGGCTCGATCTTGGGTTTTTAGGCTTTCTCAAACAGTGACCAATCCTGACAGATGGTTATGAGGTAGACTCATATGTACTTGCTTCGGCAGATCTATAGTGGTTTCCTTTCACACACTATCTTTGTGTTGGCACTAGAGCTCTAAGGATTCATTTCTAACATCAGTGTTCGAACAAGGGACCCCGACACTAAATAATGCAACCTGAACACTCATGATCTCTTACTGACTAATGTTTCGGAATACCAATTGGATACAATGCGATGTATGCTCTATTAGATACAAAAAAACATCAGTACATGACAATAATGAAATAAAATACAAGGATAATTACAGAAAGCATATACAAAAAAATAAACCCTATAACTTTTCACATGGCTCTAACGGAGTGGGCATTCTAACATACATTCATGATGGTTTGGATCTAAAAAGGTTCTCGAACCAGCCTTACCATATACTAAGGTGGATAAGATGTTTGATCCTGGCCCATCACAGGCTTGCAGATTGAACATGATTCGAGGGATATATTTATTTTATGCCCGTGCAGAGGGTTACTCACGAAAGCAAAAGTACCCTGGACCCCGAAAGACTTTTACTATCCCATGCGGAGGGTTACTCACAAAGGCATAGCTATTTTCTTCCACTTAAGTTGGATAAAGCCCGAGTATAAGGCTTATTTTATGATGCAATGACAATTTAAAACACCAAAAATGCAAACAAAAAATGCAACATATTTCTAAAGAAAATAACTCGTGATCAAGTAAAAGTTGTGCCCTCTTAAACTGTCCCCAATAGAGTTGCCAAGTTGTGATAACAGAGCCGCCATGGTCCCTTTTATTGTATTAGGAGAACCATAAACCTAAAAATAAACCAAAGATGACCAAATTGAGGGTTCAGGGGCACGGTTACTTGTGGGGAAGGATTAGTACCCCGACAATGCACGTAAAACGATGCTTACTTAATCACTAATATTTCCTTGTAATATGGATGTGTGCGTGCAATGATTAATGTAAAAATTCATAGAGTTCTAAAAATGACCTGAATCCGCTCACGGCTGAGTAAACCCCGGTCAATTTAGATGCTAAGGGATTAAGACATTAATCCTTAAAATTCGAAAATATAGTCTCATATAGAAGTTTTGACCGTTCCCCAACGGCTAGGGGAAGACCAAATTAATCCTAATTGAGAAAACATTTCATTTTCATGATGCAAGAAAAATATTTTGATTGATATTCTATTTGCCTTTATTAATTTCTAAACTTAGAAACTCGATTAATGAATGTTTAGGGAAACTAATCCTAGAAAGCTTTATTTAACAAATTTTAATTAAATGCTAGGTTAAATTATCTAAAGAGTTACCGAGTTAATTTAAGGAGTGTATTATTAAGGGAAATCTAAATCTATGGATTAATCATCTAACATGTTTTACTACTTAAAATTAAATCTAAGACCCTAAAGCATATTCCCTAACCTATTTAGAGGAGCTAACCTAAAAGTGTGTAAATTATCTTATAGAACTTTTTATTTATTAAAGGAAAAAAGGTTATATTATTAATTATTATGGGATCTATTACCTTAAAGAATTTTAATATGTTAAATAGCTTTAAAATATAGACAATAAAAACAATAATATAACATAAATTAAACAAACAAACAAAGGATTAAATTGCAGAGAATAGGAATTAAAGAACTGAATTGAAAAAAATGACTAGAGTGAAGAAGTTGCAAACAGTGGGGGGAAGTATGAACCGGATGGAAGAAGGGCGCGGGTCATGCATAGCGCGAGTCAGTTCTGGTTCGATTCGTGGGTCTATATAAATGCCAAAACCCAGAAACAAAAATCATTTATTTCTTCTTTATCCAAATGGATCAAACCTCCCACTTCAAAATTCTTTGAAATGTCCATAGGTGTTCTTCATGAATTGAAGAACACCGCCACCACTGCCTGAATCGGGCTGTGCATCTCAGCTTCGGCCACCGTGGATCAACGCCAGTGATGATCTGTCCGTACCAGCTCCGCTCATTTTCAGCCTTCGCTTCCGCCGGTGATGATGGTTATCTCCTCCGATAGCTCATTCTCCTTTAACAGATGTTAATGACCCGCGCCCCTCTCTCTCTTTGATTCGAATAGGGGCAAAAATATGTAAAAAAAAAATAAGAACAATAGAAATTTGGTATAATAATACCTCAAAAAGCTTGCTCAAATGCTTGTTATTGCTTCTATAAATCGTGTGTTACAATGGTGGAATCCTTTGGCTTTTATAGGCCAATTACATGGATGGAATACAAAAAATGGGGAAAAACTTTGATTTCATTCCTGAATTACAGTGGAATCTATGTGAATATTTCCCTAACTTGGCTTGATCGGACTTGGGTCCCTTGTTCCCTTGTATGGTCGATTCCTTGCCTTGCTTGCTTTAGATTCAGATTTAATTTGGATTTATTCTTCGCATAATTGCTTGATCAAATCTGGATCTTTTCCCCTTTTTATTTTTATTTGAATTAACCTTTTCTCTCTTGCTTGCATGCCACGTTCGAGTGATGAAAAAAGGGGTTCGACGACGACGTATGGCGAGGCACAGCGACACTTGATGACTGGCAGCGATTACAACGACAACCATAGAAGTCGAGGAAGGTGAAATGTTGGGAGCATGAAGGACACGCGCAAGGGGTGATCCGTGTGAAGCTCTTATGCGCGATCTGGATTGTCGATGGCAGCTGGATCCAAGGGTGCTAAGGCATGCAACTCCTGGGATGTAGGGCTAGGGTTTCCAAGCGTTAACTAGGGTCGTTAGATCGAAATTGATTCAATGGTAATGGGACGGCGGTAGAAGAAGTCTTAGGTTCTAGGATTTTTTTATTAACTTTGGGTCAAAATAAGCCCTTATTTGTGTACATGGGTTTTAATGGATTAATGGACAATCTCTTTCTTTTTTTGGGCTTATATGTATTATTTTACATTTCCATGGATATTTACAAAACTGAATTCGAATAAATGGAGGTGGATAAAATATGTGACTATAGGTAATTCCTCATAGACCTAAGGTAACCTCTTAGGTTGGTATCTACGTTCAATAGATCTAGGGTAAGACCTTATGGACCTAATGTAACCCCTTAGGTTGGCTCCTACACCCTATGGTCCTAGGGTAAGTCCTTATGGATGCAGTTCTACGGAACTGCATATCGGTGTATGGTTGGAGGGTAATTAGGAGATTCAAATAAAACTTTCCTTCCTCTTTTAAATATACCCTACTAAATAAATTACCAATGTCTGAAACTCTCTGTATGGTTTCTATCTGCACTCAATGGAACACACTAAACTCCCTAGTTTAACTTCAGTAATTTATCGCTTTTCTGATTCTCCGGTCTATAAGCTTCTCGCATGATACTCGATGATCAAATAAAAACAATTGTATTACCTTTAGATATAAAGTTATATTGAAATATTGAATCGTAATTGTAACATGTTGTTACCCGGAACACCATGACAACTTTATGCTTTGCCATATACCTACTTGTGCCTTTAGTATCTCTTGGTAGTTCTGTATTACTGAGCTTTTCTAAGCTCATAGTGTTTTTACCATCGGAGGTTATAAAGGATTGAACATGGTGCAGTTATCAACATCAACATAGGAGTTCCTTCGGCACTGCTTGCGGAGTACGGTACTTGTGTAATTAGGGGGCATGTATGTCGCATCTTCTTTTTATATCAGAGTTTGAAACTTGTATCATGATTCTTGTTTCATTGTTTGAATGATTTCTAAACTTGTATTTTTAATCGATAACCCGTTTTATGATTTTAAATAGTTTGATAATTTGTTTTACCTAAAATTTTAATGTGGGTCGCTCTGGTAACCCAAGTGTGAGACCTCAGATTGGATCGGGTTACTCGTATCGATCTGCGGGTGTTACAATCCCTTTTTTTCAATTGCCCAAAAGAAAGCCAAATAATAATACAACCATTGTTTCCCTTGATTACATCTTGAGTTTCTTGGACATCCCACAAACTTATTTGAAGGTTAGCGCATTTCACTCAAAGAAAATTAGAAATCAAATAAATTGTCATGCTCACATATTACAAAAGATAGGCTTAGTATTCAAATAATCTATTTATAGACAGATGATAAACAATAACCAATGTTGTCTCAGAAGGGAGCAACATGAGCGACTGCTAAGGACCTCCATTTTCTACCTCCTCAGTTTCAGTAATTTCTCAAGTGACAATCTTGTAAGTAAATGGTTGTACATTATTATTATAGTTGTTTTTAAGATGTTTTCTTAAAAAAACAATGAGAATGATGTTTTTATGGTTTATTAATGAATTATTAAATTAATTGTTTAAAGTAATGACATATACTTTCGTTCCATAAGGCTTATTTTTGAATTTTCGCTCAGGACTTTAAAAATATCCAAGACGGCTCTAATAACATAGACTCATGGTACTTTATACAAGCTCTTTAGACCAATCTTGATGCACTTTATAAAGTCAAATTTGTAATGGATACGTTTTTACATTATACAATTCGCAAGAAAGAATTATAAATGGGAAGAACAAAAGCAGTATGTTCATGGCTCTAGTGTGACGAGGAAGCTTTGCTATCTTCCCTCAAAAGTTAAACCCAACATTCAATTAGAAGCTATACATCTGATAACTTACCCGTTTGACAAAAGGCATTCATTATTCGGCTTCCTTTACATGTTGAGTTTTCCATAAACGTCTAAAGAAAGAAGAAGATGGGGAAAATTAATTATGATGGAAGAAATGAAAATAAATCATGAAATGAAATGTTTTGTTTTGTTTTGTTTTGTTTTTACATGTTATTATGTTCTTGAAAGAAAAAAAAAAGATAACCCCCGTGTCAACATTCTCGGACGAAAATTAACGGATGATCGTATAAAAGCGAATTAAAAGTTTAATAATTATATCACAAGTTTTAAAAATTTAGTGACCAAATTACAATTATCCTAAAATTCAATACTTATTTTTATAATTTACTTAAATTTTAATATAATAAATTAATGGTTATATTTTGAATTTACACTCTAAAATTCTAAACCATAAACTAAATCCATTAACCCTAAAACTAAAAGATTTATTTGTATATTAAAGTTTTTTCTATCAATTAATTTGATTTGAACCGAATAATAAATATTTTTAAAATGGTGTATTTTGATAAATAAAATAGGAAAAGTGACCATTTGAGAATTAATTTTGTTATTGGTGATTTTTGGGTACAAAAAGCCTGACACAGCTTCACAACAGTCGACAGTCTTCATTCATATTTTTTCTCTTTATATAAACAATCATTTTTCGAATGAATCCTCGCAATATATATGCAAAGAAAGGATCGCAATATATATGCAAAGAAAGGATAGACAATCATCTTCCCCTTCTAAAATCTCACTTCTAACTACAAACCCACACTTTTGCTACGATTTTGAATTCTCTAGAGCTCGAGTAGTTGTGGTCCATGGCAATTGTAGCAGCAGCTATCATCGTTCCATTGGGCATTCTCTTCTTCATCTCCGGCCTCGTTTTCAATCTCATTCAGGTTATTTCTTTCTTTTAATTTCCGATACATTCTTTTTTGAAGGGATTTGCTTCATCTTTTGATTTCATTATGTGCGCCCCCTCCCCTTTTCTTTGGTAATTCTGGCTCTTTGTTGAACGTTGCTTCTGCGTATACATTTCTTTTTGCTTTCAAATGTATTGTGGTTGGATTAAATGGAAATTGCCGGTAAATGTTTTTTTTTTTACTTTTGAGCTGAATTATTAATCAGCTTGCGTTTTTTGAATCCACCCTACTTCTGAGCTAATATGATTTAGGAAAAAAGAAAATTAAATCGGGATATTTGATTTCAGCTTGAAGAATCCTTTGCAGCAAACCCTTTTTCATGACACCAACTCCATGCTAAAAATGGGATTTTAAAGTCCATTTTTGTTGCCTATGCTTTTGTAGCAATCAGAATTTATTGTGTTAGATAAGTTGATTTAGTTTGGTTCATTGGCTGACCGCTGAGGTGTAAATTTTGTTTTTCTAAGTCTCTTGTTCAATGAAAACTTTCAATCTTATAAAACATGATGCTTTTTTTAGGCAGTATGCTTTGTTCTCATCCGGCCACTATCCAAGAAGATGTATAGAAAGATCAATCGTGTGGTGGCAGAGTTGTTGTGGCTGGAACTCGTATGGCTTGTTGATTGGTGGGCGGGAGTAAAGGTGTTAACGAGCTCCTTTATTTCATTGTTTAACTCTGAAATCCTTTTATAAGATATTACCTCTTTTGGGCATTTTTGAAGATAGCATAGTCTAATTCTGAAATACTTTCTGCATTGTATTGTTTTAATTCTGAAATCCGAGACAGCATTTTATGATGATCAAATGCTTAAATTGCTTTGTATTTCCATTTCCAACTAGACTTGCAAAAAGTAGGTCTTCAAAATAATCTTTGCATGCTAAGTACCAAGATGCACAATCCAGTTAAAGCTTCTCACTGCTTCTTTTAGCATTCTGAGTGTGGCAAGATTTGCTGGGTAAGCTATATTTAGGTGAAGTCTGTCTGCCCAACGGACAATTTTGGTGTCCAGAGGCATTAAGATTGGTGCATTGCCAATTCATCTACATGTTATGTTAGGAAAATAATGATTTTAACTATTTTTGTGAAGTTTCCTATTTTCCCTAAGGGCTGATCGGTGTTATATGAATAAGTTGTTGATTATTGACTGCTATTGAGCGGACTATTTTTAATGTGGAAAAAGAACCGGTACCATGGATGCCATTTCTTTAGTGGTCTCGTGGAAATTAACTTTTGATCTTTGATACATTTTATTTGCAGATTAAAGTTTTTGCAGATCATGAGAGCTTCAGTTTAATGGGTAACATCAATCTCCACTACTAAGAAACTTAGGTCTTGGTCTTGGAGTTACATGGATAATGGCTATGGTTCTATCGTAAATCTTTTGAGTCGTTTACTTGTCATTTGACATTGTAGATTTTTTCAGGTAAGGAACATGCCCTTGTCTTATCCAATCACAGAAGTGATATTGATTGGTTAGTTGGATGGGTTTTGGCTCAGGTCTGTCGTTAATGTAATTCCAATCCAGAAATTTTTTGCATACTGTTGAAACGTGCATTCTAAAACATATTCGATAGTGCTTGGAAATTTTCTACTTGGCACTTTAACTTCATCTTAAAATGCTTTCTGTGGCTAAGATACAATTACATTTGCTTTTGACAGCGATCAGGTTGTCTTGGCAGTACATTAGCTGTGATGAAGAAATCATCAAAATTCCTTCCGGTATGTGTTGGTGTTATTCGTTTGAAGTTTCAATTCTGTCATGAGATTGTATTTGTTAACAATTCTTTTAATGTGTGTAAAGTTTGATATGTAATTGGTGCCGTAGGTAATTAATGAGATAAGAAGGAAAATTAAGATGACTAGTGTGACATTCTGGTCAATGTTCCTCAATTGTAATTCTGTGTAATATTACCTTCTGCTTTTAAAACTAGAATAGGATTGTTCACTTGAAAATTTATATTCTTAGTCATAGTTCAAGGTTTGGTTTGCTTATCACGTGTTAAGTGAGTTTTTCTGGAGTATGGAGGGTATTTTTCTTGAATATGGTCATATAAATTCCTGAAATTCATCTGGGTGATGTAGAAACAAGTTTCCTGTTGAAGTAGTATATTCTTTTTCTCTTTCTTATCAACTTTTGTTCGACTAGCTCAATTCTGATTGTTAACATTTTGCTCTTGCTTTCTTTTTACCTAAAGCACAATGATGAAGCAAATTCTATTATGAGTTTGGTACAGTTAATTTGGTTCTTTATAGTGACAATTATTGCTAGGCTTTTGAAGATTGGTCGTGCAGTGAAGTGATTGAAGTCTAGATTTTCGCTTGCATTATGTGCCATCTGTGATTCTCACTTTATTTTGGTTTTACTGCATACTGGTGAATGCAACATTTTATTTTTAAATTTTCTTTATAAAGAAGCAAGTTTGATTTACTTGTGCTTAGTTATGAATAACAAAATCATGTCTGATTGTGCAGGTCATCGGTTGGTCAATGTGGTTTTCTGAGTATCTGTTTTTGGAACGAAGCTGGGTGAAGGATGAAAGCACGTTAAAGGTAGAAGTTTGCTTTTACTTTTGTAGATGCATGTTCATTAAGAGTTACATACAGTGTTGTCAAGGGTGTGACAGGTGCACTCGAGGCGCTATGGCCTCCATATAACCTTGAGGCGCATAAAAAGCACTCGCCTGACTAAAATAAAGTGCATACATATAAATCTATAATGTATATAAAAATATTATGCAATACCTGTAAATAATAATAACTAGTAAGGTAAAATCTTTGTTCCAAATACAGATTAAAAAAATAATGAAAAAATAAATTACAATACACTTTACGAACTACCAACCCAAAAATAGAGAGAGACCATACGTTGCGCTGTTTTTTTATCACTAAAACAGAGCAATGTTCTCTCTATTTCAAACCAGAAAGTATACGTCAAAATCAAACATAAAAAATGGGAAAAGAAGAAGAGTAGATAGTGAATAGGAAAAAAAGAAGTGGATGTGGACAGAGCGTTAAGATCGAAAGAGACTAAGAGAGTTTGAAGGTTGTTACATTACAATGTTTTGAATTTTTAACCCTTGATGGGTGGGACTAATCAATAAAACAAAGACAATATTTATGGTATTTTAACTTAAAAATGGAAACTGAAAAGTCCTAATGGTGAAGCTGGCCCTTTTTGCGCCTAGAATAAAGCGCAAGAAAACCATTGCCTCTTTGAAATACCTTTATTGGGAGGTTGTAAGGCGCTTTTGATCCTTTTGGGCACCTGAGTGCTTAGGCAGGCACCTTAACATCACTAGTTACGTATGCCTCTATACAGTATACACATACAATGACCATAAATATTTCTGTGCTGTGTGCTTGTGCACTCTTGATTTCTAACTACCTTTTGATCTAGTCAAAATCTTGTGGAATTATATTTGCAGGCAGGCCTTCAACGTTTAAGGGACTTTCCGCAGCCGTTTTGGTTGGCACTTTTTGTAGAAGGAACTCGCTTTACACAAGCAAAGCTTCTAGCAGCTCAAGAATATGCAATCTCACAAGGATTGCCTATACCTAGAAACGTTTTGATTCCTCGTACTAAGGTTGAATTGTTTCTGCTCTGGTTTTCTTGAATTCCTTATCATCTTTATCTAGGTATATGTATGTACCTATGTGTGTAGAACTGTCAGTGCAAGATTCATAATATTCCAACATTACGTTATAGCATTTTATTAAATTATAGGTTATTGTTCATTTTTTTAATGTATGTGCGTTTAGCACTCTTTCAGTGCAAGGTTCGTAACATTTTAATGTTACCTTATAGCATTATAGGTAGATTTTGTTCTTTACTCTTTCTGATCACTAAGATTCTGGCCAATGCAAGTTTGCTTCTTTTGCACATTTTCAATACTTAGCCAGCCTCACCCATGATATATCTGTGCAACGTCACATATGTTTCCCGGTTCTGGTTCAGACTTAATTATGTTGGTCATAGTTTTACTTGTTTGCAATAGTGAAGCTCTTTATTTCGCTAATATCCACTCATCTTATAGGCCCATACTAATCATAACTCCATATGAAAAAACATATGCCTGAAATATCAACAATACTTCTGTTGCTTCAGGGTTTTGTTTCAGCTGTAAGTCACATGCGTTCATTTGTCCCAGCCATTTATGACGTGACAGTGGCTATTCCAAAAACCTCACCTTCACCTACAATGCTTAGACTTTTCAAGGGGAAATCTTCCGTGGTAAGTCAAAGTTCATCATAACTGTAAAGCAAGTTAAATATCTTTGCATAATTATGCATGGATTTTGAGTATTCACATTGCTTTTGCTTTGTTTAAGACTCTCAGGAAGAATTTGATGCACATCTCCTCTAAGAGTTCACTTCTAAATTCTTCATTATCATGAAATTGAGTCTTAGTTTAAAGGTATAATGCAGTTGAATGTCTCTGATGACAACATGAAGTGAAGGGCATTCTTTTTATCTGATCTTTTTGAATCCCAGGAGTGAAAGCCAACAAGTTTGTTGGCTATGAGCATATTCGGAAACATTTAACTACTTGTGGTTTGTGGCAACATGGAATTCATTTTGCTAGGTTGAAGTATGGAAGCAACTCACTTAGAGGCGGCAATCGGGTCGTTTGAATCGGGTCATTTCGGGTTGGGTTGATTTCATTTTAGGTTCGATTCGGGTCGGGTTTGATTTAGATTTAGTTTGTGTCTATGTTATTTCGGGTCGGATCAAATATTGGGTTGGGTCAATATCGAATCGGTCGATTTTCGGTTCGGATTAATATCAGATCGGTTGGTTTTCGATTTGAGACAATATATGAAAATTGTCTTTTAAAGGAGAAAAGATGATATTAAATGATTAATTATTACTGACGGTGGGTTTTTAATTAGTGATATAATACAAAAGGAGAATAAACATATATATTTGAGCAAATTAAATTCGGGTTGCTTTTGGTTCCAGTTGCTTTTTGTTCAACTAAAATTTGATTTAGTTTTGGTTCAACTAAAATTTGATTCAATTTTGGTTCGGTTCGGTTTGCTTCGGGTTTGGGTAAACCGGTTCGGGTCTCGGATCAAGTTTGTCAGGTCTAAACTCACTTAGAGGTGTCAATCGGGTCATTTTGGTTCGGGTTGATTTTCGGTTTCGGTTACTTTCGGTTCGAGTTGATTTTCGATTCAGCTAAATTCGGTTTGGTTTACTTCGGGTTCGGGTCAAGTTTAGACCATGTTCGGGCCATATCAGGTCTTGGGTCATGTAAATTGGTTCGAGTCTTGGGTCAAGTTTAATAGGTCTAAGCTCTCTAAGAATAATCATAGGTCATGCTGAAAACATTATATTTCTTTTTTTTTTCCCTATGGTGGAAACATTTATGTAACTCCGAACCTTTGCTGATGAAACCTACTAGCATAATTGATCTTTGTATTGGGTTTATTCATCTGGTTAAGATATATTTTCTCTCGTTTGCAGGTGCATGTACACGTGAAACGATACCACATGAAGGAACTGCGTGAAACGGATGAGGCAATTGCACAATGGTGTAAAGATTTATTTGTGGAGAAGGTGAGTATTATTGAGCTAGTGTTGTAGGAAACTGTTCTAGACGGTCTTTAATGTATGTTAGATAATTTTATTCTTGAAAATGAAAATAAGAATTACTCTAACCTTGACAAGCTTGTATATTGTCGTGATTTTATGTCTAGCAGTTAATCACATTTGAGCATTAGTTCCCTACTTATTGTTTTGTTTCTTCTTTTTTTTTTAATTTTTCGTATAGGACAAGTTGTTGGACAAGCATTTAGCTGATGACACTTTCAGTGACCAACCATTGCAGGATATTGGTCGGCCAATTAAGTCTCTTTTGGTGAGATTCTTTCTGTTTCATATTAAAGAATCTTCATATTGATTTTCTTCAGTTAATGTGCCATTGTCTAGCATTTTCGGTGTTGTAAGAGTTTCCGGAACTAATATGACTTGGTCAGGTTATTTCCTCTTGGGCATGTCTCGTGACTTACGGGGCTCTCAGGTTTCTGCAATTGTCTTCGCTTTTATCTTCATGGAAGGGCATTGCGTTGTCAGCATTCGGCTTGGCCATTGTTACTGTTCTCATGCAAATCATGATTCGCTTCTCTCAGTCAGAGCATTCAACTTCTGCCAAGGCTGCAGCAGGAAAGCTCAAGGAGGTGGAGAGTTCAGCGGCAAGAGGGGAGAAACAGCAGTAGGTCGAGCTTTCTCGTCCGTATGGTGCGAGCTTCATGTCTGGATCACTTTCACTTACGTCAGTCCGTTTTCATTTTAGACGTTTTCAAGCATTTGGCCATGAGATGACACAAGTTTGTAAGCATTATCGATTTTTTTTTTGTGGTAAATTAGGTAAATTTTGTATTAGACAGTTAAAATGACTGAAGCAACAATTTTACATTAGGCTACCCCGCGTCTTAAAATTAGGGTAATTCGTATTATATTTGCGCATGCGATTTTTTGGTCACAACTAAACCTGTCACGTGGGCTGGTTGGATTGGGTTTGGGATGTTGTCGCAACCCTTTTTAGAGGGTCTTGACGTTTTTTTAAATAAAGTCAGAAACAACAGAGTCGCCACCAATCTTTTTATAAGGTGTGATTGGATTACCTTAAAACGGGTCATTTTAATAAAATTATTTTTTTATTTTATTAAAACAATGGTTTTGGTTTACAAAAACACAAAAACGGGTTCGGGAGTCTGTTACGTGTGGGGAAAGATTAGTACCCACAACGCCCAAAATTAGTACTTAGCCGATTACAAAATATTTTAATGTCGAAATTTGTAAGTTCATATGAAATTTAATTTACTGTTCATTTATGAGTATGATTTCATTTTAACGGCCCTATCATCCAGAGAGTGAATTCCAATCACCGCCAATATTTATGGCACTAATTCGTCACCTCTTTTTGATAAGGCACTGCATTAATTTAGTTCCACTTTTTTAAAACAAATAATCACATAATCAATTAGTGTGTTAAAGCTTTTATTTATTCTAAATTGGTGATTATTGACCTAAAGAATTGTCTAAGTAAATTTTATCTATTGAGGTTCAAATGTAATTAAGTGTGTCTTATTAAATTTTGATGTAAAGTTTTTTTATTTTTAACTTTAAGGCTCTAACTAAGGTTTTTAATATCTTAATCCTAGAGGCTTTATCTAAACTAAAAAAATAAAAACTAATACCTTAGTATTTTAGGAAAGAATCAAATTAATAAAATACATTAAAATTAGAATTAAATAGTTATATGTACAAAAATCAAATAAATTCCAAAATCTTAAACAACTTAGTAAAAAAGCGATGAAATAAAATATCTTTTTTATTTAAGGAATGTGTATTTTCCCTAAAGTGGGTCAACACTTGTTTTTTAACAGGAGTTTTTTACATACAAATTAAAATTTAATTTAAGAAGAATTCAAAAATAATTTAAGAAAGGGTTTAAAAAAGAAAGATAACAAGGGACTAAATTTAAAAAAAATTGAAACCTAAGATTGAATTTAGAAAAAAGTGACTAAATTGAAATGTTTGCAAACTCGGATACTTGCGGAGAGAAAAGGATTTGAGTGGAGGGATTTAATGAGTGTAATCTTACCAAAAAAATATGGGTATAAAACCCAATTTTATAAACACATTTTCATTTTTCATAATATTTAGATCAAACATCATTTCTTCAAACCCTCTCAAATGTTCATCGTGTTCTTCAAGCATGAAGAACTCTGGCAGTCCACCACCACAATGGCCGGCGACCGCCGCATACCGACGACAGAAGACTAAATTTTTCGGTGAGATTTGAATCTCGATTTAAAGCTAAAAAAACAAAGGTAAGAACATATATTCGAATCAAACATAAAAAATAAAATAAAAACGAGATAAAAAGAACTTAAGTTTGCTTGAATGCTACTTGTATTTCTCTTGAAAAAAATTAGTACACAATGTGGAAAACTCCAATTTTCAGTGTATTTTCGTAACAATTCACGGTGTCCATTACAAGGGGAAGGGGTTCTTATATAGGCTTTTTCATTGCCAAAAATACATAAAAAATCAATCTAAAAAATCTAAGAAATTCGGTTGATTATGATTGATTGATTTGGGTCTGATTTTGCACTGATTTTTGTTCGAATATGAGGAATTAAAGTCGATTCTTTTCCATTTTTGAATTTCAATTGATTCCTTTCCTTGTAGGTTGCAGTGGCGCCTGGAAAACATGCGGGCTGGGGGATGACGCGTAGGGTCCACCAGCTCATCCTCCTTAATCTAATCTGGACCGTTGGATTCTACATGGATCCAGCGGTTGATAGTTGGTTGTACATGAGATAAAAAGAATCAGCTAGGGTTTTTATATTTGGGCTAAATGGGTTTTATTGTATTGTTTTAATTTAAATGGACCCTTATTTAAATTGGACCCTTTATTTAAATAAATGGACATTTTTTGGTTTTATATCTAATAATAAGACTAGTTATTATATATACATAATTAATATAATAATACCCTAAGTAAAATAAAAAAGAAATAAAAAGAAAATAAATAAATAATAAAAATGCGAGTGAAAATTTAGTGACAACAGCTGCCCCTCTTTGCTCATTCCAGTAAAACATGGATAGAGTAAAGAACAAAAGGCACTAATTTTCACCGATTACAAACAATGTTCCATTCTCCTTGCGCCCGAATGGATAGGCGGGTTCTATTCTCCTCATGCTCGAATAGATAAGCAGGTTCCACTCTCCTTATACCCGAATGGATAGGCGGGTTCTATTCTCCTCATGCTCGAATAGATAAGCAGGTTCTACTCTCATCATGCCTGAATGGATAGGCGGGTTCCATTCTCCTCATGCTCGAATAGATAAGCAGGTTCTACTTTCCTCATGCCCAAATGGATAAGCGGGTTCTATTCTCCTCATACTCGAATAGATAAGTAGGTTCCACTCTCCTATGCCCAAATGGATAGGCGGATTCTATTCTCTTCATGCTCGAATAGATAAGCAGGTTCCACCTCCTCATGCCCGAATGGATAGGCGAGTTCTATTCTCCTCATGCTCGAACAGATAAGCAGGTTCCACTCTTCTCATGCCCGAATGCATAGGCGGGTTCTATTCTCCTCATGCTCGAATAGATAAACAGGTTTCATTATCTTCATGCCTGAATGGATAGGCGGGTTCTATTCTCCTCATGCTCGAATAGATAAGTAGGTTCTATATCTGTCGAAATTTAACAAATGATATGATTATGATGAGCATGCTCCTAGAGATGCCTAACACATGAATGCATGTTCTTTTCTTATGTTTTTCGTCTTTAAATTTTCTCTTTTATTTCGGGTTTTCCTTTACACATTTACTTGTTCAGTCCATATAAGCAACCATGCTAGATATTTATTTTTTGTATCTCTTTGCTTCAGAGAAAACATATGAGTTTTGCACATTTGCTCACTCAATCCAGTTATCTTTCTTTTGAGAGAACTGAATTTTGTCCTTATATTCTTCAACGCTCTTTTAGCTCTTGCTCAATTCTAGGAGTAGGGATCCCTAGCATTCTGATAAAAAAACACCATCAGACCGATTTGAAATATCATTGTAGTTGATACATAATGTCTAGTGACAGGCTTCTTCGAGTGGCTCGGAAGCTTGAATAAAAAACCTTCAATCACAGACCCCTCCTCCTATGCTTGTAAAATTATTCTTGTTGTCGTAGAAGTAAAACTAGCAAAAAGGTAGGAATCCCTATTTCGCAGCATGTTGCCTTAAAATAATATTAAGAACCCTCAGAGTTTCTTGGGAAATCTCAGCTTCTTGCCTACGCAGAGCATTTGAATTGCTTGCATAGGAATCTTCGCAGCAAAGCTTATTTCCACCCTGAATGTCTTTGAACGATATTGGGGTCTTAATCTCTTCTTATACCCTAACATCTCATGCCCCTGGTTCGAAACTTAACCACGGAATGCGTTATAGTCCCTATACTTTTTAAACCCTTTTCAAAGTAATGCACAAAAATCTTTTGCATGCTTTAATGATGTCAATCTTATTAGTTCTTATTTCAATATAAGATACTCATATAAGTGAAGAAAAAAATGGCACAAACAAGGGAAAAAGGTCTCTGACATATTTTATTATGGCAAACAAAAGAAAAGGCTACAATAAGGAAATACAAGTATCTGGATATCAATGGTTAAAACTTCTCAAGTCAAAATGCTGCAAGATGCCTTGAATGATGCCTTTGCCGAGTAGATTTTGAAAATGACAACAATGTATGAAGATACAAAATTTCTTTTGAGATGTCAAGTCTCTGAGAGAGTCTTTTGATGCATGTCTAACCTATGAATAATCCGAGTCGCCCTTTGCGAGTTTTCGACCCGGATCCACATTTGGTTTCAATACGCCCTTTATATGTTTTCATCTTGAACCTTTTTTTCTTTTTTTTCCTTTTTTAGGTATCTAAGGTGCCCTTTACGGGTTTTCACCTTTCAATTCCTCTTCTATTTTCCACACTATTTCTTTAGGCATAATATTTTTTGACCAAATCTAAGTTCACCGGATTCTCAAGCTCATCTCCACCCATCTCAGCCAAGGTCAATGCTCCTCCTAAGAAAACCTTTGTTGCAACGTAAGGCCCCTTCCAATTAGGTGCCCATTTTCCCCGAGAATCTCTATGGATTGGCAGTATTTTCTTTAATACTAAATCTCATTCTCGAAATTACCTTGGGTGGACTTTCTTTTCATGAGCTCGCATCATTCTTCTCTGATACATATGTCCATGACAAATGGCATTCAACCTTTTTTGTCTATTAGATTCAACTGGTCATATCTTGCTTGAACCCATTCCGGTTCTTCTAGTTCTGCTTCCATTATGACACGTAGAGACAGAATTTTGACCTCAATTGGCAACAAAGCCTCCATTCCATATACTAATGAAAACGGTGTTGCCCCTGTGGATGTTCGTACAACAGTCCTATAAGCATAAAGGGCAAACAATAATTTTTCATGCCAGTCTTTGTAAGTGTTAGCCATCTTTGCAACTATCTTCTTGATATTCTTATTAGCGGCCTCTATAGCCTCATTCATCTTCAAGCGATAAGTCACTGAGTTATGATGTTTGATGTTAAACTGCTCACAAACTCTGGTTATCATCTTGTTATTCACATTGGAGGCATTGTTCGTGATAATCCTCTCTAGTAGACCATATCGACAAATGATCTATTTTTTCAAGAATTTGCAAACCGTAGATCTAGTGACATTCGTATATGAGGCTGCTTTCACCCATTTAGTGAAGTAGTCGATGGCTACTAGAATAAATCGATGCCCGTTTGACGCTTTAGGGTAAATTTGGCTGATGACATCCATGCCCTCATGGAAAAGGGCCAAGGGGCTGACATGACATGGAGAAGCTGTGGAGGTGTACGGATCTTGTCAGCATAGATTTGACACTTATGGTATTTTTTAGAATAGTTAATACAATCTCTCTCTAAAGTTGACCAATAATACCCAAAGCACATGGTTCTTCTGGCCATGGTGAAACCACTAGGGTGAGTCCCACAAACCCCTTTATGAACCTCTTCTAAGATCATTTGAGCTTCTTTAGCACCTACGCACCTCAACAGTATTTGGTCTCAACTTTTCTTGTATAAGATTTCTCCATCAAGAGCATGTCTCGATACCATTTTTCTGATTATTTTCTTCTTATTCTCAGTCGTCTGAGACGGATATTGCTGAGACTTTATATACTGTAGGATGTCATAATACCATGGAAGACCATCTGTTTCTTCTTCTACGTTATAACAGTGAGCTGGGGAATCTTACATTTGCAATTTGATCGGCATCATTTTAGCACCTTCACTTGCTTTAAACGTGTCAGCTAGAGTGGCTAAGGCATCAGCCATTTGGTTATCTTCACTACGAAGATACTTAAAGGTGATCTCACCAAATTCTTTAATTAGTTTAAGGACCAACTTATGATATCCTATCAGTTTCGCATCTTTCGTCTCTCGTTCCCCTCAAATATGGTAGACAACCAACGCAGAATCCCCATAAACTCTCAGGGTTTTAATTTTCCTTTCAATAGATGCTCGTAGACCCAGGTGCAAGCCTCGTATTCTGCCATGTTGTTAGTCCAAAAGAATTTCAGCCGACTGGTGAAAAGGATAATGATTTCCTTCAGGTGAGACCAAGATTGCCCCGATGCCTCGTCCCAAAGTATTTGCAGCACCATCGAAATGCATAACCCATGATTCTATTAGGGCATCACCTTTCTTAGTCGTGACACACATCAAATCTCCGTCAGGAAAATTAAAGCTCAATGCCTCATAGTCTTCACAAGCTCGACTTGCCAAAAAGTCAGCTATGGCACTTCCTTTTACTACTTTCTGGTTTACGTATTGGATGTCAAATTCTGAGAGTAACATTTTCCAGCGGGCCAATCTTCCTAATAGGGCCGGTGCTTCCATCATAAATTTTAAAGGATCAAGCTTCGAAATCAGCCACGTAGTGTGGTATAACATATATTACCTAAGCCTTTTAGCTGCCCACTCCAAAGCACAACACAGCTTTTTAGTCGAGGGATATCTGGTTTCACAGTTGGTGAACTTCTTGCTTAACTAATATATTGCATTTTCTTTCCTTCCAATTTCTTCATGTTGCCCCAATATACAACCTATGGAGTTTTCATACACCGTCAAGTAGAGGATCGATGGTTTTCCTAGAATGGGCAGTACCAATACAAGAGGGTTGGTCAACTGTTCCTTAATCTTTTCCAAGGCTGTTTGACGCTCTTCATTCATGTTCCTGGGTTATTCTTTCGAAGGAGCCTGGATACTAGATCACATTTATCTGTCAACTGGAGATGAAACGGGCAATAATTTAACCTTTCCAAAAAGCCCCTGACCTCTTTTTGTGTACGAGGAAGTGGGAGTTTCTGTATGACCTTGACTTTATCTAGATCGATCTCAGTTCCTTTTTTGCTCACAACGAAGCCTAGCAATTTTCCTGATATAA
The DNA here is from genome assembly GCA_019671005.1 of Hibiscus mutabilis. Classification (NCBI taxonomy): domain Eukaryota; kingdom Viridiplantae; phylum Streptophyta; class Magnoliopsida; order Malvales; family Malvaceae; genus Hibiscus; species Hibiscus mutabilis. The sequence continues at coordinate 31,503,119 of CM033739.1, read as the reverse complement.
CCCCAAAAGTGCATTTGGTAGGGTTGAGTTTTAATTGAAACTTTCTCAACCTTTGGAAAAGCTTATCCAAGTTCATAATATGCTCTTCTTCTAATCGAGATTTAACGATCATATCGTCTACATACACCTCTATTTCCCTGTGCATCATATCATGAAACATGGTCACCATGGTTCTTTGGCAAGTTGCCCATGCGTTATTCAAACTGAAGGGCATTACTTTATAGCAGAATGTTCCCTACAGTGTTACGAAAGTGCTATTTTCCATATCTTCTGGGCACATCTTGATATGTTTATATCAAAAAAATCCATCCATAAAGGAGAAAAGAGAATGGTCGGCAGTATTGTCTATTAAGGTATCGATGTGGGTTAGCGGGAAATTGTCTTTAGGGCTTGCCCTATTGAGATCCCTATAATCGATGCACATACGCACTTTTGCATCCTTTTTTGGGACTGGGACAATGTTGGCCACCCACTCTGGATACTTGGCCACTTCGAGAAATCTTGCGTTGAACTACTTTTTCACCTCATCTCTGATTTTCAAAAGCCTCTCAGTTTTTATCCTTCTGAGTTATTGCTTTACTGGCTTACATCTTGTCTTTATGGGAAACTGATGCATAACGATGTTAGTATCGAGGCAAGGCATATCTTGGTACGACCATGGGAATATGTCTTTATATTATTTTAGAAGCTCAATCAAACTTTGTCGAGTCTTGGCAGTGATGGTGGTACCAATTTTCACTTCACGTTTCTCTTTCTCGGTACCGAGATTCAAAATTTCTTATTCTTCATTGTGAGGTAGAATTTGTTTTTCTTTTCCTTCCACTAACCTGAGCAAATCATTGGGCAAATCATATTCCCCCTCATTGTCATACTCTTCAACCTCTTCAAGCACATGGGCAGTTTAAAGTCAATTTTTGGGTCTAACTCGGAGTCATTTATACCGTTGATATCCGGACACCTAAAAGGAAACGAGCAGAAAATATATACAAAAGGCAATGGAAAAACAAATGAATGAATGATTTTTTTTGTGTTTTTGTTATTTTTTGTTTGTAGTTTTAGGTTTTTTAGGTTTATCTACAATTTTATTTGTTTGCCACACAATGTTTATTGGGAAATGCATCTTTATTGAAATTAAAACCATAATGGTTTGATATAGGCCATTTACAAAAGATCCCTTCTTGCCTTATGGCCTAAGGCAAAAGGGTTGGTTTTGAGAATTACTCTATAAATAATTTAAAGACTACAGGAATTTCTCCAGCAATCTAATTATTAAGCTCAGAACAGGGGCGAATCATGGACAGGTGCTTGTTTCCTTCCTCCCCGTCCGTCACAGCGTTGATGCTCAGCTCCCCAAAGGTCTCATTCAGGTTATTCTTTCCTTTCTCCTCCTCAACAAATAAGGCATCTGGATTCAAAAAGCCTCCAGATCTAAAAATGTGACTCTAGGGTGGAAACGTCATTGGTTCCCATTCAATCCCTTCCCCTTTCAGCCTAGCTTTTCTTCTTTCTTATTTCCTCTTCATAACGGTCTTCCTTTGCAAATTGTTGGGCTTAAATCCCAACCCAAACTGATCCTTCTTTTTTGGAACAACTATAGGGTACAACCTCCCCTGATGTTGTTTCCCAAAACCTTTTTCCTATCACGGTCCCTTTTCTAAGGGTCTCCTTGACTTGCATCTTGGCATTGTTGGATAATCCCGGTCTGGGAATCTTACTCCCTTCGGTGAAAAAGGTTGCATTAAAAAGCTCCAGTGTTCTGAAATAGCACTCGAGTGCGCCATCGCCAATCTTAATATAGGGTACATCAGTAGACACTGATGCAATGATATCTTCTTCAGCCACGATGGTTACCAGCTGTCCGTCGACCATAAATTTTAGCTTTTAATGTAGGGAAGAAGGGACTACGCCTGTCGCGTGAATCTAAGGGCACCCTAACAAGCAATTATATGTGGGTTTAAAGTCCATCACCACAAAGTCAATTTCAAAAGTGGACGGCCCAATTTATAGGGGTACTTCAATCTTTCCTAGTACCTATCGCCGAGTCCCATCAAATGCTCTCACAGTATTCTGATAAGCCTTCATGTGAGAGCTATTTATCGGCAGTTTCTTTCAAGTTTCCAGAGGGAGAACATTCAGGGCTGACCCATTATCCATGAGGACTCTTGGTAGCAAGTGTCATTTGCATCTTGTAGAAATATGAAGAGCTTTGAATGATTCTCTCCCACCTTCTGGAATTTCCTCATCACTGAATGAGGTAAAGTTTTCCATAGCGATATTATTGACCAACCTGTCTATTTTGTTAATCGTTATCTCCTTAGGTACAAAGGTTTGGTTCAGAACCTTCAACAAAGCATCGCGGTGACCCTCAGAACTCAAGAGAAGTGACAACATAGAGATTCTTGCTGGGAGTTTATGAAGATGCTCCACCACACTATACTCACTGTGTTTGAGTATTTTTAGGAATTCTTGGGCCTCAGACTCCTTCACGGGCTCGTGATACATCGGGGGCTATTCCGAGAAAAAGTCTCTTTCAACTTCTTTTCCCAACTCATTAGCTGCAGCCTTCATTTAGGCTACGTCCCTGTTCGCGAAAACTTGTGGTGAATAACATCTTCCACTCCTTGTAAAGTAGCCTACCTCATTGACTGGTTTTTCCACTAACTTAGCCTTAGATGAAATACCTCATAGAGTTGTCACTGTACAAGTATAGTTCTAAGGTACTTGTTGTCCTTGTATAGAAAGGGGACTGGTGCTCTTATTATTACTCGTGGGGCTAAACATTTTGGTGGTTCACCACTTCTTACCTTGGCCTTGATCACCAAGGGCTTAAGTCCCGAAAAGTCTCCTATGATTAGAGACTCATCTGACACACAAACTTCCATCACTTTGTGCGTGTTTGTCATCTCGAAGAACTCGAGTTCTGTGTTATCCATCATAGTTTAGACTAGTTTTCTAAACTCCGAACAAAGCTGGATGTCATGTCCTTCCTCTTCATGATACTTACAGTAAGGTTCATCCTCGCCTCTCACCTTCCTGATTCCCTCCTTCAATAATCCGGCTTTTATCATTTCGACCCACACCTACTTCAAAGGTGCTTTGACTTATGACACACATTCCTTAGTCATCTTTCCTTCTTCTTCAATTATTGTATTTACCCATGTTTTCTAGTGATTTGGTATGGGATTCCTACTAGTCTCGAATGTGTCAAATGATAGTATGTCGAATTTCTATAAATTATCTATCACCCTCTTGAAATCAGTACAATTTTTGAACATATGCCCTCTAACCCCAGCATGATATTCACATTGTGCCTTTTCATTATACCATTTTGGGTATGGGGGTGAGAAATGTGAAACATGTTGTGGTAACACCATTTGTGATCTGAGCAATTTTGAGAATAATTCTGCGCAGGTCATAGGAATGGGAGCAAAATAGATCTTTGGGTTCCCCTAGTACTTCCGTTCTTCTTTTGGTGGATTCAGTGCTGTTAAAGCTGCGGCTGGGGTACCAAACTTGTTAAGGACCACCCATTTCGAGTAATTGGGGTTATATACGCTAGTCATACTAACCTCATTATCCTTCTTTTTATAAGGCTTTTTTGTTTCGCCTCCATCAAGTTTCCCATTCTTGACAGCTGCCAAGATTAATTCCCCATTCATCAGCATGTCTGCAAAGCTCTTGGTCGCATGATGTATCATTCGATCATAAAAAGAACTTTTCAAGGTTTCCACAAACATTAGGGTGATCTCATTTTCCAGCAATGGTGGCTGAACTTGAGTGGCCATATCCCGCCATCTCTTTGCATATTGACGAAAGCTCTCATGATGTTTTTGCTCCATTCCTTGTAAGACTAGTCGGTTAGGGGCCATGTCAGTCACGTGCTTGTATTGCTCGTTAAATGCCCTTGATAGATCCCTCTAAGATCGTATATTAGCCCTGCTCAATTGTGTATACCAACGAGATGCAGATCCAGTCAAGTTGTCTTGGAAGCAGTGAATGAGCAGTTTCTCATTATCTAAATACATTGACATCTTTCTGCAATACATGGTCAAATGTACCGAGTGGGAAGTAGTTCCATTGAATTTTTTAAAGTCAGGGGTCTTAAACTTCGGAGGCATCACAAAATCAGTCACCAGACTTAAATCTTTAGCATCTAGGCCGCTATAAATGTTCCCTTCTTGGAAGGATTTGATGATTTCCTTTAACTTGTCACCTCAGTCCTCCCATTTCTTGTCTGCTTTGGCTCTATCCATGGCTTCGGCGAGGTCAGACACCCATAATCTTGGGTTTCCTTGTTATTAAACCCAGACTCATTTAGGGCATTAGCAGAAGATCCTCCCAAATAGAGCTGAAATCTAACCTTAGGTGGGGCAGCTCCCCCTTGTGTCCCTAAATGGGCGTAGGTGATCCCCAGAAACTGTGGCAAAGCATCAATAGTTTCAGCATGGCTACAATCTGGGTAATCGTATTCTTCTGAGCCTGAACAATCTCTTCCTTCAAATCTCTTCCTATCTTGTGCAACCTATCTTGGGTGCTTTTGTGGTTGATTTCTAAGGTTGTTAATATATCTTCCATGGCCATTGCTTTGGTTTGAGAGTGGGTACCGTATTTGTGTAAAACTTTGGCTATTTTAAAAGTTTTGGCATGTGATTTACTTTAATTAATCTCTTGAAATATGTGAATGTATGCAATGTTAGAAACTAAACAAACAATAAACCAAAAATGCATGAATGCAGGCGAAGGGCGTTGATTCTGTAAGTAATTGCTCTAGAAGTAATTCTTATTGGGTGCCAAAGGTCATTTTACAAAAGATTTTGACTTTTCTACGAGTACATCTCAGCCCGAGCACCAAATTCCTTGATTTCTTCAATCAACCACAGAAGTCTTGGTCCCACTTCTCCCACTGGCCTGATGTATTGGCAAAGGGTCGTAGCATTAGTAGCTAACATCCTTACATGCTTAGCTACGTCTTGTATCTAGGTCATGACGCTCTTGTCAAATTTATCTCGTTCTTGGAACCTTCTGGCATTGTCTCTAAGCCGAGTAAACCAATAGTTATTACCCACATTCATTAATATCTTAGAGGACCAGAATTTTCGTTCTGCATTTCATAATGATACATTCCATAGCTTTCACTTGCTTCTTCAACGTATCACTCTCACTCAAGCTAGCCTGGAGTTCAATATAAGTATGGTAATTCTAGAACCTGTGCAACGAATGATTCAGGTCTGCTACCTTGGCTTGCAACTCAACAATGAAGGCTTGGCTCTATTTTATCTTTTTACGAGTTTCATCGCATACTGTCTGTAACTCCAGCAAACAAACTTTGTTGTCATGGGTTTTTCTCTTCCATGTAGCTATATTTTCTTTTTCGACCCGTTTGTTATTTTCATTATTGACCACTTGCTTTCCTTTTTTTCTTCTTATCTATCAGCAATTGTCTATATTTTTCAATTTCTCTATTGTCGCATTCTCTTTATTTTCCTACAGCTTGCTCAATTTCTTGCCTCCACTACTCTGGAGTCTTTCTCAAATCAGCATTTTAGACCGTAGCCTGAAATTTGAGAAAATCTACCCTGTGAATCTCAAATTTTGCTTCTAGGTCTTTATACATCTTTACTACCCGATCTATCTCTCCCTTATACTTGTCCATATCTAGACTTGCCTCAAATAAGTCCTTCGTACGATGGCTTTGCAAGTCTTCAATATCAGCCTTGACACTTTTTAATTTGACTCTTAGAATATCAGTCTCAGACGGAACCACCTTCAGATGTTCCCCCAAGGATTTAGCTTGCCCCGGAGTAGGTGATAAAATTTTTCATTCACCCTGACATGCCTCCATACGTCGTAATCGGGGGTGAACATACACTTACTGTCATATTCTACCTCCATAAGGTAACAATTCTTCCACGCGTCATTAATAGTTTGGATCTTCTCTTTGAATTCCCATTCGAACTTAAACTCGGACAAGCCAAGACCAATAGTGAAAGGGATGAACTATCGAGAGCCATATTGTCGTGACACTAATAAGGGAGCACAACCAATTCCACCTCATAGGCCCAGTAGCATCAGATGATCATAATCTCTACACTTGTACAAAACCTTGGTATGGTACATCCACGGAACTCTCCATACGATGTACTGATCCTGTCGGTCTCTGAAAATGTCAACCCATTTGCCATTCTTGGCTATCGGCCATTCTTTAGCTAGAAACTCTCAGAGCGGAGAAAAGTTCAGGGAAACATATTGGACAGAGTCAAAGTTCAGGGCTCAAAACCTGAAGCTAAGGGGCACAACCTCCAAAACGCACATCTTCTATCTTTCGGTATGTATTTAAAGAGATGAAGGTTTCTGTTAGTATCGCTGGCACCGGATTAACTTTCTTCTTCAACTGTTTAAAGAAATCTAATAAAGCCACATCAATATTACCCAAAACCTTTGGAAAGATAACCATACTGTGGATCGCTATGGCTAAGAGATCCACCCTCTTTCTCTGATCTGGATGAGTATAGATTATATTTCGGATGCTCGACCAAGGGAAGGAAAAGCTACCCCATCTTCCGTATCAGGCCTTTAACCCATCCATCGCTCATACCGACGAAAGACTTGAGCCTTAAGTGTGCATTTTTGTTCTTAGGGGGTTTAGCATAAACCCAATTCTTCTTCACCTTGCGCAGATTGAATAATGCAAAATATTCTTCGAATGAGGGCATAATGTCATCTCCGTTGAAGGTAAAACAACAATATCACGAATTCCAAAACTGCACCAGGGCCTTGAGGAATGGTTCATCAACATTCACATACAGCAGGTAGGCTATATCGCTATACGTATCATAGAACAACTGCTTAGTTGCATAGTCAAAACGCTCACAGGCTTCCTGTAGCTCACGCATATTATTCTGTTTCCAACTAATGTGGGCGTACTCTGATGTCTCTGTCTCATGATCAACCGTCAAACTATCCCTATTCACTCGCTGGTCGACCTCGGACCAGTGACGTACATCCGCATTGTCTTCTACTTTCTTTAGGTACCTTCCATCCATGGTCAATAACTATTTTCTAACTGAGTAAGTGTCTTGAGAACCAACCCCTTCTAAATATGAAATGATGTAGTAGGATGAAACAAATATGCAAAACAAGAAACAAGACAAAAACCAAGGATTAGTAAACAGAATTAAAACATTAAAGGTCCAAAATAATTTCATTGTATGAATAATAACTGGGCAGCGTATTCCAATATTTCTAAACATGTCTCCACGAACTATTCTTACGAAATAATTTTGACCAAATTCTACTTCTATGGTTCATCAAAAGGCTCTATTGGGGTGGGCTTCTAGATTTACACATGGTTTGGTTCTATAAAGGTCCCCAAGTCGTCCTCGCTGTCCCCTACTAAGGGTAACAAGGCCCTTGATTCTCACCCATTATAGGCTTCAAACGAACCAAGTTTAACTCATAATGACTCATTTCCCATGCCTTCACGAAGGATCGGTATCCTTACAAAGACAATGAGCATATGAGTCCTGAAGATACTTGCTAGGCCCATACGAAGAATCAATATTCTTGTATGAGCAAAACGTTTTCCCCCACTTAAGCGATCGGGACGAAGCTCGGGTATAGAGCTTATAATCAAGCTTTAAATGCGTAAAATGAGATCATATTCATAAATGGACAATTAAATTAAATTTTACATGAACTTAGCAAATTCTGACATTAAAACAAAATGTAATCGGCTTGTGGCTCGACTCTCTTTTTTATTTTTTTTAAAAAAACAAAAAGTCTCCAGTGGAGTCGTCAAGCTGTCGCAACCCTTTTTAGAGGGTCTCGACGTTTTTTAAATAAAGCCAAAAACAACATAGTCGCCACCAATCTTTTTATGAGGTGTGATTGGATCACCTAAAAGTGGGTCATTTTAATAAAAGCATTTTTTATTTTATTAAAATAATGGTTTTGGTATACGAAAAACACAAAAACGGGTTCGGGAGACGGTTACGCGTGGGGAAGGTTTAGCACCCCCATAGAGCCAAAAAATGGTACCTAGCCGATTACAAAATATTTTAATGTCGAAATTTGCAAGTTCGTATGAAATTTAATTTACTGTCCATTTATGAGTATGATTTCATTTTAACGGTCCTACCATCCAAAGAGTGAACTCCAATCACCGCCAACATTTCTGGCGCTAACCGGTCACCTTCTTTAGATAAGACACCGCATTAATTTAGTTCCATTTTTAAAACAAATAATCACAAAATCAATTAGTGTGTTAAAGCTTTTATTTATTCTAAATTAGTGATTATTGACCTAAAGAATTGTCTAAGTAAATTTTATCTATTGGGGTTCAAATGTAATTAAGTGTGTCTTATGAATTTTTGATGAAAGAAAGTTTTTTTTATTTTTAACTTTAAGTCTCTAACTAAGGTTTTTAAGAACTTAATCCTAGAGGCTTTATCTAAACTAAAAAAATAAAACACTAATACCTTAGTATTTTAGGAAAGAATCAAATTAATAAAATACATGGAAATTGGAATTAAACAGTTATATGTACAAAAATCAAATAAATTCCAAAATCTTAAACAACTTAGTAAAAAAGGGATGAAATAAAAAAAATTTATTTAAGGAATATGTATCATTCCCTAAAGTTGGTAACACTTGTTTTTTAACCGGAGTTTTTTTACATACAAATTAAAATTTAATTTAAGAAGAATTCAAAAATAATTTAAGAAAGGGTTTAAAAAAAGAAAGATAATAAGGGACTGAAATTAAAAAAACAACTGAAACCTAAGGCTAAATTTAGAAAAAAAATGACTAAATTGAAATGTTTGCAAACTCGGATACTTGTACAGAAAAGGATTTTGGTGGAGGGATTTAATGAGTGTAATTTTCTCAAAAAACATGGGTATAAAACCCAATCTTATAAACTCATTGTCATTTTCCCTTTCACAATATTTAGATTAAGCATCATTTCTTCAAACCCTCTCAAGTGTTTATCTTGTTCTTCAAGCATGAAGAACTCTGGCGGTCCACCACCACATTGGCCGCCGGCCGCCTCATACTGGCGACGAAAAACCAAATTTTATAGTGAGATTCGAATCTCGATTTAAAGCTCAAAAAACAAAGGTAAGAACATATATTCGAATCAAACATAAAAAAATAAAATAAAAGCAAGATAAAAAAATACCTAAGTTTACTTGAATGCTTCTTGTATTTCTCTTGAAAAAAAATTAGTACACAATGTAGAAAACTCCGATTTTCGGTGTATTTTTGTTACTATTCGTGGTGTCCATTACAAGGGGAAAGGGGTTCTTATATAGTCTTTTTTATTGCCTAAAATACATTAAAAAATCAATCTAAAAAATCTCAGAAATTCGGTTGATTATGCTTGATTGATTTGGGTCTGATACTCCTTGATTTTGCACTGATTTTGGTTAGAATATGAGGAATTAAAGTTGATTCTTTTCTATTTTTGAATTTCAATTGATTCCTTTCCTTGCAGGTTGTAGTGGCGACTGGAAACATGCGGGCCGGGGATGACGCATGGGTCCACCAGCTCATCCTCCTTAATTTAATCTGGACCGTTGAATCCTACCCAGATGCCGCGTGGGGTCACCAGCTCATCTCCTTAATTTAATCTGGACCGTTGGATTCATGTAGGATCCAACGGTTGATAGTTGGCTGCACATGAGATAAAAAGAATCAGCTAGGTTTTTTTTATTTGGGGTCAAATGGGTTTCATTGTATTAGGTTTTAATTAAAATGGACCCTTTATTTAAATAAATGGACTTTTTTTAGTTTTATATCTAATAATAAGACTAGTTATTATATATACATAATTAATATAATAATACCCTAGGTAAAATAAAAAAGAAATAAAAAGAAAATAAATAAATAAATAATAAAAAGGCGAGTAAAAATTTAGTGATAACAGATGTATCAGTGGGTGGGTCGGATTGGGTTTGGGAGGTATTAGTTTTGGATCGGGTCAATATGACTTTAAATTTGTTTGATTCATTTCAGGTTGGGTCAATTTTGGGTTGGATTATTTTTTATGTTTGAGATGAAGATTTTTGGGTTGGATCGTTTCTGTTTGAGGTGACAATCAGGTCGTTCGAATCGAGTTGATTTTCGGTTTGGGCCGGGTTTTTTATCATGTTAATATCGGGTTGGTTGATTTTTGGGTCATGTTAATATTGTCTTTTTTCGATTCGGGTCAATGTCGAATCGGTTGTTTATTCGGGTCGGGTTAATATCAGATAAGTCAATTTTCGATTTGAGTCAATATATGAAGAAAAGATGATATTAAACTATTACTAAAGATGGTTGTTAATTAGTAATATAATACAAAATAAGAATAAAATATACTTAAGTTAGGGTAATATGTTAGGGACTTATAAATTATAACCCTAAACCCTAAATTCTAATCATAATCTTAAACTTTAAATTCTAATCATAATCCCTTAAATGCTAACCATCTAAACCTAACCCCTAATTATAAACCCTAAATTAAATTCTTAAACCCTAAAATTTAGGAGCTTTTGAAAACTTTTTTCTTTTTCACCACCCGTGCATGATATAATTACGCTAATATTTATAGTTACGTTACGCTTTTCTAAATTTTATTAACGTTAAATTGTTAATATTGTACATATATGAGTTCGTATTTTATATTCTAAACACCAATGCTGAATTCTAATATCCATTTTTGAAATTAACCAACAATTCAGCAGCAGTGAGAAAAGCCAATGCCAATTGATATAACTGAATTGAGACAATTCAGTCAAATTATATTACTTTTAAAAAAATTATAAGTTGAAATTGCATGTTTAATGTTAATAAAAAATAATTACAATTTACAAGTTATAATTAAATTGTATTTTAAAATTTATACTTAATTTGAGATCGGTTCAGTTTTGATTTCATGTTCGGGTTATTTTGAGTTGAGCCAGTTTTAAGTTGTGGTCAATTTTGAGGCAGTTTAGATTGTTAATTTTTCATGATCAAATTAAGTCGAGTCGGATTTTGATTTAAGAGTTTTTAGGTTCAACTTAAAACAACTCACTCCGTTTTTGAGTCCTTTATAAATTTTAGGATGGGAAATACGGGATTCAAAATCTGATATATAAAATCATAATTTAACATGGTTACGATGAGACGTTTAATATGTACTAGTTTTAATGACACATGCTACACATATGATATTATCATATTATAATATAGTATAATCATTTAAAATATTCAATACAAATGAAGCTGTTGACTGGTTTCCGTCGTAAAAGTTGGCGTTATTTTTTTATGTTATTCGAATTCAAACAGCATAGTCTGCAGATGTGCGTGACTTTATTTAAAATTAAAACCGGACTAAAATACTTTCTTGTGATTGAATTAGAATGCTAAAAAAATTAATACAAAAATGATAAAATTAAACTTCAATATAAAAATAAGTTTAAAATATAAATAAATTTGAAAATTCAAAGATCTATTATTAATAAAGAAAATAAATATAGATTTTTTAATTTTATTTCTATACTCATTTACACTTAAATTATTTAAGATAAAAATAAATGAGGGTCAGGTGTTTTTTTTAAACATAATTTTATTTATTATTAAGCAGATGGGATGCAAGAACATTAGCCTCATTAAAAAAACCTCCATAAAAATCTAAATGAAAAAAAAAAAGTGCACAGTGTATTTGCTTAAACTATTAAGGCTCCCAACAGCCATCGTATCTCAAACTAAACAAACAGAGCCACAAAACACAAGAGGACATCCTTACCATAATTACCAAAAGCATTAAAAACCATCACAGTGAGATTCTTCCCCCTGACACACATCTTGGAAGTTCTTCATACTTTAACAATCCTCATCTATGCAGTCTAACAACAGAGGAGCTATACTCAACTCATGATCAGTGCCATCGCTCCACCCTCGTGCTCAAGCCGGGTCAAAAATATAACACCCTAAAATTAGGGTTAGAAGTTAGAGGTTTGGTAGGGTTGGGTTCGACTCGGTCGAACCGGATTAACCGGTAAAATGAGTTTCGAGAATTAATTTTTTAAAAATAGAAATGGTTGAGATAAAAATTAGTTTGACTTACTAAAAATGTTTAATTATATTATCAAGTGTTTTGGTAATTAATTTGAGAATTATTTAAATTAAATCGAGGTGACATTTTGATTTAGTGACTAAATTGTAAAGATTGCAAAACTGTTTTAAGTGACTAAAATGTAATTGGGCCAATACTAAGAATCCTTAAAGAGCTATTATTTTAAAAATAGTTTAATTAAAGTCTTCCGCCTTAATTGAGTAAGAATTGAATGTTAATTGGTTTCCAAATGTACCAAATCTTCTTGGATTTTCTTTTCTTCTTTTCTCTCATTTTCCGTCTCTTTTCCCAATCATGATTTCTAGTTTTCCTTACTGATTTTCAATGGAGATTTCATATTTTGATTCCTAGCAAAATCTTATTGAGATTTCACAAAGATTTAATTGATTTCTCAAGTTGTTTTCAAGAGAAAACTTACGTCAATTTTGGTGGGAGGTTCTTCAAAGGTAAATTTCTTCTTCTCTCTTAAAACTAAGGTTCTTTATTGATATTCCAAAATTATTGGCTTGTATTTTTTGGATTATAATATGATTTTGCAATTTAATTTAAGAAAATGAGATTTATTGATGATTTTGATGATTAGCCTAAATACTTGTTTTACAAGATGATTGCTGGAGGTTTTTATTGGGTTAATTCACATTTTGGTTGTATATGAATAATGTGAAATGAGATTTTTTGTAATCAATCCCGAACTATTTAATTGTTTAGTTTTTAAGGTAGTTTAAAGGTTTTTGGGGCTGTTATGTTAGATTCTTGATGGTTGGAGATATAGAGATGTTAGAAGTATGTTTTTGGGATGTTCAATGGTGTAGTTAAGATGTTAGAATATTAGGTTTGAGGTTGAAGGTTTTTTTGTTGTGGTTTGGGTTAGCTTTCGGATGCAGTTTTGTTGATATTGCTTGGGTTGATTGTAAGCTGGTGTTAGAATGCATTTTAATGCATTTTGCCTCTGGTTTTGTGTGGCCAAAACAGGAGAGAGTCAAGCCTAGCTCATCTTGTGGAAGTTGGCTCGTTTCGAAGGCTTAGAACGCAACGACGAGCAAAGTGTTGCGCATTGGTTAGTGTATAAGTATTTTGGACACTCTTAAAAGGTTTGAATAAGGAGTTGGGAGTTTAATTAAAGCCTAGCAAGCTTAACTAAGCTCGGAAGTAAGTTCTCCCTAATTTCGCCTTTGAATGTCGGTTTGATATGCGACTTGTTTTACATGTTTTGGTTTAAAAGCATGGTTTGGTTAACTTACTGTTTTATGCATATTTTAAATGATATGCGATGATTTACCAAGTATATGGATGCCTAAGAGCATTGAGAAATAGTTCATAAATGGAATGTGGTTGTTGCCTTGAGCAATGTGATATTTGTATATGAAAAATGGTTTGCCAAAATGCATAAGGGAATAACAGTAAGTAAATGTGTTTAAAAGTGTATATTGGCTATGTGTGACAAGCAAAGAAAAGTATCGGATATAGTTGGCATGCCATAGGGTTTAATGTTCACTATAATATAAGTCGATCACCTCACGGCCCCTAGAGTATGCAGTAGGCTACTCGGGCTAGTGGATTGTCACTTGTGGTATGCAGTAGGATGCCTAAGTTGATGTTGTACCTTATGTAGGATTGAGGTGAGACTCTCCGGGTCAAGGTATGGTTTGGTAGAAGTTGTCTACTGGAAAATCCGTGTATCCGATGTGGTTTTATAAAGGTCACTATAATTGCCAATATACGAGAAACAAAGGGAAACTATATTTTGCATATGGACTCCTATGCATGTCATGACTTTAAAAGGGTTTCAAATGTGTTGGCTTTTATGCTCATGTTTTAATGCATTATTGAATGTGGACGAGTGGCACCACTAAGCATATGTTTGCTTACGCTCTCATTCTTCTTTACAGAGAATTAAGGATTAAGGAAGCATTGGAGTGAGGAGATCCTCAGACATCGTTTGATTTTGAGTATGGTTTTAACTTTAAACATTTGGTAATAAGGCAATGTGTTGTCTAAGTTTGGGGATTTGTAATTTGGTTGTACTTGCTCCCAGGGATTGTATCATGTTGTTTGTTTGTTTGTTGTTCTGTTTTGTGATGCGGATTGATGGATTTATGTCTAGTTTCATTTTCGAGTATGTTGGTTGATATGTTTAAAAAGCATGCCTATAGTTTACGCTTTCTTGTCCGAAAATGCATATTTGGTGGTTTGTACTGCTGCAGATATATGCATTACATGATGAATGTGTTTACTATGCATGCTAGGATGTTTGAGACTATTATGAGTTGGTTTAAAGTTCTAAAACCAGGTAAAATGGGCATTACGAGCCTCTTGGTATCGATACGGTACCCTCTGTATCGGTACACGGGGCCTAAATTAGGTCTGGGAAGGGAGAAATTAGCTTGGGTATCAGTACGGGGTGAATCATATCGGTATGACTTTTAGCTACTGAAAATTGTATTTTGGCCATTTAAACCTGGGTACCGATACTCAAGGAAGCGTATCAGTACAGGCCTTGTGTTTTGTGACCTGGATATCGGTACGTATATGTTAATATGGCTACACCCTTTGGGTATGAAGCCTGGTATCGATACAGGATCCCGAGTACCGATACCGAAGGTTGTTATGTCAGTTAATTGGCTGTTGAAGTTGAGATTCTTCCATTTTGGTCCATGTTTCACATGTATGTAAATTGAATGTATTTTACTGATCCGTTTTAGCTGAAATTGAACATGTATGCATGTAACCCGACTAAATGAGGATTGGGAACCCCAAACTTAATTATATCCTCATAGTTTTCCAAATTTACAATTTGGTCCCTAAATTATAAATTCGCACAATTAGATGTCAATTCGACGCCCAATTCGAACGAGATTTTAACCACTGCTAGTATGTACACCCCAGGTAATAATGATGCATCTAGATAAGTTAAAAAATGGACCTAACTTGAGTTATTTAGTTCAGGTTTGTTATAACAAACCTAATGTAACTCGCTCGGTTCGGCCTAGTGCCTAGGCTGGGTCAAAGGGGTTAAAAAAACTACTAGGGCAGACTCTAGATTGATACCTTTTTTGGCCAATTCATCAGCCAAACAATTGCATTCTCTAGGCAAGTATTGGATATTCCGCTCTAATCCATTCTACATCTCAAACATGATGAAATGATTGAATTAAAAGCGGCGGGGGCTATGTGCGGTTGTAACAGCCAATCCATTACCATTTTATAATCACATTCGATCAAGAGTTTAAACCTGTCATGCCTCTCCGATATATTGAACAAATACATTGCTTCTTTGATAGCCATAATCTCCGCGGTAGAAACATCTGTGCTGTCAACTAACTTGGAAAAATAGATTAGAATCTTTGATCTCTCATCAGCAAGCATCCACCAATACCTGCTTGCCCAAAACTTCAACGAACAGCGTCATCGATATTAAATTTTAGAACATATTTCTCCGGGGCAAACCAGACTCTTAGTTTCTGGTTCAAATTGCTGAATCGAATTGAACTAAAATTGGCTGGACAACATACAAGATTAGATATAGAAATTTCCTCTTCAGGCCATTTGGCTTTACACCATCAACTTAGCCTTAACATGCAAAGATTGAATAACTGACTCATGTCGATCTTGGATCCCTTAAAAACTACCTCATTTTTGTGAATCCATATTGACCAAATAAAGCTAAAAAAGCTTAGAGACCATACATGTCCGTGGATCTTTGATTTGAGAATATAGTTCCATTGGAGTAACAAGTCGCGCAGGTTAGAGGGGACAACAAAGCTGACTTTCCATAAGCTCCACCATCTATTCCACATCTTTCAAATAACACTATAATGGCAAAATAAATGAATAATGGTTTCCGATTCCTTCATGCAAACTGGACAAAGTAATGGTTTTTGGGCTAGATATCCTCTCTTAGACAATTCCACTCTAGTAAGAATTCTGCCGTGAACTACTTTCCACACAAACGATTCCATTTTAAGAGGTGCTGAGCTACTCCACACTAACTTCCAAACCTCGTCTTTAACACCCTGGCAACTTGAGGCCTCCTTGCAATAGGACTTTACACTGTAAATGCCATTGGAGGCAGTTTTCCATCTTATGCTATCAGGTATGTCGACAACTGTTGATAAGAGTTAAAAAAAACTTCCCACACGCCACGCTTCCAGTCAAAAACACTTATGCGGAGGTCAATCTTCCATCTCCATTCCCCATTTTCGAAATGACCAAACTCAGCAATAACTCCAATTTTCTTTGTAGCAAGGGCAAAGATTCTTGGGAACGAATCTTTCAGGAAGGCATTCCCTACCCACACCTCGAACCAGAACTGAATTTGCTTCCCGTTTCCAACCATAAGACAAATATTTTGCGAGAAAAGGCTATCGCAATTGGATAGCTGTGAAGTGAAGGTTCTCCAATCCAGGACTTATTTGAAGGATTGATATTTTCGGGCAAAACAGCAGTGAATTTATGTTCGTAGATAACCTCAATGGTTTTGTGCCACAGACAGTTGAGCTCGGAACCATAGCGCCAAAGCCACTTGCATCTAAGAGCATTACTCTTAGTTTTAAAGTCAAATAAGCCTAACCCACTAGCTTCTTTCGGCAGGCATAGCATTTCCCATTTCACCCGATGAATAGATCGGTGATCATGCGAACCCCACAAGAACTTGACAATAAGCTACGACAAGTAAGAGCTAATTGAGGCATGCATTGGAAATACTGACAAAAAATACATCGACAAATTGAATAGGACAGATTTCATAAGAGTTATATGTCCCCCGAAAAAGAGCAACTTTGATTTTTGGCCTGCGAATTCAGACTTAAATTTATCCACTATAGGATTCCAAATCAAATTAGAGTTTTTCGGTTGACCCAGAGGTAGCCCAAGATATAAGCTGGGAAATTTCTCACTTTTGCAATGAAACAGGGAAGCCCATCTATCAACCACTGATTCATCTACATTGATACCAAGCAACTTGGATTTGCGAAGGTTTAGCTTAAGTTCAGAAACAAGCTCAAAACCTCTTAAAATGCAAACAACATTCCTTATTTGGGTTTCACTGTCGCCACAAAAAAAATGAGGTCGTCAGCGAATTGGAGATGGGATATCTCAATTAAGCTTGTTCCAATCTAAAATCCTTTGAAAAAGCCATTTGATACCGCCTTGTGTAGTAGAGAACTGAGGGCCTCAGCAACTAGGTTGAATAGAAAAGGGAATAACTGGCGTGTGAGATGTGGAGAACCTTTGTTGGAGAACCATTAACTAATAATGAAATCTTAGCAGAAGAGATGCATGATTTTATCCATGAACAACAAAGATTACCAAACCCCATCTTCTTCGTAACAAAAATTAAGAAGTCTCAATCCACTGAGTCATAAGTTTTGTAGAAGTCAACTTTAAAAACAACTTCTAAGAGGCCCCTTCTTTTGGTGTATTCTATGATCTCATTAGAGATTAAAGAACAGTCTAAAATCTATTTTCTTGGGTATAAAGCAAATCGAGATTTACCGATAACTTTATTTGAGACTCTGTTGAGGCGCGAGACGAGCACTTTGGGTAAAATAATTTGTATACACAACCTACTAGACTGATGGGGCGAAAGTCCTCTATTGTTTCAGGATTGTTTGTCTTCGGTATTAACACAATGAATGAGTGATTGAAAGAGTAGTCCTTAATCCTCCCATGATAAAATTCCAAGAAGAATCGACAGATCTCTTCCTTTAGAGAAGTCCAGAATCTCTTATGGAAATTCATGTTGAAACCATTGGGGCCTGGGGCTCTCGAGCCATCCATCTACATAAGGGCAGACCTTATTTTTTCCTCTGTGAATATTATATCTAAAGAATTAATAGCTTCGTGGCTTAGCGATTTCAAGTTGCAATCTAAGCGAGCAGCTTGTATTGTATGAACATCATTGTAGATATTTTGAAAATGATTTTTCACTGCCTTCTTGTTCTTTTCTGGATCTTTGGTAGCCAAGTTATCCATTCTGAGCTGATCTATGGCATTATTTCTTCTTCTAGTAGATGCCATAATGTGAAAATATCTTGAATTTCTATCCCCAGCTTGAAACCATCTTAGCTTCGATTTTTGTAACCACTCACGCTCTTCTTGTCTGATTTTTTTTCCAAAGATGAACGCGAGTTGTCTGCAACTTAGAATGTATTTTAGGATCAGGGTTGCCGCCTACTATTTTAGACTCAAGTTTAGTGATCTTGCTTTCCAAACTAGAGATGAAGTTCTCCTTACTTGCTTGTTTTCGAAGTAACCAGTTTTTTAAGATCTTTTTACACTCATACAGCATTGAGCCAATACCAGAACCTTTCATGCTATTACACGTGTTGTGTATGAACTCCACGAGATCCTTTTCATCTGCCCAATGATCGAACCATCTAAATGGTTTGGGGCCCCAGTTCTGTTTACAAGGATATTGGATTATGATCGGATATGCTTTTTGGCATGATAGATTGAACAAGGTCAGGACAAGAAACCAGTACTTCTGATGATATTAGGAACCGATCAAGTCTTCTCATAGACGGCCTATCACGAAAGTTGGATCATGTAAAGTTCCCCCCATTCAGCGGCAGATCTATCAAGCAAAGGGAGTCGATATCTCCAAAAAGACTTTTATTTCTCCCCTTTTTTGAATCATACCCAACCTCTCCTGAGCTGAACAGACAATATCAAAGTCACCTCCCATGATGATTGGAGCATTTAGTTGGGAAATAGAATCCCTCAGATTATTGAAAACAATTTTCCTTTCTTTGGATCCATTCTGGGCGTAGATGTTGACCAGTACACAAGACAGACTAACAGAGTTCAGAAGCCAAATCCCTATAAAAATTATGCAATTTTCTTGGGCAACCGTAGATTGACAATCGAACACCTTTGGATCCCACAAAGAAATTAGGTCGCCGGTCGAACCTATTAAAGGGGATTATATCCATCTCATATTATTTGTTCTACTACAGATTTGTATATTCACATTCAAGTCCACCAATTACAGTTTGGATTCTTGAAGGAAGATAATATTGGCCTTACTGTTGTTGATGATTCTTCTGGAAGAAGCTTCTTTCTCTTGTTTACCCAAACCCCTCACATTCCACGACAATAAGAAGCACTTATTCATTAATTAAATTATGAATGAAAACACAAAGAGAAATCGACAATTACCTCAATTTTGGTTGACTGTTCTCTAATTCCAGCTCCACGATTCACTTACAAACTTCCTTATCGTTTTCTTTGAAATAGAGACCCGAGGCCTTGCACACTTCAAGACACGCTTTTGCTTCTGCTTTCATTCCAACCAGTGAGGTATTGTAATTGTCTTCCCTGAACGAGGATTGGGGTTTTGTGGTTTCAATGGAAGAATTCGTATAAGGAGGGGGCTCCTTTTTTTCCATACACATTTTTTTTAGAGCTACTATAACACCTTCGATTCGGATGTCACATTTGGGTCTCAAGTCCAAACCAAAAACCATAAAATTTTTCAAATTAGGTTTAACCCGACAAGATATTTCTCAAAACATTTAAAATCAACAGTTGAAAATATAGATAAATAATCAAAACGGTACAAAGGAGCTGTAATTTAAATTTAAAACATTTGAACATATGATTTGATTAATACAATTTCATAAATAAGAAATTACAGACTCTACCATGTAAGTACTATAAATACATAGTCCACTAAATACAAGCATCGTACTCTAGAAGATCACACCATGCTAAAGTGCTCCTCGATCCCATGATCCGACGATCAACCTACGTACGAAAACAACGATTGCGAACATTGACCTTACAAAGCTCAGTGGTATACATCTACTTTACTATACTCCATATTAATCATAAACATAAGCATGCAAGCTAGTATGAGCAATAAGGAGAGATAAACAAGTACTTGGCGCTACCACTAGTCGCCTAAACACAAGCCCTCATCATAGCAAAACATACTCGGGATCTCACCAGATCATCTGAGCTAAATACACAAAGTCATACCACAAAACTGGAGTGAGGCTTAGTGTCATACAGCCTCAAGAACGTACACTCTAAGTGAGGCTCGATGTCATATAGCCTCGAGAACGTACACTCTCACTAGGTGAGGCCCGGTGCTAGATAGCCTCGGGAATGTACACCCATACTCGACATCTCTCCTCGAGTATCATCGAATGAGGCTCGGTGTCACACAGCTCGGGAACGTACATTCGATATCTCTAACCATGGTGTTACATCACTCTTTCTCTGGGTATATGGATCCCAACAATCAAAGATGACTCGACCAACCAAGTGTCCATACAGCATACAACATTAGTATGATTACCAAACTCTATAGTTTCTATCAATTATCAAGCCACCCATTTCAGTTATTATGAAAGTGTACATTAACCATCCTCGTTAATTATCTTTATTAATCCATAGTATCTCATTATTATCTCACGTCAATTTTCATCTTTTTATTACCATTATAGATTATTACATTTAGTGGGTACCAATACTCGAACACGAGTATCTATACGGTACCCTTGGGTACCGGTACTTACACACGTACCGATATAGATATTGCTTACTGGAAATCTTAGATTTCTACAAGTACCGATACAGGTTGACCCGTATCGATACGGCCCCCAATTGCATACTGGTATAACGAAACTCGTACTAATACCCTACATACGGGTTCACACCATTTCCTTGAATTAAGATTTCACAATACTTTCTTCGATCCCTAAAGCTTATAAAAGTCATTAGGGTTTGTTTACTAACACATTTAATTAATTAATATTAATTACCAGCTTCATAATCATTTATTCAGATATTACCAATTATCAGCCCATTTAGTATAATTTCCATCAAACATGCAAATTCATATCTCAAGCATTCAAGCAACAGAAGATGTAAATCAACCAATCAGTTAATTATTCGAATATTAAAATGACCTTACATGGTCTTTAATGCTCATAATAGTCTCAAATATTCTCAAGCTCATCAAGCATTTACACTAACAAGCAAGACAATTACGCTTATGATGCTCATGAAGCATTTCAGAGTTTGAGGTGTACTAACCTCAAGAATAGCGGTAAATCCACCTATAAGCTTTCTGGTTACTCCACTTGGTCTGATCTTGAATAATCCTCATATAAAAATGAATACGAAAATACATTAATTCCATGTATCTCTTAATCAATTCACAAGGTCAAATGCGTAAAAATAGCTTATTGATTTCAAATTTGGCAAAATGAATTGCGCTATCGAACTCAGAACGTTGAGAAAAACTTGGGTAGAGTCATCCGAAAAAGTCAATAGCGGCTCGACGACAATCAACGGTAGCTCGACAACTTGAAAAATCGACCCGTTCAACATGCAGATCGGCTCGTTGGGTCGCGAATCGACTTAGTAGGCTAGCTCAAACAACTGGCCCAATAGCTGGCCCAACAGTCAGGCCCGATAAGTAGCTGCCTTACCCACGGTTGGAGGTCACTCAAGCACAGACGGCGGTACGTGCAGCTACTTTCGATGGCCAGACGACGGTTATAAGGCCATATTTCAACTCTCTCGACACTAGTGAGCACGATGGTGGTCTCGATTTTTTGTTCTAAGCACTCTAACCCCGTCAATTTAACAACCCAAAACGTCTTTTCTCTCACTTCCTCCGACGACAGCTTCGATGGCGATGTCGCTGGTACCGGCGAACTCGTCTCGACAAGATGAACACAATGACGGTAGAGGTGTTGACAATGCAAGGTTGGATCTCTGTAGATTGGAGTTTAAATCTCCCATTAACTTTTTCTTTTTCTCCCATCTACTTTTTACTTTTTCTTTTTTTCCATTCACTTTATCTCATTCTTCCTTATTTAAAATTCAAACCTTCTTCCTCAATATATGAACCAATTTAATAACCTCAACTTGGACTTCTAAAATAAAGCCTCATAACCCGAGTTTGAGACCCAATTCACTAACCCAAAAAATTAGGTCGTTACAACTCTTCTCTCCTTAAAAGAAATTTCATCCTCAAAATTTGTATTAATAACCCAATAAAGATGCTTGAACCCTTACCATTCTTTGACGTTCTCAAAGATTTCCTGTTGTGCTACTCTGATCTCTCACAACACTTATCAAATATAACTATTGTCTTCTAACGCTACCAATATAATTTTTACTGTTTCTTCTTCTAAAATGAATTCCTTCTTGCTCGGTCCATTACAGATGACAAGTAAAACCCAATGATACCCCGACAAAACTATCACATGAATACGTCATCATAGAAACTTAACTTATGCTATAGAACCCCAAAGGATTGTTGTACAACAAAATCTTTCCACAACTCTACACGATCTAAAAGAACAGGAGGTTACACAGTCGTTGTAACCAAAATGAAGCGATCTCTCTCATGATGGCTCCCTGAATGAGACTCTAACTCTGATGACATTCCTTATCAATACCGTTGCTAGCCTGGTGCAAGACTTCTAAAAACTAACGGTGTCTCAACTCGCCTCAAGAACTTACTTTAAAATCAGTATAATAACTCATCTCGACAACTAAAGCAGCTCCTAATAACTCAATTCACGCAAGAGTCTTACACCCTAAACTATAACGTGTCCAAAAAACACATCATCTATACCCTCACTCGAATCTTTCATCACATAAAATCCCATCAACAGATAAGTTTCCATCACAAACCTCGAATATCATGTTAAAAGGTAGCATGTACACACCGTAGTGTTCTACAACCCATCCATAAACAATCTAAGTAAACCTTTTATCTGGATCTCACCTTTCCCGAAAATATAAAACAGTACCCACCAAAGACTATATCATTACTCAACGTAATCCCAACGAAACTGTGCACTCACAAATCCTTTACAAGGTCTACGGTCATTTATTTAACTCCCACTGATGAATATCGAAGTATTCTAACAACTCTGAAAAATTCAATGTTTGACTCCCAACTGACGGAAAGTCAAACATTTATCACAATCTCAACCACACAACTCTACATTGTCTCCCAAAACATGCGACAAAAGCTTGGTGCAAACTGTCGCTCTCAAAATTCACCATATATTGATCACAATACTATATCAGAGAAATCTTCTACATTTATACAGCATTCTCTAAAGCACACTCAGGAAGATCTCAAGGTCGTCAAAAGCCATCGAACTTACATATATTCATAACATTGTACCCCTTAAAGAACAATCAAATACTTCTTGCGGTTCCCAAGGCAAATAAATCCTTAACTCAAAGTTTAACTAATGAAACATACAAGTACTGGTACTGATTGATCAATATTGACACCAGATGAATCAAGTACCAGTTTTCTAAAACTAGCTAAACCTAAGCTCTGATACCACTATTATAACACCCTCGACCCGAATGTCACATTTGGGTCTTAAGCCCAAACCAAAAACCATAAAAATTTTCAAACTGGGTTTAGCACAACAAGGTATTTCTCAAAACATTTAAAACCAATAGTTGAAAATATAGATAAATAATTAAAACAGTACAAATGAGCTCTAATTTAAATTTAAAACATTTGAGCATACGATTTAATCAATTTAATTTCAAAAATAAGAAATTACATACTCCACCATGTAAGGTTATATAAATACATAGCCCACTAAACACAAGTATCATACTCTAGAGATCACACATGCTAAAATCCCATACCGATAGTGCTTCTTGATCCCATGATCTGATGATCAACCTATGCACAGAAACGGCGATTCTGAGCATTGAGCTTACAAAGCTCAATGTACACATCTACTCTATTATACTTCATGCTAATCATAAACATAAGCATGCAAGCTAGCACGGGCAATAAGAAAAGATAAACAAACACGTAGTGCTACCTCTAATCGCCAAAACACATGTCCTCGTCATAGCAAAATATTATACATGGCCCAAAAGGCCCAACCATACTCGAGATCTCACCAGATTATCTAAGCTAAACACACAAAGTCATACCATAAACCTAAAGTGAGGTTTGGTGTCACACAACCTCGAGAACGTACACTCAGAGTAAGGCCCGGTGTCACACAGCCTCGGGAATATACCCTCTCTCTAAGTGAGGCCTGCTATCACACAACCTCAAGAATGTACACCCATACTCGGTATCTCTCCTCGAGTATCATCGAATGAGGCTGGTGTCACACAGCGTCAGGAACGTACATCCGACATCTCTAACCATGATGTTGCAATACTCTTTCTCTGGGTATTCGGATCCCAAAAATCAAAGGTGACTCGACCAACCAAGTGTCCATATAACACATAACATTAATATGATTACCAAACGCTATGGTTTCTATCAATTATAAAGCCACCCATTTCAGTTTATCAACTCGTTAATATATTATAAAAAGTGTACAGTAATCATCCTCGTTAATTATCTTTATTAATCCATATTATCTCATTATCATCCTACGTCAATTTTCATCTTTTTATTAGCATTATAGATTATTACATTTAGTGGGTACCGGTACTCGAACACGAGTATCGATATTGTACCCCTAGGTATCGATACTCACACGTGTATCGATACAGATATTGTTTACTGGAAATCCTAGATTTCCACAAGTACTGATAGAAGTCAACCCGTATTGATACGATCCCCAATTGCATACTAGTATAGCCAAAGCTCGTATTGATACCCTACACAAGGGTTTGTACCATTTCCTTGAATTAAGATTTCACATCACTTTCTTCGATCCCTAAAGCTTATGAAAGTCATTAGGGTTTGTTTACTAATGAATTTAATTAATTAATATTAATTAATGGCTTTATGATCATTTTTTCGAATATTACCAATTATCAGTCTATTTAGTATAATTTCCATCGAATATGCAAATTCATATCTCAAGCATTCAAGCAACACAACATGTAAATCAACAAATCAATTAATTATTCAAATATTAAAATGACCTTATACGGTCTTTAAAGCTCATAATAGTCTCGAACATTCTCAAGCTCATCAGAAATCTCAATAATACCAAGTCTCGTAATACCTATCTCAACACATGCTTATTTTTCTCTATCTATTTTGCAAACACTAACAAGCAAGACAATTACACTTATGATGCTCATGAAGCATTTCAAAGTTTGAGATGTACTAACATCAAGAATAACGATAAATCCACCTATAAGCTTTTCGATTACTCTACTTTATCCGATATCATATCCCGAATATTCCTCATATAAAAATGAAAATGAAAATATATTAATTTCATGCATCCCTTATTCAATTCACAAGGTTAAACACATAAAAATAGCTTACCGAGTTTAAATTTGGCGAAATGGACTGTGCCATCAGACTTAAAACGTCGAGAAACCCCCAGGTAAAGTTCTCTGAAAAAATTTAATGCCGATCAATGGTCAACGCCAATTAACGGTGGTCAACGGTAGCTCGACAACGGTTAATGGCGGCTCAGCTCGATTGGTGGCTAAAAAAATTAGCTCGGTCCATATACAGGCTAGCTCGTTGTGCTGCGGCTCGGCTCAGCAGGTCAGCTCAAACGGCTAGCCCAACAGCCAGACCCGATAAGTAGTTGCCTTACCCGCAGTTGGAGGTCGCCCACGCGCAGGCAACGGTGCGTGTGGAGGCTTTCGGTGGCTGGACGGCGACTGTATGACCCTATTTTAATTCTCTCAACGTCGGTGAGCACGATGGTGGTCTCAGTTTTCCATTCTGAGCACTCTAACCCCTTCAACTCAATAATCTAAAATTTCTTTTCTCTTACCCCCCTCGACGGCGGCTTTGAAGGTGACGTCGCTGGTACTAGCGAACTCGTCTCGATGAGATAAACACAATAGTGTTAGAGGTGTTGACAATGGACAGCCGAATCTTCGTAGATTGGAGTTTGAATCTCCCCATAACTTTTTCTCACTTTTCTCTTCTCTTCTCTTTCTCCTATCTACTTTTCACTTTTTCCTTTTTTGGCTCCATTTTATCTCATTCTTCCCTATTTAAAATTCAAATCTTCCTCCTCAATATAATGAGCCCAACTTAATAACCTCAACTTGGACTTCTAAAATAAAGGCCCATAACCCAAGTCCGAAACTCGATTCACTAACCTAAAAATTAAGTCGTTACAGCTACATTTAGATTTACTAAAGGCCTATTTTTGAACCTTGTCCAATTTTGACCTAAATATCCACGGCGATAGATTCTTAGCGTTTTTTAATGAGTCTTAGCTTTATTGAAAAGAGGCCAATCCTTTTATCGAGCATAGGGGCAATGGCCTCATTAAGTCTCGAACGGGGATTTAAATCTCAGAACGTTACCGAGATCGCGACCGCTATATTGCGTATCGCCGCTGTCCGAAACTGATATTTCTGATATTAACGGTGTGAAACAGAATCACACCGATTACGGCGGATAGCGGCTGCAATCGCGGCGGTAACGACCAATCGCGGTGGTAACAGCCTGTTATTTTTCGTTATTCACCCAAAACTAAAAAAATGAGAGATTTTAAGAAGAATACCTTCGGATTTTTTTTGATCCCGGAGCTCCGGCAGTCGGTTGGACAATCCCAACGGTGGAAAGAAAGATGGCGAGGAGGGGAAGCACATACTCCGATCTTGTTTCGATCCGACAGTGAAAAAGCGAGATCGACGAGGGGAAAGTCGAGAAGTTCAAGACCGCTTTTGAGACTTTAGAGACATTTTTTGAAAAATCTATTCTGATAGAATGAAAGAGGACGCTGAAGGGAGTCGATTGGTGCCTGAATCGACGGTGAAAGAGTGGTTTATTTGTAGTGAAATAAAAGGGGAATGAGAATAGACGGAGAAGAAAGACTTAAACTTTTCCTTTTATTGCTTAAAATATTATTAATATTAATATTATTATTAATTATTAAATTTAATATTGTTTTGGAAATGAAAACAATTTGAAATAGGGGAAAACAAAGCATTTAATGTTTTAATATTATTTATTATTAATATTATTAATTATTTAATATTTTATAATACATTTATTCTTTATTAATATTATTATAATGCATTTATTTTACTGTAAATAAATCACATTATTTAATTTTTTAATTTTTTTTAGTTTATTTACATGTTTATATAATTATTTATTAATATTATTATTTTATTGTTTATTAATATGTTTATAATGTTTATTAATATTTTAATAAAACTCAAATTATTTAATTTTTAGTTTTAAATTTTTAATAAATTTAATTATTATTTTTTGTAAGTTTATTCACATGTTTAGTTCTTTTATTGATGCATATTATTTAATTTAATCATATTCATATGATTTTATTATCCAAACTTTAAACTAAACAAAATCACTAGACAATCTAAGAATTCTTTAAACAAAATTTCTCTTCCACTTTAAATTTATATTAATAAAATTTCATAATTGTTAGAAAACACTTTAAAAATCATTAGAAGTTATCTATTATGTTTAAAATTATAATTAGTATGTTTTACAATAAATTGTGCAATTTTTTTTAAAAAAAAATCACGACCGCGACACCCGCAGTGACCGCAACAGCCTCCGTTATATCCGAAAACGCGATAACCACGACGCGACCGAAAACGTAACCGCGACCGAAATTTAAATCCCTAGTCTCGAAGAGGAATTTGAAAGACCCGGTTCCATATCAATAGGGACGTTATGCAGTTGTTGAACTCCCGAAGGCCCATCCGAAGGGGGGGTCTGCCAAGGAAGATCTAACAGCATCGTTGTAGCCGACATTTACTTCTTTCCTCAAAGCAGAGTTATCATTAGGTGTTTGATTGGTTCCCATAAAGTCCCTAGCAATCCTAGGAGATAGTGAAGCCTCCACAGCATTAACTTCACGTGGGAAATCTTCGAACCGGCAACTATCCACTTCATCTGTAAAGTTCGTCGAAGGCCCTTCATCTAGCCAGCACCGGTCATCCTCAAACTCTGCTGTCGAAACCCTTATGGAAAATTTATCCTCGTTCAATGATACTCGTGCAGAATTTGAAACATCAGATATAGATGACACTCCTGCAAGAACTCTGGCGGAGTCGAATCTCTTTCTAGTCAAAGTGTCTTCAACTATCTTTATGACATTTCCCCATTTACTGACTATTGATTCAATTACTGTGGCATGCTAGGAAAACAATGGAAACCCTTCGATATTTATCCAAATTTTTATTTTTTTTCTTTCATACGAAGTTGTTGATAGTATCAATATCCTCGAACCAAGATTCCAACAGTGAGATCTTGAGGTCCTAGAATATCAGAACCTGTTCAGCTTCCAAACACTGAACAATAACGAAAAAACTTGACCATATGCAAACTTTGACATTAGAACCATCAGACCGCAAAGCTTCTTGAACGAAATCTGCATCGTACATACCTTTTACTTGATTCCGATTTTGAGGGAGAAAAAGGTATCTGTAGTGAAATGTCGACTTCATTACAATCTGGACCTATGCTGCCTGACATTATGAGCAGGATCATCTACATTCTTCTTAGAATGAGAGGTATTTAGCAGTGCATCCTTGAAAGATCTCCCGATCGTGACAGTCGAAAAGTTTCTTTTGATGGCCACCTGTGGATGCTCATTCCTCACTGTAGACGTATTATTAGTCATCGCGGGCTTGGAAGGCTTCTTTCAAAGAAAACTTTTATGGTATACCCATCCATTCTTCTATTATTACCGCGCTCAACAGCCCTTAAGGCATCATCCCGGCAAGCAAATCTTACGAATGCGAAAGTATATTTGTTGTTGATTCTCTTTGCATTGTGGTGAGCTATGTAAACCCCGAGAACCTTCCTGTATTCTAAAAACGCCTCTTTGAGAGTTGCACTGCTAAATCCAACCGGAATAGCGATACAATAACAATCACGGTACATTACCAACCGGGTACACCTTTCAACCCATGGGGCACCAACCACAATCATCGATTAGACGCTTAATCCACTAACGAGGGTCTACAGTACTGTTTAACCCCTCTACCGTTAGGGAACTCGGATAGAGTTTTCGGTACACAGATCTAAACCCCTCAACATCCAAGGCGACTTATTATAGTGCACTCAATCCTATGGCCGGCCAATTATATCCAGTAAAAATTTTAAAACCACATCACTTGCCAATATAATTAACCATTTTAACATTTACCCTACTGTTTTTAACAAGCATTAACCAAACCATTTTTCCAAAGCAACAACCATGTTTTACAACATGAGCATAACCATATACTTACAAGGATCACTTACCATGTGCATCCCTCAGCAATTCATGCTCAAAAATAGTATATCAAATACTTTAAAACATGTTGAAATAGTAGGTAATGTGTAAATCAAAACAAGTGCATTAAACCATTAAACACTAGCACGACCGAGAGAGAAAATCCACTTTCACTTACTTCCAAGTTTAAACCAGCGTATCAAAGTAAATTTAAACTCCCATAAACCACCTTTAAAACATTTCAATGCTGGAATCCACGTTCTCACTCACCAATACGCGAAGCCTTGATTTGCCGACGCGAAATCAAGCATCCGAAGCCTCCAACGCTTCACCGTTTGCTTCCAAAACAACCTCCCCTGTTTAAACCACATTACAATAGAGGATTAATGCATCACAATGCATTTACAACACTGCAACAGAAGACCCTCACGAATCCTTGCATTCACCTCACAAAAACTCT
The DNA here is from genome assembly GCA_019671005.1 of Hibiscus mutabilis. NCBI lineage: Eukaryota > Viridiplantae > Streptophyta > Magnoliopsida > Malvales > Malvaceae > Hibiscus > Hibiscus mutabilis. The sequence goes on along the minus strand of CM033739.1, from coordinate 31,473,412 downwards.
ACCTCAACAATCGAAAACTTCAACTAATCATTTCCAAACACAACCTAGTCACAACCTAACAATCTAACACCGTTTTTATCATCAATTAACATCTAGAAACAGAATCAAATCAACCTAACACCTCCAGCAATTAACTCTCTACCCTCGGGCAGTCGTATTCGTATTTAATTAAAGCTCTCATCTCGATGGCATATTCAAAATAAGAATCTACGACAGAAAAATGCAACATAACATTAAGCAAGGATCCAAGATAACCTGCATTTTCAAAAACAGTTATTTTTGCATCTGTAATAATAAGGTAATGTGTCACTAGAATATACCCCATCATGACATACATTATGTACTGAAACAAAAATCATGTAATCAAACATTGTACACTTCAATCAACACCTAACAAACATAAATCTGTCTTCCAACAATCGTAACATGGCTCTGATACCACCAAATATAACCCTTGCAACCCGGTCTAGCCTCCAAGACCGAATTACGAGTATCACATTAGGTTTGCCAAAGCAAACCCGAACTAAACCACCTAAATTGATTTTTTTCTTTTTATCTTACCTAAATGCTTAATTAAGTCTTATGGTGAAACGAATGACAGCAGAAAACAAAGCAATCATTTAATTATAAGACTATAACTTTAGGGACCAAAATGCAATTTCATAAAAATGGAGGGTCTAATTCCATTTTAATGTCACTGACCTTTAGTTAAGTTCATTACATGCCTCGATGTGAAATTACAGTAAGATTGGATAACAAAACCAACATGAATCGAACGTTAAGTAAAATAATGACCAATTTGCAAAGAATCAAATTACATCAGGCAAATAATTGAATTAAAAGACTTTACATCAGTACAGTCCACCCACGTACTGATACTAGCCAAAGAAACGCCCATGTATCGGTACACTTACCCGAGTATTGATCCATATAGCATATATTAGAAACAGAAGATTCTAGTAGCTAAAACACATACCGATATGGTACCCCAAGTACCGATACCTGGTATAAATTCCACAAGGGCATACCGATACAGTGGCTATACATATCGATACCCTATTGAAATTCTCAAACATTTGAGCCTTGTACAAGCCCGCGTACCGATTTTGGGATACCTTTACCGGTAATATTGGATCTATAATGGCCTTTTGGACAAACATATAACATCTAGGTTCAGTCAAACATGTTCCAAACATCAAGTAAACATCATTCAAACAAATCATCATCGGAATACTATCAAAGAATAAGAGCATGGCCAACATGGAATTAAAAGAAGCAATCAAGGTAGACCTATAGGCATGGTATCTACCTAAACATGCATAAACTTCCCCAAGCTCCCCATCAACCTCAAACAACATTGAACAAGTCCAAAACCAATAGAGAAACATGTCCAAACAGAAAACACCTCAGTACATGTCTCTCAAACACCCGTGGTCACATTGCTCTTTATTACTACAAAATCAAATATAAAACCATACTTGTAAAAGAAACAAGTCCTTGGATATCCTTTTGCCCAAAATGCTGCCTCTAAAAGCTCACTTATTTGCAAGGATGAGAATAGAGCATAAGCACGATATGCTTAGTGGGGGATTCTCAAAAACACTCATCCATGCATTTTTAAACCATTATATAAAACTAAGTTTAAAACCAATTAGCCAATAAATCATTTCTGTATGTATATCAAACCATATGCAAAATGTGCAAATGTATGAACATTTCATTTGCAAAGCTTAAAGAGCAATACATGCATAGAACACAATATGAAAATCCTTTTTAAACCATCTTGATACATTAATTCATATATTGGCATTATAGTGACCAAAACAAGTCCATAGCATTTTTATAAAACATATTGAATACACAGATTTCCAAGTGGTCCCTTTAGCCTACCAATTTATATCCACCAGCTCGAGTATAACGGTACAATCACAACCCCTCAAGAGTTGCGGTTCTCAGTGGCTTGAGCATACGGTACAATCACAACCTCTCAAGAGCTATGATGCGACTTATTATAGTGCACTTTAAACCATATGGCATGCCAACTATATCCGATAATATTTATTTTATTGTCACTTAGCCAATATATACTTTTTAAACATGACACCTCACTATTTTTCCATAAGCAACACATAAATCATTTTCAAATGCAATAAACCATGCATAAATCAACTTACACACCTCTTTTGGAAACCATTTACCAAAACTCATGAGAATTCATGTACATAACCAATTCCATTGCATTTCATGTGAAAATCATATATATAAACAGTAGGTAGAAAAACGTTCATTGAAATCAAATCTAGCATTTATAAAACATATGCCAAACTGAGTAATTAAGAGTAAACCACCAAATACTTACTTCTGAGCTTAGTTATGTTGGCTAGACTTAAACTAAATTCCCAAGGTAACTTTTCAAACCTTTAAGAGCTCCAAAATATATTTCCATTCACCGACACACGAAACCTCTCTTGTAGATGCAAAAATCAAGCTTACAAAATCTCTGAATTTACACCGATCAGCAATGAATCGTTCTCCTCTGATTCAGCTACACAAAACCATAAGAAAGATGAATTACTATGCATTCTACGCATCAGCAATTAACATCCCATTCAACTTCCAACAATCCACAACCAAATGCCATCCAACACTACCGAAAACAAACTCTAACAACTCCTAAAAAATCTCAGCTACTTCCTAATGATTTGATCATCCAAACATCATCAAATAACATCAAGAAACATAATCAAACCATCCTTATACTTCCAGCAACCACAGAAACCTAATCTTAACCCAAAATCTCAAGAAAACAACCTAGAAAATTAACTAATCAAATAGTTTAGGGATTTATTTTATTATCCTCATTTCATAATATCAAAATACATTACAAATATGGTTTAAATAGATCAAAACATCTATCAATTCATTACTTAATAATCTTTAACCAAACCACCAATCAAAACTTGATAAAAATCCATTTATATTGAATCAAATATCAAAATCCCATAAGAAAACAATATCAAAGAGCCAAACACTTAGGAGTTTTAATAAAGAACCTTGATTAGATGGGAGAACAAAAATTACCTTTAAAGATGACTCATCTCCTTAATTGGCTCAATTGCTTTGTAAAACTACCAGAAAAATAGAAGATGTTTGATAAAAGAATAGGAAAAGAAAAAGAAATCAAAGTGAAATGAAGATCAAGGGATCTCTGAAAATATTTTTAAGAGAAAACATAGTTTGGCTAAAAAGAAAATGAGAGAAAATGATTTTGGAAAAGTTAGTTACGTGAGAAAAAAGATGAAAATGATTAATGGATCAAAATCCTTTTTAATCCTTTTAACATGTCTTTAAAACCACTTTAAAAATAGACCAATTAAGTGAAAAGTCCGATTAAAACAAATGGGATAAAATCTCTCTACAGATTCTAAGTTTTGGCTTTTTTACATTTTAGTCACTAAAATAGTTTTGAAATCTTTACATTTTGGTCACTAATCCAAAATTTCCTTTAATTTGAATTTATTTTATCAAATTAATACTTCAAAATGCTTAATATATTAATTAAACATTTTAGGATATTTTTTTCTAAATTTATTTTAACCAAAAACTATTTATTTCAAATTATTTCCCAAAACTAGTCGATTTAGCTAACCCGGTTCTCCCGAACCGTCTAACCCAACCCCATAATCTTCTAGGCCCAAATTCAGGGCGTTAAAACTCTCCCCTAATTAAGAAATTTTATCCTCAAAATTTACCTGAGGGGAAAAGGTACGAAAACTACTTTCTCATGTTCCCTTACTATCTCACATGGCTTCATCGACACATCGATGTCGCCACAACACCTTCACTAACTCAACAGTCTTCCCACGAAGAACCTTACTGCTGGTATCCAAAATCTTCACCAGATACAATATTTAACTCGACGACTATTGGAGTGTCGTTACGATCGATCCAGTACCGAGTACCGGTACAATCAATCCAGTACCGGTATCGATAAACCTTGCCAAATTCTAGTAGTTCTTTTTCTTATTGGTATGTGTATTGGAGTATCGATACCTATGGGTACGGTACCGGTACACGTGGTCTAGTACCAATACCCACTAGGAAATCTACCCGAGAAATATCATTTGGAGCTAGAGAGGCTGGAAAATTGTGGATTATGGTCCAATATGCTCCTTAAAGTGTAACAAGATGTAATTAACCTTGTAACTGAGATTTCACCCCTATATGCGAGCATAATGAGATAGAAGCTTGCTTGATTATTTAGAGAACTCTAATAATTTGAGATGATGATTAATACTTCCCACAAAGTACCATAGGCTTAGTAATAATAAATCGAGAGGTGAACCATGTTGATAATGTCATGCCTTGGGGTATTTGCTTGATAGCTTGGCTTGGAGCCACTTACCTCTTAGTGGGGTATATTAATGCTCGGGGAGCATATCTCATTTTATGATGGTGGTATAAGAATCCGGGTGTCCTAGAGTCAGTACTACGATACTTAATTAAAGGGGTGTGTACTTAAGGCTATATGAGCAAGTACATCTGACGTACTCAAGGGCTATGTGATCTGGGCGCGGTTATATAAGGGGATGTGTACTTAGGGCTATGTGAGAAAGTACATATGTCGTACTTAAGTGCCATGTGATCTGGGTGCAGTTATAGAAGGGGATGCGTACTTAGGGTTATATGAACAAGTACACCCGATACACTCACGAGCTATGTGATCTAGGTGCGGTTATTAACATATCCGTGGCTATGGGATCTAGATACAGTATTTAACTCGACAACTATGTGAGCTCGAGTAATCCTAATGGCTTGGTGACCTTAGCTAAGGGCAACTTGTGGCTAATGTGATCCAAGTACGTTCAGGACATATCTGTGTCTATGGTGATCCGAATATAGTCCATTCAACCTGACGACTATGTGAGCACGGGTAGCACGACAGCTATGTGAGCACTAGTATTGTAGGGCTATATAGTGATGTATGGATTTAGTTATGTATGCTGTTATAGATGTTATAGATGATAGCTTATGAATGTTTTAATCTCGATAGGCTGGGTGATCTCGAGCTTTGTGAAGCATTGTGGAACATGTAAGACTTCTTGTAGATTAAGGATGCCTTGAGATATGTGGTCTAAGAACTCTAGGTTTTGTAGGCTAGATGATGACTCATAGATAGTGAAGCCATAACTATGCTCTCTAGACTATATTATATCGCATACTTATTTTATGATAATCACGAATTGTGGTAGAGTAGAAATGTACCACTGAGCTTTGTAAGCTCAACGTTCGGAATCATTGTTTTTGTTTCACAGATTAGTAGGTTGATAGTGATCGAGGAGCACATCATGGAAGGATTTCCCAAAACTCATCACCTCATAGTACAATACTTAGTATTTAGTCTTGGGCTTATGTATTCATAGGACCTTACAAAATGTGGTGTCTGTAACCCTATTTTGAATATTATTTTTGATTTACGGTGTTTAAACTTGGAGCTCCTATTTTGTAAACAAATTTATATTGTTTATTTAATCGTGAATGGTTTAATACTTTTAAATGATGGCTAAATCTATGGTTTCTAAATGGAAATTTGTTGGGTTGGATTTTGGGTAACCAGAATGTGACACTTTGGATTCGAATCAGGATCAGGGTGTTACATTTCTTCTCTTTAATTCTTTTACCAATTGTATCAATTATCACCAATTTATCATGAATCCCTAAATCTTCTTTCTTCAATCCTATTTCTCATGGTCCAACATTGAGGTTCATGCTTAGTTTTAAAGGGCGTAAGACGCACCAAGAAACAGAGCGTAGGCTATCGCCTTTCGTAAACGTGGCACATTTTTGTGCTAAAAATTTGTAAATCAAACCTAAAGTATATTTTTTACTTAAAACAACTTGATAATTATAGTATAAATGCAATTTAAAAATAAATCTTATTTTTATAAAATAATAATAAATTAAATGAAACCTAAAGTATATTTTTGTGATAATTAAATGAAAATTTCAAAACTATTAAAAATGAGATTTTAAAATATTAATAAATTTATATTATTTCAATATGTAATTTTAATATTTTATTTAAATTAGTAAATATTTAAAAATAAATCTTATTTTTATATTAATTTACACTAAAATTAGTATTAAAAATTAATCATCTCTGTCTAAATCAAGTGTTTTAGTCACAATTTTTATAAAATAATAATAATTAAAAAAATCTTATTTTTTAATAAGGAGCTGATAAGAAGAATGTGTTCAATAAACCAAACAATCGGGCCCATAAAAGTCATAAAACAATACAATTAATTAGAAATAATTTTAAAAAAAACAACTTTTTTCTTACGTGGGCTTTTTCTTCAAGTCTTCTTTTTCATAAGACTTCTCTCCTTCTTCTGTTCATGACAGATTTTTTTTAAAAAAATTTATTGGTAGGTCACTCGACCTAGGAGGTATACGAATAAATTTCTCCTTGATGACCAAGGAATGGCGTGGGTGTTCGCAGCAGATGATCTCTAACGTGTCATCGGAGTGAGTTGTGGGGCAGTCAAATAGAGTGTTAGGGTGACTAGAGAAAGAAGGCTAGTTGAAACTTAGGGGTTTGAAGAAGGAAAATAATTATTATAGATAAGTTTCAATACTTAACATCAACCTAAAATATTACGAGAAGTGATAAATATCGACATTTGAAACTAAATTTCGATACTTAACCGCTAGCCTAAAATGTTATCTAAAAGTGTAATATATTTTGTTGGTGGGTAACTTTCAGTTATGTATTTGTAACATTTCTGTTTGTACTGCATGGTAGCGGTATCGTAATCATGCCGCACCTAGACTCACCAGCAAATTGAGATATGACTTAAGCCATAGAAAAAGGGACAATTCAATGGTTTGGCCCTTGATTTCCCTAAGGCTCACAAATACTGCCCAATATTTCTAAAAATTACAAAATAACCTCAGAAACTTTTCAATATACGCAAATCTCGTCCCAACTATTACATAAATTCACGATTTCCTTTAGCCCCAAATTGAGGGTATGACATTGTCTGTCAGACCCGTAGCAACTGAAGCCTCTTCCAAAAACATTTTTTCTTTAATTTCATAGATGGTTTTGGTCTTGTCTTTGCATTCAAGTTTTTTACTTTTTTTTTTCAAAGTTGTTTCCTTTTACTTTAGGAATTAGGATCCAATCGGTTATCAAGGTTTGTTCACTCACCATGCACCGACTCATGTCTTACTTAATGTTGACCAAAATGCTAACATCTGATATTGACTCCATAGTATTTAAGCTCTCCTTGTTAGTATTATTTCCTTTTTGGGCTCTCCTTTATTTTGGTGGACATTTTATACCGTGAGTTTTAAATTAACTTTTAGAGTCGCATTTTTATTAGTAAAGGTAGTAAGAATATTTTTTATAATAAAAAACGTTTTTCAAACCAAATTTTAGAAAAAAATTTAAAAACTTGACTTTTAGATTTAAAAGCATTAAAATATCATTTTTTTACTTTCTAACGTCATGTTTAAAATCAACAATACGACTTTTCATAGCACTTTTATAATAATTTTAAATTATAATTTTTTTAACATTACTTTTTAAAAGAAAAAACTGTGTATATTTTAAGTTTATTAAAATTTAGGCTTTTGAAAGCTGGTTTAAGATTTAAGGTTTATGAATTTAGGTTGTTGGGTTTTTTGGTTAAAAAGTTATGGGATTTAAAATTTAAGATTTAGAGTTAGAGTTTAGGGTTGTACGATTTAGGATTTAGAAATTAGATTTTAAATTTTATAGAAAGATGATTATTTAAGGTTTAAGGTTTTAGGTTGTGGGGTTTTTTTTAGTCAAAATATTGTGGATTTAAAATTTAGGATTTAGTGCTAAAATTTAAGGTTGTACGGTCTAAGATTTAGAAATTAGATTTTAAAATTTATAAAATAATTGTGTATTCTTTACACAGATTATATATCAAAATATAACTCTTTTAAAATATAACAAAAAGTACTTTTGACTTTTCTCTCAAAACCCCCTCTCATAGAATCATTTCTCTTTCATTTGTAGGCGATTTTTCGACGACCTCGGCTTCGCCAGGAGTCGTCGCACACCGTCTTCTCTACATCCTCCTCTACGTTCGAATGACCATTTCTCCTTCTTTTCCGATGTCATTTTCCCTCTTTTGATCTTGGCTGCTCGCTGGGAGCTTTTCTCCCTAGCATTAAGGCTCTCTTTCGGGACGTCGCGTGATGGTCGATTAGGGTGTCTCTTCCGACTAAGGTAGTTCGGGTGGGAACAACAATAGGCCTTTTATTTTCTTTTCTCAGTGTTTTTGGACAGTAACCCTGGGGTTTGCTGTCAGAAAGATCTTTGGCTCGGCTACCGGCTCTATTTTTTTTTCCTTTTTGCCCTCTTATTTCCGACAACTCATAGATTTTGACGAGGTGATAGGATCGACTCTCTCTCTACATTTCTTCAAAATTGCCTACTCTTCTGTGATCCTAGATGCAACATGCAGTGAAGAATAGATTTGTTGGCGTATTCTTGTCTCGTTTTTCTCTTGCTGATTTTGTTGGCATGTTGTGCCTCCCCTAGTGTTTGTTTCTCTTACTTGTTGTAGGAATTTTTCTTGCTACTTTTGTGTTTATGTATTATATTTTTTTGATCAATTTTTCTGTTTTCAGTTTTTTGTTTCTACTTTGATTTTTTGCCGATCAATTTTTTCGATTCGATTGTGACTGACTTGTTGTTTTGTCTCGTTTGTATTTCATTGTTCTTGCTTGTATTGTGTTTTTGTTTTAATGCCAATTGATCTTCAGTTAAAAAATATAACCCTTTTCAAAATCTACCAACACTAAAAAACTAACCTTAAATACTTTTTTTTACCAAATTAAAGTTTTCACACGAAATAATTAGTTCATGGTTTTTTTTTTTAAATGTAAAGAAAATTTATAGATTCTTATCTTATAGATCATAATGATCAGATTCAGACTAAGCCAAAAATTTTGTATTACAGTGTAAAAAATTAAAAAATATGGTGTAAAATTTAAATTACAGTGCCAAAATTTTAAAAATTGTGTAAATATTTCGTTAAACAGATATTAAAAATTATTTTTGTATTAATGGTTATAATAAAGTTTAAATATTTTTTATTTTTATAAATAGATCTAAATAATTTAAAATTTAAGAATATTATTTAGTAAAATAAATTTCATTAAAAAATATCAAATTTTGAAAAAAAAAGGAGAAAAAAAAACGTGTTCTACTTTTGCACAACTTGTTGTTGTCTTTTTCCTAATGTATTTTAATATTTATTTTCTTTTGCTAAATATTATTGTGTCCAAAGAGGAAGAGGAAGAGAAAGGGTGGTAGATTCTTCTTCCTTCGCTGATACTCAAACACGTAACGCAACAGATCTCATTACCACAAAAATAATGGGAATAAATAACACTCAACTAGTTTGATCCAAAAAAATAACACTCAACTAGATTCATGTGGGCCCGATTCCACCAGAATCCCGCCACCAAAGAAAATTCACTCTTCCTCTTCTTACAAACTTCCATTTTTTCTCACAATCCAAACATTGTTTTTCTTGGCTTTCATTCTATTCGAGTCACCGAAAGAAAATAATGGAGCCGCTCTGCCCCAATTTTGATCTCCTCAAATCCTCACGACCCACTTCCGTTCCCCTCTTTCCGCATCGATTCTCCTCCATAAATAGTGGCATTACAAAAAAAACCTGCGCGACATTTCCCTGCGCATCCTATAACCGCAACAGTAATCCTCACCAGTCGGTTAAAACACAACAATCCACCGCTCAACATGACTTGCTCAAGTCGTTAAAAAAAGGGGTTGTTGGTTTCGCCGCCGCGGCCACGGCTCTGGCCGCCGTCTGTAGTGATTCTTCGGCTTTTGCTGAATCTCTCACCGTTGCTTTCCCTGTTTCCCGCGCTCAAGAGGTGATTCTTTTTCTGGTTTTTACTGTTCGAAATGGTTTTAAATTACTGATTGATTGAAGGGTTTTGTGTTAGGTGAACACAGTGCAAAGGACTCTTGTGGAGTCTTGGGGGTTGATAAGAGAAACATTCGTTGACCCTACATTTAATCATCAAGGTAATTGAATTGTTTCCCATTCTCCCTTTTTCCCCCATTACATAAGGAATTGGTTTTCTTTTTGTTTCCGAAAGTGAAAAAGAAGAAGCTCTAGCACGTTTTGAAATCTGACTGCAGAAGCAAGCAGTTGTTCATGCTTTACTTTTCTTTAAAAATGGAAAATAGATTAAGCACTCCATTTTTTTCTGTAAGCTCTTAGACTTTTACTGTATTCAAGTTAAAGCTCTTAGCCTTACATTTGTATTAAATAAATCTTTATTCTAAATGGAATTTTTGACATTTGTAACAGTCAATCTGCACATAGAAGCTGATATGGTCTATAACGTGGCTGAAATTGGGGAAAAAACGTTATTTCCTGAAAAAAAAGTTTTTAAAAGGTTAGGACTTAGGAGTTTATTTAAATACTAACTAAAAGCTAATGGCTTATTTGGATGAAGTGAAACTATATGAATTTACTTAAGTGGTAAATTTGAAAGACTTTTGCTATTTTAGCAAAAAAAATTGGTTTTACCTGCATTGCATGTGAAAAAATCATGTTAGAACCTAGGAAGCCTGGGAAATTAATACAAGTAATTTACAACACGACATCTGTGGGATTTAAGAAAAATTAGGACATGGTTATTAGCAAAATAAGACAATAAAATAGATCTTTTATATGATAGTATACAGTAAAAATATAAAATTGATACTTTTCAATTAAATATGACTAGCATACAAGTAATTTTCCTTTTTTTAAAAATTATTTTTAATTTAAAATTTTTAATCTCAATAATCCTATCAGACTAAATTACACATTTTTAATCCATATTTGGAAGAAAAATGCAATATATATATGTGTGTGTGTGTCTTCAGACACATTCAGTCATGTTCTGATCGTGTTTGATTTTACTTTTTTTCTTCTTTTGACATGTTCTCACGTGTCTAACATGTAATCTCCCGTGTTGACACTCGGGCACTTCCTTGACAGAATTGTCCATGCTTTATAGATTTGGATCTGGTGTGCTATAGAATAGAGCTATACTGTTGTTTCAATTGTTCATGATTAATCAATTAATGTTTCAGAAATGCTGTACTGTCCAAGTTGTGTTAGACATAAAGGCAAAAAGGAAATGCCGTTGAAGTTTGAATCTAATAACATCATCTGCAATTGTGTCTAAGTATTTTGGTGCAGTTGAAAGTTAAAAGTCATGAGATTGGGTTCTTAGGCCTCCAAATTCGTTGTGGATAATTAGGTTTTCACAGATGGTTGAGAGTGGTATATATAAGCATAGCATTCTGTTTTATTTGTCCCATTCTTTTGTTGCTTAGGAACTAAGAAAGTACATATAGTGAGTAAATAAATTCTTGAGAGTTACCCTCTTGCAGACTGGGATTTGAAGTTGCAGCAAACCATGGTGGAAATGTTTCCCTTGAAGTCAGCTGATGCGGCATATGGTAAAATCAGTGGAATGCTTTCAACACTCGGAGATCCCTTTACTCGGATCATCAGTCCAAAGGTATCATAATCAGCTTCCTTTGACTTGTGTGAACTGTGCTTCGGTTTAGCCAGGATAATTTTATATGATATTGGTACAAATAAGTAATAAATATGATGAATATGTGGCTACTCATTTGTTATGTCCTTTCACCTTGCCAAGTTACTAGTTGCTCTTAGGGTTACTCAATCTTTGTGATTACAGTATTTTTTATTTTTTGATTGATGAATCTATGGCAAAGGATTACTATACCATTCTATCTCACACAATAGTTTTCTCTTTCAGGAGTACCAAAGTTTTAGAATTGGAAGTGATGGGAATTTACAAGGTGTTGGTCTATTCATAAGTGTTGAACCAAAAACTGGTCATTTGGTGAGTGCAAAAATTTGATCTTACAATTCCAACCTTTTGGGAAGCTCAGGAAAAATCTACGCTTTCTAGTGACAAGCATTTTAAATTTTGTTAGTTCATAAATGATAATGGATTGGAGACGAAGAGCTTTCCTTCAGGACTATTGAAAACTGATTTAGCATAAATTTCTTCCCAGAAAGTTCACAATTTTTTTTGGCACTAATGAATGGTTTCAACATTCTGTTGAAATTTGACAGTTAATCTTTTGTATGTTAAAATCTTTCCTTTTTAGCATTAATTATAAGTTCATGCATTGCAGTTATAATTGATTCAAACAATGCAGGTTGTTTTGTCATGCGTAGACGGTAGCCCAGCTGCTCGTGCTGGTATACATGACGGAGATGAGTTGATTGAGATTAATGGTATGTATGCTATTAAGCTTTTAACCTTGCCCCTTCTACGGTTACATATTATAGTTTTCGTAATATATCGTGACTGAATTTGTTCAGGACTATTTTTGCCTTATCAATTCAAATCCAGAAATACATTAAGTCTACACTTCTTTCTTGAAGATATGATTCATGAGTGCAAAGTCTCCTTTTTGCTGTTTTCGATGTTTCAGGGCAGAGACTTGATGGTGTTGATAGTGAATTAGCTGCCCAGAGGCTTAGAGGCCAAGCTGGAACATCGGTTACAGTAAAACTCCACAGAGTAATTATCCATTTCTGATTCTCAGTAATGTAAATGAAGATTAATAAGTTATCTCCAGTAACCCACAAAAACATGACCATTTTATCTTGACTGGACATTTAGTGATTTGAAATCAGGCCTTCTTTAAATTCATTTCCCTAAAGATCAAATACAGATGTCCAACTTGTGCATCCATTTTAAAAGAATGAGTGAAATAAAGTGAGTTGCAATATTCTATCCCTCCCATTATCACCAACTAGCAGTTATAATCTCTTTGCATTCATAGTGAATCTAATGTAACCCTGCTTCAAAAGCCCGGTCCTAAAGAATATGTCAGCATGTGGAAGATGGAGATTTATCATACCTTTACTTGGTTAACTTTACTGCATTCACAAAAGATAGCAATATAGTTTGTGAAAATGGCATGAGTGTTTGTATCCTTTTTAGTAACATTATTATGTTTCATTTTAACTCTGGAGTTCTTTTTTTCTTTTGTGTATTACTTCTGCTAGCCAAAGAGTTTGGCCAGGTGATCTAAAAACATCATTGGTTTCTCATAATTATTATCCTTAATAAAACTGATGTTTTGTTCTCCAGGGAAATGGTTCTGGAAGTGGTTCTAGTATCAAAGAGGTAACAGATAGTTCAATATTCATTATGCAGGCAATGCTATGTTGTTTATAGTCAAGCAATTCTGCATACAGCACCAGATTATATTATAACAAAATATATATATATATATTTTATCTGTTAATTTTGAAACATGGTTCTTCTACTTGAAGGTCAAACTACCTCGTGAGTTAATTAGGCTTTCACCAATATCCAGTACTGTCATCCCTCATAGAACCCCAGATGGCCGCCTAACAAAGACTGGTTATGTGAAGCTGACAATGTTCTCGCAGGTAATAACCAGTTAACTAGTCTCTTTTCGTCATGCAACATTCTGTGAAAGTAAGGGTCTTGTAATCATGACTTGTGATCTATTTTACTACCAGATAGGTTAATAAGTACATTCCTCTACTCCTTTGACAGACTGCTGCTACAGATATGAAGAATACAATTCATGAAATGGAGAACCAGGGTGTACAATCATACATACTGGATTTGAGGAACAACCCGGTGATTTTTCTGTACTAATTTTGTTGATTGAAGATAATTTTGATGGAATTTCTGTCTTTGATTCTCTCCTCTCAAATCATTGTGCAGGGAGGTCTAGTGAAAGTTGGACTTGATGTTGCTCAGATATGGTTAGATGGGAATGAGACTCTTGTGAACACAATAGACCGTGATGGGCATATGTCCCCTATTAACATGGCCAACGGACATGCTTTAACGCACGATCCTCTTGTTGTTCTTGTGAGTATCAACACTTGTGATATTCAAAATTTTCCTGACAGGAACAATTCAATGTTTTAAAATTCAGACGGAGTTAAACCGGTGAGGTGTCCAGTTATGGGTTCAACTGGTTAGACTGGTTGGTCGTATTAAAATTAATTTAAATATTAAGTGAACAAGTTCAATACTACATGAGTATGAAAGAAAATTATTTTATTAAATGGTGCAAATTTTAATGTAAAATTCAAGGGGCTAAATGTCCAAATTTCATTATATACAATTATCTTTAATAATTTTTTTTTTAAAAATGAGTTAAAAAATTGGATTTCAGGTTTTTTTGTTGATTCAACTGGTTCTTAGCCAGTTCGAGGGATTCCCAGTTGGATGGTATATACTGGACCATATGGACCACCGATTCCTAGTTCAATCAGCTGGTTCAGTCTAGTTTGACAACGTTGGAATAATTCATATTTGTGTTATTTCCCTTTTGTGTATGTGCATGTGGGTGTCTGCACGTAAGTGCTTTGAACAGTTTATTGCTTCTAGTCCTATAATTCATGGCTTCATTGGGCAACCATTCTTGTCATTATGCAAAGTTTATCAGAACATGCATACATTGTCATCTTTTATTGAGTTTACGTAGCGGAATAAATCCGGAAGTCCCACTATTCTTGTTCAACCGTCTACTGTAACTATGGAAAATGTAACCTAGATCAAAATAACATTTCTCAGGAAGAAAGTTTTTCCCTCGTTCATTTGTTAGTAGGCAGGTCTGCCAGAACATAATAAATATTTTAATATGTAGCTTCTCAGTTAATATCCGCCTAACTTGAACCAGTTTATCATTTTTCTTAGGTTAAGGATGTATTAGTGTAATTTTTTCTCAACATTGATAATGTTAGATTGAGACTGGATGAACTAATACAAAAAGAAGTTGAATAAGTACGAATTAAGAAATGTTTAAAAGCATAAGAATGCTTAACTCATAACCATGTCATATACTGAATTGATATACCTTTAGAGTGTTTTTGCCAAGCCTTTTACTAGATTATGGCACTCTCCTTGAAACGTTTAGCTGGATCTCGGAAATGTTGTTGGAAATCTGAAAATATTCATTGCCATTGCCACTGTTTATTTTAATTTCCATTGCGACTTTGAAGTTGTTAACAAAAAATTGAACTATTTGTGATAGGTGAATGAGGGGAGTGCGAGTGCAAGTGAGATTTTGGCAGGTGCACTGCATGACAATGGCCGAGCTATCCTTGTGGGCCACAAGACTTTTGGTAAAGGAAGAATTCAGGTAAGTTTAAAGATCAGTTGGTGTGATGGTAATTCATCTTTCCATTGCACATGTCATTGCTTAGGATATTGGTTAAAAGCTAGTGGTTAATTAACCCATCCAAAACAACGGGATTGAGCGCCGATGGTGCTTGTTTAATTCGTTTCGCTGGTTTCGGCACCATAAATGCTGTTAATTTGAATGACTTGAAGTAATAGATCACATCCCAATTGTTTTCCGGAACTGAGCTTGGCCGCTTTGTCTACTTTAAATGAAGCCTTAATTGTTCAAAGCTTATTCAACATAATTATTGAATGAATATTTTGATTGAATGAATATTTTGCTGCAGAGTATCACAGAGCTACACGATGGATCTGCTCTTTTCGTGACGGTTGCAAAGTATGTGTCACCTGCTCTTCATGACATAGATCAGGTTGGCATAATGCCCGATGTACAATGCACAACCGACATGCTCAATCCTCCCAAGGAAACTTCGAAAGAGAAAAGCCCGGCTTCATCTCTAGAAGCTGATTCATGCATCATGGTAGCAGAGCATGAGTTGGACATCCAAAAACCCAAAGGTACAGCTTCTTGAAATGGCATTAGTCTGCAGAATCGGACTTTCAGATCCTGGAAACCAGATGTATACATCTGAAGCTAGAATATAAACTTTATGTTTTACTTGACTATTAACTAGTACAGTGAACCGTAAGTTGTATATCAGTAGGACTTGGTCTAAAACATTGTACCGGTTGTGCCTCCAGCATGAGCCAGTCCCATATGCTGTTGGGGAAAGAATCAGATGATTTGTATAAATAATTCATCAATTTATTTATAGGGAAAAGATCAAAGTTCAATGCAGTTGCTACATGTTCTTTCTTCTGCATTTTCGACTTGCTAGAAGTTCAATCTGTTCCAGCTGCACACATTGGGGTTCATCAATTCATTGTGCTTGGAATGTCTTTTAGGCTCTTTTCAGAAATGACTTTAGAACGAGATTTTAGGTGAAAAATGGTAAGAACGGTAGTTTAGTTTGGGAAAAAGTTGAAAATTTTAGCATTTCTAAAATCTTGGTTTGGAGACCAAATCAGGTGCAAAAGCTGGTTGAAAAAGCGCAATTTTTAAGTCATTCCATGCAACTTTTCTGTCGCAACCAAAAGTTGGTTTTAAACTTAATGCTGGACGGACCCTTAGTATAAGATGCATTGGTAGATTGTTGTGATCTTTGTGATAAATAGGGGGCTAAAGGGTAAAAATGACTTCAACAAAAAAAAATCAATTATTCTCTTCATAAAATTTTGCCCCGTTAACCAAAAAGAAAAATTATTTGAACTCTTCCGTTTCCGTTGTTGACTAATTTTGATTGTTAGTATATTACTTAGAAACCAATGAGAGAACGATTAACCCTGCTTATTCATTTTTTTCATTTAATACCAACTGAATTCAAACCTTATTCAATGACCAGATATTCTCCTTTTTTTGTGGTTCATATTTAAGTTGTATACAAAAAAGTTTTTTTTTTAAAATATTTTAGTGAGTTATTTATAAAGAATACTCAATTTACAAATGTAATAAAGAGTTTGCATATAAATCTATTAAACTTGAGTTTAATGTTTTTTAATTTTATTTAAAAATTATAGAATGATTCTTATCTTTCATTAATTTTCTAAATCTTTACTTATATGATATTATTTATGAGATGATTGAATTAAATTTAAAAATCAAGTGCATAAATCATTAAGTTGAGGGTGGTTTTGGACAAAAGCAATAGGAGTGATTGCACAAGTCTCCAAAAAAAGAAAGATTCAAAATAGATTAACTTAAATATTTACAAGAGAAAAGAAAATATTAGTTCTGGACTTGATGATAAAGCACATAAGAAAGCAAAAATGATACTCTATTTCATGAATTTTGAGTCATGTTGGACTCGTTTTTATTCAAAAATTAACCTACTATGTACACAAGTCTACAAAAATTTATTTTTTTTAAATTGAGAGTTTCATTTTAATAAATTATACAAAATATTTATATCATTGAGAGTCACATTTTTATTAAAATTGTTTTTATTCAAAATTTAGTCTACTATGTACACAAATCAATAATCATTTTTTAAAAAATTTAAAAGTCTCATTCTAATAAATTGTACGAAAATATTTATATCATTGATTCATCCCTATCAAAGTCGAATCTTATTCATGTCTGTTTACTATTCATAATTGAATTTTGTGACTGTTATTTTTAATGTTTTGTCTCTAAGATTTAAACTTAATTTTTCTTTTTTAATGTGTTTTTATATGTAAATATCAACGCAAAAACACAAAAAGTAAACACCATTCATATGTACACCAATAATATTATTTATTACAAATCAAATAGACAATAATGATAATAACATTACAATAAATTCAATACAATGCAATACATAAATCGCTCAAAAACAAAAACAAAATATAAACAATGTAAACTCACTGCTTCATAAGAGCAAGAAGAGAAACAATAAGAGAGAATGTAACAGCAACACCGGAAACCGACAGGGAGAAGGCGGCTCCGGTGTCCATTGTCGGGGAAGGCGCCGCTGCACTGTTCTGAGCCGATACAGTGGTGGCTACCGAGAGGACAACTGCAACAACAAACATCATAATGGCCTTGGAGAAGCAAACTTCAGCCATTTCTAAAAACTGAATTAGCAAAGAAATGGGAAATTTAAACAGGAAAAAGATGAGAAATTGTACTAAAATTTTTTCACTGTTCGTTAGTAATACAACATATGAATGTTTGGGGCTGTATATATAGGAAAGTGGGAAGGGTTTTGTTTTAGAAAAATCAAAGGGGGGAAGCTTTGAACAGCTCAAAGGGTGGTGGGTGGGTGGTGTTTGATTGGTTCATCTGCTGGAAGAAGACACGTCTTGAGATGTTGGTTGTTATTTTAAGGTTCGAAGGCCATTGTCGGTTGGCATGTTGTCTTGTAAGAATGGGAAACCTTACCCAACACCATGTGGCCATGTGCAAGTAATACAACTAATATCCAAGGCGGCTTACCTAACGTCACAATCATTGTTTCATTCCTCTTTCCTCTAATTCTAGAATCCAACAAATAGTCTGAGCTGAAAAGATAATGATATTTATCTTAATAGATTCGGATACAATTTTGTCTGCAAAATATGTATCTTATTAAAGAATTAAAAAAAGTATGAATAAATTCTATCTTGTAATTACCCTGAGATTATTGAAAAAATTGCTCTAATTCTAAATTCCACCCCTATACTTAATGTAATCTGAGATGCTAGTCTATTTACTTTAATTTATCATAATTTGATCCTCTATTCTACAAAGTTGAGAAATCAAGCTAGTTTTCAAAAACATATATATGAACTTGAAATGTTGAATTTTAGTAATTTGTTGCTTATAACTCACTAAACTATTGTTATTTTTATTTAATTATATGCAGATAAATTGTTCAACTTCTAATTTTCAGGTTAACAATTTAGCGACAAGGTTCAAGAATGTTACCTAATGGACTAACATATGAATTCTCATAACTTAGAAGAAACAATTTTCGACAAATTAAAATAGGGGATTAAATTCATAATTTTCGATAAATTTTGCTGTATTGATGATTATATATTTATATAACAAATTTTTATGCTATACTCATTGCAGTTAAATTATCCTAGAAGGCAACACTATTCAAAGAAGGAATGGGAAATGGTAGAAGTAGAAGCTTTCAATGGGTCAGAATTTTACGTTTCCTTCAAGATTGATAGAAAAGTCTCAACTACAAAATCGTGAGGGGAAACGATTAAAAATGGTGTCCCAAAATGGTCAACTTTTTATTGTTTCTAGATCTCTCTTGCTTTTCAAAGGACAAGGAAAGAAAAATCACTAGTCAAAATGTCATTATATTTTTATTTATCTAAATAATAATAATAATTTTTTTTGCACATTACAAATTTGTTCTCACTTAATCTCATTTTGGTTACTGAAGTTAACTTTTTTTTTAATTTAATCACCCAACTTTCGAATTGTTCATGTTTTACTCATCCCACCATTAAATCAGATGACATGACTTATTTTATTAATAGTTTTATAGTGTGGTATATTTTATTATTATTTATTCCAAATAGGATAAAATTAAAAAAGGCTAAAGTGATATTTTTGCTCCCGAGTTTGACCCGAATTAGCAATGTTGCCCCTCGAGCGAAAACGCAGTCAATTAGGTCATCCAGTTCGCAAATTGCAATAAACTAGCCCCTTGACCAACGTTGACCGACGAAACTGTTAAATGCTACATATGTGGCCATTAACCAATGCCATGTCACGGCTAGCATGTCAAAATGCTGACGTGGCATCACAATTTTTTTAAAAAAATTAATTACGTGTCACCATCTGAATGGTTTTAAAGTAAAGAGTTAACTAAAATTATTATATGTATGAGTTGGGGATCAATCCTAGGTCTAGTGCATGAAAAGCATAGAGCTTTTCCATCAAATCAATCTCTTAACCTTGTCATTAAACACTAATTATAATATATATGTAACGAGCTAGTTTATAAATAATTTTGAATTTATAGTTTGATCCTGTAATTAGTTGTTTTTAATGTTTGAAATGCTGAGTTTTGTCTGTAGGATTAGAAGGGTGAATTTTTCCTTTCCTGAATTTTATCTGGGAAATCAATAAAAATGTTCTAGTCGTTCTTCTCTCTTGGCTATTCTGCTTCTTTTCTCATCTTAAATCTTCTATTTTCTCATCTACCCTTTTAATTCTGTGTTATTGAGATTTTAATTCTTACAAAGGCATCATAGCTATCGATCCGACCATGGTAGATAGTCAGCTGCAACCAAAAGTTTCACAGTGGAAAAATAAGTTGGAAAAGAATTTTCAGGAGCTTTGTTTGGGGTTAATCAGTGACTTCCAATCACTTTTAGAGGCTTATTTGGGGAAACCAATCTTCACTAATACTAAGGTAATCAGGGAGTTGGATGAATCATCCACGATGACAGATTTTGTCGAGCTGGAACATCGATCGATGTTGCGCACCACCAATGACACCAAGGTGTTTGAGGAATCGTCAATGAGAATAGATGATATTCAAATGGCTGCCAGCAACGATGGTGCAGCGTTGGTCATTGTGAGGGATCCAATGACTCCGATAGCAACCTGTACGGACTTTGAAAAACCGATTAATGGCTTGTCGACACCATCGAAGAACAATAATTCGGTAGACTCTGATCCGCCAGTGGCTCAACCTTCAATGGTGGAGCATCATATGCCGTAATTTTCTCCGTCCATTGTGGTGAAAAAGTGACAACCGAGGGTTTGTTTGCTTCGTTTAAGGGTTGCATTCAACCGATTCTGGTAAACTTTCAACCATCTCCGTTTTAGTTCAAAGTCCTCTGTTGGGTTCTCCAAATTCAAACCTAAATCGTGTGCCTAGGATTATTGAAAAACTAAATTGGAATTTAAAGGGAATTGTTGACCCTGTTATTGGTATTTGGATAGACGTTTTGAACTTGAACCTTGCTCATAGTGTTAAACTAAAATTTAATAGGGAATTTAGGGACTCTGCCCAGAACAAAGCTCCAATGATTGTGGTGGGTAAAACTTATGGGTTGGACACGAGAACTAGACTAGTTCAGTTTATGCATTGTCAAATGGTTCAGGGTCTATTTGTACCTGTCCCAAAATCTGGATATATGCTATATCGAGCAAGAGTTCATCTACAAAGCTTAGTGGTACACATCTACTCTACTATACTTCATGTTAATCATAAACATAAGCATGCGAGCTAGTACGAGCAATAAGGAGAGATAAATAAACACATGACGCTACCACTAGTCGCCTAAACACATGCTCTCATCATAGCAATCATCATACATGGCCTACAAGGCCCAACCATACTCGGGATTACATCAGATCATATGAGCAATAATACACAAAGTCGTAACCACAAACCTAGAGTGAGGCCCGGTGCCACATAGCTTCGGGAACATACACTTTTTGGGTGAGACCAGTTGCCATATAGCTTCGAGAACACGTACACCCATGCTCGAAATCTCTCGACGAGCATCTTTGAATGAGACCTGGTGCCACACAGCTGTAGGAATGTACATTCGGCATCTCTAACCATGGTGTTACAATACTCTTTTACTGGGTATCTGGATCCCATCAATTAAGAAGACTCAACCAATTAAATTTCTACCCGGTATGCACACAACGGGATCCCAAGGATCCTTATATTGTTGATAATCATCATCACATCATTTATTTTACATTACCGAGTTGTTAACACATTATGGAGAAGTATATAAATAACCTCATTCATTGTCTCTATTAATCCATATTATCATATTATTCAAGGCATAATTTAATTATTAATATTCACATCAATTTTCATCCTTAAATTGCTTTTATAGATTATTTGTTGTATCGTGTATCGGTACTTGTACACGAGTATCGATACGATGCCCTAAGGTATCGATACTCACACGCATACCGATACTAAAACTACTCATTGAAAATCTTTAATTTTCACAAGTACCAGTACGGGTCGACTTGTATTGATACGACCCTTAATCATGTACTGGTACAACCGAAGCTCGTATAGATACCCTAATCACAGGTTCATACACCTTTCTCGAATTACGATAATTACTATACCTTAATCAATCCCTAAATCTTATGGAATACATTAGGGTTTGTTTACTAACGCGTTCAATCAATTAATATTAATTTCGGCTTCATGATCAATTATTCAAATATTACCAATTATCAATACACTTAGTATAATTTCCATCGACCATGCCAATTCATATTTCAAACACTCAAGAAAAACAACATGTAAATTAACCAATCAGATAAGTATACGAATATTCAAACGACTCTATACGGTCTCTAAAGCTCATGCCAGTCTCATCGTAATCACAACATTATCATGCATCACACATATATCGAGTCTCATGATACTAGTCTCACAACATGCTTATTCACCATCTACCTATTTTGCGAATACTAACAAGCAAGACAAACACATTTATGATGCTCATGAAGCAATAAGATTTTGAGGTGTACTAACCATAAGCCAAAGTGGTAAATCCTCATCCAAGCTCCTCCAAACATCTCTTTAAATCTAATACTCGAGTCCACAAATTCCTCGGATACGACAAATACGATTGCATAAGCCATTTCACATTATCGAACTACTTTAAAAGATAAAATGCATAAAAATAGCTTACCAAGTTCAAATTTGGAAAAAAAGGACTGCGACATCCGACTTAGAACATCGAGAAACCCCAAGTAGAGTCCCCTAAAAAAGTCAACACTGGTTAACGGCGGCACGACGACTGACGTGCGATGGGCGACTCGGCTGGCGGCTCTATTTGTAGCTTGGAAGACTGACCCATTCCTCGGCTTGGGTCGGCCCAACTAACGACTCGAGCCGGTATAGCTACCCACTGCAACTGAACCACGCCCACACGCAAGAGCGGCGCGTGGGGGTGCGTGAGGGGTGCTTCGGTGGTCAGACGACGGCGGCAAGCTCCAAAACCACTTATCTTCTGCCGGTGAATCCAGTAGTGGCGACGATTTCTGGTGAAGAACGTCAGAGCATGGAGTTTGGAGCTAAACCGCGCCTTCTTTTCCTCTACCCCGACAAATGACAATGACGACTCGGGGACCACCGTTGGACTCATCTCCTCCAGGCGGAGCCAATGGTGCTGACGGTGAGTGGCGGTGTGCATGGCGGCGAAATATCCCATTGACACTTTCTTTCTCTAAAACCCTCTTTTTCGATCAACTCTTTTTTTATTCTTATTCTAATTTTTCTCTCTCCTCTATAAAATCCTTTCCCCACTTTTCAACCACCCACAAACATTTAAATTCAAACGCCACCAACAACATCCATCTTCCAACTTGGATAAAAGCCCATGCCCAAATTTCTTATTTAGGCTCCCAACATAAGGCCCAATACTAGGGTTCAAGACCCGATTCGCTAACCCGAAGTTCAGGACGTTACATAACAAATATTGAAAGCAACATAAATTTTAAGAGCAGGTCCCTAATAACAAATATCAGGAAAATGAGCCTCTAATAACAAATATTGAAAATTTTTTGTAACACCCTAACGTATACTCGTAAGCCGAATATACATTAAAGATGTTACGGAGTCATTGCAAGAAATCCTGACTTGTAATTTTTTTTACCAAAATTCATTTTTGCAGTTTAACCCTTTCTTGGTTTTAAATTAAAAACTATGTCAGTCTATGGCAGCTAGTTTTGACCCTGAATTGGTTTATAAATTTCATAGTTTAGTTATTGAAGTAAAAATATAATTCAGGGTGAAAACTATGTACACTGCCTAGACCCTTTCTTGATTTTAAAATTTTTACACGATCAGGGTTAAACATCATTTTAACTATATCAAAATTCATAGCTACTTCCAGTAAACCATTTCTTCAATCCATGCATTCATATTAACATATACTTTAACATTTGTACATGCCACTAGATATCATCTACTTAAAAGATGTACATACCGTTGTCACTTAATAGCTTGATCTTTCCAAAATAAGCAGCTCCTTTTTAAGTTTATCTCGGAGAACCTACTGTGAAACAACATCACACGCTAAGTACGAACTTAGTGAGACAATATTCTTATTTATCAAAATATAAAATAAAGGAATACATGTTAGACATTAACCTAGCATAGTTTATATCTAAAGTAGTATTGTACTATCAAGGTTTCATAGTCAACTAATATTCAAGTGCAAGTCATAGTTTTTCTAACTTAATCTAGTTTCCAATACTCCATCATTATCAATAAATCATGTACATAGCATAGTTCATATACATGGCATGATCCACATACATGATTCATTTACATGACATACTTCATTTACATGACATGATCCATATACATGACATAATAAGTAAACATGGCATGATTCATATGCATGGCATAATTCATATATGTAACATAATTTGTATACTTGGCATAATTCATGTGCGTGTCATGATTCCTATACTTAGCATGATTCACATACGTGACATGATTTATATACGTGACATAACTCATATTCGTGTCATGTTTCACTTACATGACATGATTTATATACATGGCATGTGTTCATATACGTAGTATGATTCATAGATATGACATATTTCATATACATGGCATGGTTCGCATATATAACATGGTTCATATACATAACATGGTTCATGTTCATGGCATAATCCATTTATATAACATGATTCTTATACGGGGCATATTTCACTTACATGACATGATTTTCATACGTGGCATGATTCATGTACGTGATATCATTCGTATACATGACATGATTTAATTACATAACATATTTCATATACGTGACATGATTCATTTATCATTGCCCAAATTACATTATATAAGATCGAGGTACGCGAGTCATTTTGAAATGACACCGTAGTGTCTAACGTGAACGTGAAGATGAGTACGTACTCGGGGATGCTCTTTGCTCTCCATAAACATGAAGCACCTCGACAGTGCACTCGGGCACAGAGGGAGTGGATCCCCATGGTGCATGTGACACAATCATTTTGTCACAATAACTGTTTGATAACATGAGCATGAGGGTGCAGCTGCTAAAGACTCTATGGCATGCCAACTATACCATGGACTCTCATACATAATACTTGGGCATTACTTTTATCATCAATCAATCATCATAATCAATCATATAAATAAACATTTCATGTTTCATGCTTCATCATAAATGTTCATGGTAAACATAGATCATCATATGTATAAACATTTCATATCTCATAATTCAACATAATTGGTCAGGGCAAACATAAATTAACACACACACATATAGAGAGAGATAATGCAATATCATTTTAATTTAAGGTCGACTATTCCCAAGTATTCCTAATTGCATTTTAAAATATGTAAATGCACTAACTAGGGCCATGAATAGTATGCCTCACTAAGCTTACTCGAGGTTCTTATCTTTCTTTTTATTACTGGTTCTCTTTCGATCTCTTTTAGAACTGTATAAGACCAATCGAACATATACATTACCATTCTTGCATTCGACTTAAATCTAACATTGCTATTTTGATTCTTAAACATAGCTATTCGAATATAAAATTTTATCAAAATTTCCCCAATATTCTTCAAAGTGCCGAATTGGTCCTTAGTGATCATTTTGAACATTAAACAATTGTTCAAGCCTAATTCGAACAATTTTCCATAATCATTTACTAATTTTGGACTATTACCTTTTAGTCTTCAAACTTTATAAAAGTGACATTTTAGTCATTACTTCACTTTTGTACATAAATTCATGTACAAATAAATTATTCATTTATTTTCTAACATTCTTGAAATTTTCCTTTAACTTTCAACTTTATTCAACTTGGTCCTTCACTAAATTATTTATTTTTGAAAAGGTCCTTAAATTTTCCTTTCTTGACATTTCAATCCTTTAACTTCCATAACATGCTTGAATCTTTAATTCTATCAATTTTCCATAAATTCAATACCAATCCCTAATTTTTCCTAAATTGTCGAATCGGTCCTTTAACTTTCAAAATTTTTCGTTTTGGTCCCTAATCATTAATTCAAGCTAATTCCATCATAAATCAACAATTCCAATGCTAAAAATAAATTTTCAATAATTTCCCATAATTTCTTAAAATTTCCAAAATAGTCCCTAAAATCTCATATTGGGAAATTATTCAATCTAACATCAAAATTAAGCTTCTTGAATCACAATTACTTCAATTTCATCACCAATTCCATAACCCTAATTAAAACCCTAAATTTCAAGATTAGGGTTTATAACTTCCAACATGAAATTAACTTGATTTCAGGCTTGTTTTCATCAAAATTAAGCTTAATTCATCATCTACTACGTCGATTCTAACAAAATTCCATGAAACCCTAATTTCTCTCTCTTTAAACCCTAACTTAAAATTCATAATTCCATGCAAATTTATTATCAAAATGAAGAGAATCAAGTGTAAAACAATTTACCTAAATTAATTTTGCTTGAAACTTGTCTTGATTCTTCAATTTTGGACTTGAAAATTTGAAAATTTTCTTTCCCCTTTCTTCTCCAATGTTTCGAACAGCCTTGGGCTGAAGATGAGATAATTTTTTCTCATCTTTTGACTATTTTAATCCATGTGTAAAGGTTAAATGAATTTAAATTCATTTAACTAGTGAAATTACTAATTTGCCCTTTTATTATAATGGCCAAGATTCAATCTTATCAAAATCAATGGCCATGATTTAATCCATGTGTAAATCTTCTTCCAAAATTGCCCTCAAAGTTCCAAAATATTTCAAAAATGCCATTCATGGCAAATGACCAATTTGCCCTCTAACTAGACTTTATTTACAACTAGTCTTGCAAATTTCCATTCCATAAAAATTTGACCCAAATTGGTTCCATTCTAACCAACCTACTTCCCAAAATATCATAAATTTGATATTTATTCGATCCAAATATTTGAATTTCATTTAATACGATTTCTATTTTTTTCTTTGAGCTTTATAGCCACCCATCATATTCTAACTAAATCTAGTTAGAATCTCACCAGCATTAACAAAATATTCATAAAATAATATTTTATGAACTTTCCATCATCTTTGGAACTGTCTTCAAAATTTCAATTCGATCTGATATACCGATATCCATAAAATACTTCTACTGCGATTTTACCTTTTTTCGAGCTATTGGATTTATTCCGAAAATTCTATATTTTCATATTCGGTACATAAACTCTATTATCCCATAAAAACTTCATTTTCCAAGGCTTAGACTAAATTTTCCTAACCCAGTCTACTATTCCGATAATTATAAAAAATCTTCATAGTATAAAATTTCTCTTAGAATTCCTTTATCGATAATCCATACAAATTTTCTCTACTCTTACTGAATCCAAAATATCGATCAAAAACACTTTTATGGGACCTTCCCAGAGGTCACCCATCCTATTATTTCCTTGGCCTGAGCACGTTTAACAATTTTATTCGATCCAATTTTGAATAATATAAGCCTTGTATGAAAAATTCGGCAACGCAGAAATACCACTCTTGAGGTGAGCTATCCCTTTATGGGGTTAAATTACATAACTTTTTAAATTACACTTTGGTCCCTAAACTTTTCCAAAGTTTACACTTTAATCCCTAAACTTTCAAAAAAATTTAGTCACTAAGCAAAAATTTGGAATATTAAAATTTGAAGTATTGAAAAAGTTGACCCCTAACAAATAATGAGGAAAAATTGAACCTCTAATAACAAGTATTAAAAAATTAGGACCTAAATAAAAAGTATTGAAAAAATTAAATCTCTAATAATAAATATTAAAATCATTAAACTATCATTAAAATCTTAATTATGGCCCTAACACCCATTAATGTTAGACTAAATATTTTTTTTGGTATAATACATGTCCATTTTATGGTTCATGTTCGGTATCCGTGGCTTTCCCTCCCAACAATTTCGTCTCCAAGGTTCGAGCCTAAGTTCTATAATGGCAAAACGTTCAATTTACTCATTGAAGTTCAGAAAATGAACGTTTTTAGTCACTAAAGTTTAGACATTGAACATGTTTTGTCACTCTTAAACCCAAATGGTCATACATGGTGGTGGTTCGGTCCCAAATTTCACCAATCACTTTGTCTTGGTCCCTGAGTCTGAATTCGACCTCTATTTTACCGAAAAGTTCTCAAAAGTTCACTGTCAAAAACCTTATAGTTTCTCTCATTGTTTCCCTCTTCCCCATCGGATGAAACCCGTTTCTCAATATGTTGCTTCTTTCGTGTCGATGAATTTTTCACTGTTCGGATCTTAGAAAAATTCATTCTTTCGTCGGTAAATAGATGTCGTCAAAAAGTTAACAGATGAGTGACAAAAAACATTCAATGTCTAAACTTTAATCAGTAGATTAAACGTTTTGAAATTTCAGTGACCAAAATAAGTTAGAAAATAAAGTTCAGTGATGTTTTACGTAAGTTACCCAATTAAAAATTATAGATAATGGGTTTTAGACTTACAGTGGACCTTGTGCGACTATCCTTCCTGTCCACCATCAAGGTCAGGCCTGTCCTAGACTCAAACCCTAAATCACAAACCCAACACGACGCTCACCGTCGACGGTAAGATGGAGGATAGGCAAGCAGATAGGTATTGATGTTACAAGTGTTCTCAAGTGGTGAATCCAATGACAGATCCTTGTGTGATTGTTGATTTGTTGAAGAAATGGCCGACATAAGAGACCATTTCAACACCAAAAGCAACGTCATTGATTCAGGATCGGTGAACAATATTTCATTATGGGCTCCGATCTTGCTTGGTTTGATTAAGATGCTAGGTTCAGATTTTTTTAGTTACAGACGGTGGGGGTTCAAAGTGGTGAGGTTTGGGGTGAGGGTTTGTGATTTGAGATTTAGGGTGAGGGTGAGGGTGTGTATGGGGTTTGGGATATAATATTGAATTTTTTAAATTTTAATATTATGTGGCATAAATAATAATAAAATATGTCACATTATAAAAATATTAATAAAATAAGTCGTGTTATCTGATTTAACGGTGGAGTGGCTAAAATAAGAGTAATTTGAAAGTTAAATGATTAAATTAAAATTTTTAAACTTCAGTGACCAAAATAAGAGTATGAGTAAAGTTTAGTGATAAAATTTATAATTTACCTTAATTTTTTAGTCGATTGAGTTTAACTTGGTTGACATATCGCTGATACAATATATATGAAGACGAGAGATCAAGCATCTTAAGTGCTCAATATCCTTCAATTTATAGGTAGACAATTGCCTTAGTAGTATAAACATTATATCAGGTTGTATGTTAAAAAAATAATTTTTTAAGTTATAAGGTAGAATTATAATTTTATGTGATGTATATTAAAAATATTAGAATCAGTTATTTTTCAAGTCCATTTAATTTTACATATACTTTTAAATGTAATTTTTAGTATTTTCTTTTATTAAGGTTCTTCTATTAAGCTTTAAATTTGAGATAATTTAATATATTTTTAATGTCTAGCGAAGGTCCAATCCAGTTTCTCAGCATACGGTGTAAGCTCGTAATAATAGCTGTTGATTTCTTTTTAGTCCTTTGATAAAGTATACATATTTTGTAAATAAATTATTTAAACTCAATTTTTTTTAAAAATAGCAACGCTTTTTTTTTTTTACATTCCAGTTTTAAATGGTAGTTTTTAAAACAAATTTTCATCTTAATATTTAATTCTAACTTTTTTTTTTCGAGTTGCTTTAACTTAGAAATAGGTGCTCAAATTATACACTTTTTTGAGATAGGTGTCTAATATTTTATTTGGCTAAAATAGGTGCCTAAATTTTATTCTGTTAGTGTTTTAAGGTAACACCGTCAAAAAAATTCATCACCCAATAATAGATTGACAAGTGGATTTTGTTTTTTATTTATTCTTTTCAAAAATAAATTAAAGATAGAATAAATTAAATAATATCCCAAACTTTTTAAAAATCACAAAATAGTCCAAAATCTCTAAAACCCAAACTAACTTCATTGTCTCCATCGACAGCCTTGCCGGACCCCACCACCATCTTCGCCGGAGACCACCGCCCATTTCCTCCAACCACCTATCGTCGTTAACGAGAAGGCTCTATTCGTTCTAAGTTCAATTGGCACGCTTTTCACCAGTTATCGGTGATGCGTACTTAGAGAAAATGGGCAGTAACCTCAGGTGACGGTGGCGGTGGAGTCCAACGAGGCTATCGACGGAGATATCAGCGTCAATTTGAGGAATTTTAGGTTTGGGGTTTTAGGGATTTGAGACTTTTTTGGATATTTTAAGAATTTTTAGATTTTTTAAAAATTATTTTCTTTTTTTAGTTTTTTATAAAAAAGTTTAAAAATAAATCCTAAATTAAATCTTTAAACCTTAATATTAAGACGCTTGTGAAAACTTTTAGTTTCTACCGTCATTGTATTGAATATAAATCCACAAAGAAATACTTTTATTTAATTTTGCTTTCTTTGTATTCATTCCTTAACGGGGGCACTGTTATGATATTTGGGATTATAAAATATTTCATCAATTTTCATTATTGTATAAGCTATATTTTGGGCTAAAGTTCTTAGATATTACAGTGGGAAAAAATCCTCAAGTATTGTATCTGTCATTTTTTTAAGATCTATGACACTTTTTCTAGTGAAAGTAAAAATTGGGCTTAACACAAATCGACTTCACTGTTTATTAGAGCAGAGAGCAGCGCCTGGCTATGCAAGCATGTAAGGATTTCACGTTATATTAATAAAAATTTTAAACAATGAAGTATGTGAGATCATGTACCAACTTCACCTTTAATTGTTCAAAGTACAATAGACTAAAAAACAAAAAGTGGGATTTTTTAGCTACAATATTAAAGGAATTTCACCCCATTGGACCTATGTACTATTTTTGTAACCCCTCGACTCGACCCAAATGCCAAACCGAACCAAGCGAGCTACATTAGGTTTGCCAAAACAAACCTGAAACAATTCACTCAAATTAGGTCCATTTTTTTCTTTTTATCTTGTCTAGATGCAACATTATAACCTAAAGTCTACATGCTGGCAGCAGTTACAAGACTCAACCGAAACGGTGCCAGAACAACATCCAAACGTACAAGATTGAGAATTAAGGACCAAAATGTAAATCTAGGAAATTACGAGGACTTACTTAAATTTGAAGTTACCAATCCTTAATTAATCAAGTTACATGCATACTTGTCGAATTTTAGCTTAACTGATCAACTAAACATATACAATTTGCATACATATAAAAATAAGGACCAAAATGAAAGAATCTGAAACCATGCCACCACATTAAATGAAAGAACGCCTTGGGGCATCGGTACGCGGGACAGGGTATCGGTACGAGGCCTATTTTTCAAAGGGGAGTACCAATACACTTCTCCGAGTATCGGTACACCAGCCAAAATATCAAAATCCTAGATTCTAGTAGCTAAAACTCGTACTTATACGCCTCTTCGAGTATCGATCCCCAAGCCATTTTTCAAAGGAAGCATACCGATACTGGGGGTCGCATATCGATACACCTGAGCCTGTAATGTCCAAATTTGATGGTTTAACATTCAATTGACACCCCAAACATGCTTAGATCAAATACAAACATAAACACCATATAAATAAGGACTAAAGAAGCCAAAAGCCAACAACAACAGAAACTATTGAGGATTATTGAACCATTTCACAATGCTACAAGCATGCTTCCTAAACTCATTTCAATTCAACATTCAAAAAGAGATCTAAGTCACAATTCAACATTGGCATTACATCAATTGATTATTAGCACCATATTAAGCATGCTTGAACCATAAAAGCATAAGTATAAACATCAACAACCTATATGCAAATTAGGTAAGCCTCCAAGCATCAATAGAGGAAAACAACCATCAAATAAGCTTCAATCCATCAACATGATAGTCCATCAAACCACATCAAATACACCTCCAAGACGCAATAAAATACAGGTTTACAAACCCCCAAAAACATTGTAGCACATTGCCTTATTAACCGAATTAAAACTAAGTCTCTCATACTCAAATGGTTGTTGTGTTCTTGGACCTTCCTTACCGAGAGAATGTTGCCCCTCAATCCTAATTCTCTGCATCAATTTGAAAAGAGAGTGTAAGCACAAATGCTTAGTGAGGCTGCTCAAATATAAGAACAATGATGCAATTCACAACTCTTTTGAAAACCAAATAATGTTTGAATGAAACACATGCTTAGAAAATCCAAAGCATTTTCTCGTTTATTTCTAGAACGTACCATGCATAACAACCATATGCATCAAAACGCTTTTCATATATCTCATAATTCTCATATATATTGGCAAGTATTTTAACCCCGTATAGACTAACCTCTAACCCTTTCATTCTAAAAAAATGTTTATTAAACCACATCGGATACATGAATTTCCCCGGTAGACTTACCTCTACTTAATCTCACTTTGGCCTGGGATAGGCTTACCCCTATCCGTCGTGATAGACTTACCTCTACCACCAGCAATAGGCTTACCCCTATACAAGAAACCAAATAATACCATTAGCCCGAGTAGCCATACCGCTATACCTCAAGAGCCACAGAGCGATCGACTTTATATTATAGTGCACTTTAAACCCTATGGCATGCTAACTATATCCGATACTTTCTCATTTTGTCACATATCCAATATATCATTTTCAAATACATTTACTTACTGTTTTCCAATGCATTTCACAAAACCGTTTCATATGCAAAAACCACATTGCCAAAGGCAACATCACATTCCTTCTAGGAATAAATCTCAATGCTCATATGCATCCATATACTTTGATAAACATTACATATTAATCCAAAATGATGCATTTACACTAATTAAATCAAACCATGCTTTTAAACCAAACATAAAATCCGGAAGCTCATATCAAACTGATACTCAAAGGCAAAATAGGAAAAACTTACGCTTGAGCTTAGTTAAGCTTTTTAGGCTATAACTAAACCCCCATTGTAACGAACCAGATTTTGAAATTCAAAGGTCGGGTTAACCCGAAGTATGGGCTTTGTGGTTGGGCATTGATGTTTGGGCCTTGAGAGCCTTTTTGGGCATGTCTTAGGACCTTGGGCTTAGGTTTTTGGTTTGTTGATGGGCTAAGGTGAAAGTAAGAAGGGCAAATGGGTAAAAGCATAATTAAAAAAAAGAGGGTTGGGGGGACATTATGTTTTTCTGCAGAAAGTGGGGGGACTGAAGTCATCTTTGTTCCCTTGTTTCCTCTCTCACCCATTTTCATCCTCCACCCGAAGTCCTTCATGTTCAAGGTCAAATCTTTGGGTTTTACTGTGGATTTCTCGTTTAGCTCGTTGAGGGAAATTTGTTAAGAAAGAAATGATCTTTAATTTGAGGTTAGCTTTTCTTGGTTTGGTGAGAGATGAGGTTTAGTTAGGGGTTTGAAGAGGAAAAAGAGAATGGATCTTGAGGGCTTCTTCATCAGCTTAAATCCAAGGTTAGTATACTACTAACTCCTATCATTTCTTGGAAATCATAAAAATAGGCTTTGTGCATGATTTGAGTGTTTATGGTTTGATATGCTTTGGTTGACCCCCTTTAATGGTAAAATGTGGATTTGACGTTGCTAAGGCTTAAAATTGGTAGAAACTCACTTAATAACTTCACCATAACTTGTAGAAGTAATTTGGGGCTTAACCATGTAGGTTAAGTAAGATTTCTAGGTGAAATTTGAACCCAGTGCTGAATTTTTGGGCTCACGTACCGATACTGCTGTACGAGTATCGCTACGCCTTAGTAATAAAGGAGGACGGGATGTGAGGGGCATACCGGTATGACTTCTTGTGTATCGGTACCCCTTGCATGATAAGAATTCCAGTAGCATTTTGGTGTACCGGTACGCTTGAGGCGTATCGGTACCTACTGTTACATTGCTTGAGGTAGGCCTTCGCGTACCGGTACACAAGGGTAGGGGTACTAGTAGGGGTGGGGATCGATACCGGGTGGATACGTACCGATATCGCGTATCGATACAGAGGTTAGCTTATCGGTATGGCTTGTCTTACCAATTTTTTCTAACCTAAATTGAGTATTGGTACTCGTAGGAGAGTACTATACCTAGAGGGGAGTACCGATACCCATATAGGAGTATCGGTACTTGTTGGGCAATCTGCCCAAGAATTTTGGGTTTGAGTTTGAGGTTCTATAATTCGAGGTAAAGGGGACAATGAGTCTCCTAAGGTATAAAATGAATATCAAAGTTGAGAAACTGATGTTTAAACCCTGTATATGAATTAATGGCTAATAATTTGGTAATTGTTGGGTAGATTGTTTGTGATAGTAACCCATAGAGATCTTTGGTGGATCGATTGATGTTGCATGGTAATTAGGACCCTTGCTGTGTGCTGAAGGGGTGCCTATATAGTTGGTTCACCTTGAATAATAAGATAAACTAATGAAAGTGGTTAATGTGTACATCCATAATATATTAATAATTAGATAAGTTTAATAGGGTGGCATAATAATTGATAGAAACCCTAAGGTGATGGTAGATGTGTTAGAGCTGTGTGCTGTGTGGTAGCTAAGGCCTTTTCTTTGTGCTGATGGGTTATTTAGTTGTTGAGTCATCCCTTGTTGTTGGGATTTGGATACCCTAAAAGTGTGTTGCAACACCTTGAAGACTCCCGAATGTAGGATCCTGATGCTTTGTGGACGCGAGCCTTATTCGAATATGCTTGATAAAAGATTTCGAGCATGGATGCAAGATCTCAATGCTTTGTGGACGCATGCCTCATCCCCACAAGTGTAGGATCCCGATGCTTTGTGGACACGAGCCTTACTCTTAGTGTAGGATCCTGATGCTTTGTGGACACTGGCCTTACATAAAGTGTAGGATTCTGATGCTTTGTGAACGCGGACCGCACTTAATATTGTTGGAGTTATCTGTGTGATGCTATGTAAATTTATGAGGTACATGGATGAGCTGTGTGCGTGATCATACATTCATGGTGCTATGTGTTTAGTCGGTTATGGTAGCGCCATTGTTATCTTGTCATGATATCATTCATGTTGCATTGCTTTATATATGATTTGCATGAAGCATGGTTGAGTGGCGGTGTATCCACTGAGCTTTGTTAGCTCAGCGTTTGAAATTGTTGTTTCCATTCGCAGGTTAGTAGGTTTGGCATGTTCTTGGAGGAGCACCATCGGTAAAGGTTTCTAGCACCTCGTCTCTTCAGAGTACAGTACTGAGGTCATTGGGCAATATATTCGTATAGACCTATTATACATTTTAATTTGTATTTGGATTTTTAAACGATCGATTCAAGGTTTTATAATGTAATTTTAAAATGAGCTCCACTGTATTTGTTTCAAATATTACTTGTACTTTATTTCGTTGGAATAAAATGGGCTTTCAGAATTTATTGTGGATTGGGCTAAACTAGGTTGGAAATTTATGGTTGGGTTTCAAGCTTGAGGCTCAAATGTGAAATCCAGGTCGAGGGTGTTACACCCATAATCCATTGATCAAACCTTTAAAGAGCTTTAACGCGTTTATACACTCACTGGTACCCTTCGCTTTGCTCGCTAACAAGAATCAAACCCCAAAAAAGCGATGTACGCAGCTAGGCAACCTTTACTTGATCATCCCCTTGTTTTAACAATATAAAACCAAAGGGAAAATGCATCATTATGCATTCTACTCACTACCAAACAACAATCCCCTGCATCCTTAACAACATCCTTCCAAAAACTAGCCGAAACTACAGAAAACTACAACGATCCTCAAACAACCAAAATCTATCATCAACCTTATGATTCTAAGATTCAATCCTCATCAAAGCACAACCAAAAACACTTCCTAAACATCCTTATACCTCCAGCAACTCAAGAACACACATAACAGCCCCAAAAGCCACTAAAAACTCACCTAAAAATTAATCAATCAAATAGTTTCGGGATTTATTTCAAAAACCTCATTTCACAATTTGTTTACCTTATCAAAATGTGGATTTACCGAATCAAAATGTCCAGGTTTCATCAACTTAATCAAAACTTTAAGCAAATCATCAAAATCTCAGTTAATCAATCAATTCTTGAAATCCATTGCAAAACTAAGTTAAAATCAATCCAATATCAGCCAACTACTAGGGAATATCAATAAAGAACCTTAGTTTAAAGAGAGGAGAAAAAATTCACCTTTGAAGAAACTCCCACCAAAATTGACGTAAGTATTTGCTTGAAATCAAACTTGTGAATTGGATGAAATCTTTGAGAAATCTTTGCAAAGTTTTGTTAGAAATCAAAAGTAGAATCAATTGATAGTTTCTCCATTGAAAATCAACAAGGAATTATGAAAATCTTGATTGAAAATGGAAATAGAAGATTGGAGAAAATAAGGAGAGAAAATGAGAGAAAATTAATAGAATAGGAAAATGATTTAGAAACCAATTAACCGTCAACTCCTTACTCAATTAAGGTGGTGATTTTTGATTAAAAACATTAGAAAATAATAACTCTTTAAGGATTCTTAGTATTGGCCAATTTACAAAATAGTCACTAAAAACCAGTTTTGCAATATTTACAATTTAGTCACTAAATAGAAATATCACCTCGATTAACTTAATTAATTCCCGATTTAATTACCAAAACACTCGATAATATAATTAAACACTTTTAGTACGTCAAACAAATTTTTATCTAAACTATTTCTATTTTTTTAAAATACTAATTCTTGAAACTCATTTTACCGATTAATCTGGTTTGACCGAGTCGAACCTGAACTGAACAAACTTCTAAACTTTTAACCCTGTTTTTGGGGTGTAAAAATCTCCCACACTTAAAAAAATTCGTCCTCAAAATTTACCTGAAGGAAAGAGATAAGAAAATTGTTCCTTCATATCCACTTTCGTCTCCCACTTGGCTTCTCCAACTCCTCGATGTCGCCACAACACCATAACCAACTCAATAGTCTTACCACAGAGGACTTTAATAATAGAATCCAATATCCTTAATGGTTTCTCATCATATGCCAACTCTAGTCATAATTCAAACTCTTCAACGGACACTATATGCGACGAATCCGATCTATACTGCTGGAGCATATACACATGAAAAATGTCATGTATCTTTTCAAGCTCAACCGGTAACCTCAATCTTTATGCAACTGGAACAATACGTTTAATCACCTTATAAGGTCCAATAAATCCAGGGCTTAACTTATCCTCGCGCCCAAATCTCATCACCTTCTTCCAAGGTAAAACCTTCAAAAAGACTTTATCACCAACTTCATATTCAACCTCTCTTCTCTTCAAATCCGCATAAGATTTTTGCCGAATCAAAGTCGCCTTAAGCCTTTCAAAAATGAGTTTGACCTTCTCATTTTTACCTTTAATCAAATCGTGCCCCACAACGTGCTTCTTGCCGTTTCTGTCCAACAAAGAGGCGTACGACATCTACGACCATAAAGAGCCTCATAGTGAGCCATCTGAATGCTCGACTGATAACTATTATTATAAGCGAACTCTACCAATGGTAGTTGCTTCTCCCGTGTCCCTTGAAACTCAATGATACAGCATCTCAACATGTCCTCCAAAATCTAGATAACCCGCTTAAACTGACCATCCGTCTAAGGATGATAAGACGTAGTAAAATTAAGCCTTGTTCCCAAAGCTGTCTGAAGCCTTCCCAAAACCTTGATGTAAAACGAGGATCCTTATCCGATCTAATTGACTTAGGAACCCCATGCAACCTTATAACTTCATCAACATACATATCCGCCAACTTGTCTAATGTATACATCATATTCACAACAAGGAAATGCGCACACTTCGTAAAATGATCAACTATCACCCATATTGAATCATTTTTGAACGGTGTCAAAGGAAAACCCATCACAAAATCCATAGTGACCCTTTCCCACTTCTATTCTGGAATCTGAACAGGTTGCAACAACCCAGAAGGAAACTGATGTTCAGCCTTAACTTTCTGACACACCATACAACGAGAAACAAACTCGGCCACATCATTCTTTAAGCCAACCCAATAATATAATTCCTTCAAATCCTGATACATCTTTGTTCCACCACGATGCATAGAAAAATGATTAGAATAAACTTCAGTCAAAATAGTGCACCCAACTCTGAATCTTTCGACATAACTATTCAACCTTTAAAGCACAAAACAACATCATCATCAAAATAAAAATCTGTCGGACTACCATCTAAAATATCCTTAACATGCGAAACCAAAGAATCATTATGCGGTTGCCTCGCTTTAATCATTTGAGACAATGTAGGCTTAATTTACAATTCAGCCAATAACCTACCTTCTCGTGTCACACTCAACCTTGCAAATATCGCCCTAAGCTTAACTACAGCCTTACGACTCAACGCGTCAGCTACAACATTAGCTTTCCTGGAATGATACACAATTGACAAGTCATAATCTTTAAGCAACTCAATCCACCTTCATTGCCTAAGATTAATTTGAACTCTTATGATCGGTGTAAACAATACACTTCTCACCATAAAGATAATGTCTCTAAATCTTCAAACAAACACAACCGCTGCAAGAGCAAGATCGTGAGTCGAGTAGTTGCAATCATGAACTTTCAATTGCCTTAACACATAAGCCACAAAATTGCCTTAACACATAAGCCACAACTTTTCTATCTTGCATCAACACAACCCAATCCAACATAGGATGCATCACTGTAGTTTCAAACTCCTTACCAGACTCGGGTTGAATCAGGACATGAGCATGATTCAAAACCTCCTTCAACTTTTCAAAACTACGATGTTGATTCTTCGCCACACATAAAGAACATTATTTTACAGCAACTTTGTCAATGGAGCAGCAATACTCGAAAATCCATCCATAAAAAGGCAATAATATCCAGCCAAACCAAGAAAACTACGGACCTCAAATACCGACTTTAGTTATTTCTAATTAAGAATAGCCTTAATTTTTTACGGATCAACATGTATACCCTCCGCTGAAACCACATGACCAAGAAACATCACTTTTATAAGCCAAAACTCACACTTACTCAACTTAGCATACAATTGATGATCCTTCAAAGTTTTCAACACAATTCATAAATGCCGATCATGTTATTCCTCTGTACGAAAGTACACAAGGATATTATCGATAAAAACAACCACAAATTGATCGAGATACTCATGGAACACTCTATTCACCATATCTATAAAAGTAGCTAGGGTATTAGTCAAACCAAACGACATCACCAAAAATTCATAATGCTCATACCTCGTGCGAAAAGTAGTTTTTGGCACATTTGCTTCCTTAACCTTTAGTTGATAATACCCAATCTCAAATCAATCTTCGAAAACACAACCGCTCCATGGAATTGATCAAATAAATCATCTATCTAAGGCAACAGATACTTGTTTTTAACCGTTAACTTATTCAATTATCGGTAATCAATGCACATACACATTGTTCCATCTTTTTTTCACAAAAAGAACCAGTGCACCCCAAGGTGAAACACTAGGTCGGATGAACCCTCGATCTAACAACTCCTGAAGTTGAGTCTTTAGTTCTTTCGGTGCCATACAATATAAAGTAATTAAAATTAGAGTCGTACCCGAGTACATCTCAATACTGAACTCCACATCCCTACCTAGCGTAATCCAGGCAACTCTTTAAGAAACACTTCTGAAAAATCACACACAGTTCGAATGTCCTACACTCGAACCCCTTTGATGTCTGGATTCATCACAATTGCTAGATACACTTCACAACCGCTTTATTCTCGCTTAGTCAATCTATACCCAAAATAACATCAAAACTATAAAATGGCAACTCCATTAAATCCGCGGCAAACATATAACCTTAAAAAACCAAAAGGCATCTCCTATACAACATTCTAACAATAACCGTCTCACCAAAAGAACTAGTTACCAAGATACTGACATCCAAAATCTTAATAGGAATATCTAATAACTGTTCGTGCTTACTCAAGATGTATGAATGCATGGAACCTGAATCAATCAAGGAAAATAATGACAAAGAGTGCAAGATAAATATACATGAGATCATATCGGTGTTATTACGGCCCTCGCGATAAGCATAAACTCGAGCTAGCCCACCATTCTCCAGTTAAAAAACAATTGTATGAGCCACAGTCCTCTGTCATCATCACGTCTCTAAAAATTACCCCTACCATGGCTTCGGCCTCTAGCAAGTACATCAATAGCCTGTATCAATGCCTCTCTCATAACACGCTGATAATCACGATTCAGATGATTTGATGATCCACACTTCTAACAAGCTCCAAGTGTTACTCCACAGTATACACCCGATTTGCGTCTCTTATAATGCTCACAGTTGGTAGCAACACATATACCCTGATTACAGCCGCCACCACACTTGTGATTCGGCTTGTATTGCTTATCACGTGACCTCTTGTTATGTCGTTCAGTATAGCTAGACTCATCGATTTTCTTCCTCGTATCTACATTCATAGCTTGCACTGAACCACCCAAAGATTTCTCAATATCCTTGGTCTTGTTGACCAATACATCAAAATTCGTATAGTTTATAGATAACAAATATTTCTTGATGTCCTTAACAAGTCTGTACCAGAACCTATCACATCTCTGACGATCATCTAGAACTAGCTCGGGAGCATCTAGCTTAGGTGGACATATTTTACCTCATACTCAGACACTAATATGTCGCCTTGTACTAACGACATAAACTTTCACATATGCATTCGGAACTCTCGCAATCGTAGTTACCCACCAATGATAAGCATCATCATGCAATATATATATGGTACAGCGCAACTTACACTCATTGTTACACTCTATCTGACCCAAAATACGGATAGTACTCTCTAGCCACTCTAAACCACCTTAGGATTCAATCCTTTAAATTTCACACCTCCCAAACTACGAAGGTCTTCCAACGATAACCAATGGTTAACGACCACTGCAGGTGCTTGCACATGCACTCCAGTTATCGCTGCTTGAAAAGCTCTCGTCATCCCTTGGATCAACGACATCATATCACCAAAAACTGGCCCTTGCAGAGCTTGAGGTACACCCCCAACCCTAGCACCAACAGAAGGAACAAGTAGAGAAGAAGGTAAAAGATTACGAGGAACCAATCCTTCCTCGTTGTTCTGCCCATCCCCGACATTATTCGTAGTAGCTCGAGTCTCACGTCTCGCAGGCATACTTACAATAGCCTATGTCATACAATATAACACAATAGAGTTAAGCTAGCATTCAGCGAAAAATCCAAGACAACCTTAAAAATCATTTTAAAACTACGGTAATATGCATTGTGTTCCTATTTAAACCCCATTACAATATATATCCTCAACATCATTCACAACATATATACAAGCAATGAAGTATCAATCAAACAACTCAATATCAACACCCAACAAACACAAACCTGTCTCTGATACCACCAAATATAACATTTTCGACCCAGCCCAGATACCAGACCGAATCAAGCGAGCTACATTGAGTTTGCCGAAGTAAACCTGAAATAATTAACTCGAATTATGTTTATTATTTTTCCTTTTTTATCTTGTCTAGATGAAACATTATGACATAAAGTGTACATGATGGCAGTGGTTACAAGACTCAACCGAAACGGTGCTAGAACAACATCCAAACGTACAAGATTGCAAATTTGGGACCAAAAAGTAAACTTGGGAAATTACAAAGATTTACTTAAATTTGAAGTTACCAATCCTTAATTAATCAGGTTATATGCATACTTGTCAAATTTTATCTTAAACAGATACAATTTGCATATATATAAAATAGGGACCAAAATAAAAGAATCCGAAACCATGCTACCAGATTAACTGAAATAACGCCTTAGGGTATCGGTATGCGGGATAGGGTATCGGTACGAGGCCTATTTTTCAAAGGGGCATATCAATATGCTTCTTCGGGTATCGGTACCCTAGCCAAAATATCAAAATCCTATATTCTAGTAACTAAAACTCGTACCGATATGTCTCTTCGAGTATCGATCCCCGGGCTATTTTTCAAAGAAAGCGTACGGATACTGGGGGTCTCGTATTGATACACATGGGTTTGTAATGTCCAATTTTTTGGTTTAACATTAAATTGACTCCCCAAACATGCTTAGATCAAATACAAACATAAACACCATATAACTAGGGACTAAAGCAAGCCAAAAGCCATCAACAACAGAAACTATTAAGGATTAATTGAACCATT
Source organism: Hibiscus mutabilis (assembly GCA_019671005.1). Lineage (NCBI taxonomy): Eukaryota > Viridiplantae > Streptophyta > Magnoliopsida > Malvales > Malvaceae > Hibiscus > Hibiscus mutabilis. The sequence goes on along the minus strand of CM033739.1, from coordinate 31,431,418 downwards.
TCACAATGCTAGAGGCATGCTTCCTAAACTCATTTTAATTCAACATTCAAAAAGAGATCTAAGGCATAATTCAACACTGACATCACATCAATTGATTATTATTACCATATTAAGCATGCTTGAACCATAAAAGCATAGGTATAAGCCTCCACAACCTATATACAAACTAGGTTAGCCTCCAACTATAATATAGGCAAACAACCATCAAACAAGCTTCAATCCATCAACATGATAATCCATCAAACAACAACAAATAAACCTCCAAAATGAAATAAAATCTAGGTTTACAAACCCCCCCAAAACATGGTAACATATTGCCTTATTAACCAAATAAAAACTAAGTCTCTCATACTCAAATGGTTGTCATGTTTTTGGACCTTCCTTATCAAGAGAATGTTATCCCTCAATCTTAATTCTCTACATCAATTTGAAAATAGGGCGTAAGAACAAATGCTTAGTGAGGTTGCTCAAAGATAAGAACATTGATGGAATTCACAACTCTTTTGAAAACCAAATAATGTTTGAGCGAAACACCTACTTAAAAAAACCAAAGCATTTTCTCATTTATTTCCAGAACGTAACATGCATAACAACCATATGCATCAAAACACTTTTCATATATCTCATAATTCTCACATATTGGCAAGTATTGTGACCTCATATAGACTTACCTCTATCCTTTTCATTCAAAAATAGAATGTTTATTAAACCACATCAGATACACGAATTTCCCCGATGGACTTACCTCTACCTAATCTCACTTCAGCTCGGGATAGGCTTACGCTTATCCGTCGTGATAGACTTACCTCTACCACCAGTAATAGGCTTACCCCTATGCAAGAAACCGAAGAATACCATCAGCCCGAGTAGCCATACCATTATACCTCAAGAGCAGCAGAGTAATCAACTTTATATTATAGTGCACTTTAAACCCTATGACATGAAAACTATATCCAATACTTTCTCATTACGTCACGTAGCCAATATATCATTTTCAAATACATTTACTTACTGTTTTCCAATGCATTTCAGAAACCGTTTCATATGCAAAACCACATTGCCAAAGGCAACATCACATTTATTCTAGGAATAAATCTCAATGATCATAGGCATCCATATACTTTGATAAACATTGTATATTAATCTAAAACGATGCATTTACAATAAGTAAATTAAACCATACTTTTAAACCAAAACATGAAATCCTCAAGCTTATATCAAACCGATACTCAAAGGCAAAATAGGAAAAATTTATGCTTGAGCTGAGTTAAGCTTTTTAGGCTATAACTAAACCCCCATAATCCATCAATCAAACCTTTAAAGAGCTTTAATTTGTTTATACACTCATTAATACCTTTCGCTTTGCTCACTAACACGAATCGAACCCAAAAAAGCGATGTACACAGCTAGGCAACCTTGCCTTGATCGTTCCATGTTTTAACAATATTAAACCAAAGTTAAAATGCATCATTATGTATTCGACTCACTGCCAAACAACAATCCCTTGCATCCTTAACAATATCCTTCCAAAAACTAGCCGAAACTACCGGAAACTACAACGATCTTCAAACAACCAACACCTATCATCAACCTTACGATTCTAAATTTCAAACCTTATCAAAGCACAACCAAAAACACTTCCTAAACATCCTTATACCTCCAGCAACTCAAGAACACACATAACAACCCCAAAAACCACTAAAAACTCACCTAAAAATTAATTAATCAAATAGTTTCGGGATTTATTTCAACAACCTCATTTCACAATATGTTTACCTTATCAAAATGTGGATTTACCCAATCAAAAATATCTAGGTTTCATCAAATTAATCAAAACTTTAAGTAAATCATCAAAATCTCAATTAATCAATCAGTTCTTGAAATCCATTGCAAAACTAAGTTAAAATCAATCCAATATCAGCCAACTACTAGGGAATATCAATAAAGAACCTTAGTTTAAAGAGATGAGAAGAAATTCACCTTTGAAGAAACTCCTACCAAAATTGACGTAAGTATTTGCTTGAAATTAAACTTGTCAATTGGATAAAATCTTTGAGAAATCTTTGCAAAGTTTTGTTAGGAATCCAAAGTAGGATCAATTTATAGTTTCTCTATTAAAATAAACAAGGAATTCTGAGAATCTTGTTTGGAAAATGGAAATAGAATATGGGAGAAAATAATGAGTGAAAATAAGAGAAAATTAAAAAAAGAATAGGAAAATGATTTAGAAACCATTTAACCGTCAAGTCATTGCTCAATTAAGGCGTGATTTTTGATTAAAAAAATTATAAAATAATAGTTCTAGAAGGATTCTTAGTATTGGCCCATTTAAAAAATAGTCACTAAAAACCAGTTTTGTAATCTTTACAATTTAGTCACTAAATCAAAATGTCACCTCGATTAACTTAATTAATTCCTGATTTAATTACCAAAACACTCAATAATATAATTAAGCATTTTTAGTACATCAAACCAATTTTTATCTCAACTATTTCTATATTTAAAAATATTAATTCTCGAAACTCATTTTATCGATTAATCTGGTTTGACCGAGTCAAACCCGACCCGACCAAACCTCTAAATTTCTAAACCTATTTTCAGGGTGTTACAATTTTTTACGATTTAATTAGTGTCTATATTAAAAGTTAAAATAAAAACTTAAAAATTCTTTAGAAAGAAGAAATTTCAAATAAAATCATAAAAATTTCTCAAAGATACAAATTTTCTTTTTAAAAAAGTATATTTTTGTTTTTTTAAATTTTTTATATTTTAATGATTCTATGGATTTTTAAAACGAAAAATAATGATGAATTAAACTGACAGACATAAGGTTAAAATTATACCACATATCATCGAACTATTGTTGTTGACTCATTTTTACCACCGAACTTCAAATAGATCAAATTTTAGAGTTTTGCACCTAAAGGGATTTGAACACATGTCCAAACGAATGACAAAGGCTTAACCACTAGGTCAACTTGAGATTTAACAATATTTTAACACAAAAATATATATCTCAAACTGTAATTGAGATTAATATGATTTTATTTTTGTTCAGTTTAGTTCCTAAATTTTTATTTAATTTGAAATCAACTCTTATTTATTTCTAATTTTTATAATCTAGTCCAATATTTTTAATATAGTCTTATTTTTGTTCAGTTTCGTCCCTAAAGTTTTATTTAATTCAAAATTGACTCCTATTTGTTTCTAATTTCTATAATCTAGTCTGATTTTTACTATCATTTTATTTTTTCAATTTAGTCCCTAAAGTTTTTAGCTAATAAAAAATTAACCCCTATTTATTTCTAATTTTTATAACTTAGTCTGATGTTTTTAATATATTTTTATTGAATAAAAACTTTAGGGACTAAACTGAACAAAAACAATACTATATTAAAAATATCATACTAGATTATAAAAATTAGAAACAAATAGGGGTCAGTTTTAGATTGGCTAAAAACTTTAGGGACTAAACTGAACAAAAATAAAACTATGTAAAAAACCAGACAAGATTATAAAAATTAGAAACAAATAGGAGTCAATTTTGGATTAACTAAAAACGTGAGGACTAAACTAAACAAAAATAAAATTATATTAAAAAATCACACTAGATTATAAAAATTAGAAACAAATATGGGTCAATTTTGGAATAAATAAAACTGTAGGGACTAACTAAAAAAAATAAAACCATATTAAAAATAAGGGACTAGATTATAAAACTTAGAAACAAAAGGGGTTAATTTTGCATTAAACAAAAAATTTAGGGACTAAACTAAACAAAAATAAAACCATATTAATCTCGATTACAGTTTGACATATATACTATTTGTGTTAAAATATTACGAAATCTCAAATTGATCTAGTGATGAAACATTTGTCTTTCTTTCCTCAAAACCTCGTTCAAATCCCCTTAGGTGTAAAATTCTATAGTTTTTCCTATTATAAAACGACGTTGTTTTGGGAGATATGAGAATAAAAATAGTCTCACTCAAACGACGTTTTAGTTCGGGTCCACATCATCCATAGTTAGTCATGTTACCTTGTTGTTGAGGATTTAATGGCAAAGTGGCATAAACAAGTTGAAAACTAAAGTTCAATGTAAAAATTATACCAATTAGAAGTTCTGTGGCAAAAATAAGTCAGCGATAATAATTTGGTGGTATGTGGTATTGTTTACCCTAAATTCAATTATTCATGCGTTAAGATTTATATAAATTATAGGCTAAGTATATTTTGGTAGCTGAGCTTAGATTCAAGGTATAATTTTATATCTAAATTTTTTATGTTCAATTAGGTATTTGGATTTGGCTATTAAGTAGGGTTGAGCAAAATTCGACTCGAAAAATTAAATATTTCGACTCTAATCTAATTTTATAAATTTAACTTGACTCGATTCAACTTGGCTCAACTCGAATTTCATAAACTTAACTCGAAAAAAATTCAAATAAAGTTTGAATGATAAAATAAAACTCAAATTAACTCGAATAACTAGAGTGCCTGTAACTTTAATTTTTTAAAACAATTTCTAAAATTTGCAATTTAGTGTTTCAACTTTTTATTTTATTCAATTTAATTTTTTGACTGCAACTCTTTGTAAAATCTTTTTTTAATTCTTTGACTCATGTATAAGACATTAATATTTTTCCTCCTCAAAATCTTTTTTAAATATAAAATTATAAATATATTATATAATTTTAGATGATATTTAATTTATTAAATAACATTACAAATCCTACCAACAACTAGTTGGTCTAGTGGGATACGAGATTAGATCCCTTAAGCAAGGTCAAGGGTTCCAGTCCTGGCATAGCGAATGGGGAAAATTGGGTTTGGAGGATTGCCCACATAATGGGCGTTTGCTGTACCCAATCCGGATTAGTCAGCCAATGAGTTGGGTACTAATGGTTCAGGGGCGACCCTAGGCAGTGGCAAAAGGGGCACCCGCCGATGTCCCAATTTTTTATATTTGATTTTATGGTGTAATCTTTCCAATACTTATTATTAGGGGTATTTTTAAAATTTTATTTTTTTCAATATTTGTTATTAGAGATCCAATTTTTTTAAATACTTGTTATTAGGGGTCTAATTTTTCCAATGCTTGTTATTAGGGTTCTACTTTTAAAATTTAATTTTTACAATATTTGTTGTTATGGTCCAATTTATCAATACTCATTTTTAGACGCTAATTTTTTCAATACTTATTTCTAGGGGCTCAATTTTTTTTTCAAAATTTGTTGTTAGGGGCCTACTCCTAAAACTCATTTTTTAATATTTGTTATTATGGTTCTATTTTTTCCAATATTTTTTTATTAGGAGCCTACTCCTAAAATTTATTTTTTTCCCAATATTTGTTATTAGGGGTCCAATTGTTTTCCCAATACTTTTTGTTAGGGGCCTAATTTTTTTCCTATATTAGACGTACTCTTCAAATTTATTTTTTTCTCAATACTTGTTATTATAGACCCATTTTTTTCTAATACTTCAAATAATATTTTTAGGACTAAAATGAACAAAAATATAATTATATTAAAAATATTGAACTAAATTATAAAAATTAGAAAGAAATAGGGTCAAATTCGGGAATGAACAAAAATATCATCATATTAATAATATTGGACTAAATTAATAAATTTAGAAAGAAATTGGGGTTAATTTCTGGTTAAATAAAGATTTTTAGGACTGAATTGAACAAAAAATATAATTCTTTTTAAAATATTGGACTAAATTGTAAAGATTAGAAAGAAATTGGGGTTAATTTCGGTTTAAGTAAAGACTTTGAGGAGTAAAATTGACAAAAATATAACTATATTTAAAATATTGGACTAAATTATAAAGATTAGAAAGAAATTAGGGTTAAATAAAGATTTTTAGGACTAAAATGAATAAAAGTGCAATTATATTTAAAATATTGGACTAAATTATAAAAAAAAGAAATAATTTGGGGTTATTTTCGGGTTAAATATATATTTCTTGGAGTAATTTGAACAAAAATATGATTATATTTAAAATATTAGACTAAATTATAAAATTATAAGGAAATAAGAGTCAATTTCGGGTTAAATACAGACTTTTAGGACTATATTGAACAAAAATATATTTATATTTAAGATATTGGACTAAATTATAAAAATTATAAATAAAAGTCAATTTTGGGTTAAATAAAGATTTTAAGGACTAAATTAAAAAAATATCATAATATTAAAAATATTGGACTAAATTATAGAAAAATAAAAAGAAATTTGAGTCAGTTTCGGGTTAAATAAAGATTTTTAGGACTAAATTGAATAAAAATAAAAATTTGACAGACTTAACGTGTAACTTACCCCTCTTATTAAAATCAGATGCTTTTTTAATAAAGTTACATGCGGCATGTTTTGAATTGGTCCATTAAATTTTTATAACGGGAGTTAAAAGAGGTGTCAACTGAGGTCACGATTTAAAGTTTATAAGGCAACTCGGTAAAAAGTATATACTTTAAGAGATATTTGTGCCATTAAGCCTATAGAAATTGAAAAACACAAACACATTATGATTTTTTCCCTCCCTTGACATTCTTCCGTAATTATTTTCTTTATATTTCTTTCGAATATTTTCTTTACTAAATATTATAAAAATGAAATCAAAATAAAAAATGCAATACCATTAACAGCCCCTTAAATGCTCCTAATCCTAACGAGTTCTGAATGTATGATAGCTTGGGGACAACATAAGAGATCAAATTTCAAGAAATCTCACCAAGAGTTCATCATTTGCATTTTAATTTTCCATTTGCTTATCAGCAAGTAAATCCAAATCAGTAGCTTGGGGACAATGGTGGTTGGTGGCGATCAACGGTGATTGGCAATGATAGTGAGTGGCTGTTAGTGGTAGGAGGCTTTGGTTGAATTTAGGGGTCAAATTGACATTTTACTTAAATTTTAAGGGTAAAATTGATATTTGATTTAAAGTTTAAGTGCTAAATTAGTATTTTATCTAAAGTTCAGGTGTTAAATTAAATATTTAACCTAATTTACTAACATGTCACGTCATCAAACTAACAATCCTTAATGTCCAGTGAACAAAACTTTATAAATTGATAATGTAAGTAACCACAACATTATTTTTTGAATTTGATGAGCAAATGTGGACACTTATGAAACATAAGTGACCAATAATGTAGTTTACCCCTTTTTAAATTAAAAATAATAAAAAATAGGCCACATGTGATGCATTTATTCTGTGAAGAATCTTTTCATATATCGAACCTTAAAATATAACGAAATGAAACGTTAAACATCTTTACTTACTGGTTAATATTATTCTTGTTTAGTTATAAAAAATAAAGAAAAAAACTTTGTGAATGAAACTTCAGCTTTATCTTCTTTCACCTAAAATCTTGAGTTAAGTTAAATGATAGTTTTAGAAAAGTAGAAAATTAGTTATGGACCATTGAAAAAGTACACAAAAAAATAAAAAATTGTGCTTCATGAGTTTAGGTCTTATTAGACTCATTTTTTATTTAAAAATTAACTTATCACACATAAGCCAACAAGCATTTTTTTTAATTAAAGACTATTTTATTAAATTGTAAATGAACCCTCAAATTATTGAGTTGCCTCTACAAACGGAGTAAAACAAAGAAGAGTGAACAACATAAAGGCAAAGCTTCATCATGTGCTCCAGCAAGCATGATATTAGTGGCTACTCTTGGTGGTCGTGCCTGTGGCTGTAGTGGTGTATCAGCTTTTGGCAATTTTTGTATGAGGATAAAAGAGGGGTTAAATATATAGTTTTTAAATTTAGAGGGTTGCAATTGATAGGATGTATAAGTAATAATGATCAAATGTGTTATTAAATAAATTTTAAATCTACCGCACCAATATTTCTGTTAGTGACTAATAAAAACTTTACGGTAGGTGGTTTGATTGACAATAAAGTAAAACTTTAGTGATTTAATTGACAAATCTTTTAATTCAGTGGTCAAAATAGAATTAACTTAATAGTTTAATAATATTTAGGGTAGTTAGTTTATCCGAAATTTTATGTAGATTACAAGCGTGGCTATGATTTCATGCGATTTTATTAAGTATAGATATATCTTTCTAAGGCAAATGACAAGATTTAAACTCATCTAAGATGATGTGATTTGCGTATCCTTAACCATTCGGTCAATTAGTGAATTTTTCAAACTCGTAATCTCACAGTGGCTACCGGAATTTAACAGAAAATGCCAAATATAACGTAACTAAAAAATCTTGCACAATCAATCCTAGTCCTCAAACCATGCAAAACCAAACGTAAACCATGTTTTAAGCTCACGAAAAACTGTTTCTTGCTTAAAATAGACATGCATTTTTACCTTTAAAACCCCATCACCTCCATCCTTGTTCGTCAGACCTGCGAGAAAAACAAAAGGAGATACAAAATCCATAGATTTTGTTTTTCGCCTCAGCAGATCTCGCAGTAAGCTTATTCTTCAATACCATGGACATGAAGAAGATCTCATGTGCTGTCATTGTCGCCGCCGCCTCCATGAGCGCGGTCATGGCCGCTGACGGCCCCGCTTCTGCCCCTGGCTTTGGTCCTGCCCCCGGCCCAGATAGCGGCGCTGCAACCGCAACATTGCCTGTTCTTGGGTCTTTGGTTGGAGCCTTCCTTGTTTCCTTCTTTGCTTACTATTTGCAGTAAGCCAGAAATGTCTTTGAAACCATGAAGTATTGACAATTAAAATGGTTGATTAATAATGTAAAATATTACTTGGGAGTTCAATCCGTTTCATTTGTACATCTGAGAAATATTGAATACCATGTGATATTTTGCACAATTTTTTTATTTGTTTATACCTATGTAATGTGCCATTATGAGATTGTCATGTTCATCATTGGCAAAAACCCTTTGCGCTTTTTCGATATTTTTATGCCCTAACACTAAAAAATTAAATTCCAAGCCTTAATTCTAATTTTTAAATTTTAAATTATAAACCCTAAACTCTAAAAAATACACACAACCCCTAATATCCTAAACCCTAACCATAAATCATGACATTAAACCCTACACTTAATTTTTAGCGTAGATGCATAAATAAAAACACTGAAAAGAGACAAATAATTTCTATTCATTCACCATATCAACTCGCCCAAATCAGATCAAATGAAATTAAATGAGTTAGATAATAAGTTTGTTTAAGTTAAATTAAAAAAAGAGTATTTTTTTAAATAAAAGAGAAAAATAACAACTAAAAGGAACTATGGGGCCGCGCAATACGCCCTTCGCTTAATAGCATCATCTTAATACGATTAAATTTCACGTCAATGATAATAAACTAAAACCATATATATTTTTGACATTAAAATCAAGTATGATTTAAAATAAAGGAAAATACTTGATACACAAGCTTGTATGTAAACTTTAGTTTACACAAATTTTTAAATTTTAGGGCTTAGGGATTTAGTTTAGGGTTTGTAGGTTTAGTGTGTATGGTGTAGAATTGAAGGTTTATGATTATAATTTAGGGTTTAATGTTTAGGTTTTAGGGTGCTAGGGTTAGGGATGTAGGTTTTAGATTTTATAGCTTAAATATGAAAGTTTGTGTAAAAAAATTTACACAGCTCGTATATCAAAATATACCCTAAAATAAAATAGGCTTAATATTGAAAAATCTAAATTTTATATCTTTTTTCGCAGTGGCTAACATTTATATATGTGGTCATTCACGTATGTTAAAAAAAATCGCTAGCCAATTAGAACATGACACATGGTAGGTTTTAATTTCTTTTAAGAAAAACTTAAAATCTTTAATTTTTAAAAAGCTTCTCAATTCCCTAAATTCATTCATTGTCATTGTCAAACCAACTGCCACTGCCCACTCTTTCTGTTACCAGGCCTCCGCTACCGAATATCCCGCTCTTTTGTCGTTGGAAATAGACAAATGACATGTCAAAAAGATGTCGAACCTCGAAAGCTTCCAATCAAGCGACAAACAAAGAATGAATGAACGACGTAACTGAGAGAGGAGACTTCATTACGACGGCAAAGACTTGGTGATCGATGATGACATATGAGGGATTTAGGATCTAGGGTTAGGGATGTGAGGATTCTTGGGTGTTTTGTGAATTTAAGATTTTTGTGAGAAATTGAGGACTTTAAGTGTTTTTTTATTAAAAAATTAAGAAATTTAGTTTGTTAAAAATAAAAAATTAAAATTAAAGCCAGTGTTAAATAATGATTGGGTATCGAATTTTTTAATAAATAAACTTTAAAATGTTAATGAGATGAAATGTTAGCCACCTAAAATAGTAAGAGAGTAAACGTTAGACACCTATTCTTATAAAACAAAATGTTAGACACCTAAACTAAAAAATAGATACAATTTGGATTATTTTTCAATTAAGCCAATGAAATAAGATAGTTTAATGTGATAAATTTGATTTGATAATTTATTAGTTTAAGATATAAAATTTATCATTTTTAAAAAAAATTATACTTTTTATAATTTTTTAAAATAGAATTTTATAACATTTTGAAAATTTTATATTTTTTTGTAATTTTTGTTGAGAGTTATCAATTTTCACATTTTTAAAATTGATAGGGAGTTATGGAGTATTTATAAAAATATGTTATTTGCTATATTCAAACCCTAAAATTCAAACAACTCAATTTTAAAAAAACAAATAACTTAAAATTCATTTTTTTCTTAAATCGAATCAATGTTTACTTACCCCAATTTAAAGGTATTTTATCTGCAAGATCAATAATTTTGTATTTTAACAACTCAAAGCTTGATGATAATTTGGAAGGGAAACATTTTTTTATTAAGTATGGAGGGGAAACATAAACATGTAGATACGCAACCGATGCTATTATGTTATGATCTTTCGTTTGAAGATAAAGTTCAGAATTAGAGATGAAGAAAAGAAGGTTTAGATTAGAGAAGTTGAGAAAATATCAAGGGTTTTTACATGCTTTTTCTATACAATATTCAAATTATTTATAGCCCTATTTTAAAACCGGACAAAGTTGGTTAACTTTTTAGGCATCTTTCTCTCTCTGTCGCTTCTGCATGGTCCCTCACTCTCCTGAATTACCGTTGCAACATTGCCAGCTCTTGTATCATTCCTTGGTGCAGTGGCAATTAGGTCATCCATGACAGTACCCCCTCCTAGAGAATGAACCTTGTCCTCAACGTTAACAGTGGTGCCAGGCGAAGTAACATCCTCACGCGGCAAGGGCAAGGGTGTGATCTGTTGGTTGGGCTGACCATGACAAAGTTTAAGTTGAGAAATATGAAACACCGGGTGAAAACGAGTCAATGCAGGTAAATCGAGTTTGTAAGCGACAACACCAATCCGTTAGAGAATACGATATGGTCCAAAATAGCGAGGTCCCAATTTTTGATTTCGTTGTAAGCGCAAAGAGACCTGTCGATAGGGTTGTAATCGAACAAATGCCCAGCTACCTTCTTCCAAAGTCAATTCATGATGATGTTTATGTGCCTGGAGTTTTATTCGCTGTTGTGCCTGCTACAAATTACCCTTCAGTACCCGAAGCAGAACATCTCTTTCTAACAGTTGTTGATCCAATTGAGTGTTGCGAGAGCTACCCTCCAAATAAGTCAATATAGTAGGTGGGTCGCGACCATACAAAGCATGAAATGGAGTCATCCTCGCCGAGGTTTTATAAGCGGTGTTGTACCAATACTCCGCCCACGCAAGATATTGTTCCCACTTGCTCGGATCATCGTCTGTCATGCAACGCAAGTATATTTTGAGGCAGCGATTCAGAGCTTTAGTTTGACCATCCGACTAAGGGTGGTATGCCAAACTAAAACATAATTCTTTACCTTGTAAGCGAACTAGCTCCGTCAACAACTCACTCAAAAATAGACGATCGCGATCACTGACAATGCTACGAGGAACACCATGAAGTTTAATCACCCCTTGCACCAAAAAGTTAGCCAAAAAAGCACTGTTGAAATGGCGAGGCAGGATAAAAAATGGCCGTATTTAGTTAGCCGATCAACGACCACTATGATAGCTTCCATACCATTAGATTTGGGTAAGCCCACAATAAAATCGAGAGAAATGTCTTCGAATACCAGAGTAGGGATAGACAGTGGCTGAAGCAGTTCCGCCAGAGTCAAACTATCGCTCTTCATACGTTGACATATGTGGCATTCGGAGACAAATTGACAAACATCCTTGCGCATTCTGGGCCAATAAAAACTTGTAGCCAATCGATGAAATGTTCTCGTAACCCCAGCATGGCCCCCTATAACAGAACTGTGAAATTCTCAAAGCAAAAGTGAGCGAATCGCGGTCTTATCGGGTACCATAATTTTATTAGGCAACACCAGTAAACCACCCTGGTCATCATGATGAGGATAATCAAGAGAATTCAACTGAATATTGGAGCAAAGTTGTTGAAACTGGACATCGACAGTACAAGCAGCACGAATAGCCTCAACAATACTTAAAATTGGCCGAGAGAAAGCCAAAAAAGTAGCACAATATTCCCTGGATAATGTGTCAACTACATTGTTGAGTTTGCCCGGACGATATTGAATATCGAAGTTATACCCAATCAATTTAGACAACCACCTCTATTGCTTCGGAGTTTGAATTACTTGTTGAGTAAGCTCGCGGAGGGAACGCTGATCCGTTAATATCACAAACTTATGACCCAAAAGATATTGATGCTATTTCACGACGGCTTGGGTGATGGCAGACATTTCTCGAGTGTACGTTGAAGCATGTTACATTCGAGGGCACAACTTTTGGCTAAAATAAGCCAATGGATAGCTGGATAGAGTTAAAATATCACCGATTCCTGTACCCAAAGCATCAGTTTCCACTTGAAAAGCTTTAGAAAAATTAGGTAACCCGAGAACCGGAGCTAAAGAATGACAATGCTTGAGTTGGTCCATGGCTGCCTGAGCCTCGATTGTCTATTCAAATTAGAGCCCTTTGCGAAGCAAATATGATATCAGAGAAGCAATCGAAGTGAAGCCCTTAATGAATTTGCGATAGTAGCTTGCGATACCTAAAAATCCCTGAACCTTTTTAATATTAGTAGGAACCGACCAATTGGTGATAGCCTCAACCTTTAAAGGATAAATCGTCGACCCTTGTTTTGAGATCACATGGCCAAGATAATCCACAATTGTCTGACCAAAGGAATATTTGCTACGCTTAGCCACAAATCCATGACGTTGCAAACACTGTAATACTTGTCGCACGTGGTCCAAATGATCCTGCCATGACATGTTATACACAAGAATGTCATCCAAAAAAATCAACATGAATTTATGCAAAAAAGGGCAAAAAATCTTTCATAGTAGCTTGAAAGGTGGATGGGGCGTTAGTCAAACCGAAGGGCATGACAAGGAACTCATAGTGACCATCCATCATGTGTCTGAAAGGCCATCTTGTGAACATCAACATCTTCACACCCGAGTTTAATGATAACCTGCAAGAAGATCGAGCTTGGAGAAAAATGTAGAGGTGCCCAACTCATCAAACAATTCCTCGGACGTAGGAATAGGAAACTTGTCGCGCACGGTAATGGCATTCAAGGCTCTATAATCCACACAAAATGCCATGTACCATCTTTTTTTAATGAGAAAAACGGGGGATGTAACACCCCTTCCTGGTCTGGTAAGAACCCAGGTCGAAAAGCATTATCGATGAAAAATAGAGTGAACGATTTACTAATTTTGATGACATAGACTATAAACAGTGAATTAATAACTTGATTCAATGCAAACTCACACAGCTTATAAATCAAGGACCACTTAGTAACTTATTCAAGTTTAATGACTAAATTGAAATTCTTGCAAATTTAAAAGACTTATCAATAATTAGACTTATCAATGAGAAAGTCTATGCTTGATTATCTTGCATATAAAATTTTAAAGGTTTTGGAGTCCATTTACACTTTCAATTAAACCATATTTGAATCAGTGACCATTTTGTAAAGTTTCCAAAACCAGTTAACTAACTTAACTAACTTACCTGTATCAGTACTGGTACTCAAAAGGCTATATCGACACGCCCTTAAAATATTTTCTTTCGAACCTAAATATCTTATTGGTACGAGGGAGTCAGTGTCTCCGTATCAGTACTGACCCATAAATGTACCGATACGCAATCCCTAATTCCCAAATTAAGGCGTCATAAGGGTATCGGTAAGGCACTACCCGTACCAGTACCCATGCTACAATAAAATTCCAATGTTGATTTGGCGTATCGGTACCCATATATCTGTATCGGTACGCCTTAATACCTTGTACAAATTTTATATGACTATACCGGTACGACATCACCCATACCGGTACGCACAGATTAACATTGCCCCAAATTAGCCTATCAGTACCGGCACAACATCACCCGTACCAGTACGCCTGTACCTGTAATGTCATAGTTTGTCTGGTTTTTATCCAATTTAAGGGCCTTAACCATGTCCAAAGTTTACCAAATTTTACCAGCAAGCTTATAACCATTATTTCTATATGTTTGTCAAATTTCATGCCATTTCGAATCCATTTACTATCTTTTCACATATTAGTGCATTATAGCCCACTTTTAGCAATTTTATCAATATTCAACATGCCACACTTTTTGCTTGAACTTTCTTAATATGGTGAGCATTATATACACACAAAATATGGCTAAACTAACATGTCTAGACACCATGCCACCCTTCTAGGAGTTTAAGGACAAAGTTTACATTACATGCAACTTGGTGACTTGCTTTAAAAATGTCCTTGCTCCGATCCTTGATCCGACTATCTTTCGACTTGAAAAATGTATGGAAATGAGATGCATTAGGCTTACATAGCCTAGTGAGGTAGTTAATAACAATAACATGAATGTCAATAATATCAATAATATGTATATCAATGTAAATGCATCTTAAATCAATGATTAACAATAATTTCCATATCTTAATTCCTTGGATCGACATGTAAATGTGGATACGCAAATTCCCAACCAACATCACCAACAATAAATGGTCAATATCCTCTAACATCTCCAATAAGACCAACACTAACGCATCCCGCCAACATCGCCAAATAGAGCCTTAGCTCAAGGACCGTAGTCCACTCCGTACTAATGAGCTCATGAATTCTATGGCATGCCAATTGTATCCCATGTCCATTCGTATCCTAGGATTCAATACTTAGGCCAATATCAATAACAATAGCAATAACAATGACAATAACAGTGGCAATAACAATAACAATATAACATAATCAATATGGCATTTCTCAATGTTTCAATGATATCAATAACGATGCAATGATTTAATAATTAACGTGACAATGTAATAAGCTTACCCAAGCTTACCAATGATACCTTTAACAAGGTTTTCATATATCCGTACCTTAATTTTGATGATAGAAATGCAATAGGACAATATAATAAAATCGAGATAGGCTCTTAGCCCATCCTAAGACTCCCAACTACACTCAATGATACTTCTGAGGCTTTCAAGGCTCTTGGATGACAATTCCCTTGTTCTTAAGCTGCAAGGAAATTGGAATTGCAAGGATTTCAATATCAATAATAGATTCATAGCAACTTAATAGCTATGAAAAGTAATAAGGATCGAACTTGATATCCTTAAAAAATTATAGGGTTCTTAATTTCTTAAATTTGGATTTAAACAAAGTTTTAGCCATGGAATCGATAAAATCAATTGAGGAATATTGCTTACCCGATCAATATCTATAACTTAGAAATGGTAACTTGAAGAAAACTAAAGCTTTACTAAAGCTTTAATAGAGGTGTGTGCTTGGGAGAAGATGAAGATAAAGGTGAGGTGCTTGCTTAAAGTTTTACCGGGTAAGCCTTCCTTCCTTAATTCTTTCTTTTTAATTTTCCAAATACCAAAGCTTTCCTTCTTATGAAGGAAGCCAAGCTTAAAATCCCACGTATGTGGTGATTAGGATTGAGGAGGGGCTAATCGCAAGGTTAGTCCCTCAACTCTTCCTTTTCTATACTTTTACCTTCAAACTTTCAATTTTCTCAATTTAGTCACTAAGACAAGTTTCAATGTTCACAATGGGTCCTTAATCAATATCAATAGTTAATTAGGGTTCAATAGACCAATAATTGAACACTTGGTCAAAGGTCAACACTAAAATTTGTCTTTCTGATGCAAAATTTTTGGTTGCCGGAATTGAATTCTGACTAGGCTCAGTTTCGGGGTGTTACAACTTTCCCCTTAAAAAAATTTATCCTCAAATTTTTACCTGAACCAAAGAGATATAGGTATTGATTCTTCATGGTCTCTTCCGGTTCCCATGTAGCTTCTTCGATCTTTTGGCTTTTTCAAAGCACCTTAACTAGATGGACATCCTTGTTTCGAAGTCTATTGACTTCTCTTGCCAATACTTGTATTAGTTCCTCCTCATACGTCAAGTTAGGTTGGAGTTCTACTGATTCAGGCTCAATAATATGAGACGGATCGGATCTGTACTTGCGGAGCATCGATACATGGAATACATCATGAATCTTGCTCAACTCCTGAGGTAGAGCTAGTCAGTAAGCCACAGGACCAACTCTTTCAATCACCTTAAAAGGTCCAATGAATTAGTACTTAACTTCTATTTTTTACCAAATCGGAGAATCTTTTTCCACTGAGAGACTTTCAAAAATACTTTCTCACAAATTTCAAACTGTATATCTCTCCTCTTAAGATCAGCATAGGCCTTTTGTCGATCAAAGGCGTCCATTAGACGGTCGTAAATAATGGTAACCCATTCTTTAGTTTCCTAAAGTAAATTAGGGCCCAACATCTTGCCTTCACCGAGTTCAAACCAAAACAATCATGTTCTACACTTCCTTCCATACAATGCTTCATACGGTGCCATTCTGATAGATGATTGATAACTATTATTTGTAAGCAAACTCGATGAGAGGTAGGGACCTCTCTCAAGTTCCTTCAAAGTCTATAACACAAGCACGAAGCATGTCTTCCAATACTTGAATTACCATTTTCTGATTGGCCATCAGACTGAGGGTGAAAGGTTGTACTAAGATTTACTCGGGTACCTAGGTCTCATTGTAATACTTTCTAGAACCGTGAAGCAAAACGTGGATCTCAATCAGAGATGATTGATTTAGGTACTCCGTGAAGTTTGATCACTTCCTTGATGTATAAGTCAGCTAACTTGGGAAGACCGTAGTCTATTTTGATAGGTAAGAAATGAGATGAATTGGTAAAACGGTTAACAATGACCCAAATAGCATCATGTTTAGCTGGAGTTAACAGTAGACCACTGACAAAGTCCATGGTTATTCTTTCCTACTTTCATTGAGAAAGTTCAATGGGTTGCAATAATCCCATGGGAACACGATGCTCAGCCTTAACTCGTTGACACGTAAGACATCTTGATATAAACTCTATAATAGCCTTCTTCATACCAGGCCACCAGTATAATTCCCGCAGGTCTTTATACATCTTCACTGACCCTAGGTGAATTTTGAAAGGGTTACAATGAGCTTCCTTAAGAATATCATCACAAAGGGATTCATCACTTGGTATACAAATTCTATCACGGAAGCACAAGAGTCCTTCAGGATTAACTCTAAAATCATAATTAGGATTACTTTGAAATTTGGAAACAATGGCTTGCAATTTAGGGTCTTGATCTTGTAATGACTCGATTCTCATCACAATGGTAGACTGAACTTGGAGTTCAGCTACTAATGGTTGGTGTTTCAATAACTTAAAATGAGCGTTGATAGCTCGAGGAGCTAAAATGCAATAACGATATTGTAATTCTACTATAATTGCCAATACTTGAGGTTTAATATTCAATATTGATGCTTACTAGGCGAAAGTTTACGGCAGAGTGCATCAGCTACAACGTTGGCCTTACCCAGATGGTAATCAATTACAAGATCATAATCTTTAAAAAGTTACATCCATCTCCTTTGACGAAGGTTAAGCTCTTTTTGGGTCAACAAATATTTAAGGCTTTTGTGATCGGTATATAGGTAGCATTTTTCTCCGTAGAGATAACACCTCCAAATTTTTAAGGCAAAGACAACCGCAACCAACTCAAGATCATGAGTAGGATAGTTCATTTCATGTGGCTTAAATTGTCTCAATGCAGACGCAATAACCTTGCCTTCTTGCATTAAAACACAACCTAACCCTTGATGCGATGCATCACTATACATGGTGTAGTCTTTTCCAGACTCAGGTTGGGTCAGGACCGGTGCGTGAGTCAACACTTGCTTAAGCTGATCAAAACTGCGTTGTTGTTTATCGATCCACTCAAAAGGAATGTATTTCTATAGAAGTTTGGTTAACGGTACTGCTATTATAGAAAATCCTTTAACGAATCTTCTGTAATAACCAGCAAGACCGAGAAAGCTACGAATTTTACCAATATTCTTCGATGGTCTCTACTCCACTATGGCTTGAATCTTCTTCGAATCTACTCGAATACATTCAGTAGAAATTACATGTCTCATAAATAAAGCTTGAGTGAGCCAGAACTCACACTTATTGGCATATAAATTTTTTTCCAAAGGGTTTAGAGTACAACGCGAAGATGGTCGCGTTGTTTAGCCCGATTCTTGGAATAGATCAATATTTTTTATATGAAAACTACTACAAATTTGTCAAGATAGGGTCTAAAAACCCGGTTCATAAGATCCATAAAGGAAGTCGGTGCATTGGTTAACTCGAAAGGCATAACCAAGAATTCGTAGTGGTCGTACCTTGTACGAAAAGCTATTTTGGGCATATGACATTCTTTAACTCTCATTTGATAGTACCCAAACCTTAGATCAATCATAGAAAAGATGGTTGCATCCTTAAGCTAATCAAATAGGTTGTCAATTCTTGGTAAGGGATATTTGTTCTTAATGGTGAACTTGTTTAAGTGTCGGTAATCAATGTAGAGGCACATTGATCTGTCATTCTTCTTAACAAAAAGAACCGGAGCTCCCCAAGATGAAAAACTTGGTCGAATGAAGCATTTGTCTAACAGGTCTTGAATCTGTACCTTAAGCTCCGTGAGTTCAATCGGTGCCATTCGATAAGGTGCAATGGAAACCAGAGTAGTTCTAGGCTGCACTTTAATCCCAAATTCAACTTCACGGGTGAGTGGTAAAATCGAAAGCTCATTGGGAAACACATTAAGAAACTCTTGCACAGTATCTATATCTTGCAACTGAGGTTCTTCCTTGCTTGTAACAACATATTGCAATGATTTTTTACTCCTATAGTCCATAAGAGTTACATTTTCCTTTCCATGACCTCTAAGGTACAATTTCTTCTTCTAACAATCCACCCAAGCTTGAAGCTCTCCAAGCCAATCAAACCCTTATATTACATCAAACTCATGAATAAGGAGGACTATGAGGTTGGACGAAAAAGGTATCCCTTGTATAATGAGGGGAAAATTCTTACATACTAACCCAACTATAACACTATCCCCTAAAGGATTGGTTACGATGATTTTGGAGACTATTGGCTCAGATGTCAACTTAAATCTTTTAATCAATATAGTACTAATAAATGAATGTGTGGATCCAAGATCAATCAATGTATAAATAGGGGGAGTATACAATTCAACAGTATCTACAATAATGTCTGGATCCTCATCCTTTTCCCTGCTCCTAACGTGATAGACTTGAGTTGAAGCTTTGGATTCTTGTTGGCTTGGAGTCCTTGTAGAGCCACCAGGTCTCCTGGAAGCTTCCGATGCAACTTACTTTTGTCTTTTGCCCTTAAAAGATTAAGTAGGGGATGTTGTACCTATCGGTGCTGCAGACTTGGATATGTTCATCGGACAATCTTTGATGTAGTGGCCTTGCTCACCACAGAAGAAACAAGCACCCGTCTGTCTGCGATATTGTCCCATAGGATGCCTCATATGATAGAAATTATAGATAGGATGTTAAAACCCTCAACCTGAACCTCAAGTACTCTCGATGGAGGTTGTCCTTGTAGCAGATTGAGACATAGTTTGCGGCTTAGCAAAATTGCATGATCGAGAGGATTGTTGGTGCTTGAATCCTTATTGTTTGCCCTTCTTATTTGGTAAAGGTGGGCGAGAATCATCCCAAGGCCTCTTCTTAGATTGTGTCAGCCCACTAAACCTCTGCGACCTTTGAGCAACTTCAGTAGAGATCGCTCGATTCAAAAACTCTTAGAAATCTATGATTCCCAAGGTAGTGAACAAGGGTCGAAGTTCATCACTTAACCCAGCTACAATCATTCTACACTTCTCTTTTTCTTTCTTGATGTACTTCGCTTTTTACTTGCAATACTTGCAAAAGTCATAGATGTACTATTCCACCGGTCTTCCACCTTGCTTAAGATGCAGGAAGATATCATGCCTTTCTGCCAAATAGTATTCACTGATATACTTTTTTCTAAACTCACGTAGAAAGAACTTCCAGATTACAGCTTCCTCATGAGCGGTAAGTATAGTGTTTCTGTCCAATGTAAAGCCCCATCTGCCAACAAGGTTAAGGCACACTCGAGCTTGTACTCATATGAAGACTGCAACTGCTTAGTCAAAATTCTTATCGTGCTGTCCAACCAGTATTCTACTACTTCAGGATCCTCGCCAGCCTTACCTTTAAAGGTAGCGGCTCGATGTTGAGCTAATTTATCAATAGGGGCCCAGGACGTAGAACTAATAGTTATGAAAGATTGTGAAGACTGGTTGGACTTAAGGGTAGCCATGAACTGCTTGAACATCTCAGCCATGTTCTTATAGCATTCGAATTAAGCAATCTGCAGTACGGGTTCAGGATTCGATGGTTCTTGTAGAGGAATTTTGTGAATTCAGAGGGTCTCTCCCTTTTTTCCTTGTCATTTGTCAAAAAGTCAGTGGTATGCTCAACTTCTTCATGAGCTTTCTCGGAGTCAGACATCATATACTATAAAAGGAAAAATGATCGAATTAATCACATGTCACAATATACACAATAATAAACTCGTAGGTGGCATATGCAATGTAATAACAATACAATAGACATTAGTTTAGTCCTAGAATCGACTAAACTCTAGATCTGATACCATAAAGGTAACACCCTCTTCCCAGTCTTGTAGGAATTTGGGTCGAAAAACATTA
The DNA here is from genome assembly GCA_019671005.1 of Hibiscus mutabilis. Classification (NCBI taxonomy): domain Eukaryota; kingdom Viridiplantae; phylum Streptophyta; class Magnoliopsida; order Malvales; family Malvaceae; genus Hibiscus; species Hibiscus mutabilis. Next base: position 31,410,336 of record CM033739.1, on the reverse strand, counting down.
ATGATGAATAATACAGTGAATGGTTTACTAATTTTGATGACTTGGACTATAAACAGTGAATTAATAACTTAATTCAATGCAAACTCATCCAACTTATAAATCAAAGACCATTTAGTAACTTATTCAAGTTTAAGGACTAAATTGTAATTCTTGCAAATTTAAAGACTTATCAATGATAAATTTTATGCTTGATTACCTCGTATATAAAATTTCAAAGGTTTTGGAGTCCATTTACACTTTCAATTAAACCATATTTGAATCAGTGACCATTTTGTAAACTTTCCAAAACCAGATAACTAACTTAACTAACTTACTTGTATCAGTGCCGGTACTCAAAAGACCGTATCGATACGCCCTTAAAATATTTTCTTTCTAACCTGAATCCCGTATCGGTACGCTATATACTGTACTGGTACGAGGGAGTCAGTGTCTCCGTATCGGTACGAACCCATAACCATACCGATACGCAATCCCTAATTCCCAAATTAAGGTGTCATGAGGGTATCAGTACGACTCTACCTGTACCGGTACCCATGCTACAGTAAAATTCTAGTATTGATTTGGCGTATCGCTACCCATATATCTATATCGATACGCCTTAATGCCATGTACAAATTTTGCATGACTGTACCGGTACGACATCACCTGTACCGGTATGAACAAATTAACATTGCCCTAAATTAGCCTATCAGTACCGGTACGAAACCACCCGTACTAGTACGACTGTACCTAAAATGTCATATTTTGTCTGTTTTTATCCAATTTAAGGGTCTTAACCATGTCCAAAGTTTACCAAATTTTACCAGCAAGCTTATAACCATTATTTCTATATGCATGTCAAATTTCATGCCATTTCGAATCCATTTACCATGTTTTCTCATATTAGTGCATTATAGACCACTTTTAGCAATTTTATCAATATTCAACATGCCATACTTTTTGCTTAAACTTTCTTAATATGGTGAGCATTATATACACACAAAATGGAGCTAAACTAACATGTCTAGACCCTATGCTACCCTTCTAGGAGTTTAAGGACAAAGTTTACATTACAACTTGGTGACTTGCTTCAAAAATGTCCTTGCTCCGATCCTTGATCCAACAATCTTTCAACCTAAAAATGCATGGAAATGAGATGCATTAGCTTACATAGCCTAGTGAGGTAGTCAATAACAATAACATGAATTCCAATAATATCAATAGTATGTATATAAATGTAAATGCATATCAAATCAAGGATTAACAATAATTTCCATATCTTAATTCCTTAGATCGACATGTAATTGTGGATACGCGAATTCCCAACCAACATCGCCAACAATAAATGGTCAATATCCTCCAACATCGCCAATAAGACCAACACTAGCACATCCCGCCAACATCGCCGAATAGAGCCTTAGCTCAAGGACCGTAGTCCACTCCGTACCATGAATTCCATGGCATGCCAATTGTATCCCATGTCCATTCGTATCCAATGATTCAATACTTAGGCCAATATCAATAACAATAGCAGTAACAATGACAATGACAATAACGGTGGAAATAACAATAACAATATAGCATAATCAATATGGCCTTTCTCAATGTTTCAATGATATCAATAACGATGCAATGATTCAATAATTAACTTGACTATGTAATAAGCTTACCCAAGCTTACCAATGATACCTTTAACAAGGTTTTCATATATCCATGCCTTGATTTTGATGATAGAAATGCAATAGGACAATATAATAAAATTGAGATAGGCTCCTAGCCCATCCCGAGACTCCGACTACACGCACTGATACTTTCAAGGCTTTTAAAGCTTCCGGATGACAATTCCCTTATTCTTGAGCTTGTTGGAATTAGAGGGATTTGGTGATTCTTCACCTTGATTCTCTTGAGCTACAAGGAAATATAAATTACAAGGATTTCAATATCGATAATAGATTCATAGCAACTTAATAGCTATGAAAAGCAGTAAGGATCGAACTTGATATCCCTAGAAAATTCTAGGGTTCTTAGTTTCTCAAACTTGGATTTAAACAAGGTTTTAGACATGGAATCGATAAACCAATTGAGGAATATTGCTTACCCGATCAATATCTATAACTTGGAAATGGTAACTTGCAGAAAAGTAATGCTTTACTAAAGCTTTAATGGAGGTGTGTGCTTGGGAGAAGATGAAGATAAAGGTGAGGTGCTTGCTTAAAGTTTTCCGGGTAAGTTTTCCTTTCTTAATTCTTTCTTTTTAATTTTCCAAGGGCCAAAGCTTTCCTTCCTATGAAGGAAGCCAAGCTTAACATCCCACGTATTTGGTGATTAGGCTTAAGGAGGGGCTAATCGCAATGTTAGCCCTCAACTCTTCCTTTCCTATACTTTTACCCTCAAAATTTCAATTTTCTTAATTTAGTCACTAAAACAAGTTTCAATGTTCAGAATGGGGTCTTTAATCAATATCAATACTTAACTAGGTTTCAATAGACCAATAATTGACCACTTGGTCTAAGATCAACACTATAATTTAACTTTCCGATGAATAATTTCTGGTTGTCGGAATTGAATTTCAACTAGGCCCGATTTCGGGGTGTTACAGGGGAAGAGAAAGGGCTTGTACTCTTCAAGAACAATTGGTGACTAAGCATGTGTTAAACCTGCCGTTCACAGGTGTTGTATGGGGTTGTAAGTGAATTGCGTGATCATTTTCACGAATAGGTGGTAGACCATGTGAAGCTTCAAACACCCCTGTGAATTCTGTGATAATAGCATTCAAATTCGATGGAACAACCGACGAGACAATATCCAATTTTGACTGCCATTGTAAATATTAACATTCAGCCATTGCATGAGTAGTAGCGAGACGCCGAAGAGATTGAAATTGAACCTGCTGAGGGCTAGTTCTAGAAATACTTTGCCAACAATGGACACGATTATCCTGATGAAACTGAAATTGCAGCTGAGAAAAAATCCATTATCATCGGACCAAGGGTGTAGGGACTATGTTATTTGGTGTTGTTTATTACTTGTATGTGTTGTACTCTTTTTCTCCAATTAGGGTTAAGGAGGTTTTTAACGGGACACACATACAAGGTTGAGGCGATTACGATTTAATGAATAAAATCATATTTGCCTAAAAAAATAAGTTCGATATTTAGATTAGTCATATTCTGATATGAGTATGCATGAGATGTAAACATGTAAACACAACACCGATAAATAATTACACATGGTGTAAAACACCAATACAAAAAAATATGTAGCACAAGAAGAAACCCACCTCGAGCAAACAATAAAGCTCTAACGACATGGAGAACGTCTTCCACACTCAGATCTAACACTCGGTCCTGCTGTATTGAAACCTACGAGAATAATTCTATATTAATACTATTATCATTGTGCCACCAAACTAAAGTAAAAGTCTACTCATCCGAATAACACTCGCGTGTAACCATCGTAGCTCGAGTAGGAATAGATTGCACAGATGGAGGAGGAGATGGTGATAAGTCAACTGTCTCACGGATGGGAAACTTGTGCTCACCTTTAACACAAGAAAGCACAATCAGTAATCTCATAAACAATTACTCTTCAAAATATTAAGTACAAATAATTTGTAATTAGTAAAACATGCTTTTGGGTTCCAATCTGGAGAAATGGAAAGTGGATTTGAAATTAGGACTAAAAAAAAACCAGGGTCAAGGTTAATAAAAAAAGTCAATACTAATCAATGTTGGTCAAAGAGAGCAGTGGTTCGGTCAATGACTCATCACGACTCGGTTAGTGGCTCGGTCAATAACTCATCACGACTCGGTTAACGGCTCGATATAGAAAACCCAACGCCTCGATAATTCTAAACCTATTTCTACTATGCTTAAAATAGATTACATTCTCTTGTCACAAACGAAAATCAGCAGAAACAAAGAAAACTACCTCCATGCTTTAAACATTTGCTGCCTGCATAATCCTGCCTTCGCCAGAGAATGATTTTTGAACTCTAAAGGTAGGTAATTGCACCATATAGATAGAAGTATTGTTGGCGCACTTTAGTACATTGTGATAACTGGACTAGGGATATCATTTGTTGCAAACCAAATAACTTAGTTTATACAAATCCCTTGGATTTGCATTTTAAATAGGTTAAATATACATTAAGGTATCTAAGGAGTAATATTAATTGTAGGGTTCATTTCAAGCCTGTTATGGGATATATATATATGGGGATTTACTAATTTTTATACGATAACGACAAGTATAACAATCATATAATATATACATACAGATGAGGAGAAATTCACTATAATGTCGAAATATTACAAGAGAATAAGTTTGTGTGGCTAAACAACTTTGTGACTACTAACTAAACCTAACTATTTATATTAGGGATGGCAAAATTACCCGACCCCGCTCGATAGGGGTGTTCAAATCTGGGTACCCGCCCGACCCCGCTCGGTAGGGGTGTTCAAATCCGGGTACCCGGATCTTTGGGTAGTTCAAAATGTGGCCTGTGTCCCGACCCGGGTTTTGCGGGTACTCAGAAGTCACAGGTACCCGAAAATTCGGGTATTTGGGTACCCGGATATAAAATATATATTTTTAAATATAAAAATACTTTATTAGTTTAATATAAAAATATATTTATTAAATATAAAAAAACTTAAGATTTTTATTAGTTTAATATAAAAATATCTATATTGAATATAACAAATATTAATTTTAAATATATCCGGGTAACCGGAAATTCTTAATTTTGTGACCCGGACCAGACTCGGGTAAAAAAAATTTCGGGTAAATACCCGATTATTTATGTTCGCGTAGTCGGGTAGTTGGGTAGTCGGGTCGGGTCAATGGATTCAGGTATTTTTGAACACCCCTATCCCCCGACCCGACCCGATCGGGTTTTTAGTCTTGAATTTCAGGGATAGGGGTGAGACGGGTTCGAGTATATGCTAGAAATTCCCCTCCATGCCCCGATATCGTCATGATCATTTTTAAACTGGGTCAAAATAGCTTGACGATTGATTTTGAAATTAAGGGGGTTTCGTTTGAATTCGATTTTGAAAAGACTAGAGTTGCCACCGATCACTTCGAGGTAGACCGGACACCATAAAACAACTAGAGATTCATTCTTTAAAAATAAGGGTTCGAGAGCCGGTTACATGTGGGGAAGGATTAGCACCCCACAAATGCCCGTTATCGGCAACTTTTAATTTTACGTGGCATTTTGGCATTTCGAATAATATTTTGAATTTAATTTAACCCTTAATTATTAATTGGATTTAAATTCCCAACGGAGATATTCCTTTTATAAGGAAATGTATTTTTATCAGAATATGAGATTAAAAGCACCCCATACGTTCAGGGCACCCCTATTCATATTCAAAAAATATATTTCCAACATAAAAAGTTTTTAATGCATGACCGATTATTGTTTGTTTATTTTAAGTTCTAACTTAAAAAAATCTAATTATTTGTGTATTGTTTAAATCTATGAATATTGTTTAATTTAAAGGCTTACATGAAATAACACTCAATTGCTTGAGCACCATCCATATTTAAGCCCCAAAATTATATATAATATTCCTAGTCCAATTAATTAATATAATTGTTTAAGTTCTAATCTTAATTAAGGATCTAATTAATTAACTAAATTACTTATCAAATTATAAGGTTTAGTCGGTATTAAATATTGTACTTAAAAGCCCATGTTAAACAAAACCCCATTGCAATGAGACATCATCCAAATTAGAACTTCAAAGCTTCCCAATTAACACTCATTAATTTTCTAAAATTATCTCCTTAATTGAATTATTAAAACTTAATTAAAGATCCTAATTTTAAGGCTTTAAAATAATTAATTAAACTAAGCTACATGATTTAATTGTCTAACAAATAACACTATATGACATATTTAAATCATGCACCAATCAAGACAAATAAATTGCATTTAAATAAATAAACAACTAATTAAAGAAAACACGGTTAAATTGTAAGAAAATGCAAATTGAGACTGATTTTATTTCATATAGGGATTAAATTGAAATAATTATAAAATTTAGGCCAAAACTATGAAGATCAAGGAATAGGTCGCGAATCTTTACTCTGACCCGGATAACACGAGCGGTCATCTGACCCAATTCTTTAAAATGCGGAGTTTAACGCCCAATATAAAAGGACCTTTAGTCTGAATTTTGCCCCCTCTTTATTTCATTTTTTCAATTTTTTCTCTCTCTCTCTATTCTCATATATTCCCTCCCCATCTCTCTAAAAACACTAAAATTTCCAAATTCAAGCCCTAAAACAATCAAAAACTCTAGTTTAGGGATGGTATTTATCATCATTTGTCGCGACCATTTTTAAAAATCGGGACGTGCAAAAAAATAGACTGACGATCGATCTTTTAGAAAATTAGGGTTTTCTGGCCATTTCTAATTAAATCTTGAAAAATTGGTTTTTTCGTATTAAATTTGATTTTTCTTATTTATCCTTTAAAAACATTTTGGAGTCGCCACCGATCACTTCATGGTAGACCGGACACCGAAAAACAAACAAGAGATTCTGTCTTAAAAAAATGGGTTCGGGAGTCGGTTACGTGTAGGGAAGGATTAGCACCCCTACGAACGCCTGTTATCGGTACCTTTAATTTTACGTCGCATTTCGAATAATTATTTGAATTTAATTTATCACATAATTATTAATTGAATTTAAATTCCGAATGGAGATATCCTTTTATAAGGAAATTCATTTTGTTCGAATACGAGATTAAAAGCACCCCGTTAGGTGGCACCCCAATTCGTATTTAAAAAATGAATTTCCAACATAAAAGGTTTTTAATGAATGATATTTTATTGTCTTGTCAATTTTAAGTACTAATTCTAAAAATGCTCTAATTAATTAGTTATTTAGAACTATGAATATTAATTAATTTAATGGCTTTTATGAGAAAATGTCAATTACTTGAAAACCTTCCATATATGTAAAGCCCTTAAATTAATCATATTCCTAATTAATTAATTCTTCTAATTAATTAAAGTTCTAGTCCTAATTAAGGCTCTAAAAATTTATTATTTAGTGTTATAAGTGAAAATGTATATCAAATATACAGCTTTATGACCAAGGCTGAGATAACACCCCATTGTAAACAATGGAACACCATCCAGATTTGAACCTCAAAGATTCTATTCGATATACATTCAATTAACTACAATATATTCTTATTGATTATTTAATTTTAATTAAAGACTAAATTAATATTCAATTTTATGTGTAATGTATATTAAATATAATTATAAAATTCATGTTGAGATAACACCCCATTGTAAACAATGGAACATCATCCAAATTAGAATTTTAAAATTGTATTTAATATGCACTTCATTACTAAAATTATATACTCTATTTAATTATTGAAATCCTAAATAGAGAAACCTAACTAAGGCTCTAACAATTAATTAACTAGATGAATTTAATTATCTAACAAGATATACTATATGCTATTTTAAAACATGTAATCACACATATAAATTAATGACATTTAATTAAATAAAAAAATAAAATAAATGACTAAATTTAATGAAATTGGAAACTGAAACTGATTTTATTAATAAAGGACTAAAATGAGAGATTTGCAAAATTAAATGTCCAATTACAAATCACAGTGACCCAATTGTACAGATTATAAATCTAGGGGTTCAATTAAGGGGTCAGGGGACTAAATTGAAGGAATGTCAAGCTTTGGGGGTCAATTTTAAGGCAATCAAGGACCCAATTGAAAGAAAGTAGAATTTTGGGCAAAAACCAAATGAAACCCATGTAAAAACACGCGGGTTACCAACCCGACCCGGATTTATCTTGCGGGTCTCCCAAACCCGCTGCCAAAACGGAAACGTTTGGCAAGGGATATATAAATCCCATTTCAAAGCCAAAACCGACTTTCATATTTCATTTCTGAACTTCCACTCCCTCACATCTCTTTGTCTCTCTCTTTACTCTCTGAATTAAAACGTCCCATTTCCAGAAAACACCCTTAAAATGGATTGAAAACCATATGTTTTGCTCGGTGTTCATCACTGTTCTTCACGAACGTGATGAACTTCAAGTTTCCCAGGCACAAGCCACCATAAACTTCGCCCCTAGGTCCCTAGCCACCAACTCCGGCCACCCGTTGGCTGTTCGCCGGCCATCTCAAGTGAACGCCGGCTATCGTCTCACCTCGTCCGACCGCCGCAAGGCGATTTTCGGCCGCCGTGAGACGATTTTCAGCCACAGTCGACCGCCATTGTTCCAACTACAAACCCTAAAAAAATCCATTTTCCCCTTTTCTGAATCTAAACCCTAGACTAACCCCGATTCATCAAAACCACCCATCTTCGACCATCCTAAACCTAAAACTACCCAACCTCCCCTCTTCGACTCTATCGCTGCCCTCGAAAAATAACTCCGGCCGCCAAAACAGATGAACATCACCGAAACTCAACATTTTATATACATTCACCATTTCTATTTTATTTTCCATTTCGATCTAATGTTTCTATGTTTGTTTTGCAGGGAAAAAAAAAGATGAACTACCTTCCCAGTAGTGTAATCACGGCGACAGTCAACTTTCCCGGCGACGAACAAACTTCTCCGGTGACTTTACAGCTTCCACTGGTTCAGCTCCCCAAGTATCCTCTCTCTCCTCATTATTTCTTTTATTTATTATTATTGTTGCTTTTTAATGATTAATTATTACCAACTCGCTGACATTTTCTCTCTCCTTTTATAGGTGGGTAGGAAGTGACGTCGTAGGAGTTACCAGCTGTTGACAGCTAGCCTGAGGAGGTTTGCAATCCATGTGAAGTCTGAATGGTCCAATGGCCGAGTGCTACGTGGCCATTTTGGCGGGATAGAAAAACATAACTGTGTTTCTTGGGCTTCTTTTGTATATTTGGGCGGAAACAAAATTTAGGCTTTTGTAAAGGGTTTTTTTGGATATCTGAAAATGGACTTTGGTTGTAAAATTTGGGATTGCATGCTTTTGTAATGAATCTGTAAATGGATCGTGAACTATTATTTGTTTATTTATATTATTTATTATTATTATTATTTATTTAACCCGATCAAAATTCGGGTATTACAGCTGCCCCTCTTTGCTCATTGCTATGGAACAGGGATAGAGCAAAGACTGAAAATACACGAATTTTGTCCATATCTCTTGGTCGTCCTCTGGAAGGCAGATCTTTCATTACGAACAATGATGAAGTTTGAAGTTGTTCTTCTAATTTAGAAATTCTTTATACTTCTGCCAAACTCTGGAATCTGAAGTTGTTCTTCTTATTATGACATTCTTCATCTTTCAAGGCTCGAAATTACTCCTGACATTCTTCATCTCTTTAGGTCTGAAGCTATTCTTCTTATTATGAAATTCTTCACCCCTCTATTGAACTATGGAATCTGAAGCTGTTATTCTTATTATGAAATTCTTCATCTTCCAAGGTCTGAAATTACACTTGTCATTCTTCATCTTCTGAGATTTGTAGTTGAAATTCTTCATCCCTCCGTCAAACAATCCACCTTTCTGCAAGGGTATCGAACAAGCGAGTTCTTCTTATTAGGAACTCTGGATTCTTTGCTGGGCAAATTCTTCTCGTTGCAAACTCCGTCTTTGTCAAGTAAACTTTTCGCATTAGGAGTTCTTCATTCTTTGCTGTGTGAACTCTTCCCATTAGGAACTCTATCTTTGCTAAGCGAACTTTTCCCATTAGGAGCTCTTCGTTCTTTGCTAGGAATACTGACTCATCTCATTTTCTGTGGAAAACTGAACCTAAGACGCGCATGAAATCCTCTGTTTTCTCTTCTTCTGTTGATCAACTTCCTCCTTCTATGCTTGCAAAAGTCAAATTTATCATTATTCTTCCATCATTGATTGTAAAAATGTGCAATTTAGGTATATCATTAGGAAACTTCAAGTGCTTTAACAGAAGACACTGAAACTACGAATCTTCCTCATTTGAGCATGAAATTGGTCTATCTTGCTTTCCAATCCAGCAACTTGAATCTTTTTTATTTTTTTCTCTTTTTTCTTTCTTCTCTTTCTTTCTTCTTCTTTTTATTTTATTTTATTTTTTTTTCTTTTTTCTCTCTTTTTATTTTTTTGACTTTTTTCTTTTTGTCTTTTTTCTTTTTCTTTTCTTTTTTTTGAAACCGAGGGCCCAAAGGATTAATATTTCTGCTGATATTGTGCCCCACCGTCTTATTGCAATAACATTCGAAAAGTTCTCATCATTTCTGAAGGTACCAGCCCGAAGGACTTAACTTTATGCCCGAAGGACTTATTGATGACCTAAAGGATTTAGAACTGTAATACACTTCCATTACCGTGCACACAATCACATTACTCTCGAAGGTGATGGCCCGAAGGACTTAACATCATGCCCGAATGAATTACTGATGACCCGAATGATTTAGAATTGTATTGCAATTCCTTTTCTGTGCAAACAATTACATCACTCTCGAAGGTGATGACCCGAAGGATTTAACATCATGCCCGAAGGACTTACTGATTACTCGAAGGATTTAGAAGCACTTCCTTTCTTGTGCACACAATTACATCACTCCCGAAGGTGATGGCCCAAAGGACTTAACATCATGCTCGAAGGACTTACTGATGACCCGAAGGATTTAACATCATGCCCAAATTACTTACTGATGACCCGAAGGATTTAGAATTGCATTGTACTTCCTTTCCTGTGCAAACAATTACATCACTCCCGAAGGTGATAGCCCGAAGGACTTTACTAATGACCCGAAGGATTTAACATCATGCTCGAAGGACTTACTGATGACCCGAAGGTTTTAGAATTGCATTGCACTTCCTTTCCTGTGTAAACAATTATATCACTCCTAAAGGTGATGGCCCGAAGGTCTTAACATCATGCCCGAAGGACTTACTAATGACTCGAAAGATTTAACATCATGCCCAAAGGACTTACTGATGACCCGAAGGATTTATAATTGTAATGCACTTCCTTTTCTCTGCACACAATTAGAAAATCTTTGCTGAAATCCACCTCTATAAATTATTTGGAATCTTTGCTAAAATCCGCCTCTACAAACAGATTGAAATCTTTGCTGAAATATGCCTCTGTAAAAGGATTGAAATCTTTGCTGAGGTCCGCCTCTGTAAACTGATTGAAATCTTTGCTATGATCCACCTTTTCAAACGGATTGAAATCTTTGCTGAGGTCCACCTCTGTAAACGGATTGAAATCTTTGCTATAATCCGCCTCTTCAAACATATTTAAATATTTGCTATGATCCGCCTCTTTAAACGGATTAATATCCTTGCTTCAAAAATATGATTGAATTCTTTGCTAATCTTTGCTGGTTCTACTTTCTCCAATCTAAATTTGTAGATTGAAATATTTTTCTGTTCTTCACTGATTCTTGTAAATTCCTACAAAAATGTACAAAATGCTTTGAATGCATGTATTAATATGCTTCTATCTTATAGATGGTTGACTATATATGAATGCATAAATTGTGACAACTGAGGATCACTCGGATGAGCTCTAATCTTCTTTGCCTCTTGCTTCAGTTACAACAATAAGATTGTTTTCCTTGAATCTTTCTTTAATTGATCTTCTTTCTTGACTTGATCTTCTTGAAATTTATCTTAAGCTCTTATTGTCTTTTTCCCCATAATCTTTGTTATTGAGCTCTTTTTTTTCCTGAGCCAATTTGACCCTTTTTAGTGATCGAATTCTTTCAGGCTTTGTACCCTCTCTTGCCTATTCTGATTTGAATTCTTATGCACCATGATATCCCACTAATCTCTTTGTTTCTTGCCTCATTACATAGAATTGGCCCCTCTTTCATCATTTGGGCGAGCAAATACCTCAAGTCCCTGAACTTTTTAGATCCCTGAACGTTCTCCAAGTCCCCAAACTTTTCACTCTTGCCATCGTTGTCACTATGTCCCCTGATGGATGATTCCTCTTTCTGACCAGAATACTGTTGAACAGATAATAGTCTCATACTCAGCCATATATTTATCAAGAAAATATGTCTGTTTGTAAAAATGTCAGCTTGCTTATCGGCATTTTAATGAAGGATACTTTTCAAGACCTAAAAAATTAGGGCATAAAGAAAGCAAAATAGAACATGATGCCCTGGATATATAGTGCAAGAGCGTCTTAGATTCAACCTTCCTATGGGTAGAATACTTTTAATGTTGTGTCATTTCTGAAGTTAAATTTCTTCCAAATCACTCGGTTCACACCCTATGATTACCACGTTGCTCGATCCGGTCCTCATTCCTTTCCATTCATAAATATGTTCAAGCTTCCTGAACTTGTTTAACCAGTAGAGTGCAAAAATATCATTCTAAGAATAAAATTCTATAAGTGCATGTGTGATTCTGATTTTTGCTAATTATTATTATATTATTATAGACATGTCTTCAAAGATACATCTCTGACGCTTGGGTATTGGACAGGTGAAGCATAGCTCCTTATTAGATTTGTCGACATCCCCCACAGCTCCATTAGAGTGTTCCGAGACTTATTTATTCAAATAGTTCATTATTTCTCACCTTTTCTTTTTCTTTTTCTTTTTCCTCACATTTTCTACTTTATTTTCTTCCTTTCTTTTTCTTTTAATTTTTTCTTTCTTTTTTTTCTCACTTTTCTTTTCCTTTTTTCTTTCTTTTTCTTCTTTTTTTCTTTTCTTTCTTTTTTCTTTCCTTCTCTTTTTCTCTCTTATTTTGATTTTTAAGGTATAGAAAACTACACTTAGAACTTCAATTTCAAGCAACTCTACTTGGTTAAAATCGTCTAGTCCACTTCACTGTTTATGAATTTCAAAGATTTATCATCGAACATCATCAAAGGCGTGGTGATCTGACCTTTTCTTGCCTTGCTGACCATAGTAGAGTGAGAAACAAACTTCACTTCATCGTCTTCGCAACAACCAAATAATTTTTTGCATTGGAATCAGTGTCACATCTTGCAATTGGCATCTAGGGGCCCACAAGGGTAAGAAGAGATATGCATATATTTATTTCAAAAACATTACTTCAATGAAATGAAAACCAACAAACATGACATATGCCTTTAGCAAAAGACTTCTACTACTTTCAGACCAGGAGTAGCAGATTTATTTTCTAGTGTTATTTCAGCAATGGTCCCTATAAGTTATAACCACATGATGCAACAATATGGGTAGCACTGACTTCTTAGAATTCCTTACAATCTTAGAAACACTCATCTTGATTCTCTGATTTCTTGACTGGTATAACGACTTGCCCCACTCCTTGCCATTGTTGAACTAATTCTCATGTCAAGATTCCATTACTGACTAGCTTCTTAATTTCTTTCATCAAAGGTCTACATTTCTTGGTAGCATATCTTGGTACTCCCATATGAAAGTTACAAACATTTTATGGATCATATCTATGAGCAAATGGACTTGGCACCACCTTCATTGGCCTAGGAGTGATATGTTGTCCTTCAATAAGGTAAGGTAATAAATCTGAAATAGACAGTCTAAAGATCTCCAGATTTGCACTTGCTCGAGGAATTTTTCGTGGTCGTTTTGATAAATTAATTGGCCACTTTCTCTTGCGACTCTAAAAACTTTGAACATTATACTCATTCGCCTCTTTCCCTTTCTTGCCTCTTGATCAACATGGTCTTCGAATCTGGATCTAGTTTTCCCTTGTCGGATCCCCATTTCTATTGCTTATCCAATCACCATGAGATCACTGAAACTGCACCTTGAATTCGCAAGCATTTCTTCAAAGAAAGGAGATGAAAGAGTTTGATGAACATAAGAGATATTTCTTCCTCTGTCATGGGAGATTGAACTTGGGCTTCTAATCCTCGCCACCTCAATGCATAGTCTTTAAAACTTTCGCCGACCTTCATATTCATGTTCTACCGAAAATAACGATCTAGAGCCAGGTCTATAATATACTTGTATTACCCCAAAAATGCTTTGGCCAAATCTGCCCATGATCGAATCTTCTCTCGACTTAATCTATTGTACCACACTACGGTAGGTCCAGCTAGACTATTATGAAAACAGTGGATCAACAATTTATCATCATACAAATATCCTTCCATTTTTCTACAGAACATTGCCAAGTGGATTTTAGGACAGCTAGAACCATCATACTTTTCAAAATTGGGGACCTTAAATTCAGGAGGCATAACTAGATTAGGGACTAAACAGGATCCTTTTGCATCGAAATTGAGATTATCGACGCATTTCCTTTCCTTGATCTCTTCCTCAAGTTTGGTATAACGATCATTCAGCTGCTCGAGTCTTGACCCCAGAAAAATATGCTTTATAGTCCTTGTCCCTGTACTTGGATTAGATACCCTAGGATAAATTGTCAAACATGGTGTAGCAGTGTAGTTCTTCGCATTTTGTTGATGATTGGTCATCCGTTCCTGTAACCCCTCTTGAGTCTTTTCAATTCCCTCCATGTCTTCATCCATGATAATAGATTCCCAAATTTCCACTAATTCCCAGATTGCTCTTGTTGAAACACTGACGCTCTAGATTAGGAATGTTAATGCCATGTCATTACATGATAATGTTATATTGATAAATATGCAATGCATGAATTTATGAATGTAGGAGGTATTGATTCTAAAAGTGATCATCATAGAACAACTTTCATTGAAGTGAAAGAATTCGATACATCAGATATTAGATACTATAGATATTGGTGAGCTCTAACTCCCAACTTCCTAACTTCCTCTAAGAGCCAAGTCAGCTTCCCTCCATGATCTAATGTTGGATCAATATTCTGGCTCAATGCCATTACTACATCGGCTAGATCTGCCACTTGTTGAGCAACTTCTTTTGCTTGAATAGCAGCATCTTTCTTGTCGGTGTCTCTTTCTCGAATCTTTATTCTTGATCTCTGAAACTGGGCATATCGTTTTTCCTCACTTTCCTGACAGTCTTTCTTAACATCATCAACAAGAGCTTTGTACATTAGCGTAAGTTTGAGGCACTCATCCACCTTCTTCTTTAGCATTTCGTTTTCAGACTGACTGTCATTCAACTTGATAGCATTATCCTCATACATCTACATGTACATTTTTGTCATCTCGCGTTTGGCTTCACTAACCCTTAGATCATCCATAAAAGAATTGCGTTGTAGCTCTATTGTCCGCAGATCACACAAAAGTGTATTGACTCGACCTTCACTTTCCTCAAAACTCTTTTTCCAGCATTCGGCTTCATGTTTTAGCTCTTTAATTCTTTCGACTGTTCCAAAGTTACACCCAAACCAGCATTCTTGAGCATCGAACAAATCTCTTAATAGTTGAACTGTAGATTTCTTAACTCCTCATTCAAATTATCTCTCTCTTGCTTTAACTTTCCTTTTTGAGCTTCATATTCAAACTGATTTCCTTCTTTCTGAGTATCATCATCTTGAATTTCATATCCATCCGTTGAATAAGGGTGGTTTTCTGTTCCAAATTTCCACTATCCAAACTCTAAAAGAGATTGAACTCGACGTTTGAAGGTGAGACAATTCTCAATAGAATGTCATTGGATTCCATCATGAAATTCACAATGTGCATTAGCGTCGTATCATTTTGGATACGGAGGTTGCAGAGGTGCAAAGAAAAGTGGGGAGACCAATTGGGCCTTTAACAATTAAGGATACAATTCTTTATACGAAATAAATATTGGATCAAAATGATGTTTTTGATCTTCTGTCTTCTGATAATTGGCTGAGGGAACGCTAGAATTTGAACTTTGCATTGGACCCTTACTAGATTCTGATAGGCTTGTATTTTCCTTCACTTTTGTATCTCTAGGTGTTCTATTAACTATCAGACTTTTATGAAATTTGGATCTTCCATCTTCAAAACTCAACATGCCTTCTCTAATAAGATTTTTAATCTTGTTCTTCAAAGCCTCGCAATTCTCAGTAGTATGATCTAAACTTCCTTGATAGTAATCACATACTGTACTAAAACCATAACCTTTGAGTAAAGAAGGCACTGTAGGTACTGCAGACTTAAACGAGGCTTGAGCCACATGATTTTTCTCTATTAGTATTGGAAGTAGCTCTACATATGTCATCAGGATTGTATTAAAAGATCCTCCATCCTTTTTTCTTTCTTGCATTTCTCTCTGGCATGTCATCATTTTCTTGGGATTTGGCTCAATTATACCTCTAGTTGGTTTATTGATGAAAGTTATATTGGTGCCCCAACTCGACTGTTTATTCCTATACTGCTTTTGTTTACTTCTCATTTCAGCTAAGTATGCCCTTTTTGTTTGGTCATAGTCGTCATCATAGTCATCATCTCAGCCATTTGTCTTTTCAGCTCTTGCATCTCACTCTTGTCAGCATCATCACTAACAAAACCTTATGTGTAACATTTGGATGAATTGCTCTTCATTCTTTCTGTTGTTTGTCCAGAACACTGCTTCATACTTGCACTCTCTTCTATCGACCTATGAATCCTCTTATCCATCATGATCGTCTTCTAATGACAACTACCTTTGAATCAATACCTCTATGTAATGATGATATGATGTAAAGGAATGCAAAACAAAAACAAAAGAAATAAGTCAGTAACGTGAAATAATCTTGAAGGAAAAATTAAATACATACATCAAAAAAAGCTATATTGATCAAAGAGAATAACCAAAGAAACGTATTTAAATTTACAGCACCTGACCTAGGTTCCTGTCTGGCTCGAGCAGGGTAAGCTTTAAATTGCAACATGTAATGTTATTATTACTTTTTTTAAAAAATACAATATTTTAAACAAAGGTGCAATACAATATCTAAATGTTGTAATGCATGAATGCACGAGGTATCGATTTCAGGAACTAGTAATTAGAACAACGCCCATCTAACAAAGGGTCGAATACAGAGAAAAGGCAATATGTCACTAGCTCCAGCTCTTTTGGTTGATCACTTCGTTCAGCCTCTGAGTCATCATCTGTACTGGCTTGGTGTCAATATCAAAGCGTTGTTGCAGGTTCATAACCTCATCGAATAAAATCTGCACATACCATGCGATCACCGCACTTGGTTCCTAAAGTTTATCTTTTCACAACTTTGTTTCTGGATAGCCTGGATTACTGCCCCAGCATGACCTTCAGTGTTTTTTCCTTCATTGTAGTGCCTCTTGGAAACTCATGAACTGATCTTTCAATTTTCATACCTTCTGATTCTGCCACTTTTCTAAACTCCTCATTTTATTAAAAATTAGCATTTTCCATAATTATGGTATTCTTCGGTGAATTTCATCATTTGTGAAACTTAGATATCGCCTTTGAGTTCAAAACTCTCTATTCTTTATTGGGTTCTTTCCTGTCAACCATGGTCCCTGAATGCCCCTTCAATTTATCTGTTATTTATTCTTCCTCTGGCTATCATTGTTGTTGTTTTTTTTAATACTATACCTTGTTTATTTTTATAACTTCCGCTGACTCTACCTTAGATCTTGGTCTGTTGTTAGAACTTGTATAAACCCTATATGTCTTTTTTGATCCCTAAAAAGCCTCATATTTCTCTATTGCTGGTGTCACATGTATCTTTCGAAAGGTGAACAATTAAACCGGGCTTCATAAACAGGTCATGGTCTTAAACAATTCTTGACCCATTCGAAAGACTAATAGCAACGCTACAATATAGAAATTTTGTTGAAAATGACTCTTCGTATTCCCGTCATACAGTTCTCAAGTTAAACTTGGTTTTGGCAAAACTTCATCTTGTTCAGAAATTTTCGGTCCAATCTTGCATTGATGACACATGGCCTCCATGGATATTGTCTTCGTTCTTGTATTGAGTCTTCTCGAATCATGTCCTTAGTAACATATTATCCCTCACTTGTCTATCGGACCCTTCAGCTCTTATGGCCACTGCCTATTAGACTAATCCTCGCACCGATACCTCTTATGAATGCAATGTACATAAAACAAAACACACAAAAAAACTGTGCCAGTATGGTGAAATAATACTGTAGGCAAAGATAACAGTTAAACAACAATTTATATTGCGTAAAAATGACCAGAGAATAATTTATTTTGCACACACAAAATAACCAGAGAAATGTATTTAAATCAGCAGCACCCTGTCCTAGGTCCCTGTCTGGCTCTAGTGGGGTAGGTTTCTATTATAGCATGTGGGTTTTGATCTAGACTCTGGGTACCCGAACTGTCGTTACTGGACTAGTTAGACATCGATTCGAGAGTATACTAGAAGATGTAACCTCAAGGTATATAAGGTTGGTATACTAGAAGAAGGACAAAATCGGATCACGGGGCTAAATAACCCACGTAAGATGATGCCTCACTCCCACTTACGGGTAAAACGCCCGGGTAGAAGGCTTATGCATGTATGCCATTTTATATCACACAAGAAAATACTACTTGCATTTTTCAAAAAAATTCATCCAATAATTATAGAAAATTAAATTCAAATTACTGTCCAAAATGTCAAAATTCCACGTAAAATTAATTGGCCTAACTCTCATTTATAAAACTAGATCCCTAGCGGAGTCGCCAAGCTGTCGCGACCATTTTTGAAAATCGGGACGTGTAAGAAAATAACCTGACGATCGATCTTTTAGAAAATTAGGTTTTCTGGCCATTTTTAATTAAATCTTGAAAATTTAGGTTTCTTCGTATTAAATTCGATTCTTATTTATCCTTTAAAAACCATTTTGGAGTCGCCACCAATCACTTCGTGGTAGACCGGACACCGAAAAACAAATTAGAGATTCTGTCTTGAAAAATTGGTTTCGGGAGTCAGTTACGTGTAGGGAAGGATTAGCACCCCTACGAACGCCCGTTATCGGTACCTTTAATTTTACGTGGCATTTTGGCATTTCGAATAATTATTTGAATTTAATTTATCCCATAATTATTAATTGAATTTAAATTTCGAATGCATATATCCTTTTATAAAGAAATTCATTTTGTTCGAATACAATATTAAAAGCACCCCGTTAGGTGGCACCCCTATTCGTATTTAAAAAATTAATTTCCAACATAAAAGGTTTTTAATGAATGATATTTTATTGTCTTGTCAATTTTAAGTACTATTCTAAAAAAGACTCTAATTAATTAGTTATTTAGAACTATGAATATTAATTAATTTAATGGCTTTTATGAGAAAATGCCAATTACTTGAACACCTTCCATATATGTAAAGCCCTTAAATTAATCATATTCCTAATTAATTAATTTTTCTAATTAATTAAAGTTCTAGTCCTAATTAAGGCTCTAACAATTTATTATTTAGTGTTATAAGTGAAAATGTATATCGAATATACAGCTTTATGACCAAGGCTGAGATAACACCCCATTGTAAACAATGGAACACCATCCAGATTTAAACCTCAAAGATTCTATTCGATATACATTCAATTACCTACAATGTATTCTTATTGATTATTTAATTTTAATTAAAGACTAAATTAATATTCAATTTTGTGTGTAATGTATATTAAATATAATTATAAAATTCATGTTCAGATAACACCTCATTGTAAACAATGAAACATCATCCAAATTAGAATTTTAAAATTGTATTTAATATGCACTTCATTACTACAAGTATCTACTCTATTTAATTATTGAAATCCTAATTAGAGAAACCTAACTAAGGCTCTAACAATTAATTAACAGATGAACTTAATTATCTAACAAGATATACTATATGCTATTTTAAAACATGTAATCACACATATAAATTAATTAAATAAAACAATTAAAATAAATGACTAAATTTAAAGAAATTCGAAACAAAAACTGATTTTATTAATAAAGGACTAAAATGAGAGATTTGCAAAATTAAATGCCCAATTACAAATCACAGTGACCCAATTGTTCATATTACAAATCTAGGGGTTCAATTAAGGGGTTAGGGGACTAAATTGAAGGAATGTCAAGCTTTGGGTTCAATTTTAAGGCAATCAGGGACCCAATTGAAAGAAAGTAGAATTTCGGGCAAAAACCAAATGAAACCCATGTAAAAACACGCGGGTTACCAACCCGACCCGGATTTATCTCGCGGGTCTCCCAAACCCGCTACCAAAATGGCAGCGTTTGGCAAGGGATATATAAATTCTATATCAAAGCCAAAATCAGCTTTCATATTTCATTTCTCAACTTCCGCTCTCTCACATCTCTTTCTCTTTCTCTTTACTCTATGAATTAAAACATCTCGTTTCCAGAAAACACTCTCAAAATGGATTGAAAACCATATGTTTTGCTTGGTGTTCATCATTGTTCTTCATGAACGTGATGAACTTCAAGTTTCCCGGCCACAAGCCACCATAAACTCCGCCCCTAGATCCTCAGTCACCAACTCCGGCCCCCGTTGGCTATTCGCCGGCCATCTTAAGTGAATGTCGGCTATCGCCTCACCTCGCCCGGCCACCGCAAGGCGATTTCCGGCCACCGTGAGGTAATTTTCGGCCATCGTCGACCGCCGTTGTTCGAACCAAAAACCTAAAAAAATCCATTTCCCCTTTTTTCGAACCTAAACCCTAGACTAACCCCGATTCAGCAGAACCGCCCATCTACGACCATCCTAAATCTAAAACTACCCAACCTCCCTTCTTCGACTCCATCACTGCCCTCGAAAAATAACTCTGGCCGCCAAAACAGATGAACACCACCCAAACTCAACATTTTATATACATTCACCATTTCTATTTTATTTTCCATTTCGATCTAATGTTTCTATCTTTGTTTTGTAGGAAAAATAAAAATGAGGATAAACTACCTTCTCATCAGTGTAATCGCGGCGACAGTAAACTTTCCCGGTGACGAACAAACTTCTCCGACGACTTTACAGCTTCCACTGGTTCGGCTCCCCAGGTATGCTCTCTCTCCTCATTATTTCTTTTATTTATTATTATTGTTGCTTTTTAATGATTAATTATTACTAACCCACTGACATTCTCTCTCTCCTTTTATAGGTGGGTGGGAAGTGGTGTCAAAGGAGTTACCAGCTGTTGACAGCTGGCCTGAGGAGGCTTGCAATCCATGTGAAGTCTGAATGGTCCAATGGCCGAGTGCCACGTGGTCTTTTTGCCTAGCTAGAAAAACACAACTGTGTTTCTTGGGTTTCTTTTGTATATTTGGGCGGGAACAGAATTTAGGCTTTTTTAAAGGGTTTTTTTAGATATCTGAAAATGGACTTTGTTTGTAAAATTTGGGCTTGTAGGCTTTTGTAATGAATCTGTAAATGGACTGTGAACTATTATTTATTTATATTATTATTTTTTTAACCCGATCAAAATTCGGGTATTACATCATTCAAGATAAAAATGATGACCACCTAAATATTCGACCACTCTCTACCCACAACTCCCCTCTTCGATCTTTAGCCACCACCAACTACTGTTAGCCGGCCATCACAGGTGACGCTGTCCGCCACCTTGTAATTTTGGATGTCGTACCTCTACCGTCGAAAACCTAAATTTTCCTAAAAAACCTAATTTTGAGCCCTAAACCCCCCAAATCTAATCGATCCTACAAGATCACCCGCTTCCCCGACCTAAATCTACTCGAACCACACTTATTTTCGACTCTGGCTACTTAATGAGTTTCTAGTCACTATTTTGTTCTTTTTATTTCCATTTTTTTGTGTATATATATATATATATATATATATCCAGTTCGTTGAAATCCTCATTTTATTTTGTAGGAAATGGAATGAAGGGAATAAAGCTACCTTCTAATGGCGAAAGGATGATTCCGGTGACGGAGTGCGAGTCTAGCTTTTTTCTCCTCCAGCAACCTTCGATCTCCTCCTCCGACGCTACAAATTATAGTGTCGGTTTGGCTTCGGGCAGTTTGACTTCCCCAAGGTAATATTCTCTCTCTTTAATATTTATTATTATTAGCTTTTATTATAAACCAATAATGAATCTGACACTCCCTCTCCTCTTTATATAGGGTGAGTGGAATGTAATGTAGATGATGATATCATGGGCATAATGTCATCGCCAGCTGGATCCAACTAATAAGGAAGAAAACCAAGATTCGAGTGAACTCCTTCTGACCAATGAAACACTACCACGTGGCACAAATTAGGCGGGAAATATGATTTTGAACCAATTTGTGTTTCTTTGACTGTATATATCTGGAGTTTGGGCGGGAAAGCTATAAAACTATTATAATAGGCTTTTTGCATTTGAGAATGGGCTTTTAGACTTGAATATATGTAATGGACATTTTATTGTATAAAATGGACTATTTTATTTATTTGGGATTTATACTGCATTTATTTATTTATGAGATTTATTTATAGTGAAAATATTATATGTAGGTACTTGGGTAAACTTCGAGTCTTACAGCTGCCCCTCTTTGCTCATTGTTGTGGAAAAAGAATTGGGCAAAGACTAGAAAGACATGAATTTGTCCGAACCATCTGGCTGTAACCTAAGCTGCAAATTCTTCTTATTACGAACTCCCACTCATTCTTTTCCTTTCTGAAAGCCTGAACAAGTTCTTTTCATTATGAACTTATTCATTTCTCTTGGCAAAATTGTTCCACCTCTTTGTAAATGTATTGAACAAGCGAGCTCTTCTCATCAAGAACTCTTCATTCTTCTTAAAAATACTGATCTGCCTCTCTGTAAAGGCGTTGAATAAGCAAGCTCTTCTCATTAGAAACTTCTCATTCTTTAAAAAGGCAAACTCTTCTTATTATGAGTTCTTCATTTTGCTGAAATATTGAACCACCTCTCAACAAAGGTGTTGAACAAACGAGTTCTTCTCATTATAAACTTCTCATTCTTCTTGGAAATGCTGATCCACTTTTCTCTGCAAAAAGTTAATCCTTATTCACTGTTGGAAATGTTGATCCACCACTCTGTAAAGGTGTTGAACAAGCGAGTTTTTCTCATTAGGAACTCCTTATTCTTCGTCTTCTGGAAATCATTGATCCACCTCTTTTGCAAAGGTTTTGAACAAATAAGCTCTTCTCATTAAAAACTCTT
This sequence comes from Hibiscus mutabilis, assembly GCA_019671005.1. Taxonomy (NCBI): domain Eukaryota; kingdom Viridiplantae; phylum Streptophyta; class Magnoliopsida; order Malvales; family Malvaceae; genus Hibiscus; species Hibiscus mutabilis. Next base: position 31,387,378 of record CM033739.1, on the reverse strand, counting down.
TGTTCTTCTTAAAAATGTTGATATATTTTCATATATGACCTGCAAAAGTCAGAACTATCATTAGTCCTTCAGCATTAATCACAAGGAAAATATATGAATACAACTTCAAATGTTCCTCCAAAAAACGATGCTGAAACTTTTGCCTCTCTTGAAATCTTGAACAAATTCTTATTATTATGAACTTCTCAATCTTTCTGTACAGGCTAACCGCAAAGTCTGAATCAGTTCTTCTTATTATGAACTCATTTATTCTTCTTAGAGATATTGGGCCACCACTTTGCAAAGGCATTGAACAAGAAAGTTCTTCTTATTAGAGACCCACCATTCTTCGAAAGATGAACTCTTCTCATTAGGAGTTCTTCATTCTTTTCTAGATGAGTTCTTATCATTAGGAACTCTGTATTCTTTACTAGGCGAACTCTTCTCATTAGGAGCTTTGTATTCTTTGCAGGGTAAACTTTTCTTGTTATGAGCTCTTCTCTTTGTTGGTCAAACTTTTCTTATTATGAGATCTTCATTCTTTTCTAGGAATGTTGATTCATGTCCTTCTCTAGGGGAAAACTGAACCTGCAAAAAAATATTAGTTAATAAAAATTCTTCCTGTAGTAACATGAAATATCTTCAACTTTTTGCTTGAAGAACTAAGATCTTTAGAGTCATTGCTTTTTCTGCCTAAGATGTCTTGATTTTTCAGTTTAAAAATTGCATAAGATCTTTTGTTTCTCTTTCTCTATTGATCAATCTTCTTCTATGCTTGGAATGTATATGTGACCTGCAAAAAGTCAAATACATCATTAGTATTTCAATACTGATTGTAAAGAAAATGTACAATATGGGTAAATCATTGAGAAACTTTAAGTGCTTCAACAATAGACACTGAAACTTTTGACTATGAATCTTCCTCATTTGAGCCCAAGGTTGATCTATCTTGCTTTGAAACCTGATAATATGAATTTCCTTTTTTTCATTGAATCTGATGGCCCATAAGGTTAATATCTTTGTCAATATCATGCCCTACTTTCTTACTGTGAAAACATTCGAAAAGTTATCATCATTTCCAAAAGTGTCAACCTGAAGGACTTAACATCATGCCCAAAGGTTTTAAGATTGTAATGCACTTTCTATCTTGTGCAAACAATAAGAAAATCTTTGCTAAAATCCGCTTCTTCAAAAGGGAAGTCACGCGTTGATGTCTTTGCTTCACAAATATGTGATTGAAATTTTTGCTGGATCTACTTCTCCAATATCGCAGTTGTAGACTGAAACTTATGTTTGAGGTCCCCTTTCAGGTTTTCACCTCGTTTCATTCTCTTCTTCTTTCTTTGAAATGATTTTTTCGCTTGTTCCAAATAAGATTGATTTCAATTCTGATGGAACTCATACTTGCCTTTTCATGGATTTATCATATAAACCTTTCTTTTTTCTTATCTCACCATGCATTTCTCAGAGCTCAAGTACTGATGATAAGTCCTTTTTAGAAAGTCACTCTTGTTATGTCTTCATTCAACTTCTTTGACAACATTCTTTCTCATGGTTCCAAAAGAGATTATCACTTCTGTTAATCCAACTTGCGGACTCTATTCACCAGAATAAAACATATTCTTTTGTAATATACTTTATAACATTGCCCCAGTCTTGAATTCAACTATCATCTTTGTTCACTCTAACATTCACAGAGCTTTCTTGTCTTGCAATGCCTCATAATTAATGATCTTTGCTTTTGAATAAGATGAACCTTTAGTTTATTAATCTTGATGCAACTTTTGCCCCCAAAGATGGTCCATGTTCTCTCATTGCCCCAATATTATTTATGTCACTTTCCTGTAGCTTTTGGTTTAAATGTTTATGATACTTGAAGTTGTGTCTTTTCCTCGACATACTTTTTATCATTAAACAAGTACAGAGGCACCTCTTGTTCTATCTGTACTTAAAGAATTAGTACATCATAATAATACCCACAAAGTCCTTTGCTTTTCTTGTGCCTAATCAATTTATCTACAAGATGCTTGTTGAAACAATAAGTGAAAGGCTCATAATGTTATTTTACTAAATTTTGAGAAAATGGAACAATTTGATAAGTCATGGAAAACATAAAGAAGCAAAACCAAAATTAGGCCCCCAAATATCAAGTGCAACAAAGCCTTTGAACCAAACAGGCAAAGATCAGCTCAAATGTGACCCTTCCAAATTATTAGACTTCCGAGATAAACATTTCTCATATGCCTAGTTATATCCCATTTAAGTGGCACTATTTACCTCACTAACTCACCATGCCCAACCCTTCCCTCTATTATAATCTCAATCAAGCATTAGAAGCTTGGAAATCCTTGAAGAAAGGTTAACCCTGATAAATGGGATGTATTCTGAAAACAAACTCATCTTACTCCAATGCTTATGTATGATCAAAATGGTCTTTTGAGGCTTTTAATGTAGGTTATGGCTCACGGATATGAAAGAAAGGATATATATAGGCTCAAATACGTGTTTAAGGGTGATGAAACCAAGGATTATCTCTTCCAAGTGAAATCTTACTTCTGCACTCCTTAATATGAATATGCTCAACTGAAAAGCTTTCTTCTTTTCTCTATTTTTTATTATTTGGATCGCTCTAGACTGTCTATTTTTTTTGTTTTTACCCTAGAGTTCATTTCCCTTCCTCAAATTCAAAGATGATTAATCCTCAATAAAGATTCATTTGAATAGAAGATCTCACATGTGTCGCTTGCTTTTCTTTTGCACTTTTTCAACGTGGTGCTTTCTCTTTCAATTGCTTCAACTTCTACGTTAACAATTTTCAACTTGATTCAGTTGACTCTTTGAACACAAACTTTCCACTATTTTTTTCCTTTTTTCCTCTTTTTTACTTGATATAGAATATTTGTCTTCATTCAACTTGCCTTTCTTGCTCTTATACTAAGAAAACATCCACTTTTGTTTATTGCCTCTAATTCACAAGGCAACAGTATCATAGCATGATCAAAACCAAACATCTTTCACTTGAAAACAAACTTTCATCCTCTTTTCCTCTAGTGTAGGGGTGATCCTTGGTTTGGATTGAATTGAAGGAAAATTAACATGCTCAAAAGAGGACAACAAATGATATTTTTCTCATTTTATTTCTTTGTGAATGGAGATGAAGGAATGCCAAATATCCTCCCATATATGAATATCTTTGAAGAAGAACAGTCTTCAGGTAGGTGTTTTAGGGTTATCACTTCATTCAAGGACCTTAGTCAACAATGCATAAGAGGAAAATTCACTCAAAGTTTGTATTTGTGGTTTTCTCGTGATTCCTGAACACTCATTAATGTTTTTCTGTTGGCCTCAATAAATTAGAAGAGAGTCATATTTTTAGAATTGATCTCTGAATTTGATTCATGGTCACTCTTCCAGTTAATATTTAGGGACCCAATAGAAAATGATAGTGAAAATATATACATATGTGTATGGGATAACAAAAACTAACCCATGACAAAGAATAATTGAAATATTAAAAGAATCAAAAATTTTAAAATATTTGTCATTTGAGAAAAAAATGTAGGAAACAAGCATAAAAAACAAATAAACCCAAATAGCCTCACTTACAAAGGACCCCAATGCTCGTAGGCAAAAGCAATTGGGATGGTTCAAGGTATTACTCTGTATCAGTCCTAAAACTATATAGATCTCTTGTGGTCCAACTGTTGACCATTAACCAAGGAAACTTGAGTGAATTTCAGCCACTCCAATTCTATCAACAATTCTTCATTTATTTCTTTTACCATCACAAAGAAATACCCCTTCTTACTTATGTTCTGATGTTCTCATCAAATCTCGAATTAAGATTATCCTGCCTATGAGTTTCCTTATTTCTTCAATCAATTACTTGTTATTTTCCATAGAATGTTCAATCATTTGCATGTGGAAATTAACAGCTTCTTCTAGCCAACGCCTAGATGAACTATATTTTTCAAGATGTTGGATAGACGCGTTGAAGGTTTTAATGAGCATGTCTATTTGAGGTTTCTTCCTTGACAACTGATGATTCTCAATTAGTTTCACCTTGCTCTTCCTTTTCTTAACGCATTTCGATAATTGACTTCCAGGCAATCCAATTACATTGATTCCGATCAGGTGATTAACTTTTGAGTTACATATCTTAATGGATCAGCTTTCAGTATCAACTTCCAAAATCACTTGGTTTAGAAAGTTTTGAACCTGCCGCTTGAAAGTGTAGCAGTCTTTAATGTCATGATTATGATACTCACAATGATTCCTAATGTTATAACAACTTGGATGATGGGGCTTTAAAGGTTTCACATGATGTGGTTAAGATTCAAGCAATTTAAAGTGCAGCTCACGAAAGGAAACATGAATAAGATCCAGTTTAGTCTTTGATTTTCCACTGGCAGAAGCATCATGAGCATCTGACTTTAGAGTATTCTTCAGTAATGAAAACATTGAAGAGGTAGATATCAACACATTATTCAATTTTTGTAAACCCTGAACTGTAGTGGATTACCCACAAAAGCTTGTTGTAGATTCTACCCTTTCTCTTTTATCTCAATTTTTCTAGCAAATGATGGTCTTTTATAGAATCGAGATTCTCCGTTCTCAAAGCATAAATAACTAGTTCTGATCAGATCATTGACTTTGTGTTTCAAAACTATATCATGAAAAGACTATTAAAACTTTAGGGCACCAAATCTAAATATGGCATTGGGATGTGAATTATCATTTCCATTTTTCTTACTTAGCTTTTCAATCTCTTTGTCCTATATTTCTGTGCTCTTTGCTCCTCTTGCAACCAATTTCCTTTTGAAAGAAATTTCGATCTTCAACCAAATCCCTGGCTTTTATCATCTCGGAGAAAGTTTTTGTAGTCCCTCAACTTTTCTAGAACTGTCATGTTCTCTAACCGTCACTAAACCTTTGATCAACAAGATTTTTGAAGAAATACCAGAATTTGGTTTTATTCAGTCTTTCCATGTCTATCTATTGAACTATCTTCATCTCAGCCTTTTCAAAATCGACTAGTGCTTACTCTTTTTGCCTCTCCTTTTCTTTTTCTCTTTTTTTTTTACAGGAAGAATCATTTTAGGTTGAACCCTCATGTGAGATATGATACCTCCTTGCTCATCAATATTAGTACTTCCATCTTTAACATTCTTTTTTGGCTTCCCTAATTCCAAGCAATGTGGTAGCACGAATTACCATCTCGTTCTATGATTGGTCAATCATTTGCTTCATACTACCCAAGCTACCCTCAATAACCTTCTGAGATTGCTCAACCCTAACAAGTCTATTACCCGTGTTTCTCAAAATATTGGTTTTTAGCTTGTGCATTGTTATTTGAAAAATGCAATTTTATGGAATATTATTTGAAAAAATGCAATGTGATATTATTTTTTTTAAAATGCAATGTTTAAGCAATGCAATGCGTGAATGCAAAAGGTATCAATTTTAAGAGCTAATCTCTAGAGCAACATTCATTAGTTAAAATGACGATTACAAGAAATAGACAATCTAATTATAGAAAGTAGCTAACCCTAGATCCTAGGTTAATCACTTCATTTAGCATCCAAGTCAGCACCTGTCCTAGCTCGATGTCTATACCAGGATGTTGTTGCAGGTTCATGGCTTCATTAGACAAAATCTACATATACTAGGTGATTCCCCGTACTTGGTTTATGAAGTTGATCATTTCATGATTCTTTCTTTGGATAGTCTTGGTGGCTACCTCAAGCTTGCCTTTTAATGCCTTGTTATCCATTCGTAGTGCTCCTTTGGAACTTACAAACTGGTCTTTCAGATGATGTACATCATTTTCCAATTATGTCACCTTCTTTTTCAGCTCTTTATTTTCTTGCTGGAGATTAGCTTTTCCCTCATTGTAGTACCCTTCGATAACTTTCTCCATTTGTTAAACTTGGGTTACCAATTCTGAATTCAAAGCCTGTTCTTCCTCTAGTTTTTGCTTGGTATGGCCATGTGAATCTTTTAATTCCTGAATCTTCTTCCTCATTGCCTTCTTAGTGTCTTCATACAACTTCTTGTAGATGATTGCATCATGACACATGATTCACCTAGATATTATCCCCTTCTTGTATTGGATTCCCTCCGACCAGGTCTACACCGACGTATTGCCCTCTCCTTGTTTATCAAGCCCTTCAGCTATTATGATCACTGGCTACTTGACCGACCCTCGAATTGATACCTTTAATGAATGCAATATGATGTCATGTATTAAAAAACAACACAACAAGGCAAAACAACAACAATAAAATTTTGTGTCAGTATTTCGAGTATGATCTGTATTAAGTTATCGTTCGAAATGATTGAAGTTTTCCAAGTTTGATGATTCGAAGTGTTTGGTTTTGAGTTAGGAGTTTGTCTCCTTGTTGGTGCAATTTCTGTTAGAACACCTTTGAAATTGGTAAATCGAAGTTAGAGGTATGCTTAATTTTGTGGTAAATACTAAAGTTCTGAGTTGGTATTGAAGTTTGTACAAATGATTTAGAATTTTGAATATGTTTTCGAGGTAATTGTTCGAATTACCTTTTGATTAAGAAGTTGAGTTCGGAATTAAGGTTTTGTTGAAATCGACGTCGGTGTTCATCTTTTGTAAACGAGTGACACCGACTAAACTCGAGAAATTCAAGACTATTTGTAACCATTTCTTTGTTGAGGCTTTATGCACTTTCGTATATTGCTTTGGAGAACGCTCGTTATGTATATCAAAGACTGTACGATATATGAAATGGTGCAAGAACTTTGTTAGCTCAATAAGGTGATGTTGAAAGACAAGTATATGCTTATAGGAATGTATGATTGGTTTAATATGTTAAAGAGCATATGTATGATTTCTAAGTTCAGATCGATTTTGAGATGTTACTTGTTGATTTAAAGGATTATGGCGTATTTGAGATGGTGTTCTGAATAAGGTACGACCGTGACAAAGATTTGTCAGTCAAGTATAGTGTGAATAAGTGAAGTTCGGAATTTGAATTTGAGTTTCAAGTTAAGGTTTCGTAAAAGATCATAGTAGCGCAGCGAAAGCCACTTCAGATTTAGAAGACAATGTAACTTTTGTATTTGTGTTTTTTTATATTGGTAAAATTTCGAGGACAAAATTTTCAATTAGGATGGGAGAGTTGTAACGACTTAAATCTTTTTGATTCAAAATTATTTATATTCGAACTGAAATCATTGATAAATTTATTAAAAATATATATTTTATATTATATATTATATAATATATATGGATTTTATGGGGGTTTGGCTGACAATCACCCACCCCCCATCAATCTATATTCTCTTTTATTTATTTATTTATTTATTTATTTATTATTTCGTTGGCCTTTAAAGCCTCTTTATATATATTTGGTTTTCTTAGGGTTAAAGAATTGGTGAATTTATACTAACATTTTTTATTTATAATTTATTTTTCAAATTTATATGTATTTTTTAAGCAATGATAACACGTTGATCCATTTTTGTGTTCGGATGAGTTCCATTTGATGTTGGAGAAGCTTCGAATCTAATGGAAGAGAAATATTAGGAAGTTTGAAGGAAAGCTCAAATTGGACTATTGGTAGGTAATACTTAAATACCTCTTTGAATTCATATAAACATGATTTTGTATGCTTGATTAGATTATAAATTGTTGTATAATATTTGTACAAGGATGATTAAATCTATTTGTACGATAAATGGCCTCCGTAAGTCTTATTTGAGGTCAGTATTATGTTTTAGAATTTGGGGATTTGATCTAAGGAATTAAGTAGCCTTTTTTCCAAAATAAATTGCAATGGGAAGGTATCGAAACCTTCGACTAGAATTAATATTCTAGACTTTTAAGTTTTGTTCGGATTCGATTCCTATAAGAGGATTCGATATTTGGATTTGAGCCCTTAATATAGAAATTTATCTGTTAAGGACTATTTTGACCGTTAGGACTTCCGAAATAAACTGAGGACTTCTGCAACAATTTAAAATTTTGTTTTGACCTTTGGGCCTCTGAATAGGCTAACTTTTCTTTTTGAAACCGAGACATTTGAATTTGTGTAAAAGGACAAAAATGTCCATTGCTTATAAAAGTACCAAAATACCTTCGTATGGTAAATAACTAAAATGCCCTTTGTTTGCAACTGACCCAAATACCCCATTGGGTTTTAATTACTAAAATACCCTTTGTGTTAGAGTTGACTAAATTACCCTCGATTTGTCAAATTACAAATTCCACTTGTGAAGATATATTTCTAAATTGCCTTTGATTAACCATTTTAAGTTTTGGGTGTATGCTTCTAAGTTCTTATTGGCTTCTGAGTGTACCTCGAAGGTGAGTAAAGCTCATAATTTATTTATTCGCTGTTCTGAGGATCTTAAGATCCTTATTACGGCTTGGCAGCCAAGTTTTGACTCGAGTGGGTCCTACTCAAGCTTTGTTAGGTTCTGTGATTCTAAAAATCGTTATGACAGACTTGGTAAGCTTTGAGGTTCTGAATTTCGGTATATTATAGATTCGGTAAGCTATGCATTTTTTATAGTTCTGAGTGTATAATTCTGTTATTTAGTATTTTCATATTTGAAAGTATCACGTATGTACGCATGCGATTGATTCGATACTTGCGCAACGGCGCTGACTTATATATCTTCTATTCCGGTAGACCGATGATGGCTCATGAGCATTTAGCACTTATTATATAGCCTGCGATTCAGGCATTCTACGACTAGCCTTCATTTCAGACATTTTGCAGTTATATCTACTATTCAAGTATGTGTTACATTTTGATATTATGTATGTTCAAGATTTTCAAGTCAGTTGATTAGAGTTTGGTTATGCCCTTTATGGTTTGGATGATTTAATTATTCTGCACAGTAATTTATGTTCCATTTATTTTTTGTCAATCATACTGGCCTATTTTGTATTTATTCATTTTGGTATTTTCGTATTACTGAGCTCTCAAGCTCATTAAAATTATTAATCTTTACAGGTCAGTAGGTTGAACATTGTTCGAGATATTGACATTGGATCTGGGAGTTCCAACAGCATAAATTGCAGAGTACGATACTTGTATATCTAGGCGGGCATGTAGGTCACTATACCTTGTTTGTATGTCAGATTGTGTCTGAGTTCTGTTTCAATTTTTGAATTTGATTTTAAATTGCATTGGTTTATTTGAAAACTTTAAATTATTCGTTTTTGTATTTGTGGGTCGCTCTTTTGACCCGAATGTGACATCTCAAATTGGGTTGGATCATTCGTACTGGTTTAGGGTATTATATTTAGTGATATCATAGCTTTTAGGTTGAGTCGTTTCTAGGTAGTTGACTGGTCATCTGTCGTAAATGTTTAATGGATACATGCCCCTAGATTATAAGCGTACTCTTCTAAGCTGGAGCTCTGATATCGTTTCTGTTCTGTTTTGAATGTTTCTAATTGTTTAGTTTTTCAGGACTTGGTGTTTTGTTTTTCAATGTTTGTTGTTTTGTATTCGTTCGAAGATTCAAGGTTTGTCTTTGATATTTGTTTGAGAATTCTGGATAATATTTTGTAGCGGATTCGATGATGTTCAATTTGATTCGTATCATGAATCAGATTTCTAGTACGATCTGCACTGGGTAATCGTTCTAAGTGATTGAAGTTTTGCAAGTTTGATGATTCGAAGGGTTTTGTTTTGAGCGAGGAATTTTTCTGCATTGTCGGTGCGATTTCTGTTAGAACACCTTTGAAATTGGTAAACTGGATTTAGAGGTATGTTTAGTTTTATGGTAAATACTGAAGTTCTCGAGTTGGTGTTGGAGTTTGGAAATATGATTTAAGAATTTTAGATATGTTTTCGAGGTAATTGTTTGGATTACCTTTGATTAAAAAGTTGAGTTCGGACTAAAGGTTTTGTTGAGTTCGACATCGGTGTTCATCTCTTGCAAACTAGTGTCACCGACTAACTCGAGAAATCCAAGACCTATTTGTAACCGTTTCTTTGTTGAGGCTTTATGCACTTTCGTATATTGCTTTGGAGAATGCTCGCTCGTCTGTATATCAAAGACTGAGATATATAAAATGGTGCAAGGACTTTGTTAGCTCAATAAGGTGATCTTGGAAGACAAGTATCTGCATCTAGGAATGTATGATTGATTTAATATGTTAAAGAGCATCTGTATGATTTTTGAGTTCGATTTATTTTTGAGATGTTGCTTGTTGATTTGAAGTATTATGACGTATTTGAGATGGTGGTCCGAATAAGGTACGACCGTGACTAAGATTTGTTAGTCAAGTTGAGTCTAAATAAGTGAAATTGGGAATTTGAATTCGAGTTTCAAGTTAAGGTTTGGTAAAGGATCCGAGTAGCGCAACGAAAGCTACTTCGTATTTAGAAGACGATGTAAATTTTTTTGTGTGTTTTTTCGATACTGCTAAAATTTTAAAGACGAAATTTTATGTTAGGATGGGAGAGTTGTAACGACTTAAATTTTTTAAATTCAAAATTATTTATATTTGAACCGAAATCATTGATAAAGTTATTAAATAAATACTATTTATTATATATATGGCGTGTATGGGGGTTGGCTGACAACCACCAACCCCCATCAATCTATCTTTTCTCCTTTATTTATTTATTTATTATTTGGTTGGCTTTTAAAGTCTCTATCTATCTACCTATTTATTTATCTATCTATCTATATGTGTGTGTGGAAACGGCAGAAGGAAAACAATAGAAAGAGAGAAAGAATGAGTAAGGCAGTGCGTGGGAGAAAAAAGAAGAAGGCCATTTTAGCTTTGGACAGTTCCGATCAAGCTCTGATAGAGGCTCATTTGTGGTTCAATCGAGCTAATTTTTAGGCAGTAACTAGACGTCAAGAAGATTTTAATAGTGGTCGGTTGGAATTTTTATCCGAATTTTGCAGCGTCAGGAATCTAAATTTGTGCCGTAACTTCGGGTTAAGGAATTGGTGAGTTTATATTAATATTTTTCTATTTATAATTTATTTTTCGAATTTATATGTTTTTTTTAAGCTATGGTAACACGTTGATCCATTTTTGTGTTCAGGTGAGTCCATTTGATGTTGGAGAAGCTTCGAATCTAATGGAAGAGAAATATTAGGAAGTCTTGAAGGAAAGCTCAAATTGTACTATTGGAAGGTAATACTTAAATATCTCTTTGAATTCGTATAAACACGATTTTGTATGCTTGATTTAATTATAAATTGTTGTATTATATCTGTGTAAGGATGATTACATATATTTGTACGATAAATGGCTTCCATAAGTCTTATTTGAGGTCGATATTATGTTTTAGAATTTGGGAATTTCATCTAGGGAATTAAGTAGTCTTTTCCCCTAAATAAATTATAATGGGAAGGTTTCGAGGTATTGAAACCTTCAACAAGAATTAATATTCTAGACTTTTAAGTGTAGTTTGAATTCGATACCTGTATGGGGATTCGATATTTGGATCTAAGTCTTGAATATTGAAATTTATCTAATGGAAGAGAAATATTAGGAAGTCTTGAAGGAAAGCTCAAATTGGACTATTGGAAGGTAATACTTAAATATCTCTTTGAATTCGTATAAACACCATTTTGTATGCTTGATTTAATTATAAATTGTTGTATTATATCTGTGTAAGGATGATTAAATATATTTGTACGATAAATGGCTGCCGTAAGTCTTATTTAAGGTTGATATTATGTTTTAGAATTTGGGAATTTCATCTAGGGAATTAAGTAGTCTTTTCCCCTAAATAAATTATAATGGGAAGGTTTCGAGGTATTGAAACCTTCAACAAGAATTAATATTCTAGACTTTTAAGTGTAGTTTGAATTTGATACCTGTATGGGAATTCGATATTTGGATCTAAGTCTTGAATATTGAAATTTATCTATTGAGGACTATTTTGACCGTTAGGACTTTCAAAATAATCTGAGGACTTTCGCAATAATTAAAATAATTTATTTTGACCTTTGGACCTGTGAATATGCTAGCTTTCCTTTTTGAAATTGAGACATTTGAATTTGTGGAAAAAGACCAAAAATGTCCATTTCTTATAAAATAACCAAAATACTTTCATATGGTAAATGACTAAAATGTCTTTTGTTCGCAACTGACCCAAATACCCCTTTGGGTTTTAATTACTAAATTGCCCCGTGTTGGAGTTGACTAAATTACCATCATCTGTCAAATTATCAATTTTTCCTTGTGAAGATATATTTCTAAATTGCCTTTGATTAACCATTTTAAGTTCTGATTGGCTTCTGAGTGTACCTCTAGGGCGAGTAAAGCTCATAATTTATTTATTCGTTGTTCCGAGGATCTTAGGATTATTATTAAGGCTTGGCAGCAATGTTTTTACTCGAGGGGTCATGTTCAAGATTTGTTAGGTTCCGCAATTCTGAAACTCGTTATGATAGACTTGGTAAGTTACGAGGTTTTAAATTTCGGTATATGATAGATTCGGTAAGTTATGATTTTTTTTATAGTTTTGCGTGTATAATTTTGTTATTCAGTATTTTATATTTGAAAGTATGACGTACATACGCATGCAATTCGATTCGATGCCCGCGCAACAACGTCAGCTTATATATCTTCTGTTCTGGTAAACAGATGATGGCTCATGAGTATTTAGCGCTTATTATATAGCCTGCGATTCAGGCATTCTGCATCTAGCCTTTGTATCAGGCATTTTGCGGTTATACCTACGATTCAGGTATGTGTTACATTTTGATATTCTGTATGTTTAGGATTTTCGAGTCGATTGACTCGAGTTTGGTTATGCCCTTAATGGTTTGGATGATTTAATTATTCTGCACAATAATTTATGCTCTATTTATTTTTCTGTCAGTTATATTGGCCTATTTTGTATTTATTCATTTTGGTATCTTCATATTATTGGGCTCTCAAGCTCATTAAAATTATTAATCTTTACAGGTCAGTAGGTTGAACTTTGTCCGAGATATTGACGTTGGATTTGGGAGTTTCAGCAGCATAAATTTGGAGTACGGTACTTGTGTATCTAGGCGGGCATATAGGTTACTATACCTTGTATATATGTCAAATTGAGTCTGAGTTTTGTTTCGGTTTCTTAATTTGATTTTAAATTGCATTGGTTTATTTGAAACTTTAGATTATTCATTTTTTGTATTTGTGGGTCACTCTTCGGACCCGAATGTGACATCTTAGATTGGGCCGGATCGTCCGTACCGATTTAGGGTGTTACAAACTATACTCACCAGACAATCCGAAGCTATTTCGGCTCCCGGATAACAACTCCCTTGTTAGGGGCTTGAACTTGCTTGAAGGAACTTGATGATTCTTCACCACCAATAAATTGCTCCAGCAGAAGAACATAAATTAATCAAAATCGACAGGATTTCCATTATTTAAACGCTTATAACAATACCCATAGCTCATTCTAGCTATGAGAGACACTTAATATCATCTAATTATTCATAACTCGAAATCTATAAAAATCCCTAAAATTACTATAATTTGATTTCATGATTTGATCACCTAATTGGCCTTGAATTCACATGCTAAATTTATGGGTTTACCTTAGTTAATAAAGGATCAAGTTTAGCTAAAAAAATCAAAGAAAACTTAAAGCTTATTTATGGGTTTACCTTAGTTAATAAAGGATCAAGTTTAGCTAAAAAAATCAAAGAAAACTTAAAGCTTTATGCAAGCTTCAATAGAAGTGCTTGCTTGTCCTTAAGGAAGAAAATGAAGATAGAGATGGTTGCTTGTGTCTTACTTCACCCGATAGGTAAGTATCCATACCCTTCTTTCATCTTTTTCTTTCTAATTCCTTTATTAGACACATGGGTAAAACAAACCCAAAGATGAAGAAACTTCATCATCCATAACGTGTACGGTGACTAACCTTCTTGTGGTTTAATCGCAAGGCTAGTCACTCTAATTTCCCTCCTTCACACAAATGTCCTCTAGTTTTCAATTTTTACAATTCTACCATTTGTTTCATTTGATTTAGTCCTTATTTCATGATTGAACGCATTTCATGTCATACTTGGAAGATTTAATCACATTATCATATCTTGAAATTCATATTATTTTATTGGAAACAAAATTTTTTAGTCCCCGGAATTCGGTTTTTTGGTGTTACACCTAGAATGAATAGTTAGGGGGTGGTTTTGAAAGGGGTGTTCATGTTCAGATTCCCCTTCCCCTGGTATTGGAACGACATGGAAGTCCTCTTAATCAGAAGGGACAAAGAGCAACCAAAAGGGTCATGAATAAAGAGGGCGATCAGATGATGGATGTTGAGGAATTGATGATGTTTCACACGTTGTTTATGTTATATGAGCTGAGGGAGACGCTGAGATGTCTGAGGTTGTTCTAGAAAGGAGTGTTAACAAGGAATCTTTAGGTGATCCAACCCCGGCTGAGATGGGTCGGCTTACAAAGAAAACCTATGTAGATTCGGTTACTGGACAGACGTTGGGAAAGGCTAAGGAGAATGAGGATATTGTTGTGGTGGAGAATGATTACATGATTGATCGTAGCGGTCCTTGTTCGTCTATCACTTTCTCAAAAAAAAGGTTCATGAACTCATTGATAATATCATGATGAAGATGGTTATTGTGAGACTATTAGGTCGACCAATTGTGTATAGAGCCCTAATTTCACGTATTCGGCTATTATGGAAGCCTAAGGGACAATTCCAAAATACTGACTTGGAGAACGACTTCTTTGATGTGAAATTTGAGAGCGATTACTATTATAGTCATGTTTCAACTGAAGGCCCTTATACGATCTATGGTAATTATCTTACGGTACAACTATGGAGCCATTATTTCTAAATATCTTGGTGTTATCCTTATCAAGTGGTGGTGTGCAGTGGCCTATCTATGTGTTAGGTTGGGTGGGCCTGAGCCCATCCTGAATATTTTAAAGTTCACACATTTTGCTTCAATTTTTTTAATTTGTATGAATTGGTCTTTATTTTTTAAAAAAATTTATAATTTGTACCTACCCTGAAATTTTAATTTTTTTTTATGTTGTGTTCACCCTAAGAATATTTTAACTTGTGTCTACTCTAAAATATATTTCTGAAAACACTATTGGTGCTCGGGTAGGTCTGTCAAGATTACCATATCGCAATTAAATCTCTTATTTGTAAAAGAAAAGTTAGGAAGGTGGTTAATTTAGGGCAGGTGCCGGCACAAAAGCGAGTAGTTGGTGCTTTACTTGGTATTTCAAAATAAGTATTTCAACTTAAATTAGCAAATTGCAACGCTCAAAGCCTCCAACATGGTGAATTAGATCTCATATTGCAAAATAAGTATTTCAACTTTACTTAAATGTTAACATTAATATTGAAGTATATTTATATTAATGAGAGTTTTTAGACTATGTGTGACTGGTTTCATGCGAATTTTAATAGAAAATACGTAATTTAACAAATCCAAAATTCATGCAAAGTCAATCATAGTCCTCAAAACATGCAAAACCGAACATAAACCATGTTTTAAGCTCAAGAAAAACTGCTTCTTGCTTTAAATAGACATGGATTTTACCTTTAAAACTCCCATAGCTCCATCATCATTGTTCTTCAGACCTGCGAGAAAAGCAAAAGGAGAGGCAAAAACCCAAAACAAAATCTAAGGAATTTGTTTTTCGTCGCAGCAGGTCTCTCAGCTTATTCTTCAATACCATGGACATGAAGAAGATCTCATGTGCTGTCACCATGAGCGCAGTCATGGCCGCTGACGGCCCAGCTTCTGCCCCTGGCTTGGGTCCTGCCCCTGGCTCGGCTTCTGCGCCCACGCTTGGGTCCTGCCCCGGGCCCAGATAGCGGCGTTGCAACCACAACATTGCCTGGTCTAGGGTCCTTGGTTGGAGCCTCCCTTGTTTCTTTCTTTGCTTACTATTTGCAGTAAGCCAGAACTGTTTTTAAAACCATGAAGTATTGAAGAATCAAAATGGAGGGATACCAATGTAAAATAATATTCGGGGTTCAATCCATTGATCATGCTCTTTCACTTCATTTCATATGTACTCTTATGAAAGAATTGAATTCAATGTTGTAGCGATGTCTCTTTTTATCACTAAAAAACGTTGGATTTTCGAAGGTGTTTGAAAAGTGTTTGTGATTTTTTTGGATATAAAATATTTATTCCGTGGAGTTTTTGAAAACAGCATTTTTTAAAAAAATTGGAGTCGCCACTGGCCACTTAGGTAGGCCGGACACCATAAAACCAGAGATTCAAAAAATATTGGGTTCGGGAGTCGGTTACGGATGGGGAAAGATTAGCACCCCCACACCGCCCAAAATTGGTACTTTAATAATTACCGCTTTATTAGTATTGGATTTTCCGGATTAAAGTGACGATTAGTTTAAAATTCGGTCATAATTGCGAATAAATTTTAAGGGCCCCGTTATCCGAGAGTAAACGCCCAACCACTATCACTACGCCTGATACTGGCCCCGTTTACGCTCGGATAAAAGGGCACACATTAACAATTTATATCTCGATATGCAATCTTAATGGCAAAAATATAAAACATGGCAGATAATTTAAAGACAGTAAATATTCACATAATAGAATGCTAATCTAGCATAAATAAAATACGTAATTAAAACACACATATACGTAACAAGCTTAATAGTAGATAAGAACAAATTTAACATGTCACAATAACAAGGCACGAATAAATATATGTATGGACAAAAGCATATACTTCGAGGAGACATACATATTAGAAATAAAACACATTTCAACATATATAGAACAATATATTATACATAAAAAGAAAATACACTAACATGTAACCAAAAAAACCAAGAGAACATACACACATACAAAAATACAAAACATGCCGTGTACGAGTCAACTAGAACATAACATGCTTAATACGAATAACCGAACAAAAAGATACATAATCATTATAAACTTAACACACATATACATGTAAACATAAAAATACGAGGCATATATGAAGGATATATAATAAGACAAAAGACTACATTAACATATACGATTATAATACGAACATGAATATTTACATAGAAACATGACTAAAATGAAAAGAAATAAACATCAGTGGCGGAAATTAAAGGATAATAATATGCAATTTAAGGACGAAAATGTAAACAGGACTGAACTTGAAAGGACTGAAACTGTAATTAGACCAAGGGGCAGAACCGAAATAAAAAATTCAAAAACGCGGGATGGTTAAAAGGGTAATTTTACCATTTAAAAACTGATTCGGTGTAATTTAGGGATTGGATTGTAATATTTTGAAATACAAGGGGGACCAGAGTTGTAAATATACCATGCAGCGAGACAGAAATGAAAATGTTGAAAGCGCGGGGGGATTTAGTACGTAATTTACCCATTTCACAAAATAATAAACCCTATAAAACCCCCTTTTTTAGGTCGGAACCAAATTTTCTTCATTTCTTCCATTTTTTCAGTTTTATAATAACCTTCCCCTTTCCTTTTCTCTCAACTCTCCCTATGAACCCAGAATCCGGCGGCCGGCCACCGTATTCTCCGCCGCTGGCCGCGACTAACCGGCGCCGGCGACCCCCAAAAAACACACCAAAATGAGCCTTATTTTACCCTTGACACGAATCCGAAGTTGGATTCAGAGAAAAAGCTTTCATCCGTCCTAGATCTAAGAAATACGAAACAAAAAAACCCATTTTTTTATTTTCAACCCAAAACGAAACCAAAAGGGGTCTCCCACTCCTTTCAGTTCACCATGTTCGGCTTGGGAAAGCCGAAAGGCTTATCACTGGTGAGGGGAGATCCACCGATGACGATGGTACGACTTTTAACCCTCTTTTTTTACTACGTATCGTTTTGTGAATGCATGCAACAAAAAATAAGAAAAGAGACGAGTATTTACCACTGGACTGTTTTTTTGTATTTTTTCTTTCGATTACAACTTGGCTCTTTTGATTACAACTTTTTGTTCCTACAAAATGTTTGTTTCGTACATATATGTCTGTCTTTGGTTGGGTACAAGTAATATAATATTTGCTTTCAGATCTGGACTGCTAACTGACATATTTCTTTTCTTGCTTTTTGACATGTCTGAGCGCGGTGGTTGAAGATCGGCATGGTGAAGCATGGTGGCGGTGTGGGGGTTCTGTCTTCGGCCAGAGGTGTTCTCGACCGTTAGATCAGATCTGATCTAACGGTCGGGCTGGCTTGGAGGATGAACGGCCCAGATGAAGCCTCGATTGGTGAAACGGCTCCAGATCGTGCCACGTGGGGCTCAGCAGTCGAGGGGTCAGAGCGCGTGGGGCTCACGCACGAGTGGGATATCAAAGAGTCTGCGCGTGGACCACACGCGCGCGTGGCATTCGAATGGTCCAGACGTGTAGTGCACGCGGCTGGCAGATATTTTGTCTTGCTTGATCGTGGTCGTTGGATCAGATCTTGATCCAACGGCCCATAGTCATCTGTACACAAAATAATTGTAATTAGATAGAGTTTGGGTTTGGGCCAACCGGGCCTTGTAATAGTATTAGACTTGTAATTGGACTTGGACTGGCAATTTATTTATTTGGGTTTAATATATATTTTTTGGATTTCATTTTATATATTAGCCCAATAATAATATTAATAGTATAACAACAATACACATACGATAATACAAACATATATACTTATGCAAACATTAATTAATATAACATACTAGCATACGTACATATAATCATACACATAATTAACATAACATCTACACACATTAAAAAAATACGCTCGTACTAACTATAGATACATGCGTGACACACGTACCGTTAATACGTATACATACATAGTTTATAATATACATGCACACACCACACATTATATATATATTAGTAACACTCATGCACATATAATATAATACAATGTATACATACAACACTAATATACTATTAATTGTACTAATATGTATTTACAAACCAGATAAAAATGAGTGATTACAGTTGCCCCTCTTTGCTTGTTCTCATAGAATGGGAAACAAAGCAAAGATTCATAAGCACTCATTTTTATCAGGCTTCCCTGTTTGTAGCTTTGGAAACACGTGTTCTTTTGGAAATCTCTTCTCTTCCTTAGCTGAATCTTCAAGCTCGTAAGTTCTTCCTATATAGAGCTTCGTCACCTTCCGATCTTGGAGCTACATGCTCTTCCTATATAGAACCCTTCACTCTGAAGCCTCGAGTTATGAGTCCCTCCTATATAGAACTTTTCACTTCGAGACAGTACAGCTTGGAGTCCTTCCTATATAGAACTCTTCGCCTTCAACGCTGGTTTCTCCTATATAAAACCTTTTGCGTCGCTGATAGATTCTTCCGACTGGGAGTTCCTCCTATATAGAACTGCTAGTCTTCAAACCTTGGAGCCGTCAGTCCTTCCTATATAGAACTTTTGGCGTCTAAAATCTCAGAGCTACAGGTTCTTCCTATATAGAACCTTTCACTCTAAGACAGTGAAGCTTGGAGCCTTTCCTATATAAGACTCTTTGCTTTTGACACAACAGGTTTCCTATATAACCTTGTGTGTCATAGGTGGATTCCTTCGACTGGGAGTTCTTCCTATATAGAACTGCGAGTCTTCACCTTGGAGCCGTCGGTCCTTCCTATATAGAACTTTTGGCGTCTGAAATCTTGGAGCTACGGATTCTTCCTATATAGAATCTTTTACTCTAAGACATTGAAGCTTGGAGCTCTTCCTATATAGAACTCTTCGCTTTCGACACAGCAGGATTTCCTATATAATCTTGTGTGTCATGGGTGAATTCCTTCGACTGGGAGTTCTTCCTATATAGAACAGCTAGTCTTCACCCTGGAGCTGTCAGTCCTTCCTATATAGAACTTTCAGGTTCTGAAGCCTCGGAGCGGAGGATTCTTCCTATATAGAATCTTTTACTCTAAGACATTGAAGCTCAGAGCCCTTCCTATATAGAACTCTTTGCTTTCGACACAGTAGGATTTCCTATATAATCTTGTGTGTCATGGGTGAATTCCTTCGACTGGGAGTTCTTCCTATATAGAACTGCTAGTCTTCACCCTGGAGCTGTCAGTCCTTCCTATATAGAACTTTCAGCTTCTGAAGCCTCGGAGCGGAGGATTCTTCCTATATAGAATCTTTTACTCTAAGACATTGAAGCTCGGAGCCCTTCCTATATAGAACTCTTCGCTTTCGACATAGCAGGATTTTCTATATAATCTTGTGTGTCATGGGTGAATTTCTTCGACTGGGAGTTCTTCCTATATAGAACTGCTAGTCTTCACCCTGGAGTTGTGAGTCCTTCCTATATAGAACTTTCAGCTTCTAAAGCCTCAGAGCGGAGGATTCTTCCTATATAGAACCTCTCTGGAGCTTGGAAACATATGCCTTTTGTATGTGAAAACATTGTCTTCTCATTTGGGATTCACACCACGATGGCCATCGATGTCTCTTTGAATCCGCAGATACCTGTCTGAGATAAAACAAAATGCTATGACAAATGAATTGACATGCTCCTAATCCTATTAATGTCTGATTATTCATGATGCATGAGTGTCAATATCTTGGTGGGCTTGTTTTGGTCCTTATTCGATCGCGTTGTTCACTTTCTCCTTTCTCACGGGCGTCGATACCCCACTTCACTATCAGGTTCAACCATTCCAACCTTTCTTTTTCTCCACTTACGACTTGGAATTCTAAAGTGCCATTTCGGGTTTTCACTTTAGAGATAGTTTTTTTTAGGGTGCCCTACTGGGTTTTCACCCAAGAGATCTCTCTTGTTATCTCCCATGCTTTCCTTGAATAGACAGGACGTACGCCATTGGTCATCCTATCCGGTTGTTTGAAGCTTTCCGCCTTCCCTATCAACAACCATTATGTAAGGAACTAGAGGGCGGAGTTAACATCATTTTCTTTGATCACCTGCATTTTTAAGGTTAGATCACAGTAATGCTCCGAAATCTTTTGTTTCACTATAAGCCTATGTTAACTTATTTGACTGAAATTAACAAGAAGGCAAGGAATGGATGCTCAAAAACACAGTTTTATTACGATTAAGGGCTTGGGATATCTTAAAAAAGAAAGGTATGACACACATGAGAAAGAAGAAAAGTTAAGTATGAAATACAAGATCCCTCATTATCTTCGATATGAATGATACATGATCCTGTCAACCGGTGTAGAATTTTTTTGCCGGAAGCCTCCTCTTCATGATGTTCATGAGGATACCCTTCTCTTCGGATATTCAACTTTTCAATTTACCCGAGCCGCCCTTTACGGGTTTTCAACTCGGGTCCTCCCTTTGCTTCAAGACGCCCGGTTTCGGGTTTTCGCCCTGAGCTCTCCATTTTTGTTCTCTTTTTTATTATTTTCTTTTTTCTTTTTTTTCTTTTTTCTTTTTTTTTCAAATATAGTATTTCTTAACGGCATCAGAATTTATAGGGTTTTTCAGCTCGTCTCCATCCATTTCTGTTAGGATCAGGGCTCCTCCTGAGAAGGCCTTTTTTTACGACGTACGGTCCTTCCCAGTTGGGCATCCACTTTCCTCGAGAATCTTTCTGGATAGGGAGGATTTTCTTGAGCACCAGATCCCCTTCTTTGAATTCTCTTGGGCGCATTTTTTTGTTGTATGCCTGCATCATCCGCTTTTGGTACATCTGACCATGACAAATGGCCTTTAGTCTCTTTTCGTCAATGAGATTTAGATGGTCGAGTCTGGCCTGTACCCATTCGGCTTCTTCTAATTTTACTTCGTTTAAGACCCAGAGAGACGGGATCTCTACCTCGATGGGGAGTACTGCTTCGGTACCATACACCAAGGAGTAGGGTGTTGCCCCTGTTGATGTGCGAACGGACTTCCTATAGGCGAAAAGGGCAAATGGTAGCTTCTCATGCCAATCCCTGTAGGTATCTGTTGTCTTCGCTATGATCTTCTTTATGTTCTTGTTTGCTGCTTCCACTGCTCCATTCATTTTAGGATGATAGACTGTGGAATTATGGTGTGTGTTATCTTGAATTGAGTGCACACGTCCGTCATCATTTTGTTATTCAGATTGGAAGCGTTGTCAGTGATAACCCTTTCTGGCAGTCCGTATCGACAAATAATCTCCTTCTTCAAGAACTTACATACTGTAGTCCTTGTGATGTTGGCGTAAGACGCTGCCTCTACCCATTTAGTGAAATAGTCTATAGCGACCAAAATGAAACAGTGTCCATTGGAAGCTTTCAGTTGGATCTGCCCAATGACGTCCATGCCCACGCCGCAAAAGGACACGGAGAGTTCATGGTGTGTAAAGGCGATGGGGGTGCGTGAATCTTGTCAGCGTAAATTTGGCATTTGTGGCATTTCCTGGCGTAATCGATACAATCTCCCTCAATGGTCAACCAGAAATAACCATATCTCATGATTTTCCGGGCTATAGACAGCCTGTTGGCGTGCGTTCCACAGAGCCCGTCATGTACTTCGGCTAAAATCTCCTTCGCCTCCCGGGCATCCACACATCTCAGCAAAGTCTGATCATGACTTCTCCTATATAGGATCTCCCCATCTAGGACATATCTTGTTGCCATTTTTCTGAGTGTCTTTCTGTCATTATCGTTTGCCCATTCTAGATATTTTCGAAGCTTGACATATTGCAAGATGTCATAGTACCATGGGTTTCCATCAATCTCTTCTTGTACATTACAACAATGAGCAGGCCTTTCAAACGTCCGCATCTCAATGGGTTTCATTTCTGCCCCGATGTTTATTTTAAACATGGATGCCAAGGTTGCCAAGGCGTCTGCCATCTGATTTTCTTCTCGGGGCAGGTAATTGAAGCTGACCTTTTCGAACTCTTTGGTGAGCTCTTGAATCAATTCATAATATTTAACCAACTTCGGGTCCCTGGTTTCCCATTCCCCGCGCAATTGGTAAATAAGTTCCTTAACCTTTCTCTCAATAGCTGAGTTCAGTCCCATAACGCAAGCTTCGTATTCAGCTATATTGTTAGTGCAGAAGAATTCCAATCTGCTGGTGAAAGGATAATAGACATCCTTAGGAGAAATTAGCACTGCTCCTATCCCATGTCCGAGGGCTTTAGAGGCTCCATCGAAGTAAAGTTTCCATGATTTATCACCTGAAACCTCTTCCTCGGTTGTGATGCACATCAAGTCTTCGTCTGGGAAATTAAAGTTCAATGCCTCATAGTCATCCGAAGCACGACTAGCTAGGACATCTGCTACGGCACTCCCTTTTACGGCTTTCTGGTTAACGTATACAATATCGAATTCGGATAAGAGCATCTGCCATCGGGCCATCCTTCCCGTTAGTGTTGGCGCTTCCATTAAGAACTTCAATGGGTCTAGCTTGGATATCAACCAAGTAGTATGGTACAACATATACTGTCTAAGCCGCTTGGTAGCCCAAACTAGAGCACAACATAGCTTCTGCACTGGTGGGTACCGCGTTTCACAATCATTGAATTTCCTGCTTAGGTAGTAGATGGCCTGTTCCCTTTTTCTTGACTCATCGTGTTGCCCCAATACGCATCCCATTGAATTCTCAAAAACTGTCAGGTAGAGAATTAATAGTCGATCTGGTACTGGTGCGACTACAATTGGAACATTTGTCAGGTACTTTTTGATCTTTTCTAGGGCTCTTTGACATTCCTCATCCCACACACCAGGATTATTCTTTCTAAGAAGTTTGAAGACCGGGTCACATCGGTCGGTTAATTGGGAAATAAAACGAGAGATATAATTCAACCTCCCTAGGAAACCGCGAACTTCCTTCTGAGTGCGGGGTGGTGAGAGATCCTGGATGGCTTTCACTTTATCTAGATCAATCTCAATCCCTCTTCTGCTTACCACGAACCCTAGGAGTTTTCCATAAGTAACGGCGAAGGTACACTTGGCAGGATTGAGCCTCAGTTGGTACTTCCGTAGTCTTTGGAATAGTTTTCTCAAGTTCTGTAGGTGTTCTTCCTCTGTTCGGGACTTGGCAATCATGTCGTCCACATATACTTCTATTTCTTTGTGCGTCATGTCATGGAAAAGAGTCACCATTGCTCTTTGGTATGTTGCCCCTACGTTCTTTAGCCCAAACGACATCACTCGATAACAAAAAGTGCCTCATATGGTTATGAACGTAGTTTTCTCCATGTCGTTAGGGTCCATCTTTATCTGGTTGTACCCTGAGAAGCCATCCATGAATGAAAACCATGAGTGTCCTGCAGTGTTGTCAACCAGCGTGTCAATATGTGGTAAGGGGAAGTTGTCTTTAGGGCTGGCTCGGTTCAGATCCCTATAATCTACACACATACGAACTTTCCCATCTTTCTTTGGTACTGGTACAATGTTTGCAACCCATTCGGGGTATTTGGCTACCTCCAAGAACCCAGCATCAAACTGCTTTTTCACTTCCTCTCGGATCTTTAACAACATATCTGGTCTCATTCTCTGAAGTTTTTGTTGTATTGGTTTGCACTCCGATTTTGTTGGCAATTTGTGCACCACTATGTCGGTATTCAACCCTGGCATATCTTGATAAGTCCAGGCGAAGACATCCTTGAATTCCTGAAGTAGGGTTATCAGTTCGTGCTTGGTTTTTGAGGAAATCGTCGTTCCTACTTTTATTTCTTTTCTCTCTACTTCAGTCCCCAAGTTTATAACTTCTGTTTCTTCTTGGTGGGGCATGATCTGCCTTTCTTCGTTGGCCACCATTCTCTTTAACTCTTCCGGGACCTCACTTTCTATCTCATCATATCCTTCCTCAATTCCCTCTAAGACCTCAGGGCATTCAAAATTCACTCCAGGATTGGATCTGGTATCATTCATATCGTCAATCATGAGCGACCTACATTAAATGAGAATGAATTGTATTGGGAAAGAGACGACTTTATATGAAGGGAATGAACATGAATAATGCATGAATAAAATAAATGAAACTTTGGTCATTTAGGAAAGTGGGAATATTTTCATTTCAATCAAAAAGTTAACATAGGTGCCCCATACAAGAGATCCCCATTGTTTACGGGCAAAAACAAAAGGTTGATTCAGAGCATTACTCTGATCTATTCCTAAAAACTACAGGTAGATCAATGCAGCTCCAGTTATCGAGTGTTTCCCCGGGACGGCAGGGGCGGATGTTGGTCAACATTTTGTTGCCTCGGTCATTTCCAGCTATCATGTTGATGTACATCCCTTCAAATGATTCATTGAGTATTTCCTCCTGGTTGAGTATGTCATTTTCCTTCATTGCCTCTCCAACCTCTTGACCTGGCTGGTAGAACCCTACTGAGACAAAAGTGGTTTTTAAACTAGGAAAGGACATTGGTCTCCACGGAATGTCTTCTCTTTTAGATCTGGCTTTTCTTTGCTCTTCCTTTCTCTTGTATTCCTCTTTCCTCTATTGGACACTTGGTTGGTAACCCAGCCCAAAACGGTCCTTCTTGGTTATCATATTCTTGGCTCTTAGGTTTCCTTGTAATTTCTTCCCCAGCCCTTTTCCTACTTTGGCTCCTCGGCCAAAAGTTTCTGCGACGGTCATCTTGGTACAATTAGATAACCTGGGGTAGGGGATCCGACTTCCCTCTGAAACGAATGTGGCATTCACTAGTTCAAATTCTCGGAACGAGCATTCTGCAGCATCTTCATCATTTTGAATGTAGGGGGCGTCTGATGTCACTGAAGCAATAATCTCCTACTCAACCTCTACTATGACCAATTTACCCTCGACTACAAATTTTAATTTCTGATGCAACGATGAGGGGACAACTCCTGCGGAGTGGATCCATGGTCTTCCCAATAGGCAGCTGTAAGATGGTTTTATGTCCATCACCACAAAATCGATCATATATTCAGTTGGTCCGATCAATAGGGGTACCTCAATTTTCCCCATTGTTCCTCTTTGCGTACCATCGAAGGCTCTTACCGAATTGTGGCAGGGCTTTAGGTGAGAACCATCTATTGGCAGTTTTTGCAGGGTCACCATAAGCAAGACGTTCAATGCTGACACATTGTCGATCAGTACGCCCGGTACTACATACCCTTTTGCAGTGGGTAGTGATGTTAAGGGCTTTGGTGGACCCCATTCCTCCATCAGGGATCTCATCGTCACTGAACGTTATATGATTATAGGCAGTGATATGCCCCACTATCATGTCCAGATTTGTCACAGAAATGTCCTGGGGCACAAAAGTTTGATTTAGCACTTTTAATAGCGTCTTCCGGTGTTTTTCTGAACTCAAGAGTAATTCCAGTACTGTGATCCTGGCCGGTTGCTTTCGTAGTTGTTCCACCACGTTGTACTCGCTATGTCTTAAGAACTTCAAAAATTCTTTGGCCTGGGCCTTAGTTACCGGCTCATTCATCTTTGGGGGAGGTTCTTCTCCAAATATCTGCGTGGGGCTAAATGTTGTATTCTTCCCCTTATCTTTTTCAGCTGCTTTCAAGGCCTCGGAGGAATAACACCTGCCGCTCCTTGTGAAATGGCCTACCTCACCAATGTTTACGTCGTTCTGGCTTTGTTGGTCTTTCAGCGTAGGTTCTTTTACCTGGCCATGTTCTAGTTTTTCTGGCGTGGTCACATTTACAACATAATTCCAGGGGGGTTGCCGCATATCTTTGAATGGGAATGGGGATGGTGCTGAAATGATGATCCTGGGACTCATCTTGTTGGTTTCTCCTTGGGAGGCACCTGCATTCCCTGGCCTGGGGGAGATGATAAAAGGTCTATCTTTCCCGTATTTAGATTTGGGGCTATCCGTCATGTGTACGTCCGACCCCTTCTTTCCCATGGGTTCTTCGAAGAATTCTATTTGCTTTTCGTTCATTAATTGTTGTACCAATCTCTTGAACTCATCGCACTCTTGGATATCATGTCCTTGATGCCTGGTGGAATTAATAATCGCTCCACATCCCTTCGCCTTGTTATCATGCCTTTGTTGATCACACGGGCCATGCATAATCAAGTGAAATACCCACCGTAAAGGAGATTTGATTTCTGACACATCATCCTTAATTCTCCTGGTAAAGTATTCTTCAATAATATTTACCCCTCTGCTCCCATGATTAGGCAGCGGGTTATTGGCTACATTCGATTCTTCAAACTTCAATATCCCGGAATCGATTAAATTCTGCGCACAAGTTTTTTGAAAGCAAAGCGCTCTCGGTGGGATGTCCAGGGTACCACCGTGATAGTCGCAATGCGCCGTTCGGATTATACCAAGAAGAGAATGGTGGATTGACAGAGTAACGATGTATGGATTTGACCAGTCCGCTTCATACAACCGAATAAAGTTCTCGAGTACTGAAACAGGTAGGGGAGTGAAAGTTCTTCTCTCTTTCTCTTTTTCGGGGATTCTCATCTCTTTGATTCGAGTGTTGTGTTTTTCCCATAGGTGCTTGTGGCTGTGAGACTGTGAAGTTCTTCGGGGTGGTATAAGTGATGGTGGCGTTTACTTCATTTTTCTTGCTATACTTCCGAGACCCTTCCCCGCCATCAATTTTACCACTCTTAATTGCCAATTCAAGGGACTCCCCAGTCCTGATTAAGTCAGCAAAGCACTGCGTTGTGTTATTAATGAGGCGATCAAAGAGTGCCCCTTTCAGAGTATTAACAAATAACGGCGTAATTTCATGTTCCGGGATGGGTGGCTGAATTTGGGCGGCCACTTCCCGCCACCTTTGGGCGTATTTCCGCAGGCTTTCGTTGGACTTCTGCCCCATATTTTCCAACATAATTCTACTGGGGGTCATGTCTTTTACATGCTTATATTGCTCAGTAAATGCTCTTGACAGATCCTTTCATGTCTTAACATTTGCCTTGCTCAACTGGGTGTACCACCGTAATGCCGCTCCAGTTAGGATGTCCTGGAAACAATGGATCAGTAGCTTTCCGTCCTTATGGTAGGCCGCCATCTTTCGACAGTACATTGTTATGTGTGCGGAAGGACACGTGGTTCTATCGTATTTGTCGAACTCTGGCGTTTTAAATTTTGGCGGTAGGACAAGATCGGACACCAGACTTAAGTCGCTAGCGTCATTTCCTGATTCTTCATTAGATTGTAACGTTTTAAAATTTTCCTCCATGAGACGAAACCTCTCATCCCACTTTTTCTCTACCTCGGTCCTGATCCTTTCAACCATGTTCAGGTCTGGCACCTCTTCTTCATAGAGTGCTTCAGCGTCAAGGGGTTGAGTTTCAGGTGCCCCCATTTGAAAACTAGATGACATTCCTGCAGGGTCGATATACACCTTTCTAGCCATATTGGGTGCAGTTGGTTGAACCTTGTAGTGAGCTGGGGTACCCTCTGGCTCTTGAACGTTTTCTCCTTCCACTCTTTTTCCAAGACTCTTAGCCAACAATGCGGTTATGTCGGATACTATAGATGCTTTCGACTGCACAATCTGATCACTAAGGCTCCTTTGGGCCTCTTCAAGCCTTGTTTCGAGCTCTTTTTGCCCTTTTTCTAGACTGATTATCCTGTCTTCCATGAGCTTGCTTTGTAACCGGGTAAGGTTTGGGTGATGAATGATTGTGGGTTAACTACACACAACGCCACAATATTCATAATGTTAATATGGTTGCAAGAAATAAATGCATGTATAATGATGCGAATGTCATGATGCAAATGCAAGAATGTATGCAGATAAGGTACTGATTCCGCTGGTAATCACCCTTTTGAACTACTTCCACGGGAATTAAAGGGTCTAGATTACAACCGAGTTCGTGTTACAAAATAAAGATCCCTAATACAAAAGATCTAATTACAACACAGAGTCCTATAGATAAGCTCTAGCTCTATCTCCTAATTTTCCAATTGCCCTGAGCAGCTTGAGGAGCCTGGGAGCTTCTTCCATTTTTGGGACTATGAAATGTCGGAGTGTTTCAGCCTCGACAGCCAAATCATTCACATGCCTGGTGACTCGCTGTATGTCCACCATCAAGTTTACGTAATACTGGTCCCTGTCCTGTACCATCCGGGCAGCGTCATGCAATCTCTTCTGCCAATAGGTGTCCCCTCCGGCTGCAGCCTCCTCGAACACACTAATTCTTTCCTTTTAATCCTCAACAGTTGCTTCGAGGGACTCAATTCGTGCTCGTAACAGGCTTACTTCGCGCTCTCTTTCTTGTAGCTCAGTGAAACCATTTCTGTGGCAGTACATTCGAAGCGAGTGTTCAACTTCCGCCACCTTTCCTTTTAATTCGCCATTCTGACTTTGGCTTTGCTCCGGACTTTGAATAGTGTCATCGTACAATTTTTGCATCTCTAACAGTCTATTCCGGCTACTCATGGACTTTCTTTTGCATATGGCGACGCTTTCTTTCTCATGATGGACAGCTTGTTTTCCCTTGCTGATTTCTTGCCTGAATCTTTCCTTTTCCTGATCGATGGCCTTCTTGGAGGATCGTTTTTCTTCCTCCATAGCCAACCGGCAGCTTTCTATCTCTTTTTCGATCGCTCTCTTGCTGATTTCTCGTTCTTCTTCCACCAAACGGATACCATTCATTCTTTCTCTTTCTACAGCTATGAATTGACTCTGGCTGGCTTTCTGTATTTTTGCTTGTAGTAGAAGGGCATCTTTTTGGTAAAGAGCATTTTTGTCGTTTAAATCTGCATTTAATTTCTTCAACTGCCTAATGATCCCGTCCCGTTCATCAACCTCTAAGCTTGCCTTATAGAGTTCGCTCGCATGTTGGGTCTGTTGGATGTCCATTTTCCTTTTAATTTCTTCGAGTTCATTCCTTAAGATGTCAGCTTCAGACGGTACCACCCTTGTAAGCTCTTCGAGTGACACTGGTGGTCCTTGATCAGATTCGGGAATCACATTATTAACCCTCAAACGTCTCCAAAGATCGTAGTCTGGGGTAGTCATGTGCTCGGTATCTCCTTCCACCCTGATCCGGTAACAATGGTCCCAGGCCCTCATGATGGTCTGAATTTTTCCTTTGAACTCTCATTTGAAAAGAAATTCAGTTTGGCTTAACCCGGCAGTATTGGGAATGAACTGTCGTGATCCGAACTGTCGAGATACTAAAAGCGGAGCACAGGCGATCCCTCCGTGCAATCCCAACATCATCAGCAAGTTGAAATCACCACAACTGTATAGAAAATAATTAACTTTACTGAGCCATGAGACCCTCCATGCTATGTCTTCGTCTTGAATGTTCCTGAAGAAACTAGTCCACATTTTTGTTTTCAATTCCTCTCGCCATTCCTTTGCTAAGTACTCTCGTAAAGGCGAAAAACCTTGGAAGGATATCCCAGGTAGGACCCTCGTCGATGTCTTCCACATGTGACTCTGAATCCATACCTGTAACAGCTGTGCGCATCCTCGAAAACGCCCTTCTACATGTTTCCGGCTAGCATTCAAGGAAATGAAAGTCTCGACCAATATTGCTGGTACTGGGTTTGCTTTCCGTTTTACCCGCTCAAACAAGTCCAGAATAGCTATGTCAATGTTCCCGAGTACTCTTGGAAAGATCACCAAGCCATATATTCCTAAGGCGAACAGGTCTATTTTTTTTGCCTCGTCTGGATGTGTTGGTATGATATCTCGAATACTTTCCCATGCAAAAACTGTATTGTCTCCTCGGATCTGAAGCAGGCCATTAACCCAATCGTCACTCATTCCCGCAAAGGTTTTGAGTTTCGTAGTGTAATTCTGATTCCTCGGAGGCTTCGCATAGATCCAATCTTCCTGAATATTTTTCATGTTAAGTAAAGCAATGTATTCTTCTACTGTGGGCATCATGTCCTGCCCATTAAAGGTGAAGCAGCAAAAAGCCGGATTCCAGAACTGAACTATAGCTCGGAGTAGGGGCTGGTTAACCCGAACATATAACAGCTGTGCAATGTCGCCATAACTATCGCAGAACAAGTCTTGTAGTCTTCGGTCCTACCTTTCCCAAATGCTTTGAAGATCCCATAAGTCGTTCGTTGGAGACTCACATAGGTGTACCCTGCTATTACGCGTTCGTTCGACAAACTGTCCCCTTGGGTTTTCTGGTTGACCTCTAACCAATGTCTGACTGACAAATTAAGCTCTTCTTTCCTGAGACACCTTTTTTCCATGGTGAAAGACTTTCTGATCAGGCAAACCACTTGATCCAGTACCTTTATGTGATGCAAATGTATGATGTATGAAAAAAAACAAAAGCAAAAAGAAAACAAGTCAGTACCAGATAAAATTAATAAATATATAAATAAAAGGACAAAATTAAACAGAATAAACACACAAAACAACCCTATTTATCCCGTCTAAAACCTA
Source organism: Hibiscus mutabilis (assembly GCA_019671005.1). Lineage (NCBI taxonomy): Eukaryota > Viridiplantae > Streptophyta > Magnoliopsida > Malvales > Malvaceae > Hibiscus > Hibiscus mutabilis. The sequence continues at coordinate 31,356,178 of CM033739.1, read as the reverse complement.
AGGTTATCCGCATGGCTCTAAATGGGTAGGTTTCTATGTATTCTCTACATGCAGTCTTGGTTCTAGGAGGTACCCGAATTGTCCTTCATGTCCTCTACTAAGAGTAGCAAGGCCCCCGATCATCACCCATTATAGGCTCCTTTCAACCGGGTTCAATTCAGGGGGACCCATTCGCTTATGCCCGTACGAAGGAACGATATCCTTACGAAAGCATAAGGTACTCGAGCCCCGAAGGTACTTGCTAGGCCCATGCGGGAGAACCATATCTCCACGAAAGCATTAGCGTTTTCCCCCACTTAAAAACGGGTTTATATACCATATTTTAAATGCGTTAAAATAAACGCGCAATTATAACCGAATGTTAATTTAATAGTCACTTTAATCCGGAACTTCCAATATTAGTAAAGCGGTAATTATTTTAAAAGCTTGACTCTCATTTGTTTTTGAAAAAAAACAAAAATTGTCCCCAGCGGAGTCGCCATCTGTAGCGATGTCTCTTTTTATCGCTAAAAAACGTTGGATTTTCGAAGGTGTTTGAAAAGTGTTTGTGATTTTTTTTGGATATAAAATATTTATTCCGTGGGGTTTTTGAAAACTGCATTTTTTAAAAAAATTGGAGTCGCCACCGGCCACTTAGGTAGGTCGGACACCATAAAACCAGAGATTCAAAAAATATTGGGTTCGGGAGTCGGTTACGGATGGGGAAGGATTAGCACCCCCACACCGCCCAAAATTGGTACTTTAATAATTACCGCTTTATTAATATTGGATTTTCCGAATTAAAGTGACAATTAGTTTAAAATTCGGTCATAATTGCGAATAAATTTTAAGGGCCCCGTTATCCGAGAGTAAACGCCCAACCACTATCACTACGCCTGATACTGGCCCCGTTTACGCTCGGATAAAAGGGCACCGCATTAACAATTTATATCTTGATATGCAATCTTAATGGCAAAAATATAAAACATGGCAGATAATTTAAAGACAGTAAATATTCACATAACAGAATGCTAATCTAGCATAAATAAAATACGTAATTAAAACACACATATACGTAACAAGCTTAATAGTAGATAAGAACAAATTTAACATGTCACAATAACAAGGCACGAATAAATATATGTATGGACAAAAGCATATACTTCGAGGAGACATACATATTAGAAATAAAACACATTTCAACATATATAGAACAATATATTATACATAAAAAGAAAATACACTAACATGTAACCTAAAAAACCAAGAGAACATACACACATACAAAAATACAAAACATGTCGTGAACGAGTCAACTAGAACATAACATGCTTAATACGAATAACCGAACAAAAAGATACATAAACATTATAAACTTAACACACATATACATGTAAACATAAAATACGAGGCATATACGAAGGATATATAATAAGACAAAAGACTACATTAACATATACGATTATAATACGAACATGAATATTTACATAGAAACATGACTGAAATGAAAAGAAATAAACATCAGTGGCGGAAATTAAAGGATAATAATATGCAATTTAAGGACGAAAATGTAAACAGGACTGAACTTGAAAGGACTGAAACTGTAATTAGACCAAGGGGCAGACCCGAAATGAATAATTCAAAAATGCGGGATGGTTAAAGGGGTAATTTTACCATTTAAAAACTGATTCGGTGTAATTTAGGGAGTGGATTGCAAGATTTTGAAATACAAGGGGGACCAGAGTTGTAAATATACCATGCGGCGAGACAGAAACGAAAATGTTGAAAGCGCGGGGGGATTTAGTACGTAATTTACCCATTTCACAAAATAATAACCCCTATAAAACCCCCTTTTTTAGGCCGGAACCAAATTTTCTTCATTTCTTCCATTTTTTCAGTTTTATAATAACCTTCACCCTTTCATTTTCTCTCAACTCTCCCTATGAACCCAAAATCCGGCGGCCGGACGCCGTATTCTTCGCCACCGGCCGCCGCTAACCAGTGCCGGCGACCCCCAAAAAACAGACCAAAATGAGCCTTATTTTACCCTTGACACGAATCCGAAGTTGGATTCAGAGAAAAAGCTTTCATCCATCCTAGATCTAAGAAATACGAAATAAAAAAAACCCATTTTTTTATTTTCAACCCAAAACGAAACAAAAAGGGGTCTCCCACTCCTTTCAGTTCACCATGTTCGGCTTGGGAAAGCCGAAAAGGCTTATCACTGGTGAGGGGAGATCCACCGACGACGAATGCACGACTTTTAACCCTCTTTTTTTTACTACGTATCTTTTTTGTGAATGCATGCAACAAAAAATAAGAAAAGAGACGAGTATTTACCACTGGACTGTTTTTTTGTATTTTTTCTTTCGATTACAACTTGGCTCTTTTGATTACAACTTGTTGTTCCTACAAAATGTTTGTTTCGTACATATATGCATGTCTTTGGTTTGGTACAAGTAATATAATATTTGCTTTCAGATCTGGACTGCTAACTGACATATTTCTTTTCTTGCTTTTTGACATGTCTGAGCGCGGTGGTTGAAGATCGGCATGGTGAAGCATGGTGGCGGTGTGGGGGTTCTGTCTTCAGCCAGAGGTGTTCTCGGTCGTTAGATCAGATCTGATCTAACGGTCAGGCTGGCTTGGAGGATGAACGGCCCAGATGAAGCCTCGATTGGTGAAACGGCTCCAGATCGTGCCACGTGGGGCTCAACAGTCGAGGGGTCAGAGCGCGTGGGGCTCACGCACGTGTGGGATATCAAAGAGTCTGCGCGTGGACCACACGCGCGCGTGGCATTCGAACGGTCCAGACGTGTAGTGCACGCGGCTGGCAGATATTTTGTCTTGCTTGATCGTGGCCGTTGGATCAGATCTTGATCCAACGACCCATAGTCATCTGTACACAAAATAATTGTAATTAGATAGAGTTTGGGTTTGGGCCAACCGGGCCTTGTAATAGTATTAGACTTGTAATTGGACTTGGACTGGCAATTTATTTATTTGGGTTTAATATATATTTTTTGGATTTCATTTTATATATTAGCCCAATAATAATATTAATAGTATAACAACAATACACATACGATAATACAAACGTATATACTTATGCAAACATTAATTAATATAACATACTAGCATACGTACATATAATCATACACATAATTAACATAACATCTACACACATTAAACAAATACGCTCGTACTAACTATAGATACATGCGTGACACACGTACCGTTAATACGTATACATACATAGTTTATAATATACATGCACACACCACACATTATATATATATTAGTAACACTCATGCACATATAATATAATACAATGTATACATGCAACACTAATATACTATTAATTATACTAATATGTATTTACAAACCAGATAAAAATGAGTGATTACAAATGTGATAATTTGCACCCAAAACAAATTATTTGTTTTTATATATTTCTGAACATTTGAAATTGTCGTGTTCACTAGATATCGCCTGCCAACTCTAACACGATTGCCAAAAGAAAATTGAAATGATCATGTACGTACGCTATGATAAAGACAAAGCACTTTTAATAAATACGAATAACAAGACATGTTTTACATCAATGTTTACGTTTCCGCATAGATACATGCATAAACCTACATTTCTTATTTAGAACAATAAAAATTCTACAACGTCTTTATTATTTCCATCATAATCACACCTATGAACAAACAATCCGCATATTACATATGTTATGTTTCTTGAATTTCTTTCTCTTCATGCAAACCAGACTGAATAAACGCTTTTAGGGGTGTTAATTGAGATGAACAACTCACAAGCAACTCGAGTTCAACTTGATTAAAACTCAGTCAACGTTTGACTCAAATTGATTTGACTCGAGATCTTAACAAGTCGAGATCTAATTCGACTCAATAAATTCGCGAGCAGCTCGTTAAATTATTTTAACTTTTTTATGATTTTTTGCTGGCTACCTTAAAAAGTTATGTTCCGACAAGTTTGAATGCTAGTTGAAAACTCTAAAAAAGTTCAATGGCTTATTAAGTAATTTACACAAAATCCTTGGGTTCAAATTTTTAAAATTTTTATATTTTCCGAAAATTCAAAAAGTTAATTTGTTAATTACAAGATATTAAAACTCTTTTACCATAAAGTATGAATATTTATTTTAGTTGCTTTTTATAATATATTATAACTATTCTTTCAATGGCAGAATAATTATGTTGATCATGCAAAGGAAATTATTCTTAGAATTCCATAATTTGATGGTTGCAAGCAACAAAAAATGGAGTGATAGATGTTCATTGCCTTATTTTTAGGATTGATTATATATTTATTAAACTTTTTTCAAGAATAGTTGTAATATGTTAGTTGAGTGTATTTGTAAATTTTTACTTTGGAGTTTAGGCTTTAGCCTACGTAGAAAGAGATCTTTCAACACAATAAGAAGATAATCTACATATAGTGTTAAACGATAACAACCATGGGTCGATGGATATGGAGAGACGAGAAATGGTGCAAGAAGATGATGCACCAGGATGAAGATGAAGGGCCAATTTTGAAATTTTTTATTTTTAGGTCAGATTAAAATAAAGTTTAAATTCTGAAGACTTAATTTATTATTATTCAATTCTATTAATTGAGATGCCACCCGCTATTAAGTTTTTCACGACAATAGATTAATTTGTTACTCTTTTAAAGTCTTATAATCATTTTATATTTTTTATAATTAGATAACTCAACAAAAAAATGTCTTATAACCGGAGGACTATTTATGTAATACCCCAAAATTTGTTATGTTAATTTAGGGTCATTTAGTACTAAGATAAGACATAAAAGCTTACTTAGTGACAAAACTGACAAAAATGCAAAAGTTAAGATTTTTCTCAATTATGGACTGTAGAAAAGAAGTTTATGAGGTTTTAAGGTGTCAAGTGATAGAGAACGAGTAAAATAGAATACTCGCAAAATTTGGTTAAAATCCAAGGAAAATTGGAATGGGAATTCAAGGTTAAAGTTTAGTGACCAAAATGATAAGTTTTAAAAATTAGGGTGAAAGAAGTGGAAATATGAAAAGTTGGAGGACCAAAGTTGTAATTTCCCAAAAGTTAGGTGTTTTACTTTATAAAAAGATAGAGCACCTATAGGTGTGGATCGAATGAGGAATTATTGGTTTGATCCGATATTTCGATTATTGGGAAAATTGTAGTCAAAGTTTAAGTAGAATTTGGATACCCAGATCGAACTGAAAAATTTATGAAAATTTATCATATGATAGAAAAAGGTTATAAAAGTCATTTTCAAGTGTTGAAGAATTTATCAGTAATTATTTTATCCTGTACATGGATAAAACAAATCATGGAGAAAAATCTAATGTAGATTACGAGAATAAAAATGCAATATAAGATATTAAATTTAGATCAAACTGCAAAGTTAAGCGTGCTAAGGGCATAGGATGGGTGACTTATTAGGAAGGTCTTATGTCAGCACTTGAGACTGATAAAAAGGAATCAGTTAGAGTTAATATTATTAGTATGGATATCTGATAAAGGATTATTAAGAGAATTTTATCCGATAAAGATTTTGGGTAAATTATCAATATATTGGACCGAGTCAAAATTTTAAGTTTGACTTCATAAATATGGAATATTTATTTGATAACATTATATATTTTTCAAATATGGAAATAAGGAATTTTTAGAATTTATTTGATAACCCGGTGAAGGGGAAATTGCAATAGAAGTAGTAAATGAATATCAGGAAGTCGGATCGAATCAAAATTTCAGAGGCTATTCCATAGGTTATGGAAAATTCATAAAATATTATTTTATGAATAAATTATTAATTGGGTGATTGTGATCTAAATAGAATAGTTGGATTTTTACAAAATGGCAAAAATTTGTGATTTAAGTGACTAGTTTTGGTAATTTCGTAATTTGGTCACAATGGCAATTTTGAAATATTTTGAAAGTACCATGGGCAATATGGTAATTTCCTATGTGAAAGCATTACTCTAGTTTGGTTAGAGTTGAATAGAATTTGGTTGGAATTGAACTAGAATGCCAACTAGTAAATATAAATCCAATTGGGGGCATTTTGGTAAATTGGAATAAAATGAATTAAAAATTCATTTTTAATTTTTACATGTGGCATAAATTAATAAAAGATGAACAAAAGTGTTCATCTTCTTCCCTCCAATTCGAAATACAAGAGAAAAATAGGGGAAAATACACAAAAAATTTCTCCAAGCATTTTGAAGGCTCCCGAACAAGATTCAATGTATGTTTTTAGTAGAAAGTTGATCTATTTTCAATTATCTTTCATTTTATAGTAATTTTATCAAAAGTTATGAAGATTTGACTAGGTTCTAGAAGAGAGAGAAAATAGGGTTTCATGTTCCATGTTTAGATTGAAGTTTGATCTATGCAAATCTAGTGTTGTAGAGATGAAATCAAGCCTAGATTGTGATTAATTTCATGTTTAAGGACTAAAAACCCTAACCCTATAATTTGGTATTTTATTTAGGTTTTAAAATTGATAATGAAAATGAAAGATTGATGATATTAGAAGCTTGATTTTGATGTTAGAGAAATATTTAAGTGACCATTTTGGTATGCATGAAAAAATTAGAGAAATATTTTGAAAATTATCCTACTGATGGATTTGAAGAGATTATGAATTTAGAAGTTTAATTATGGCATTTGGACTAAAATAAAGTCCTTGAAAAGCTTAGACACCCAAATTTGGAAAGTAGGAATAAATTGGGGTTTTAAATGTTAATTCTTGGAAATGAAGAATATATATTGGAAAATTTATTTAAGCATGTTAGAATGTTGTTTGGATGAAAAATGAGCCTAGAGAAGCCAAGTGACCAATTCGGCCACATGGAAGAATAATAGGAAAATTTTATGAATCGAATATGTTGTATAAAGTTAGAATTAAAATTAGAATACAAAGGGACCAATTCGGCAAGCTTCAAAGTTAAGGAACCGAATCTGAATTTTTATGAAATTGGAGTATATTTATGTAATTAATGATGTTGGAGATGTAAAATTGATGTTAGAATGCTAAACCGATGTTGAATCGAATTAGTGACCATTTTGAAAATCTGTCAAAATCAAGTGACCAAATAGGAAATTAATTATTGGATGGAGATTAAATATGATTTTTTAGTTAACTAATAGAATTAAGGTAGTAATGTTGATTTGAGGACTAAATTGCAAAGTTAAGAAGTTTGAATCCTTACCTTTGCATTTTAGTGACTATTTTGGCAAAGAAAACAAATTTGAGGGAATTATTTTGAATAATTATTTTATGAAGGAGATGATGAATTGGTGGTTTGAAGAAAGTGATGGGACTAAATTGACAAGTAGAAAAATAAGAAGAAGTTAGTATAAATTAGAAGTTAATTATGGAAAATTTTATGTTAAATGATTAGATAGCTTGATCGAATTATTGTTAGAAATGAATCTAACAAATGTTTGTTTATATTCATATGGGTGGTAATCAAGTCAAATCCGAATCAAAAGAAGATTCGAGGTATTATGAAGGAAAGGATCGAGTAGAATTTAGTGAGGCATGCTAATAAATGGCCCAGGTGAGTGTATTTTATTTATTTATTATATATGTGAGATGAATGAATGCATTTTTATCTATTTATATATATATATATAATATGAAGAAGACTTGCAATAAGTCAACTCTGATAATAATGAAAATGTGTGTTGATCAAAGAAATATTCAATGGTATATGTAATGCATGGATATGGAATAATGATTTATCAAAGATAAATCAAATTTTAGATATTTGGGTATGAACTGCCCATTACCGAATTATTGATAATAGTATTGAAGATTGGATATTGAATAAGAAAATATTATATTGTTATGACAAAGTACTAGTCTGAGAGTCTTTGGTATAATTGGATATCTAAAAAGAGTCTTAGCAGTTGCGCCATAGCACTACAGTGCGAGATAGACTCTTCGGGGTCGAGATAGACTCTACGGAGTCGAGTTCAAACACTACGGTGTTACATAGCACAAAAAGTGCGAGTATGAGGAGCAAAGGGCGTCCTCGAGTACGTACTCACCATCAGACGTTACGGCGTTATAAACACTACGGTGTCGAGATGACTTGTATACCATAGGTTCCCATGAGAATCTTTGGTATAGTTGGATATTCATAGAGTCCTAGCAGTTGGGTCATAGCACTACAGTGCGAGATAGACTCTTTGGGGTTGAGATAGACTCTACAGAGTCGAGTTAGACTCTACGGAGTCAGTTCAAACACTACGGTGTTACATAGCACAAAATGTGGGAGTATAAGGAGCAAAGAGCGTCCTTGAATATGAGGAACAAAGAGCGTCCTCGAGTACGTACTCATCGTAGTTCAAACACTACGATGCAGGCACTACAGCGTCGTAGACACTACGGTGTCGTGATGACTCGCGTACCATGGCATCACATAATTTTGTACTTTGGGCTATAATAAAGAAAATGATATGCAAATGATTGCATAATGAAAGTATGCCTATGATAAAGAATATGATATGCAATGATTGCATAATGAAAGTATGGCTATGATAAAGAAAATGATATACAAATGATTGCATAATGAAAGTATGGCTATGATAAATGATATGATATGCCAATGATTGCATGATGAAAGTATGACCATGTTACAGAATATGATATGTAAATGATTACGTGATCAAAGCATGACTACTTGATGAACATGAACCATTGATATCATGATTCTATGATAGAATTGATAGATAATATGAGTCATATTAAAATCATGTTTATGTTAAAGAAATTATTATGTATGTGAATACCTGATAAATATAGAATAATAATGACATGATTTTTTTAAGATAGTCATGATACATGATTATTCCTGCATTACAGATGGCATGATTTTATACTTTGGCTATAATACTTGAAATGTATTTATGCAAGTAGTTAAGCTAAAAAGCTTAAAGTACACCAGACTGGTAAGACATATGGAATTCTATGATTTGAATATTATATTGGTTAAATAAACTATACATGATTAAAACTGTTATCAACTGCAATTGGAAATCGCTTGCCAATTTGCAGGGATGTGTTATTGATAATCATTATTTTGCATTGTTATGGTTATGCCGCACTAAGTTATATTTAACGTGTGTTTTGTATCACACGTAGGTACTTCGGACTAGATAGCAGAGGAGGAGCTACACATCATTGGATCAAGTTAGTCTGTATTATCAGTAAGTATCACTACATCCTAGTCTACTGGGACATGTATAGATAATAAATAAGTAGTTATTCTGTATGACTAAATTTTTGTACTCTACTTATAAGTTAATGTGGATGTATGAACTGGCAACATGATTTAGTTTGAGGAATTAAAAATATTAGAAAAGATGCTTTAAACAATTTTAAACTTAGTTGGTCGTCTATCGCGTAGTGATTTTAAAATCAAGAAATGGTCTAGGCAGCAAACATAGTTTTCACCCTGAATTATATTCTCATTTTAGTAACTGCTTAAAGTATTTTACAAACCAATTCAGGGTCAAAACTAGCTGCGGTTGCCAGACATAGTTTTGTTTAAAAATTGGGAAAGGGCCAACCACTTAATTATTTTGTTGAGGTAAAAAAAATTTACAAGTCTAAATATCAGTGTAAATCAGTTAGTAACATCTTTAATATGTATTCAAATATCGAATATACGTTGAGGGTGTTACAATTTATATAGTTTACCAATCAATTAAACTTACAAGTAGTGGTGAGGAAAATTGACTCGGAAAAAAAAAGCTAAATTTTTCAACTTGACTCGTAATTTTATAAATTTTACTCAAAAAAATCTAAATAAAGTTTGAGATATAAAATGTAAATTTGAATAACTTGAATTTTATTAGTAATTAGTGGGTCGATTTTCAAGTTTGAGTCGAACCCTTCATCTATCTTATATATATCCAACGATCTAAAAAACGTGTAAAACTTAAAAGATTTTACACTGTGTAAGTGGATCCTAACCCTATATATATATATATCACATATGAAAAATATATGAAGAAATATGTATTCTATATTGTTATAAAAAATCATTTAAAATAGAACTAATTAGTATAATAACATTATAAATGTTTACAATTAAATTTGAATAGAAACTCGAACAACTCAACTTTACTTTACTTGACTCAAATATCATAAAATCGACTTGACTAAAAAAATTCAAATAAAGTTTGAGTTATAAAATAGAATTCGTCAATTCAACTAACTCGAAATTTTTTACTCGACTCAATTGAATATTTACCCCTACTTACAAATGAAACACCTCAGACAGAGGTAGATGGACAAACAAAAGAAAAATCAACAGCCATGCTAAATTAAAAAATAAATTAAAACTTAAAAAAGATTAAAATCAATTAAGTTAATCACCATTAAAAATTAATAAAAATATTTACAAAAACATTAAATAAATTTATGTAATTATAAATTTAATTTTTTATTGACACTTGTTCTAAATAAATTTATTAAATTAAAATTAAGACTAAACTAATAGAATGTGTAAATAATAAGGATTAAACGTATAATTATTCTAATTTATTTAACTATCATGTTAGCATTTTCTTTAACTTTTTATCAGTTCCCGACTTAAATTAATATTATTTGAATTATCAACCGATCAGATTGACAAAATTCATAATTCGGTACTCAAAATAAAATAACCCTTTATTAATTATCTAGATAGTTTACCCTATAAAACAATCAAAAGGTTGGTGATTTGCCTACCAAATTAATTAATGAAATCGGGGGCAAATGTATTAAAAGGTGAAAGAATTAGTTAAACGATGGGTACAAATAGTTAAACTTTTAATAACTTAATTGGAAATCTTATTAATTTGTTAAAGAAAATTCTACCATAGAAAGGGAAAAAATAAAGGAGGAGGGTTGTAATCACTCATTTTTATTCGGGTTGTAAATATTATAGTAATACTAGTTAATTATTATATATATATATGTAGTAAGTATTATTAGTTTAATGTATGGGCATTTATATCAATATTTATGTTATATGTATGTATATCTTATTATATGTATGTGTGTAATAATTATGTGTGTCTATGATTATGTGTATGTATGTATATAATATATGTATATGTGTGTTTCATGTGTTAACATGGTTGTATTAGGTGTATGTATCATTGTATATGTTGTTAATATTGTATATGTATGTCCGTATAGGAATTTGTATTAATGCTTGTATGCGTATGTAAGTATGAATATGTATACATTGATATGAGTATATTTATTATTATCTTGATATTTTAATTGCATGAATACACATATATATGTTTGTATAAGTATGTATATTATTATTATTATTAACATGTTAAATGGGTTAAAATAAAAAATGGATCAGATAAAAATATAAAGCCCAAATGATATTTAAACTGTCCAATCCATACATAAATATTTAAAAACCAACTAAAATATTACAAGGCCCAACCGGCCAACCTATTTTAATTTTAAAACCCTAACTTGATTAAAACAGAAACCCTAATGTCATCTTATTCTCCATGCGCAGTCGAATAACAGTCGTTGGATCAAGTCAGATCCAACGGTCCAGATCAACAAGATGAGACCCTTCGGCTGGTTGCATAGAAGGCATGTGCGGGTTGTCTACCTTCTCACACGTGCATGCTCGTCTGCATCCCAAGTGCTACGCAGCATCATCCTGTGCAGCCTGTCCTTCCACAGATCAAATCCTAGCCGTCCATCTTCGGTCACTCTCAGCCATTGGATCGAATCTAATCCAACGACCAAGAATAAGGTCAGCCGAGAGATCGTTCATCTTCTTTGCCACGTGGCCTCTCCGCCGTTGATTCCGATGCCGCCGCACGCTCACCGAATTTCCCTCACCAACCGAGCATGCCAAAAACATAAAAAAAATAAATGGGAAATCAGATCCGCATCATCAACAATGAATCAATTTATTTGGTACATTTTATTTATAGCCTTTTTTATATATTTGTTTATATGTTTTATGTTGTATTTTATTTAATACATGTTGCTAATATTGTTTATATTGGATCATTTGTTTTTTTTTTGTATTATGTTGTGTATATATAATATATGCATATGTGTATTCCATGTACTTTATATTATATTTAGTATGTATACTACATTGTATTATTTATGCATTATTATATATATTTATGTTATGTACATACTAGCTAATTTTATATTTTATGTAATATATTTATATGTTACGTATATCATATTATTTTATTTATATTATACGTTTATATTATACATATTATATTCTTGCATATTAATGTATACTAGATGTCATATGTCATATCTTAAATATACGAATGTTTTAATTTTATTTTGTATTGCATTTATTTACTTGTTATTACATGCACACGCTTTTTATTTAATATTTGTTTAACTTTTATTATTATTCCATATTTGTGTAATTTACCGTGTTTATATTTTATCGCGTATAGTTTTAGGCCTTTTAATCTTGGTATTCTAGTGGGAATGTCATCCCGGTCTCCGGGTGTCATCTCCTTTGGTACCGTGGATCGAGACAAAGTTTTAATATTCGATCCTTGCTTTTAGGAATTAATAATTAAATTAAATCAAATTTTTATTTTTCTTTATAAATACGATACGAATCTATTTGGTACCATTTTTGGGCAGTTTGGGGGTGCTAACCCTTCTCCATCTGTAACCAACTCTCGAACCCGATTAAAATCTCTGGTTTTACTTTTGGTGTTTGGTCTATCTTATCCAAGTGATCGGTGGCGACTCTAATTTTTTTTAAATACGATTTGTTTTACAAAATTTCCTTTTTAAATAATTTTTCAATAAAAGCGGGAAATCCCGCATACACGATTTTTATTAATTTTTCATAGCGGCCCTTTGACGCCTCAAAAAAAATAATTGCTACAGCATGGCGACTCCGCTGGGAGTTAATTTTTGTTTCCAAAAAAAAAAATAAGAGTTAAGCCTTAATTAGATTTGTATCGTAATTATTCAGAAAATTTTAATTTGATTTAATTTATTTTTTAATTCCTAGAGTCTTGTTTGTTTTTTCACATCATATAGTAGTCTTAGAACCTTTAGGAGGAGTGATTACTTCGCTTCGTTGGGTTTTCACGTCCGTATAGTGTTGTAATTCACTTCAGGAATTCGGTCCTTATATTTCGTGAGGTTTTCACCTCCGTAAGGTATAAGGGTCGTATTCCCTCGAATCGATGTCCAAGCGACAATTCGAGTACCGTTTACTTTAGAATTTAACCGCATATAGTGAGACATAGAACCTACCTATTAGAGCCATGCCGATACTCTGTCCGTTTAGCGAATAACCTGTATAAGTTTTGTTCGCATTTTTGTTTGTTTGTATATTTTTAACTGCTTGATTTGAGTGCTTTAATTACCTCTGTTTATTAACCGTTTACTATTCTTGCCAAACTGACACAATGTTCTTTTTGTGTTTGCCTTTTTTTCTTTCTTTTTGTACATTGCATCTTCATGTTATAAAGGTATTTATTTCGCAAGTGACCGTCACTATGGAAGACAGTCATAATGGACGAGAGGTCTCGTATTCAGATAAACCGAACAAATTACGAGCATTTTTAGAAGAACAAAGAGAGGGAATCATCTGAAGAGTTCAAACTAGATGAGGTGACTGATACTCATACTGAGGATGAACGGGATGAATTACAAGAAATCAAGAAACATATGGTCGACATGATAAATATAATGACTGCTATGACCAAAGGCAAGGGGCCCGTAGAACCAGAAGAAGAGTCGATCAATAACTAGAATGAAGGTACCGATGGTCAGAATCCCACTCCCAAGCAAAATAATATCGGTAAATACGACAAGTCAAACCCTTTTGTGATTCGCATCAACCAACCAGTGGGAGCATCCGATTCGAGTTCTCGAAAGATAGAGGCCGGTCCAAAAGAAACCCGAAGAGAAAATGATGTAAAGATGAACGTCCTGATTCCTATGCGATACACCGGACTGCTCTCAGTGCTCATTGAAAGAAACCTTATCACCCTTGTTCATTCTGTTCCGAAAGGACCGCCTTACCCAAAAGGTTACAATAGCCGAGCTAGATGCAGTTACCATTTAGGAGGTTCGAGACACACTACAGAAAATTGTGGGACTTTGAGAAACTGAGTTAAAGATCTTGTCAACCTGGGAATATTAAGTTTCGAAGATGGACAACCCCGATTCTACAATGAACCGACAATCACTCGAGGGGCAAGGTTGAAGAACCAAGACCCAAAACAAGGTTTAAATAAAAGCAAGTCAAGTTTAGAAGCCGAAGATAGGGGCATTCATCTGGTTATAATCATCTCAGGCAGGAAATAGATGATTTGAGTGAGAAACTGAAGAGTCTTCAAGATGAGCATCAGAAGCTTCACTATATGTTCCAGAATGCTGGTTTGGGCGACACTTTTGAAGAATGAAATAATGGCATCCTACAACTAAAGAACGATTTGGGGCATTAGAAGCAAAAATGCCAAGCTAGTGAAAATAGAGCCCGACTATTATCACGAAAGTTTAAGGAAGCCGAAAGCCAGCATGACATCCTCAAGACTGAGTTGGAAAGTAGTCTAGATATGAACGAAATTCTGAAATCAAGTCTACAGCAGAGTGAGAATGAATTTCGCATGGTATAAACAAAGAATGCAAATCTTAAGGAACAAATAGAAGAACTTAGGACTTCCTTGCATACGAGCGAGATTCGAGCTGAAGCCTACAAGCAAACTGACTATGAAAGCGTCAAAAATGTGACTTTCAGCTACAAAAAGACAAGCGAGAAATACAAGAGAGAGACAATGACATGAAGAGTGTCATTGCTCAAGTGCGCAGAGTGGCTCAGCAAGTAGCAGACGTAGCCGACGCAGCTATGCCATTGAGCCAGAATATGAATCCCACACTAGACCATGAAGGAAAAACAACTCGTTTGTTAGAAGAAGTCCAAAAGTTAGGGGCTAGGGCTCATCAGTATTTGTAAAGTTTACAAGACTGCAATCTGATGTAACGAGCCTTTTTGTTTAATAAAAATTCTTTCTGTGATGATCACTTTGCGGCTAATACTTTATTGCATTCATGTTCGCATTTCGTTGATTCAAAAATATTTCATATTGGGGGATTTCTTATATAAAAGGAAAGATGTTCTGTAATGTACAAAGATTGACAATACTACGATAGGAAATGATCTGAGTATGAAGCAATAGAAGAGACAGAAGTGGGGCACCAAGTACGCATTTCGCTCCAAGAAGAATGGCCAACAGACGCCTGTAGAATATTGTCAATCTTTTGTACACAGACACCATTCCTTTATAAAAATCCTCCTAAAGGACTATTAATGAATCAAAACTTTATTCATTCATTTAATTTGCATTTATTCACTTCATTTGTAACCATTTTGATAGTTCATACTTGTTGTTTGTTTTTACATTTTAGATATTTGTGATACATTTCATTAATTAATTAATTAATTAGATAATAAAATTTCACGGGTTCAGTGGCAGTATCCGAGAACCAGTTGAAGAAAAAATGGAACAAAAACTTGATCGATTAGAGGATAGAGTTAAGAGAGAGCTCAAGAAGAAAGAAAAAATGAATGTTTTCAATACAAGTGAGCTTTGCCTAGTTCCTGATTTGGTCATTCCTTCGAATTTCAAGACTCCCAGATTCGTGCAGTATGACGGTACCAGTTGTCCGAAAGTGCACTTGACCATGTTCTGCAGAAAGATGGAGGGCCACTTAAAGAATGAAAAGTTGTTGATCCATTATTTTTACGATAGTTTGACGGGACCCGCTGCGATATGGTACAATCAACTAAGCAGAAATTAGATTCGGTCATAGGGCAACCTAGCCAACGCCTTTCTGAGCCAGTACAAATATGCCTTAGAGTTAGCCCCGAGTCAAGAATTCCTTCAGAGCATGAAAATGCGATCAAACAGAAGCTTCAAGGATTATGCTATGAGATGGCGATTTTTGGCAGCCCAAGTTCAGCCTCCCATAGCTGAAGAGTAAATGACGCATTTGTTTCACGCTAATCTTTCCCTCCCCTTCTTCGATATAATGCTCGAGAAGTCAAGAAGTTGTTTTGAGGATTTCATGTCGATTGGAGAAAGAGTAGAGTACGCGATCCAATAGGGAAAATTAGGGTCTAAGTCTAAGAACCAAACCAATGAGGAAATAGAAGGAGACAAAGAGATAAATGAGTGTTGTTTTCATAGCACTCATAATCCTAAAAGAAGAAGGTCTACTGATCCTTCGGAGGCATCAAGAAAAATTCCCTGAACAAGTACAAATTTAGAGGTATTCGGGGTATCCATTTTGAATATATTTCCTCATTTGGTTGAAGGCTGCCACATTATTCTCAGACCGATGAAGATTACACCTAATTCATCTACCCATAGTTTCGACCCGAGCAGCACATGTGATTTCCATATGTGGGCACCGGGGCATCCTACCAGAAAGTGTCAACCATTGATGGAGAAAATCAAGAAGCTGATCAAAAAATGAGTTCTGATGGAAGATTTAATCCAGTAGTGGAAGATAAAAGAATTGGGGCAAGTTCGCATCAATCCAAGTAGGCCAGAATAAGTTGGTCCCTATGCTTGAATGTCTAACCTTTTTTTGCATAAATGGTAGTCTAATTCACCATATTTTGTTCTTTTCCTTTTGAACTGTATATAGAAAAACCTATGGTTTAAGCCCAAAAGCAGTGGAAATATTTTAAAGACATATGTCTAATCATTTTTGAAAATTGTATTTAGAAAATGTTTTGGCTTTGTGATTCTTTAATTATTTACATTTTCATTCATTGTTATGGGGGAAGCTTTTGTTCTCCCATATGCATATACATATTCATAAAAAAAACATACATAGAAACATACCATTTTATTATGTCATTAAATTTCCAATATAAGCATACCTTTCAATTTAGATTCATAGTTCAATTCTAAATTGTTTTTGAATACCATAGGGATATTGCAAATATAAGCTTCCACTAGTCCGTTTAGGCTGACAGAGGAACAAAATGAGTGTTTAGATGATGGACAGTTCCCATTTTTAAGAAATTCACCTCTCAGACACTTGTTGTTTAAGATCCTTGAATCGAGAGTTGACCCCAAACTTCTATCACCATGAAGATTTTCTCTCGATGTCTATAAATGAGATGACGAATGGTACTCTTCCACCTACTAAGCCAGAAGAAATGAGATCAGGAATATTGGATACGAAGGCCATAGAATCGCCAGAGGGAAGTGATTGAAGACAGTAGTAGGATTAGTGAGCAAACTAGGCAAAGAAGGAAATGCCAGGTAGAGAACTGAAGCAATAAAGAGTGGGCGCTTTAAATTGAACAATACAGTAAAAAGAAGACATGAAGAAATCACTAGTCAATCATGAAGAATCGACCACTTCCAAGCGAAAATAAACGTCAAGGTCTAATACGAATACAATAAAAGAAAAGAGATTCGAGACTGAAAACCCAAAATAGTCAGTCTAAGAAAAAGAAAAAATAAAGAGAAAGAAAAAGAATAAAAGAAAAAAGAAAAAAAAAGAATAAAAGAAAAATACATAAATAAACCTAGATCCAGCAGTGCAAGAATAAAGCTCTGACAGGAAGATGAGTAAGGGATTTTGACGTAATCATCCCTTCAAGAAATCTCGAGTTTTGAAGAATCTTGGAAGACCAGCCACTTTGAACAGAAAGCAAGCCTTAACGCTGATCAAAATACAAGTCGGTCAAAAGATATAGGAAATGATCTCTAAGGCGAAAACCCAAAAATGGGCGGTCTAGAGTGATCTAGAAAATAAAGAGAAAATGAGTGATCTGCCTAAGCATGTTGGCATTAAAGTTCAACCAGAATACATTGATTCGAAGATACAGAAAATGGAAATAACCTCTAGGGTGAAAACCCGAAAAAAAAACGGGCAGTCTAGAGCGATCCCAAAAGTAAAGAGAAAAGAGTATCCCATCTGAGCAAGTTAAACGAAGGATGAAAGTTTTGATTAGAAGAAAATCTCAAGGAGTTTATATGAAATCCTCTATTCAAGTAAATACCAATTTTGGAGAATAGTAGAGGATCAATTACTCTGATTAGAAAGCGAACAACAATACTACCAAAATCTAAGTCAGCTTGAAGATAGAGAAAGAAAATGAACTCTAGGGTGAAAACCCAAAAAACAGCCAGTCTAGAGCAATCCGATGAATAAAGAGACGAGAATACTTTATATGAGCATATACTGATTAAGTGAGTTTAGGAGCAAGATTTTTGACACATGGACTATAGTACAAGTCTCCAAAAGACCATTTTGATCATTTATAGATATCAAAGTTGAATGAGACTATCTTCAGATAACATTCCGCCAATAAGGGTTAACCTCTCTTCAAGGAACGTCAAGCTTCGAAATGCCTAATCGACACCCAAATGAGGGGAAAATAGGGGGCCTAGTGAGTGGATAGATCAAGAGAGCCACCTTAAATGGGCTAGAAAATAGGTATAGGAAGTGTTCCTCTCGAGAGCCTAAATAGATTAGGGGAAACCATACATATGCTTACATCGCTGACATAGACTAGATTTTCTAAACATACAATTTTGCTAGTACATTTGTTGTTTTAAGACTAAACATTAGTTTTCAAAAATGATTGAACCTTTTTTCAAATTTCAATTATTTTGCATATTTGCCATTTTATCCGAGCATTAGTTTGAAAAGAAAAGTTTGAGCATGTTTTCTCCAAATTTTAATTCTTTAAGTACTACCTCCAAGCATTAGGCATTTTTTTTCCAAATTTCAGTTCTTTACATATTTGTCATTTACTTCCAAACATCAATTGTCAAAAATGTTTGTCATTTAGAATCTCAGATCATCCAAACATTAATTTTTCAAAATATTTGGTATTTTTTTAATTTTATTTTTCTAAACATCAATTTTCGAAAATGTTTGACATTCTTTTCTAAACTTTGATTTTTAAGATATCTATAGCGTTTCTCAAGCTTTAATTTTCAAAGGTTTATGACATTTTATCCAAGTTTATTTTTGAAACAACTGCCTTTTTGTTAAGAAATGAGAATTGAAGCATAATGACCGAGAGTTGGTTCCCGCTCAGATGCTACAAGAAGATTGGATTTTAGAGATGAGTTCAAGGCATGGCAGCATTTTGCCAACCCTAATGTTAAGACAGATGAAGACTCCGAGTGTTGGGTCAAAGATGAGAAAAGTGGTTGAGCCCAAAGAATGATTGGGGAAATGCTGAATGTGATGAATGATGAAAGTCCCTACCTAAAGATAGAATAAGGACTATAAGAAGGATTTACAAAGTAGGAAGAAACCCCCAAGAAGAAGAAGAAGAGAGTTACTCGCGCAAGAGAGATAAGAGCGTGGGTATTCAATTGATGAAATGAAGGTCAAAGAGCATATTGCAAAGAAACAAAGTGAAGAAATTCGAATAATGACCTTTCAGGGAATAGGATTTCAAAATAGAAAAGAAAGAACAAAAAAGAAAGAGAAAAAAGAGAAAATAAAAAAAAGAAGAAGAAAGAAAAGAGTTTTACATTGCATGCATGTAGATAGGAGCATGCTAATTTAAAAGCATTTTGTTTGTGTTTAAACAAATATTTGAACATTACTAAAGAATTTGATGTTGAAGAAGTAGATTTTATTGAAGATTTGTACAGGGAGCCATTTTCGGCATGAATCCAGATTTTAAGGAAGATTGGTAGCCATTTTCGGCGTGAATCCAAATCTTAAATCCTTCGGGCCATCAGTAAGTCCTTCGGGCATGATGATAAGTCCTTCAGGCCACCAGTAAGTCCTTCAGGCATGGTGATAAGACCTTCGGGCCATCAGTAAGTCTTTCGGGCATGATGCTAACCTTATTATGATGTCAAGACTGGTTTGAGCTGGGACATCATTTTAAGGGGTATTGGTAGCCATTTTCAATGTGTATCTAGATTTTAAGGGAGATTGGTAGCCATTTTCGGCGTGAATCTAGATTTAAAGTCATTCGGGCCATCAATAAGTTATTCGGGCATGATGATAAGTCCTTCGGGCCACTGATAAGTCCTTCGGGCATGGTGATAAGACCTTTGGGCCATAAGTAAGACCCTCGGGCATGATGTCAAGTTTTCCTTTTGAATGTCGAGATTAGTACAAATCGGGGCATTGAAGAGATCAGAACTTGAAGATATGGCCGAGGAAGAGCGAAAAGTTCCAGTAGAGCTCGTGATTCCAAAGCCGAAGATAGGAAAGTAGGACAAAATGAGTGCTTTTTGGTTTTTGCTTTGTTCTTATTTCACAAGAACAAGCAAAGAGGGGCAGCTGTAATCACTAATTTTTGTTCGGGCTGTAAATATTATAGTAATACTAGTTAATTATTATATATATATGTATGTAGTAAGTATTATTAGTTTAATGTATGGGCATTTATATCAATATTTATGTTATATGTATGTATATCATATTATATGCATTTGTGTAATACGTATGTGTGTCTAAGATTATGTGTATGTATGTATATAATATATGTATATGTGTGTTTCATATGTGTTAATATGGTTGTATTAGGTGTATGTATCATTGTATATATTGTTATTATTGTATATGTATGTCCGTATAGGAATTTGTATTAATGCTTGTATGTGTATGTAAGTAAGAATATGTATACGTTGATATGAGTATATTTATTATTATCTTGATATTTTAATTGCATGAATACATATATATGTTTGTATAAGTATGTATATTATGATGTGTTTATTATTATTATTATTTTTAACATGTTAATGGATCAGATAAAAATATAAAGCCCAAATGATATTTAAATTGTCCAGTCCATATACAAATATTTAAAACTCAACTAAAATATTACAAGACCCAACCAGCCAACCCATTTTAATTTTAAAACCCTAGCTTGATTAAAACAAAAACCCTAATGTCATCTTATTCTCCATGCGTAGTCGAATAACAGCCTTTGGATCAAGCCAGATCCAATGATCCAGATCAACAAGATGAGACCCTTAGGCTGGTTGCGTAGAAGCGAGTGCGGGCTGTCTGCCTTCTCACTCGCGCGTGCGTTGCACGCGAAACCGTCTGCATTACAGATGCCACGCGTCACCATCCTGTACAGCCCGTCCTTCCACAGATCAAATCCTGGTCGTCCATCTTCGGTCACTCCCAGCCATTGGATCAAATCTAATCCAACGGCCAAGAATGAGGTCAGCCAAGAGATCGTCCATCTTCTCCGCCACGTGGCCTCTCCGCCGTTGATCCCGTTGTCGCCGTACGCTCACCGAATTTCCCTTACCAACCGAGCATGCCAAAAACATAAAAAAATAAAAGAGAAATCAGATCCGTATCATCAACAGTGAATCAATTTTTAATGTTTGTTTCTTGTAATCCAACCCAAAAATCAGAGGCAAAATTAGGGAATATATATACCATGTAATCAGAACAACTTTGTAACAGAGATTTCGAATGAAAAAAAAAACACAAAAAAAAAATTCAGTGGTAATCACTTATCTAGATCTTTCTTCATGCATGCATGTTAAATATAATAAAAAAACAAATAAAAGAGAGAGGCGGGGGGTTATACTTGAGTCGATTCCACTTCCCCTTTTCTGGTAACAAGCCCCTTTTGCAGGGGTGAATCGGTGTTGGAAGCTAGGCTTTTAAATAAAAATGGCTTCGGTTTTCTTTCAAAAAATAAGGTTTGGGGGTTTGGTTTGGAAAATCCAGTAGAGGATTGGGCTTTAAAAATGAAAAAACTTTTGATTTTTGGGTTTTGGGTGTTCAATCGACGGTGGCCGGCAAAAAATCCTTGAATTCAAAGAGAAACCTGTTTAAATGTAGAGAGAAAAGGGTGCTTAAAATTAAAGGGATAAAAAAAGTGGCATAAAGGCCGAATTTGAGACCAGTTGGGTCATTTTATAGGAGTTTTATCTTTTAAAATTGGGTAAATACCCTCTTAAGTCCCTCAGTGCCAGTTTAATAGCGTGATAAGGGTTTTCGCATGGTAAATTTACACCCTTAGTCCTCCATTATTTTCAAAAAGTTTTAATTTCGTCCCCAAATTAAACGAAATCAGTTTTGTAAAGGGGAAATTACCCCATAAGTCCCTCCATCCTTTTGATATTTTCAAAATTTCTCTGCCGCATGGTATAATTACACGACTAGTCCCCCAACGTTTTGACCGGTTTACAATTTCATCCTTAAATTCTGTTTCATTATTTAGAAGGGAGAACTCCAGTTCGGTCCCTCTTTTTCTCACTGTTTTGCAATTGGGTCCCTTTCTATTTTTTTAAAGACTGTTTTTATGGATTAATTATCTTTTGGCCCCTGTTCTTTTAATTTCAGTATTTAATTTACATTTTTGCTTAATTATTTATATTTAGTGTTTTATTATGTTGTTTATGTTTAATAAATTCTTGTTCCTATGCCTATTTGTTCGATACATTTTATTTATAGCCTTTTTTATATATTTGTTTATATGTTTTTATGTTGTATTTTATTTAATACATGTTGCTAACATTGTTTATATTGGATCATTAGTTTAATTTTTTTTTGTATTATTTTGTGTATACATTATATATGCATATGTATATTACATGTACTTTATATTATATTTAGTATGTATATTATATTGTATTATTTACGTATTATTATATATATTTATGTTATGTACTTACTAGCTAATGTTATATTTTATGTATTATATTTATATGTTAGGTATATCATATTATTTTATTTATATTATACGTTTATATTATACATATTATATTCTTGCATATTAATGTATATTAGATGTCATATGTCATATCTTAAATATACGAATGTTTTATTTTTATTTTTTATTGTATTTATTTACTTGTTTTTACTTGCACACGATTTTTATTTAATATTTGTTTACCTTTTATTATTATTCCATATTTTTGTAATTTATTGTGTTTATATTTTATCGCGTATAGTTTTAGGCCTTTTAATCTCGGTATTCTAGTGGGAGTGTCATCCCGATCTCCGGGTGTCATCTCCTTTGGTACCGTGGATCGAGACAAAGTTTTAATATTCGATCCTTGCTTTTAGGAATTAATAATTAAAGTAAATCAAAATTTTATTTTTATTTTTCTTTATAAATACGATATGAATCTATTTGGTACCAATTTTGGGATGTTTGGGGGTGCTAACTCTTCCCCATCCGTAGCCAACTCTCGAATCCGATTAAAATCTCTGGTTTTATTTTCGGTGTCCGGTCTACCTTATCCAAGTGACCGGTGGCGACTCTAAATTTTTTTAAATACGAGTTTTTTTACAAAATTTCTTTTTTAAATAGTTTTTCAATAAAAGTGAGAAATCCCTCGTACACAATTTTTATTAATTTTTCGTAGCGACCCTTTGACGTCTCAAAAAAAATAGTCACTACAAGGGTGAGAGCGAAAGATATCAAGTTCAAGTGAACATGGTGAGGTACGGGAAAAGCCAAAGTGAATGACAAAGAAAAACTTTGCTGGCATTTATATATTCATGGAACACGGGCGGAGTTTGGATGTTCATATTGTGAAATTAGAGTGCAATATAAAATATGAAAAATTCTTATATCATTATAATAAATATTATAGATCTTATGCCTTCAACAAATTAAATGAGTCAATACTAATATTTCGTATAAAAAAATTTGATACAGTGTTAATATTTTTATATAATATGTATTTTTTGTGGGATTAATTGCACTATAATATTTTCATATAGCTCCGTTCATGCATGGGAGATCACTTACATTGCACACTCAAAAATAAACAAGGGAATATTTTCTAGACATCATTCGACTATAAAAATTACAAAATAATTACTTGAATTGACATATATTATAAATTGGTTTATTTTGTTAAATATGAGAAGGACGTGGTTGCTAATAACATTGATATAATAACAAATTTAATACTTAGTATTTACATATTATTTATAATTTGGTCTTAATTCTTAAAATTCAGCCATCAACCTTTAAATGTTACATCAATTTACTCCATTTTTTTCTAACTCATTAGGTTTATCCGAATCCCTTTTTTCAAATTCATTGCAAATTTTAAAATTTTCATTATTTTTACCCAAACAAGAAAAATTATTCTTTTTAATGTCAATAAATTTGTGTTAAAATTTTTAAAAACATTGATAAAAATGAAATTTCTCCTCAAAATCCTTTTATCAAAAGGCACTCTTGAGTCATTTGAATGCTATATTCTAAGTTATTTGAAATTGTTAGGTTTAAGTTCTTTAAAATTGTTATTTTGCTACCTTTTTTATTATTTTTTTTACTTTATTTATTGTCAATTTTAATATTTTTTTTCGAAATTAATAAACCCTTATTATATATATATTAAATAAAAAATAGGAGAGATTCAATTTTTTGTATATTCCATATAGGAAAATTCTAGAACGGCGACGCACACAGCATACACCCCTGCACACTATTATTTTTTTAATTTTGTATACTTACATGTTTTGTCCTTATTATGTATACATGCTATCAATTTAGTCACCACTATTTATTCATTCAATCAATTCAATCCCAATTCGAAATAATTTAACTAATTTAACCCTCAATGTTTAAAAATCTATCAATTTGGTTCTAATTTCAATGTAATTCAATAATTTAATCCTCAATATTTAAGAATTCTATTATTTTAATCCAAAAATATTAAAAAATAAAAGGAAGAAGGATAATATATCACAGAACTAAAACCTAATACATCTCCGGTGCATTGATAAACAACATTGTTTGCCCACGTATGTATATGAACTAAAAAAAACTATTATACGAGATCCATTACATGTAAAAATTCCAATAAACCATTGGCTGTTGCAACACGATAGTTAAAAATATACCACATCAGGGAAAAGACTCCAAAGGCAATGGAGCACGTTGTTTCACATTCCGAGAGTTTGCAAGAACAACAAAGAATTCCAGAGAAACCGATTTGCTTGGGGACGGAGGATTCGGAAGGGTTTTCAAAGGTCGATTGGAAATCGGGGAGGTAAAGATGCTTGCTTATTAATTTTTAGTTCTGATATATATAATCCTTCATCCTTTTATTTTTTAATATTTTTGGATTAAATTGGTAGGGTTCTTAAATATTAAGGATTAAATTGAATTATACAAAATTTAAAAATTAACGATGTGCAACGGTGTATTACATTAGTAGTATTTAGCGGTGTGCATCGCTCGTTCTAGACTCATCCTTGCATATATAATTTAAATATTTGAATTTAAATATATATTATACGCCAACCGAACTAAACTCAATCGACCTAATCTAAAATTCTAAAACTATTATTTATTTTTTGTTTAAATTCGATAGGTGATCTCTTGCATAGATTACTCGAATATTTTCTGACAACGATTTAGATTTGTTTAATAAAACACAAAATGATTCCTCAACTTGATTCCTAAAACATAAGTTCATAAAAAAATGATTCCTAAAACAAGTTCAAAGGTCAATTTAACTAAATCGACAATAAAAAAATTCATTTTGATCCAAAAAAAAATTAAAGGTCAATTTTAATTTAACCACTGGTATTCGACTCATTGATTAATTAATCTGGATTGAGTATTGTACAGGCTCATTACGGGAACGATCCTTCCAACCCAATTACTCCATTTGCAACATTAGAATTCGAACTTCTGACATATCTTAAGAGATCTAATGTATCATCTCACTAATTAGTTGTTGGTAAAATTAATTTTAATCAAACTTACCAAATTTAAGAGCCATTTTGTATTAAAAAGTCTCTCCCATTAAATGAGTCTGGCTCATCACGCCATCCATAGTCTCATCCAATAACATTTTTTCACGTCATTTTTTTCCAAGAAGAATCTTCACCTCTTTCCTATATGTAACTAAAAAGTAGGTAGTTATTGAGAAATTACATCATGGGCCCTTCCAATCACGTCATTCATAGTTCCAACTAATAGAACTCATCCATTTCATTAATTTTTTTCATATCATTATTTTACCAAGTAAATTTCCACTCATATTTACTGTAAATTAAATTAAAAAAAACAACTTTTACCAAGTAGAAATTCACTTGATATGGAAAAAATTAATAAAATAGATGAGTTTTATTAGTTGAGACCATAGATGACGTGGTAGAAAAGATCAATGATATAATTTCTCATATTTACTTGAAAGTTACACTAAAATAAAAAAAAATATTATTGAATGTTGTATAATTTCACGTCAAATTTATCTAATAATTTCTCCTCTTCCACACCTTTTGAAGATGGGCCAAGGGCAGATTTTTCCAGTATCGGACAAAAAAAGGGCTTTTGCCAATGAAGAAACTCGCAGTTGCTCTAACCAGTACATCGTTAATTGCTTTGAAATACCACTCTTCAACACTTTGTTATATTAACTGAAACAGACGATAAATCATCACAGCCTTTCTTCATATTAAACTGCAAACAACACATGGCAAACACTACATGTTTCCTGAGATAATACTTTTACATAATTCTCACCCAATACAGCTTTTCACATGAACAGTCCTTGAATAAAACTTAGGCTAGACTCGATGTCATTTGCACTTTGATTTGTTGGAGGCCTTTCGGCTTTCAACTTTCCTCCGTGCAGCTTCGAATTCTTCTTCATTGGGTTCAGAATCCAAATTACCCCCGTATTTGGACACCAGTGATGAAAACATGGAATCAAACCTATCTTTACTATCACTTCTGCGTTGCGATATAATTGCAAACAGACCCGATTCCGACTGTTCAGTTGACCTGTTAAACACCAAAGAAAAAGCCAAATATTTCTACATCAGAACAAAGTTAAATACTATCCTTTAAATGCAAGGAAAAGACTCAGTACAAGACTCACTTCTCCTTTCTTCTCAAGGGACTGGTAGGTGGCTTTATTTCTCAAGACTCACTTCTCCTTCCTTTGCCCATTTCTGATAGGCTTTGGTTTCTTTCAATTCTCCTAAATAGCAAACACGAAAAAAGAGAGGAAAATCATGGAAATATCACCATCAACTAAAAGCTGTAAGAATTTAATAGGCCTCGGAATTTTGCACATCATGATTTTGGTAAGTTCAGGTCTCTATGGTGGAATAGTCAATCAAGCTCATCCATTCTTAAAATGCAAAATAGCTATGAAATGGAACAATACTTTGCATACCAACAGCATGAAACACAGAAGCGAATAAGCAGAAATGTCTCATCATAAAGGATCCAGAATTAACCGTACTGGCTTTTAGTCATCCATTTTTATTTAAAAACCAGGTAAGAACTTATGCTACATTTTACTTGTACTTACAAACAGAAATCTGATAAGGCAGCTTAGCTTTAAATAACAGTTGGAAGAAAGCCTCACCAGCAGCTATTGCCTCGTCAAGCAAATCCTTGAAACGGTGTGAGTCAAGCTTAGGATCTGAACAAAGCATTGAACAGAACAGCCTGTTGAGGGGGGAAAAGATTAGAAATAATAGCGTACAGGAAACACACACACATACACACACAAACTGCCTCTCTTACTTATTCATATTGCCCTTGCACTTCTTATAAAGATCAATTAAATCTTTCTTCTCTGATTCAGATCCCCTATAGTTTGCTTCAAACTCTTCAATATCAGCCTCAGTGACCTAGGTTGATTAATCCATAGTGAATGAAATGGAACTAAAAGCCAAAATTCTAATAACATAAAGGGAAGAGGAGTGAACAAAGGATGCTACCTTTTTGTACATAGCCCTGAAAAAGGTTTTCAAGTTCTCGACAACATCGCCGGCAAGGTCCTGATCAACAAAATAATAGAAAACAAGTTGGAAAATGCTCAATTAGTAAAGAAATAAATTGAACAAGGCAGACCGATTAATAATTGAATTGCTTGTATAAGAGTAAATCTTGTGAGATGCAGTTTTCAATTAAAAGGTGATATATCCTAGAAGTAACATGTAATCCTGAACTTGTATTACTTGGACTTGGAGTGAATGTCAAAAACAAGTTATGGGCAACAAAAGTATTTTTCAACTTCTAAAAACGTTTTCCCATGATTTTTAAGGGTCATTGAAGGATCAATATCCTCATACTTGTTGGACACGTGTATCAAACATTAGTACTTCAAGTTCAAGCAAAACAAAGACTCGGTATAACATGGCCCTGAACTGCATTTACTCACAGCATCATCAACACAACCAGTTTGGTCATAGACTGCCCGTTTCTCCTCGTCACCAAGAATGGATATCACCTTTTGCAATTGCTGAAATTTCTCTTTAGCTTCCTGTTTATGAAGGGAACCAAAATGTAACCTTATACTCTTCCATGAATAATCACATGCAGAAACAGAAAGAAACCCTAACTTAGACACACAAATGACCTGCAGCTTTTACCTCATCACCAGGATTTTTATCAGGATGTAGTCTCAGGGCCAACTTATAATATGCTTTCTTAATCTCCTGCTGAGATGCCGTCTTGTCAACGCCGAGAACCTACAAGCAATCCATAGTTGTTAGGCCTCTTTGCTCAAATTTTCCATGGAAATGTCAATGGAGACAACCACCCCCAGAAACCTAATAATTCTCTTGGAATGAAGCAATGAAAATATTTTGAGAGGTCACATTGAACCCAAAAATAAAATAAAATTGAAACTCAAATCCCTTATATGTACACAGTTTTCAACCATTTCATTTGCTTTCTAACATAAATGGTTTCTAACTTCCAATCTAAGCCAAACAAATATTTCTCCAGAAAACTAACAAAAGTGAAAGAAACAATAAACTTCGTCACAGGCAAAAATAACACATAAACCCTATATTCCAATCCAAATATATAAATTTAAATTTTAGAAATACCTCATATAAGCTCTTTACGTTTGAAGAGTGATTTTCAACTTCTTCTTGCTCTTCCTCATCGCGTGAAACCCTAGATTGCTTTCTCTTTCCCATTCTATCCAAATTAAACAAAGTAACAATTTTTTTATTCTTTTTTAATTTCTTATGGCAGAGAACAAAAGGAATTTCGGTTTTGGGAAGAGATTTTGCTTCTGAATTTATAGTGTATGTGTTTTCAGCTTTGATTCCTTCCCGCCATTTCGGTTCTTTTTTAACCCTTTTTCCCGCCGGTTGAGGATATGCTGTGGACTGGCTTACGATAAAGGTTAATAATATCCCTATATTTGTTTGGGAAAACTACACGAGTGGTCACTTAACTATTACTATTTTCCTGTTTTGGTTATTCAACTAATTTTTTTGTCAAAATTATCCCTCCCATAAGATACATTTCTTGTTTTGGTCCCCTCCGTTAAAAACCTAATGGAATCGCTGACTTAGTATTTTTTTATTTTTTTTATTTTTATAGTATTTTTTGGTTCCTCCCGTCAAACCTAATGATATACTATAGCATTTCTTTATTCTACCAACCAAGAGGGGACCAAAACAAGAAAAATATGATAGTTAGGAGACCAAAAAAATAAAAATAAAATGCCAAGTAAGCGATTCCGTTAGGTTTTTAACGGAAGGGACCAAAACATGAAAGGTATCTAACGAAAGGGACGATTTTGATGAAAAAAATTAGTTGGGTGACCAAAACAAGAAAAATGTGATAGTTTGGTGACCACCCGTGTAGTTTTCCCTCTTTGTTTATAGGTAATTATTTAATGCATCGTGGAAAAGTTTTTTTGATGAGTGGACTTCTAAACCTGCTACCTGTTCTTCCAGGGATTTAAATCTCAATCTCTAAATTCTTAACCATAAATTCTAAACTGTAAATTATAAAATATATTTTCAAACCTTAAAACCTAACTATAGACATTAAAATTTTAATTCTGAACCTTAAACGTTGTGGAAATTGTTCACCGTTGTACATAGAAAATTTTCTCTTTGTTTATTTAGTTTTAGGTTTAAATATATAGAACTTTATGTGTTGTTTCGAAGTATAAAATTTTTCTCTTTTTTTTTGTAAAATTGGGTTTGTATCATTTATATTTAAAAATTTTGGTATTTTCCAATTTATGTTTAATTGAACTATTAATTTTCTTATAACTATTAAATCAATAATTAACGGTAAAATGGTTGAGCCAAAAAAATTTAAAATAAAAAGGGCAAACTACAACAAAAGTCACCAAACTATTGTCTTTCTCCTGTTTTGGTTACTAATTTATTTTTTTGGCAAAACGTCACTAAGTTACTTTTCTTTTCTATTTTTGTCACCAGCCGTTAAGATTCCGTCAAAAGCTAATGGAGATTGTGACATAGCAAGGTATAATAACAATTTTAGTCCACAAAACTTATTGTAACAACCTCGACCCGGATGTCACATTTGGGCCTCAAGCTTGAAACTCAACCATAAAATTTCCAACCTAGTTTAGCCCAATCCACAATAAATTTCCAAAACCCTTTTTATTTCAATCAAATAAAGTACAAGTAATATTTGAATCGTATACAGTGGAGCTCATTTAAAAATTACTTTATAAAACTTTTGACTCGATTGTTTGAAAATCCAAATACAATTTACAATGTACAATAGGTTCCTATGAATAAATAGCCCAATGACCTAAGTAATGTACTCTAAAAAGACGAGGCGCTGGAATCCTTCACTGATGGTGCTCCTCCAAGAACGTGCCAAACCTACTAACATGCGAACGGAAACAATGATTCTGAACGCTGAGCTAACAAGCTCAATGGATACACCGTCATTCAACCATGCTTCATGCAAATCATAAATAAAGCATTGCAACATGAATGATATCACGACAAGATAATGATGACACTACCATAACCGCTTAAACACATACATTATGAATGTATGATCTCGCACACAGCACTCACTTATACATCATTAACCTATACAACATCACACAGATAAATCAAACAATATTAAATGAGGTCCGCGTCCTCACATCATCGGAATCCTACAATTTGAGTGAGGCTTGCATCCACAAAGCATCAGGATCCTATACTCATAGGGATGAGGCCCACGTTCACACAGCATAGAGATCCTACATTTGGGAGTCTTCAAGGTGTTGCAACATACATTATTGGGTATCCAGATCTCATCCATCAAAGACTCGACTAAGTAGGTGTCTCATCAGCACACAACAAGGACCTTACTTCCACGCAACACATAACATCGACACAAATGCCATACCGCACACATCTCTAACACATTTACCATCATATTATGGTTTCTATCAATTATTATGTCACCTCATTAAACTTATCTAGTTATTAATATGTTATGAAGATGCACATTAGCCACTTCCATTAGTTATCTTATTATTCAAGGCGAACCAACTACATAGGCGCCCCTTCAGCACACAGCAATTGCCCTAATTACCACGCAGCATCAATCGATCCCCCCATGATCTCTATGGGTTACTACACACAAATCACCCAATATTTACCGAATTATTAGCCTTTTATTTCATATACGGGGTTTAAATCTCTATTTCTCAATTTTAATATTCATTTTATACCTTAAGAGACCCATTGAGCCCTTTGCCTCGAATTATAGAACCCCGAACGCAAACTCAAATTCCTTAGGTAGATTGCCCAACAATATCGATACTCCTATATGGGTATCGGTACGCCCCTCTAGGTACCGGTACTCCTCCACAAGTACTGATACTCAAATTAAGTTCAAAAGAAGTAGGTCTTCAAGCTGTACCTATATGCTCACCCCCGTATCGGTACTCAGTATCGGTACGTAAACCACTCGGTACCTATCCCCACCAGTACCGATACTCTCACCCTTGCATACCGGTATACGAAAGCCTTCCTCAAGCAATATAACAGTAGTATCATTACGTCCCCTAGCGTACCAGTACACAAAAATGCCACTGGAATTCTTATCAAGTATGGGGTACGCGTCCAACAGTACTAGTACGCCTCTCACAAGTCGCCCTCTTTATTACATAGACGTACCGGTACTCGAGAAGCCGTACCGGTACGCCCTTCACATTTTGACTCTTTATATAGAGATAGGTATAGGTACCGAACTACCCGTACTGATACACGAACCCCGATTTTCTAGGTCTATAATTTAAATTTCACATCTTTAACCCCCAAATCAACTTGGTAACCCTAAAACTTAACCTACAATTTATGAAAGGTGTTTAGGGTCAATTTTTATCAATTTTAAGCCCTATTAACATCAATTTCACAATTTTCCATTAAAGAGCAACCAAGGTATATCAAAGCCAAAAACACAAATATCATGCATCAAAGCCTATTTTTATGATTTCCAAGAAACTATAGGAGTTAGTAGTGTACTAACCTTGGATTTGAACTGAGGAAGAAGCCTTCAAAGACCCATTCTCGTTCATCCACACTAACCCCTCCCAAAACCTCAACCGCTACCATTTTAACTCATCTTTACCTTGGTTTGTAGATCATTTGCTGCTAAACAAACTTTCCTCAATCACCAAAATGTGATTCTTACTCAAACACTCAAAGATTATATCTTGAGCCTCAAACTAGGGTTGGAAAATGAAGATGGGGAAGAGGGAGAAAATAAGGGGACAAGGGTGACTTCACCCTCAACTTTTATCTGCAGAGCATAAATAAATCCCCTTTGTCTTCCCTCAAAAAATTACTCATTTGCCCCTTTTTTATTTTTACTCTATCCTATTAACAAACCAACAACACAAGCCCAAAACATTCCTCAAGCCCAACAAAAAGGCCCATGCACGGAGCCCGCGCTCCCGATTAACCTAACTCGCGGATTCTAAAATCTGGGTCGTTACAACTCTCCTCCCTTTAAAGAAAATTTAATCATCAAAATTTAAATATGGAAAAGAGATGATACTGCCGAAGATCTAACCATCCTTTCGATCACGCATGCCCACAACTCCTAGGTTCTCCATAAAATATTCCTAACCAAAAGTCTTAACGTAAATTCTCAACTCTCTACAAGACTCCCTAACGATTCATTCCCAACATCTAGAAAAATACTTATAACGAACCTAAGAGCAGATTAACAACGGATAACCATAACAATATCGTCAGACATCGCCCCACCGAAATCACTCCAAATGACACCTCATCACAGATATCAACCTTTACCATTTCTCGTATTTTTAACTCTTGAACTCTACCCTCATCTGCGTTTGAAACACGATACTTCTTTGAAAGTACACCATAGGACACTTCTTCATATATTAATAACACCATAACCCACGTGTTTAAGAACAAGCAAACCCTATCAATCGAGCTCTACCGTCAATCTAATATAAAATTACAACCTTCTTTCTCGACTTGGTTAACTAATATAGAACTTAACACCTCATTTACTTGAACCCACTAAAACATAAACAGATGTGAATCCATGATCAAGCGATTCCACTAGCCAAGCCATTTCGATTATGAAAGAAAATTGTTACCACAAACAAGCTCTACTAGGGATCAAACCCACCAAACTATCCTTAAAGGTCCAAACACCCTCTTTCACTCCAACCATCTAATTTTAACTGACATTGGTTCCAAAACTTTAGCAAGTCCTCAAAGATTTCCTATGTTCTCCAAACACAACTTATTACAGCACAAGAATCCGATTTCATAGAACTTTAGCCAAATACCCACGTTTCTACTAAGTCATTCGGAAGATCTTTACACTGTTACCATGCATGAAAACAATCCATCTCTAACCCAGATAAGCAACCCTCAAATAATCAAACTTAAGATTATCTTGATGCATTCGTAAGTTTAAATCACCCTCTAACTTGTCCTTAGAGTCCAAACATCGCATCGAACCCCAAATCTTATCACTAATTCTCTTTAACCTTCAACTTATGAGACCCAACTTCTAAACGATCTTACGAGAATCTCAAAACCCTTCAACATTAACAAGATCTTCAACCCTGAAAAACAAACAACAAACCTCCACTATTACACCTTGACCCACAACAACCATCACCACAACTTGTCGTACCAATACAGGCACGTCTCAAGGTAAACCTCTTTGTGATATCGCCAGCAAAAACTCTCATCCACCAAGGAGTCACGCACTAAAAGTTCGATAGATGACAGACTATAAGGTGATAGATACTAATACCGAACTCAACGCATCCATTATCATGGGTTCTAATCCATGATCAAGAGGATAGCCCGCTCAATTCTTGAAGAGCACCTCATTATCCACTTACACGTTTACCTCTCTAAAACCGCAGACTCTCAACCTTGCATCAACTATGCAAACTGAGAACTTTTCGCAGCCCACGAGGCTCACTTTAAATTATCATCACAGGAACACGGTACACAAGATGAAGAGGTAAAGATTCTTTGTGTACAACACCAACAGACTGGTCATTTTGAACCCCAACTTTGAGACTCTAGCTCGAAAACCAAGGAACACATCTATTCACACAACCAACAAATACCAAGGATAAGTCTAACAAGTCTACAGGGACTGTTACTCTCAATTCATATTCACCACCTATGGTGAAACCCTTACCTGCTAGCACTTACAAATCCAATAAGTTTAACCAAGCCAACATAAATTCTTGTGGAACTTAATATAAATTTCACTCAACAACATCACTGTTATGGTCGAAACAAGAAATCAAAATGTTATCAAAGAAGCGACTGGGAACTAAATATTCTCGACAGCAAGGTCATCATTATTGGCCTGAACAACATGTCATCTAGCAAAAGCTTGCGCACCAACTCTGGTGGTAGATCTCACGTAACCATCACCCTGATACCTCAACAATACCCCAGCACCACCTCATAAAGAACTCTGGCTATGCCAAGAAGGAATCAACCTCAGAGACTGAGCCGGTGAACACTCATCCATAAATAGGCAGTCTCTTGCCATGTGACCCGATGTCTAGCACTTATAACAAATCCCCCAAGCAAGAAGCATACCCCAAGGTAATGTCAACAAAAATGCTTACAAACTGGTGGGGAAGATGCTAGGGTTGAACCGTCAACACTCCTTGTTATAGCAAAAATTGAGAAGCCCTTACGAACCCTCAATCTAGATTTTTGACCAACCCTCAATAGCTGATCTGTAATAACTCTTTGATCCCCTCAAAGCAAGAAACCTCTCAACTGAGCCTGAGAAGAATCTTATAATGTTCTGGGTCCCTACAACACAGTCTATAGAATCCTCAATATTGGCTCTAAAGTCATTCGAGTGCCTTCGCACTAACACGGCTAACTCAGAAAATGTCTTAAGAAAACTTGTTATCCCGTGCATCAATGTGTCAACCTTGAATCCAAGTCTAAACCTCAAAACATCTTTACTCTTTGGTAGCAACTAACTTTAGGGCATAACAGCTCAACTGTAGAAAATATTGTTCATACCTAAAACTATCTTAACACTCTGAACGAGATGCGAGAACTGATCTCTCATTTCGCCCAAGTAAACCTCAATAAAGTACTTCTTTTTGAACACATCCAAGAAGATGTACCATGCAAAAAATACAGGCTGAAATCCCCACTCAAAGGTTTTCCACCATTCGTATGCATTGCCTTTAAGAAGGAAAACATTAAAATCAAGATCTCATCACTACTATTGGGTTCTTAACAATGATGTTCCTCTTATTTAAGGAACATGGCTCTTTTCACGACTTTTCTGGTTGTTTTCTGGGCCACCTGACCCAAACTAGTATGAACCACATTAAGAAGGTAGTAGTTCGCCGTCCCCATTAACATGGGTTTGGTTCCTTAAAACTTCAAAGCTTTCAATACTACACTTGACATCTCAAGCTAGCTCATGACTGGACAACAACCAATGGACAAGGTCATATCAACTCCTTAAAAAGAATAACTCCACCAAATCTATCAAACCCACTTCCTCAAGCTTTACTCAAGTATTGCCTTGCACAATACCCGCGATATCCTTCCGACCACTACTATAAATAATTGCAACAAGCATACCTTGCTCGAGATCTCAGAGCATTCAGCTTACTAAGAGCGTACTTGGGACCTCACAACTATCATGTAGCTCCCAACATAAAATAGAATGCATATATGTCAGGTGTGCTACATCCCCATCACTGGTACCCTACCATCAGGAATCACTTACTATGGATGAAGGGACCCCGATTGACACTCTACCACTAGTCAATCAAAAGTATATCCTCTTATCCGTTCCATAAGGTTCATCCACCAACACATGGAATCTTGCCATTGGAGGTTCTCACTATGAACTCAAGGCTTCAAGGTAGCTTACGACACAAAACCATGATTACTACACGAGTGATGGAAGGAGGGCACGCCCTCAACTCTACCATTCTTTCATGAACCCAAGCTTAACGTCTAAGATAACTCTGACCTTAGAATCGTCCTCAAAGACAACAACCATCATTAGCCATCACAATCGCGAATGAATCTATCTTAATGTCGCAACTCGCGACACATGCGAACACATGGCACACCATCCAGATTCCAGTCTTGAAAGAGTAAAACTTAGACACAAGGGCTCATATTTGCTAGGCACCTATCCAAGACTACTAACCACCCCAGGGTTTTTCTAGAACCAACTAAACCCAGGCTCTAATACCACTAAATATGACACCCTCGACCTGGATGTTATATTTAGGCGTCAAGCCTAAAACCCGACCATAAAATTTCCAACCTAGTTTAGCTCAATCCACAATAAATTTCTAAAACCTATTTTATTTCAATCAAATAAAGTGCAAGTAATATTTGAATCATATATAGTGAAGCTCCTTTAAAAATTACTTTATAAAACTTTTGACTCGATTGTTTGAAAATCCAAATACAATTTACAATGTACAATAGGTTCCTACGAATAAATAGCCCAATGACCTAAGTACTGTACTCTGAAGAGACAAGGCGCTGGAATCCTTCACTGATGGTGCTCCTCTAAGAACGTGCCAAACCTACTAACCTGCGAATGGAAACAATAATTCTGAATGTTGAGCTAACAAGCTCAGTGGATACACCGCTATTCAACCATTCTTCATGCAAATCATAAATAAAACATTGCAACATGAATGATATCATGGCAAGATAACGATGGCGCTACCATAACCGCCTAAACACATAACATTATGAATGTATGATATCGCACATAGCACGCACTTATACATCATTAACCTACAGAATATCACACAGATAAATCAAACAATATTAAGTGAGGTCTGCATACACACAACATCAGAATCCTACACTTTAAGTGAGGCCCGTGTTTATAAAGCATTAGAATTCTACACTACGAGTAAGGCATGCGTCCACAAAGCATTGAGATCCTATACTCGTGGGGATGGGGCCCGTGTCCACACAACATCGAGATCCTACATTTGGGAGTCTTCAAGGTGTTGTAACATACATTATTGGGTATCCGAATCCCATCCAACAAAGATTCGACTAAGTAGGTGTCCCATCATCACACAGTAAGGACTCTACTTCCACACAACACACAACATCGACACAAATGCCATATCGCACACAACTCTAACATATTTACCATTACCTTATGGTTTCTATCAATTATTATGCCACCCCATTAAACTTATCTATTTATTAATATGTTATGAAGGTGCACATTAGCCGCTTTCATTAGTTATCTTATTATTCAAGGCGAACCAACTATATAAGTGCCCTTCAACACACAGCAAGGGCCCTAATTACCACGCAGCATCAATCGATCCACTAAGGATCTCTATGGGTTACTACTTCATACAAATCACCCAATATTTACCGAATTATTAGCCTTTTATTTCACATACGGGATTTAAATCTCCGTTTCTCAATTTTAATATTCATTTTATACCTTAAGAGACCCATTGGGCCCTTTGCCTCGAATTATATAACCCCCGAACGCAAACTCAAATTTCTTGGGCAGATTGTTCAACAAGTATTGATACTCCTATATGGGTATCGGTACACCCCTCCAGGTACTGGTACTCTTCTACGAGCACTGATACTTAAATTAGGTTTGAAAAAATGGGTCTTTAAGCTGTACCAATACGCTCACCCCTATATTGGTACTCAGTATCGGTACGTGAACCACCCCGTACCGATCCCTACCAGTACCGGTACTCTCACCCTTGCGTATCGGTACACGAAAGCCTTCCTCAGACAATAAATAGTATTACCGATAAACCCCCTAGCGTATTGGTTCACGAAAATGCCACTGGAATTCTTATCAAACATGAGGTATCGATACCCAGTAGTACCGGTACGCCTCTCACAAGCTGCCTTCTTTATTACATAGGCATACCAATACTCGAGAAACTGTACCGGTACGCCCTTCACGTTTGGACTTTTTACATAGAGATGGGTACCATTACCGAACTACTCGTATCGGTACACTAACCTTGATTTCCAGTATAGGGTTCAAATTTCTCATCTTTAACAACCAAACCAACTTGGTAACCCCCAAAACTCAACCTACAACTTATGAAAGGTGTTTAGGGTCGGTTTCTATCAATTTTAAGCCTTATTAACAACAATTTCACAATTTTCCATTAAAGAGCAACCAAGGTATATCAAAGCCAAAAACACTAAATCATGCATCAAAGCCTATTTTTATGATTTCCATGAAACTATAGGAGTTAGTAGCGTACTAACCTTGGATTTAAGCTAACAAAGAAGCCTTCAAAGACCCATTCCCGTTCATCCACACTAACCTCCACCATTTTAACTCATCTTTACCTTGGTTTGTAGATCCTTTGCTGCTAAACAAACTTTCCTCAATCGCCAAAACGTGATTCTCACTCAAACACTCAAAGATTACATCTTGAGCCTCAAACTTAGGTAGGAAGATGAAGATGAGGAAGAAGGAGAAGGAGAAAACAAGGGGACAAGGGTGACTTCACCCTCCACTTTTATCTGCAGAGCATAAATGAATCCCTCCTTTGTCTTCCCTCAAGAGATTACTCATTTGCCCTTTTTATTTTCACTCTAACCCATTAACAAACCAACAACACAAGCCTAAAGCTTTCCTCAAGCCCAACAATAAGCCCATGCACGGAGCTCGCGCTCCCGATTAACCTAACTCTCGGATTCTAAAATCTAGGTCGTTACACTTATACATTATATCAACTTGGTCATAATTCAATAAAGTTAACCTTTAGTATGTTGAAGTTTTAAAAATATAATAGTTAAATTACATTTAAGCCCTTTTAATTGATAAAATCTTAATTTAATCCTTTCTAAATGTATAAATTTATTAAGTTAAAGTAATGATAAGTTTATTTTTTAATTCTGGAAAAGTTTAAATACATCAAAGCCAGAAGATAAACCTGTGGGCAACTATAACGTATGATTCTTCCTACATAGAAAACTCGTTTGTAAGATGGATGAATAAGATCATAAATAGTAGTTCACGAGTTCATCTACACAGTTTCATTTGATTTCAATGAATAATACAAGAGGGATTAAAATATTATTACTTTAGCTTAATAATTTTATACATTTAGGAAGGATTAAATTAAGATTTTATCATTTTAAGAGGGTTAAAATGCAATTTAACTATTATAATTTTAAAGCTTTAAAATATTAAGGGTTAAAGAACCCAACAAGTGGTCCCAGTGGAAAAGCAGATGATGTTCATCCTAGGAGACCTGGGTTCAAATCGCTTTGTCTGCAAGGTGTGTGTGCATTGCCAAATGATTAAAAATATCTATGAACAGATACTACCCTATAATTATCTTAAGACTATTAAAAAATATTAAGTGTTAAATTTATTGAATTATTTTAAAATTAGTATCAAATTGATAGAATATATAAGTTTTTGTACTAAAATTATTATTATACTCTACCATGTTATCATCTCCGTTAGTTTTTAATGGAACTTTAATAGTCAATGTCCAAAATAGAAAAGAAATGTAACGTTAGTGATAGTTTTGCAAAAAAAATAATTTATTAACCAAAATAGGAGAGAGACAATAGTTCGTTTACTTCTAATGTAGTTCACCCTAAAAATAATAGGAAGAAAGTTTAACCAGATCCTAACCAAGAGAGGTAAACCAAAGTACCAATCTATTATGTTATATTGATTTATGGCCTATGAATATGGTATTGTCGTATTGAATAAAAATTCTTAAGGTAACGTTTTGAAGTTTAAATTTGAATTAAAAAATAGATTTGAAATTTATAAATTTATGAATTTAAAATGCTTTGTTTCAAATCTATGTTTTTTTTAATTAAATCAAATTCGTTGTTTAGATAATTAAAAATTCGAACCAAATTTAAATTTTAAGTTAAGTAAGATTTAATTTATAATATTAGATTAATCTGTTTTTGCATTCTCAATAATGTAGGTGTTATTGGGCTACGATATTTAAAGAGGATTGTGAATTTTAAAGCAGGTTAGATATTCAAATCAATGTATGGCTGTAAACGAACCCACCGTTCGTGAACTATTTGGTGGAATGTTCGTTTATATTCATTTATTTACTAAACGAACGAACATTAACAAGATTTTTTGATTATTTAATTAAACGAACGAACACTGTAATCACTCATTTTATCTGGTTTGTAATTACCGTATTAATATATTAGTTAGTTTAATGATTAATATATATAGCATGTATACATATTATAATATGTGTTTATTATGTATATGTTATTAATGTGTATGTAAGCTATGTGTGTGAGGTGTGTAAGTGCACGTATTGTATATATGTCATGTTATGAATGCATTAGTAATTATTATGGTATATGTGGTTATGTATGCTTTACATTGTTTGCATGTATATATTAATTGATGTGTGTATTCGTATTAATTATGTATGTGCTACCTATAAGTATTTGAATGTATGTGTATGCCATATATGTATGTGTGT
The DNA here is from genome assembly GCA_019671005.1 of Hibiscus mutabilis. NCBI lineage: Eukaryota > Viridiplantae > Streptophyta > Magnoliopsida > Malvales > Malvaceae > Hibiscus > Hibiscus mutabilis. The sequence goes on along the minus strand of CM033739.1, from coordinate 31,315,418 downwards.
ACTTGCATGTACGTATATTATATGTGTGTACGTATACAATATTATCATTATTATTATTATTATTAATATTAATATTATTAGTAGGACTGTGCTAAATAAAATCCAAAATATAAATATTAAAACCAAAATGTAAATTCAAAATATATATATTAAAACCCAAATGTTATTAGCAGTCCACAGTCCATATAATATTACAAGAACCGAAAAAATATATAATTTACAAAGCCTATTTTCAGCCCGAACCAGACTTAACCAAACCCTAATTCTTATATGCCCTAATCCCTTCTTTTTCCCTTGTAGCCGCACAATCTGAGCCATTGGATCAAGATTTGATCCAACGGCCCAGATCAAGTGGAGACCCTCCAGCTGGCGCCGCGTATGATGCACTCTCCAAACCGTTCGCTCCTCACGTGCGCGTGTAGAATACGCACTGACCGTTCGGATATCAAGGCACCACGTGGCAAGATCTCATGTAGTCCTACTTTCTCCAGATTGAATCCAAGCCGTCCACTCTTCATGCAACCTCAACCATTGGATCAGATCTGATCCAACGACAGAGAACAAGTCTGCCAGGGAACACCCCCACCATGCCTCCTCCACCATGCCGCCATACCAACCACCACGCTAGGGATATCAGAAAAGCGTAAAAAAAGGCTTGTCAGTAACAAATCAGAAAAATATATGTATTTTCATATCTTATTTCTACCCAGAAAACAAGAGATCGGATATATATGTAACAACAACCCAAAAATTGTAAGGGGTGAGTTCCCAGTTTTTTCCAGAAATACAAGAAAGTAAAAAAAATGCAAAGATTTTCAAGGGTATTTTCTTTTCCTCCTTTCTCAATCTCATGCATGGAAAGCAAAAATTAAATAAAAGGGGGTATCTTACCTTGGTCTTATGGTCTTCTCGCCGGCGATGAACCTAACGGTGAGTCATGTTTTGTCTCGAATTAACAAAAGGTCTAGTTTTTTGTTCCAAAGCTGAGGGGTGATAAGTTTTGGAGGGTTTTTTTTGTCGTTGAACGGTCGTGGTTGATGAAGGTTTGAGGCAGCCGTTACGGCAGAGTCTCGCCTGAGACCGGTGCTCAGCGGCGGCCGAAGGGAGTTTTGGGGCGGTCTGATTCTGGAAATAGAGAGAAAGGGAGAGTATTATCAGAGGGTTGAAAAAAAGATGAAAGAGGGGGCTGATAGGTTGTTTAAATAGACCGAAAATAAAAAGTTTTTGGGAAAATTGCTTCATAAATCCTCTCTTGCGTTTGAAATTTTTAGTTCTGTCTCGCCCCTTGGTCAAATTGCAGGCCTGGTCCCCTTGTTTTTTTAATCTTTTAATTCAGTGCTTAAATTAACCGAAATCAGATTTTCAAATGGTCGAATTACCTCCTCAGTCACCCCGTGTTTTGGAATTTTACATTTTGAGCTTGCCCCTTGGGTATTTTACAACATTGGTCCTTTCAAGTTTCATTAAACTTACAACCCCATCCCCGAATCATGTTTCTAATTTCAACTTTATGTTTTACCTCTATTTCATTTTAGTCCCTATTGATGCGTTAAACATTCATGTCTTTTGTTTCATTTATTTGTTTTTTAGCATGTTATGTTACATATAATATTTACATGTGTTTTATTTACATCATGCCAATTCATGTTTTTAAGGTGTTATATCTTTTATGTCTTAATTTATTTTGTTCATATTATATGTCTTTTTTACATGTTATGACTTCTTTTAATTTGTATGGTTATATCCATGTTAGCTTGTTTTTCGTTTATTTGTTTCGTACGTTGTTACATGTTAATTTATAGCATATTTAGTTGGTTGTCCATTTCTTTCTTTACATTGTTATATGTGTATTAACTAGGTCATATTTATTCATGTTTTTTTTATTTTACGTGCATTATCGTATGCTTAGCTTTGTTTGATCATGATAAGTAAGCGTTAGTTTTATTAATGTTGCTTTGATTTTAGGTTATATGATAGTGTGAAATTTTGTTAATTTTGTCATGACATATTTACTTTGTGTTTGCATATATTATGTTACATGTTAAGTTCTAGTTTTTTATGTTTACATATTATTTTAAGTATCATACTTTGTCATGTGTATATATCATGCATGTATTATAATTGTGGTTTGCATTAATATTTATACATGTTAGAATTAATTAAGTTAGTTTTGGAAGCATGATCTTTTTGCATATTTTTATTTACTTTTTTTGTTATTATTATGACATGTTATGTTGTTTTTGTTCATGCACTTTTTTAATATTATTATATTTATGTTTTTAGTTCCATGTCTTTGTAAATATTTGTTTTAAATATTATTTTTTAGATTGCTTAACGGATATATATTTATTAATGTTGTGTCCTTTATTCGAGCGTAAACGTGGCTAGTATCAAACACAGTGATGGTGGTCTATCGGTTTACTCTCGAATAACGGGACGCTTAAAATTCACTCGCACTTATAACTAAATTTTAATTTAATCGCCACTTTAATCCAGAAAGTTTAATATTAATAAAGCGGTAATTATTAAAGTACCAATTTTGGGCGGTGTGGGGGTGCTAATCATTCCCCATCCGTAACCGACTCCCGAACCCAACAGTTTTCAAATTTCTGGTTTTACAGTGTCCGGCCTACCTTAAGTGGCCTGTGGCGACTCCATTTTTAAATAAAATACGTTTTTTTTCTAAAACCCAACGAAAGATATTTTTAAATACCCAAACACCTCGAACCTCGTTTTTTTAGCGAAAAAGAAAGGGAGATCACTACGAACAAAAGACTCGTTTGTTCATTTATGTTCATGAACAATTGATAATTCATTCGTTTAAATTTATTAACATATGTCTATTTATATTTATTATTTTTTCTAACAAAAGTATTATATTTAAAAAAGGCTTAGTACAGAAATAAGTACTCAAGCTATACTTTTTTGAACTTTAGCTGCCTAAAGTATTTTTTTGGAAAAAATAAGTGCCTAAAGTTTAACCGTTACAATTTTAAGTGCCAGGCCGTTTAAAAAACCATTACTCAATAAGAACGTGACATGTGGCATATTTTTATTATTATATTAAAAAAATTAAAAAAGAATATAGTTTTTTTAAAAAAGCTCAAAATTTCCCCAAAAAAACCCTAAATCCCTAATACTCAAATTCATAAATTCTCCAAATTATCATCGTTACAGTTGCCGCTATTGTTGTCGTAATCGTCATTGAACACCACCACTTTCGTCACCAAAGGTCGTCGTCCATTTCCTTCAACCACCCATGTCACGACCCAGGTTTTGAACCCTAGTACCGGGTTGAACCGAGGCATAGGCCTCGTATTGGGCCAAGTTGTTTGGGCCCTCGGAAGCCCTATTGGGTTTATCCCTCGTTGTTGGGCTTAATTGATTATTGTGGGTTGGGCTTGGAAGTGAGGATGAGGGTATTTTGGTAAGTGAGCTCTTGGATGACAAAGAGAGACATGGTCTCTTTAATTTTCTGCATATGCAGAGAATTGATGAGATCATTTGGTTTTGTTGTCTCCTTCATCCCCTAAACCCATTCTTCCACCCAAAACACCACACTAAAGGTAGAACCTTCAGAGTTTGCTCTGAGAATCTTATTTTGCCTCTTAAGAGAGTTTTTTCAGCTTTGGGGGATCTATCATTCAAGGTAAATAATGTTGAAAATGGTGGAGGTTAAGGTTTTAGTGGGGATTTTGTGGAAGAACGAGAATGGTGTGTATAGGACTCCATTCTCGATTTAATCAGTGTTCTTAGCTCTCTAATTCTTCCCAATAATGTAATAATACGTTTAGTAATATTTTATTGTAGTGAAAGAAGTGGGAGAACCTTCCAAAGCTCTTGGGAAGGAGAAAGCTTGAAGGCTTGAAGGGAGCTTCATCTCAGCATTCAAAGTTGAGGTTAGTACACTTCTAACTTATGTGTGTTCATGTGCATCATCATTTTAGAAAAAAATATGATGTTTGGTTAAGGTTAGAGCTTGGGTGGTCATCCATGGTAAAACGTTAATTTGATGTTGTTTGGGGGTAAAATTGATAGAAACATACCTAATCAACTCCCCAGAACATGTAGGAATAATGTGAGACTCAATGATTGAGGATAAGGGGGAAAGTAGGGGTTTTCTAAGCTTCAGAGTTTGAATTCTAGGTTCGTGTATCAATACGAGCTATGCCAGTATCGATATGCTTTCTTGGGAGTTGGCTAAATCTGGTGTTTTTCAAATGGGGTATCGGTACGACAGTACGAGCTAGATGTGTACCGATACCACTGTTCTATTATGAATTTCAGTAGCCAAATTGGGTATCGGTATGCCATATAGTGTATCGGTACGGGCTAAGGTTTGGTACACAAGGTATGCGTACTGATACAAGGGTTGGTCTGGGTTCTTTTGAACTAAACTGGGTATCGATACTCGAAGAAGGGTATCAGTACCTTGAGAGGGGTATCGATACCCATGAAGGTGTATTGGTACAATTGGAGCAACCTGCCCAAGAATTTATGCTTGAGTTTGAGGGTTTCATAATTTGAGAATAAGGTCTCAATGGGTCTCTTATGGGATAAAACCAATAGCAAAACTAAGAATTATGTTTCTAACTGCATGTGTGAATTAAATGGTCAATAATATGATAAAAGAATAGGGAATTGCTTGTGTTAACCAACCTTAGGGATCCTTGGTGGATCATGTGTGGACATATGTTTGGTTATGTGACCTTGTTTGGTGGGTCCGAATACCCAGTGAGTGAGTATTGCAACACAAGAAGGATACTCGATGTGAGATTCTAAATGATGAATTGAAGACTACTCGATGTGAGATTCTGAGTGATGATATCTACTCGATGTGAGATTCTAAGCCACCCATTCGATGTGAGATTTCGAGTATTGAAGCTTGATGTAAGATTCTAAGCATGGGTGCACATCCCTAGTGTCGGGTGATATTGAACCTCACCTCTGGTTTGTTTGATTGATATACTTGTGATATTTGAGTTGTTGCATTCATGCTAGCATGTGTTTTAGGCGGTTTTGGTAGCGTCACTGCTTTATCTTACGTTGATATCATATTATCTAGCATGCTCTTAATCATGATTCATCTGAAGCATGATCGAGTGGTTGTGTATCCATTGAGCTTTGTTAGCTCAGTGTTTGAAATTGTTGTTTCTGTTCGTAGGTAAGTAGATTGTTCGTGTATCGTGGAGCACCATCGAAGCAAAGAATTCAGCATTGGCCATTGTGGTAGAGTATATGTACTTAGATATTAAGGGCTAAGCATTCACGGGACCGTATGTATTTGTAACTCTATTTGAATTAAACTTGTATCAGTCAAATGTTTTATTGTTCGTTTATTTGGAGCTCCTTTTGAATGTTTTAAATGTTTTGAATACTTTTAAACTTATTTATCAATATGACATGGGTTGGATTTGATGATTTGCGAATTATAGGGCTTACAAATAATTTTTTTTATGGGAGTAGTTTGGGCTTGTCGCCTAAATGTAGCATCCAGGTTTAGGGTGTTATATTTGGTGGTATTAGAGCCCAGGTTTTGTTAGTTCTAGGAAGTCCCCGAGGGAGTCTAGTGTGGCAAATATGTGTCTATCGAATACATACCCATAAGTCAAAATTATACTTAAATTAAGATGAAATTCGATGGTGTAATCATGTTGTTCTCTTGTGCAGACTAGAATCATGCCAAGAAGAGCGAGGAATGTTGAGGAAAGTAGGGTTTTTGAGAAAGGAGGTTCGATAAAGACTATACATCCATTAAGGAAGATTCGGGTGGGGGAGCTAGACATGTGGCCAATTATTTCTCTTATTTACACCAAGCCCTAGACCGAATTGTAAGGGCGATACCGAGGTACACATCTACACCTTACGAGACACTGATTGGGAGGGTGCGTAGACAGGGTGCTACCGACTTCCATGGGTCAAGACAAGATAATCTGGTAAAAACCGATCAATGACTTTAGAACACGCGTTAGGTTATGAGACAAATGAGGCTGAGGTCCGAAGATAAACTGTCTTGTATTCTATCATTGCTAAAGGAGAATGTGAGGGAATGGTAGGAGACAGTGGAGCTTGGGTGGTACCTTGACCAACCTAAGTGGGATAACTTTCTTGATGAATTTAAGAAGAAATAAGATAAACTGTCTTGTATTCTATCATTGCTAAAGGAGAATGCGAGGGAATGGTAGGAGACAGTGGAGCTTGGGCGGTACCCTGACCAACCTAAGTGGGATAACTTTCTTGATGAATTTAAGAAGAAATACGTACACGAGGCTCACATTGACAGGTTGAGGCATTGTTAATGGCAGCTTTAGTGGGATTGGTGACGAACCATCTATACTTGCCGCCGCTGCTTTGGTTGAACAATCTGGAAATTTCGGGTCAAAAATAATCATCCATTGATCCATCCCTTATGACCTTTGGTGGGATGAAAACAAAAGAGGGTCCTAACAGTTGTACTGCGTGTCACAAACGTGTCGGTTTGACCGGATTTAACTGCAGGTGTGGAAACATCTTCTGCGCAGCTCTTCGGTACTCCGACAAACACAACTGTCCTTTCGCTACAAAACCACCGCCAAGATGCTATTGCTAAAGCCAACCGTGTAGTTAGGGCCGAGAAGCTTGATAAAATCTAGATAGTGGAGGATAAAAGTGGGGATTCGTATTAACGAAATACGATGGCGCTTGTACCCATTTGTGTCATCGGCTCAATCGTAGAGAAGGTTAATGTAAGTTGGGTGCTTTGTCTCACTGGGTGTCCCCCTGATTGATATAACGAGTAGCGAAGTCCATGATAGGGAGGACATCGCTGTAGTGTCATGAAAGTTTGTATTCCATGTGAATTGGTTTGTGTTACATTAAGTTCGCCCCAGTTTGCAAGTCTTTATTTTGTATTGGTTTGATGGAACTTCGACATGTTTTCCTTTTAAGTTGTAATGCTTCGTTATTTTGGAGATCATTCGTTGTCAAATCAGCTTATGCACTTGGGTGAACTCCTACAATAAGAACCTTTTCAGCACCTTTTGGAAGAAACTTGGTTTTTAGTTTATTATGTATGTTATTATGAAAAAGCTTAAATATAAAATAAGTGCGCAAAACATCTCTTTTTTTAATTTAGTTGTCTATAAAGTTTTTATTTTGGTCTAAATATACGCCTAAAGTTTTTTTTTTTCAAACTAGGTGCCTAAAGTTTTGATTTTAATCTAAATAAGAGTCTAATTCTTTTATGAATTTAGGTTTTTTGGTCACGTATCAATTAATAGTTAAGTGTTGATTTTTAAGTTAGGCGCTTATTTTGACAAAAAATAAATATTTATTGTGAAAACAAAAATAAAAATTTTAGATATTTATTTTATAAAAAAATTAGGCATTTAAATGGAAAAATAAGATGTTTACGCAGTTATTTTATATTTAATCCATATGAAAAATTATGTATGAAGTGCTTGCCTTCAGGGATTAAGAAGCATTACTAATTCATTGTTTGTACTAGCTACATCTCTAGCTGTGTTTGTTGGTTACTTTTGTCTGTTTTCTAATGTACTTTTCCTTTTTACCCCCACCCCAAATATTGAAACAAGAGTATCACCTTCCTAGTCACTGCATTGGGGGATTGGGTAGTAAGGGGCAAATTTAGGGCGAACAAAATTCGACTTGAAAAATAGATTTTTTTAAGTTCAAGTTATTCAAATCAAGTTATTTGATTCAACTCGCATAACCCATGAACAATTTGAATTCGAGTTTGCCTAACTTGAAAAACTAATTTTATAGTTTTCTATTTTAGTCCTTGATTTCTTTTTTTTTTCAATTCCTCCTTCATTTTAAGTTCATTTTGACCAAATTTGAATCGCATGTTCCTAAACACTTTTAGAATACCTATTTAGCTTTAATTCATATTTTTAAAATAAATATCATCTTTTTGCAATTTAGCCCTCAACTTTGTATGATTTTCTCATTTCTTCAAGTCCTCTTTCATTTTAAGTTCATTTTGACCAAATTTGAACCAATTACTCTTAAACCATTGTACGATACCTATTTATCTTCAATTCATATTTTGAAAATAAATGTCTTATTTTTATAATTTAGCCCCTCAACTTTGTATGATTTCCTTATTTCTTCTGTTCCTCTTTCATTTTAAGTCCATTTTGACCAAAATTGAGTCAAATGCTCCTAAATCATTATAGAATACCTATTTGTCTTCAATTAATATTTTAAATTAATATATATTCTTTTTTGAAATTTAATCTCTTAACATTGTATTTTATTCAATTCAATCCTTCAACTATAATTTTTTGTAATGACAACAACACCAGAGAATGATGGAAGACTATTTTAATCATTGATGAGATAATATAATATTATAATATTTTGTTTAAATTTTTTCATAGAGAAAGGGGTTATCCATATGGGCCTCATTAAAAACCTCTTTGAACCTAAAGGGAGGAAAAGAGTGCTCATGTGGATAATACAAGTCTAAAAAGTGTTACACAACCAACACACAAAGAACCATAACCAAGCTAGCCAAAAACAACAAAGCGCCATTCTAGTCCTCACCACGGTTGACACCAAAAAAAAGGCACCAAGGGCGCCGGCGGTTGAGCAAATGTGATCTCACCAAGCTCCCTCCCTCGAGCCATCCGAGCCAAACCATCTACAATAGCATTCCCCTCTCGACCAATATGCATTACTTTCACCTCCCATCCCTGAGCAAGCAACTCACCAATACTCCTCACAAATGCACTATCACCAAGTACAGCAGTCGCTCCACATAGAATGCCAACAACAGTCTTATTATCAAACTCTAATTCAACGCTGAAAGCTAAGACGCCAAGCATGCACAAGGGCATCATACGCGGCCCAAAGCTCTGCAACAATCACCGAGTAAACACTAATACTCTTTGAAAAACTAAAGATCCAAACTCCCGAGGCATCTTGAAAAACACATTTGAAAGACGCCCTGTTGTTACTACCCCCAACTGCTCCGTCTGTATTAACTTTGATCCAACCTACACTCGGCTTAACCCAGGCCGTTACCGGCTACCCTGTCGCTCCCATAATTCTCGGCGCTACCTAATTCCCCAACAAAGCAGACCACCACCTGCAACAATAATTCACTATATCACCAAAAGCATCCTGGCCAACATTAAACACCAAGTGACACTGGCGTTTCCACATTACCCAAATATGATCGCAAATAACAGCTTCCAACTCCTTCCCAACAATCGAGCATGTCCCAACTCTCTCAAATTTTCCTCCAGCCATTGCGCAAAAAACCCAGTGAATAAACCATTAACATGATCTGGATGGATGAATTGAACCCATATAGCCTTAGCTTGGACACATGGCACAACACATGGTCTAGCTCTTCCCCGCCTTGAGTACAAACTGAGAATGTTCCATCTAAGGTAAGGTGGCGACGTTTTCATTCAACATTAGTTAGTAATCGATCATGCCTCGCTAACCAAAAGAATGTCTGCACCCTCTACGAGACTTGAAATCACCAAATGACATTCCACACATCCAAAGTACCACCCAATGTAGGCTCACATAAGGCTTTATAAGCCGAAGAGGTGGTGAAAGTGTACCGATCATCCCATCTCCATGTTGGCCTATCTTGACCAAAAATTGCATGAGGGGGGATAACACAAGCAATCATAAGCAAAACATCATGTGGTAACAGCTACTCTAGTCGCGACCAATCCCAATTACCCACAACATCCAACATTGTTGCCGCCAGGGAGTGACCAGGAGGATCTGGGAGTAAACACTTTTGCGTCAAAGGCTCGGTTCCATCAAGCCAAACATCCCACTAGAAATCAGTCTGCCATCTATTGCGATATTGCCAACTAGTGCTGCGACGAATATCTCTCATATATTAGAAATTTTTTTCCATAATCTTGAAGCATTAGGTCTTTTGATATCCACATGAACTTATCTCTAACACTTATATTTTTCTCGAAGCACATAGACCCAAAGCTTATCTTCATTCCGCACAAGCTGAAGTCTGACTTTTATCAGTAATGCATTATTATGCTGTTGCAAATCACGAAAACCAAGGCCTTCCTCACAAGAGTGGTTTTAACCACATCCCACTTGACTAAAGCTATTGACCTCAATATAGCACACGATCCCCACACAAACTGATGAATTATTTTCTCCATGTCATTGCATATTCCATTGGAAAGCCACATCGTTTACATGACATACGTTGAGATAGCTTGTAACACCGCCTTCGCCAAAGTAATACGCCCTGCCAAGGATAATATACTCGCTGCCCAACCTGATAACCTGTGCTCAATATTCTCCAACAAATAATGTACTCGTTGCCCAACCTAAAACTGTTTTTCGTACGAGGCACGGGCACAATGAATTCTTGGTCATACCGTTTGGGCTAACCAATGCACCGGCAACCTTCATAGACTTAATAAATCAAGTTTTCAGACCCTACCTAGACAAGTTATTGTGGTGTTTATCGACGGCATCTTGATCTGTTCTAAGAACGTTGTTGAGCACCGATACCACCTTGCCAAATTCTCTAAGTGTGAGTTTTGGCTCATCGAAGTTGCCTTCCTTGGGTACATAGTATCGGGTTCGGGCATTCAGGTGGACCGAAGAAAATTCAAACTATTCTTGATTGGAAACTAGCAAAGAGCAATTAGTGAAAAGAGTTTTCTATGATAGCAAAAACCTTTGACTAAGTTGTTAAGGAAAGAAACTATGTTTGTTTAGACCGAGGAACAACAAAGAAGCTTCGACCAATTGAAACAAATCTTGACCCACGCACCGATTCTGACCCAACCTAAGTTCGAAAAGGACTATATAGTTATAGTGATGCATCACATCTCGAGTTAGGATGTGTATTGGTGCAAGAAGGCAAGGTCACTGCTTATCCTTCGAGACAACTAAAGCCACATGAGATGAATTACCCCACTTATAACTTGGAGCTGGCTGTAGTTGTCTTTACACTGAAAATCTGGAGGAATTATCTTTACGAAGAAAAATGCTATCTCTTCACCTATCATAAAAGCCTCAAATATCTGCTGTCCAAAAGCAATGAAACTTTACCAGCAAGTTTATTTAGCCTATATCTGAAGCATGTTGAATTCCAAGGCTAAACGAATGCATTTACAAGGTTTTCCCCTATTTAGGCCAAATATGCAAATTTTGCCCTTTTTAACCCATTTCAAAAGTCCATTTTAGATCCTTTAAACATAGTGAAACCATACACGATTTATACATGCCAAAATGACCAAAATGGACATAAACAAAATGTATGCCACCATTCTAGGAGTTTGTAGGGTTAAAATACCTTACTTTCGAAATGTGGCGACTTGCCAAAACTTACAAAATAGTCTGATCTCGATCCCAAAAACCATTCTAACCTGAAATGCATGAGAATGAATGTATTAGGCGTACTTTGCCTAGAGAGGTAGTCATAAACAACAGTGTAACCATGGGGTGGAATTCAAATCATGCTTTAAAATGGCAATACCAATGCAATGAAAAAAATATCGATACAATGGTATTATTGATGCAATTCAATCTTAATCCAATGAGAACCATAAAAATGCAATACATCATACTCAATGTTACATTCAATTGTATCAACAATAATTCTTAGAATCTTCAATAGTGTCTTTTAATAATCTTATAACAATGTTTGCCTTGGATTACTCTTGGACAACGGTAACTTGGGTTCGATAATAGAAAGCTCAAAGCACAAAACAATGGCTTGTTTAAATACGTATCAATGATTCAATGTGTCAGGTTCCTATACACTCTCTAACCAAAACCTCTATCTCGCCTAGGGTTGTCACCCTTGAGCCGTAGCTCATGGACCGTAGTCCGGTAAATATACCAAACACCATGCCAAAAGTGTCTAAGGGCTTTTCCTCAATATTTTATCAATAACAATATTTCAATATCAATGATTCGATAGCAATGTTTCAATAACAATGATCCCTAGCAATAGTTTAATGGCAATGATTCGGTATCAATATTTCAATAGCAATGATTCAATAACGACATCTCAATGACAATGGTTCAATAGCAATGTATCAATGTCAATAATTCGATAACAATGTTTCAATAACAATGATCCAATAACAATATTTCAAAGTCAATGATTCAATAATGATAATTCAATAACAATATTCAACAACCAATTCTCAATGATTATGTATGTCAATGCTTCAATAATGTCGATGGCAATATTAACGATACTATGAATAATGTTTTCGATACAATACTTACCGGTACTTACCAATATAACCCTCAATGATGTTCAATGCAATATTCCTTATACACAAGGGTAGCTTTTCAATTATCAATATCAATGATACAATAACGATGTCCAATGGTCAATATGGCCTTAATCAATATTCCAATGATGTCTAAACTATACAATGATTCAATAGCCAATATGCCAATATGATGAACTTACCCAAGCTCACCAATAAAACCTCCTACGAGCTTTCAATGCCACAATACCTTGAGACAATGTTAGCAATGCAATAAACAATAGCAATAAAATTGGGAAAGGCAGCTAGCCAATCCCAAGACTCTGACAACACTCACCTTACTTTTTGAAGCTTCTATGGCTCTCAAATTATCACTCATTTGTTCCTAGCCTTAGATGAAGATGATGACCCTTCTTCCTCCAATTCTTCGGCTAGGTAGACAATAGGATGAAGTGTTAGAATTGATACATCACTATCAAAATCAATATTTGAGCTTAGAATAACTATTAATTAATGAGTCTTCCATGGATTTAAGCTTAGGAAGCATGGGTTAAACTATTAAGCTCAAACTTTCAACTTCAAATTACTCAAAATCCTTTTATAGAATCAATGAATTGTTTGGAGACTTTAACTCACCAATACACTAGCTAATCAATGGAAGCAGTAGATGAGAGATAGTGGTGCTTATTATCTTTATAAAAGATGAAGAAAAAAATAAGGAAATAGAGGCTTGTTGATTGCTCAAGACTTAGCCATGGTTTTCATTTGAGTCTTTTAACCCTTCAATGCTAAAATATCAATCGGTGTCTTTCCTCCCCAAAGAGGAAACATTATTTTAATATTATATCATATTCCTCCATTTTTAGTAAAACTAAACAATAATGGCTAAAACATCATCCTTCCTTACAATCACAAGAATTTCACGCGAAGTTGTCCCAAGCAAAGAGGTGACTCACCTTTAAAGTGGGATAATTACAAAAGTGGTTCCTCAACTTTCAGAATTTTATGCTTTTGATCCTTAAACTTTCAATTTTCACAATTTAGTCACTAAATTGTTTTCAATAAATTCAATTAGGTCCAAAGTTATAAATTGACTCAATTAGAGTCCAATAACAATATAATTGACCATATGGTCATAGTCAATGCAATATTTGGTCCTTTTTTGGTGTAGGATTTCTTATCACCGAAATTCAATTCTAACTAGATTAGTTTTTGGGGTGTTACAACTCTTTCCCCCTTAAGAAAAAATTGTCCTCAAATTTTACTTGAACCAAAGAGATGAGGGTATTGCTGCTTCATTGTCTCCTCAAGTTCCCATGTAGCTTTCTCAGCAGTATGGCTCCTCCAAAGCACTTTAACTAATGGTACAGATTTGTTGCGAAGCCTCTTAACTTCCTTTGCAAGAATCTAAACTTGTTCCACTTCATTGGTCAAATCCTTTTAAATTTGCATAGATTCTGGCTCAATAACATACGAAGGGCCAGAACGGGATTTTTGGAGCATCGACACGTAGAATACATCATGGAATACATCCAGTATGCCACAGGGCCAACTTTCTCAATAATTTTAAAAGGTCCAGTGAATCGGGGACTTAGCTTCCCCTTTTTACAAAACCTCAGAATCTTCTTCCATGGTGAAACTTTGAGAAAGGCTTTTTCACCAACCTCGTATTGTATATCTCTTGGTTTATGATCAACATATGCCTTTTGACGGTCGAAGGCAGCCTTCAAACGGTTATGGATGATGGTAACTCATTCTTCGATTTCCCGGAGTAAGTTAGGGCCCAATGTAACACCCTGGTTTTGGGCCTAGCGGTTTTGGGGCTGGTTAGACGGTCTAGTAGACCGGGTTAGAGATTCGAGTCAGATTCAGGAGCGAATATTTTTTTGAAAGATAAAAATATGAAAAATATTTAAAAATCATATTTTAATATATTAAAAATAGTGGGGAAAGAAATTTTGGAAAATGAGCTTTGGAAGGGTGACATTTTGGCTGGTGACCAAAATGCAACTTTTGAAAACTGTTTTAAAAGGTGACTGTTTTGTAAAGAGTCAAAACTTTGAATCTTTAAGGTGCTATTTTACCATTTGGTCTAATATGAGTTTTCTCTTAATTAGGATTATTTTTAAAAGGTATTTAATTAAAAGAATTAAATGGAATTTAGTTAGAAAGGTAATTATCTTTTTAAAACACAATTTGACGTAACTTTTCTTCTCTCATATTTTCTCTTAAAATACTCTCAGCCAAACACTATTTTTCTTATCAGAGATTCAAGTTAATGATCTTGTTTTCTTTATTCTTTGATTTGTTAAATGATTCTTCAAATTGTTTTCCAAAAATCTCATTGAATCTCATTGTTTTTCAAGAGGAAACCATCCAATTAAGGGGAAACTCATTCATTGGAGGTAAGTTTCGTTCTTCTCCTCTAATGAAACGTTATTTAATGAAATTTCCAAGTTCTTGGCTCTTTACATATGTTTTATAATAGGTTTTGATTAATTAATTATGGATTTTAGCTTAATTGAGGTTTAATTGATGGATCTTGTGATTTTCGAATTGGATCTATTTTTCCAGTGTTGTGGATTGATTTCAATCTTATTTTGAATGTATTATAATGTGGATAAGTTGTTTTTAATAATGGAATCCTGAAATTGGTTGAATCTCTAATTGTTTAGGTTGTTAGTTAAGGGTTTTTGGGTTGTTTAAGGAGTTTAATCATTCTTGGAAGTAAAAGGATGTTGTGAATGAGTTTTAGATGTTAATTGATGAATTTTTATGTATTGAATCGTTATTTTATGGCTGGCTTAAGATTGAGAAGTGTTTGAGGTTGATTTCGGTAAGTTTTGGATGAGTTTTGAGTGGGCATCTTGAGAGCTACGGGATTTTGGTTTGAAACAGAGAGTTGGATGCATTTTAATGCATGTTTCCTCTAGTTTTGTGTGGCCGAAATAGGGGATAATTAAGGCGTAGCATCTTGAGGTGGTTTGAGGCTTGTCGGGAGCTTGTTTCGCGGTAGCAAGCAAAGCGAAGTGCAATTGGTGAGTGGAAACGGTTTTAAAAGTCTTTCAAAGGTTTGAAAGTGGATTTGGAAGTTTAGGTTAAGTTTGAAACACTTATCTAAGCTTGGAAGTAAGTTTCCCTCATTTGATCTTTAATATTGGTTCAGATATGAGCATGTGTGTTTCATGTTTTGGTCGTAAACATGGTTGGTTTTACTTACTGTAAATGCATGGTTTCTAAGTACATATACAATGGCTTAAAAGTATATTAAATGCTAGTGAGCATTGGTTTTTATTTCGGTCGGGAATGTGATATTGCTATGGCAATGTGATTTGCATATGTGGGGATTTTGTGTAATGCATTGTAAAACACTGAGTAAATGGTTTTGTAATGATATATTGGCTATGTGACGAGGTGAGAAAACATTCGGATATAGTTGGCATGCCATAGGATAAAGTACACTATAAAATGTTTAAAAATCGATCGTGGTTAAGGGTCCTTGAGGTATAGCGGTCGGCTACTCAGACTATGTTGTTATCACTTGGGTTGAGCGGTCGGTTCCCCTAGTTGATGTAAGGCTTACGGTCGACAAGGTTGTTAACTCATGCGGTCGGCATGGTGTGGTCTTGAAGATGGTTGGTCATTAAGGGAGATCCGTGTATCTGATGTGTAAAGTTAATGGTCGATTAACTAAAGATTAGCAGTCGGCTAATCAAGGATAGTGGTCGACTATCCGGGGTCACTACAATTGCCAATATATGAAAGTTCTTTTGTTGAACCTATTTTTATGCTTTGGAATTTAAGCATGGTTATGATTTTATGCTTTGGAATTTAAGCATGGTTTATGATTTTATGCTTTGGAATTTAAGCATGGTTCATGATTTAATGCTTTGGAATTTAAGCATGGTTTTGTATATAATTCTTTGGGGACTTTAACATGTGGATTAAAATGTTTTGCATATGGTCGATATGCATGTTGTGAATTGGAATCATTAGAACTTGCTTAGGTCGTAAACAAGGTTTGAAAATAAGTGTTTGGTTTTCAAGGGTCATAATGCATCATTGTTTTAAGAGCATCCTCACTAAGCAACTGTACTTACGCTCTCTTTTTCCTAATGATGCAGAGCATTAAGGCTTGGGGCAGCAAAGGCAAAGTTGTAGCGATCCAAAGACAAGACTATTTGAGTACGAACTCGGTTTTAGTTTCAGTTAATAAGGCAATGTGTTTACTATGAATTTTGGGATTTGTAATTCAGTTTTCCCTGGTTTTGAGCATGTATAATGTTGTGATTCTATAGTTTGTTGTTGTTTTGCATATTGTGCATCGTTACCTATGGTTGATGTTATGTGGTTATCTAAGTATGCATATAGATGGTTTTACTTGGATAGTATGCTTTGATGAGCTTAACATGTTGAATATGGTATGGAAGTGATGTTGGTATGATGCTTGTGCTGGAAAATGTTTAATTGAGCATTTTGGTATGTTTGTTGGAGTGCTTTAGGGAGCATGCCTATAGATTAATCTTTATGATGGCCTATGTTTGTACGGTGGCTAAATCTTGGTGCAAGTGTTGATGAATTAATTATTGTATGTTTATACTCATGTATACAAGTTGCTAGGACCTAAAGGCATCTAGATTTGTGTGTAAAATCATCTAAAAATGACATTACAGTTCCAGGCGTATCGGAACATGTGTCCCCGTACTGGTACAGTTAGGCCATTTTAGGCATAGCGTTTCGATATACAAGAAGGTGTTTCGATACGGGCAAGCCTTTTCAGGCTTAGTGTTTCGATACTCAAGCAAGTGTTTCGATACGCGAGCAAGCATTTCGGTACGAGTTTTGGTTACTAGAAACTGAGTTTTTGAATTCATAATGGCGTACTGAAACACCTATACTCGTACCAGTATGGCTGCAGTTAATTATGTTACTTTGGAATATTTGAAGGTTTCTGTTTCTTTCATTTTGGTCATTGAGATTTAGGAATGCAATTGTATGAGTTTGGCTGATTATATTAATCTGAAATTTAATATGTGGGCATGAAAATGGACTAATTAAGGATTGGTAACCTTAAATTCAATTTTGGTCCTTTAATTTAAAAGATTTACGTTTTAGTCCTCGTAATGCATATGTTGCGTTTGGTTGCCCTTTTGTGATTCGCTTCCCTAAAAAATTTACCTGCTGTGGGTATGTACATATAAGATTAATAATTTGCCTTTAGACAAGATAAAAGGAAAAAATGGATCGACTTTTCATAAACTTTCTCTGATTTGCTTCGGCAAAACTAATATAGCTCTTCCGGTTCGGTCATGCGTCTAGGCCGGGTCGAGGAGGTTACATTTGTTGGTATCAGAGCCAGGTTACGAAAGGTTGGGATGTTGTTGTTTGGTTGTATATCATTGTTGGTTATGAACGGTGATTGTGTACATGTACGGTGATTGATTTACATTATGTTGGGGTACGAATTGGGAACACATTGTCTATTACCGAGGTTTTAAAATGTTTTATAAGATGGTCTTGGATCCTTTGCCTTATGTTAGCCTGAATTTAATGTGTTTGATGCTTTTGTTAGCATGGCTCGACGTGAGACAGGTTCTATGGCTAGTAATGTCAGAGTTGGGCAGAATAACATTGAGGAAGAGAATCCCACTAATGTTTTACCCCCTCTTCTGTTGGTTTCGCCTATCGATGTTGGGCTGGTGGTGTGTGTTGCGCGTAATAAGTTCTCCACAATTGTGCAAGTGTACACATCGCAAGTTCTCCATAATAGTATAAAAGATATCGTCTCCATAGGGATTGGTGCCACTTCAAGAATCTAATCTCTTGCACTGTAAAAAGTAAAAGAACACAAGTAAAAGATTGTAGGAGTTTAACTAACAACTAAACTAGAAAGCAATAAAGTAAAAGAAGATGTAATCAAATGAGAGAGAATAGGCCATGTTATCGTGAGTTGAGGTGTGATAGCCGATTGGATCGTCTTGGTAAAAGAGTGCAAGGGCAACTCAGTTGCCGTGGCAACTTGCGCAGCGGGGTTGCCTTGGCAACTAGCTTGGAAACTGTTTGGGCGGCTGGGCAGCAACTTCAAGGTTTGGCAGAGCGTTCTTCAATGGTTTCTTCTTATCCCTAAGTCAAAACTCTAGCTAATTGTGCATGCCTTGATAATACATCCCTGCGTGAATCAAGGGTGAACAACCACCAATCTTGCGCTCCTCTTAGCCGTTGAAATCCTTAACTTATTCCTAAGCCGGATTAATCTTCACCATCAATAGATTGAATAAAGACCATACTCATTCGTTTCTTGAATCTAACTCTCCTGATATTAGATAAATAGATAAAGTTGCGAGATCCTCTCCCAATTCACTCGCAAACAAGAATAAAAACCAAGAATGAGTAAACCTTAAATTGAAAGTGCAAACTCTTATTACCTAAACAAAATCCAATTGTTTCTCACAACCACAAACACAATAACCTTAGCCAAATAGATTTAGTTCATGGCTAGGTTCCAAAGAAACACAAAACAAAGAATTCCTAGCATAAACCTAATCGAACAAAGAAGAAAAAGATAAAGAATAATTGAAGCCTTTGTCAAAATCTCTCCCCTTTGCTCTCTCTCTTGTCGAAATCTCTCCTTGCTCTCCCTCTTGAAGTTGACGGCTTGGTCCTCAATTTATAGCCTAGGTCAAAGTCTTTTTTGATGAGGAAGTTAAGTTGGAATTAAATACTTTTAAAGAATATAATTCTTTATTATATTTAAATTCCTTCTAGATCTTCTCCTATCTTCTTGGGATTTAATTTCTCTTTAACCTCTTCATGGAAATCAAACTCCTTTGGGATTTAACTTTGCTCCACGTCATCTTGGGTTTATCTAGTCATCGATTTTGACTGCCATATCATATTATCCCTTATCGACAATTGTCCTGGCAACTAGCTCGGCATATCCTTCATGCATTGCCCTGGCAACTGCGTCGGCATCTCCTTCATGCACTGCCCTGACAACTGGTTCTAGCCTTGTTTAGGCAAGTGATTCTGCACACACACAAAAACACACCAAAGCAGTATCTTTTTCCACAAAATTAAGCAAAATATGAAATCAAGCTTGTCCACCAAAGAAACAATGCAAACATTGATGAATGGCTAATAAAGAAACTAATATGAGCCTAAGTCTAGCAATAATATGAATAAAAAGGGTGAATAAAATAGTACTTTTAGACACTTAACACACCCCCAAACTCAAACTATTGCTTGTCCTCAAGCAATGCAAACTAATAATTACCCGCCAAGACTTTAATTTTCACAAACTTAGCTTTGAACTTGATTTCAGTTCTCAGAACCGTGGCACAAAGGATGATTGGCTTTTCATTTTTCATAAAACTTAGGAGTTACTCGGAATCAAACTATAATGCTTGTGAGTGTGTGCGGAGTTGTGTGCAAGTTGATTTTTTAGATTCTATGCAAACAATAGGTTTTCAAATTACTTCATTGGGTTCTTTTAACATGTTTTAACTAGAGCCAGTTTCGGGCACCTCTAGTGTTTTGTTTTTAGTTTTCTTAAGTTAAATTAATTTATTTGACTAGAGGCAGTTTCGGGCACCTCTAGCTATCAATTTTTAGCACATACTAGAGCCAATTTTGGGCACCTCTAGCGATCAATTTTTTAGCACATACTAGAGCCAATTTCTGGAACCTCTAGCATTCATCCAATTTTTATTCTAATCCCCCAATTTTTCATCAAGTTTAGCATCATAGTAAGATTCTAAGTGTTTCCACGTTTATCCTAAAATAAAATGTTCTATCAATTAAGTACATTGGCAAAGTCATCATCAGATATTCATCAAATCTAGGCAATTCTTGTTCCAACTAAAGGCATGGCAAGCAATTTATGTATCCTAAATGCAATACTTAAGATGAATGCAACTAAACATGGTAACTAACTAATAACAATCCCCCCAAACTCGAGTGAGGCATTGTCCTCAATGCATGCAACAAAGAAAAATAAAAAAACAAAAATAACAATAACAATAAAGAAAAGTAAAATGCAAATGAGGACTTACTCCGAGAGTTCGTCGTCGTGGATGATTAGTTTCCTTTTGGTCAGTGTCTTGATTCTTTTGCTTGAACGCGGTGGTTGCTTTCTTGTTGCCGATGGTGGAATCGATCCTCGTACGAGGTTGTCCTCATCGTCCTCTTCATCAATGTCATTGGATTTTCACTTGGGCTTGGAGGATTCGATTGGTGCGGTATTTGTTGGTGCAATGGAGGACTCGTCCGAATCTGCAAAATCAGACAATGATTTAGTATGAGTTGATTCGAGCATAGGTGTTTTACCTTTGGCTTTTGCAGTGGTTGCCGGGGCGTCTTTAGCTTTGGTTACCACGACATCTTCAGTGTTGATTACCGTGGCAACTGCTTGGGCAGGCGTAGTGTAGGTTGCCGCGGCATCATCTGTTGCGGTTGCCGTGGCAACTACTTTATTGGTTGCCGTGGCAAGGATTTTGGCGGGAAAGATGGGGAACGGCACGCGACTATCCGGGTACTTTTCCAAGATGAATTGGGTGATGGCATTGTTGTAATCCTTCATGTACCGCATGAACATTAGTTGCCGGTCTTCAATTTGCCTAAGGCTGTTCACCAATGGATGTAAGAGTGCTTCAAGTTGTCCTGGGGTTGCTGTCCGAGTTGCTCGGGCATCAGTTGCTTGGGATTAGGAGTTGCCGCGGCAATTGAAGGCGTTGGGGATTTTATCGGTGCCTCTCCCATTAGCTTTTAGATTTGTGCTCGATTCCAACTGAACTTTGGTAGGGCCTTTTCATCAGTGGACTCACTTGGGACATGCATCTCCTTGCAAAGATTTGAAATTAAGCAAGGGAAGAAAAGATAACCCTTGTCTTTTGTGCTACATACAAAAATCTCATCACAAATAATTTTTCCAATGTTAATGATGCGATTATGCAAGATAGAATGTATGAGCAAAAGACGAGGTGTATCAACGGTGGTATTGTGTGTTGTGGGCATTAAAGAAGTTTTAACAAACTTATTCCATAATTTTGCCTTGGGTTTAAGCCGAAGGCAATTTACCGTGCCCTTGTATTTACCGTCGTTGCATTGAGTTCCCAGTAAAGTGAGTTCTTGAAGCACCTTGTCGAGTTGCTTGGGCGTGAGTTGATCAACAAAGGCTTGATGCTCGTCCTTCTCAATGTAGAGCCCGTAAAAGGTATTGATGTTTTCGGGGCTTATGAGTATAGCCTTGTCACGAACAAAAACATAAGGATTATCCGGGTTAGGTGCGTGAGCATAGAATTCTCTTACCCATGAGATGTTACCTGGTTCCGATTGATGGCAAAAGATTTGCCACTTTTGATGTGCAATCCTTTAGAAGATGAATGGTTCAAGGCCGAAATCTGGATGAGAGTTGAAGTATTCGAAGCCTTGTTCTTCTCAAATTTTTCGGCTTTCAAACTTGGAGTGAAATCTTTCTTGAACCACCGGTGTAGCAAACTTCTTGTATCTTGGTTCTTTGGAGGAACTTGGATGAACCAAAAATTTGATTTTGGATGCCATGGATGATCTTGGTAGAAACAAAGAAAAGACAGCAAAAGAAACTAAAGAGTTGCAAGGTGAAAAGTAGGAATAGGTTTCTTGGAAGTTAAGGGTGATGGGTTAAATAGAAAAGATAGGTAGTAAATATGGTGGGTGAAATTAATTTGGAAAGAAAGAAAAGAAGGGTTTTGATTGGGGGAAGCTGACGGCTAGGGGATTTGGGGAAGGGAAAGGGTTTGGCCGGCTATGTAGGGTTTATTTAGGGTAAATTGGAGGCTTAATATAAGCCTTATATTTAGCCCATTAATTTCCTTGTTGAAGAAGTTTCCTTCTTGAATCAAATTCCTCTTTATCTTGAACTCTTTTCCTACAATTCAAAAACAAATAAAATAAGGATTAAAATTAAAGATAAACTAATAAAAGAAAATAAATAAAGATGTGCAAAGAAATTCTTAAACTTAAAATTTAAAAACAATTAGATAAATATGAAAGAAAGATGTAGTCTTAATCTTAAAGAAAATAAATAAATCTATCCTAAAAAGAAAAATAGCCGAAAATAAAAAAAATAAAAAATTTAATTAGTTCAAAAAAAATAAAAATAAAAAGAAAATATCGAAAGGAGAGCATGTTCATGCATCTCCTAAGGTGACCACTTCTTTGTTACGTTCCACATGGGCACTTTTGTAGTGCTTCAATCTTTGTCTGTTAACTTTGAATTCATGTTCTTCGGTGATGGACTTGATTATCACGTCACCATGGGAGAACGGTTTGACAACTTCGAATGGTCCCGACCATCTTGATTTTAGTTTTCTCGGGAAAAGTTTTAGCCGAGAATTGAATAAGAGAACTAGTTGCCCTGGCATGAATTGTCGCGGCACTAGTTTCTTGTCATGCCATTACTTTGTTTTCTCCTTGTAGATTCATGCATTGTTATAGGCGAGTGCACGGAATTCTTCTATCTAGTTGAGGTCCAACAAACGCTTTTGTCCAGCATTTTCCCAATTCATATTCACGGTCTTGATTGCCCAATATGCCTTGTGTTCGATTTCCACCAGTAGATGGCATGTTTTTCCATAGACAAGTCGGAAGGGAGACATACCTAAAGGTGTTTTGAATGCAGTGCGATATGCCCAAAGTGCGTCATCTAGTCTTACTGACCAATCCTTCCTAGAGGGATTTACAAATTCTCGGTTGGAAATTTCTACTTGCCCATTGGCTTGTGGGTGATATGTCGTGGCAATTTTGTGTGACACGCCAAAGCGTTACAACATCTTGGCAATAAGTCTGTTGTCAAAGTGCTTGCCTTCATCACTGATAATTGCTCTCGGCATCCCAAACCGTGTAAATATATTTTTCTACAAGAATCGTTGCACGGTCTTGGAATCGTTGGTGGGAACTGCAGCTGCCTCAACCTATTTAGACACATAGTCGACAGCAAGTAGAATGTAGAGGTTGCCGAATGAGGATGCGAAAGGTCCCATAAAATCAATCCCCCATACATCGAACAATTCCACCTCAATGATTTTTTGGAGCGGTATCTCATGTTGTCTAGAGATATTGCTCGTCCTCTGGAAACGATCACATTGCTTGTAAAACTCTTGGGCATCTTTGTACAGTGTTAGCCAATACAAACCGGATTACAAAACTTTAGCCGCGGTGCAAATTCCTCTAAAATGTCCTCTATAGGGTGAAGAATGGCATTTCCAGAGTATATTCTGCTGCTCCTCTTCAGGGACACGTCGACGTATAACCTGATCTGCACATTGTTTAAACAAAAAAGGCTCGTCCCAAAAGTAATGCTTAACATCATGGCGGAACCGCTTTTTCCCTTGGTGAGTAAGACAATAAGGTACAATACCACAAACAAGGAAATTAACTAAATCTGCGTACCAGGGTATTGTCGAGGCATGTGTTGCTGTGGCAACTGCTTCCATGGTTGCCGAGGCGTGTGCGTCTAGAGTTGTCGCAGCGTGCGCGTCTAGGGTTGCCGAGGCATGTGCATTAGTGGTTGCTGAGGCATACGCGTCTGGGGTTGCCGAGGCGTGCGTGTCCATGGTTGTCGAGTCGTGCGCGTCAAGGGTTGTCGAGGCATGCGCATCCATAGTTGCCGAGGCAACTAATAGTTGCTCATCTGGGAATGCATCACATATCTCTAAATCCGCGTCCTCCTCCCTATTGCGTTCTAAGTGTGATATGTGATCGGCCAGTTGATTTTCTTTTCCTTTCCTATCATTAATTTCAATGTCAAACTCTTGTAAAAGTAATATCCAACGAATCAAACGATGTTTGGCATCATTTTTAGCAAATAGATATTTAATTGTCGAATAGTCCGTATGAACATTTACCTTTGTACCAATCAAATAGGATCAAAACTTGTCAAATGCAAAATCTACGGCTAGTAACTCTTTCTCCGTTGTTGTGTAATTCACTTGAGTACTATTAAGAGTTTTACTAGCATAGTATATCATATGAAAGGTTTTACCTGTGCGTTGGCCTAGGACTGCTCCTACCGCGAAATCACTTGCATCATACATGAGCTCAAAAGGTAGCGTCCAATCTGGTGGAACGAAAATGGGTGCCGAGGTAAGCTTTTCCTTTAGGGTTTCGAATGCTTGGGGTGCAAGAATCGTCAAAATTGAAGGTTTTATCATGTTCAAGCAAATTAAACAAGGGTTTGGTAATCTTAGAAAAATTATGAATGAACCTCCTATAAAAACCTGCATGTCCAAGAAAGCTTCGGATTCCTTTAACCGAACTTAGTGGGGGTAATCTCTCGATCACATCCACCTTGGCTTTGTCTACTTCAATTCCCTTGGATGAAATCTTGTGGCCGAGCACTATTCCTTCATCTACCATAAAATGGCACTTCTCCCTATTAAGGACTAAATCGTTTCTTCACATCTTGCTAACACATTCTCTAAATTACCGAGGCAACTGTCGAAGTCATTACCAAAAATGGAAAAATCATCCATGAAGATCTCAAGGAAGTCTTCGACCATGTCTGAAAAGAGTGCCATCATGCATCTTTGGAAGGTTGTCGGGGCATTACACAATCCGAACGGCATCCTTCAGAAAGTATAAGTATCGTATGGGCATGTGAAGGTTGTCTTTTTTTGATCTTCTGGTGCTATGGCAATTTGATTGTAACCTGAATAACCATCAAGAAAATAATAAAAGGGTTTACCTGCAAGACGGTCAAGCATTTGATCAATAAATGGTAATGGGAAGTGATCTTTCCTAGTGGCTTTGTGTAGCTTTCGATAATCCATACAAACCCTCTAACCGGTCACAATCCTGGTTGGAATGAGTTCATTGTTTTCATTACTTACCACCGTTATACCTCCCTTTTTTGGTACACATTGTACCAGACTTACCCATGTACTATCAGAGATAGGGTATATGATGCCAGCGTCAAGCCACTTGATGATTTCTTTCATTACAACCCCTTTCATGGCGTGATTCAGTCTCCTCTGGGCCTCAATCGAAGGTTTGTGATTATCTTCCAACAAAATCTTGTGCATGCACACTGCCGAGCTAATTCCCTTTAAGTCGGCAATTGTCCACCCTATTGTCTTCTTGTGTAGCATCAATATTTTGATCAGCTTCTTTTCCTACTTAGGCTGTAACTTAGAGGAAATAATTACATGCAATGTATTATCGGTTCCTAAGTAAGCATATTTTACTTGCCCTGGAAACTATTTCAACTCAAGAATTGGTGGTTGTTCAATGGAGGGCTTTTCAAGTTTACCTTCCTTACCTGAGTAATCTAGTGGTTCAATGTACCTGGTTGATTGACTAACCAATTTGCCTCTTCTTGTTGTTCCTCATCGATCGGTTCTACATACTCCTCAGGTTCCTCTTGATCGCAATGTAGTTGCTTAGTGTTTGGAAGACATTTAGTTTAACTTGCTGGTCATTCACCCTCATTGTGAGTTCTCCCTTTTCAACATCGATCAAGGTTCTCCCTATTGCTAGGAAGGATCTCTTGAGAATGATAGGTGTATGTTCATCTGCTTCACAATCCAAAATAATAAAGTCAGCGGGAAAAATAAATTTATCAACTTTTACCAGTATGTCTTCAATTTTTCCCTCTAGATGCACATAGGATCTGTCGGCTAGCTGTAGCATAACTGTTGTAGGTCTTGCCTTCCCGATTCCTAGTTTCTGGAAAACTGATTTAGGCATCAAGTTTATGCTTGCTCCAAGGTCACATAATGTTTTCCCGGCATAGTGGTTTCTGATGGAACAAGGTATTGTGAAACTTCCGGGATCATTCAACTTGGGTGGCATGCGATTGTGCAACATGGCCATGCATCCCTCTGTTGCGACAACTGTTTCAAACTCTCCTAGCCTTGTTCTCTTGGACACAATGTCTTTAAGAAACTTGGCATAGTTTGGCATTTGTTCAATTGCTTCAACCAATGGTAAGTTGATGTGGACTTGCTTTAGGATATCAAGAAACTTCTTGAATTGATATTCTTTCTTTTGTCGCTTCAACCTTTGTGGGAATGGTGGTGGAAGTCGGATATCTTCGATCCTTTCATTGGTTTGGAACCTAATTGATGGCATTGCTGGGGCAACTGGAGTTGCCGAGGCATCGTCAACTGGGGTTGCCGTGGCGTGCCTATCGTTGGTTGCCGCGGTATTTCCTAGTTCAGCATCTGAGGCTTTACCGCTGAGTTTATCTTGTTCTTTTTGTGGAGTTTTGTTTGATGAGCGAGTTTGAGCCTCTTTAAGTTGTTGACCACTTCTAGTGGTGATATCCTTACATTGCTCATGGCCAGTTCCTCTTGCGACTTCAGTATCGCTAGGTAACCCTCCTTGCGGTCTAGTATTCAGGTTTTGAGCAAATTGTCTGACTTGATTTTCCAATGATTTGATTGTCGCCTCTTGGTTTTGCAATCTCATCTCGGTCTTGTTAATAAAAGCATCATTTCCTTTTATGAAGTTACTATTTTTAGCCATATAGGATTCAGTTTTCAACATAAAAGCATTGAGAGAATTTTCCAAAGAACTAGATGCTGTCGGTTGTTGCCGCGGCAACTGTTGTCGTAGCATATTCTGCTGGAATCCCAATGCTTGTACATTCTGATTGTTCTGGTTTAGAGCATTGTTCGGATTACTCCATGAAAAATTTGGGTGCTTCTTCCAAGCTGAATTATATGTGTTGGACATCACATTGTTGTTCCGGTTGTAATTCCCTACATAAAAGCTGGATTCCGGATTCTACATACGTTTAGAAGAATCATGGTTACCACCACATAACTCACAAAAGGAATCCATTACCTTGACCTCATGTGTGTTGTTTGGTTTCTGCATGGTCTTGACCATCTTGGTTAGAGTGGCCAATTGTGCCGAAATTGAGTCGGATGATCCCAGTTCATATATTATGGCTTGGCGTCTAACTCCTCCTCTTCTAGCAGATGGAAATTGATAATCATTCTTGGCAAGCCTCTTCAAAATTCGTATTGCTTCTTCCGGCGACTTGTCTAGGAGTATGCCGTTTGCCGAGGCATCTAGCATCATCCTTGTTGGTGTATTCACAGCGTTGTAAAACATTGTTACTTGTGCCACACTGGGAATCCGTGTAGGGGCATTTGTGTAGAAGTTCTCTATATCGCTCCCAAGCCTCGTACATGGATTCATCATCTGCCTGCCGAAAAGAAGTAATTTCATTACGAAGCTTATCAGTCAAATTTGTAGGATTAAATTGAGCAAGGAAATCACGACAAAGATCGGTCCAAGATCCTATTGATCCGGTAAGAATACTATTCAACCATGCTTTTGCCCTATCCCTCAGTGAATAGGGGAATAATCTTAGTCGTAAAACATCGGGGGTGACTCCTTGTATTTTGAAAGAATTACAAATCTCGAGGAAAGATTTAAGATGTTTTCGTGCACCTTCAGTTGCTGAGCCGCCAAATTGAGCAATTGTGTTGATCATATTGAACATCACCGGTTTCAACTCAAAGTGGTCGGCTTCAATTTCAGGTGTGACAACTCCTGGATTGAGTCCATCAAGATCTTCTTCAAGATAGTCTTGAATAGTTCTGTTTCGTGCAAGAATCACTCCTCCTCATGCTGGAACATCTTGATTCATATTGCCATCTTGATTAGCCATTGCTACTCTTAACCTTTGTCTGAGTCTTTGCAAGGTTCGTTCGATTTCTGGATCAAAAGGATATTCCAGTGTAATCGGTCTCGCCCTGGTCATATACCAACGCAAAAATAAGTTTGTTAGCCCTTTGAATCTTAAACAAGAAAAATAAAAAGTGCAAGAAAATAAAAACAAAGTTGATGTTGTCAATCCCCGGCAGCGGCGCCAAAAACTTGTTGCGCGTAATAAGTGCTTCGCAATTGTGCAAGTGTACATGTCGCAAGTTATAGTATAAAAGATATCGTCTCCACAGGGATTGGTGCCACTTCAAGAATCTAATCTCTTGCATTGTAAAAAGTAAAAGAACACAAGTAGAAGATTGTAGGAGTTTAACTAACAACTAAACTAGAAAGCAATAAAGTAAAAGAAGATGTAATCAAATGAGAGAGAATAGGCCAGGTTATCGTGAGTTGAGGTGTGATAGCCAATTGGATTGTCTTGGTAAAAGAGTGCAAGGGCAACTCAGTTGCCGTGGCAACTTGCGCAGCAGGGTTGCCTTGGCAGCTAATCGACGGTTGCCTAGGCAACTGTTTGGGTGGCTGGGCAGTAACTTCAAGGTTCAGCGGAGCGTTCTTCAATGGTTTCTTCTTATCCCTAAGTCAAAAATCTAGCTAACTGTGCATGCCTTGATAATATATCCCTGCATGAATCAAGGGTGAACAACAACCAATCTTGCGCTCCTCTTAGCCTTTGGAATCCTTAACTTATTCCTAAGCCGGATTAATCTTCACCATCAATAGATTGAATAAAGACCATACTCATTCGTTTCTTGAATCTAATTCTCCTGATATTAGATAAATAGATAAAGTTGCGAGATCCTCTCCCAATTCACTCGCAAACAAGAATAAAAACCAAGAATGAGTAAACCTTAAATTGAAAGTGCAAACCTTATTACCTAAACAAAATCCAATTGTTTCTCACAACCACAAACACAATAACCTTAGCCAAATAGATTTAGTTCATGGCTAGGTTCCAAAGAAACACAAAACAAATAATTCATAGCATAAACCTAATCGAACAAAGAAGAAAAAGATGAAGAATGGTTGAAGCCTTTGTCAAAATCTCTCCCCTTTGCTCTCTCTCTTGTCGAAATCTCTCCTTGCTCTCCCTCTTGAAGTTGACGGCTTGGTCCTCAATTTATAGGGCTAGGTCAAAGTCTTTTTTGAGGAGGAAGTTAAGTTGGAATTAAATACTTTTAAAGAATATAATTCTTTATTATATTTAAATTCCTTCTAGATCTTCTCCTATCTTCTTGGGATTTAATTTCTCTTTAACCTCTTCATGGAAATCAAACTCCTTTGGGATTTAACTTTTCTCCATGTCATCTTTGTTTTATCTAGTCATCGATTTTGACTGCTATATCATCTTATCCCTTATCGACAATTACCCTGGCAACTAGCTCGGCATCTCCTTTATGCATTACCCTGGCAACTGCGTCTGCATCTCCTTCATGCACTACCCTGGCAACTGGTTCCAGCCTTGTTTAGGCAAGTGATTCTGCACACACACAAAAACACACCAAAGCAGTATCTTTTTCCATAAAATTAAGCAAAATATGAAATCAAGATTGTCCACCAAAGAAACAATGCAAACATGCATGAATGGATAATAAAGCAACTAATATAAGCCTAAGTCTAGCAATAATATGAATAAAAAGGATGAGTAAGATAGTACTTTTAGACACCTAATAGTGTGCCTCAAGCTCAACAAGTGCCAGTATTTGGTGATCTGACTCCGTTAGTTCAGGCAATAACGGGAGCTTTTCAAGCAGCGATGGCTGGAATGCATGCACAGGCACCAACACCTGCTATGACGGTTAACCCAGGGTTACCTTAGAGCGTCTTCGCAGTTTGGGAGTTGTTGAATTTAGGGGTTTGAGCCCTGAGGCAGCCGGGGGATGGCTAGAGAGTATAATTCGTATTTTAATTCAAATGGGTTGTAATAATGAGCATAAGCTGGGTTTTACCGTATCACTGTTGCATGGTAATGCTTATCATTGGTGGGTGACCACAATTGCTAATGTTCCAAAGGCAGATGTAACTTGGGAGTTCTTTCGAAGAGCTTTCAAGAAGAATTATCTTGGTCCTCAGTATCTAGATGCGAGGAAATATGAGTTTATGGCCTTGGTTCAGGGCGGCATGTCCGTGGCAGAATATGAGGTGAAAATTATCCGTTTGAGTTAGTATGCCTTAGAGTTGGTTCTGGATGATCTTGAAAGGTGCAACAGGTTTCGCTATGGGTTGGAGAAGGATATCAAAACATACCTATTGGTGGAGGACTATACAGATTTTGATGTGCTTGTAAATCGTGCTAAGGATATTGAGCAGTCCTTGAGGGTGTCGGGACAAGGTTCAGGCATGGGCTTGAATAAGCGAGGAGCTGACTCTAGCTATTCTGGGAGGCAGAATATGAGGTTTCGAGATAAGAGGCATAAGTCGGATTACAGGCGTGGTGGTGGCCATGGTAATCAAGGTGTTTGTATTGTAGCTGAGTGTGAACGTTGCGGTAGACGCCACACGGGTGAGTGTTGGGGAAATACAATAAATTACTGGATATGTGGATCTCTTGTTCATATAAAGCGTGATTGTCCTCATCTCTGGGTGATGCACCGGTTTGGGCTACTGGACCTACTGGGGCCCGAGGCTGTGGCAGGGGTAATTTTTAGAGGCACGATGATGGTCAGAGGGTTGTGGCTCATGTTGTTACTGTACAATCAGAGAATAGTGGGCTAGCGCAGATCTATGCTCATCGTGAGGGGCACAGCGACACTATATGATCACAGGTACTTTCACCTTACAGTCTTTGTCGTTGTTTTCTTTAATTGATTCGGGGTCTACTCATTCATACATCTTAAGTGAGCATGCATCATTGCTGAATGTTCCTGTTGAGATCTTGGATGTTGGCATGTTAGTAACTAGTTCTTTTGGGAGACGGTTACAACTAGAAGGTTGTATAGATGTTGTCCTTTGGTGGTGTAAGGTCATGAGTTTACCGCATATTTAATGAAGTTGCCATTCCATGGTTTTGACGTTATCTTGGGTATGGATTGGTTAAGTGAGCACAAGGCGGTGGTGGATAGTGAGTCCAAAAGGATTTCTCTGAAGTTGGCCGATGATTATGAAGTTGTGGTGGTTGGCGAGAATGCGAAGTTCTTGTCCAATATGGTTTCGGTAACTCGAGCAGAAAAGTTGATGTTTGATGGTTGCCAAGCTTACGTGGCTATTGTTATGAATCCAAAAGCCAAGGGTATTCATGTGCAGGACATTCGAGTTGTTTGTCATTATCTGAAAGTTTTCCTGAAGAGTTACCAGGTTTACCTCCGTATAGAGAGGTGGAGTTTCGTATTGAAACTTACGAAGGTACAACTCCAGTGTTCATTGCTCCTTATCGGATGGCACCGAAAGAGTTAAAATCGCAGCTTTAGGAGTTGTTAGATCATGGGTTCATTTGACTGAGTGTTTCTCCTTGGGGTGCTCCAGTTTTTTTTGTGAAGAAAAAGGATGGATCGATGCGTATATGCATTGATTATCGCCAGTTGAATAGGTTGACGGTGAAGAACAAGTATCCATTGCCATAGATTGATGAATTATTCGATCAGTTTTGTGGGGAAATGGTATTTTCGAAGATAAATTTAAGATCGGGGTATTACCAGTTGAAAGTTAAAGATGTGGATGTTCATAAGACGGCATTTCGAACGAGGTACGGGCATTACAAGTTTTTGGTAATGTCGTTTGGTTTGACCAATGCCCCGGCGACTTTTATGGACATGATGAATAGTTTTTTCCATGAGTACCTTGATTGGTTTGTAGTAGTTTTTATCGATAATATACTCGTGTACTCTTATACCGGGGATGAGCATGATCAGCATTTGCAGATTGTGTTGCAAGTCTTGAAGGATAATCAGTTGTATGCCAAGTTGAGCAAGTGCGAGTTTTGGCTCAAGGAGGTGATGTTTCTCGAACATGTGGTATCCGCGTGTTGATCCACAGAAAATTGAGGCTATTCTCAATTAAAAGCAACCTGAGACCGTGTCGAAAGTGCGTAGTTTTCTTGAGTTGGCAGGGTATTATCGTTGTTTTGTTGAGGGGTTTTCTAGTATTATGGTTCTGTTAATGAAGTTGCAGCAGAAGAATGTTCCTTTTGTATGGACGAAGAAGAAAAAATAGGGTTTTGAGAAGTTGAAGGAAGTTTTGACACATGTTCCTGTGTTGATTCAACCAGAATCTAGGAAGGAGTTTGTGGTTTATAGTGATGCATAGTATGTCGGCTTGGGTTGTGTGCTAATGCATGATGGAAAGGTTTTGTCCTATGCGTCAAGACAGTTGAAGGTTTATGAGCGCAATTATCCAACTCACGATTTGGAGCCTGCAACTGTGGTGTTTGCCTTGAAAATTTGGTGACTCTATCTTTATGGTGAAAAATGTGTGGTCTTTACAGATCATAAGAGCTTGAAGTATTTGATGTCTCAAAAGGATTTAAACCTTAGGCAGCGAAGGTGGTTGGAGTTGCTCAAGGATTACGACTTGACTATTGAGTATCATCCTGGAAAGACCAATGTTGTAGCAGATGCATTGATTCGTAAGGTAGCGGTTGAGCTTAGGGCGATGTTTGCAAGGTTGAGAGTGACGCGGGAAGGTGGATTGTTGGCAAAATTGCAAGTTAAGCCTTCGTTGTCACAAATGATTAAAGCTAAGCAGCCGTTTGATGATTCCTTGGTTCCTCGTGTTAAGGACATAGCGGATGGTAATCCAACGGAATTTCATTTTGATGATGATGGTGTTTTGTGTTTCAAGGGCCGAATAGTGGTGCCGGAAATCCTGGAGCTCAGGCATACTATTTTGGCGGAGGCACATTCTAGTCCTTTTGCAATGCATCCTGGTAGTACCAAAATGTATCATGATTTGAAGGAAAGATACTATTGGGTTGGTTTGAAAAAGGATATGGCGGAGTTTGTGTCCAAGTATATGGTGTGTCAGCGAGTTAAAGCTGAACATCAGGTTCCATCTGGATTGTTGCAACCGTTGAAAATTTTGAAATGAAAATGGGAGAGAATTACCATGGAATTCGTGACAGGGTTTTCGTTGACACCAGCTAAAAAGGATTCTATTTGGGTGATTGTTGATCGGTTTACAAAGTGTACACATTTTCTGCCAATGCATACGACGTACACCTTGGACAAGCTGGAGGATTTGTATATCACAGAGATTGTACGTTTGCATGGGGTACCAAAGTCTATCATTTCGAATAGAGATCTGAGGTTCACAACAAGGTTTTGGAGATGTTTACATCAGGCTTTGGGTTCGAGGTTGAGTTTCAGTACCGCGTATCATCCTCTGACGGATGGGCAGTCTGAGCGTGTTATCCAGGTCTTGGAGGATATGTTGAGGTGTTGTATTATTGAGTTCCAAGGAACCTTGGAGAAGCATTTACATTTGGTTGAATTTGCTTATAACAACAGCTATCAAGCGAGTATTCAGATGGCACCGTATGAGGCATTGTATGGTCGGAGGTGTCGTACGCCCTTGTGTTAGGCTGAGGTAGAGGAAAAACATGTTTCCTTACCGCATCTATTGAAAGAAACAGATGAGAAATTTAAGCTTGTATGTGATAGTTTGAAAGCGGCTGCGGATCAGCAAAAATCTTACGCAGATTTAAAGCGTAGGGAAATTGAATATGTGGTGGGCGATCATGTCTTCTTGAAGGTGTCACCGTGGAAGAAAGTGATGCGGTTCGGACATAAGGGTAAGTCTAGTCCTAGGTTTATTGGACCATATGAGATCATGGAGTGGGTTGGTCCTGTGGCTTATTGGTTGAGGTTTCCTTCCAAGCTTGAGAAAATACATGATGTGTTCCATGTATCCATGTTACGGAGGTATCAGATGGATCCTTCGCATGTTATGCCGGTGGAGCATATTGAGTTGAGATCGGATTTATCCTTTGATGAGAAGTTGGTGGAAATCCTTGATTCCAGCAGCAAGGTTCTACGTGGTAAGATGATAGGATTGGTTAAAGTCTTGTGGCGACATCGGGGTGTCGAGGAAGCCACTTGGGAAAGCAAGGCAGATATGTTGGAGCAATTTTCGCATCTTTTTCCTCCAAGTAAATTTTGAGGATGAAATTTCTTAAGAGGGGGAGAGTTATAACGCCCCGATTTTGGGCCTAGCGGTTTTAGGGTTGGTTAGACGGTCCAGTAGATCAGGTTAGAGATTCAAGTCGAATTCGAGAGCGAATATTTTTTTGAAAGATAAAAATATAGAAAAATATTTAAAATCATATTTTAATATATTAAAAATAGTGGTGAAAGCAATTTTTGAAAATGAGCTTTAGAATAGTTACATTTTGGCTGGTGACCAAAATGCAACTTTTGAAAACTGTTTTAAAAGATGATTGTTTTGTAAAGAGTCAAAACTTTGAATCTTTAAGGAGCTATTTTACCATTTGGTCTAATCTGAGTTTTCTCTTAATTAGGATTATTTTTACAAGGATTTTAATTAAATGAATTAAATGGAATCTAGTTAAAAAGGTAGTAATCTTTTTAAAACACAATTGGACGTAACTTTTCTTCTCTCATATTTTCTCTCAAAATACTCTCAGCCAAACACTCTTTTTCTTATCAGAGATTCAAGGTAATGATCTTGTTTTCTTTATTCTTTGATTTGTTAAATGATTCTTCAAATTGTTTTCCAAAAATCTCATTGAATCTCATTGTTTTTCAAGAGGAAACCATCCAATTAAGGGGAAACTCATTCATTGGAGGTAAGTTTCATTCTTATCCTCTAATGAAAGGTTCTTTACTAAAATTCCCAAGTTCTCAGCTCTTTACATATGTTTTCTAATAGGTTTTGATTAATTAATTAATTATGTATTTTAGCTTAATTGAGGTTTAATAGATGGATCTTGTGATTTCCAATTGGATTTGTTTTTCCAGTGTTGTGGATTGATTTCAATCTTATCTTGAATGTATTATAATGTAGATAAGTTGTTTTTAATAATGGAATCCCGAAATTGGTTGAATCTCTAATTGTTTAGGTTGTTAGTTAAGGGTTTTTGGGTCGTTTAAGGAGTTTAATCATTGTTGGAAGTAAAAGGATGTTGTGAATGAGTTTTTGATGTTAATTGATGAAGTTGATGTATTGAATCCTTATTTTATGGCTGGGTTAAGATTGAAAAGTGTTTGAGGTTGATTTTGGTAAGTTTTGGATGAGTTTTGAGTGGGCAGCTTGAGAGCTACGAGATTTTGGTTTGAAACAGAGAGTTGGATGCATTTTAATGCATGTTTCCTCTGGTTTTGTGTGGCCGAAACAGGGGATAATCAAGGCGTAGCATCTTGAGGTGGTTTGAGGCTTGTCAGGAGCTTGTTTCTCGGTAGCAAGCAAAGCGAAGTGAAATTGGTGAGTGGAAACTGTTTTAAAAGTCTTTCAAAGGTTTGAAAGTGGATTTGGAAGTTTAGGTTAAGTTGAAACACTTACCTAAGCTTGGAAGTAAGTTTCCCTCCTTTGCTCTTTAATATCGGTTCGGATATGAGCATATGTGTTTCATGTTTTGGTCGTAAACATGGTTGGTTTTACTTACTGGAAATGCATGGTTTCTAAGTACATATACAGTGGCTTAAAAGTATATTAAATTCTAGTGAGCATTGGTTTTTATTCCAGTCGGGAATGTGATATTGTTATGGCAATTTGATTTGCATATGTGGGGATTTTGTGTAATGCACTGTAAAACAGTGAGTAAATGTTTTTGTAATGATATATTGGCTATGTGACGAGGTGAGAAACCATTCGGATATAGTTGGCATGCCATAGGATAAAGTGCACTATAAAACGTTTAAAAATCGATCGTGGTTAAGGGTCCTTGAGGTATAGCGATCGGCTACTCGGACTATGTTGTTATCACTTGGGTTGAGCGGTCGGTTCCCTTAGTTGATGTAAGGCTTGCGGTCGGCAAGGTTGTTAACTCATGCGGTCAGCATGGTGTGGTCTTGATGTTGGTCGGCCATTAAGGGAGATCCGTGTATCTGATGTGTAAAGTTAACGGTCGGTTAACTAAAGATTAGCGGTCAGCTAATCAAGGATAGTGGTCGACTATCTGGGGTCACTAAAATTGCCAATATATGAAAGTTCTTTTGTTGAACCTATTTTTATGCTTTGGAATTTAAGCATGGTTTATGATTTTATGCTTTGGAATTTAAGCATGGTTTATGATTTAATGCTTTGGAATTTAAGCATGGTTTTGTATATAATGCTTTGGGGACTTAAGCATGTGGACTAAAATGTTTTTCATATGGTCAATATGCATGTTGTGAATTGGAATCATTGGATCTTGCTTAGGTCGTAAGCATGGTTTGAAAACAAGTGTTTGGTTTTCAAGGGTCATAATGCATCATTGTTTCAAGAGCATCCTCACTAAGCAAGTGTGCTTACGCTCTACTTTTTCCTAATGATGCAGAGCATTAAGGCTTGGGGCAGAAAAGTCAAACTTGTAGCGATCCAAAGACAAGACTATTTGAGTATGAACTCGGTTTTAGTTTCGATTAATAAGGTAATGTGTTCGCCGTGGATTTTGGGTTTTGTAATTCAGTTTTCCCAGGTTTTGAGCATGTATAATGCTGTGATTATGGAGTTTGATTGTTGTGGTTTTGCATATTGTGCATCGTTACCAATGGTTGATGTTATGTGGTTACCTAAGTATGCATATAGATGGTTTTACTTGGATGGTATGCTTTGATGAGCTTAACATGTTGAATATGGTATAGAAGTGATGCTGGTATGATGCTTGTGCTGGAAAATGTTTAATTGAGCATTTTGGTATGTTTGTTTGAGTGCTTTAGGGAGCATGCCTCTATATTAATATTTGTGATGGCCTATGTTTGTACGGTGGCTAAATCTTGGTGCAAGTGTTGATGAATGAATCGTTGGATGTTTATACTCATGTATACAAGTTGCTATGACCTAAATGCATCTAGATTTGTGTGTAAAATCAGCTAAAAATGACATTACAAGTTCGGGCGTATCGAAATAGGTGTCCCTGTACCGGTACGGCTAGGCCATTTCAGGCATAGCGTTTTGATATGCGTGAGGGTATTTCGATACTGGCAAGCCTTTCCAGGCTTAGTGTTTCGGTACTCAAACAAGTGTTCTGTTACGGTCTTAGGCATTTTGGCTAGGCATTTAGATATGCCAGCAAGCGTTTCGGTACGAGTTTTGGTAACTGGAAACTGAGTTTTTGAATTCATAAGGGCGTACTAAAACACCTGTACACGTACCGGTATGGCTGCAGTTAATTCTGTTACTTTGGAATATTTGAAGGTTTCTGTTTCTTTCATTTTGGTCCTTGAGATTTGGGAATGCAATTGTATGAGTTTGGATGATTATATTAATCTGAAATTTAATATGTGGGCATGAAAATGGACTAATTGAGGATTGGTAACCTTAAATTCAATTTTAGCCCTTTAATTTAAAATATTTACGTTTTAGTCCTCATAATGCATATGTTGCATTTGGTTACCCTTTTGTGATTCGTTTCCCTAAAAAATTTACCTGTTGCGGGTATGTACATATAAGATTAATAATTTTCGTTTAGACAAGATAAAAAGAAAAAAAACAGACTGACTTTTCATAACCTTTCTCCGGTTTGCTTTGGCAAAACTAATGTAGCTCTCTCGGTTCAGTCAGACGTTTAGGCCGGGTCGAGGGGGTTACACCCAAGATCTTGCCTAGACCAGCACAAAGGAGTTTTGCAATGTCTGCCATACAATGCCTTATACGGGGCCATTTTGATGAAATCTTGATAGCTATTGTTGTAGACAAACTCGATTAGAGGTAGAGATTTCTCCCAAGATCCCCCCAAAATCAATGATGCATCCACGTAGCATGTCTTCCAAAATATGAATTACCCTTTTTGATTGGTCATCAGACTGAGGGTGAAAAATGGTACTAAGATTAAGTATGGTGCCCAGAACTCTTTGCAATAATTTCCAAATTCATGATACAAACCATGGATCCCGATCGAAGATGATAGATTTTGGTATTCCGTGGAGTTGGGTAACTTCTTTAATGTATAAGTCAGCTAATTTAGAAAGACCGTAGTCAATTCTAACTGGTAGAAAGTGTGCTAACTTGGTAAGCTATCTTCAACGACCTAAATAGCATTGTGTTTAGCAGGATTTAAAGGTGAACCACTAACAAAGTCCATTATGATCCTCTCCCACTTCCACAGCGGTAGATTGATAGGTTGCAATAAGCTGGTAGGAACACGGTGTTCAGCTTTAACACGTTGGCACGTAAGGCATTTGGACACGAAGTCAACTATAGCTTGTTTTATTCCTGACCACCAATAAAGTTCCCAGAGATCCTTGTATATCTTCATAGAACCCGGGTAAACTGGATAAGAACTCGAATGAGCTACTTTGAGGATATCGATGTAAAAAGATTCATCATTGAATACACAGACCCGATCACAAAAGCAGTCCATCAGAATTAACTCTAAAGTCAAGATCATCACAATCTTGCAACTTAGAAGCTATGGATTGAAGTTCAGGGTCTTGATTCTGCAATGCTTTGATTTTTGTTACGCTAGTAGACTGAACCTTAAGTTCAGCTACAAGACAATGGTGCTCTCGAAGTCAGAAGTGCGTATTAATAGCTTAAGGAGCAAGCAGAGGTTTACGGCTGAGTGCATCGGCAACAACATTGCCTTGCCCGAATGATAATCAATAATAAGATCATAGTCTTTGAGGAGTTCCATCCATCTCTGTTGCCGAAGATTCAACTCCTTCTACGACAATAGATATTTGAAACTTTTATGATCGATAAAGAGATAGCATTTCTCTCCATGGAGATAATGCCTGCAAATTTTCAATGCGAAGACAACTGCAGCTAGCTCTAAGTCATAAGTTAAGTAATTCATCTCATATGCCTTTAGCTATCTCGAAGCATAAGCAACGACTTTGCCTTCTTGCATCAACACACATCCTAACCCAAAATGCAAAGCATCACTGTAGACTGTATAGTCTTTTCCAGACTCAAGTTGGTTTAGGATCGGTCCGTGGGTTAAGGATTGTTTCAATTGATCAAAGCTTCTTTGTTGTTCCTCGGTCCAAACAAATAGAGTTTCCTTCCTCAACAGCTTAGTCAATGGGGCTGCTATCATATAAAATTCTTTAACGAATCTTCTATAATATCCAGCTAGACCAAGGAAACTTCTCACCTCACCTATATTCTTCAGTGGTTTCTGACCTAGGATATCTTGAATTTTCTTCAAGCCTACCTAAATGCCCAAATCCGATATGATGTGTCCAAGGAAGGCAACTTCTGTGAGCCAAAACTCACACTTAGAGAATTTAACAAACAATTGCTTCTCCCGACGGGTCTGTAGCACAATGCGGATATGGTCTCGGTGTTCGATAGCGTTCTTAGAATAGATTAGGATATTCTCCATGAATACCACCACAAACTTATCTAGATAGGGTTTGAAAACCTGATTCATTAGGTCCTTAAAGGCTTTCAGTGCATTGGTTATCCCAAAGGGCATTACCAAGAATACATAATGGTCGTACCTAGTCCAGAAGGCAGTTTTGGGTACATCACATTCTTTAACTTTCATCTAATAATACCCTAAACTTAAATCAATCTTAGAAAACACAAAGGTGTCCTTAAGCTAATCGAATAGGTCATTAATCCTAGGAAATGGATATTTTTCTTGGTTCAACTGACAGTAGTCAATACACAACCTCATGGAACCATCTTTCTTCTTTACAAAAAGGACTGGAGCTCTCCAAGGTGAAGAACTCGGTTGAATAAAACCTTTACCCAATAATTCTTGAATTTAAGCCTTTATTTCCTTAAGCTCACAGCCATTCGATAGGGTACAATGGAAATTGGAGCTGTTCCAGGTTGCACTTTGATGCCAACCTCTACTTCACGGGTGAGAGGTAAACCCAAAATTTTATCAGGAAATTTTTTTGGGAATTCACATACGGTGTCAATGTTTTAGAGTTGAGGTTCATTCTTGGCTTCCAATGACAGTGCATACAGCGATGGATTCTTTGAATTCATTAAGGTGATGCTTTTCTTTCCAAGGCCCTGGAGATACAACTTTTTCTTATTGTACTCCACCCAAGCTCAATGTCCTCTGAGCCAATTCCTTTCCAATAAGGGACATCTTTTTTGTGAACCGGTAATGCCGAAAAATTGGCTGGGGAAGAAATCCCTTGGATCAATAAGGGATAAAGCTTGCACACAAGGCTTATAGTAACACAATCACCCTAAAAAGATTGGTTACGATAGTCTTAGATGCAATAGATTCATGCAGTAACTTAATGGCTTAATCGATATATACCTTTAGAAGGGGTAACTAAATCAAGGTTTTATCAGTGCATAACAAGATGGGGCAAAATTCAATGATACTTAAAACGATGTCTGGATCATACTTCCCTTATTGATAAGTGTGTGAACCCAAGACTGATGTACTGGTTGATAAGAGTTTAAAATATTGAAACTATAGCCTCGAAGGGCTGTACAGCCTACTCGGGTTTTAGTGAAGTCAATGATTGTTTGTATCTTTTAGTTGTGCTTCTAATAATTCTTTAGACTAAGTTACCTACCTTAACGGTTTAAGACTTTAGGTTTTCTTACCCAAAAAATCATAGACTCGGAGGGTCTCCCCCTTGTCTCCTTGCCATGAATCGAGGAGTCAATATTAAGCTCAACACTTATGTGAGCTTTAGTTATCTTATATACTACTATACTATAAGAAGAAAAGAGATCAGGTTAGCCGGTAAGTCATAATATATAATAATAACTCCTAGGTGGCATAATGCAATGCAATGACAATATAATAAACCTCAGTTTAGTCCTAGAATCGACTAAACTCTAGCTCTATACCATAAATGTAACACCCCTTCTCGGCTTGGTAGGAACCCGGGTCGAAATGTGTTACCAGGGAACTGTACGATATTTGATATGATATTTTATTCAATATTTAGTGATACAATAAGGGATCCAATATTCAATGCAATACAGTAATCGGTACAATAAGGTTGGTAACTCAATACAATACAAGAATTATCAATACTGGACTAATTTTAAACTTTTACAAGCTTTAGGAACTAATCTATAATTTCGATAAATCTAAGGTCCTTTTTAGAAATTAGGCCTACCATTATGAAATTCAATCAATAACCAATGAGTCTGTAAAATTTTAAGGCATTCGGAGTTCATTTACCAACCCAATTTAATCATTCAATATTTAGTGACTAAACTATAAATTTCCATAATTTATTTTAAGCCCTTTTAACAGATTTAACGGTACGGGTATCAGTACGCATTAAGACTGTATCGATAAACCACTGTATAATTCAGTAAATTTGTTACAATTTAAAGGGGTCATACCGGTATGGGGTTAATCCGTATCCGTACACTATGGGTTTTCTAAACATAAGAGATTCCAGTGTCAAATGACCATAATGATACCGAACAAGTCATATTTATACGCCCTGCATTGTCCCATAAAATGGTTAAGTTCAAGAGCATGTACCGATACAGGGTATCGGTATGCGAGGCTAACACAATAATTCTAATTTTAGGTTTGAAAGAGCGTATCAGTATCGTACCAATACAGAGCTACAATAATTTTACATATTAAAAAATAAGTACCGATACGCCTATTGCCGTATCGATACGCCCTTTAGCATATGTCCCAAATTGCACGCCCATACCGATATGCCATTATTCGTATCGGTACGTCTAGTTCTGTAATGTCAAATTTTATCTGGTTTAATTCCATTTTAACCATCTAAATGGTGTCAAAAACCAATGAAAGTTACTAGTAAGTTTATTTAGCCTAAATCTGATAGCATGTTAAATTTCAAGGCTAAACGAATTCATTTACTAGGTTTTCCCCTATTTATGCCAAATATGCAAATTTTGCCTTTTTAACCCATTTCAAAAGTCCATTTTAGATCCTTTAAACATAGTGAAACCATACACGATTTATACATGCCAAAATGACCAAAATGGACATTATCAACATGTATGCCACCATTCTAGGGGTTTGTAGGGTCAAAATACCTTACTTCGAAAATCTGGTGACTTGCCGAAACTTCCAAAATAGTATGATCTCAATCCCAAAACCTTGCTAACCTGAAATGCATGAAAATGAATGCATTAGGTATACTTTGCCTAGTGAGGTAGTCATAAACAATAGTGTAACCATGGGATGCAATTCAAATCATGCTTTACAATGGCAATATCAATGTAATGACAATAATATCGATGCAATGGTATTATCAATGCAATTCAGTCTTAATCCAATGAGAACCATAACAATGCAATACATCATACTCAATGGTAAATTCAATTGTATCAACAATAATTCTTAGAATATTTAATAGTTTCTTTTAATAATCTTATAAAAATGTTCGCCTTGGATCACTCTTGGACAACGGTAACTTGGGTTCGATAATAGCAAACTCAAAGCATAAAGCAATGGCTTGCTTCAATACGGTATCAATGATTCAATGCTTCAGGTGCTTGTACAATCTCCAACTGAAACGTCTGTCTCGCCTAGGGTTGCCACCCTTGAGACGTAGCTCGTGGACCATAGTCCTGGTAAATATACCAAGCACCATGCCAAAAGTGTCCAAGGGCTTTTCCTCAATATTTTACCGGTAGCAATATTTCAATATCAATGATTCGATATCAATGTTTTGATAACAATGATCCATATAAATAGTTCAATGGAAATGATTCGATA
Source organism: Hibiscus mutabilis (assembly GCA_019671005.1). Lineage (NCBI taxonomy): Eukaryota > Viridiplantae > Streptophyta > Magnoliopsida > Malvales > Malvaceae > Hibiscus > Hibiscus mutabilis. The sequence continues at coordinate 31,272,740 of CM033739.1, read as the reverse complement.
TCAATATTTCAATAGCAATAATACAATAACGGCATCTCAAAGATAATGATCAATAGTAATGTATCAATGTCAATAATTCAATAAAAATGTTTTGATAAAAATGATCCAATAACAATATTTCAAAGACAATGATTCAATAATGATATTTCAATAATAATATTCAATAACCAATGCTCAATGATTATGTATGCCAATGCTTCAATGATGTCGATGGCAATATTAACAATACTATGAAAAATGTTTTTGATACAATACTTACCAGTACTTACCAATATAGCCCTCAATGATGTTCAATGCAATATTCCTTATACACAAGGCTAGCTATGCAATGATCAATATCAATGATACAATAACGATGTCCAATGGTCAATATGGCCTTAATCAATATTCCAATGATGCTTATAACTATACAATGATTCAATAGCCAATATGCCAATACGATGAACTTATGCTCACCAACAAAACCTCCTACTAGGTTTCGATACCACAATACCTTGAGACAATGTTAGCAATGCAATAAACAATAGTAATGAAATCGGGAAAGGCAACTAGCCATTCCCAAGACTCTGACTACACTCACCTTACTTTCTGAAGCTTCTATGGCTCTCGGATTATCACTCCCTTTTTCCTAGCCTTAGATGGAGATGATGACCCTTCTTCCTCCAATTCTTGGGCTAGGTAGACAATAGGAGGAAGTGTTAGAATCTACACATCACTAGCAAAATCAATATTTGAGCTTAGAATAACTATTAACTAATGAGTCTTCCATGGATTTAAGCTTAGGAAGAATAGGTTAAACTATAAGCTCAAACTTTTAACTTGAAATTACTCAAAATCCTTTCATAGAATCAATGAATTGTTTGGGGACTTTAACTCACCAATACACTAACTAATCAATGGAAGCAATAGATGAGAGATAGCTCAAACTATTGGAAGTTGTTAATGGAGGTGTTAGCTTGGGAGCTTTAGGGAAGATGGCAATAGATGTACTTATTAGCTTTATAAAAGATGAAGAAAAATGAGGAAATAGAGGCTCGGCGATTGCCCAAGACTTAGACATGATTTTTATTTGGGTCTTTTAACCCTTCAATGCCAAAATAACAATCGTTGTCTTTTCTCCCCAAAGAGAAAACCTTATTTTAATTATTATATTACATTCATCCATTTTTAGTAAAATTAAACAATAATGGCTAAAACATCATCCTTCCCTACAATCACAAGAAGTTCACGTGAAGTTGTCCCAAGCAAGAAGGTTACTCACCTTAAAGTGGGATAATTATAAGGGTGGTCCCTCAACTTTTATAATTTTATGCTTTTGACCTTCAAACTTTCAATTTTTACAATTTAGTCATAAATTGTTTTCAACAAATTCAATTAGGTCCAAAGTTATAAATTGACTCAATTAGAGTCCAATAACAATATAATTGACCACATGGTCAAAGTCAATACAATATTTAGACCTTTCTGGTGTAGGATTTTCGATCATCGGAACCCAATTCTGAGTATACCAGTTTTTGGGGTGTTACAACTTTCTTTTTTGCCCAGGTTCTGTAAAGATGTACAAGGATATCTGGGAACTTTATTGGTAGTAAGGCATGAAACAAGTCATAGTTGATTTCGTTTCCAAGTGCCTTACGTGCTAGCATGTTAAGTTTGAGCATCGTGTTTCTACCAGTTCATAATAACCTATTAATCTACCACAGTGGAAGTGGGAGAGAATCACTATGGATTTTATTAGTGGGTTGTCTCTAACACCCTCTAAACATGATGCTATCTGGGTTATTGTAGATTTTTTTACCAAGTTAACACACTTCCTACCAAATGGAATAGATTACGGTCTTCCTAAATTAGCTAACTTATACATTAAGGAAGTTATCCAACTCCACAAAATACCAAAATCTATCATCTCCGATTGGGTTCTACGGTTTGCATCTTGATTTTAGAAATCATTGCAAGGAGCTCTGGGTACCAGAGTTAATCTCAGTACCATTTTCACCCTCAGTTTGACAGCCAGTCGAAAAGGGTAATTCAAGTAATCATCGAAAACTCCTCTCATTGAATCATCGAAAAATATGTATCATTATTGAACTCTTATGTACAGATTTCAAAAGACATGCTACGTGCATGCATTATTGATTTTAAGGGATCTTGGGAGAAATCCCTACCTCTTATCGAGTTTGCCTATAACAATAGTTATCAAGCTTTCATTAAATGGCACCGTAGGAGGCATTGTATGGGCAGACGTTGTAGAATTTCTTTTGTTGGTCTAAACTCGGTGAAGGCAAGATGTTGGGTCCTGACCTATTTTGAGAAACTAAAAAACATGTTACCATCACCCATGATCGTTTGAAAGCTGCCTTTGACCGACAGAAAGCCTATGTTGATATTAAGCGAAAGGGATATACAATATAAGGTTGGTGAGAGAGCCTTCCTCAAGGTTTCATCGTGGAAGAAAGTTCTAAGATTTTGCAAAAAGGGGAAGCTAAGCCCATGTTTTATTGGACCCTTTGAGGTTGTTGAATAAGTTCGCAATGTAGCTCACCGGTTACCGTTAACCTCAGAACTAAGTAAGATTCATGATGTATCATATGTATCAATGCTTCGAAAGTACTGCTACAACCCTTCGCATATTATCAAGCCAGAGTCTGTAGAAATTCAACCTAATTTGACCTATGAATAATAACCAATTCAGATTCTTGCAAAAGAAGTTAAGAGACTTCGTAACAAATCTGTCCCACTGGTTAAGGTGCTCTAGAGGAGCCACGCCATTGAGGAAGCAACCTGAGAACCGTAGTAGACAATGAAGAAACAGTACCATTATCTTTTCAGTTCAGGTAAAAAATTTGAGGATAAATTTTTCTTAAGGAGAAAATTGTAATACCCCAAAAATCGGTCTAGTCGAAATTGGGTTCTGGCGATCGAAAACCCTACAATGAAATGGCCCAAATATTGCATTAACTTTGACCGTGTGGTTAATTACATTGACATTGGACTCTAATTGAGTCAATTTATCGCTTAAGGACCTTATTGAATTTATTAAAAGTTATTTAGTGACTAAATTGTAAAAATTAAAAGTTTAGGGGCAAAAGTGTAAAGTTTGGAAAATGAGGGACTACTTTTGTAATTTTCCCATTTTGGGGTGACTCACCTACCATCTTGCCACCCACCCCACGTGAAATGGTCATCTTTTGACATAAAAGATGACAACTTGATTATTAATTGCTTTAAAATTGAAAAAAGATGAGAAAAGATGGAAATTATAAAATTAAGGTTACCATTGGACGAGGGAAAGCTCATTGGTTCTTTTCTAGGGGAATATAGTGTTTTAAAACACTTAACTCTAGTGTTCATTGAGCCCTTCCCATAATTCTACGTCTTCTTTAAAAATTAAGCATACAACACCATTGTTGTCATCTTCCTTGAGCTCAAGCTTGCACCTCTAGTGGGGAAGCTTTAAAAGCTTAGATTTCTTTCATCTGTTGATTCAATCTTATAGCTCATGCTTTGGTAAGCTAAAACCCCTAATCAATTATTGAATTCCATGGATGATGGGTATTTAATTGCAAGTTGAAGCTATTAAACATTAAGTTTAAACCCATATTCTTCAAGGCTTCAATCCATGGATATCTAATAGCTTAATAGCTATTTCAAGCTTAAATATTGATTACAATATTGTTGTATTAATCCCCGAAAGTTGTAGGAGCTTCGGAAAGCAAGGTGAGTGTAGTCAAAGTCTTAGGAATAGGCTAGGCGCCTATCCTGATTTCATTGACATTGAATATTGCATAGCTAACATTATGTCTAAGGATATTCCATTGAATCTCTTTGGAGACTATATTGGTAAACATCAGTAAGTTATAACAGTGAAATATTGTTCATAAAAACAATGCTATTGTCATCGACATCATTGAAGCATTAAAATATATAAACATCGATCATCGAACATTGATATTTTCATTGCCATAGCCATTTTTAAAGATATTTTCATTGTTATAAACATTGGATATTGATATTGCCATTTTCATCGAAACCTTAACATTGATATTGCCATTATCATTGAACATCGATATTGATATTGTTATTGCTATTGAACTATTGACATTGACATTGATATTTCCATTGCTATCGATATTGATATTGTCACCGTTAATGCCATCGATATGGCTATTGTCATTTTTATTACCATCGACATCGTTATTGTTATTAAACATTGGATTCGAAAGGACGTTGGATATAATTAGAATGCCATAGAATTTATGAGCTCATTGGTACGGGTGGACTACGGTCCTTGGGCTACGACCTTTATTATGGCGAGGCAGAGGGATGATTGTGTTATTGGTCAATTGGCAAGGTGGGGAGACTAGACCATTCATTGATTTAGCGAGGCATAGGAATTTGTGTATCTACTATCTTATTTCGATCCAAGGGAACACTATTGATATATGTCCAATATGTTATTGAATATGGTTACAACATTGATATAGTCTTAGCATTGGTATTGTCATAGCATTGATATTGCCATAGCATTGATATTGCCATAGCATTGACATTGTCATTATTATCGATATTGATATTGTCACCGTTAATGCCATCGATATGGCTATTGTCATTTTTATTACCATCGACATCGTTATTGTTATTAAATATTGGATTTGAAAGGACATTGGATATAATTAGAATGCCATAGAATTTATGAGCTCATTGGTACGGGTGGACTACGGTCCTTGGGCTATGACCTTTATTATGGCGAGGCAGAGGGATGATTGTGTTATTGGTCAATTGGCAAGGTGGGGAGTCTAGACCATTCATTGATTTAGCGAAGCATAGGAATTTGTGTATCTACTATCTTATTTCGATCCAAGGGAACACTATTGATATATGTCCAATATGTTATTGAATATGGTTACAACATTGATATAGTCATAGCATTGGTATTGTCATAGCATTGATATTGCCATAGCATTGATATTGCCATAGCATTGACATTGTCATAGCATGATTTGAATTTCATACCATCGTTATTGCTACTGTATATGACTAACTCACTAGGCAAAGTATACCTAATGCATTTCATCTCATGCATTTCAAGTTAAGGAAGATTTCTGCTAGAGATCGGGAAGTTAAAGGTTTCTGGCAAGTCACAACAGTACTTAGAGTAATGTTTATCGTCCCTACAAACTCCAAGTATGGTGGCATAAAAGTTGTTTAAGTCACTTTTGACCATTTTGGCACGTAGGTGTTATGTATGGCTTTGGTGTGTTTTAAAAGCTTAAAGAAGCTCTACGGTTTTGGTTAAAAGTGGTAAAAATAGCATATTGGGCCTAAAAGTGTGAAATCCTAGTAAATGGATTCATTTAGCTATGAAATTTGGCATGACATTAAAATATAGTCTTATAAACTTGCTGGTAAAATTTCATTGATATTGGACATTGTTTGACTGGTCAAATTGCATAAAAATTGGACTAAAAATGACATTACAAAACCAGTCGTACCGATACGGGTGATAGCGTATCAGTACAGGTGAGCAATTTTGCCATTGGAATTTTACTGTAGCTGCGTATCGATACGGATAAGGGCGTATCGATCCTTTCCCTTATATAGACAACTTCAAACCAATATGACTAGGTATGTACCAGTACACCTTTTCGAATCTGGAAATTAAGAATAATTAGTTTAGCCTCGCTTACTGATACAGATTGACCCCGTACCATAATGTGTTCTCCATCTTTAATCGTTCTAACAGTCATGATAAGAGCATATTGATACGACTTGGGCTGTTTTAGTACGACCACTCTTTGTAATAATAATAACGGTCATCGTACAAGCGTATCGGTACGACCTTAGCACGTACTGATATTGATGCTGGGAAATTTGTTAAGAGTCTAGCTATTTTCTGGAAATTATAGAACAATCACCGTTTAGTAATTGGTTAAATTGAAAGAGTAAATGACCTTTGATTACCATGTAAATTTATAGGCTCACTGCTAATAATTTGAATTTCACACCAGTAAGTTTAATTATAGAAAAAGACCTTTAATTTATTGAATTTATAGATTAGCCCATAAAATGTGTACAAGTTTAAAATTGGTCTTAATTTGATAATCCTACATTCGTATCGAACTACCAACCTCATTGTATCATTGCAGTATCTAATGTTGTTTAGCATTGCACCAACATTGAAATGTTGAATATTGATTAAAAATGTTGTACCAATCACCGTATTATCCTCCGATAACACTTCTGACACGGTTCCCTACCAGACCGAGAAGGGGGTGTTACATTTGCAGTATTAGAGCTAGAGTTTAGTCGATTCTAGGACTAAACTGAAGTCTATTGTATTGCCATTGCATTGCATATGCCATTTAAAAGTTATTATATTATGTATATTGTGACTTGCTGACTAACTTAATCTCTTTCCATTTTACAATATAGTAGTATGTAGTCAAACAAAACCCACACGAGTATTGAGTATCTACCAGATTCTTGATTTGTTACGAGGAATTAAGAGGGGAGATCATTCAATTCTATAAAACTCTTGATAAGAATTATCAAGCCTTGAATTATCAAGGTAGATTGCTAAGCTTAAAGAATTACTGAAGACGCAGCTGAAATATACAAACAATCCATGATCTCATCGAAGTTTGAGTAGGCTGTACAGCCCTCTGTGGCTACAATTTCAACATCTTAAACCCTTATGGCCTAGTATGCCCAGTGATGGACTTATACACTCACTAACATGGCAAATGATAACCCTAAACTTGTTAAGTATCGATTATTAAATCATTGTATTGATATTGCTACCATTGAATCATCGTAAGGCTATACCGAGCATTGATATTGGATTATCGAGTCATCATATGTTATTGAATATGGTTACAGAATTGATATTTTCATAGCATTGATATTGTCATAGCATTGACATTGTCATAGCATGATTTGAATTTCATACCATCGTTATTGCTACTGTGTATGACTACCTCACTAGGAAAAGTATACCTAATGCATTTCATCTCATACATTTTAAGTTAAGGAAGATTTTTGCTAGAGATTAGGAAGTTAAAGGTTTCTGGCAAGTCACAACGGTACTTAGAGTAATGTTTATCGTCCCTACAAATTCCTAGTATGGTGGCATAATAGTTGTTTAAGTCACTTTTGACCATTTTGGCACGTAGGTGTTATGTATGGCTTCGGTGTGTTTTAAAGGCTTAAAGAAACTCTATGGTTTTGGTTAAAAGTGGTAAAAGTAGCATATTGGGCCTAAAAGTGTGAAATCCTAGTAAATGGACTCATTTAGCTATGAAATTTGGCATGACATTAGAATATAGTCTTATAAACTTGCTGGTAAATTTTTATTGATATTGGACATTTTTTGACTAGTCAAACTGCATAAAAACCAGACTAAAAATGACATTACAGATCCAGCCATACCGATACGGGGGATGACGTATCGGTACGGGTATGCAATAGTGCTCATAGGTTATAAAGCATACCGATACTGCTACAGTGGTATCGATACACAATTTCATCACTGGAATTTTACTGTAGCTATGTATCGATACGAATAAGGGCGTACCGATCATTTCCCTTATATAGACAACCTCGTACCAATACGACTAGGTACGTACCTGTACACCCTTTCGAATCTGGAAATTGAGAATAATTAGTTTAGCCATGCGTACTAATACGAATTGACTCCGTACCAGAATTTATTCTCTGTCCTTCCCATAATTCTACGTTTTCTTTGAAAATTAAGCATACACCACCACTGTTGTCATCTTCCTTGAGCTCAAGCTAGCACCTCTAGTGGGGAAGCTTTAAAAGCTTAAATTTCTTCCATCTGTTGATTCCATCTTATAGCTCTTGCTTTGTTAAGCTAAAGCCTCTAATCAATTATTGAATTCCATAGATGATGGGTGTTTAATTGCAAGTTGAAGCTATTGAACATTAAGGCTAAATCCATATTCTTCAAGGCTTCAATCCATGGATATCTAATAGCTAATAGCTATTTCAATCTTAAATACTGATTACGATATTTTTGTATTAATCCTAACATTTTTTATTGGTTTTACCTAGCTCAAGAGTTGGAGAAAGATGGGTTGCTATTTCCATCTAAAGCTAGGAACAATGGAGTGGCAATCTAAGAGCCGTAAGAGCTTCAGAAAGCAAGGTGAGTGTAGTCATAGTCTCAGGAATAGGCCTAGTGCCTTTCCCGATTTCATTGACTTTGAATATTGCATAGCTAACATTGTGTCTAAGGAAATTGCATCGAATCTCTTTGGAGACTATATTGGTAAGCATCGGTAAGTTATAGTATTGAAATATTGTTTATAGAAATATTGTTATTTTCATCGACATCATTGAAGCATTGAAATACAGAAACATCGATCATCGATATTATCATTGCCATAGCCATTTATAATGATATTGTCATTGTTATAGACATTGGATATTGATATTGTCATTTTCATCGAAACATTGACATTGATATTACCATTTTCACTAAACATCGACATTGATATTATTATTGCTATTGAAATATTAACATTGACATTGATATTGCCATTTCTATCGGCATTGATATTATCATCGTTAATGCCATCGATATGCTATTGTCATTGTTATTGCCATCAACATCCTTATTATTATTGAACCTTGGATTCGAAAGGACATTGGATACAATTGGCATGCCATAGAATTCATGAGCTCATTGGTACGGGTGGACTATGGTCCTTGGGCTACGACCTTTATTGTGGCGAGGCGGAGGGATGATTGTGTTATTGGTCAATTGGCGAGGCGGAAAGACTATACCATTCATTGATTTGGCGAGGCGTAGGAATTTGTGTATCCAATATCTTGTTTCGATCCAACGGAACACTATTGATATATGTCCAATATGTTATTGAATATGGTTACAACATTGATACTGCCATAGCATTGATATTGCCATATCATTGATATTGTCATACATTGACATTGTCATAGCATGATTTGAATTTCATACCATCGTTATTGCTACTGTGTATGACTACCTCACTAGGAAAAGTATGCTTAATGTATTTCATCTCATGCATTTCAGGTTAAAGAAGATTTTTGCTAGAGATCGGGAAGTTAAAGGTTTCTGGCAAGTCACAACATCACTTAGAGTAATGTTTATCGTCCCTACAAACTCCTAGTATGGTGGTATAATAGTTGTTTAAGTCACTTTTGACCATTTTGGCACGTAGGTGTTATGTATGGATTTGGTGTGTTTTAAATGCTTAAAGAAGCTCTATAGTTTTGGTTAAAATGGTAAAAATAGCATATTGGGCCTAAAAGTGTGAAATTCTAGTAAATGGATTCATTTAGCTATGAAATTTGGCATAACATTAGAATATAGTCTCATAAACTTGCTGGTAAAATTTCATTGATATTGGACATTGTTTGACCGGTCAAATTGCATAAAAACCTGACTAAAAATGACATTACAGAACCATTCGTACCGATACAGGTGATGGCGTATCGGTACGGGTGTGCAATAGTGGTCATATAAGGCGTACTGATACTGCTATAGTGGTATCGATACACAATTTCGTCACTGGAATTTTACTGTAGCTACGTATCGATACGAATAAAGGTGTACCATTCTTTTCCCTTATATAGACAACCTCGTACCAGTACAACTAGGTACGTACCGATACACCCTTTCGAATCTGGAAATTGAGAATAATTAGTTCAGTCTCGTGTATCGATACGGATTAACCCCGTATCAGAATGTGTTATCCGTCCTTAACCGTTCTAACGGTCATGATAAGAGCATATCGATACGACTTGGGTTGTTTCAGTACAACCCCTCTTTGTAACGATAATAACGGTCAACATATAGGCGTATCGGTACGGTCTTAGCATGTACCAATACTGATGCTGGTAAATCTGTTAAGAGTCTAGCTATTTTATGAAAATTAGAAAACAATCATCGTTTAGTAAATGGTTAAATTGAAAGAGTAAATGACCTTTGATTTCCATATAAATTTATAGGCTCACTATTAACAAGTTGAATTTCACATCAGTAAGTTTAATTATAGAAAAGGACCTCTAATTTATTGAATTTACAGATTAGCCCGTAAAATGTGTACAAGTTTAAAATTGGTCCTAATTTGATAGTCCTACTTTCGTATCAAACTACCGGCCTCATTGTATCGTTGCAGTATCGAATATTGTTTAGCATTGCACCAACATTTAAATGCTGAATATTGATTAAAAATGTTGTAACGATCACCACATTGTCCTCCGGTAACACTTTTCGACCCGGTTCTCTACCAGGCCGGGAAGGGGTGTTACAGTTTCGGAGCTCATAACTTTTTAAATCATAGATATTTTTGTTTAATTTATTATGTATATTATTATTTAAATATTTTTTGAATATTAAAGCTTATGAATATAAAAGAAAGTACAAATCTACGACATATTCATCTTTTAAACATTTTAACCATGTATTTTTAATATTGTACAATCACTCAAATTCTGATTTAAAATTTATTTACTTCTAGAATATTATATATATATATATATTCTATAGTACTTTTAACGTATTAATTATCAATTATTAGTTATTAATATTAACGACAATGAAGATTCGACTTAAATATACATTTGATCCATCTAATTGTACTAAAAAAATCAAGTGAGCTCTCACTTTCAATCTCGAAATAAACCATCTAATTGTAGTCTCCATTGATCACACTAATGACCATTAAGTTTGTTGACAAGGAAGCATTTGGTTGGCTGAAATTTATTTCTTAAAAATTCATTAAAATTTTAATATATATGGATAGATATATAATTTTAAAAATTATAAACAATTCTTAAAAATATAAAATATAATTTTATTATTTATATTTATTCAATAACGTAAACTATTAAAAGATGAGTTATATAACTTTTTATGTGGAAGTGGATGATTTTGACAAATTAACCTCGTAATATATAATAAAAATGTCAAATTGATTATATTTATTTCTGTATTACACTCAAATGAAATAACAAAAGGCAAAAATATCAAATCGTCCATACAAATTTGACGAGTACTTTAAAATTTTTATTTATAACATTAAAATAAATTGTTTATATTTTATATTTAAAGATAATTTTGATGAGTGTTACTGATTTTTGATGAATATTTTTTAGTTTCATGTTAATAATTTTAAAAACAATATCGAAAAAAATTTATTCATTGGTATTGCAAAAGATGAATAAAAAACAATTAGAATATCAGAACTTATTATACATATTACTATGATTTTAATTCATTGAACATTTTCTCTCATGTAAATGAATCCGAGACTGTGTTACAGGTCTGCGAAAGATAGATTTATCGAAACTAAAAAAAATGAGAGTCGCCACCGATCTTTTAATTAGGTAGATCAAAAATTCAAAGAAAATCATAGAAAATTTTAAAGGATTCAGGGGCACGGTTACGTGTGGGAAATGTTTAGCACCCACACAACACCCGTAAAACGGCACTTACTTGATCACTAATATTTTATCTCGTAATTCGAATGTATGTTTTCGCAAGATTAATATAAAAATTTTCAAAGTTTCAAGAATGACCTCGAGTTCACTCACGGTTGAGAAACCTCGGTCAAGCCCGAACGCATTGAGAATTGAAATGTTAATGATAAAATTCGAAGGCATAATTTCTAACGGGAGTTTTCGAACATTTTTCCAACGGCTAAAGGAAAGTCGAGAATTAACTCCAATCAAGAAAATATATTGTTTTCGTGATAAGGAATTGTTTTCGTGATAAGGAAAAAGTTTTAAAATGATGTTGATGACAAAAAGCATTATAAAGCCTATCAATCTCTAAAGTCTAGCTTCTTTAATCTAATGGGCTCTACTTAAACAATTTAATCAGATTAAAGAAAATAATATCTAATGAATAAATTGGGAGTCTAAGGTTATTTACTTTGATATTTAGGAAAAAATTATTAAAAGAATTTTTTTTGACACATTAACCAGACAACTTTATTGATAAATAAAATAAAATTAAAACATAAACATAATAGAGGTTTTAGAACATCCAAAAGAACAATAAAAAAGTATAAATCAAAAAAGAAAAGATAAGCGTTACACCAGTCAAATCAGACACTTACTCCTTGTACCAAAAAAATCTCTACGGTCCATTGTATGACGAATCCATGAAAAGTTTTCAAAACACAAACTAGAAGAAATCCTCAAAATCGGTAACAACCTTTCACGCTTATTCTCAAAAACGATGATTCGCTATAGATTACATCAACAAACAACCCAAAAGGAAATCGAACTCTACTTGGCCAAGGAAAAACACGAATTAGATACAAGCGATATGAGGGTCACCGTACGAACATCAAAAATTTGCAAAAATAACCATATAAGCATGCCATAAGGCATAGACATACCAAAATGTACGAAGAAAAAAAGACAAATAAATGAAATATGAATCACCGACATTCGACAACCAATACAAAAACTGATGTCGCCGTCGATTAAACAAAGAAAAAGAAGAAAAAACAAGCGACTATAATTAAGACTTATACTAAGGGCTTAAATTAACCTAAAAACATAAAACCAATGATTATAAATTAGTAAAAAAATGTCAAAATAAAATAAGAGTAAAGGCATAATCAAATAAAATAACATAAAAAGAAAGAAAATTAATTAGTGAATAAATTGAAAAAAAATAAAATTAAATAAAAATGACTGAATTGCATGAAAATAAAGCTGAGAAGCCACGGTGAGAGATCCGAGAAAGAAGGCGCTGGTGGTAGGATTTCAGGTCTAGGAATTCAAGGGCATGACCCAGTTCAGAAACCTTTTCTTTCTTTTTTTCAGAATCCCCTCTCTCTCTCTATACTCTCTTTCTCGCTCTACACTCTCAGCATAAACACTTCTCCACCCAAAAATCTTCGTGATTTCGGATCAAAACAACAAAATACCTTACTGTTCTTCCTTTGTTCATCTAAAACTAAGCCTTTTGATCCCCACAAACACGAAATCAACTCTTTTTTTCTATTTTTTTTTATCAAAACAACCTAAATCCCAAGAATACTCTAAGAACCCTAAGTGTTCTTTCTTCTAAACCTAAACCTAAAATCTAGATTCGATTGAATCTACCATTCTTCACCCATCTAGGCCTACCGAGTCTAACCACACTCTTCAACACCTTTGTCGACCACCATACAACGAACTCTCGTTTTTCGAATGGAAAAGCCCTTTTCCCCTCCTTTTTTAATTCGAAATAAAAATGATGCAAAAAAATACCTTCAACAAATGCTTCTGCTCTTGTATTTCTGAGAAGATGTGTGTGCATTACATTGTTTGATTCGGCTGTATATAGCCTTTTACATGATGTTCTTGCCTAAAATAGAGTACACAAATCCTAAAATATTTCTTTGATTTCTTTCCATTTTTGCTTGATTCGATTTTGTTGATGATTCATTCCCTTTTTGCTTTGATTTGATTCGATCGTCGATTTTTGCCTTTTTTGTTTGATTTTCGATATTTAATTTTTTCCATCTTTGCTACGCTTTTTCCTTGCATGAGGGACATGGCCGAATAAAATTAGGTGACCACAAGATTGACTTTGGTACATGCGTTTGCGCGAGACGGTACGTTTGATAATGACCACTGGATGAATCGATGTTCTCTAGAGAGTTGAGGAGCTTTGAAAGGAAATCCCTTATGGAATTGTGTTCATGTATTAGGGGTGTATCTCTCGTGGACCACTTGGATGATAGATTGATGTGGTCTTTTGGCATTGAGGATGGCACTGATAATGGTTGTGCTTTTCATTGAAGATGTTGAATTCAGTTAGAAAATTTCTCAGCATGTGAATCTGGTATGGCTTTATGTTTTGGGGTGGCTCTTTTCCCCCAAAAAGAAAAAAGTATTTGATGTTTTAATTCTATAAAGGTTGCCTTCTTTTTATCAAGAAAGGGAGGAATCTCATTCATATATGGCTGTAAATGGGACAAAAATTAACCATTTGGAGCAACATAAAGGCATATCTATTGATGGTTGACATGCTGTTATTTGACTACAATTCAAATTAGGTAAATGGGTTTGGTTGCCTTGGTTCTCTTTCCACTAAAGCTATAAAAGTGCACTATTTCTTTCTCACTTTGACTCTTCAAATGACGGTTTCAGATTTTTAGTATTTAGTGTGATTTCAGCATAATATATATTCGTTTACTATCTTTTCATTGTACTTTTTTTAATTCCTAATTCTAATCTTAATTTTAGGCCAAAATGATAATTCAGTCAAACATTAAGGGCATTTTTTGGTATTATGCCTTTATATTATTCTTTTTAATTTATAGATACTTAATTTTGAACCATCATATTCATATGACCGCATTTCCTTCACTAAAACTTTATGGTTTTAAAAAATAACTTTTTGTTTTGATTTTTTTTAAATAAGTTAAATAGAAATATATTCATATGGTAATTTGCAGAATAGAACAATTATTATTTAAAAAGAATTAAAATATAACCTAAAAATATCAATGGAATATTTTTTCTCATGAGTTCTTGTCAAATAATCAATTTTCTGTGAGAAACATATCTAATTTGACCCTCGAACTCGTGAATTGCATCAATTTAGCCCTTTGATTAATGTTAGTTGTTACGGTGCTAACATGACCATTAACGGTGTTGACATGAAAATCTACATGTCAATGATGATGTGGAAGAGGGGACATATTTGAATTTCTTAATAAGTTCGAGAGTAAAATTAATTTTTTAAGAAGTTTGAAGGCTTAATTGATTTTTATTTAATATTTAAAAAATTAAGAATTTTAAAAAAATAAAATTTCAAAATATTTAAAAATCAAATACTAAAAACATGTAAAAATTTTAAAATATTAAAACTTATAAAATGAAACTTTATTAAAAAAATATTTACAAAATTTTAAAATTATAAAAGAATAAAAAATTAATTAAAAATATAAAAAAATGAAAATTTTAAAAAATATATTTTAAAAAATTTAAAATATGTATATTATTGTGTTCTAGATTTTACAGAGTTTTATTATAGGTGCAATTTTTGATCAAATAGGGTAACAATGAAGTTGACAAACTAGCAAATGAAGATATTTATCGAGCGTGTAATATGCTTTGAGTGGCTTGATATTCTATGTTTCTTCCACTGTAACGACTCAAATTTTTGAGTCAACGTTTGGGCGTTGACTTGAGTTATGGACTTTCGTGTTGGTTTAGGTAAGTAGACCCATTGGGCCAAGTTTGGGCCTTATTGGATGGGAATTAGACCTTGCAAGTTTGGGAAGTGACCATTTTGAGGCAAGGATGGAAGTAAAAGGTTTTATAGGGTAATTATACCCTTTTTAAAGAGAAGGTTGATCATCATCTTTTATGTTAGCTGTCACGCGAGTTTTTAAGGGGAGGGGACAAGAAAGCTTTGGTGAGATTGTTAACTCCTCAAAAGTACTATATATATATATATTGCTATGCGTTTGCTTAACTTTGAGTATATATTTGTGAATTTAGCTAGTAGAATCATGCATTTGCATTAAGGAGTTAAGGAATGCTTCTTTTGCTAGAGTGAAGTGGTATTTTCCTTGTTGTGGCAGGACAAGAGCAGGTTTAGCAGAGCATAACAGGACGAGAACAGTTGGCAGAAAACAAGAGAATCGGAAAAGAAATGCCGAGTCGTTGGCAAAAGTGGGACGAGGATTACCAATTTCGGTTGGCAAAAGAAGGATGGTCGATGTTAGTTAGTTAGCCGTTGGATAAAGATCTAGTCAGCCCTAAATTCAAACGAGAAGATTAGAGGATAAGAAGATAACGCATTTTTCTCAAGTACATAACCAACTTTCAAATTCAAAGCCAAATTAGGGTTTCTACGAGTGCCCATTTAAAGGAGGCCCAACGATGAACCGAGAGATTGATCAAAGAGGTTGCATCATGGTGAAGAAATAGGGCAAACTCTGGTTCAAACGGGATAAGACCGAGAGCTCTGAATATATTAAAGGCCTGCATCGATAGATCTCCTTCTTTGCCCATTTCTTTTAGTTTTAAGTCTATTTTAATGATGGTGTTATTTGAAAACGATGGTGTCTTAATTTTCCTAAATTGTTTGTCATACGATAGTTGGCATTGCATGCATATTATCCCTTAATATCTTAACAAACTTAAGAGATAACGATTAATTGTTAGGTACTAAGGTGAGAAACTTCGATAGAAGATGTTCAAGTAGATGAGCTTACTTCGGAAGTGAATCTACACCTTATGAGTAAAGAGTAGAACTTTGCTAAGTTAATTATTAAAAAACATCGCTATAGACATATAGGAGTTAATCGTAATTAACTTAGGGTATTGCTATTAACAGAGGCAATACTAACCTTAAAATCTGCTCGACAATAAAACCAAGGCTGAAAGTTATTAAATATTGTCTTTGCTAGCATAAAATCCATACATCATATGCCAACGCCAACCATCCATTTGAATACATTTGTTTGCCAATATGCCTGAACTTTTACTTTTTTTTTCTTAGTTATTTTTTCTTAAATATAGAACCCAATCCAAACTCATTTGTTTTATTTCACAAGCAATTATTGTGGCATTAAATTCTTGGACAATCCTTGTGGATACTGTTAGGATTTATGTTTTGATATAATAATTGAAAAATAGTTTTGTACTAATTTGAAAAGGTTTCAAAAATGGTTTTAAGTCCAAACAACTTGAAAATAAGTTTGAGAAGTTTTTGAGAGGTTTTGGAAATGTTTTAAACGTTTTTAAAGTAGCCAAAATGTTGTTTTCAAAACAGGCATACCGATACGGTATACCCCGTTTTGATACGGCTAAGGGTTTCTAGCTACAGTGATTTTCCAAAACTGAAAAACCGTATCGGTACAGGCTTGGCGTACATATACGGGTAGGATTGTATCGATACGTTTGTACGTATACCGATCCAAATTTCAACTACCCCCAACGGCTATTTCCCAACGACTATTTGAACTGCAGGGCGTACCAAAACGGACCAAGGCATATTGATACGACCCAAGGTGTTTCGATACGGGCAGCCAAATTATGCATAACGGCTAGTACTTGTACCGATACAGGTACCGCATGCTGATACAGAAAGCTACAGAACTGTATTTATTACGGGAAATAAAGCCTCCAACGGCTTCAATTCAATCCCAACGGTCTCCAACGGCTAGGAACTCAATTGGGAGTATAAAAAAACCCTTCAAACTTCAGCAAAAACTAATGAATCAATTGTCAACAACATTATGATGCCAAAATTGTCTTAGGGCTTTTAATTCTTATTCTTTGTATAGACAACACTTGTGAGCTTTAATTGTTATATTTGCTCAAGTGTTTAAGTTTGGGTGAGTGAGCTTAATTGTGCAAACCATCTACCTTGTGAGGGATTTCTTGTTTGCTTTGTTTTTTTTTCTTGTAAAGAGGGTTTACTCAAGCTTTGGGGTAGAAGCTTTGAGTGTGTAAAGGGTTGCCTCTTAAGCCTAGAAAAGGGGAAGAAATTCTTAGTGAATTTGGAAATCCTTAGTATGGAAGATAAGGTAGTGGATTTAGGCTTTGGTTAGAAAGCTGAACTACTCTAAATCCTTGTGTTATTTTCTTTATCTTTTGCTTCCACCACCAACACCCAAAAATTGACTTCTCCTCCACTTGGAAAGCAATTCGGTTAAAGGAATTCGAGCTCATCGACTCAACAATTGGTATCAGAGCGAGGCTCAATCGAGAAAGATTAACATCCTATTGAGGTAATCCGGCAAGCTCGACCATCAAACAAGTCAACCAGTTTCCATAGCCTTATCCATCGACAAATAGCCTTTCTTCAACGGTGATCACTATGCTTGTTGGAAGTATAGAATGATGTTCTTCATGAAGAGAAAAGACTACTGTCTTTGGGACATAGTTGAAGATGAACCGGTCGTGCCAAATTGAAGCAAGGCATAATGGAACGCGGAATATCACAAGAAAATAGAGCTCAATTGCAAGGCTTTGCACATTTTATTTTGTGCATTGGGCCCAGATGAGTATGCCAAAGTATCTTCTTGTAAAAGTGTCAATGAGTTATGAGACAAGCTTGAAGCAATCTATGAAGGTAAAAATGAGGTGAATGAGACAAAAATTGGTCTACTCAACATCGAATATGAAAACTTCAAGATGGACCCATATAAAGACATCAAGAGTATGTTCGACCGGCTCTCCACGATCGTCAACAAGCAAAAAGAACTTGGAAAAGAGATTTCAGAAGACAAACTCGTTCGGAAATTGATTTATTCACTTCCCGAATCATAGGAGAGCAGAAGACGGCTATCACTGAAGTCAAAGACTTGAAGAATCTCAAGCTTGAAGAGCTCGTAGGATTTTTTCTCACCCATGAGATGATGTCTCTACCCTTGAGAAGAGAGAAGGAGAAGATAATCAAAGAGCTAGGAATCGAAGATCTCAACATTGTAGCTCTTAAATCCTCCACATACCATCAAGAGGAATCGAGTGGGGTGGAAAGTGAAGATGAAGAGATACCATATCTCTTCAATGAGTTTTCTCGATTCATGAAGAGCAACATAGAAGAATCCAAGCATGAATCAAAGAAGAAGATGGTGGTGGATCCCCCCAAGTGCTCAAAATGCAAAAAGATGAGGCACACCAAATACGATTGCCCTTGCTTCAACATGAAGAAATCATCATCAAAGAAAGCATATGTGGCTACATGGAGTGATGAAGACTCCACCGATGAAGAAGCCAATATATGCTTAATGGCCCTCAATGAGAGGGACGTAACTTCTAACTCATCTTGTTTAAATTCAAATTCATATGCATTTGATGAGTTACAATAAGCCTATGACCAATTGATTTTTGAATTCAAAGCCTCGTTTTCTAAGAACAAAAAGTTGATTTCTAGATTGAAAAATGAAAATGATTTGCTTGTAAAAACCAATTTGGAATTTGAAGCGAAATTAAAGGATTTTGAACTTAAAATTTTGGATTTACAAAATTTGCTTCAAATGAAAGAAAAAGATCATCAAATTGAAGTAGATGATCTTAAAAAAGAAAATAATTTGATTTCCAATGAGCTTGAAAAGAAAAACAATTTTGGAAAATCAAATTTTTATCAAAGACAATCTAGTGCTCCTAAATTTTTGAATGGAAAAGTTTTTAGAAGTATTTGGGTCCCAAAAGGACTAAGTACTTCACATAAAAAAGATGAAATTGAAAAATGGATTCCTAAAGGGACTAAACTATGTGCTACTAATGTCTATGGATCCAAAGCAATTTGGATACCAAAAATCAAATGATTGTCTTTTGTAGGTGTGATAGAGCCTTGATCAACAAGTGATGAAATTGAGGGGGAGCTCTATACATACAAAGGAAGAACACTTGAAGAATGAAGGCTTCATCCTCCCTTTGATTCAAGTGTGGTAAAATTAGTTGAATTCAGTTTATTTTAATTTGATTTATTTTAATTCAACTAGTTTATCATAATTGTTGGAATAACATTTGAATGATGCTTGAGTAAGGGGGAGCCAATTTTAAAACAAAATTCATTTTTGTAATTTTTTTAACTCTCCATTGTTATTGTTCTTTAAAGTTTGAACCATTTTTGATATAACGAAAAGGGGAAGAATGTTTTGAAAATTTGATGTTTCAAATGAATAAGGGGGAGCTTATAAGATTTTCAACAATTAATCTCTTATTCAAATTTTATTTTTACTAAGGGGGAGAATCTCAAAAATAATTTTTCAAGTTGGTTTTATTATATCAAAAAGGGGAGATTGTTAGGATTTATGTTTTGATATAATAATTGAAAAATAGTTTTGGACTAATTTGAAAAGGTTTCAAAAATGGTTTTAATTCCAAACAACTTGAAAATAGGTTAAAGAAGTTTTTTAGAGGTTTTGGAAATGTTTTAAACGTTTTTAAAGTAGCGAAAATGTTGTTTTTAACACAGGCGTGCCGATATGGTATACCCCATTTCGATACGGCTGAGGGTTTCAAGCTATAGTGATTTTTTAGAACTGAAAAACTGTACTGGTACAGGCTTGGCGTACCGATACAGGTATGATCGTACTGATACGCTTGTACTTGTACGCGTACCGATCCAGATTTTAACTACCTCCAACGTCTATTTCCCAACGGCTATTTGAATTACAGGGCGTATCGAAACAGACCAAGGCGTATCGATACGGCCCAAGGTGTTTCGATACGGACAACCAGATTATACATAACGGCTAGTACTTGTATCGATACGGGTACACGTGTACCGATACGGAAAGTTGTAGAACTATATTTATTGCGGGAAATAAAGCCTCCAACGGCTCTAATTCAATCCCAACGGTCTTCAACGGCTAGGAACTCAATTGGGAGTATAAAAGGACCCTTCAAGCTTCAGCAACAACTAATGAATCAATTGTCAACAACATTATGATGCCAAAATTGTCTTACGGCTTTTAATTCTTATTCTCTGTATAGGCAACACTTGTGAGCTTTAATTGTTATATTTGTTCAAGTGTTTAGGTTTGGGTGAGTGAGCTTAATTGTGCAAACCATCTACCTTGTGAGGGATTTCTTGTTTGCTTTGTTTTCTTGTCTCTTGTAAAGAGGGTTTACTCAAGCTTCGGGGTAGAAGCTTTGAGTGTGTAAAGGGTTGCCTCCTAAGCCTAGAAAAGGGGAAGAAATTTTTAGTGAATTTGGAAATCCTTAGTGGGGAAGCTAAGGTAGTGGATTTAGGCTTTGGTTAGAAAGCCGAACCACTCTAAATCTTTGTGTTATTTTTTTATCTTTTACTTCCACCACCAACACCCAAAAATCGACTTCTCCTCCACTTGGCAAGCAATTCGGTTGAAGGAATTCGAGCTCATCAACTCAACAGATACGATACTCAGCTTACTACTATATTATTTGTCGACAGTGTATACGTGCACGCAAAAAGACCTAAACTTGGCATTATTTTACTAGATTATTTGCACTAATTCATTAATTATTTGTCAAGCGTTAGTCCGTCAACTGAGATCACCACCCAAACGCCTTTTCTTCATCTTTCTTCTTCACCCTTTCTCCAAAACACCCATGTCCATTTTGAATTAAAATAGCCAACTTTATACATCAATTCTTCCACCCAAGATTTATGATTCAAGTATGTTAATCTCCTCTTCATGAGCTTTAAGAAAAACATAATTTTGTGGTAAAAAGGTAAGGGTTGTGTTTATGGGTTTTTGGAAGTTTAAGGCTTTATGGTTGTTCCTTTGGATATTAAGGTGTAAATTTATAGCTCAGCTTATCCCTAGTTGTTATCTCATGTCTTGATTCATTTTTCATGTTGTTATGGCAAGATGGGATGTTTTGGGAGTTCCTCCAAGCATGGGTCAAGTGAGAAGGTTGAAGGGTGTTGCTTGGAAGCTTAAATCCAAGATTTATTGCTAAATGTCAGTACATCTCTGACTCCTACGATTCTTGAAGATCATAAAGTGATTGCTTTGGTTGATGTTGTGGTTTATGATTGCTAAAGTTAGGTGTTTGGTAGCTTTAAGCCTTGTTAATGGTAAAACCTGGATTAATTGTTAATAATGGGTAAAAATGGTAGGAAACCACCCTAAACAACTCCCATAAGATGTAGGTTGGGTTAAGGGGTTAAAGATTACATTTTGGGGGCTTGTGAACTGATTTTTCGAGCCTCAGAAGCTATTTTATGCTTTAATATCGGTACATAGGGAGTCCATACCAGTACCTTGTGTTCTAAATGATGAACACATAAAATTTAAAGAGATTATCGGTATAGGCTAGTTCTATTGAAATTCTAGTAGCTTAAAATGGTATCGGTACACTTTGAGCTGTATCGGTGCCTAGAGGGTATCGGTACGTATGGTCTACATACTGGTATTGGGTCAACAATCAACCCCTTCAAGTAAAATTGAGTACTAGTATACATATGGTGGGTATCGGTACCCAAAGAGGCGTATTGATACTCGAGGTTGGGTATCGATACCCACTGGGCAATCTGTTCGAGGGGTTGATAATTCAAGGACTATGGTCCAAGGGTCTTCTAAGGTAGTAAAATGAATTGTAAAATTGAGAAACTGAGATTTAACCCTCATGGATGGATGTAACATGTAATAGCTTGGTAAGTGATTAATCGAGATAACTATGATGGTTAGCGTTATGCCTTGGGGCATTTGTGATAGCTTGGCTTGGTGCCACTTACCTCTTGGTGAGGTGTATGAATGCTCGAGGAGTATGTGTTACCTTATGTTGTGGTAAAGGAATCTGGATGTCCTAGAGTTAGTACTATAGTACTTATATAAGAGGATCTGTACTTCGGGCTGAGTGATCAAGTACATCTGACATGCCCATAGGCTGAGTGATCTGGGTGCAGTTAGAAACCTATCTGTGGCTATGGTGATCTGGATAAGATAATAAACTCGATAGGTTGAGTGAGCTCTAATAACCTGATAGGCTGAGTGACCTTAGGTAAAGACTACTTGAGGCTAAAGTGATCTAAGTATGTATAGGACGTATCCATAGATGTGGTGATCCGGATATAGTCCATTTAACTTGATGGTTGTGTAAACACAAGTAACCCAATGGTTGTGTGAGCACAGATAAAGTAGGGCTTCGTTGTCTATTATGTAGATGATGTATGAATGTATTTATGTATGTTGTGTGGATGTTATGGATGAAAGCTTATGTACATGATGGCTGGGTGATCAAGGTACGGTATGAACTAACTCGATGGGCTGAGTGAGCTCAAGTAACTCGATAGGCTATGTGACCTCGAGTATGGAAAAGCTTTGTGGAAACATGTAAGACTTGTTGTAGACTTAATGATGCCTTGAGATAGGTGATCTAAGAACTCTAGCTAGTGTAGGCTAGATGATAACTCATAGATAGTAAAGCCTTATCTATGTTCTCTAAACTATATTTATCTTGCATGCTTATTTTATGATAATCGCGAGTTGTGGTAGAGTAGAAATGTACCACTGAGCTTTGTAAGATCAGCGTTCAGAATCGTTATTTCTGTTTGCAGGTTAGTAGGTGGATCGTTGATGAGGAGCACATCAAGAAGGGATTTCTTTGCACCATTTTGCTTTAGAGTACAGTGCTTAGTATTTAGTTTTGGGCTTATGTATTCATAGGACCTTACGAGTTATTGAGTCTGTAACTTTGTTGAAATTTCATTTTGTTATACGATATTTAAACTTGGAGCTCCTACTTTGTAAACTTATTCAAATACTTTTAATCACATGAATTTATGGATGATTTGATATTTTGAAAATTACTAAACTTATCGTTTTAAATGGAATTTGATGGATCATATTTTGAATGACCGGAATGTAGTACTTCGGATACGGATTGAGATCTGGATGTTACATCCATTGAAGTGGTCATTGGGATGCTTGTTGTGTAGTTGTTGGATGCTTCAATGTCATTTTTTGTTGAATCCACGTCGTTTTTTCTATAGTCTTTGACTTTTGCTATGTTGCAATAGTTTTGCACTTTGTCAATGATTATAACAGCTTAGGTCCATTAATATTTTGTTTTGTTTTGATTTACTTGTTATTGTGGTTTATATCTTGGTTTGATATTGGTCTTTTTGCGTGTATTGACAACTTCTTAAGTGAAAAATCAAGTCACCGATCGTTTTTTAGGGGCTTACTTGTTGAACTAATTAAGTGTGCGCCCAATGATTTTGTTTGTTGCGTGATTAATGTCGCCTAGAGGATAATTTTGTTTGTTGCGTGATTAATGTCGCCTAGAGGTTCCTTTTTTGTTGTGATCTGTCATAATATTTGTGCTCAATAAATATATTCCTTAGCTAGTTTATTAGCATAAGTGTTATTTTCCACGCTTGAAAATTGCACCTCATATAATGAAACCCTATAAAAATTTAAAACACAACAATATAAATGTTAAAAAGTTTAAATATCTCTTTTTGAATATGTCAAATACTTTTTAATATAATTTTATTATTTTAATACTTTATAATTTTTAAATTTTTTACTTTTTAATAATTTATAATTTATCATTTTTATATGTTTTGATATTTTTAATTTAAAATTTACTTTTTTAAAATTTTAGTCGTGTTTGAGATCCATTAATTGGCCTAGTGACTAAGAATGTTCATGTTGTCTCATCTTGTATGGGTTCAAATCCGAGCATGAAAATGTAATGCCTCTCTATTTAATCAAAAACATTATTATGTTTATTTTTATTTTTTTAATATTTAATATTTTAAATATCTAATGTATTAAATTCTTAATTGTTTACATATTATATAAAAATTAATCAAGCCATTGAACTTCCTAAAAATCAATTTTGTCCTCGAACTTCCTAAAAAAATCAAACGTTGCCCTTGTAATCACTAATTTTGTCAGGGCTTTATTCTTGTAACTTCTTATACTTATATTTGTTATATTATTACCCTTTAAAAAAAGAGAAAGAAAAAATCAACCAAAAATTGCATTACCAGTATAGTAGTATATTCTATATATTACTATGTTATTATTATCACATTTATATTACTATGTTGATATTAATTACTTTTTCTTAGCTATGTCTATCCCTTTGTTCTTATTAATTAGGTATGATATTTTAATTTTGTTTATATTATTTTTATTTATTATTTTTACTATTTTAGGTTATTCTATATTATAATTCTTTTTGTTATATTATATTACTACTATTTTATTAGCATTACTATTATATTATCTTTGTCATATCATTATTATCATTATTAAGTTATTATATTATTATTATTACATTATACTATTATTATTAAATAGTGTTATTACATCTATCATTAAACAAAAACAAAAAATAATATATAATACATAATATAAATAAAAGCCCAATTAGAATTATAAATGTCCACTTACTGTCCATGTACAATAAAATGCCCATTACCCTCAACCCATTACCCAAACCAAGCCCAAATACCCTAATCCAATCAACCAACCCTCATAAACCGGTTCACCCGTTTAACCGACCCAAACCCCGTTCTGCCTACCCGACCCGGCTAACTAAAACCTAACCCTAACTTTCCTACAAACTCTAGCCGCCGCCAACCCCTCAAATTCCAGAAGGTTCACAGTTCGGCCCTTCAGCTTCCGTGGCCGTCCAAATCACGGCCCTGTCAGCGCCACGCTGGCCACGTCTCGCCACATCACCACCATGTTAGCACCACGTCTGCCACGACAGCAGCCACGCGTATCTAGCCAAAGACAAGCCACTGGTCCCCTCCCCGTATGCCTGCAACCTGCAAAACGCCAAAATCAGAGACAGTGGATGCATGCAAGAACCAACAACAAGGCAACCTTTCTTTTGTTTTATCCTATTGTAACATCGACTATAAAAAGCCAGACCCAACATGTAAACCGAGGACGGGACTTTATAAAAAAAATCAATATAAACAAGCACATTTCGAGTCTTCTCTACTTCTCATTTTTTACATTCGAAAAAAAACAACAAACAGAGAAGGGTAGAGTTTCTCTTTTACCTTTAGGGTCGGTTCCCGTCGCCGGCCATCTACTTCTTTTCCGTTGAGGGATTCGGTTTTTTTTCGAGTGTTTTTTTTTTAAAGAAGAGGATCTAAGCTTTCGTTTTTTAAATCTAGAAAAGGATTTCGATTTTCTTTAAAAAAACAAGTCGAAGAAAAAGTTTCATTTTTTAAGATCGGTTTTGGATTCAAAAGAAAAAAAAACAAAGAAAGGGGGTTTTTCGATAACCGGCCAGCGGCGGCAGACGACGGTGTTTTCGCCGGGTTTTGGAAGGACGAGGAAGCCAGGGTTTGATTTCAGAGAAAACGATAACTTTTTTTGTTTCAAAATCTGGACGATAATGCAAATGAAAGTTTAAGGCGTTTTTTGGCCTTGGTTTTTCTTATATATTGGGGCAGTGAAACGCTGCCGTTTTGGCTAGCGAGGATCCGCGCAGTGACCCGACCCAGGGAATGATCCGCACATCTCGATATTTGGGTTAATTACCCATCAGGCCCTCCGAGAACTTTCCTTCTTTTAAATATTTTATGAGTTAATCACCATTTTAATCCCTTCTCGTTTGTTTCCCTTTTATTTTTAGTCTATTAAAATTATGTTTCATTTTAATTCTGACCCCCATTTTGTTTTTCCTTCAATTCAGTCCTTGGTTTGCGTATTATAGTTATATATTGTATCTTATGGTATATGTACATATATATTTATTATACATTATATTATACAAACTTATATGCTATAGCATTATACTATATTATATAAAGATACGTAATATATATTATACATTATGGACATAATATTATATCTATATTATATATGTTATTATTATATTATAATTTTATTTATATTATAATATATTTTTTTACTTGTATTCATTTATTTAATTGCCACAACTAACCTTTAACATCTAACTTCTAACATATAATTTCTCGTTTTTTCGCATTTAATTTACCGTATTTTATTTTACATTCTTTATTCGATCCGGTCCTTATTCCGGATTTCTTCCCATTTGATCGGGTCCATTTTCCGAACTTTTATTTTCCCGTAATTTAATTTCCACCATTTAATTTTCTTATTTCTCTTTTTGCTCAATCCGGTCCTTCTTCCGGATTGCTTTTTTGGATCTGGTCCTCTTCCGGATTTTCTTTAATTTCTACATTTATTTATTTCGCCCTTTTATTTTTCGCATCTATTTTACACATTTCTTTTTGTGTTCGATCCGGTCCATTTCCTCCGGATCTTTCTTTACCTTATTTTAACCTTTTATTTATACTTTAATTTCGAATATGTATATATTTGCTTAAATTTATTTTCTCGCATCCGACTTACTTAAATTGTTAATGCGGTGCCCTTTTATTCGATAGTAAATGTGGTCAGTATCAATCGTAGTGATGGTGGTTCTTTCGTTTATTAACGAATAACGGGGCCATGAAAATTTATTCACATTTTTAAACGGATTTTAAATTAATTTAAAATTTGAACTCGCAAAATTCCAATCAAGGCAAACTGTATTCGACTAGGTACAAATTTTGGGCAGTGTGGGGGTGCTAATCCTTCCCCATCCGTAACCGACTCCCGAACCCTTTTTTAAAAGAATCTTTGGTTTCATTTTTTGTGTCCGGTCTACCCCATTTAAAACGACCGGTGGCGACTTCATCATTTTATTTTCAAACTTTTTAAAACTTTTTCAGTCTTTATCATTTTTCAAATATTCTCCAACTTTCAAAATCCCTAAAATTTTCAAGATTCCTTATAAAGAAACTGCCGAGATTTTTTTAGCGACCTTTAAATTTTGAGGGTCGCTACAACCCCTCTGACCTCTACCACATCATCATTGACATGTGGACTGCCACGTCAATATCGTTAATAGTCGCATCAATACAATTACAATCGATGCTAGTCAAATGATTAAATTATTGCAATTCATGAGTTCGATTGCCAAATTGGATGTGTTTCTCGTGGAGAAGCTAAATTGATTATTTGGTATGAATTCGAGTAAAAATATATCTTTAGTCAAAAAAATAAATGAATGAAGGGTGAGAGGGTAAGGAAGGAGGCGAAAAATTAAACTTAGGGTAAAAATAACATATTATATATAAAGGGATATATTAGTAATTTATCATCAGTAGAGAAATTTTACTCTAGACCCAGATTCATTCTGACCCAACTTAATCCTCCCCAAAACTTGTCTCATCCTGAACTTGAGTTTCTACTATCGAGGTGAGAATCGTCGAGTATGGAAAAAATGTTATTCGTAGTCGAAAGTAATGACAGAGGCAACTTTTATCAGTAACACCCTTCCGAATATTATGAATAGAGTTAACATGCTATTTCAATTATTTATCGATATGACTCATTTTGTTGGAGCAACAACTATTAAATTATTTCTAAGTAATAATAGGAGCAAATTAATAGAAAGCGTAAATAATAAAAAATAAATTTATTGATTTTTTAATAGGACTAAATAGATTAAATATGTAAACATAAATATTTAAATGTTTTATTATAACAATCGTTAATGGTATGATGATTATTTTAGAACAAATCATAAGTTTAATCATAACATAGTTTAATCAATCTGTGACATGGGATTTTTTCCCTCCTTTGAAAAATATTATAGATGATTATAAAAAAATGATGTGTTTGTAAAAATGTGTTTACGATATCAAAAGAGAAGTCATCCAGAGACCCGGATGACGCTCCTAGCAGAATACCGTAAAAAATTTAAAAGTGAAATAGATGAAAAATGGGAAAAATTAAAAAAAATAGGAGATGAAAAATGGAGTCGCCACCGGCCACTTTGGTAGGCCGGGCACCGTAAAAATTAACTAGAGATTCAAAACGTTGCGTTAGGGAATCGGTTACGCGTGGAGAATGATTAGCACCCCACAACGCCCAAAATTAGTATCGCGTTGATCTGGTGTTGTCTTTGCAAGAAGACAAAAATTCAAATTTTAATTTAAAATTTTAATCCCCAAGAAAAAACAAAAAAAAAACAGTCTAAGGATAATATTTCTTTATCTACAAAAATCGAGGAGGATGACACCTGAATGAGTCAAGATGTCACTTCTTAACCGGTATCCGAAATAAAATAAGATATATTCCCTTAACATTGAAACGGGTTTAATATTTCAAAAATGCATATAAAAATATATTTGAAAAAGGAAATTTTATTATATATAATAATAACATAACATAATATATATATATATTATATAATTATATAACACTCACTATATAATAAGAATAGTAATATACACATATTATATATATACATAATATATAAAACGTGTAATATATAAATAACTTCCAAATAAATATAAAAAATTATACACATAATATAAAAAACGCATACACACTAATACTATAAATTATAATATGTAAGAGGAAACTATATAGAATAATAGTAATAATAATAATATAATATACTAAGTATATACATGGTTATAAAAATAATAATAAACATATTATAATATATTATGATACATAATAATAATATATTATATATACTATATACACATACTATACATTATATATACATATAGAAACACACGTATGTCTATATAATTTACATATAAGACTAAATTACATACTTTACATAAATAAATAAAAACTTAAATACTTAACATAAATATATATTAAATCATACCATACTTATATAATATTAACAAAATAAGAAAATGTATATTATATTATATTCTAAAATTATACCTTATATATTATACAAATATATAATTTTTTTTACATAATTATATACACATGTTAAGGAATAAAATATACTAAATATGCATGCAAAATAATATCTAACATAATACAATATGCATACTATATATAATATATATAATACTATAATTGTAAAAAAGATACGTACATATTTGTACATATTATATAGTAATAATAGATAAAATACTATATATAATACAAATATATATATACATACTAAATATATAATAATAATAATAAATATAATAAACTTGAAAAGTGACCAAATTAAAAAAAACAGAAACTAAAAAAACATAAAAAAGAAAGAAAAAAAGGACGATATTGCAAAATATTTAAAAGTTTCAGGGACTGCATAGGTAATTAAATCATGCGGCAGACCCAATTTAAAAAACAATTTGGGGCGGAAGGACTGGTGGCGTGATTTTACCATTAAATTTTGATTTAAATTAATTTAGTGACCCAATTGAAAACAAATAAAAACTACTAGGGACCTAGGGAGTAGTTATCCCATGCGACAGATAACTTTTAAAAAATGGGTTGGGAAGGGGGACTTAGTGCGCAATTTACCCTAAATATTACTCTAGTATATAAGTTAAATTTTGACAAAAATTTCATTATATTAGATTTCAAAAAAATAAAACCCCTAAACTCTCTCAAATTCTTTCCCTCTCCTTGGCCGAGCTTGGCTGCCGGTGGTGGCGCAGCTGTCGCCGGTGGCCGGAATACGAAAAGTCGCGACCTTTCTGACTCCTTTCGACGTCCCGAATTCGAATTCGACCTCGAATTTTCAAGAAAAAGCTCATATTCGCGTAGATCTAACAAAAACAAAGGTAATTTTTTTTTACCTTTTTATATCTGGTTCCTTCCCCCTTTTGAGTATTTTTTATTTTTTTCGAATAAGATAGAGATTTTTTTGAACTGAAACCCTCTTTTTTATATATATTCGAACTCTTTTTACATGTTCACTCCTTTTTTTACATGATTTCAAGGGTTTATATAACCCAAAAATAAAAATAAAATAATACAACTTACATGTATTAAATCTAATTTTCTTGTTTTTTTCTCTGGCTTGGTGCGGCTTGGTGGCCGGCAAGGTGGCGGCGGCTGCAAGTGGGCTAGTGGAGCGGCGGTAGTGCACAAGTGGGTGTTAGGGTTTTGGGTAATTAGGGTTAAGGGCAGTTTTGGTATTTCAGATATTAGGGTATTATTATTTATTTATTTATTATTTTTTAAATTGGATTCGTTATTTGGGCTGATGGGTAGAGTATTTAGTTGGGCTATTGGGTATGTATTTAATGGGCTAAACCCGATCAAAAATGGGTTACGACAGCTGCCCCTCTTTGCACATTGTTGTGTAACAGGAATAAGGCAAAGAAAAAAGAGTAACCATTTTTGTCCGGCCGGTCAGGGTTCCTTTCTTTGACCACCATTTCTTCTCGGGTTTCTCTTGATCTTTTTTGTCACTCTTCAAAATAGAGGATTCGTTGGGGAAGACAAAAATCTGAGGTGATCCGTTGGAGGAGACAAAACGAGCTTGGCTTGCTACGACTCTCACGACGACGCAATGCCTGGAGAAAATTTGACCTAGCTGCAACACTGACAAAGAGACAAGGTCTGAAAAACTTGATCCAACTACAACACTGACGAAGACACAGGGTCAAAAGATGAAGGTTTGGCCCAGCTACAACACTGACGATGAGGCAGGACCGGAAGTCGATGAGTTTTGATGTAGAGGTTCTTTTGTATTTTTCCCAAATGCGCATGGATCAACGATTTTGAGTTGCCTTTACCGGTAGCCGTTTGCTCTGGGCTAGTTGTATCATTCCCCTGGGTACAATCAATTTATACCAATCATGACATTGGATTTTGCAAAGGATTTATTTTCCTTCGACCATTCATGAAAATAGATTTTTGATAGACATTTGAATTATCCATTGTCTTAAACTTTACTGTGTTTAAGCACGTTATATCAACATTTCTTTCGGACTTGTCAAAATAGTTTTGATCCAGCTGCAACACTAACGAAGAGGCACGATCGAAAAATGAAGGTTCTGATGTCTGATCCAGCTACAACTCTGACGAAGAGACAAGATCTGAAAGAGTAAATTTGGCCCAGCTACAACTTTTGACGAAGAGACATGACCGAAGAAAGGTATGGTTCGACCAAGCTGCAACACCTGACGAAGAGGCAAGGTCTTGAAGTCAATGGGGTTGATCCAGCTACAGCACCGACGAAAAGGCAGGATCGGAAGTAAGTAGATTTAGTCCAGCTACAACACTGACGAAGAGGCAAGACCTAAAGTCAGTAAAAGTTGACCCAGCTACAACACCGACGAAGAGGCAGGGTCTGATGTCAGTAAGGTTGATCCAGCTACAGCACCGACAAAGAGGCAGGACCGTGATTTGACTGGGCTACAACACTGACGAAGAGGCACGGTCTAAAAGTGAAAATTTTGATCCAACTACAACACTGACGAAGAGGCTTGATTGAAATTTGGGATACTTGTTCAGTCATTCCATCAACAGAAAGACAGAATTGGATAACAGTAATTTAGGCCTTACTACGCCCTCAACGACGGAGTAAGAATGAACAACAACTTGGACTCTACCTCTCCATCAACGCAAGAGGTGAGATTGGATATCTATAATTTGGACCTTGTTACGCCATCAACGGAGGAACAAGACTGGATGAAAGAAACTTGGACCATCACTCCATCATCGCAATGGGCGGATCGAACAGCTGCAACTTGGACTCAACCTCTCCATCAACGCAAGAGGTGAGAATGGATATCTGTAATTTGGACCTTGTTACGCCATCAACGGAGGAACAAGACCGATGAAAGCAACTTAGACCCACCACTCTATCAACGCAAGGGGCAGATCGAACAACTGCAACTTGGACTCAACCTCTCCATCAAAGCAAGAGGTGAGATTGGATATCTGTAATTTGGACCTTGTTACACCATCAATGGAGGAACAAGACCGGATGAAAGCAACTTGGACCCACCACTCCATTAACGCAAGGCGCAGATCGAACAGCTGCGACTTGTACCTAACTTCTCCATCAACGCAAGAGGCAGGATTGGATTTATGTAATTTGAACCTTGTTACGCCATCAACGAATGAACAAGATCGAATGAGGGCAACTTAGATCTGGCTACATTATCAACAGAGGAACCATATTAGATGATAATAACTTGGACCTAATCACTCCATCACCAGAGGGGCGGGATCAGAGGACGAGGCTTTGATTTTTTTTATTCTTGATTTTTGAATTTTTTTTTATTTTCTTTTTCTTTTTTTTCTTTTTTTTGATTTTTTAGCTACGACTACAAGAAAAATATAATATCCGAGGAAGAATTTTGGTCTAGCTGCGACACCGACGAAGAAGCGAGACCTGGATAGGGTTGGATCTGCTATACCACTGACAAAGAGACAAGATCCGAAAATAATGGGATCCACCACACCACTGAAGGAGAGATAAGATCCGGATGAAAATTTAATCTTGCAACACCACTGACGGAGATGCGAGATTGGGAAAAAGTAGGATCTACTACATCACTGGAGAAGAGTCGAGATCTAGAGAAAACTTTAATCTATTGCACCATCCACGGTAGCGCGAGATCTGAAAGTGGAAGAGAACATTAATTAGTAATTGTTCAAAATTTTGCCATTGAGCTGGATGTTTGAGCTTGTCTGCATATTCAGCCTTCTTTCAGGGCTAGAGGTTGATCATCATGTTATTTCCCCCATGATTGAGGTTTTTCGGTCTCATTCCTAGACCTGTTTATGTGTTCCAGCCAAAAATGAATGCATGATGGATGAATGCAACTTCATGTTGTTTGAGTGTATGTTTAATCTAAATGCATGATAACTCGTATGAATGTATGATGCATGGGCAATGATGTTAAATGATCTCAATGAATGTATGAATGACTTTTTGCCCCTCAAAGGGATGCCCCTGACTTCGTTGGCTGGGTTGAGTTCCTAAACTTGTTTCACAGAGATGCCCCCAATCTTCCTTGGCTTTGATTATCTTCTTTTATCTTTTTGGGTTCATGCCCCAAAATTATTTTCATTGAACTTCGTCTAGAATGAAGCGAATTAGCTTGGAGTATATTTTTGCCTTTTCTTAAAGGATGAACGTGTTATGTTGCCCCCCAGTCAGGTATATGAATTTGTTGTGTTGGTTCATGTCAGCTTATTACTTTCAGCTCTGGCGAAATGCTACAGACGATAATTAATGCAGTTGTCTAGGGTACAAAAATCTTACTCGGCATCGGAGGCTCACATTTAGAACTAGCCGAGAAATGTCCCTGGACATTGGGCCTTGCAGAGGCATGATGTTTGTATGAATGTGGAATTTTTTTATTAAAAATGCTCATGAACTGGGCTCTTGCATAGGTTCGACATGGTGCTTAGACTTCACTTTTCTGGTAATGCTTGACACGAGGCATCCTGGGGACCGGTTTTAAAATTATAAATGTATGCATGTAGATGCAAAGTGCGTGTCATAGATGCGGAGGTACTAATTCAAAAATGGTTCCCGCGGCTCAACTTCCGAACTCACGGGATTTATTCGCAACTTTAAATGTTGCATTGATATCTAGAGTACTAGATTTTCTCCCGATAATGAATCTTTTCGAATTGGGAACCACTTGTGAATCAGTACTCATGTCAGTAAAATGCAAAAATTAAAATGATAATGTCATGCAATTAATGCAAAAATGTGATGCGATCAAAATTAGGAAATGAGATCAGTACGGATAAAAATGATCGAATTAGCAAAATAAAAATTAAAACAAATAAAAAATTGTACATAAAAAATAAACAAAATGCGCCAAAGCCCTAAAAGGGTGGCCGCTAAATGGGCAGAGTTTCGTACGGCTTTAAAAGGGTAGCTTTTACGGCTCACTATATGCGGTTCGGATCTAAAGGAAAGAGTACCTGAACTATCGCGAGGACATCGATTCGGGGGAATACAACCTTTATACCATACGGGGGTGAAAACTCCATGAAATATAAAGACCAATACTTCGAAAGTACATTACAATTGTAAGGAGGTGAAAACCCCACTTAGCGAAGTAGTCCCTCCCACTTAACAAGGTGAGGAGCACGAGTAGAAAGCTCATGCATGAATGTCAAGGGATTGAGAATTAGATCAAATCGAATTTTTGCAAGACAACACAAAATCAACATTGGCCTGATTTCTCTTAAAAAAAAGTCTCCAATGGAGTCGCCAAGCTGTGATAGGGGTTTTTCCCTCCTTTGAAAAATATTATAGATGATTATAAAAAAATGATGTGTTTGTAAAAATGTGTTTATGGCATCAAAAGAGACGTCACCCAGAGACTAGGATGACGCTTCTAGCAGAATACCGTAAAAATTTTAAAAGTGGAATGGATAAAAAATGGGATTTTTTTTAAAAAAAATAGGAGATGGAAAATGGAGTAGCCACCAGCCACTTTGATAGGCCGAGCACCGTAAAAATTAACCAGAGATTCAAAACGTTGGGTTCGGGAATCAGTTACACGTGGGGAAGGATTAGCACCCCACAACGCCCAAAATTGGTACCGCGTTGATCTGGTGTTGTCTTTACAAGAAGAAAAAAATTTGAATTTGAATTTAAAATTTTAATCCCCAAGAAAAAACAAAAAAAAAACGGTCTAAGGAGAACATTTTCTTATCTACGAAAACTGAGGAGGATGGCACCTGGATGAGTCAGGATGTCACTTCCTAACCGGTATCTGAAATAAAATGGAAAATATTCCCTTAATATTGAAACATGTTTAATATTTCAAAAATACATATAAAAATATATTTGAAAAAGGAAATTTTATTATTATATAATAATAACATAACATAATATAAGGGTAAAACTTTGATACACAGGCTGTGTAAAATTGATTTTACACAAGCTTGTGTATTTACACTATAAAAACCTAAATCCTAAATTCCTATCCCTAACCCTAAAAAATTAAACCCCACACTCTAAACCCTAAACCCTAAATTCTAAACACTAACCTTAAATTCTAAACCTACAACCTAAACCCCTAAACCTTAACATGTGCCTTTTAGTTTTAGGGGTTAGGGTTTTAGTTTAGGGTTTAAGGTTTAGGGTTTAGGTTGTAGGGTTTAGAATTCAAGGTTAGTGTTTAGAATTTAGGGTTTAGAGTGTGGGGCTTAGTTTTTTAGGGTTAGAGTTGCGAATTTAGGATTTGAGTTTTTATAGTGTAAATACACAGGCTTGTGTAAAATTAATTTTACACAGCCTGTGTGTCAAAGTTTTATCCAAATTATAATATGTAAGAGGACACTATATAGAATAATAGTAATAATAATAATATAATATACTAAGTATATACATGATTATAAAAATAATAATAAACATATTATAATATATTATGATACATAATAATTATTATATATACTATATACACATACTATACATTATATATACATATGGAAACACACGTATATCTATATAATTTACATATAAGACTAAATTACATACTTTACATAAATAAAAAAAAACTTAAATACTTAACATAAATATATATATATATATTAAATCATACCATATTTATATAATATTAACAAAATAGGAAAATGTATATTATATTATAAAATTATACCTTATATATTATACAAATATATAAAAAAAACTTTACATAATTATATACACATGTTAAGGAATAAAATATACTAAATATGCATGCAAAATTATATCTAACATAATATAATATGCATACTAAATATAATGTATATAATACTATAATTGTAAAAAAGATACGTACATATTTGTACATATTATATAGTAATAATAGATAAAATACTATAAATAATACATATATATATATATGCACACTAAATATATAATAATAATAATAATAATAATAATAATAATAAACTTGAAAAGTGACTAAATTAATAAAACAGAAACTAAAAAAACATAAAAAGAAAGAAAAAAGGATGACATTGCAAACTATTTAAAAGTTTCAGGGAGTTTTAGGTAATTAAACCATGCGTCAGACCCAATTTAAAAAACAATTTGGGGTGTAAGGACTGGTGACGTGATTTTACCATTAAATTTTGATTTAAATTAATTTAGTGACCAATTGAAACCAATTAAAAACTCCCAAGGACCTAGAGAGTAGTTATCCCATGTGGCAGATAACTTTTAAAAAATGGGTTGGGAAGGGGGGACTTAGTGCGCAATTTACCCTAAATATTACTTTAGTATATAAGTTAAATTTTGACAAAAATTTCATTATATTAGATTTCAAAAAAATAAAACCCCTAAACTCTCTCAAATTCTTTCCCTCTTCTTGGCCGAGCTTGGCTGCCGGTGGTGGCGCCGCCGTTGCGGTGGCCGGAATACGAAAAGTCACGACCTTTACGACGTCCCGAATCCGAATCCGGCCTCGGATTTTCAAGAAAAAACTCCTATTCGCGTAGATCTAACAAAAACAAAGGTAATTTTTTTTAACCTTTTTATATCCGTTTGCTTCCCCTTTTTGAGTATTTTTTTGTATTTTTTTCGAATAATATAGATTTTTTAACTGAAACCCTCTTTTTTATATATTCGAACTCTTTTTGCATGCCCACTCCCTTTTTTTACATGATTTCAAGGATTTATATAACCCGAAAATAAAAATAAAATAATACAACTTGCATGTATTAAATTTGATTTTCTTGTTTTTTTCTCTGACAGGGGCGGCTTGGTGGCGGTGGTGGCCGGCAAGGTGGCGGCGGCGGCGGCAGTGCACAAGTGGGTGTTAGGGTTGTGGGTAATTAGGGTTAGGGGCAATTTTAGTATTTCGGATATTAGGGTATTATTATTTATTTATTATTATTTTTAAATTGGATTGGTTATTTGGTCTGATGGGTAGGGTATTTAGTTGGGCTATTGTGTATGTATTTAATGGGCTAAGGCCGGTCAAAAATGGGTTATGACACATACAAAGAAGTCAATAATGTAGAATAAGTGGTTAAAACTCTTAGGTGATATATTTCTAGAGCAAAATTATCTTTTCCCTAAGTAAAAAATGTTAAAAAAACAACAATACAAAGAAACATTTTAAAACAATTTATTGACATTTTTTAAACTTTGCTCTAAATTTTAATTAGACACAAAAATATAGCTCAAAAATGAAATTCATACCAACTATACTAGGTACTTTTGGAAATTTACAATAATATTTCTTTTATTAAAACTACTGACAAGAAATTAAGTCAGTTTAAACGAGGCTACATTTGTTTAGACATAGGTTACCAAATGGGCTATTTTTATTGTCAGAATAGAAACTAAATAGCTCCGATCATGCTGATAATTAAGCAGTTTCAAGATAATTTCTTAGCAGGGGAATTACCATACAAGCATAATCACTAACAGATGTTACGCAACCATCAAAGACCATGCATAAAAACAGCATACTTTATAATGAGATTGTATGCTATTTTCTCTATATGTAATATATTTAATACTTTCTCTAAACTCTATATTTATAGATATAAAACATAAATATTATATAGATGTCTAATCTTAATAGACATTAAAATCACAATAATAAAGTACATAAAAAATCATATTTAACATATAGAATTTTGAGCAAGAATATTTGTCCGGTTGATCAAGCTGTTCATATTTGTTCCCTGTATTTTTTAGGTCATGGATTCCAGACTTACTAGAAACACTCTATTTCCTTCTCCTAGAATTATCTCCTTTCCCTCTCCTCTAAGTAAGGTTAGGATTAAATTTAAGATTTTTGTAAAAAGGATATATATAGAATTCTAATTATAATAGGCATACATAAATAATAAATATTTATGACAAAAATACCTTTTTTAAATATAAATTATTATATATTTATAATTTTAAAAATCTAAAATTATTATATGTTTTATAATTTTGTGAAATCTGATATCATATATTTTATAAATACATTAAATAAAAATCATTTATAAAATTATTATACATATAAATTATTATATATTTATGCCACTTTTGGTTGGAGTGTTATTTATCCCTCATGTTTTAGTATATGTGTTAAAAATAAACCATAAAATAGAAACGAGTTCGAACTTTAGAGACGACATTGTTGAAAGGGAAAACTCCAAATCCCGAATATGAATCATAAAATAGATATATATTATACTAAAAAAAACTAATTTTACTCTGTAATTTTTAATCACTCACAAGACTTAGATTAAACAAAGAGAATGAAGAAATAGTTTTATTTTGAATATGAATTATTTTGTACTTGAATTTTTACTCATCTTCTGAATTTTAAACTTAAATTTATACTAACTATATTTTCGGATAATTTATATTTTAGATCGTTAAACTTAACGTTAACATCATTCAACTTTTATTATGAATAACTTAACTACTTAAGTCACTTATACTAACATCATTAAATAATTCTAATGAAAAACGGAAATTGACATTTTTACTTAACATAATTTTCACATATTACCATCAAGTAATGCTTAATTGAAAATATAAATATTTTTATTAGACTTTATAAAAAGTTTAGTTATTTCTTTTGATTTATTTAATGAAATAATTTTAAAAATTCTCACAAAAACTATTTAAATTATCAAACAAACATTACTTAATGATATGTGAAAAATATATTACATAAAAGTGTGAATTTCAGTTTTTATTTGTTAGAATTATTTCATGATGTTAGTCTAAATGAAACAATTTATTAATAATAAAAGTTGAATGACATAATTCAATTAAATTAAAGGTTTATGATCTAAATGAAATCAAATGTTAAATTCAATGATATAAAATATAAAGGCTTAACTACAAAACAAGTGCTCAAACTATGTTACTTTTCTTTTATTAGGCGTCTAAAGTATTTTTTGACTGAAATAGGTACATTACATTTTATTTTGGCTTGTTTTAAAGTCAATCTGTCAAAAAAATTCATCACCCAATTATAACTTGACACATGATTTTATTTTATTTTTCGAAAACAAACTGAAAAGAAAATAAATTTAAAAATATCTTGAAAATTTCAAAAATCACAAAATAGATACAAAACTCTAAAACCCCAAATTTTAAACCTAAAATTAATGTCATTAGTGTAATCACTAATTTTATCCGGGGGTTTTATTTTTGTAAATATTTGAATAATGGGCCTTTATTGTTGTTACTTCGGTTATAATTATTAGTTAAAAATTATATTACTAGTATTGTTATTAGTGTAATTACTTGCTATTAGTTATATGTCATTTAAAAAAAAGGAAAAAAGAAGAAAGAAAAATTTCTCAAAAATATTTTATTTAAGGGTATAACTATTATTATTGCATTATTATATTATGATTATATTATTATTATTAAACAAAAAAACAACACAAAAATTTTATTAGATTTATTAATATTTTATTCGATTTGAATTAGTATATTATATTAATTATTATTCTATTATATTATTATATTATTATTACTTATTATATTATTAAAACAAAAAATAAAACAAAACAGTTTAAATAAAAAGCCCAATAGAATAAATAAGTAATAAAGCCCAAGTCTTAGTTTTCAGTCCATTTACAATTTTAAACCCAAAAAACATAATAAATACATGTTAGTCGGCCCACTAAGGCCTAGATTTGAACTAAACCCTAATCTGCAAAAATATCTAATACCCTAACTTCTTTTGTTTGTGCAGTTACATCACAGCCGTCAGATCTAATCCAGATCTGACAGTCCAAATTGAAGGAGATGAAGCCTCCAGAATTCCACGCACTACACGCGCGTCCGCTCGGCTGCCCTCACGCGCGCGTGAATTGCATGCCTTGACTCTCCAGATCTCCACGCGCGGCTTTTCAGACCCTCTAACGTCTCGGCTGCCGAAACCATAGCCTTTGCTGGTCCCCTCCTCTCCTCATGTGGCCACGTTTCCCAGATAACCAAAAAACACATGAACATCAGCAAGAAAATCAAAGGCAAACAGAAGCTAAATAAGCAAAAATCAAGCATATATCGGCAGATTTTAGAGTGTAATTAGAACGAGTTTTATTCAATTTTGCATGTAATAATTTGGGATATAAAAAAGAACCGAAATGAACATTGTAAGACAGTTTTTGAAGTTGAGAAGAAATACAAAAAAGAACCCTTTAGAGGTATACTATTTGATTTTTGTTGTGCATGCATATAGGAGATAGATCCAAGGTTTTCCAAAATATTACCTTTTTGTTTCGTGACCGTTTATCTCCCTCGTGATAAGCCTTCGGCCGTCGTGCCTTCAAAGGGTGAACGGGGGAGCGTCGGCTGAGTTTCCATGTTCGAAACGAACCGCTTTTCTTTTAAAAAAAAATTTGTTTTTTGTTCGGTTATCCCTAGATCTAGGTGGGAAAGGACTGTTTTTGACAAAACTAAAGTGTTTTTTGAGGGTTACGCTTGAAGGGAGGAGGCTTTTAGGTTTCTTTGAGGTTTTCGACCACCGGTAAGCAGTGGCTGGCGCGACGGAGGAAGGCTGTCTTCTGAGTTTTGGCGGTGGGTTGGGTTGAGTTTTGAGAGGAGAGTCCAGAGAGTTCAAGCTCTATGGTTTTCAAAAAATGAGAATGGATTTCTAAATAGCAAAAAATTGTCGTTTAAGGCAAAATAGTTTTTTATATGTTTTGAAGAAAAGAACAAATGGTTTATTTCCTTCTTAAATGCTTTCGCGTTTTTGAAATTACCCCAGGAGGGTTTCCCCCTTTTTAAATAACACACTAAGTCCTTTAAACTTTTTGAATCTTTATGATTTGTCCGAAAATCGAACTGAATCATTTTCAAAACGGTTTTATTGCACCCAAGTCCTTCTAGTTTTAACCCGCGTTTATTTAAGCCATGAATCTAAATTTATTTCGTTTTTAAAAAAGGGTTTAATACCCGTCTTGGTGCCATGTTTTCTTGAAAATCCTTTAAGCTACCCTTTTTCCAATATTTATAGTTTTATTTTGGCTCCTCCTTGTCTGTTAAAATTACTAATTAAACCTCTGGTTTTGTTATGCTTTCTAATTTGGCCCTTATACGTACATATTTATTTGCTTCTTTTATGTGTTTATTTTATATCTAATATATACATGCATATATGTCGCACCATAGTTTGGAATTCCATGTATCCTGTCTA
Source organism: Hibiscus mutabilis (assembly GCA_019671005.1). Lineage (NCBI taxonomy): Eukaryota > Viridiplantae > Streptophyta > Magnoliopsida > Malvales > Malvaceae > Hibiscus > Hibiscus mutabilis. The sequence continues at coordinate 31,231,399 of CM033739.1, read as the reverse complement.
CTTGCTTATACATGTACTTGTTCTTAAATCTTTCCTTGATTCACTGCCTTTATTTTACATATATGTTTGTTTTACATGCTGTGTTTTTTTATGTTGTTGTATAGTTTCAATTAATGCATAAGCCACTGCCAAGATGGGTCGGGGTTTGTTTCCGTGTATATAGATATGTACATATTAACTTGTTTCCTTTGTATGTATTATGTATCTTATATATGAGTTTTGTTTTAAATTTCATCATGTTTGTTTGTACTCCTTTTTAGTGTTTCTTTAGTTTAGGTTCTTTAGGATTAGTTTTAGAAATTTAATTTAATTAATTTAAACTATGCGCTCGTTTTATTGGGGCATAGGCTTTAAATTAATTAAATTAAATTTAGCATTAGGGTTAGAGCCTTAGTTAGACTATAGGTTCAAATCTATCTAATGCATTTAAATTCGCCATTGGCTCATTGGGGTAAATGTTAAATGTATTAAATTGGTTGAACAATTCTTAATTTTTTAGGGGTAAAATTGGAATTTCACGTAGATAACCTAATTCAAAATCATGACTAGTTAATTCAATTGATTTTGGATAGTTTCCCTGGCTCATTGGGATTCTAGTTCAAAATTAATTGAATTGATGGTTTAAGATAACCAATAAAATGTTAGGTTCTTTTTAGTTTTTAGGATTAATTAATTTAGGGTTAATTAATTTAGGGTTAATTGTTAGTATAATCTAGTTAATACTTAGACCACTAAATGAATTTCCAATAACTTGGGCCTTCTTAGGTTAGGACTCTAGTGGGCATAGGGCTTTATTTTTGTGCCTTTCTATGTCATGCATCTCAATTGTCATTCATTAGACCTTTAATATTTTAATTGGACATTGCATGTAATTAATCAATTTAAATTATAGAACGAAGATATTTATTAATTCCGATATTTGCGTCGTAACAGTCCTGACTTATTGGATGTTGACCAAATATTCGAATTAATCCATATCGTCTAAAGGTAATTTAAAACGAATTAAAATTTTGACAAGTCATTTCATCATGTTTAACTGCTTGCATCATGCATAAAGGTGATGAACGAAGTTCGAACCATAAATTAACACGGTAGTCAGGCTTATTCGATGTCAGTTTAATCTATGGTCCGAAGTTTCATCATCCTTATTAATTAAATGTTTAATTAATTCGAATACACCAATTTGACCAAGCCCGTCTAATTAAAGTTTATTTTCAATTACGAACAGTTTAATTAAATTCAATTTAAATTTCGATAGTTTCCATCAAATTAAAAGCAACATATATTTTGGTACCGATTTCCGGGCGTGATGGGGGTGCTAATCCTTCCCCATGCGTAACCAACTCCCGACCCCTTTTTCGAGCGAATCTCTAGTTTTTATGGTGTCCGACCTACCTTAGTGGCCGGTGACGACTCCAAGTCTTTTTGTTTTCAAAAATACGATTTTTAAAGGACTTCCCCATATTTTCAAATATTTTCCAAAAGATAAAAGAAAATCAAATTACAAACCTTTTTAGTGACTTTGAGAAATTTTAAAAGGTCGCTACAACTGGCGACTCCGTTGGGGACAATTTTTGTTTTTACAAAATTAAAAAGAGAGTTAAGCCAAGAAAATCTATGTTGCTTTTAATGATGGAAATTTTGAAATTTAAATTGACTTCAATTAATCCGTTTGTTTTTGAAGATACAACTTTAATTGTATGGGCTTTGATAATTGGTGGTTTTGAATTAATTGTTCATTTAATTTCTAAGGAATCACTGACATGTGTTGCATCATGATCATCAAGCTTTATACCCGAGCTTTGTCTCTTGAGTGGGAGTGAAACGCCACATACCCAAGTGAGTAGCCCTCCACGGTCGGTAATTCACTTCTGAAGTCCACGCCTTTTGACAAGTGAGCAGCCCTCCACGTCACTAGGTCGTGCATTCCTTTGAACTGAATCCAATTCGCAAGCCTGTAATGGGCCAGAATTAGGGATCTTGTTGTCTTAGTAGGTGGCAAGATAGGTTTGGGTACCCTTTCTAGAACCAAACCCATGTGTGAGAACCTAGGAGCCCACCCCATTAGAGCCATGTGGACAACCATAGTATTTTAGAATTTATGTGGTTAGGGTTTTCTTTTCGTTATTCTAATTCGTGTTTTTCGTATTTTCAAATTTGTTTATTTCGTTACTAACACATTTCATTTGTTTTTTTTATTCTTTCCCCCCATTATGATTTGTTTTGCATATATTGTCATATCATGGAGACAACACTGATTCGGAAATAGTCTGAACTTAAAGACTTGATCAATGAGGGACTTAGTTCGTAGCACTGATGAGAAGAACTCCAAGGTACAAGTATGGTTCAAAGGTGAGCAGCTTCATGATGGAGACAATATCTCTACCAGACATAGGTCAGTGACGGCGGCTGAAACTTTCATGAACACCGAATACAATGATATGTCGAGATTGAGACCAGTATGGCACAGTTGGGATTACAAAGTAAAAGTTCTTTCAGAAGCAAATTTGGTGACATAGCATACCTGTTAGATGTTCTAGTCGATCAGTCACTACTTCAAGCCTCGGTGGGATTTTGGAACCTAACTTACAGTTGCTTTACAATTGGCAACTTCGATTTGACACCGATGATCGAGGATCTAGAGACCGAGGCCCCAACAATTTAAAGACCAAATGGCGAGCTTTAGGGGGCAATTCAAGCGCACCGGATGCCTATGATGGAGATGTTTTAGTTTGTCGCTTATACCATTTGGAGGCAAGAGCAAGATTTGGCACATTTCATGACCTAGATGTAAGAAGTTTCCCGAAAGGTGCAGTCCTAGCGAAAGATGCTACCGAGCTCCAAGAATGCGTGGACGACGAATCCGAGGAAGGAGAGAAGTTTGCTTGGATCTCGAGAGAGATTGTTGATTTAAGTGCCAGCCTAGAACCGTATGCGTAGCAGTGTTCTTTGAATTGATGCAATGGAACAACGTTTCCATCGATGGCAGTTGTTTAACGAGGATATTTGCCAAATCAATGTTTCTTTTTGCATTCATGCATGTTTACATTGTCATATTTGTTTGCAAAAATTGCTAAGTTGAAATTGATTAAGAATTTTTATGAAATTTTTTGGTTCTTCGTGTTCGCATTTCATTCATGACCTTTAAGTGTTTGCTTAATCACTTATGTTGCATATCATGTATTAATCCAGAACAATAAAATTTAATTGTTGGGGATCCCGTTCCAGTGGCCAAAGATTCGACATCAAAAGAAAGCAAATGGAAGAAAGTTTTGCTAAAACGGGATCCAGTATAAGGGCAGCATTCACTTCTAAAAATAGAGGGAACGAATGAAGGATTTCCAGCCAATACAGCTTCAGAAGCATGAATACCCTAGTGGCTAGGGTTGATAAGCTTGAACAGCTTCAAGAACATCTAATTTGGAGCCAAAGAGAGATGATGACACATATGAAGAAGCTTCAAGAGGAAACCAGGGGGCAATTCGATGAATTGATGGGTATGATGGTCTAGGGAAAGAGTTTGGTAGAAGACTCCTTGGTGCAAAAGAAGGTCGAATAAACAAGTGAGAGTTGGGATTGTGATTTTACAACAAAAAAGATTTTGTCTGAGGAAGATCTAGCCATCATCAACCAATACCAGGTGGCCTGCACCGCTTCTGAGTGTCCCACCGAGTTGGTATTAGACAAAATCAAAGACCCTCTCCTAAAAATCTCGTCTTCTTCAATGGATGGAGAACCTACTCGCAAGCGATTCAAGAAAAGGGATCACGGGGCCCCGAAGAACCTTACATCCTCCCAACCTTAAGCTACAGCTGGAAGTGCTCAAGGTCTGAATAGAAAAGAAGCAATGAGACCTAAGAAAAAGGATGAAAAATTCACCCCGCTACCAATCTCATACACAGAGTTGTATGCATAATTATACAAGGCAAATTTGGTCCGGCCCTACCATGTAGTCCCCCTACCCATCTTGGTATGATGCTAATGCGCATTGTGAGTATCATGCCGGTATTCCAGGATATTCAATTGAAGACTGCCAGGCATTCAAGAAATATGTCCAGAATATGATAAAGGTTGGAGTACTGCAGTTGGGTGGGTCAAACACAACCACTAATCCATTTCCAAGCCATGGAGGTCGAGGCGAATGCTCTTGAGGAGGACAATTGAAACATGATAGGTCGGGGTGAATGATCAGTGCTACATTGATCAAGGATCTCTAATGCATCTTATCCATGCTTTTAGGTGTCACTTTTTTCGCTTTTTTTGCATGTTTTTCTTTTGAAAGTTATGTGTGCAATCAACTTTGCTACTCTTTGCCCGAAGGTAGCAATGATCTTTTGTAAGGGCATATGTCATGTTTACATTTTCTGTTTTAATGAATGGATGCATTTTTTGAGTAAATATATATGTATATTCTTTCTTACCCCCGTAGAGTCTCAGATATCATATACATGACGCGACATTGATTCTAATGAAGGATCAATTGAATGTTGTGATCACGATGAAGTATGATTTCCTGCTCAGCCCGCTCTGGTCAGTAAAGCGCAAGACGCAAGATTACTACTCCTTCGATGATGTTCGATGATAAGAAAATCTCCTAAGAAAGACTAATGAAGCAGTTGGAATATGGGAATTCTTTAAAAGAAAAAGAATAAGAAAAAGAAAGAAGAAATTCTGTTAAGAAATGAACAATTAATGGAGTTGGGGAGGAGAACAAATCTAATAAGGGACTAAATTCCATCTGTTCAATGCCTCAATATCAGAGATAAATCTCTTAAATTAATGAACGATCCAATAAGCCACGGAGCATCCTGATGGAGCTGTAAGGGGAGAACAAATCTAATAAGGAGCTAGGCTTCACCTGTTCAATACCCATGCGTTAGAGATGACTCTTTGAAGGCACTGACACGGTATTAATTGTAATTGAAAGTATATACATGTACTAAGTTTAAATTGATTTTTTACACTCAATGTGTTAAACAAATTCAGAAACAATGAATGTATTTTGGAGAAAAGTAATGCGAACTAGAAGGAGTAGTTTTCAAACAGATCAAGCAAATACCATAATCATGAGGATGAACCAAGCAATCTGGCCGGAATTTCACTACTATCGCCACAACATTCAAAGGCAAACCATTGATCACCGGGGGATTAAATCTAAGTCTCTATTGCATTTGATATCCGGGGCATTCTATTTTTTCGTTGATTTTGATTTTGTATATTAATACAAAAAGTATCCTTTGTTGAAATGATAGCCAGCAAACTAAAATATAAATAGATAGATAAAAAAAAGAAAAGAAATATAAGAAAAGAGAGAGAAATTGAGAAAGAAAAAAAGAGAAAGATAGAGAGAAAAAAGGAAAGGAAGAGATATGAAAAAGAAAGGAAGAGAAGAGATAGAAAAGAGAGAAAAGAAAAGAGAGTAAGGTTTCTTTATGTTGTTGTATAGAGTTTAGAATGCGTGGTTAAGGATGCACATGATCAGCCTAATACAGAACTTGTCTGTGATTCTAAATAAGACAGTAGCAAGGACTCAAAGTGAGTGTTTGTCACAATGCCTTGATTAATTTAGAAGAATGAAGATTAAATTTATTGAAGAAAGGAAAAGTTTGAGACCTAGAGGGCATGTTTTGGGCCTACCATTGAAGAAAGATCCTTCCATTGGATCAAATGCGAAAGTTAACGGCCAAACCTGAAGATGAGATAAATTGTTACCAAGATCTAGAAAGAAGAAAATTATTCTTCTGCATGGCTTATAAGAAATAGTTTTAGGTCAAAGATGTATTTGCGAAGAATAAAAGCCAGATTCAGCGTACTGCACAGTTCAACGACTCAACTTGATTGTATTTGCAAAGTGATGATTGAGTCTTATTAAAGGAATGAAGGCTGGGAGATTTCGGGGGCATATTTACAGCCCAACATTGAGATGGAAGAAAGATCATCCCGTTGGATCAGAGGAAAATAATAGCCCAGTCCCGAACCGAAGAAGAACATATTGGGAATTTGCGGAAGTTGTTTCAAAGGTTGAGGAAATACCAGTTAAGGCTCAACCTGTCCAAGTGTACCTTTGTAGTCACATCCGAAAAACTCGTAGGCTTTGTGGTTAGCCGGAAAGGGATCGAGATCGACCCTGATAAAGTAAAAGCAAATCAAGACCATCCGCCACCTCAAACTTAGAAGAAGGTTTGAGGATTCTCGGGAAGGCTTAATTATAACTGACCGGCAAGTGTGATCCTATCATCAGGCTATTTCAAAAGAATGACCCCTGAACATAGGATGAAGATTGCTAAGAGGCCTTACACAAGATTAAAAAGTACTTGACCAATGCTCAAATCTTGGTAACACCAGTACTAGGCAGGCCGTTAATTCTGTACTCAATGGTATTCGATAATTCGATGGAAGGTGTGCTAGGATATCATGACAAGATGGACGGATCCACTGAAATTTTTGATAGAGACACCAGTACTAACCAGAAGAATGGCCTGTTGGCAAATAATGCTATCTGAGTTTGATATCGTCTATGTGAGCCAGAAAGTAGTAAAAGAAAGTGTGGTAGCAGATTTGTTGGCAAGCCGCACCTCAGATGACTATGAGCCGCTAGATTTTAGTTTTCCAGATGAAGACCTGATTGGTGCTTTAGGTTGAGGTGAGGTCCACCAATGAATTGTGGAAGCTCTATTTTGATGGGGCATTTAACGCCCTAGGCCGTGGGATAGGGGCAGTAATAATTTCCCCTGATGAGGTTTATTACCAATTTGCCAGTAGGATGGGGTTCTTTTGTATAAACAACATAGCCGTGCATGAGGTTTGAGTCGTGGGACTCCAAGTGGCCATAGACAGGAAGATTAAGCTGCTTCAGGTTTGGGGATTCATTTTTGGTAATCTACGAACTCTGAAAGAATAGGTCAGAAGCTCGCCAAATACTATGATTTGGTCCAAGAATTGATTAGGAATTTTGAAGAAATCAGCTTTACTTGTCTACCAAGAGAAGATAATTAGATGGCTGACGCCCTAACAACTCTGGTCGCCATATTTGAGGCAAGCCCGACCACCGAAAGGAAGCCGTTTGAGATGTAAAATTTTGAGGTACTACCAAGGTAACGAAGAAGAAGAACGGCTCTTCAAATGGCCTTGTGGTTGGATTGTTAGGCCAAAGATCTACATGGTTAGCCTAGAATGAAAGAATAATTTATCAGTGGTTAGAATGAGAATAATCAGACAGTTCGGTGATTGGAATTAACTTTGTGCTGTAAGATTTTGTATGGCTCAAAATAGTGAAGACTTGAGACCTTATCGAAAAGAATGAAGATTTTTGAACTTGGGGCATGGTGTTCACTCCAACGTTAAGATAGAAGAAGGCTCATGGTGGAGAGTGTTAGAAGAGGTAACAGTTGAGCCCAAGCAAAGTAAGGGCGACATTACAAAATGATAGATTCTGTATGACCAGTGTAAGGCAACAATGGCCTTTCAAAATAAGACGAAAGATGAAGACTCGATAAAGAAAGGAGAAATACTTTGTTTGGCTCTGAAAATTTAAAATTTAACCCTGTCAAAGAATGGAAAGCTTGGAAGCTTATGGGGCATGTGCCCATCCCTAGGCCGAGGAAGAATGAGGCTCATCATAAAGAGTCATAGAAGAGATAACAGTCGAGTGAGGGTGATGCCATGAATTTGGATTTCAGCAAATGGTAGATTCGACTCTAACCAGGCCAAGTCAACGATCCTTTCAAGAGGAAACAAGGGAGAAAGATTCAGTAGAGATAAAGATAATACCTTGTTTGGTTTAGGAAAGTGAAGATTGGACCTATTAGAAGTAGGAAAAGTTTAGGGGCATGGGTTCACCATAATGTTGAAGACCCCGTCATGAAGAATCATGGAAGAGACAACATTTAAGTCTAAGAGGAGTAGGGACAATGATCTAGAATTAGACCTCAAGAAAGCGACAGATTGTGTTTTGACCAATGCAAATTAGCCACGTCCTTTCAAGATAAGAAAAATGAAGAATCTCCCAAAGACAAAAGGGTCTGTAGAAGCTAAGGGTGACCGGCCAAAAAACAAGGGTTTTCCACAACGATTCTAAAAAATGATTCCACTCATACATCATGAATAGTTAGACATCATTAAGGTAGGAGCATGCTAACTAGCATCATCAAATCATTGTGTCTGTTTCTTTCAGGAATTTGAAAAACAACAAAAAAGAAGAATTAGATTCCAACAATGAGTAAAGAAATCTTAGCTATCTAGGAGCTACAAACATACCAATACGAAGAAGATCGAAGGCGTGAAGACTCAAAGCGGGATATTTGGTGTCAAGATGACCAGCAATCGGGACATCAACATGAGGGATCCTCAAGGAGAGAGACCACTCCATGCCAAGACAAGGAAGATCGGGGGCATTTCAGAAGACTCAAAGAGGGATATCTGGTGTTAAGACGGCCAACAATTGAGACATCAACATGAGGGATCCTCAAGGAGAGAGACCACTCCGTGCCAAGACGAGGAAGATCGAGGGCATTTTAGAAGACTCAAAGTGGGATATTTGGTGTCAAGATGACCAGCAATCGGGACATCAACAGGAGGGATCCTCAAGGAGAGAGACAATTTCGTGCCAAAATGAGGAAGATCGAGGGCATTTTAGAAGACTCAAAGCGGGATATCATTTGGTGTCAAGACGACCAGCAATCGGGACATCAACAAGAGGGATCCTCAAGGCGAGAGATCACCCCAAGCCAAGGCGATGAAGATCGAGGGCATGCTAGAAGACTCAAAGCGAGGTGTCATTTGGTGTGAGACGATCGAGGCATCATTGTAGGGGCTTCACTTCTTCGAGCCTTACATGGGAAGAATTCGAAGCTCTGGAGTTCTGGAAGAGGAAGGGCGAACGATTCTACTTAGGAAGGACTCGCAGCTTGGAATCTCCAGACAGGGAAGTCGAATAAAATTAGTGCTTATAGTCTTTGCTTTATCCTTATTTTACAAGGATAAACAAAGAGGGGCATCTGTAATCACTAATTTTATCCGAGGTTTTTATTTTTGTAAATATTTGAATAATGGGCCTTTATTGTTGTTACTTTGTTTATAATTATTAGTTCAAAAAATATATTACTAGTATTGTTATTAGTGTAATTACTTGCTATTAGTTATATGTCATTTAAAAAAAGAAAAAAAGAAGAAAGAAAAACTCCTCAAAAATATTTTATTTACGGGTATAACTATTATTATTGCATTATTATTTTATGATTATATTATTATTATTAAACAAAAAAACAACACAAAAATATTATTAGATTTATTAGTATTTTTATTCGATTTGCATTAGTATATTATATTAATTATTATTCTATTATATTATTATTACTTATTATATTATTAAAACAAAAAAACAACAAATCAGTTTAAATAAAAAGCCCAATAGAATAAATAAGTAATAAAGACCAAGTCTTAGTTTACAGTCCATTTACAATTTAAAACCCCAAAAAACATAATAAATACATGTTAATCGGCCCACTAAGGCCCAAATTTGAACTAAACCCTAATCTGCAAAAAAATCTAATACCCTAACTTCTTTTGTTTGCGCAGCTGCATCACAGCCGTCAGATCTAATCCAGATCTGACGGTCCAAATTGAAGGGGAGGAAGCCTCTAGAATTCCACCCACTACACGCGCGTCCGCTCGGCTGCCCTCACGCGCACGTGAATTGCACGCCTTGACTCTCCAGATCTCCAAGCGCGGCTTTTCTGACTCTCTGACGTCTCGGCTGCCGAAACCACAGCCTTTGCTGTTCCCCTCCTCTCCTCATGTGACCACGTTTCCCATATAACCAAAAAACACATGAACATCAGCAAGAAAATCAAAGGCAAACATAAGCTAAATAAGCAAAAATCAAGCATATATCGGCGAATTTCAGAGTGTAATTAGAACAGTTTTATTCAATTTTGCATGTAACAATTTGGGATATAAAAAAGAACCGAAACGAACATTGTAAGACAATTTTTGAAGTTGAGAAGAAATACAAAAAAGAACCCTTTAGAGGTATACTATTTGATTTCTGTTGTGCATGCATATAGGAGATAGATCCAAGGTTTTCAAAAATGTTACCTTTTTGTTTCGTGGCCGTTCATCTCCCTCGTGATAAGCCTTTGGCCGTCGTGCCTTCAAAGGGTGAACGGGGGAGCATCGGTTGAGTTCCCATGTTCGAAACTAACCGCTTTTCTTTTTAAAAAATTTGTTTTTTGTTGGTTATGCCTAGATCTAGGTGGGAAGGGACTGTTTTTGACAAAACTAAAGTGTTTTTGGGGTTACGCTTGAAGGGCGGAGGCTTTTAGGTTTCTTTGAGGTTTTTGACCATCGGTAAGTGGTGGCCGGCGCGAGGGAAGAAGGTTGTCTTATGGGTTTTGGTGGTGGCTGGGGTTGAGTTTTGAGAGAGAGTCCAGAGAGTTCAAATTCTCTGGTTTTCAAAAAATAAGAATGGATTTTTAAATGGCCAAAAATTGTCGTTTAAGGCAAAACTAGTTTTTTATACGTTTTGAAGAAAAGAACAAATGGTTTATTTCCTTCTTAAATGCTTGGGTTTTCCCCTTTTTAAATAACACACTAAGTCCTCTAAACATTTTGAATCTTTATGATTTCGTTCGAAAATCGAACTGAATCATTTTCAAAACGGTTTTATTGCACCCAAGTCCTGGTTTTAGCCCGCGTTTATTTAAGCCATGAATCTAAATTTATTTCGTTTTAAAAAAGGGTTTAATACCCCTTTTGTCCCATGTTTTCTTGAAAATCCTTTAAGCTACCCTTTTTCCAATATTTATAGTTTTATTTTGGCTCCTCCCTGTCTGTTAAAATTACTAATTAAACCTCTGGTTTTGTTATGCTTTCTAATTTGGCCCTTATACGTATATATTTATTTGCTTCTTTTATATGTGTTTATTTTATGTCTAATATATACATGCATATATGTCGCACCATAGTTTGGAATTCCGTGTATCCTGTCTACTTGCTTATACATGTACTTGTTCTTAAATCTTTCCTTGATTCACTGCCTTTATTTTACATATATGTTTGTTTTACATGCTGTGTTTTTTTTATGTTGTTGTATAGTTTCAATTCATACATAAGCCACTGCCAAGATTGGTCGGGGTTTGTTTTCGTGTATATAGATATGTACATATTAACTTGTTTCCTTTGTATGTATTATGTATCTTATATATGAGTTTTGTTTTAAATTTCATCATGTTTGTTTGTACTCTTTTTTAGTGTTTCTTTAGTTTAGGTTCTTTAGGATTAGTTTTAGGAATTTAATTTAATTTAATTAATTTAAACTATGCGCTCGTTTTATTGGGCATATGCTTTAAATTAATTAAATTAAATTTAGCATTAGGGTTAGAGCCTTAGTTAGACTATAGGTTCGAATCAATTTAATGCATTTAAATTCGCCCTTGGCTTATTTGGGTAAATGTTAAATGTATTAAATTGGTTGATCAATTCTTAATTATTTTTTAGGGGTAAAATTGGAATTTCACGTAGATCACCTAATTCAAAATCATGACTAGTTAATTCAATTGATTTTGGATAGTTTCTCTGGCTCATTGGGATTCTAGTTCAAAATTAATTGAATTGATGGTTTAAGATAACCAATAAAATGTTAGGTTCTTTTTAGTTTTTAGGATTAATTAATTTAGGGTTAATTGTTAGTCTAATCTAGTTAAAACTTCGACCACTAAATGGTTTTCCAATAACTTGGGCATTTTTAGGTTAGGACTCTAGTGGGCCTAGGGCTTTATTTTTGTGTCTTTCTATGTCATGCATCTTAATTGTCATTCATTACACCTTTAATATTTTAATTGGACATTGCATGTAATTAATCAATTTAAATTATAGAACAGAGATATTTATTAATTCCGATATTTGCGTCATAACAATCCTGGCTTATTGGATGTTGACCAAATATTCGAATTAATCCTTATCGTCTAAAGGTAATTTAAAACGGATTAAAATTTTGACAAGTCATTTCATCATGTTTAACTGCTTGCATCATGCATAAAGGTGATGACCGGAGTTCGAACCATAAATTAACACGGCGATCAGGCTTATTTGATGTCGGTTTAATCTATAGTTTGAAGTTTCATCACCCTTATTAATTAAATGTTTAATTAATTCGAATACACCAATTTGACCAAGCTCGTCTAATGAAAGTTTATTTGCAATTACGAACAATTTAATTAAATTCAATTTAAATTTCGATAATTTCCATCAAATTAAAAGCAACATATATTTTGGTACCGATTTCCGTGCGTGATGGGGGTGCTAATCCTTCCCCACGCGTAACCAACTCCCGACCTCTTTTTCGAGCAAATCTCTGGTTTTTATGGTGTCCGACCTACCTTAGCGGCCGATGGCGACTCTAAGTCTTTTTGTTTTCAAAAATACGATTTTAAAGGACTTCCCCATATTTTCAAATATTTTCCAAAAGACAAAAGAAAATCAAATTACAAACGTTTTTACCCATGTGTCTTAGGATGAATATCATCTGTTTTTCTACTGAGACACTTGTTGAGTTCTTTATTACAAATAGTTAAAAGAAGAGCAATCTAATTATTTGGGACACTGTCATTTAGTAATCATGACAAAACTACAATGTCTCAAATAGGGCTGTAAATGAGATGAGATAGATCGCGAGCTATTCGAGTCCGACTCGATCAAAGCTCGATCAAAGTTCGACTTTAGCTCGAACTCGGCTCGAGTTTTTAACGAGCCGAGCTACTTGATACCCGACTCGAAAAGCTCGCGAGCTACTAAAAAATATAATATACTAAAATTTTTATTTTTAAAATTTAAAATCTAAATTTCTAAACCTAAAACCCTAAAACATAAATCCTAAACCTTAAAATCTAAATACTAAAATCTAAACCCAACAACCTAAGCCTCTAAACCCTAAACTAATACCTTAAACCCTAAAATTAATAAGCTTGAGTTTACACAACTTGTGTATAAAAGTTTTTTTCCTAATAAGACTTTAAATGATACGTGACAGATCGTAAGCTGCTCGAGTTCGACGGGATCAAAAACGGTCAACACTCGATTCGATTGAGCTCGAATCAAGCTTGAATTCGACTCGAGTTCTTAACAAGCCAAGCCGAGCTCAGATTTCTCAGGCTCATTAAAAATTACTCGGGCTTAAACTCAACTCGAAATCTTAACGAGCTAAGTCGAGCTCAGCACTACTCAAGCTCGACTCGGCTTGTTTACACCCCTACTCTTGTAGCGATGTCCCCTTTTCGCTAAAAACGTGGATTTCGAGGTGTTTGTGATTTTTCGGATATAAAACGTTTATTTCGTGGGGTTTTTTTTAAAAGACCGCATTTTATTTAAAAATTGGAGTCGCCACCGGCCACTTAGGTAGGCCGAACACCATAAAAAACCAGAGATTTGAAAACTATTGGGTTCGGGAGTCGGTTACGGATGGGGAAGGATTAGCATCCCCACACCGCCCAAAATTGGTACTTTAATAATTACCGCTTTATTAATATTAGATTTTTCGGATTAAAGTGACGATTAATTTAAAATTCGGTTATAATTACGAATAAATTTTAAAGGCCCCGTTATTCGAGAGTAAACGCCCAACCACTATCACTACGCCTGATACTGGCCCCCTTTACGCTCGGATAAAAGGGCACCGCATTGACAATTTATATCTCGATATGCAATCTTAGTGGGCAAAATATAAAACATGGCAAATAATTTAAATGCAATAAATATTAACATAACAAAATACTAATCTAACATAAATAAAATACTAAACTAAAACATACATATATACATATTAATCTAACTCATAAATAAAATACTAATATTCATAAATATTAATCTAACATAAAAACAAATTCAACATAAATAAAATACTATTCTAAAACATACATACATAAATATTAATCTAACTCATAAATAAAAACATATCTAACATAAATAAAATATTAATATAAAACACAAATTTAAAATATATTAAATATTAATCTAAAACATAAACATACAAAATAAAAAATAAGACTACAATTTTAAAATAACTAATACTTCATTAAATTATAAAAATTACAACACTAATAAAAAAGGGAAGAAAATATACCTAACTAGGAGCTCGAATAACGAACCCCGACTGAACCCCAACGAGATCTACCGCGACCCCTCCAAAAATATTAACTAGATCGGACCTAAAATAGGACCCCAATCGAATGTTGGATCGAACCAACTGGGATTGAGGGCACTGCCCCCAACCCCGGTCAGCCTTACGGCCGACCTAGCCCCAATTAGGGAGCCAAATTGTTTTTGCCAATTTGACAATTTTGGCATACAATCCCCTGGCCAATTGGGCGTGAAATTGCCTGCCCCTATGCCTTGTATTTATAGGCATGGGGTGGGTGAAATGGGGTGACGTGGCTATCGCAGAGCCACTCAAATTTCTTTTTTTTTGATTTTTTATATTAATTATTATTATTATTATTTTGATTTTTTATATTAATAATTTTACTATTATAATAACACTAATAACACTAAAACCCGGTCAAAATGAGTGATTACAGTTGCCCCTCTTTGCTTGTTCTTGTGAAACGAGGACAAAGCAAAGATCAAAAGCACTTATTTTTGACCTACTTCCTTGTCTTTGGCTTCGGAATCACGCGTTCTTCTGGAACTCTTCACTCTTCCTTAGCTGAATCTTCAGGCTCGTAAGTTGTTCCTATATAGAACTTCCTCACCTTCTGATCTTGGAATTACAGGTCCTCCTTATATAAAACATTTCATTCTGGAGCCTCGAATTACGAATTCCTCCTACATAGAACTTTTCACTCTGAGACGGTAAAGCTTGGAGTCCTTCCTATATAGAACTCTTCACCTTCAATGCTGGTTTCTCCTATATAAAACCTTTTGCGCCGCTGATGGATTCTTCCGACTGGGAGTTCCTCCTGTATAGAACTGCTAGTCTTCAAACCCTGGAGCCGTCAGTCCTTCCTATATAGAACTTTTAGCTTCTGAAATCTCAGAGCTACAGGTTCTTCCTATATAGAACCTTTCACTCTAAGACAGTAAACTCGGAGCCCTTCCTATATAGGACTCTCCGCTTTCAACACAACAGGTTTTCTCTATATAAAACCTTGTGTATCATGGGTGAATTCCTTCGGCTGGGAGTTCTTCCTATATATAACTGCTAGTCTTCACCCTGGGAGCCGTCAGTCCTTCCTATATAGAACTTTCAGCTTCTGAAATCTTGGAGCTATGGATTCTTCCTATATAGAATCTTTTACTCTAAGACAGTGAAGCTCGAAGCCCTTCCTATATAAGACTCTTCGCTTTCAACACATAGGTTTTCCTATATAACCTTGTGTGTCATGGGTGAATTCCTTCGGCTGGGAGTTCTTCCTATATAGAACTGCTAGTCTTCACCCTGGAGCTGTAAGTCCTTCCTATATAAAACTTTCAGCTTCTGAAATCTTGGAGCGGCGGATTCTTCCTACACAGAACCTCTTGCTACGAGAGCTTGAAAATATAGGCCCTTCCTATATAGAACCTTTATCTTCGAATGTTTTTCTCTTTTTCCCTTTTTTCTGCTCTCTTTTTTCTTTTTCCTTTATTTTTCTTCTCTTCTTCTTTTTTCTCTCATTTTTTTCATTTTTATTTTTTTACAAGACTGTTGATATCTTTGGACTTACGCTACTAAGGCTGCCGAAATCTTTCTTCAATTTGGGGATTCAGGCCGAAAATGGCTACCAATCTTTCTTCAAATTTTGGGGACTCAGGCCGAAGGTGGCAGCCAATCTTTCTTCAAATTTTGGGGACTCACGCCGAAGGTGGCTGCCCAACTTTCTTCAAATTTTAAGGACTCACGCCGAAGGTGGCTGCCAAAACTTCTTCAAATTTAGGGACTCATGCCGAAAATGGCCGCCAAAACTTCTTCAAATTTAGGGACTCACGCCGGAAATGGCCGCCAAAACTTCTTCAAATTTAGGGACTCACGCCGAAAATGGCCGTCAAAACTTCTTCAAATTTAGGGACTCACGCCGAAAATGGCTGCCAAAACTTCTTCAAATTTAGGGTCTCACGCCGAAAATGGCCGCAAAAAATTCTTCAAATTTAGGGACTCACGCCGAAAATGGCCGCAAAAAATTCTTCAAATTTAGGGACTCACGCCGAAAATGGCCGCCAAAACTTCTTCAAATTTAGGGACTCACGCCGAAAATGGCCGCCAAAACTTCTTCAATAAAATCCACTTCTTAATGTTCTTTGATAATTCTTCAGGTACCTGTCGAAAATAAGCAAAAATTGACATGCCCCTATCTATATGATGCATGCAATGTAATGGTTTCTTTCTTTTCTTTTTCTTTTTTCTCTTCTCATTTCCTTTTTCTTTTATTCTTTTTTTCCTTTTCTTTTCTTTTCTTTTCTTTTTTCACTTTTTCTCTTTCTTTCTCTCTTTTTCTTTCAGCCTTTTTGTTCTAAAGTCTTACACCCTGAAAGGTCGTTCCTTAGATTTCTTCATCTCTTTACCGCTTCACTGTATGCTCTTAAATCCTCATTTGAACCTACTTTTAAACCTTTTGTGCGGAAGGCTTTCTTGTCTTCAGGGTTATCACCCGTCTTCATAAATGATCTTCTGGTTCTTATATTATTCTTATAAGAACCCTTGTCATCTTCTTCGCTTGGCGTTGCCCCATTCAACCACGGGCTCCACTACTTTGAATTTTCTGGCCCATCATACAGAACCTTGATCTATTTCTAGTTACTAGGGTGAGCCAAAATGCTTCCATCCCTTGAGCTCATCATTGATCTTCTCGTAGCATTTCGACGAGAACTAACTCTCGGTCCCTATGCCTTAAATATCATCATCATTCATTTTTAAAGTAATGCAAAAGGCAATTTACTTGTGTATATTTCAAAAATAATGATTGTTTGAAAAGATAACAGTCATTTCGAAAATCACAACTTGGACGGGATACCAAACATTTTGAAAACATTGTTTGGAACAAATGGTAAACATCTTTTTCTTTTCTTCTTCTTTTTCTAAGGACCAAACATTTTTTATAAAATAATGCTTGGAGAATGGTAAACAAAATTCGAAGTATATTTCCAAACATTTTTTAAAAACTAATGTTTGGGGGAAATGGTAAACATCAAAACTTTGGGAGAAAATGTCAAACCTTTTAAAACATGTTTGCCCCCGAAATATCAAACACCATAGCGCATCTATTTCAAGTTGCCAGAGATCAACTCTAATGAAGCGCATATTTAGAAGATCTTGACCATTGTGGAGATATATGCCAATGTATAGTTTCTTCTGGTCTAATAGGCTTTTGAGAGGAACAATCCCACCTAGTTTCTACCCCGTTTAAGGTGGCACTCTTAATATCACTATCTCACCATGCCCCATCCTTCCCTCATTTGGGTGTCGATCAAGCACTTCGAAGTTTGACGTTCCTTGAAGCAAAGTTAACCCTTATAGGCGGAATGAAATATGAAGACATTCTCATTCAACTTGGATATCTATGGATGACCAAAATGGTCTTTGGGGCTTGTAATGTAGGCCTTTGGTTTATGGTTAAGTGGAACAGTATTTCTGTACTTGTGTAACTTGGATATGCCCATTATTCCTTCCCCTTTTTTGGATCACTCTAGACTGCCCATTTTCGGGTTTTCACCCTAGAGTTCATTTCCTTTCTTTTTATTGTAGGCTGCCTTGCATTCTGGCTATATACTGATGTTCGTTTTCTGTTCAAGGATGTTTGATCCTCCAAAACTCCTCGAAACTGAGATTTCTTGAATGAAGGACTACGAATACATTTCTGGGAATTCTTGTGATTGGCACGCCCAGATGAAATGTTATTCTTTCTTTCTTCTTTTCTTTTCTTTTCTTTTTTCTTTTCTTCTTTTTCACTTTTTCTCTTGGATCGCTCTAGACTGCCCATTTTTAGGTTTTCACCCTAGAGGTCACTTTCTTCAGTGTATTTTGGTTGGATATTGATGCCAGCAGGCTCAGGCAGACTACTCTTTTTATTCATTTTTAGGATCACTCTAGACTGCCCATTTTTGGGTTTTCACCCTAGAGGTCATTTCCTTTTTCAAAATTGGCAATCTTCGGGCCGACTTGTCTTGACTTGGCTTCAATTCGAGCTTCTATACTAATTTTCAAAACTGATGTTTACTTGAAATGTGGATTCCTTCTGTCTCTTGCTCATAGTTGAGGTCTCGTTCTTGTATTGTTTGATCTGTGTGTGAAACATATACAATATTCTTTCTTTCTTTCTTTTTCTTTTTTCTCTTTTTTTAGACTGTTCATTTTGGGTTTTTAGCATTGAATCTCTTTCTTCTTATTCGAGTCTATGAATGTATCCTTGAATCAACACGGATCTATACTGGGTATTAATGCGATCTTCCGCTCGGAGTTAATTGCCTCTCTGCATCTCTTCTGATATTTACTCGATCTGGATGCTTCGGCCTTCTAATTACCATTTATCTTCTTTTTTGGTTTTTCGTTTGGACATATCCATGTTTTCAACCACTTTCTCCTGGTAATTTTCTGATCTTCGTATCCAATCTGTATGGTCTTATCTGTGTCTTCTGGTAAAGTAAAAGAACACCATTCGTTGTCATATTCACAAATGTCCTGAGAATGCCTTCAGGGGGTAGAGGTTTAGGGTCAACTTTCGTTTCAAGGATCTAAAACGACAAGTGCATGAGAAGATAAATTCTTAAAATGGGAACTGCCCATTGTCTAAACACTCGTTTTTGTTCCTCTGTTGGCCTAAGTAAACTAGCAGATACTAACATTTACAGTATCACCACAACATTCAATCTCTTCTAAATATATGCAACTTAGAGTTGATCTTTGGATCTGAAGCAAATATACTGTTGCATTCAAAATTCGAGGACCTGGTATAGAAATGATATATACATATGTCCATTCAAAAATGTGTGTATATGCATATGGGAAAACTACCCTATAAAAATGAAATGTTTAAATAATCAAGAATGTAAAAATGCTTTTCTAAATGGAAATGTGATTTTTAATTCTGATAAACAATGATTCTTTTTTGTTGAGAATTTCTTTGTGAAATGATAAGAAAACCATAGGGACCTTTGGATTATCTCTAGGGTACTAACTCATTCTGCCCCTTCGAAGGTAGTGTAGGCTTGCCTCTTCTCTTGTTTTTCTACCGCTGGATCAACTCTCTCGTCATGACTCCCTCGTCAACCAGCTTCTTAATTTTTTCTATTAACGACGCCAAATTTCTTAGTGTCATGCCGCAGCGCCTCAATGTTTTGAAAGTGGTACCCATTTATCTTTCTGTTTTCTTCTGCTCCTAGGCAGGTCTGGTCTTTAAACTTAGGTCTCGGAGTGCATGTTCGATTCTCTCTTCGACTGTCATGAAGTCCTCAAAGCTGGCTTTCATTTTCTCGAGCATCTTATTAAAGAAGAAATATGAAAGGTGGCATAGAAGTCAATTTTTTCTTCATCTACGGAAGGCTGCACCTGGGTCGCTAAACACAGACACCTCAAAGCACATTCCTTGAAGCTTTCATCAGGTTTCATCTTCGTACCCTAGAGATACCGACGACTTAGTGCTAGGTCCAAAGCATATCATATCACGGTAGGTCCTACTAGACTGTCGGGTAAGTAGTGGATCGGTAATTTTTCAATGTAGCCCCCTATTTTTTTTGCAGAATATGGTCACACGAATCTTGGGGCATCTTTTTCCTTTATTATGCGCAAATATGGAAATCTTTGGAATCCGGAGGAACGACCAAATCGGGGTTCAAACAGAGTTTTCTTGCATTAAAGGCATCAAACTTCTTTTTCTCTCTTTTTCTCTCGAGTCCATCTTTTAACTGCTCGAATCTTGATTTTTGAGTGTGTTCAATTCTTTTATTCACGATAAAACTCTAATTGTTCTTTGGATTACCCCCCAAAAATTTTATGCAAGGTAGTGATAGTGTTATGTAAAATATGTCATGATTGTACAATGTAATGCAATGCAATGCAATCCTAAAATATAAATATGAATGCAGAGGTATTGATTCCAAAAGTGATCTTCATAGAACGACGTTCATTGAGGACAAAAGGTTTCATTATATCAGATATTAGATATTCACAGTTACTGATAAGCTTCAGCGCCTACTTTCTTAACTTCATCTAGTAGTCCGGTCAGCTTGCCTCTGTAGTCCAACACTTGATCCACGTTCTGACAAAGCCTGCCACCTTGTTAAGCCGCCTTACCTGCTCGAGTAATATCGATCTTCGAGTCTTCATCTATCCCCTGCTTAGTTTTTCGTAGCTTGGAAGTTGCCCTTTCCAGCTGAAGAGTGTTGAATTGTTATTGCTCTGTCGTAAACTTATTTCTAAAACTCTTGTTAATGGTTAAGTTATTCTGTAGCTCATCTCTGGAGACTATCGTACCTGTTCCCAATTTCCTCAAACGTACCTGATAATATCCTGACTTGATTCTTGCTTGACTAGTTTCTCTTCTTTCAATATTCTGAGTCATCTTTCAACTGGACAACACCGTTCATCTATTCTTTAAAGGTGACCCAATTTGGTATTCTTAAACACTTAGGAAAGCTCTAATGATCATTCTGCAAATTCAATTTTATCCAAGTTATCTATCTCTTATCTGAGCTGGCTGAACTCGAAAGAATATCCCTCTCCTGGGATGCCCCTATCCCCGATCTTCAAATTTAACTCGCTTGAGTGACCCACTTCGGTATTACTCGAACTTTTTCCTGGATATAGATTCCTCCTCAACTTTGCCCCTCGGGTGATTGTTAGCTCACTATAGAATTGGGGAACTCTGTATTTGAAACCTAAAATCCTCATCGCGATAAGATCTTGAACTCATTCCTCAGGGCCCCGCAATCCTCAATACCGTGACCCAAACTTCCTAACCGGTAACTGCCTCTAGCATTCGTGTCGTAATCCTCGGATAAGACGATCTCTTCGCTAGAGACTTCACCGAGGTAACAAGGGTTCAATTTGTCGTATTTGGCTGACTTGGAGGTAGAATTCTGACTATCTCGCTCTCTATTCTGATCCTTAATCAGTTCTTCTTCCGGTTTGATGGATTGCTTACCTTTCGTTTTGATGGATCGCTTACCTTTTGTCAAAGTATTCATCTGATTCATCACGTCTTCCTTCTGCTTCTTTCAACTCTTGCACTTCACTTTGCTCATTACCAGTACCGTGTCTCCTTACCATGTTTGACGTGAAGTCTTCAGATGGTTCTTCTTCTATTGTCTCCGATCTTGTTCTGGGACAAAACCCTGGATCCGTGCCCTCTAATATATGACCAGACGACCCTTTACCGATTATGAACGATTTCTGAGATTTGAGGGACCACTTCGGGAATCAATACCCTATAAATGCGATAATGCATGCAAATGCGATGTTGATTCTCGAACAGTCTTTGAAAAACTTTCAATAGAGAAAATGTATGTTTGCAAGAAATTAATAATGAATTACAGGCAACAGTTGAATTTATTCTGGAGGCCTTGACTTCGGGAAACAAAACCTGTGCTCCACGTCTCGACGTCGTCTTCAGGATGATGGATGACTCCGTCTTCTCCTCTTATTCTATTCTATGGACTCGTGACGTCGTGATCTTTATTTTTTTGGCTTCTGAAAAGGACATCGAGACAATATATTTTCTTCTCAGATCCGGGCACGCTAAACAGGATGGATTCTATTGATCCTAGGGGAGTACTTTAAAACTTTTTGGGGTTTAAATTAAAATTTTCAAGGATCATTTGGTTTAAAAATTACCCCTTTTTATTATCAAAAAGTTTTAACTTACTTAAAAAATGAAACTTTTAGGTTTCTTTTTGTTATTATTATTATTCTGAAAGTTTTATGAGGGAAGAAGTTTCAAAGCAAAATAATAATATTTTCAATTTTTTTAAATGAGTTAAATTAAAATCTGAGATTTTTTTTAAATGGTCAAATGTGAAGATTTAAAATTGGGGTTCTCGCGTCCTGATCAATCTTCTACGCCGCACGTGCCTTACTATCGTACCGTCTTCTTTCTTGATTGGTCTTTGCTCGGCCTAACTTGTGACTGTAATATTATCGTTTCTGGCAAAGCATACTTTTTCTATTTTGAAAGCCTTTTAAAGAACTGTTCTTGAATCAACACCATGTCATGATATGCAACATGAATGCAAATAAAGGCGTTGATTCCACTGGTAATCACCCTTCCGAACGACTTTCATGGGAATTAAAGGGTCTAGATTACAAAAAGGTCCATATTACAAAAGGAGTCCCTATTACAAAAAGTCTTAATTACAAAACAAAGTTCTACACATAAGCCCTAGCTCTACCTCCTAGCTCCTCGACAGCTCTGAGCAACTTGATAAACCTTGGTGCTTCTTCCATGTCCGGGGTTACAAAAGGTCGGAGAGTTGCGGCTTCGGTAGCTAAGTCATTCACACACCTTGTAGCTCGTTGTATGTCCACCATCAGGGTCTCGTGTGTATACTTTGGCACTACACGCTTGTTCGGCAAATCGTTACCTCGGATCTGTTGATTAATCTCTGACCGATGTCATACAACTGGATCGATGCCATCCTTCCTAAGACACCTTTTTTCCATGATGAAAGATTTTCAAATCGGGCAAACCACTTGAATCAACGCCTCTATGTAATGTGGATGCAATGATAATGCAACAAAAGTATGTGTAAAATAAAAACACAAAAATGAGTTAGTACCGGATAAAAATAATAAATACATAAATAAAAGGACAAATAAAATAAAATAAGGTAAACAAACAAAAAACCCTGTTTATCCCGTCTAAGACACCTAAGGTTATCTGCATGGCTCTAAAAGGGTGGGTTTCTATATGTTCTCTACATGCAGTGTTGGTGCTAGGAGGCACTCGAATTGTCCTTGCTGTCCTCTACTAAGAGTAGCAAGGCCCCGGATCATCACCCATTATAGGCTCCTTTCAACCAAGTTCAATTCAGGGGGACCCATTCGCTCATGCCCGTACGAAGGAACGATATCCTTACGAAAGCATAAGGTACTCGAGCCCCGAAGGTACTTGCTAGGCCCATACGGAGAACGATATCTCCACGAAAACATTAACGTTTTTCCCCCACTTAAAAACGGGTTTATATGCCATATTTTAAATACGTTAAAATAAACGCGCAATTATAACCGAATGTTAATTTAATAGTCACTTTAACCCAAAATTTCTAATATTAATAAAGCGGTAATTATTTTAAAAAGCTTGACTCTTTTCTTGTTTTCGAAAAACAAAAAATTCTCCCCAGCGGAGTCGCCATCTGTAGCGATGTCCCCTTTTCGCTAAAAATGTGGATTTCGAGGTGTTTGTGATTTTTTCAGATATAAAACGTTTATTCCGTGGGGTTTTTTTTTAAAAAAATCCGCATTTTATTTAAAAATTGGAGTCGCCACCGGCCACTTAGGTAGGCCGGACTCCATAAAAAACCAGAGATTTGAAAACTATTGGGTTTGGGAGTCGGTTACGGATGGGGAAGGATTAGCACCCCCACACCGCCCAAAATTGGTACTTTAATAATTACCGCTTTATTAATATTAGATTTTCCGGATTAAAGTGACGATTAATTTAAAATTCGGTTATAATTGCGAATAAATTTTAAAGGCCCGTTATCCGAGAGTAAACGCCAACCACTATCACTACGCTCGATCATCGCCCCGTTTACGCTCGGATAAAAGGGCACCGCATTGACAATTTATATCTCGATATGCAATCTTAGTGGGCAAAATATAAAACATGGCAAATAATTTAAATGCAATAAATATTAACATAATGTAATACTAATCTAACATAAATAAAATACTAAACTAAAACATACATATATACATATTAATCTAACTCATAAATAAAAACATATCTAGCATAAATAAAATACTAATATTCATAAATATTAATCTAACATAAAAACAAATTCAACATAAATAAAATACTATTCTAAAACATACATACATAAATATTAATCTAACTCATAAATAAAAACATATCTAACATAAATAAAATATTAATATAAAACACAAATTTAAAACATATTAAATATTAATCTAAAATATAAACATACAAAATAAAAAATAAGACTACAATTTTAAAATAACTAATACTTTATTAAATTATAAAAATTACAATACTAATAAAAAAGGGAAGAAAATATACCTAACTAGGAGCTCGAATAACGAACCCCGACTGAACCCCAACGAGATCTACCGCGACCCCTCCAAAAATATTAACTAGATCGGACATAAAATAGGACCCCGATCGAATGTTGGATCGAACCAACTGGGATTGAGGGCACTGCCCCCAACCCCGGCCAGCCTTACTGCCGGCCTAGCCCCAATTAGGGAGCCAAATTGTTTTTGCCAATTTGGCAATTTTGGCGTGCAATCCCCTGGCCAATTGGGCGTGAAATTGCCTGCCCCCATGCCTTGTATTTATAGGCATGGGGTGGGTGAAATGGGGTGACGTGGCCATCGCAGAGCCACTCAAATTTCTTTTTTTTATATTAATTATTATTTTTTTGATTTTTTATATTAATAATTTTACTATTATAATAACACTAAAACCCGGTCAAAAATGAGTGATTACAACTCTCAAATGTTTTTTAAAATAAAAAAGATTTATAAAGATTGTTCTCCTATTACGAGTTGCTATAAAGAGTCGTAATCTAACAATTTTAGACATTATCCCTCCAATAATCATAACAGTAACATTGTCTCAAACGTTTTTTTAAATAATAAAAATAATTTTACAAAGGATATTCACGAGTTATTATAAAGGGTCGTTGTTAGGATTTATGTTTTGATATAATAATTGAAAAATAGTTTTTGACTAATTTGAAAAGGTTTTAAAAATGGTTCTAAGTCCAAACAACTTGAAAATAAATTTGAGAAGTTTTTAAGAGGTTTTGGAAATGTTTTAAATGTTTTAAAGTAGTCAAACTAAGGTTTTCAACACAGGCGTACCGACACGGTATACCCCGTATCACGGTCCAAGGGTTTCAGCTACAATATTTTTCCAGTAACCAAAAACCGTACCGATACGCCCGTAGGTGTACCGATACGGAGTGGATCGTTTCGATACACCAGGTGGCATACCAATCCAGTTTTTAACCACCCCAATGGCTATTTGAATTGCAGGGCGTACCGAAACGGCCCAAGGCGTACCAATAAGGCGCACTGATACGACCCAAGGTGTTTTGATACGGGTAGCAAGTCTGAGCATAACGGCTAGTAGCTGTACCGATACGGGTACACGTGTATCGATACGGATAGCTGCAGAACTGTATTTATTGTGGGAAATAAGACTTTCAACGGCTCCAATTCAATCCCAACAGTCTCCAACGACTAGTAACTCAATTGAGAGCATTTAAGGACCCTTCAAGCTTCAGGAACAACTAATGCTTCAATTGTCAACAACATTATGTTGCCAAAATTGTCTTAGGGCTTTTAATTCATAATCTTTGTATAGACAACACTTGTGAGCTTTATTTGTTATATTTGCTCAAGTGTTTAGGTTTGGGTGAGTGCTTAAAAGAGTGTAAATATTTACCTTGTAGAGAGGATTTCTTGTTTGCTTTATTTCTTTTGTTTTAGAGGATTCCCAAAAGTTGGGTTGTAAGCTTTGGATGCTAGACTTGGTAATTGGGTCTAGGTTGTAAAGCTTGCCTCCTAATCTGTAATATCCCATTTTTTGACTAGTGACCAAATTGTAAACTTTGAAAGTTTTGGTGGTTAAAGTATAAACTTTGGAAAAGTTTGGGGACTAAAGTGTAAATTTCCCCAATAAGTAATTTTATTCATTATAAGAGTGAATCAGATCGAAATAGGTACCTTGATATCGGTTTTAAGAATTAAGATGCAGAAAACGGTACTGAATTTGGATCAAATAAAATTATTAAGCGTGCTCAGGCCAGAGAAATACAAAGATGGGTGACCTTTGGGAAGGTCCCATAAAAGTGTTTTTTATCGATATTTTGGACTCAATAAGAGTAGAGAAAATTCGTATGGATTATCGATAAAGGAATTCTAAGAGGAATTTTATTCTATGAAGATTTTCGATAAGTATCGGGAAGATAGATTGAGTTAAGAAAATTCAGTCTAAGTCCTTGGAAAATGAAGTTTTTATGGTATAATAGAGTTTATTTCCTGAATATAGAAATATAGAATTTTCAAAATAAATCCAATAGCTCTGAAAAGGTAAAATCGTAGTATAAGTATTTTATGAATATCGAGAAATGGATCGAACTGGAATTTTAGAGGCTGATCCAAAAGCCATGGAGAAGTCATAAAATACTATTTTATAAATATTTTATTATATTTGGTTGGATTCCAACTAGACTTAGTTGAATTTTTACAAGAATGGCAAACTAGTAAATAAAAACTAGTTGGAGGGCAAATTGGTCATTTGGCCCCAATGGCAATTTTGAAATATTTAAAAATTTATAAGGGAAATTTTGGAAAGAGGAAATAGAAGATTAAATCTTGGCCCTTGATTAATGATAACATCAATCTCAACCATTGGATAAAAAGGGCAAAATTGTAATTTCACTATTAAATGAATTTAATATTCATTTAATAGATATATGTGTAAAATAATGGTAAAAGTATGAACAAAATATTCATCTTTTCCAGCCTTATAAACGTGCGGATGGTTAGCACAACATTATAAACGTGCGGATGGTTAACACTGCCTTATAAAGGTGCGGATGGTTAGCACGGTCTTACGTGTGGATGGTGGGCACGACCTTATGTGTCTATATGATATCGACACTCATGTGTCTATATGATGCTGACACTTATGTGTTTATATGTTACCGGTACTTTATGTGTCTATATGTTTATCGTCACTTCGGTGACTAGTACTCTGGGAGTACTGATCTCGCAAACTTAAGTTTCTCTCTATATAAAAGTTAATACATTGGCATATATCATGCTATATAAATGTAGCCATAGAGTTTAATAAGTTTAAATTATTATTAATTTTGTTTATTGCCTCACTAAGTGAAAACTTAGCGTGTGTTTGATTCACACGTAGGTTAAGGTGGAGTACTTGAAGAGGAGTTAAGCATGCTGATCAAGCTTCAATATGCAAAACATCAATAAGATATTCTAGCTTATGATAATCTCTAGTAGGCATGTAATTATTTGATTACTAGTAGAGTATGATGCATGAAATTAAGCTAAAATATAGAGAATTAATTAGTTCGATGATGAAACGTATATGGATAAAACAAGATAAGACATTAGTAATGTGAGATCTCTGACTCGTATGCAGTACGAAAAGGGGTGTTACATAAGCCTTGTTAAAAGATGAAGAAATTCATAGTGAATTTGGGAAATCCTTAGTGGGGAAGCTAAGGTAGTGGATGTAGGCTTTGGTTAGAAAGCTGAACCACTCTAAATTGTTGTGCAATTTTTCTTATCTTTTGCTTTCACCACATACACCCAAAAATTGACTTCTCCACCACTTAGCAAGCAATTCGGTTGAAGGAAATCGAGCCCAACAATTGGTATCAGAGCGAGGCTCAATTGAGAGAGATTAACATCCTATTGAGGCGATCCGGCAAGCTCGACCAACAAACAAGTCAACCGGCTTCCATGGCGTTACCCATCGACAAACCTTCATTCTTCAACGGTGATCACTATGCTTGTTGGAAGCATAGAATATTGTTCTTCATGAAGAGCAAAGAATACCGTCTTTGGGACATAGTTGAAGATGGACCGTTCGTGCCAAATCGGAGCAAGGTAGAGTGGAACGCGAAAGATCTAAGAAAATGGAGCTAAATTGTAAGGCCATACACATTTTATTTTGTGCATTGGGCCCCGATGAGTATGCAAATGTATCTTCTTGTGAGAGTGCCAAGGAGTTATGGGACAAGCTTCAAGTAATCTATGAAGGTATAAATGAGGTGAATGAGACAAAGCTTGGTCTACTCAACCTCGAATATGAAAACTTCAAGATGGACCCATATGAAGACATCAAGAGTATGAACAACCGGTTCTCCACGATTGTCAACAACCTAAAAGGACTTGGAGAGGAGATTCCAGAAGACAAACTCGTTCGGAAGTTGATTTATTCACTTCCTGAATCATGGGAGAGCAAGAAGACGACCATTATTGAAGTCAAAGACTTGAAGAAGCTCAAGCTTGAAGAGCTCGTAGGGTCTTTTCTCACCTATGAGATGATGTCTCGACCCTTGAATACGGAGAAGGAGAAGATAATAAAAGAGCAAGGAGTTGATGTCAACATCATTGCTCTTCAATCCTCCACAAGCCACCAAGAAGAATCAAGTGAGGATGAATAGATGGCCTATCTATTCAGGAAACTTTCTCGATTCATGAAGAGCAATATAGAAGAATCCAAGCATGAATCGAAGAAGAAGAAGACGGTGGATCCCCCTAAGTGCTCAAAATACAAGGAGATGAGGCACACCAAATACGATTGCCCTCGCTTCAACATAAATGGATCATCATCAAAGAAAGTATAGGTGGCTACATGGAGTGATGAAGACTCCGCCGATGAAGATGAGATAGCCCACCTATGCTTGATGGCCCTCCAAGAGGGGAAGGTAACTTCAAACTCATCTAGTTCAAATTCATATACATTTGATGGGTTACAACAAGCCTATGACAAATTGGTTTTTGAATTCAAGGCTTCATTTTCTAAAAATAAAAAGATGATTTCAAAATAAAAAATAAAAAATAATTTGCTCATAAAAACCAATTTGGTGTTTGAAGCAAAAATAAAAGATTTTGAGCTTAAAGTTTTAAACTTACAAAATTTGCTTCAAAAGAAAGAAAAAGATCATCAAAAGAAGGTGGATGATCATAAGAAGGAAAATAATTTGATTTTCAAAGAGCTTGAAAAGAAAAACAATTTGGGAACATCAAATTTTTATCAAAGACAATCTAGTGCCCCTAGATTTTTGAATGGAAATGTTTTTAGAAGTGTTTGGGTCCCAAAAGGACTAGTTACTTCAACTAAATAGGATGAAATTGAAAATTGGATTCCTGAGGGGACTAAATTATGTGCTACTAATGCCTATGGATCCAAAGCAATTTGGATACCAAAAATTTAGTGATTGTCTTATTTAGGTGTGATGGAGCATTTGATCAACAAGTTGATGGACCATGGGAGCTCTATACACACAAAGGATGAACACTTGCAGAAGGAAGGCTTCACATCCTCGCTTTGATTCAAGTCTGGTAAAATTAGTTGATTTTTTATTTGAGTTATTTATTTTAATTCAACTAATTTATCATATATGTTGGACTAAAATTTGAATGATGCTTGAGTAAGGGGGAGCCAATTTTAAAACAAAACTCATTTTTGTCTCCCCACTATTATTGGATTTTAAAGGTTGAACCATTTTTGATATAACAAAAAGGGGAAGAATGTTTGAAAAATTGATTTTTCAAATGAATAAGGGGGAGCTTATAAGATTTTTGACAATTAATCTCTTATTCAAATTTTATTTTTACTAAGGGGGAGAATCTCAAAAATAATTTTCAAGTTGGTTTTATTATATCAAAAAGGGGGAGATTGTTAGGATTTATGTTTTGATATAATAATTGAAAAATAGTTTTGGACTAATTTGAAAAGGTTTCAAAAATGGTTCTAAGTCCAAACAACTTGAAAATAAGTTTGAGAAGTTTTTAAAAGGTTTTGGAAATGTTTTAAAGTAGCCAAACTAACGTTTTCAACGTAGGCATACCGATACGGTATACACCGTATTGATATGGTATACACTATCGATACGGTCTAAGGATTTCAACTATAGTATTTTTACAGTAACTAAAAACCGTACTGATACGCCCCTAGGTGTACCGACATGGAGTGGATCGTTTTGATACGCCACGTGGCGTATCGATCCAGTTTTCAACCACCCCAACGGCTATTTGAATTGCAGGGCGTACCGAAACGGACCAAGGCGTACCGATATGGCCTAAGGTGTTTCGATACGGATAGCAAGACTAAGCATAACGGATAGTAGCTGTACCGATACGGGTACACACGTACCTATACAAATA
This sequence comes from Hibiscus mutabilis, assembly GCA_019671005.1. Lineage (NCBI taxonomy): Eukaryota > Viridiplantae > Streptophyta > Magnoliopsida > Malvales > Malvaceae > Hibiscus > Hibiscus mutabilis. Next base: position 31,201,329 of record CM033739.1, on the reverse strand, counting down.
GCTGCAAAACTGTATTTATTGCGGGAAATAAGACCTTCAACGGCTCTAATTCAATCCCAACGGTCTCCAACGGCTAGAAACTCAATTGGGAGTATTTAAGGACCTTTCAAGCTTCAGCAACAACTAATGCTTCAATTGTCAACAACATTATCATGCCAAAATTGTCTTAGGGCTTTTAATTCCTAATCTTTGTATAGACAACAGTTGTGAGCTTTAATTGTTATATTTGCTCAAGTGTTTAGGTTTGAGTGAGTGCTTAAAAGAGTGCAAACATTTACCTTGTAGAGAGGATTTCTTGTTTGCTTTATTTCTTTTGTTTGAGAGGATTCCCAAAGCTTGGGTTGTAAGCTTTGGATGCTAGACTTGGTAATGTAATCACTCATTTTTGACTGGGTTTTAGTATTATTAGTATTATTTTAATAGTAATATTATTAATATAAAATTAATGAAAAAATCAAAAATAATCATAATAATAAAAATATAATATAAAAAAGAAAAAAAATTAATTAAATTAAAAAGAAAAAAGAAAAAAAAAAGGAAAGGAAATTGCGTGGAGCAGGGTGCTCCACGTCTTACCCCAACCCCACCCCTTGCCTATATAAAGGCTTGCAATTAGCAGCCATTCCACACACAATTGCACACCAAAATGCCATGGAAATTTGGCATGAAATCGGCTTCCCAAATTGGGAGCCAGGCCGGCCACAAGGCTGGCTGGGGTCAGGGGCAGTGCCCGCGGCCCCAGTTGGTTCGACCCAACATTCGATCGGGGTCTTATTTTGGATCCAATCTAGTTATTTTTAGAGAGGTCGTGGTAGATCTCAGTGGGGTTCAGTCGAGGTTCGTCATTCGAGCTCCTAGTTAGGTATATTTTCTTCCCTTTTATTTGTGTTGTAATTTTTATAATTTAATAAAGTATTAGTTAATTTAAAATTTTATTCTTATTTTTTAGTTTGTATGTTTATTTATGTTTTAGATTTATATTTTATTTATGTTAGATTTGTTTTCATTTATGTGTTAGATTAATGTTTATGAATGTTTTAGATTAGTATTTTATTTATGTTAGATTTGTTTTTATTTATGTGTTAGATTAATATTTATGAATGTATGTTTCAGATTAGTATTTTATTTATGTTAGATTAGTATTTTATTATGTTAGTATTTATTTATATTTTTATCGCATTATATTTATTTATATTTGCCATGTTTTAAGTTGCATTTCGAGATATTAATTGTCAATGCGGTGCCCTTTATCCGAGTGTAAACGGGGCCAGTATTAGGTGTAGTGATGGTGGTTGGGCGTTTACTCTTGGATAACGGGGCTTTTAAAATTTACTCGCACTTATGACCAAATTTTAATTTAATCGTCACTTTAATCCGGAAAGTTTAATAATAATAAAGCGATAATTATTAAAGTACCAATATTTGGGCGGTGTGGGGGTGCTAATCCTTCCCCATCCGTAACCGACTCCCGAACCCAATATTTTTAAAATCTCTGGATTTATGGTGTCCGGCCTACCTAAGTGGCCGGTGGCGAATCCATTTTTTTTATAAAACCCGGTTTTTATAAAACTCCATGAAAATTTTTTAATACCCGAAAAACCCCTCAAACACCCTTAAAACCTCATTTTATTTAGTGAAAAAAGAGGGATATCGCTACAGATGGCGACTCCGCTGAGGATATTTTTTTGTTTAAAAAAACAAATGAGTCAAGCTTTTTCAAAATAATTACCGTTTTACAAATATCGGAAGTTCCAGATTAAAGTGACTATTAAAGTAACATTCGGTTATAATTGCGCGTTTATTTTAACGCATTTAAAACTTGGCATATAAACCCATCTTTTTAAGTGGGGGGAAAACGCTAATGCTTTTGTGAGGATATCGTTCCTCCGTATGGGCCTAGCAATTACCTTCGGGGCTCGAGTACCTTATGCTTTCGTGAGGATATCGTTCTTTCGTAGGGGAATAAGCGAATGGGTCCCCCTGAGTTGAACCCGGTTGAAAGGAGCCTATAATGGGTGATGACCGGGGGCTTTGCTACTCTTAGTAGGGGAAAGCAAGGACTAATCGGGTACCTCTTAGCACCAAAACTGCATGTAGAGAATATAGAAAGCCCACCGTTTAGAGCCATGCAGATAACCTAAGTGTTTAGACATGATATATATAAGGTTATTCTGTTTGTTTGCTTTATTTAAATTTACCTTTTATTTATGTATTTATTATTTTTATCCGGTACTAACTCATTTCTTTTTGTGTTTTGTTTTATTTTTATTTTACACATACTTTTGTTGCATTATCATTGCATCCACATTACATAAAGGTGTTGATTCAAGTGGTTTGCCCGATCAGAAAATCTTTTATCATGGAAAAAAGGTATCTTAAGAAGGATGACATCAACCTAGTCGTGCGACATTGGTCAGAGGTTAATCAACGAGTCCGAGGTAATAGCTTGCCGAGAAAGAGTGTAGTGCCAAAGTATACACACGAGAGCCTACAACAGAATGATCTGTGAGAGCTTAAAGAGATTTAGGAAAGATGGGACTGAAGACTATAGGACATGTTTTTCGACAGTTATGGCGACAAAGCCCAGCTAATGTATGTTCGAGTCAATCAGCCTTTACTCTGAGCCGTTTTCCAGTTTTGGAATCCCCTTTTTTTGCTGTTTTACCTTCAACGGCCAAGACATGATGACCACGGTAGAGGAATATACAGCCTTGCTCAACCAGAAGAATGTACAGAAAGATTGGATCTACACGAAGTCGCTGAGGAATCAAAACTATCCATTGAAGCTCAAAATCTTTTGATAAGCGGGGATTGAGCCAACGATTTGATTCAGAATTGAAGAGACAGCCTAGCATCTTCATGGGAATATATTTGAGATAGTACACCCGAATCAGGTAATGAAGATAGACCTATTCGTTTTGGGGACATATGGTTTGATCATCTTCCCGAAGGTATTCAGAAACATCAATCTATTTGAGCGTATGAGGAGGAAAGTGAATGCAGTACTAGCAATCTTAACCGAGACTTTCAGTTTCTTTGAGTATGACCCGAAGACATGAAGAGGGGCATATCTGTAGAAGTTTACTTTTCTAGCTCCAGAATTTGGACCCTTTAATTCCTATGAAAGTCATTCGAAAGAGTGATTACCAGTGGAATCAACGCCTTTATTTGCATTCATTTTGCATATCATGACATGGTGTTGATTCAAGAACAGTTCATTTAAAAGGCTTTCAAAATAGAAAAAAGTTTGCTTTGCCGAAAACGATAATATTACAGTATCAAGTTAGGCCGAGCAAAGACCAATCGAGAAAGAAGACGGTCTGATAGTAAGGCACGTGCGGCGCAGTGGATCCAGTGGGACTACAGAACGCTAATTTTAAAATCATCACATTTAACCCTTTTGTAAAAATCTCAAAGATTTTAATTTAACTCCTTCAAAAAAAATTATTGTGTTTTAAATTCTTTTCCCTCCTAAAACTTTCAAAAAAGAAAAAACCCCTAAAAGTTTCATTTTTTAAGTAAGTTAAAACTTTTTGATAATAAAAGAGGGGAAATCTTTAAACCAAATGATCTTTGAGAATTTTAATGTAAACCCAAAAGTTTTAAAGACTTTAAGTAGACCCACTTTAGGACCGCTAGGATCCAACCCTATTTAGACGCATTATTCGAAGATCAGTTTGTTTACACGCAGATCAACTGAATAAGAAACTCTTGTTTGCATTATGCCTACACTTGTCAATGTTTTTTAGAAGCCAAAGCATGAAGATCAAGACGTCACAAGTCTATGGAGTAGCATAAGAGGAGAAAACGAGGTCACCCATCATTCTGAAGAAGATGTCGAGACGAGAAGCACGAGCTTTGCTTCCCGAAGTCAAGATCTCCAAAAGGAAGCTAACTATTACATGTAATTCATTATTAGTTTTTTGCAACCAAACATTTTTCTATTGAACGAGAGTCTTTTAAGGACTGTTCGAGAATCAACACCGTATTTGCATTCATGCATTGCATTGCATCATATTGTACAGTCATGACATATTTTACATAACATTATCATTACCTTGCATAACATTTTTGGGGAGTAATCCAAAGACCAATTAGAGTTTTATCGTGAATAAAAGAATTGAACACACTCAAAAATCAAGATTCGAGCAGTTAGAAGATGGGCTCAAAAAAAGGTTTGATGCATTCGATGCAAGAAAACTCTATTTGAACCCTAATTTGGTTATTCCTCCAGATTTCAAAGATTCCCAGATTTGCGCATGATGTTGGAACAAGATGCCCCAAGAATCACCTAACCATGTTCTGCAAAAAGATGGAGGGCTGCATTGAGAATGAAAAATTAATGTTCCACTGCTTCCATGACAGTCTAACAGGACCCACCGTGATATGTTATAACTGTTTGAGTAGAGACCAAGTTCAGTCATGGGGAGACTTAGCCAATGCCTTTTTGGACCCATATAAATATGCTTTGGGCCTAGCAACAAGTCGTTAGTATCTCCAGGGTACGAAGATGAAACCTGATGAAGGCTTCAAGGAATGTGCTTTGAGGTGGCTGTGTTTAGCAACCCAAGTGCAGCCTCCCGTAGACGAAGAGGAAAGTGACTTCCATGTTTTATGCCACCTTTCATATTTCTTCTTTGATAAGATGCCCTGGAAAATGAAGGCCAGCTTTGAGGACTTTATGACAGTCAAGAGAGAATCGAACATGCACTCCGGGACCTAAGTTTAAAGACCAGACCCACCTAGGAGCATAAGGAAAGAAAGAGATAAATGGGTAACATTTTCAAGGTTCTCGTGATCGTAAGAGAAGAAGACAGGCATATTCGTCTGAATCACCGAGAAAAATTCCTCGAACAAGTACATATTTTGAGATATTCAGAGTATTCCATTTCGGACATATGGCCTCATCTGGTCAAGGGTTAGTACCTTACCTCCGGGCCGATAAAGATTACACCCAGCTCATCTGCTCACATTTTTTATCCATACAGTACATGTGAGTTCTACATTAAGGCAGCGGGGCATGACACCAAGAAATTTAGGGCCGTTAATAGAAGAAATCAAGAAGCCGGTTGACGAGGGAGTCATGATGAGAGAGTTGATCCAGCGGTGGAAAAACAAGAAAAGTGGCGCAAGCCTACACTACATTGAAAGGGCCGAAATAAGTTAGTACCCGAGGGATAGTCCGAAGGTTCGTACGATTTTCTCATCATTTTACAAAGAAATTCTCAACATAAAAAACTCATTGTTTGTCAGAATAAAAAATCACATTTCCATTTAGAAAGCATTTTTACATTTTTGATTCTTTAAACATTTTATTTTTATGGGGTAGTTTTTGTTCTTCCATATGTATATACACGCATTTTTGAATGGACATATGTATATATCATTTCTATACCAGGTCCTCGAATTTTGAATGCAACAGTACCTTTGTTTCAGATCCAGAGATCAACTCTAAGTTGCTTATATTTAGAAGAGATTGAATGTTTTGAGGATACTGTAAATGTAAGTATCTGCTAGTTTACTTAGGCCAACAGAGGAACAAAGCGAGTGTTTAGATAATGGGCAGTTCCCATTTTAAGAATTTCCTTCTCAAGCACTTGTCATTTAAGATTCTTGAATCGAGAGTTGACCCTAAACCTTTACCCCTGAAGGCTTTCTCAGGACATCTATGAATGGAAGGATGAATGGTATTCTTTCACTTTACTAAGGAAAAAGAGATGAAACCAGATAGATTGGACATGAAGGCCATAGAACTACCAGAGGAAAATGGATGAAGACAAGTTTATGCTCAGAAAGTAAACCAAGCAATATAAAAAATGGCAATCAGAAGGCCGAAGCAATCAAGAGCGAGTACACTAAGTTAAAGAAGAAGATACATGAAGACTCTACCGTTCGATAGGCACCAGTTTAGAAGAGTTGGGTAGAATTGATTATGTTCAAGCGAAAAATAGCATCAATACCAGTATAGATACGTGTTAATTCAATGATACATCTACAGACTCGAATTAGAAGAAAGAGATTCAAGGCTAAAAACCCAAAATGGGTAGTCTAAAAAAAGAAAGAAAAAAGAAAAGAAATAAAAATAGAAAAAAGAAAGAAAGAGAGGAAAAAAGAAAGAAAAAAAAGGAAAGAATAATGTATATACTTCACACACAGATCAAACAATACAAGATCAAGACTTCAAATGTAAGAAATGAGCAAGAGATGCATAAAGAATCCACAATTTTAAAGATTTGTATAGAAGCTTGAATTGAAGCCAAGTCAAGATAAGTCAGCCCGAAGATTGCCAATTTTGAAAAAAGGAAATGATCTCTAAGGTGGAAACCCAAAAATGGGCGGCCTGGAGTGATCCTAAAAATAAAGAGAAAAAAGCAGTCTGCTTGAGCATGTTGGCATTAACATCTAACCAAAAAACACTGATCTGAAGATACAGAAGAATGAAGTGAACTCTAGGGTGAAAACCCAAATGTGGGCAGTTTAGAGCAATCCAACTAAAAAAAGAAAGAAAAAAAACAAAAACAAAGAAAAAAGAGAAAAAAAGAAAAAAACGGAACATTTCATCTGGGCATACCAATCACAAGAATTCCCAGAAATGTACATAATCCTTCATTCAAGGAACTTTGGAGGATCAATCATTTTTTTTTACAGAAAACAAGCATTAATACACAGCAAGAATGCAAAGCAGACCAAAAGAAAGAAAGCGAGGAAATGAACTTTAGGGTGAAAACCCAAAAACGAGCAGTCTAGAGTGATCCCGAAAAAAAAGAATACTCCATGTGAGCATATCCAGATCATACAAGCACAGAGATATTGCTTCGTCTAACCATGAACCAAAGGCCTACATTACAAGCCTCCAAAGACCATTCTGATCATCCATAGATATCCAAGTTGAATGAGAATGTCTTCAAATTTCATTCCGCCTATAATGGTTAACCTTGCTTCAAGGAACGCCAAACTTCGAAGTGCTTGATCGACACCCAAATGAGGGAAGAATAAGGCATGGTGAGTTAGTGAGATTAAGAGAGCCACCTTAAATGCGTTAGAGATTAGGTATGGGATTGTGCCTCTTGAAAGCCTAATAGACTAGAAGAAACTATACATTTGCGTATATCTCCACAATAGTCAAGATCTTCTAAATATGCGCTTCATTAGAGTTGATCTCCGGCAATTTGAAGCAGATGTGCTATGGTGTTTGATATTTTGGGGGCAAACATGTTTTAAAAGGTTTGACATTTTCTCCCAAAGTTTTGATGTTTACCATTTCCCCCAAACATTAGTTTTTAAAATGTGTAGCAATATACTTTGAATTTTGTTTACCATTCTCCAAACATTATTTTTCAAAAATGTTTGGCTTAAAAAAGAGAAAAAAAAGATGTTTACTATTTGTTCCAAACAATGTTTTTAAAATGTTTGACATTCCCTCCAAGTTGTGATTTTCAAAATGACTGTTATCTTTTCAAACAATCATTTTTTGTATCGAAATATACACAAGTAAATTGCCTTTTGCATTACTTTAAAAATAAATGATGATGGGATTTAAAGTATAGGGACCGAGAGTTAGTTCCCGTCAAAATGCTACGAGAAGATCAAGGATGAGCTCAGGAGATGAAAGCATTTTTGTCCACCCTAGTGATTAGAAATAGATCAAGGCTCTGCATGATGGGTCAGGAAATTCGAAGCAGTGGAGCCCGTGATTGAATGGAGCAACGCCAAGCGAAGAAGATGACAAGGGTTCTTATAAGGACCAGGAGATCATTTATGAAGACAGGTGATAACCCTGAAGACAAGAAAGCCTTCCGTACGAAAGATTTGAAAGCATGTTAATTCAAATTTGAAGTGATTGATCAAATGAGGATTTAAGAGCATACATCAAAGAAGTTGAGAGATGAAGAAATCTGAGGAACGACCTTTCAGGGTATAAGACTTTAGAACAAAAAAAGATTGAAAGAAAAAGGAAAAGAGAAAAGAAAAAGAAAAAGAGAGAGAAGATAGTGAGAGAAAAAAAGAAGAAAAAAAAGAAATGAGAAAAGAAAAGAAAAAAGAGAAAAAAAGAAGAAGAAAAAAAGAAAAAAAAGAAGACAAAGAAAAAAAGAAGAAAAAAAGGAAAATAAAGCATTACATTGCATGCATCATATAGATAGAGGCATGTTGATTTTTGCTTGTTTTAGACAGGTATTTGAAGAATTGTCAAAAAGTTTGAAGAAGTAGATTTCATCAAAGAAAGAAAGATTGTAGCAGCCATAGTAGCATGAGGCCAGATGACGGCAGCCAAAGTAGCGTAAAGATGGATATTAAGTTTTTTGGGCCATCAGTAAGACTAGATGACGGTAGCCAAAGTAGCGTAAAGCAGGATATTAAGTCATTCGGGCCATCAGTAAGACCTTCGGGCATGATGACAAGATCTTCGGGCCGCCAGTAAGTCTTTCGAGTATGGTGATAAGTTCTTCGGGCCATCAATAAGTCCTTCGGGCATGATGCGGCAGCCGTAGTAGCGTGAGGCCAGATGACGGCAGCCATAGTAGCATGAGGCCAGATGACGGTAGCCAAAGTAGCGTAAAGCCGTATATTAAGTCCTTCGGGCTATCAGTAAGACCTTCAGGCATGATGATAAGACCTTCGGGCCACCAGTAAGTCTTTCGAGGATGGTGATAAGTCATTCGGGCCATCAATAAGTCCTTCGGGCATGATGCGGCAGCCATAGTAGTGTGAGGCCAGATGACGACAACTATAGTAGCATGAAGCCAGATGACGGTAGCCAAAGTAGCGTAAAGCCGGATATTAAGTCCTTCAGGCCATTAGTAAGACCTTCGGGCATGATGATAAGACCTTCAGGCCACTAGTAAGCCTTTCGAGCATGGTGATAAGTCCTTCAGGCCATCAATAAGTCCTTCGGGCATGATGCGGCAGCCATAGTAGCGTAAGGCCAGATATTGGCAGCCATAGTAGCGTGAGGCCAGATGACGGTAGCCAAAGTAGCGTAAAGCTAGATATTAAGTCCTTCGAGCGATCAATAAGTCCTTCGGGCATAATGCGGCAGCCTTAGCAGTGTGAGTCCAAAAAGATCAGCAGCCTTAGCAGTATGAGTCTAGAAAGAGCGGCAGCCTTAGCAACGTGAGTTCAAAAAGATCGACAGCCTTAGCAGTGTGAGTCTAGAAAGATCGGCAGCCTTAGCAGCGTGAGTCCAAAAAGATTGGCAACCTTAGCAGCGTGAGTCTAGAAAGATCGGCAGCCATAGCAGCGTGAGTCCAGAAAGATCGGCAACCATAGCAGCGTGAGTCCAGAAAGATCGACAGCCTTAGCAGCATGAGTCTAGAAAGATCGGCAACCTTAGCAGCTAAGTCCAGAAAAATCGGCAGCCTTAGCATCGTAAGTCTAGAAAGATCGGCAGCCTTAGTAGCGTGAGTCCAAAAAGACCGGCAACCTTAGTAGCGTGAGTTCAGAAAGATCGGTGGCCATTTTTGGCATGAATCCCCAAATTTGAAGAAATTTTGGCTGCCATAGTAGTGTGAGTCTAGAAAGATCGGTAGCCAGTGTGGCGTGAACCCCAAAATTTGAAGAAAGCTCGGCAGCCATAGTAGCGTGAGTCCAGAAAAATAGGTAGCCATTTTTGGCATGGATCTCCAAATTTGAAGAAAGTTCGGCAGCCAAAGTAGCGTGAGTCTAGAAAGATAGGTAGCCATTTTTGGCGTGAATCCCCAAATTTGAAAAAATTTCGACAGCCATAGTAGCGTGAGTCCAGAATGATCGGTAGCCAGTTTAGCGTGAATCCCCAAATTTGAAGAAAGATCTTGGCAGCCTCAGTAGCGTAAGGCCAGATTGGTAGCCATTTTGGCGTGAATCCCAGAAAGATTCAAAGATAAAGGTTCTATATAGGAAGGGCCTATATTTTCGAGCCATCGCAGTGAAAGGTTCTATATAGGAAGAACCCGTAACTTCGAGATTTCAGAAGCTAAAGTTCTATATAGGAAGAGCTTACGGCTCCAGGGTTTGAAGACTAGCAGTTCTATATAGGAGGAACTTTAAGTCGAAAGAGTCCGTCTGTGATGCAGAAGGTTTTATATAGGAAAAACCAGCTGCGTTGAAGGCAAAGAGTTCTATATATGAAGGACTCTGAGCTTTACCGTCTCAGAGTGAAAAGTTTTATATAAGAGGGACTAGTAACTCGAGGCTTCAGAGTGAAAGGTTCTATATAGGAAGAGCCTGTAGCTCCAAGATCGGAAGGTGAAAAAGTTCTATATAAGAAGAGCTTACAAGCCTGAAGATTCAGCTAAGGAAGAGCGGAGAGTTCCAGAAGAACACGTGATTCCAAAGCCAAAGACAATGAAGTAGGTAAAAAATGGGTGCTTTTGATCTTTGCTTTGTTCTCGTTTCACAAGAACAAGCAAAGAGGGGCAGCTCTAATCACTCATTTTTGACCGGGTTTTAGTATTAATAGTATTATTTTAATAGTAATATTATTAATATAAAATTAATGAAAAATAAAAAATAATCATAATAATAAAAATATAATATAAAAAAGAAAAAATTAATTAAATTAAAAATTAAAAAGCAAAAAAAGGAAAGGAAATTGCGTGGAGCAGGGTGCTCCACGTCTTACCCCAACCCCACCCCTTGCCTATATAAAGGCTTGCAATTGGCAGCCATTCCACACACAATTGCACTCCAAAATGCCATGGAAATTTGGCATGAAATCGGCTCCCCAAATTGGGAGCCAGGTCGGCCACAAGGTTGGCCGGGGTCGGGGGCAGTGCCTTCGGCCCTAGTTGGTTCGATCCAACATTCGATCGGAGTCTTATTTTGGATCCGATCTAGTTAAATTTTGGAGAGGTCGTGGTAGATCTCAATAGGGTTCATTGGGGTTCGTCATTCGAGCTCCTAGTTAGGTATATTTTCTTTCCTTTTTATTTGTGTTGTAATTTATATAATTTAATAAAGTATTAGTTAATTTAAAATTGTATTCTTATTTTTTAGTTTGTATGTTTATTTATGTTTTAGATTTATATTTTATTTATGTTAGATTAATATTTATGAATGTTTTAGATTAGTATTTTATTTATGTTAGATTTGTTTTTATTTATATGTTAGATTAATATTTATGTATGTATGTTTCAGATTAGTATTTTATTTATGTTAGATTAGTATTTTATTATGTTAGTATTTATTTATATTTTCCATGTTTTAAGTTGCATTTCAAGATATTAATTGTCAATGTGGTGCCCTTTTATCCGAGCGTAAATGGGGCCAGTATCAGGCGTAGTGATGGTGGTTGGGCGTTTACTCTCGGATAACGGGGCTTTTAAAATTTACTCGCACTTATGACCAAATTTTAATTTAATTGCCACTTTAATCCGGAAAGTTTAATATTAATAAAGTGGTAATTATTAAAGTACCAATTTTTGGGCGGTGTGGGGGTGCTAATCCTTCCCCATCCGTAACCGACTCCCGAACCCAATATTTTTAAAATCGTTGGTTTTATGGTGTCCGGCCTACCTAAGTGGCCGGTGGCGACTCCATTTTTTTTTATAAAACCCCATGAAATTTTTTTAATTCCCGAAAGACCTCCAGCACATTTAAAACCTCATTTTTTTAGCGAAATGAAAGGGATATCGCTACAGGTAATTGGGTCGAGGTTGTAAAGGTTGCCTCCTAAGCCTTGTTAAAAGGGGAAGAAATTCATAGTGAATTTGGGAAATCCTTAGTGGGGAAGCTAAGGTAGTGGATGTAGGCTTTGGTTAGAAAGCCGAACCACTCTAACTCGTTGTGCAATTTTTCTTATCTTTTGCAAGCAACTAGGTTGAAGGAAATCGAGCCCAACAGTCGTAATCTACAATTTTGGACATTATCCCTCCAATAATTATACCATGACAACATTACCTTTATTTTAAAAAAAAATGACGTGATACATTTTTTGTTAAAAAATGTGACAAAATATTTATAACTATAATAAAGAATAAATAAATAAATTTTAGAAAAATAAAAATAAATATGTTGAGGAAACAAATTGAGAAATAAAACTTAAATGGACTAAACCACTAAGATAACATGTGAATGAGGACTAGACTGAAATACATACAGGAACAAGAAGACCAAACAACAATTTAAACACTTAGTAACACTTGTTATATCGAGGCTGTAAATGAACAGAGCGTTCGATGAACTGTTCGTGAACCGTTCGTATAACATTCGTTTATGTTTATTTATTAAGCTAAATAAACGAGTATGAACAAATTTTTTATGTCCATTTAATAAACAAACGGATACGAACACATGTGTGTTTGGTTCGTTATGTTCATGAATAAGATACTTTATTGGCTCTGTAACACCCAAAAAATCGGCTCATTAGATTTTTGGTTGTTGATTATCAAAATTTATTTTTCGACAAACAAATCTAGTTTTCTGAATTATTCAATTCAAAATTTTAATTAATTTAGTTCAATATAAAAGATTTAAGAAGCTAAGGACTACTTTGTAAGGTTACAAAGTATTAAGTTTCTAGTGCTAGTAATTGAAAAATGAGTGATTAAGTATGTAATTAAGCTAAAGGTTTCTTAGTGACTAAATTAAAAGAAAGTGAAAGTTAGAGGTCATAGTGCATGAGGTGGAAAGTGCATGGTTAAGTATATATTTGGACCTCTAGAGGATGAATCATCATCTATGTGTGCTATGCTCTTGATTTCTAACAACTCTTAATTAAGGGAAAAAGATAAAAAGGCCAATTTTAGCTATTCTTGCCTACGGCAAGAAGAGAGAAAGAACAAAAGGGGCTTTGTCATCTTCTTCCCTAAACCTTGTACCACCATTGACGAGAGCTTAAGAAAGAAACCTAACTGCTAAATTAAAATTCCTTACAAATTAGCCATCATTTCTTTGATTCAATTTTATATTTGGTAAGTATATTCTTCTATCTTTCTATTGGTATCATTGTGATTCAATTCTAAGCATGTGAGTTCATGAACCCGAAATCTTAAATTTAGGGGTTTATGAAATTAAGAATTTTAAAATGACATACATGTAATTTTAAGATTATTAGTGATTTTTTTGTGATTTTTGAATAAGTATTAAGTCAAAGATTAATCTTGTTAATTTAGGGTTATGGAAAATTAGGGGTTCCATGTGGTTATACTTTTATGATTGATAAGATGATATTTTAGAATGGTTTAAGAAGCTAAATTCTAGCTTAGTGACTTCTGTTCAAGAAATATGTACACAGTAGTAAGTTTAAAAAGTCATAGAAAATTCTATAAGTCAAATTAGGAAAGGATCCTTATATGAACATGATCACGTGTATGTTTAGTTCCATTTAAAACGAAATGGTGATCAATTTCGATTTGTATTGTCAAAAAATATGATTTTTTTAGTAATAAAGGTCATGAAAACAGGGTAGCAGTTTGCCCCTAAATCTGTACCAACAGTGACTTTAGAAATTCATTATAAATTGTATAAGTGGAATTAGCTATAATTTATATAGTTTAAAAGGTTATTCATTATAGTTTCATTTAAAACAAGTGGAATTGAATTTCGAGTTATAAAACATATTATATAAATGTTTCGTTGAGGATAGTGCAAGCTGCCTAGTATATTAAATGATATGTTCTTTAATGTTTGGTTAGAAAAACTGGAAATGAAGGAAACCAAAAATTGGGAGAATTAGGAGAAAGGTCCATAAGCTTGGATTGAGGTGAGTGTAATTATGAGTCTCAGGATTGATTCATTATCATCTCGATTGTATTTGATACTTTTGATTACCGATAACATGTTGTGTGATTTGTTTATAAGCTTAGTTAGAGCATTTTGATGATATTGTGTAGCATAAAGGTAAGCTTAACCTTTTGATATTTTCTTTTGTGAGTATAATGCTTTAGTTTTGATATGATTTATGTTTTAACTTAAACTAAGATAGTAAGGTAAGTCATGGACATGAATTATGATTAATGGCAAATTTTTATGATGTGTTAAACTATGGATCCAAAGCTCATTTATGGCTAAACTATGATGCTGAAACAAGCTATGAAACTTCAAGATTCACTTGTGATATAAATATGATACTTTGGAGCTAAAAACTCACATCTATCATAAAGCTCCTCTCCTAATAACAAAGCTTAAAATGCTATAAGTTGCTTAAACAATAAAAGCCCTTGGACGTTTTGGCATGGTACAATGGTATGTTCGGACTACGGTCCACCGGCTTTGGCTCAGGAATGACGATCTCATATATGTGATATGCTTGAACACTAGTCATTGCTTTGTGCTATGTGTAACACAGATCAATACGATTAAACATAGACAAATGCTACCTATGTCCAATGTGATCCAAGGCAAATATTGTTAAAATGCATAAACTCATATATGAACTCTAAGGAGAACTTCGATAAGAACTCTGATAAAGCTTTTCTAAAACAAAGCTAATATAAGATATGACTTTGAAGAATAAGATTGAACTATACCACCCTTAACTTATATGCATTGAATAGCATCATATACTTCATTTACATTGATTCATATCATCCTTTATCATTGGAATATTTATATGTCATATGTCTTTAAGGTCACTACCTCACTAAGCTATGCAAGCTTACTTTCTTTCATTGCATACATTTTAGGTTATTAATCTTCGTAGTAATCAGATCGTACTAAAGCAGTTGCTAGTCATTCCTTTTAAGCAATGAGTAATATACCATTTTGCCTAACTCCTAGTTGGTGGCATATGAACTATGAATTTGCATTAAGACGAATATGATTTTAGATTGATATTATAATTTGAATATATGGTATGGAATGAATATGATATGATAGCTATGAAAGAATAGTTTAAGTTATGTTTATAAGATTGATATAATAACTTATCGAACAAAGGTATGGATCATGTTAAGAGGATTTTATGTTATAGCTTATATGTTTGAATATGTAAGTTAATGAAACAAAGCAAGTTATTGAATGGTAGGTGAAGTATTAGATAAGCTTATACAAGTTGGTAAATGGAAGCTCTATGCTAGGGTTTTCTATGTTTACTTATGAAAATATGTGAAATAAAGTAAGTGATGGAATAGACTTATAAAATGTACTTGGCAACTTGTATGGTAATTTTAGTTCGATGCTAAAGAAGATGTATAAGGTCATATAGATTGTGATGTTTATGTGAGAGTTATATTTGTTTCCATGATTGCTTGCTGTTTATCATGGTTGGGATAACATTTGGATGTTTAGTATGGTTTGATTATAGTTAGAATTGCTTAAAATCATGTTTTGAAGTTACTTAATGATAAAGGTGACATTTAGGGGCTAGAAATAGCCTAAAATGATATGTTTTGGTGAACGGGACAAAAGGTTTCGGAACCATACTAAGAGGTATTGAAACCTTCAGTCAGAAAATGTCAAATTTTGAATATGTGAAAGGTTTTGAAACTGCCCTTAAAAGTTTGAATAGTTATATTTGGTCACTATTTTGTAACTTATTCAATTGAACTCCGATTCAATCCCTTTTTTTAAATTCAAATTTTGGGATGAACATGAGATTAAGAATAATAACTAACATTAAAATGAACATTCCTTTCGTCCTTGAAACTTTTGGAAATTTACATTTTAACCTCTAAATTTTGAAAACTTTGCAATATAGTCCCAATGGCTTGAAATCAAAACTTGTTAAAAATTATTATCTATGATCATGGATAATTTGCTTTGGTGTTATGAATGTTTTGTATATGTCTGACCTTGATTTGAATGTCGATTGTTCTAATTTGATTTTTGGTGACACTTTCGATTCGATTTTCTTCCAGATCGGGTAGGGGGTGTTAAGGCTCATTTACTTGGTTTTCCTCTATACCTTTTATTTTTTTACAATTTAAATATTGGTGAAGGGTAGAGACTAAATTGAATATAGGATGAACATTAGAGTTCAAACTATGAAGCCTAAGGAGTTTAAGGACCAATGGTGTAGTTTCACTATATTTCTTTGGCTCGCAAAAAAAGTAAAAAAATTGTTCACAAACTCTAAACAAATATGTTCTCGAACGTATAAACAAACAAGTTCGCAAACACTAAACAAACAAACATGAACACCTTCAGAAATAAATAGATGAACACAGACATGATATTGAAATTTTAAATGAACACGAACATAATCTTGTTTGTTCAAGCTGATTCATTTACACCCTGATTATATCAAAATCAAATTAATTCAACAATTTTCAAATCCTCAGCATCAGTAGGGTCATGTTCGAACTTCGAAGGCATCATCGTGGTAACTTTTTGGATGGATGGCCACTTAATTATGAGAGAATTTTTAATTTGACCATTGATTTATTAATTCTTTCAATCAAAATACTTAACTATTTAAATGATATCAATTAAACCACAATTGTTATTATTCAACGAAAAAACTGACGTGACAATTAAACTTGAATGGCATATATAGAAATTGAATCTAAGCATTCAGGAAAAAAAGAGGCCTCTACTATTGGGTCAAAGACCACAATTAGTTAAAATATACAAGATTTCATATATATCTTGAAACTAAGCCAAGTTTCCCTATTTCTTGAAAAATTAATATGATATATCCTATTTTTGACCGAATGAAAAAGATTTCATTACAAAAAGAGAAGATACAGCTGATGGACAACAAGACCCATAACAAAGAAAGCCAACAAGGCCCAAACAACAACCGGGCAACATGTTTGAGACAAAAAACAAAGGAATCAAACTCTAGGAAACAACTATAGCAGCTGCCGACAGAGAAGCTCTTAGGTGCAGTGGCAAATCCAGAAAAATATCATCAACTAGGCCAATATATATACATATAAATTATCTAACATAACTCAAATAAATAGTTCTCAATTCAAAAATATAATAAATACAAATAATATGATTACAAGTTTCAAAAAACACATCATTAAAAACATAATGTTTTCATCAATTTAGATGAAGTCTCCTTTTCATAGAATCAAAATCATCTATGATCGAGTCAATAGTGAATTTTTCAGAAATTTCTTTTTCAATGTACACAATTAAGTAATCTAAAAGAAATTTATCTTCCATCTTATTTCGTAAACTAGTCTTGAAAATTTTCATTGCTGAAAAGGCTCTTTCAGTAGTTGTCGTTCTAACAAGAATAATCAAAATAAGTCGAATCAATCTATCAACAAGGGGATAAGAAAATAATTTCCCACTTTATAACAAACTTCGACTTAATTGAGTTATAGTGCTCCAATTTTTCATCTTCGCATGATTAGGAATATCAAGGAAAAATAGTTAAGTTCATACTCCAAATGATATTTATCATATTCAGAAAAATCTTCAGGATAGTACTTCTTTGCAAGATGACAAATTTTTTCCACATTGAAGTTCTTATAGCTACATGAAGGATTCAAAGCTATACTTAAAATAAGCAACTTTGTTGTTTGCTCACTAAACCGACTATTTAATTCGTTTAATTGCTGATACATAGTAGATGTAAACACATCCACTCTATAATGGTGCTCCACTAAAACGATATCTTTATTACTCCGAGATTGAATTATATAAGAATAATTGACATTCATATTAGGGACCACAGTGAGAGTGCCACGTTTATTGCAAAATGAGAGTACTTTCTCTAAAAAACCTTTCCAACCATCATCTCTAAATTTCTGAATTAAAGTCTTTGTAGCAACAACTAAATCTGTAACTTACATTGCAAAGCTTGACAAAGTGCATTTGTGTATCCCATAAGTCCCTGCATCATATGTAAAATGAATAAAAAATCAAAAGCCATCAACTTTTTAAGAGCGGAATTAGCATCCCCACACTGAGAATATGAGACTCGGTGGTCAGTGGCGATTTTTTTAAGAACAAAATGAGTTGCATTATACATCCTTAAGACACTGCAAATTGACTTGTAATGAGAACTCCATCTAGTATCTCTAGGACGTTGTAAAGTGCCAATTTGATTTAGCCCTGTACTTGTAACCTACTTAACCAGGTCTAGTCAAAAACCGGACTAAAAAGACTACATTAGGTTTGCAGAAGCAAACCCAAAAGGTTAACTCGAACACATTCATTTTTTTTCTTTTTATCTTATCTAAATGCACCGATTATAACCTAAGGTGCTCATACAACAGCGATACCATAACGATGCATTCAAATTGCAAAACAGGGTTCTATTGCTCAACCATACATTTTGGGGACCGTAACATAATTTTCACAAATTGTACAGACTTAGATGATTTCCAATTTACCAAACCTCAATTAGTCAAGTTTCATGCTCACATGTCAATTTCCATCTTAAAACGATCATCCAAGCTTATACAATTGCATGAATAACATTCAGGGACTGAATTGAACATTTCCAAATTTTAGCAGGCAAAACTTTGAGGAAACCCACTGCATACAGATACGAACAGGTCCATATTGATACGGATTACCCAACTTAATGGCTAGCAGTACCAATACTCGCCACTCCGTATCGATACGATTTGCAGGACAAGCCCGTACTGATACAGTATTACCCCGTACCGATCCCTTAAGCAATGTTTCCCAAAACTTAGATTCCAGTAGCTAATTGGCATACTGATACGATACCCCGCGTTAAGATAAACTCTTAAGGGACGTATCGGTACAGGAACCCAAGTACCAAAACCAGTGTGACTTTTCTTTCTAGGCGTATTGATACGGTTGCTAGGCGTATCGATACCCCATGTTAATTTCCATTGATATAAGTCTCACCAGACCCCGCGTACCGATCCTTAGGTACTTGTACCGATAAGAAAATGACTATAATGACCTCTAGGTCCAATATATGACACTTTGACTCAATCCTTGCAAATCTACACACTATACCAGCAACATACAATACCCAAGACATCATTTTCAAACATATTCAAGCATGCTAAGCAATCCAACTAACATCTCAAATTACACGTAAGCTCATATAGGCATGATCTCTACCCAAGCATGCATATTCACCCCTAACCCCTCAATCCATCCATATCAAACATTTATATGTCCAAAACCACAATTGAAACTTGTACAAAATCGGGAGTCTAGAAAACAGCCCCCTAAAACAAAAAATTGACACATTGCCATTATTACTACTATATATTTTTTCAAACCATACTTCGCAACCAAGTCCTTGGATATCTTTCCTTGCTTGCTTGTCGCCCTTCAATCTACTAATCTGCATTGATGATAAAAGAGAGCGTAAGGACACAATGCTTAGTGAGGAGCGCTCAAAACACAAAACATCATCCAATGCATTTTAAAATTGGTTTATCCCAAAACTATTCATAATCATCTTTATTCAAAGACCATCATGCCTTACTTTTAAAACATGCACTTAACTTTTCCAAACCATGCATATTAAACTATATGCAACATGTATCATGGATTCAACAACATAATTTTATATGCGACCCTCAATTTAAGTCTGTCCATGCATAACAACCTATATGCAAAGCTTAAAGAGTATTTATATGTATAAATCACATTATACAAAGCAATTCATCAACATGATGCATCAATTCATTATATTGGCTTACAAGTGATCCTTTCCAAATCTCATTACTTTCATCAAATCACATCGGATACACGAATTTTCCAAGTGATATCCTAATCACTTAACAGCTCAATGACATGGACTAAATGCAACACATGCATCACCTTTATACTACCAAGGCCAATCCTCCAATTTGGAGTAAACACTTCCAATGCATCACCTCTACGGTCGTAGTTGGAGTAAACACCATTGAAGTATTACCTCAATAATATTGGGGTTCACATGGTCGGATTAAATACTTTCCATACATCACCTCTACAGACTCTCTGGGAGTAAATACCATTGAAATACCACCTCTATGAACCACGTGCGACTTATTATAGTGCATTTTAAACCCTATGGCCGGCCAACTATATCCGATAACATTTCCATAACCTTTTCATACCATCAATTGCCAATATAATTCATTTTATTATCATTAACTCACTATTTTTATATGCACCAATCAAATCCATTTATCCAATGCATTAAACCATGCATTAACCAATATTCAATGACATTACCAAAACATGCATTACTTCCAAATGCATCATCATCATCATTATATAATCATTTTCTAGCATTAAACCATGCTCAAATCATGCATATAACAGTGAGTAATCAAATCATTAAAACAAGTGCATCAAATCCATTTGCCAAACTGAGAACGAGGGAGAAATCACATTTTACTTACTTTCGAACTTAGACCAGCATTTCAAGCTTAGTCTAAACTCCCAACACAACTTTCAACCCTTTGAAAAGCTGTAAATCACGTTCTCATTCACCGGCACACAAAGCCTCGCTAGTCGATGCAGTAATTATGCCTCTAAAGCTTCTGGAACTTCCATTTAATTTTGAGGTTCAACCTCCCCTACTTTTTCCACAGAAAAATAGAGGATCCAATGCATTAAAATACATTCATAACCCAACAACAACATTCTATATCAAACCTCATCAATTTTCCACTCAATTACGTAACCACAACAACTGAAAACAACACCAAAACAACTACAAACATAACCCAGCCACAAACCACAAATCCCAACCTTCACTTAACATCCAAAAACATAATTACCACATCCTTATGCCTCCAGCATACATTAAACATCAACAACTCCTCAAAAACTCATAACTAACAACCTAGAAAATTAGAGATTCACCTAGTTTCGGGATTCCAATGTTAAAACCAACTTATTAACATTATCAAACATCAAAATCATGTCCTAATCAAATCAAGAACCCATCAAAACAGATCAATAACGAATAGCAATCAAATACATCAATTAAACCTTGATTTAACCATTTTTCTATAATTAAATCACTAAAAATCATTAGAAATCATTTATAAAGTATCAATAACTTCAAAATTTCAGTAAAGAACCTTATATTAGAGGAGAACAATGAATCTCACCTCTAACCTTTGCTTTCCCCTTAATTGGATGAGTTTTCTTGAGAACACAAGATTAAATCAATAAGGTTTTGCTAGGAAATCATTAAGAACTCATTTGGAAATAAAACAATGTTGAAATCAAGTATTTACCTCAGAAAATTGAAGTAGAAAAAATTGTTTAGCTGAAGAGAATTTGAGAGAAAATCTTTTGAAGAAAAGTTAGTTACGTTGAATTTATTTTAGAAAATTAATTATAAAATCAACTCACCAACCTATTTATACTATTTTAAAACCCTTTTTAAAATAGTCAATTAAGGAGAAAAAACTGTTATTAGAATTTGGCCAAATAGCTCCTTAAAGATTCTAAGTTTTGACCCTTTTACAAAACAGTCACTAAAAATAGTTTTCATTTTTTACATTTTGGTCACTAGCCAAAATTTCCAATTTTGAAATCCCCTTTTCTAAAATTGATTTTACCAAAATCATTTACATATTAAATGATGATTTTAGGATATTTTTCCATATTTTTATCTCTTATAAAAATATTTATTTCTAATTAATCCCAAAATCGACTTCAATCCTCTAATCTGGTCCAACAGACCATCTAATCAACCTAGAAAACACCTAGGCCCAAAACTGGGGAGTTACAGTACTAGTCTTATCTCTTCAATTTCAATCAATTGCTCAATTTCAGCTATTTAACTATCTTGTAATTCATCATGACGCTTAGAAGAAGAGCTAACAACATTCACAATAAAAATCAATTTGAAAAAAAATCATGAATTTCATATACTTCTCTTGCAGTAGTAATGAGAGCCAACTGCAATTGATGTGCTTGGCAATGCACATAATAAGCGTAAGGACAATCTTTTATGAATAGAGCTTGTAAACTATTCCATTCACCTCGCATATTATTGGCTCCATCATATCCCTAACCTTTAAGATTTGCAATACTCAGCTCATGGTTAGATAAAACTATAGAAATAACTTCTTTGAGAGTTTTTGACGTTGTATCTTTGACATTTACTAACTGTAAAAATCATTCTTGCACAAATCCATATCCATCAACAAATTTTATGACTATAGCCATTTGTTCTCTTTAAGATATGTCTCGAGATTTATCAGTGATTATGCAAATTTTGAATCACCAATCTCCTTGTGAATTTCTTTTTTGCACTTTCTGAGCAAAGATGTGCAAAATTTCCTTTTGAATGGACAAAGCTACATATTTTGCATTTTGTGGAGCATTTTCTAGAACAACGTATCATATACCTTATTGTAAGAAGCAAGGAGTTTTAACATCTCTATAAAATTTCCCTGATTTCTTGACTTTGCACTCTCATCATGCCCCCTAAATGCACATTTTTAAAAAGTCAGTCATCGCACAACTTCTATTGAATCACCTAATCGTAAACGATTATCAGCATTTTGTTTTGGAGTTAAATTTTCAAATACAGTATCAACATGACCTTTAGGATTCTTGAAATTTTCCCAACATTGAATAGAATATCCATGAGCTGAGTTAATATCATTTCCTATATGTGCTACAAATACACAATCTTTCCCTCCAATCCTCTTCAAAATTTTAAATCTGTGTATTGTAGAAGTATCTAAACCAGATTTTCCTAATGGTTTTCCCCCAAAAAGAAAGCACAAGAAACAATAAGCAGCATCAGTGGCCAATGAATACTCTAACCAATTAAAAGTCTCAAACCACTTAAATTGAAATCGTCATAGATGACCATCTGGACCATATTGAGGATACTCAGACATAAGAGATTGATAAGGTCCATGACTTATGAATTTCCCTATTTCTGACAGATAACTACTAATTGGCTTACGCAAAGCTGGATCACGCACAAAAAAGTATTATCAATATTAATTGTAGACTTATCTCTAGGTTCTGAATCTGGAACTTGAGTAGATGTCCCTTGAGTTGCATCAACAATTGTTTCAACAGAAGTGCTAGGGCATGCATTCTCAACGTTTGATTCTAAGGTGTGTTTTAGTTTTGAAAAATAGGAATGAATTGTTTTTGTCTTTATACTTCAACCTAGGCAAAATAAGTAAGATAATCAAGGTTCATCTCTAACATCTTAATTTCACCAGTTAAAGTAGTTTAACTGTACATCTTTATCTACCATAAGAAAAAAGTGAAAAGAACAATGGATCAAATGAGATATGACAAGAAACAATGAACAATCTTTGATAGAATAAAATAAGATAAGAAAAAGGAGTATCCTCTACGCTTTTACTGTAACATTGAACAAAAGAATTAAAGAAACAAATAGCTAACAAATTATTATCTATCCCTAATTTATTTGTATAATTGTATCACTATTATTCAAGATAGATAATAAAAAAACTATTATTATTTGGATAATTACATAATACAATAAGTATAAGAAAATTTACCAAATTGTAAGTCTTGTTGTTCCTCTTGAAACTATCACCTTGGTTCAATTTTCAAGATTATTTAACTCCAACTTTACAAGGCTTCCTACATCAATAATAATCATCACAAACTCATTTAATTTTTTAAAAAGAAAATAAGATTGTTTTTGAATGTAAAGTTTTAATATCATAAATAAATTTATGTATCTAAATAAATTTAATCAAATATGATTTGTAAGCACAACTACAATTTGTCAAGTGTTGTCTGTTGAAATTATTCTTTTAAGTCGACTGGGCAAAAACCAAAAATTTTGGTTTATACTTTACTGAAATAGTCACCTCCTCATTCTAGAAAAATATCGTTCGACATCAACTCCAGTCAAAAAGATTAAGCAATATGATTTAACCAGGTATAATAACAAAAACATCAACTATCTTTCAAAACAGAAAAAATTGGAAGAAAATGGTGGTTTTCTTGCGAAATAGAAAAATGATAGAAAAACAGAAATCTTATAACAAAATTGAAAGAAAAAATTGAGAAGCATACCTGATTGGAAATTTGAAGCAGTGAAAAAAAATAAGATACCCTAATTTTCAATTTTAATTGTTTGAAGACCATAAAATTAGTCGAATTGTATCTTTGTTTCTTCCAAATTTACTTAGGAGTAGTGAAAAAGGATAATTAGGTATATGTAGAAATAAAAAGAATTGAGCATGGGGTGGGCCACGGCCCAGGTAAACCCACCCTTACATTCGCCCCTGCTTAGGTGGAGGAGTAGCGTCGATAGTCTAAACCGATTGAGGATTCACCAAACATGAGAATCTTGGTGGTCGGAGAATCCGACGAAGAATCTAAAGGGTTGGGGCCGACTTGAACAGCATGATAAAACTTATATTAAGCTTTAAATCAAATCGTATTATCTAAATCTTATTTTTTTAAATCATAAGGAAATACTCACCCAGACTTTTTAGACCTTTCAAAAAAAAACTCATAAGAAAATACCCATTTGAATTTGAAACAAAAAAAAATCTTTCTTACCTAAATCTTTCTTTCAATTTCCTTGTAAATTACAAGCTCCTTGGTCTACAGATTAGTAATTCCCTTGAGTTCTTCTACTTCTTGAGTAATAATTTCACAAAAGTATCCCTCCGTCGATATGCAACATTTTCAGAATCGTTGGCGGATCCTAATTTTTTTAGGGTGGATACAAGTTAAAATATTTATGAGGGTGACACAAGTAATAAAAATATCAAAATTTTAGGACGGAGACAAGTCATAAAAATAAAACAATAAAGGATCAATTCATAAAAATTAAAAAATTAAAGTTAAATGTGTAAACTTTAAAAAAGTTAACGTGGATCCGCCACCGAATGTCGTACATTATAAACTCTAAATTTGGTCAAAATCTATTGGAAGTAAAGGTTCCAAAACCATTGCCAATTGTACAATGTTGTAGGTTTTAGACATCAGAATCCAATCAAAGGTATGCCTCCTCCCAATATATACATGGCTCCCAGTGGCGGATCTAATCTAAAAATTTAAGAGTGAAATTCAATTTTTTTTTCTAAAATGGGTACGCAAAATTTTTACCTTTAAACATTAATTAATCTTTTAAAAAAATTCACACTAATTTAAACTTGTTTTTTTAAAAAATAGGGATGCAGTTGTTTACCTATGTGCTGCATGCATCGCCACTGCATGGCTCTATCATGATTTCCCAAGAAAAAAAGTATTTAGTCTTCCATGAACTTTTAAGGATAATTCATAATTATGTTAGTAATATTTTCCATCTACAATTTTAGTTCATACTTATTTTTGTTAAGGTATAAACCAATTGTGGTATTTGGTTTAGTGGTAGAGGTGCCTTTTCTTCTTGAAGTGTCCATGTTCAGTTTCCAAGTATGTCATTTCTTCGTTTCTTTATTTTTCACCAATAATAAAATTGTGATTAAATTAATAGAATGTGTAGATAACAGGAATCAAATGTATAAATGTACTAATTTTTAACGGTCACATCAGTTTATTCATTAGATGTTAACAGTGGATGACCTAATTGATATTATTTAGATAGTTTTTTTTTTATAGAAGCTGCTAATTTTATTAAAAAGAAAATATCTAAATTATAATGTGGGTTTACAATCATAAATGTAACCTAGCACATAATTTGGACATTTTCCTATAATCATTAACATAAGAAACTAGCCACTTTAGATTATACAAGTACCATATAATGAAAAGGTTAAAAACTCAATCAAAAGACTCGGGTAAAGGTCAACAATCTCTAGAGCAAGTAGTTAAAAGCTCTCAGTTGGCACATTCATCTCCCCTAAGTTGTGGGTTATAGACCTATTAGGAGCAAAATTTCCCCTTCCCTAGGTAGAAATTGTTAAAAAAAAAAAGACTCGGACAAAGATAGATACAAACAGATCTGATTGCATCGGCAAACGAACCACAAAAGGGGATCAAACTACTAAAAGGCCACTGACAACTGCAAATCATAGCTGAGCGTCGTGAGAAAATTATCTACGAACGCAAAGCACATACCCAATTCTAATTTGAAGGTCCATAGCAGGAAAGATCGACATGATAATCAAATAAGCGCCATCTTAATTATTCGAGGCAACGTCAAATTCAGCCCTGAGAAAAAAAAAAGAACGATCAAATCCAAAAGGTAAAAAAAGACATCACAAGGCAGAGAAAGACGAGCCTCATAGGCAAAGTTGTTCTTAATAAAACTAGAAAAAAAGATAACAACAAAGATGACATATAATAATGCGAAGGAAAGAAAAGATTACCAGTAGTCGACAACTAACACTAAAATTAGTATCGCCGTTGGCGACTAAACAAGATTTTGTGCAGCTAGAGAGAAAGTTTAATATTATTTTTTTGTTCAAAACATGTCAACTATATCACCAAAGAAAAACTACATCAAGTTTAGAAGTGCAGCAGGTGGGTTCACGACCCAGTCCGGTGGGCATGAAGTAAGTCTGGTCGACTTTGCCACCGAATCTTCTACGCAATTACATTCTCTAGGAATAAAAGAAAAAACACATAAATTAAACAGACATAACATTCCCATTATATCTTTTTCAATAACAGCCGATCGCCAAAAGGAGTGCTTTTTTTTTGAGCGAGCCTTTCAATGAGATTAGCATTATCAGATTCCACAATGATGCTGTGAAAGCCACCCTGTAGAGCAGAGAAGATTCCAAGACGAATAGCTTCCGCTTCCTCTTCATCAACAGTTGAGGAAGAGAGATTTTGAATCACCTCCAACAATGAAACCCAAGTGGTTTCTAATAACTGCTGCAATTCCAGCCTTGTAGCAAACTCAAAGGAAGCATCACAGTTTACTTTGACAGTTCCCGACCTTGGAAAAACCCACCTGCCTGATCTATGGATGCTTTGAGCCATAGGAGGAGATTCCACTCTAGAGAGAACAGAGAATTCATTGAACGCCTTTTCAGAGGCTAGCCACACATCGATCGGATTCTCATTCTTTTCGTTGAAAACCATGGTGTTTTGAGATTTCCGAAGCTGCCAGCAAAGAAACGAGATTGATTAGAGTCCTTCTTGAACATTTGCTTGTGCACAGGTACTTCCCATAGCAGACCACCATTTGAAAAAACCTGGAAATCCTTCGATTGAGGGACAATAATTGAAACAAGATGCACGCCATGCTGCTTGTGCAAATGGACAAAAGAAAAAAATATGTTCAATGTTTTCCTGAGGATGCAAACGTCGAGCACAGGCTGGGGAAAGTTGTTTCAGTCTCTTATTTAGATTCAAGTTTGAGGCAAGGGCATTATTGCCAGCTTTCCATAGGAAAGTTCTGATTTTTGGAAGAACTTTTAGCTTCCAAAAGGATCTCCAAACTTTTTTATCTTCAACAAAATTGGAACTAGAGGATGGCTCGGCAGCATTAAACTTCAACTCCATAAGGCAATTATATCCTGATTTTGCTGAGTAAGAGCCAGACTTGTTGTGGATCCAAACCAATTCATCAGGACCAATGGGAATTTTACGGATGCATTCCACCTTAAAATCGGAAAAGAGCTCCTGTAATTTACAGACATTCCATTCAAGACCTTCCCTATCCAAAAGATGTGAAACGAAAGCATCTTGGCATTGGGTAGGTCATTCAGAGATGATAGTACAATTCGGTAATTTTGGAACCCATTTCTTTTGATTCGCACATCTTTCCCCAGTTGATCCAGTGTATGCCATTTTTAGGTTCAATTGAATTGCCCCATCTGAATCTTTCAATAAGGGCATTAACCTCATTACAAAAGGAACTTGGGAGGAGAAAACTTTGCATTATATAAGATAGAATAGCTATGGCAACGGCTTTAATAAGGACTTCTTTCCCTGCCTGTGAAAGGAGTTTACTTTTCCATCCTTGAAGCTTGAATCTGATACGATCATACAAAAACCTGAGAGCTTCCCTTTTATCTTTCCCCAAATCGATAGAAGACCCAAATATCTACTCCCTTTCTCCATTTGCGCAAAGCCAAGAATGTTGAGCAAATGTTGCTTCTTGTTTAAGCTGATATATGGGGAAAGGTAAACTGCTGATTTACTGTAGTTTATAGTCCGTCCTGTTGCCTTTTGGAACTCATCAATGATGCTTTTGACAGTGGAGCAGTTTCCTTCATCAGCTTTAGTAAAGAGTATGCAGTCGTCTGCAAATAAGAGGTGATTAACAATTGGGCACCGCCTTCCCATTCTGAATTCTGACAGGTTGTGACCTGTTTGTTCATTCTCGACAATCTAAGAAAGGATGTTTGAGACGAGAAGAAAGAAGAAAGGGGATAGGCGATCCCCTTGTCGAAGTCCCCTTTGAGGTTTAAACTCACATGTTCTTTCTCCATTAATCATGATAGATAAGGAAGTTGTGGATATACATTTCATGATCCTTTGTACCCACCACGAGCAAAATCCCATTTTTTCCACAATTTCTTGAAGAACAACCCAATCAACCATAACTCCAGCTGATCCTTTTCTCCTATTTTTTATAGCGATAAAAGCTTCATGTGCGATAAGAATATTATCATGGATAACTTTCCCATTCACAAAAGCAGCTTGCATCGGAAAAATAAAATTGTTCATAATCCGTTTGAGTCTTGTAGCTACAAGTTTTTAGATAATTTTGTAGGCAAAGTTGCACAAGCTTATTGGTCGAAATTGATTTGCTTCTTCAGGATTGATTTTCTTTGGGATTAGCACGAGGTCAGTTTTGTTCAACTCCTCTGGCATCAAACCTTCTCGCATGAAATCCAGAACCAATTTTTGAATATCATCTCTAACAAGTTCCCAACACGATTGGAAAAAAAAAAATCTGAGAAAACCATCAGGACCTGGTGCTTTCAAAACACCCATGCAGAAAACTGCTTCTTTGATTTCAGTTTCAGTGAACTCTTTGCAAAGATCCCTATTCATGTCTTCAGTAATAACATGTGGGATTAAGTGAGTCACATTTTGAATGTTGATGGTTGGATTTCTTTTGAACAAGTGCTTGAAATAGTCCTGAATGAGGTTTTTGATACGTTCCTCATCCTCAGCCCAGCTGCCATCAGTTCTTTTTTAGTTTAAAAATAGCATTCTGATGGGTGACTTGAGTATCAATGAGGTGTTTTCCAGCACTTAAAATTTTCAAGTCAAATTCACAGGTCCACCACAGTGCCAAACCTCCAGAAATACCTTGCGGATCAACATAAAATTTTCCCTATAATTAAGTGTCATTCATGTAGTTACCATATTTTCTTTTGTTGGTTGTACTTTCTATGTTGTTTTTCTTTGAGAAAGCTCTGCTTGGGCCTTTCGGAGGCTTTTGTTGCTTCCCGTTTTTCACTAGGCTTTTTGCCCTTTTTTTTCCTATGGTTTTCTAATAAAATTTATACTTTTCTTTATAAAAAAAATTGATTGCTACATGTTCCCTCTTTCCTTGAAAATGAATAAAATAACTCTTTATTCTACTCCGACCAATCAAATTTAGGATCCGTACGTGGTATCTAGATTTTTTTTATCGCCCCTTTGACTCTCTCAATTTAGGCAAAATAAGTAGGCATCTTTAAAAATATTTAGATCGATCCACTTTCCATTAATAGTTTTAATTTATTTATTATAAAAAAAATACTTGACTTTTGTTTTATTTTATTTCTTACCCTCAAAATAAATACTATAATTTTGTCTGTCTGACTTATAAATTATTTGCGGAACAAGCATAAAAGATTCACTTATCACATGCAAAAGAATAAATAAATATATATGTGTGGAGAATAAGATCCCACATCTCTAGTCTATCCCAACTACACCTACGCAAAACTATAATATAAAATATAAATTAGTTGGACCATACACTCTAAACATTGCAGCTAGATTAACCTCTTCTGATTTAAATACTAAATTCGACTTTTAGTTTACTTTAGATCTGATATGCAATAATCAACTTCTAAAACTACTCAAATAAAGGATTAAGTTTAAAAAGAACTTTAAACATTCTTAACATTTAAAAAAATTGTTGATTCATTTTTTTAAGTTACAAAATATAAGATATAATCATGATTATAAATAATATATATTCAAATAAAATAAAATTAAAAGTAATCATGACAAATTTCAATCGAGTTGATAACCTTAAATGACCTACAAATGCTGAGATTTAAACTAATAAAAAATTTGAAAATAAATCCACCCATGTTGTATGCAAGGTGAGAGTCGGACATGAGAACTCAAGGATCCACAATATCAACCTTCGTCAATCTATTAAGACCAAAATTCTTAAATTGGTAGTTGTATTTACTTGACATCTCAACCATTTATACTAATGTTATATTAACCGATCGAAATAATAATATTATTGTCATGCATTGCAACCTAATTGATTGTCGATATTTTACATAAACACCATATATCAATTTAAGATTTTTTTTCTAAATTTAAATTATAATTTTAAAAAATTACCAAACTCAAGAACCGATTTGTATTATAAACCTAAAGTATATTTTTTAAGTCTAAAATAAAATTGTCAAATATAGAAGATGATGTTGAAGCGATCAATCCAAAATTTTATTGGTTTGACTTTTGGTTAAGTTACGAGGAGATGAAACACTAGTATTTTTAATCAATATTAGAGGCTTGAGTTTTAATACTGTAATTGAAAAAAATTAAGTTGGGAGGATCGTCTCCATAATAAATCTCTACAATATCTTATTCAGATCAATCAGCTAATGAATTGAATATGTGTGGTCAAACAAAAAAATGTTACTATGAGATGAGCGGCGCTGAAAATTAAGAAAGACTGTGCATGTTTATCTGACGGGAATGAGTCTAAAACGGGCGACACACATCGCTGCACACCACTAACACAAGACACTACAATACACCATTAAATTTTTAATGACTTTTAAATTATTATTAAAAATCTCAAGGATTGAGGATATAATTAAATTTATTTGAAAATAAAATTAGAATTTTAATTTAATAAACCATTCATGCTTGTTTTATAGTGGTCATGTTTGGTAATTAGCGAATAGCTGATAACGGATTACATTAGTTGATAGCTGATTGTATTAGCTGATTTGACTAACGGATTATATTAGCTAATTGTATAAAAGTGTTTGGTAAAATTAACTGATAGTTGTTTGATTATTTAAACAAGCAAAATGACATATAAGGACATGCTTATATTTGATACTTGTTTGAATGGTTTATTAGTTATTAATATTAATTAGATTATTAAAAATAATTTTTTAAAATGACATTACTAAGTATATTTGAAGGATCTATATATTAATTTATTATTTATATAATTATTTTTAATACAACTTGATTAATTATTAAATTTAACTACAAATATAAATGGGTTAATAAAAGGAAAAAATAAAAAATATTAATTTACAAATGTCACAATATAAATACGTGAGGGTGAAGAATTAAAATAGAAAATGTTAAATTTTGGTTATTTGAATATTTTTTATAATTGTTAAGGGTAAAATGGTCCTTAGAACTCTAATGTCAAAATCTCTAATTTCAAAAAGCTCATATTAGCAGCTTTTTCAAAATTAGAGGTTTCACTCCAATTCGTTATTCCAATCCGCTATAAATCAAACATCTAAATTAACGAATTTGACCGATCAAACCTCTATTTTTAGCTCAAACCGTTGTTTTCCACACGGTGCCAGTATTTTTAATTAAAATATTAGAATCAAATCTTCCCTCATCCATAAACCCAGTCTCACCCTATCATCCACAAACTTTAGCCCCAACCCTGCTTTCTTCCCAACTATTTAAATCCATAACACACCTCTATACACCATTAATTTTTTTAATAAATTTTTAAATAAATATTAAAATTTTTAGGAATTTGATATACAATTCAAAATAAAATTAGAATTAATGTTGATTAACTTTTATTTTTTGTTTTTTAATCTTTATATACGGACTCGGTACTCACGGCTATCATAAGCTGGTTTTTGTAATTCTTGAATAAGCGCTGCACGAGATCAATGGCTATCATGCCTGCACTACAACCCATTCTGGAGAGATCGAAGGACTTAATGTTTTTCCTCATCTTGTACCTATTTAAAACGGTAATATTGATGAAGAAAGGATTTGATTTTAATATTTAATTAATGATATCCTCAAATGATTTACAATAGTTGGGAAAAAAAAAGTAGGGCAGCGGCGGTGAAGATTAGAACAAAATGTTTAGGGTTGAGGTTAGAGTTTGTGGATGATGGAGGACTTGATTCTAAACACATATGAATGGTTTATTAAATCAAAATTCTAATTTTGTTTTAGAATAATTTTAATTATATTTCAATCGTTGATATTTTTATTAATATTTTTTTTGAAGAGGAAGATTTTATTAGAGTAAAAGATTTTATTAGAGTAAACAAAAACATGAGCCTCGTTAATAACCTCCTTAAACCTAATGGAGAAAAAAGAGCGCATCACGCCAATGGCTAGTCCGAATGAGATACAAAGACACAAACGCACAGCCAAGGAGATATAATGGTGGCTGTAAACAATAAGCCAAAATACTACGCACCAGATTGCTTGAACACCCCCCATGACAGTAATGCTATTGATTCGGCCAACACAAAGTCATTCATCTGGAGCAACGCCATTTGCTCCACTCTAACAATACACCAGCTTACCAACACAACTTAAAACCACCTTGAACTGATGATAGCAATGCAGGACACGCAAGGACCATAGCCACCATGCACGCAATAACTATACCAGCTCTCCAATTTTAGCAAACAGTTCGAAACAGAAATCATCTCCCAGCAATAATCAGGGAGTCCAGCAGGCAGAATATTACTGGTTTACCGATAACCATAGGATCCTACTCCATATCAGCAACACTCATCAAAGCTTGGTCTCTTCCAATGCCCTCTTGTGCGAGTTGGTGAGCTTCCCAGGCACCTCTTAAACCGACATAAAGCAGCACAAGCCCTCCATACGCCCAATTCCATTTTTTGCCAAATTATCTGCTAAACAGTTAAATTCTCTTGGCACATGTTGTATACTCTGTCAGAAATTTGGTGGTAAAATAACCAAAGCGATAACCCGAAGAGTACAAATACACTATCAACGTAGAGAACCCGAATATTACAAATACATGATAACCCATGTAATTTTAAAACCCGGTGTACAAATCCCATGACCGGGTGGAACCAAAATACTCTTCCCAACATCCATATAATACCCATCTCTACAACGTAGGCACAATAGTTGTAGAGAACCTAAAAGTGATTACATCTCTTTAGAGTAATTCCCTCTCTCTTGTTCTCTCATTCTCTTAAAATTCAAAAGGTTAAACCTAGTCTATATTTATAGACATAAATACTTGGTCACCAAGAAACCTTATTCAATACGATATCTACCTAAAATAGCTATTACTCATTAAAGTAAATCCTAATTACTAAGTAATTTAACCACTAGAATTACAATAAAACCCAACTTAATTACCAATTAGAATTTGAGTCAAAATATAACAAATCTCTCTCTTGACACAAATTCTATTCGAGCATCCGTTGACAACTTCAATTTTTACGTAAGCCAAATATCCGTTGAAGCACTGTCATCAAGTCTTCAACAACTCCAAATCTTACGCAGTATCCGTTGAAGCACCGTTGAATTTTGAGAATTACTCCTCCTACAACTGAAAGCTCATTGTAGCAATACTCCTCTGGCATGTCTTCAACATCACATCGCAAAATCTGCAGCAAAAAGTCCTCCACAATCGCTCAGCTCGAACTATAGCTCTGATACCATTTGTTAGGAATTTGGTATGCGGCAAAATAACCAGAGCAATAATGACATAGACCAAGACATGCACAAGAGACAATATTTAACGTAGTTCAGCATAGCCTACCTCCACGGACGAAAAAAATCAATCCACTATCAACGTAGAGAACCCGAAGAGTACAAATACATGATAACCCATTTAATCTCAAAACCCGATGTACAAATCCCATGACCCGGTGGAACCAAAACACTCTCCCCAACATCCCTACAATACCCATCTCTACAACGCATGCACAATAGTTGTAGAGAACCTAAAAGTGGTTACATCTCTCCAGAGTAATTCTCCCTCTCTTATTCTCTCATTCTCTCATAATTCAAAAGGTTAAATCTAGTATATATTTATAGACCCAAACACTTGGTTACGAAGAAACCTTATTCAATAAGATTTCTACCTAAAATAGATATTTACTCATTAAAGTAAATCCTAATTACCAAGTAATTTTCAACCATTAGAATTACAATAAAACCCAACTTAATTACCAATTAGAATTTGAGTCAAAATATAACATACTCCACTCAAGACTTTCACACAATCTTAAACAAGATTTTATTAAAGGGGTTAGGAATTTGGTATGCGGCAAAATAACCAAAGCGATAACGACATAGACCAAGAAATGCACAAGAGACAAGATTTAACGTGGTTCAGCATAGCCTACCTCCACGGACGAGAGAAATCAATCCACTATCAACGTAGAGAACCCGAAGAGTACAAATACATGACAACCCATGTAATCCCAAAACCGGTGTACAAATCCCATGACCCGGTGGAACCAAAATACTCTTTCCAACATCCCTACAATACACATCTCTACAACGTAGGCACAATAATTGTAGAGAACCTAAAAGTGGTTACATTTCTCCAGAGTAATTCTCCCTCTCTCTCATTCTCTTGTCCTCTCATAATTCAAAAATGTTAAACCTAATCTATATTTATAGACCCAAATATTTGGTCACCAATAAACCTTATTCAATAAGATCTCCTACCTAAAATAGATATTTATTCATTGAAGTAAATCCTAATTACCAAGTAATCTTCAACCACTAAAATTATAATAAAACCTAACTTAATTACCAATTAGAATTTGAGTCAAAATATAATAAAATGTTTGAATACAATGGGACATTGTTGGGGACGCGAAAACCAGGCCACCGCGAGTAAGCAATCGCTCTCGATTATCAACTGGGGGGAATTCAATGAGCTTTTCGCTTTCAAAATTCCTGAGAATCCTCCCTATGCCGGCTGGACCATAGTTCCCCGACACCGCACCATCCGTGTTAAATTTTACTGTGCCACGAGGACGGGGCGACCGCTCATGCAGTTTAGATTTCCATAATTCTCCCTCTCTCATTCTCTTGTCCTCTCATAATTCAAAAATGTTAAACCTAATCTATATTTATAGACCCAAATATTTGGTCACCAATAAACCTTATTCAATAAGATCTCCTACCTAAAATAGATATTTATTCATTGAAGTAAATCCTAATTATCAAGTAATCTTCAACCACTAAAATTATAATAAAACCTAACTTAATTACCAATTAAAATTTGAGTCAAAATATAATAAAATGTTTGAATACAATGGGACATTGTTGGGGACGCGAAATCCAGGCCACCGCGAGTAAGCAATCGCTCTCGATTATCAACTGGGGGGAATTCAATGAGCTTTTCGCTTTCAAAATTCCTGAGAATCCCCCCTATGCCGGCTGGACCATAGTTCCCCGACACCGCACCATCCGTGTTAAATTTTACTGTGCCACGAGGAGGGGGCGACCGCTCATGCAGTTTAGATTTCCATAATTCATCCGATGGCAATGCCAAAGATTCGGGACCGACCAAAAACTTGTTAATAGACATTGAAGTTTCCGGCCACTTTGCTCTGTACCACCATCCAATCCTTAAAAAGAATAATATGGAAGAGCTGGCTTAATTCCATGTGCCTACCTTGACAAACAATTTCATTACGGCAGCGCCAAACGGACCACGTGATTGCAAAAAAAAAAAAAAACATGTTCCAAATCGGTTGTATTCTCGGCAACGGATAGCAATTAAACCTGCAATCCAGAAACTACTTGCAGTTCACTGGCATTGCTAGCTGGATCGACCAAATTCTGCTCCATTTGCTCCAAACCTTCCATACAATGTTACAGGAAAATTTTTAACACTCACTTATTATTATATGGCATAATATAATTTCCCTATACATCAATGAAATAAAATGAATTTATAGTTTTAATGTGATTTGCTGTATATTTATATTCGATGAATTTTATCATTTTATTTTATGAAATTTGAGAAATTAGTCATTTTTTACTTTAATTTGTTAGAATTTTATGTTAATATTTCATGAAATAGGATAAAATAGATTTTTTTAATATCCTGGTGTGATTATAAGGTAGTATTTGTTCAATTTTTTTAGCCCTTTAATAACGCACACATCGTGCACACATAACGCTCGAATCTGAATCACCTGAATGAAATATATCATCTTTATCACTGAGACCACTCCACGGGTTCATAGGATAAAATAGATCTTAATCGTGAAACATTGTTAAACGTTTCTTATTAAATCGTGATTTGAAAATCAACAATTTATATAAAAAAACTTCCATTTTCTTTAAATCATTATTTTTTAAAAACTTTCTTGAGTTTTTTTGTTGGTTTAGTTTTCAATGATTACTTTTATACATTCAACTGGTTTTTAATTTTTATGTTGGTTATATATAAATAAGATTTTTCTCTTTTGATGAAAGATTGTATGTTCTTCTTTAGTTTTATTTTTTTTATGTTTTGCGTTGTCGGAAGTCAGTTTACATATGCTTATTTTTGTCGTTTTCAGCTGCTTGTATGACAGTTTCTTTTTCTATATTTTTTATAAGTTTTGTTTGTCTTTGTGACAGTATTGTCTGCCATTGTGACAATTTAACGTTTAAGTAACAAGTATTATTGAGCGTTTCTAGTTACAAGACGGTCGATGGTCTATTATTTTTTGGACTCTCTTGTGATGGTTTATCAATGTGCCAAGAACTCTAGGAAAAAAGTGTTTAATTCATAGAGTTTTTTGGTAAAAAACTCAAAGTATACATTTGTTGAATTATCATTTGCAAGACGATCAAGTTTTCCAAAGTGCAGATGTATTTTAATTTTATCTTCCATGTTCTTTGAGATTTCTTGTATTTTTTATTCTTCATGAATATTCATGGTTTAAAGTGGTTTAGGCGTTTATGCCTTGTAATTGCTCCCTTTGTTTAATAAAATTCAGTTTCAATTTTTTTAAGAAAAGAAAATCAACCATTTATGTATTAGAATTTGTGAAACAAATTAGCAAAACTCAATAGTTCAAGTTAACTTCTTATTATATTCAAAATGAAAAGTTAATTGACTTCTTATTAACAATAGGACTAACTTTTCAGTTCTCAAACTTACGATAACCAAAATTTGAGAAATATAAAGGGATTAATTTTTCAATTTCTATAAAGTAAAAATAAAATTTTAAAACTAAACCTTTATCGTTGTGTATTTTATTATGGGTAATTATTCTATGTATAAGGGCTTGTGAAAACTTTAGTTTCACAACAAACTTCTCAATTTTAAGGTTTAGAGACTCGGTTTAGGGTTTACTGTTTAGAGGTTCAAGTGTAAGAGTTTTGAATTTAAGGGATGTGGTTAGAATTTAGAGTTTATAGGTTAAAACCTAAATCCCTAACTACATTACCCTAAAATCTAAACTCTAATCTCTAAATCCTAAATTCTAACTCAAACCCTAAATTCTAAAACCCTACACTTAAACCCTAAACCTTAAACTGAGTTCATACACCCTAAAACTAAGGCGCTTGTAGAAATTTTTCGTTTATATTTTCCCTTTTATTATATATGAATTTTAGGAAATGGTTAATTATATATATGATATAAAAATTTAAAAATATATAAATTAATTACGCAGATAAAACTATAAGTTTAACAAAATATTTGATTAATGCAAATGCTATTACAATATTTTTTTTAATGTTATGATTTTTTAAAACAGTCTCGTGTGGTTATATGATAATATTTGTTTTTACTCTTAATTTTGAAAAAATAAACACACACTGTGCAAACAAAATGCTCGAATTCGAGTCTCCTGAGGATAACAACGCTCTCCTTTTCCCTATAACCGATTATTTCAAACTTTTTTCTTTTTCATTTTCATTGGTAGGCAACAACACTATTCTTAGTGTTGGTCATTGACCGCCGGTAATTTTTTTTCTTTGTTTTATTATATCTTATCTTTGTTTTTTCTCTAGTTTTAATACGAATAACTCTGTCTTTTTGGCACGTTTTCTTCTACATTTTGACACGTTTTCACTCTTATTTTTCGGTCATTTGATCGTTCTTTTCTTTTTTATTTTTTCTTAGGGTTGGATTTAACGTCGCATCGACTGATCAAGATGACGTTTGTTGGATTATTCTGTTGATATTCTCTGCTTTGGACCCTCGAGCTTGAATTGGATATGTGCTCACAATCATTGTTTATTTTATGTGTTTAAGTTGTGGTTTGACCGTTTTGTCAACGTACTTTAAATTTTATATGCATTTTTTATGTTTGTGTTGATCTTATTTTATCCTTTATCGTCGATTTATAGTATTGTTTATATCTATCTTTTATTCAAGTGTTTTGGTTGAGTTTTTATTTTATTTTTCTTAATATGATTTTTTATGATCTCAAATGAAATTGTACGGCTTATATATTTAATTCATTTTTATAGTAGTAAACATCGTTATAATTTTTAATATTTTATCTTTTTAATAAAATTAAATTATAGAAAAAATTATTATACTACATGTATATATCTAAAAAACATTGTAATATATATATATATATAGGGCTGTTCCTGAGATTTTAGTGGCCCTAGGGCAAACCTAAAAATTGGGCCCTAAATTAGGGATTTAAGTTTCAGTTGTGATCGTATATTCAGTCATGTTGTGTTTATCACGGTTGCAAACATAATGAATGTTATTTCTATCATTGTGGGTATTGCAGTTAAATTTTTTTTTAATAACATATGCTATTATAAATATAACGGTTGCAGTTATGTGGTTTTAGATGGTGTCTCTACCGCTATATAACGATATCTGTAAAAGTTACATACCCCTATTTAAATACATATCTATAATATCAAGTATTGAATAAAAAAATTTAAGAGTACGTCTATAATAACAAATTTTAAAAAAATTAAGATTATACTCATAATAATAAATAGTGAAAAAAATAACAATAAATATTAAAAAATTTAATTTTAATATTTTTTATTATGAACATACTCTTAAAATTTAAATTATTTTTAATATTTATTATTAGCGGCTCAATTTTCTCTTAATATTTATTAAGGCCATATATATATATATATAACTCTTCATTTATGTCTATATTTAGATATCTATCTACAGTAGATAACCTCCTCTCTTGTCCCCTTTTTCTATATTTGTATCAACACCTCTACCTTTTGCTCTGGCTAGATCTTCCCTGCTTTTGCTGCTCTGAAACCCAAATCTGAGGCGCCTCTTTATCTCTATCTTCTTTCGTAAATCCATCCTTTTTCTTTTATCTGATTTATGCTTTCTAAATCCTTCAACTTCCATTCCTTTGAAACTTTCATAGCTTCTTTTTCTTCCTTCCCTAATTAACTTATTATTGTTGGAGGCGAGCTTTGGTCTGACAGTTCTTAAAACGAAGCTATCTTCTTCTTCAAGATCTTATATAACTCTGCTTTGAAACTAAGCTGCAAAATTTTCTTCCAGCAAATTGACGGTAAAATTCCTTCGGAATCTCCATCTTCGTTTCAAAGGACCTCGACTTGGAATATGCAGAATGGTTTTCTAGCTTAAAAGTTCTAGAAATAAAACAGATTCAAAATTGGAGAAGTTTCAATGGATTCAAG
This sequence comes from Hibiscus mutabilis, assembly GCA_019671005.1. Classification (NCBI taxonomy): domain Eukaryota; kingdom Viridiplantae; phylum Streptophyta; class Magnoliopsida; order Malvales; family Malvaceae; genus Hibiscus; species Hibiscus mutabilis. The sequence continues at coordinate 31,161,807 of CM033739.1, read as the reverse complement.
TACCCATCAAAGCTATCAAAACCAAAACAACCAATCCAGTTCTGGGTTATTACGTTTTCGTTCTGCTCCAAGCTCACTTCTCGCTAATTCACCGATACCGTCAACAAAGGCGGCTTCGATATATCCAGATTCAAGAATTCAAGCGGCGGCGGAAACAACGAAAACGAGGATAAATCTGGGTCAGAGGCGGCTGTTAACTATGCAGGTTCAGCGTCGATTTTTTTCAGGATTGCCGCCTCAGTATCCGAGGCAGAGCTCCGCTATGGATAGGCCATATGACTTATTGGGAATGGATCTACGGAGTCAAGGGAAACCGGTTACTTCTAGCCTAATGAGGCAAAGCAGCTCGCCGCCAGGGCTTTTCACCAACTTGTCGGTTCAAAATGGTATTATTCTTGCTCATAAATATTATATTGCGGTTGTGGATTGTGATTTTTCTCTAAAAATAACTATAATTTTTAAAACAGTTGCGGTATTGCGGCGACTTTTAAAACTGTTACGTTGCGGTTATAGTTTAATACTCTTGCTCTCATTTATGATTATCACTTTATTTTGTTGTTTTTAATGCTTGGTTTGGTAAGTTGTTTAGACTTTCTAATCTTCCTATTTTGCTAGATGTTTTTTCCCTAGCATTTAGTTTTTTTTGGTAAGATTGGAAAGAATAGAATAGGAGGAAGAACAATAAAAATATATATTTGTTGGTGTATTTAATAAGAAAGATGGAATTTGTCTCCTACTTTGCTTTGACTTTTTATTTTTTGTGTAATTAAATTAGTTTTTTTAGAGAAACAAGTAATTAAACAAGTAATGAACAAGGAAAATATAAGTCAGTCATGAATTTTCCGTAAAATGAACATGAAAGATATTTTTAAAAAAATGGATAGGACCCTTTCAAACTTGGAAGTTGACATTTTGGTTTGTGCTACTGCTGAATAGATTTTGTTGAAAATATGGGATCTGGAAAGCTGATAATCACTAGGATTTTTATAAATTAAACTATAGAACCTGAATGTTTAGAGTCTGTATAATGAATCCATTGATTTCAGTGTTAAGCCAAAGTTTGCTGAAACTGTGTTGATTGAATAAACTGCAGGCTATGCCAGCATGAAAGGTTTGGAAACTACAATGGTACGACCGGAGAATTAAGTCCATCTTCCAGCAGATTGAAGAATCAGATTAGCTTCTCAGCAAGACAACCTTCTTCATTGAGCATGTTGTCGCAGATATCTGAAACCGGCGCCGACAGCATCGGGGCTAATAGCTTCGACAGTGGTTCTTGGAATGATTCTGCACAATTAACACACAAATTTTCTGGTTTGAAAAGGTCACGAGATAACGACCACAAGTTCTTTTCCAATAACCAGGTATTATTAAGTTGCATGTCAATTATCAAAATACCTCAACAAATATAGATTATATTTATGATTGGTTGTTTTATCAATAGAAATGAGAATGTGGAAGTCGTGTTCATGTATTATCGCACCATTTGAGTCTGCGAAAGACTTCAAATAAGATGGCTGCCGTGGAGAAGTATCTGCATTTTCAAGATTCAGTCCCTTGTAAGATCAGAGCTAAGCGTGGTAGTGCCACTCACCCTCGAAGCATTGCAGAAAGGGTAAATGAACCTACCCGAATTCACCTTATTCGGATATTTTTGCAGCTTTTAAGTTTATATGTACGCATTTGGAGATTTCATAAAGAGGATTGTAAAGGGTAAAATACTTTTTCAGGTGAGAAGAACCCGTATCAGTGAACGGATGAGAAAGCTTCAGGAGCTAGTCCCCAACTTGGACAAGGTTAGATGCTTTCCTAAATCACTTTTCGGTCGAATTTTATAGAAGTTACCTATACTAAATGATAAAGTTATAGTTAAAGGACTAAATCTGTCAAAAACATAAAATACACAAACCTTGTATAAAATTTGGCCTAAGAAGTTTTTGTATAAGGAAACTGACTTGTTCTGGGGTTTTCATTGGGCAGCAAACAAACACATCAGACATGTTAGATTTGGCTGTGGAGTACATCAAGGGCCTTCAAAAGCAGTTCAAGGTATGTAACACTGGAGGACAGGCTTGGTACGAAGGAAATGAGTATGGAAGATTCGTTAATCAAATAGTTAAGATTTACAACTATTTTCGTACTTTATAACTTAACCATTCGATTGAACATTTTCTATCCTCGCTTCCAAGTGTAGATACCATGGTTTTCGGGGTGATCAAGTTGTAATACTTTCTGGTATTCGCCTTTCTTTTGCAGAGTCTTAGTGAGAATCGCCCAAAGTGCAAGTGCTTAAATATTCAGAAGGCAGTGGCTAATCAAGTTGTATGATTTTGCTTTGGTTCTCTACAAAAGATGAATGAGGGAGAAGGGGACACAATTTGGGTTTGAAAGAATTGTTGCTCCTTTTTTCTTTTCCTAATGTAAAAAGTTTGGCTACTTTTCCATCATCCTATAAGCTAACAAAGCTTCCCACATTGAAGGTTATGAAATAAAGAGAAAAATGTATAGGTTGAGACATGCTTTTGAATTGCAATTTCTCTACTTTTTTAAACAAAAAAGGTGGCAGTGCTTTTGAGACAGAAATTGGTGTATACACTTGAATTCAATTTTGGAAAATTAGATTTTAATTAGCTGGGATTATCTTAGATTTTAAGTCTAAAGGTAGGATCCAATGGAATTAGAAGCAGCATTTCATTTTTAAGCACTTATTTTACTTATATAAATCTTAGTTTATGAAGTGGTGTGCTGCTGCTGTTGCTTACATTATACTTAGGCTGCGTTCAACACAGCTTCTCCAATGGGCATTAAAGCGCCAAACGAAGAAACAGTGCTGAACAAAATATAATGTGCGGTGTTGTCCCCGTTTTCTCCTGATTTTGTGCCTCAAACGGGAGTTCCTCTACGGCCAATTTTTCCAGCTTATCTGAAATGGCCTATTGGTCAGGGATTTTTTAATACAAAAAATCCCAGATGAAAGAGCCCTTAGTTTATGTGTCTGGCTCTGCTTTTGGTTGAATTAGTTATGGATTTACACATTATTTCTGCGAGCTGGATCCTGCTTTTATTCTTGTGATGCTTTGCGATATTCCGGAGGAAATGTTACCTAGACCTCCAACATCAAAATATCACATTTAGTTTAACGTCGGTACTCGTTCAACATTCAAACTAATATATTGTGAATTTCTATATAATTTTAAGAATAAATTTAATCAGAATACTGAACTATTTAAATGATATCAACCAGGTAACTAAGCGTAAAAATTTAACAAAAATACTTGCATGATAATTAAATAAATTTTTATAATAATATGTTTGGTCTTCGTTACTTTAAACATTTATCAGTTTAGTGTTAACGTTACTTTAATTCATTAATTGAATCATCTGATTAATGATTTTTTATTAATTTTAATTAATTAATACCTGATTATAAAAAAACTAAACCAAAAGATTATATATGTAATTAAAATATTTTCTAAAAACCTTAAATCCAATATATATATAATTATAAAAATATTAATTAATTTAAAATTTTAATTCAATGGTTATCTATATAATTATAAAAATAAAGAGTGGAAATAAAAATAATATTTATTTTAACTTAAAAATATAGAAATTTAAACTCGTTTTATTTTAAATATTGCATTAACTACAATTTGAAATATATAAAGATGTAAACTGTAATCCAATTAGTTAGTTTGATGCAGTCTAATCCCCTAAAATGTCTAGATTTGAGTAACCTCTCACTCTTTTATTTTCTTGTATTAATTAAAGTTAAACATATATAAAACATCATATAAAAAAACATATATAAAACATGTTGTAAACTACTTTCAAATGTGAGGTTTGACTCAGTGGCTGAGCATGCACTCATCCCCTAGCTTGCTCAGGACTGAGCCCTCTAACATCATTCTTTATTCATTTATTTTTCTTCAATCAGATAGTTCGATATAGTGTTTTAGAGCGCCTCTATCCCGTAAAATGTTTAGGTTTTAGTAACCTTTAACTCTCTTATTTTCTTGTATTTACTAAAGTTAACATATATAAGATATGTTGTAAACTACAATCTGATGCGAGGTTTGACCTAGTTGCTGAGGATATACTCATCCTCTAGCTTGTAACACCCTAAATTTCAAACACAGAGTACCCGAAGATCAAAGTGTCACATTGGGTCACCGAAGCAACACAACAAATTTTCAAATATTTTAAACCAATAAAATATACTTTTAAGTACGAGAAAATATTATTAACTAATTACACTGAAACAATAATAAAAGTAGTTGTTCAAAATAGTGGAGCTCCAATACCATTGTATATCAAAATAGTCAACATATTCAAAATAATAACTGAGTTACAAACCCTCAAAACACAAGTAAGGCTCTAGAAATACAATGTCCACTACACACAAGGTGTTGTACTCTATGCACATGATGCTAGAAGTCCTTAGTCGATGATGCTTCTCAAACACGAACATAATCTATTAATCTGAAAATGAATATAAATTGAAAGGCTGAACTTTACGGGCTCAGTGGTACACAACTAATCTACCATACTTCAAGTAACTTATAAATTGTCGCAGCAAGGGCTCGGCACGACTTTTTAAAACAGTAAACAAAACAGCAAAGTCGCCACCAATATTTTTTGAGGTGTGATTGGATCACCTAAAATACGGGTCGTTTTGATAAAAACAATTTTTTTATTAAAACAATGATTTTGGTCTGAGAAAACACAAAAACGAGTTCATGAGTCGGTTACACGTGGGGAAGGGTGAGCACCCCACATTGCCCAAAATTTGGTACCTAGCCGATTACAAGTTGTCTTAATGTCGGAATTTGCAAGTTCGTGTAGAATTTAATTTATCATCCATTTTTGAATATGAATTCATTTTAACAGCCTCACCATCCGGGAAATAAACAATAATCACCACCAATATCTCTGGCGCTAACCCGTTTACCCCCTTTTGGTGAGACACCGCATTGTAAATTATATATCTCGTTATTAAACATGGCAACAAAGAAACAGATTAAGGGTTAAAGGTTTTATTATTATGTGTTAATTATTAAAATCAATTGATATTTAACCTAAAAAGTCTAAGTGAATTTTATTTACAAAGTTTAAGTTTAATTAAGTGTTAATTAAAGGAGTTAATTCTATGGTGAAAAAGAGGGCTAATTATGCTAAGAAATTTAATTAACAGATCCATAAAATTAAAATTAAACTAAAGAACCTATTCCTAAAGTTTTAAAAGAACTAACCTAAAAAAACAATTAAAAGATAGCAATTAAATTTTTTAAAGGAACTGAATCAAATTAACATAATGATAAAAAACATAGATAACATAAATTTAAATTACATTAAATTAAATGTGTACAACAATTAAATAAAAAAGGATAAACATGTGATTTTAAAGAAGTGCATCATTCCCTCAATCGAGTCAACACTTGGCATCTAAGCCAGAGTTTAAAAGAAAATACAAACCGTAAAAATATAAAATATAAAAAAATCTATAAAAATATACCACAAATCTTAGAAAGAAAAAAATTATTAATTAGGATTAAAATATGATAAAAAAAAAAAAAACTAAATTAAAAAGGCTATGAGTCAAATTGAAGTAAAAGGACTGAATTGAAAGGTTTTAAAATGTGGTATCCGACGGAGTAAAATAAAATGGGGCGGAGGGATTTAGTGAGTGCAATAAGAACAATTTATTTTAAAACACATGTGTATAAAAGCCAAATTTTATAAACACCTTTCAACCATTGCCTTCTAAAGATTTTGGATCAAAACAACTTTCCTTCTTTTCTCTCAAGTGTTCTTCGTGTTTTTTATTGGATGAAGAACACGGCAAACACCCGCCGTGCTGGTCGCCACCCACCAGCGCTGGCCACTGTCTGTGAGGGAGAAAAAAAACTCATTTTTTTGAAATCTCGAATGTAAATCCACCTTTTAAAATACCGAAATCAAATTTTAAAAGGCTATTTTTTAGAAAAAAAATCGAACTCCCCCTTTATATGAGATTTCAGAACCGGCGACCCCCTTCCAAACTCCGGTGACGGCGGCGCAAAACGGGTAAAGACTTCCCCCTTTTCCTTTTATATATTCAAATAAAACTATAAATAAATAAATATATAAAAACAATAGAGATACCTAGCAAAATAATGCTTGCTTGCTTCTTGTATTCCTTTCAAATTTGTAGTAGTATTACAATGGGGTTGGATGTGTTTATATAGAATTTTTCATTGCCAAAATTACAAGGAAAAATCAGAATAAAACCCCCTAAATCTCGATGATTCCTCTTACATGTTTGATTTACTTCGGATCCCTTTTCCCTTTTATTTTTGGTCCAATTTGCTCTGATTTGGGACTGGTTTTCCATTATTTTTCTATATTCTATTCTAATTGCCTTCTTTTTCTTTCTCCGTGCGTTGTGGCAGGACGATGAGGGAGCGACGGTATTGCGATCACCGACAGACGCGATCCACGACGAGGGAATGAGACCAAGGCCGTCGACGTAGCTGCTTGGCGGCCGACAGTGGCGTAGTGCTACAAATGCTGGAGCAGAACGGCCTATGCGTGGCCTGCATTTGCCATGGGGTTGAGGGAGCTTCTCCAAACCAAATCTAGACTGTTGGATCACGCACAGATCCAACGACAGAGATTAAGCTGCTCATGGGAGGAGAAAGGGATCAGCTAGGTTTTTATTTTTGGGCCAATTGGACCACTAATGTATCGTGGACTCTTATTTATTTAAAATTGACCCTTTTACTTATTAGACTATTTTTTTTCATTTTTTTAGATTTTATCCAATACTAATACTAGTACTAATAATAATAACAACAACAACAATAATAATAAAATACGGGTAAAAATAGTGTGACTACATGAATATAAGTGTGCAAATCAAATGTATACATAGAAGCATGGCATGAGTATTGAATAATCAAATTATGAGTCATCACAATTAACATAATCAAATCACTTGCATATCAAACTTGTCAGACTTGTCAAATTGTTAAACTTGTCAAATTATCAAACTTGTCAGATTGTAAAACTTGTCAAACTTATCAAATTGCACATGTGCTCAAATATCAAGTATCCGGATAGTCTCGCGCCACACATGCCGCTAATCAAATAAATCTCAGGTGTTTGAAGTGTTATCTCGAGCGCCACACAGGCCGTTAGTCAATAATCTCGAGTGTCCGAGGTGTTGTCTTGAGCACCACACAGGCCGTTAGTTAGACTAGAGCCCGGAGGCTGCGTGCAAACAAAGCATCACACATATAATCACAAATATTCAATCAAACATATAATCACAGATATCCAACAATGTCATTCAAGTCTCATACTCGTTTCAATTTACTTAATAGAGCGTGTAATATGCATGATCGAATATTTTAGTCATTTAAACTTTATAAAGCCCTTTTAAACATTTCAAACTTCTAATATTGTTAATGGATTTTTAACCACTAATTAACCCTAAAACATGACTAAAATGTTAATTATGAAAATATGAACAAGAATATTTATCTGCATTCCAAAACATTTTCTAAACCGACTTTCTTAAGACAATAATTAAGTACCCTCCAAGAATCCCTAAAATCTCCATCCCTACAACTAATGAACAAGAATATTTATCTGCATTCCAAACCATTTTCTAAGAGCTTCAAATTGTATGATCTATAGGTTAGGGTCACTCTCACCAATGCTAGAGTGATAGATGAGACCTTCGACTATCCCAATCATTATCTAAAGCAAACTCTGACGTATATCATATATATATATATATATAACACAGAAAATATGAGACACCATTGGATTTCCAGTCTTAAAGAATGCATCCTTAACTTAGAGCATGTATTCACTAACACCTTACTACGATCGACCCTCTAATCCTAGAACAGACTAAACTTAAGCTCTGATACCGCAAAATGTAACACCCTAAATCTCGAACATAGAGTACCTAAAGACCAAGGTGTCACATTGGGTCACCGGAGCAACACAACAAATTTTCAAGCTATACTTTTAAGTACAAGAAAATATCATTAAATAATTACACTGAAACAATAATAAAAGTGGTTGTTCAAAAGAAGCGGAGCTCCAATACCATCGTATTACAAAATAGTCAACATAATCAAAATAGTAATTGAGTTACAAACCCTCTAAACACAAGGCTGTAAGAATACAATGGCCACTACACATAAGGTGTTGTACTCTATGCATATGATGCTGGAAGTCTTTCGTTGATGATGCTCCTCAAACACGAACAAAAATCTACTAATCTAAAAATGAAGATAAATTGAAAGGTTGAGCTTCATGTGCTCATTGGTACGCAACTATTCTACCATATTTCAAGTATCACAAATATATGCATTGCAAATCAAATGTATACATAGAAGCATGGCATGAGTATTGAATAATCAAATTATGAGTCATCACAATTAACATAATCAAATCACTTGCATATCAAACTTGTTAGACTTGTCAAATTGTCAAACTTGTCAAACTTATCAAATTGCACATGTGCTCAAATATCGGGTATCCGGATAGTCCCGCGCCACACAGGATAGGTTGCGTGCAAACAAAGCATCACACATATAATCATAAATATCCAATCAAACATATAATCACAAATATCCAACAATGACATTCAAGTCCCATACTCGTTTCAACTTACTTAATAGAGCATGTAATATGCTTGATCGAACATTTTAATCATTTAAACTTTATAAAGCCCTTTTAAACTTTTCAAACTTCTAATATTGTTAATGGATTTTTAACCACTAATTAACCTTAAAACATGACTAAAATGTTAATTATGAAAATATAACATCTTGTGCTATGTACCTTTAAAAAAATACGTAACTAATAATCTATAGATCCAACTAATGTTCCGTTTGTTGTAGAAGAAACTAGACTCTATAACCGTTCCAACCATATAAATTTCGCCTCCTAATTTAACTCGTAAGATTTATGATGAATTTTTAAAGTCACACTCAATGTTGTTTTTGGAGACAGGCTACTACCTTGCATTCTGACATTTGCTCACTCAAAAATTAATAAACCCTAATATATGACTCGAAATTGAGCATCGTTTGTTTCAAACAAAACTACACTTCTAGATTATTATAAAAAAATAAGGTTTACTTTATGATTTATCTTGTAGACTTTTTTATGATTTTTCAAAGTTAATGCCTAAACAGTTTTGTAAAAATTATGCTACAAGATTTTCTGACCTTTCACTACTCTAAAATTCATATCTTCTAAAATACAAGTTGAAATTGATCTCCTTTTGTTCTAAACGAAATTAAACAAACTCATGGTTTTAACGATGTATACCTCACGTCCTAATATTTTTTTTATAGAATTTATGGCGGATTTTCAAACTTACTGCTCGTACATAGATTCTAAATTTTATAACTTGAACCTTTAGCCTCATTTAATCATCCAAACATAATTTTCACCCAAAGACCTACAACATGCATGCATTATCACACAATCATTATATTTATGATTTAACAAGAAGCATATGAGAGTTAGAGGGTACCACCTTGATGGATGAACACTAACAAAGCTTCTTACCTAGCTCTCTACCACTTTCTCCTTTCCTTTAGCTTTAGAATATTCACCATACAAAATTGATATTCATGGGCGACAAAGTTAAAATTTTAAACTTTGAAAATAAATAAATAAATGCATGGAAAAAGTTCTATTGAAACTAAATTTTCTTCAACCCCAAACTTTACACCTTTAATTATTTAGCTTGCCATGAAAAAAAAAAAACTTAAATCCCAGCTCGACACTCACTTTCTTGTAGTTTGTAAGAGGATGAATTGAAGACCCCTTTATTTTCCTCTCTACGTCTGCTGGAGGTGTTGGATTGGGGCGATAAAATGAAGAATGGTAATATAAAAAGGCTGTACGGAGTTTGGGACAAATATACATATAATAAGAGAAGAAAATATGAGAAAGAAATAAAACATTTTAAAATGGGAAATGGGGAGCAAATGCGCATGCTTATCCATATCCTATAAGCTGCCGGCCATACTCCTAGAACATAGGAGATAGATTTTTGTTTGAAAAATGGGTAAACTACCCTTATGGCCATCCAACTTTCACCCTTATTACACAAGCTCTCAAACATTTTAATTTCCTTATTAAAAGGTCCAAAATTCACCCAAATTAATTCCAATAAAACTAGATCTCTCATTACATTTATTCATCATTAACTTGGGTCAACGCTCGAACGTTAACTTGGGAATTTGGGTCTTTACATAGCTTGCCTAAGATTGAGCCCCCTAGCATCTTTCTTTATTCATTTTTTCCTCCAATAAGAAGTCACTCTATAATTAGAGAGAAATATTATTAAAATAAATAATCTAAAATTAACAAAAAAATTCTATAATGTGATAGTAACACAAGTCACCGTCTGATTGAATGATTAAATTTATTGAATTATATTGAAGTTGGGACTAAATTGATAGAACATGTAAGTAAAGAGGAACAAATATTTAATTATACAAATCCGTTTAACTACCACGTCAGTATTTCTATTAACTTTAACGGTTAGCGACTCGTTTGATATCATTTAATTAGTTAAGTGGCCCGATTGACAAAATTGAACGATTGATGGTCAAAATAAAATAGTAAAGTGACTATGGAGGTAGTTTACCCTATTTATTTCAATCATCTTAAGACATGAATAATTATAAATAAAGACATAATGCCAAAAATTTTCATTATTGTTTATCTGAATAATTATTTTTGCTATAGTTTGGTGGAAGTTAATGAAAGTAAGAGTTTTCCAATCCATTTTCATCCTCCTTTTATTTCTAGATTCATTTTTAGCTTTCTAACATCCAAAACATCATTTTGATTCATATCTTTATTTGGTTAAAGCTTTTAAAGAAGTTGGTGATTCCTTCAAAGCTAAATAAAGGAAAAAGTTGTGAAGATGTATAGTTTTGGCTCTTCTTGCTTGAAATCGGAGATGATATACACCAAACTTTATGTTTTTCATGAATATGTGCAAGTTTGCTTGGATGCTTAATAAGGAGTTTGTTGTGTTTATGGTAGCTTAGCATGTTTTATGATGCTCCTTTAATGATTTGTAGTATATTTGTGTGCTTAAATTTCGATTGAAGGTGCTAATGTGTTTATTTAATGTGTAGATGAAGTTGAACTCAACAAATGGTTCCAGTGAAAAAGAGAATGATGTTCATTCTAAGATATCCGAGTTCAAATCGATTTGTCTGCAAGGTATGTATTTATTGTTAAAGAGTTAAGAATATTTATGAACAGATACTACATTGTATGATAAACCGTTGGGCTAAACTGTTGTTAGTTTTTAAGTTGAGTTTGTTAAGGGCCAGCTGATTAGTTTGTTAAACAGCTAGGGCCATTTGTGTTTAGCCGACTACTAGATTATATAAACATGATATTTGAAAGTGGTCCAACATATATCGGGATTAAATGGATCCATAAGATAAGTTGTGTTGCTAAACTGATGTCAAGGATTAAATTACTTCATTCAGTTTTATCATTTTATCTTAACGATTTCAACGTAAATCAAATAGTAAAAATGATTTCATCACAAATCAAAGAGAAAAATTATCATTACATAAAGTAATAATTAATCATTCGTCTTTGACAAATGTTCATTGACAATGATTCATTTTTAAAAGACCACTATAATGTTATTGAGGGATATATTTAATATTTTAATCTAGCTATTTGTAACACCCTTGACCCGGATATCACATTTGAGTCTTAAGCCCAACCCAAAACCATAAAATTTTTCAAACTGGGTTTAGCCCAACAATGTATTTCCGAAAAAATATTTAAAACCAACAATTAAAAATATAGATAAATAATCAGAACGGTACAAAAGAGCTCTAGAAACATTTGAACATTCAATTTGATTAATACAATTTCAAAATAAGGATTACAGACTCCATCACGTAAGATCCTATGAATACATAGCCCACTAAACACAAGTACCGCACTCTGGAGATCACCATATGTTGGAATACCGTACAGATAGTGCTCATCGACCCCACGATCCGAAGATCAACCTACGCGCGAAAACAACGATTTCGAGCGTTGAGTTTACAAAGCTTAATGGTACACATCTACTCTACTATACTTCATGCTATTCATAAATATAAGCATGCAAGCTAGTACGAGCAATAAGGAGAGATAAATAAACATATGGTACTACCACTAGTCGCCTAAACACATGCTTTCATCAAAGCAATCATCATACATGACACTTCTAGCCCAACCATGCCCGAGATCTCATCAAATCATCTAGGCGAAAACACATATCAACAACAACAACTCTGTAGTGAGGTTGGGTCATGTAGCATCAGAACATACATTTCGGGTGAGGACAAGTCACATAGCATTGGAACATACACCCTTTCTTAGAATTCCCCCTCGAGCATTTACACTCTAGGTGAGGTCGAGTCACCTAACATCAGAATATACACCCTGGGTGAGGCTGGGTCACCTAGCATCAGAACATACACCCATACTCGGAATCCCCCTTGAGCACCTCTAAATGAGGCATGGGTTACATAACATCGGTAACCTCCATTTGGTAATTCTCTTACCATGGTGTTGCAACACTCTTTCACTGGGTATCCAGATCCCATTAATCAAAAGACTCAATCAAACAAATGCCTACCCAACATGCAAGCAACATGATCCCAAGGATCTTCCTATCGTTGCTATCGTCATCACATCATTTATTTTACATTACCGAGTTGTTAATACATTATGGATAGTGTATAATTACTCATTTATTTTCCCCATTAATTCACATTTTCACATCAATTAATACATTAATCAAACCATTAATCTTCCCCCTCGATTCTCATCTTTAACAAACATTGCAGGTTATTCAGTTCAATGGGTATCGATACTTGAACACGAGTATCGATACGGTACACCTGGGTGTTGGTACTCACATGCGTACTGATACTGGAATTACTTACCAAAAATCCTAGATCTCCAAAAGTATCGGTACGGGTCGACACATACTATTACTTCCCCAAAGGCGTACCCGTACGGCCGAAGCTCGTACCATTACCCTACACATGGGTTTACACCATTTCCTTGAATTTCGATGTTACAATACTTTATTAGATCCCTGAAGCTTATAAAAGTCATTAAGGTTTGTTTACTAACGCATTTAATCAATTAATATTAATTATCAGCTTCATGATCATTTATTCGAATATTACCAATGACCAGTCTTGTAACCCCCTAAACCCGGCCAAGAAGAAAGGGCCGAATTTAGGTAGTCACCTTTGAAAACTTTACGCTCAAAAACCAATTTATTTATAAAAAATCATTTAACTTTTATATAAAAGATACTTTATATATTCGTTATCATTTATTAAAATATTAAATCCAAAAGTATAATAAAATATTTAGTCCAGTAATAAAAACATGCATACTGAAAACATCGTCAAATCCCAAATAGTCTCTAGTCCAAATTACAACCCAAATCTGATAAAAATATAATAAGAATAATATTAATAATTTAAAATTTGTGAGTCCATACTGATGAAGAGATAAAACTGAATACGCAAGAGGCCCTTCGAGTACCAGGTCGCCTAGAGTCAGGAATCTGAAAGTTAAGATATAAGGGAGTGAGCTATTAAGCCCAGTGTGTCTCTAAGTGCATCAATAAAAAAACACAGTTTCACAAAAATAACACAAAGAAAAAACATGTCATTATAAAACACAGTGCATGAGATGATACTAATAAATAGTCACAATACCCAACTACTAACACCAATCACAGTGGTGGCAAAGCCAACCGGTCACAGTGGAGGTAGTTCCCCTAAACCCCTTACCCCTTATTTCTCCAATCACAGTGTGGTCAAACCACTTCTTCCTCCGTACAACCCATCCTATGCATGATAAAATAATGTTTACGAACACATTGTTAACACAGTTGTATCGTACTAAAATACGAGGAACACAGCTCAAAAGTTTTGATAATCTCATAAAACACAGTTCACAGTATGCATAGCATCTCAAATCTCGGTGAAATCTCAACACAGAAAATAGTCATGCAAAGCTTGTAAAACATTTCACAGAATATAGCACAGACATAGAACGTACCTCTAGCGGCGAAAGCTCTAACGTCGGTGCTGACGCCTCCCACGATCTGAACTAGCTCTAGGTCTAGCTGACTCAAAACCTACGAGGTATATTTCTAAGTTAAGTTCACATTCTAACGTAATTATTACTATGCCACCTAACTAAACGATGCTAAAAACTAATGTGTATCTCTCGCAGAAGAAGTAGGAGCAGGCTGAACAGGAGGAGGGGGTGGTGGTAAAACGCTGTCCTCGGAATCGATGTCATCAGAAACACATAAGCAAGTCCTATTAGATCTCATACACCACTCCCTAATTTCCCAAAAATAGATTACAAATAGCAAAACTATCAATTTGGGTTCGAATTAGGCGAAACGGGATGTAAAAATAGACTCAGAGCGTCGAGAAATATCAAATTCAAGTTGGTTGAAAAAGTCAGCGGTCAAGTCAACGCTAACGTCATCACACAGGTCAATGCTAATGTCATCCCCCTGGTCAGCGCTGACGTCATCATGGGTCACGGGTCGGTCAACGGGAAAACTCAGTTTGGTACAGCCACTCACACACACCCCGGTCTGGTCTGGTCCACCCACCTGGATCACACTCACACACAACTTGGGCTCTTTTGCTCAAACACTCTCACGACCCAAGCACCCAACCAACCCAAAACCCATAACTCACTCACTACGCGGCCCACTCTTAAGACCCAACAACACAACAACCCTCCCATGGCCCTTCTTACACAGATGGCAACTAGGGTTTACAACCCTTAACAGAGGCAGCGACAGCCAAAAACTGACGACAATAAAACAGTGGCTGAAACAATGCGACAAAACGGCACGAATCTGAATACAACCCCAAACAGAGATTTTAACCCCCACCAAGATGGTTCCTAACACAAGATGAAGAAAAATAAACAAAGAAGCTTAACAATACCTACCCAGACACGAACGAAGAGGAAGCTAGAGGCGGAGAACGATGATGGTACACAGAAAATCGTAGGTTTTTTCAGTTTGAAAACCCACAAACGGCCGGGAACGAACGTACTACGGTCGTACGGGGGTTCACACGAATGAAGGTGGTGTGGTAGAGTGCTGTGTGACACACTACGACGGTGAATCCTCTTTGGAGGCTTGCAGGAGATGCAAGAGAGATTGAGAGTTGGAAATGAAGGCTAAGAGAGATCAAGGGGTGCGGCTGTTCGAAACAAGAAAGAGGGGAAATCAACAACCGTAAAGGTTTTAGCTTTTGGGATTTAAATCCCATTTAAGAATTTGGTTAAAATGTAAGAGAGGTCCCCGTAATTAGCCCATATTTTAAAAAGGGCCACAAAGTTTAGAAGTTACTCGATTAGGTCACTGAAATAAGCTTACACAATTAAATTCTTAAATTAAATAACTAGGGTTTCGGATACCTAATTCCTAAATTCTAGGGTTTCAAATTAGGAATTTCTAATATAAAATTAGGGTTTCTAATTTTATTTTGAGGGTGCTACAACTCCCTTACCCTTAAAAGAAATTTCGTCCTCGAAATTTCACACTTAGCGATAAATTCCTAAAATCAACAAGTGCGCACACATACTTCTTCATTTTAAATTCTTCACCTATTAAGATTAAAATAAGAACTGAAAATATCATAGCGTTACCTGTTATGTCCTCAAACTCCTCATCATTATAATTACCACGAGCTCCGGTTGCATAAACCAAACCTGGTCATCTAACATAAGATTTAGCCGATTTAAATCCCTGAGAAGGTATACCTCTACTAGCAGTACCAGAAGCAGCTGACCTACTTTGCTCTCTACCTCTAGAAGGTGCCTGAACTGATACATGTGTCTGACTCTGCACAACTGAACCAGTACGTGATCGCGGATAATCATTAAGGAAATGATCATGAGAACTACATCCGAAGCAAGCTCCATTCTTCTTCCTACACTCCTCACCTTGCCATTTCTTGCAATAATTACACTGAGGCACATAATAAGAACCTGTCGATCCACTAACACTACCTGTCAGAACTGTCAAAATGGCTGGTCCCACTATTCGGCTATTCTGATGATCAGATTCCTCTCTAGCCCTCTTACCGAAATAACTATCTGAACCATGCTGAACATTTGAACCCTGTTTCTTATTACCTCAATCTCTTTCTTGAACTGTCTGACTCTTCGAGGGGGATTCCATTCTCTCTACTGTTTTGGCTCAATTAACCAACTCACTGAACATCTTATCTTTGAACGGAGCCACTTTCTCACGAATAAAAAAAAAGGCCTTTGAGAAACTCCCGGCATCTATTCTTTTCTGTGTCTACCAATTCAGGTACAAATCGAGACCACTCCATGAACCGAATCTCATATGAATATATTGTCATGCCCTCCTACTTAAGGTCTATAAATGCCTGAAGAGGATAAGCTAAATACTGCTCACCCACGTAACGGTTTTGAAATGCCTGACGGAAAGTCTCCCATAACATCTGATCAGCTGACTTCAATCCCTGCTTAGCCTTCCACCAACGTTGTACTTCACCATGCAGCAGTGAAGCAACAACTCTCAATTTCTTGTTAACAGGATGTCCATCTCCTTAAAGAGCCTCTCAATATACTCCATCCATAACTCAGCATCAGATGGATGTTAATCTGACACACCCGAAAATACTATCATCCCAGCACTCAGGAATACTGTAGAGATAGGCTTCCTAGAATTTTTCGACTGATCTCAAAAATACTGCAACAGCTTCTGATTAACAGTAGCACTTTTCAGCTCCACAGTCTCACTGTCATCTGAATCCAGCAAATCCTCACCAGGTAGCTGCTGATCATGAGCATCACCATCAACAGACTGTTGACTCACATTCCGTTGTCCCTCAGGTGGCAGGGTCCCTCCCGGATTCTGTATCTTCTCTTGATCGTTCGTATGATCAATAATAGGAGGCAGTTCACTAGCGGCAGCCGTTATACAGCCTCGGCCTCTAGCCGAAGCGAGTCTAACACTCATACGGGGTGGCATAATCTCTATATACAAGAATAAGAACCTAGAGATTAGAACTGGTTCCGGAGTCTCAAAATTTTCAAAACACTTGAAACAATTAGGTAATCAATTATTTAGAAAATTTCCCATTTACGCAAAACCTTTATTATGCATGCAAAAATAATTTTCAGTTTAAAATTTCATGTGAGCCTCACAGTCCGAGGGTTGAACCTGGCTCTGATACCACTAAATGTAACCCCCTAAAGCTGGCCAAGAAGAAAGGGCCAAATTTAGGTAGTCACATTTGAAAACTTTGCCCTCAAAAACCAATTTATTTATAACAAATCATTTAACTTTTCTATAAAAGATACTTTAAAAGTTCATTATCATTTATTAAAATATTAAATCAAAAAGTATAATAAAATATTCAGTTCAGCAATAAAAACATGCATACTGAAAACATCCTCAAATCCCAAATAATTTCTAGTTCAAATTACAACCCAAATCTGATAAAAATATAATAAGAATAATATTAATAATTTAAAATTTGTGATTCCGTACTGATGAAAAGATAAAACTGCATATGCAAGAGGCCCTCTGAGTACCAGGTCATCTAGAGTCAGGAATCTGAAAGTTAAGCCATAAGGGAGTGAGCTATTAAGCCCAGTGTCTCTAAGTGCATCAATCACAAAACACAGTTTCAAAAAAATAAACAAGGATAAAACATGTCATTATAAAACGCAGTGCATAAGATGATACTAATAAATAGTCACAATACCCAACTACTAACACCAATCACAGTAGTGGCAAAGCCAACCGGTCACAATGGAGGTGGTTCCCCCTCACCCCTTACCCCTTATTTCTCCAATCATAGTGTGGTCAAACCAATTCTTCCTCCGTACAACCCATCCCATGCATGATAAAATAATGTTTATGAACACATTGTTAACACAGTTGTATCTAAAATACGAGGAACACAGCTCGGAAGTTCTGATAATATCATAAAACACAGTTCACAGTATGCATAGCATCTCAAATCTCAGTGAAATCTCAACACAGAAAATAGTCATACAAAGCTTGTAAAATATTTCACAGAATATAGCACAGATAGAGAACACACCTCTAGCGGCCAAATCTCTAACGTCGGTGCTGACGCCTCCCATGATTTGAACTAGCTCTAGGTCTAGCTGAATCAGAACTACGAGGTAGGGTTCTAAGTTAAGTTCACATTCTAACGTAATCATTACTATGCCACCTAACTGAACGATGCTAAAAACTCACGTGTATCTCTCGCAGAAGAAGCATGAGCAGGCTGAACAAAAGGATGAGGAGGTGGTGGTAAAACGTCGTCCTCAGAATCGATGTCGTTTGAAACACATAAGCAAGTCCCATTAGATCACATACACCACTCCCTAAATTTCCTAAAAATAGATTACAATTAGAAAAACTATCAATTCGAGTTCGAATTAGGCGAAAAGGGCTGCAAAAATAGACTCAAGACGTTGAGAAATGTCAAATTCAAGTTGGTTGAAAAAGTCAACGGTCAGCGGTCAATTATCAATAGTCAACAGTCAAGTCAACGATGACATCATCACATAGGTCAACACTAATGTCACCCCTTGGTCAGCGCTGACATCATCATGGGTAGGGTCACGGGTAAGGTCGGTCAACGGGAAAACTCGATTCGGTCCAGCCACTCACACACACTCCGGTTCGGTCTGGTCCACCCATCTGGATCACACTCACAAACAACTTGGGATCTTTTTCTCAAACACTCTCACGGCCCAAGCACCCAACCAAACCAAAACCTACAACTCACTCATTACGCGACCCACTTTCAAGACCCAGCAACACAACAGCCCTCTCATGGCCCCTCTTACACAGATGGCAACTAGGGTATACAACCCTTAACAAAGGCAGCGGCAACCAAGAAACCGACGATAGTGAAACGACGTCTCGAACAACGCGACAACGGTGGCACGAATTCGAACACAACCCTAAACAGAGATTTTAACCCCCACCAAGATGAAGAAAAATAAACAAAGAAGCTTACCGATACCTACCCAGACATGAACGAAGAGGAAGCTAGAGGCGAAGAACGATGACGATGCACGGAAAATTGTAGGTTTTTTTAGTTTGAAAACCCACAAACGACCGGGAACGAACGCACTACGGTCGCACGGGGGTTTACACGAACGAGGGTGGTGCGGTGGAGCGCTGCGTGATACACTACGACGATGAATCCTCGCCGGAGGCTTGCCGGAGACGCAAGAGAGATTGAGAGTTGGAAACAAAGGCTGAGAGAGATCAAGGGGTGCGGCTGTTCGAAACAAGAAATAGGGGAAATCAACAGCAGTAGGGGTTTTAGCTTTTGGGATTTAAATCCTCTTTAAGAATTTAGTTAAATTGCAGGAGTGGTCTCCGCAATTAGCCTGTGTTTTAAAAAAGGGCCACAAAGTTTATAAGTTACTCGATTAGGTCACTAAAATAGGCTTACTCAATTAAATCCCCAAATTAAATAACTATGGTTTCAGATACCTAATTCCCAAATTCTGGGGTTTTCTAATTAGAAATTTCTCACATAAAATTAGGGTTTCTAATTTTATTTTGAGGGTGTTACAAGTCTATTTAGTATAATCTCTATCGAACATGCTAATTTATATCTCATGCACTCAAGCAGCACAACATATACATCAACTAATTAGATAATTATACCAATACTCAAATGACCCTACACGGTCTCTAAAGCTCATACGAGTCTCGAAATATTCACAACATCATACCTCACACAAATATCAAGTACCATACTACCGGTCTCCAAACATGTATACTCGTTGTCTACCTAATTTGTAGATACTAACACGCAAGGCAATCATATTTATGATGCTCATAAAGCAATAGCAGCTTGAGGTGTATTAACCATAAGCGATTATTGATAAATCCCTACTCAAACTCCTCAAAGGCTCGTCTTGATCTGATATTCAAGCCTGAACAATCCTCATAAATATACGAATGCCACAATTATTACTTAACCCCAATCACAAAATAATCCACAAGGTCAAATGCATAAAAACATCTTACTGAATTTGATTTTGGAAAAACAGACTGCCCAACAAACTCAAAACGTTGAGAAACCCCCAGTTAGGGTCTCTAAAAAAGTCAACGTCGGCGCAGCTGGCGGCTGGCTCGGCTTGGCTCGAAGGGCCAGCTTGAATAAACCAGCTTGGCCTGCGGCTCAGGTCAAATCAGTAGCCCAGCTCAATTGGCTGGGCCAACAGCTCAACTCGAGCCTGATACGGCTGCTCACTATAGCTGGACCACACCTACGCTCAGGGGCAGTGCATGCGGGCTGCCACAGTGGTCAGACAATGGCAGCAAGCTCTAGAACGACATTTCTAGCGACAAAGAGCTCAACGACGGTCTTGGTACCCGACGGTGGTGGACAAAACATCCTCTTCTAGCTAAGTCGAAACTTCTAACTCTTGACCTCCCTCCACGGCGGCTTTGACGGTGATGCCCTGACCATCGGTGAACTTGTCTCGGCGAAGGGAACCCAATGATGCCGACGGTGAGCTTCCATGATGGCCGGAACACCCTTGGGTCTAAGCATAATCTCTTATTCTCTCTCTAAAACATTCTCTACCATTCTCACCCCCTTTTCTCTCTCCTATATCAAATCTTTTTCCATTTTTCAAACACCCACACATTTAAATTTCAAACACCACCAATAAATTTCATTCTTCCACCTTGGATAAGCCATTTAATAAATACCCACCTTCATCTTCTTTTCCTTTGCCACAAAGCCCATATCCATTTTTCTTAATTGGGCCCCCAACATAAAGGCCCAATACTCGAGTCTGAGACTTGATTCACTAAACCGAAGTTTGGGTCGTTACACTATTATTTTATGTCAATAAATTCATCTACATCATTTACGAGTCACAAAAACAACATACCATCTATCAACTTACTATTCTAAAATGCATAAGGTCATGATATACCAAAGTTTGCAATTCACACAAAGTCCTACATTTACTTAAGATTGATGTAAATATATTTTGAACATCAAAAGTGAATTTGATACTTAAACATAATTAATATTTTAACTCATCTTGGGTTCAGTCGAATATATTTTCAATCAAGACTAACACATCTATGTCTCTATTCGAGAGTCAGTTGCTCTGATAGTCAAGATAAACTATATCTCTATTTGGACTTTAGATAATGTAATAATTTTGCTCATGATAATTCTTTATATTACAAATATGTTTAGATTACCAAATTAATATGAGTTTTCCTTTTTATTATTATTATAATCAACCTTATAATATAATTTATATTTAGTTAAATCATAGGTAATCAACGAGCTGATATTGCTTATTATTTTATTGTTTTTACATACAATATTAAATTTGAGGACAATGTCTACAGCAAAATTAGAAGAAATAAACACATAAGGATTTTATTTATTTTATTTTAGTTCGAACGAGTACAATAATTACATAAATTATAGGGTAAACTATTTATTCGGTACCCCACCTTTACTCGTGTTTTGTTTTAGTACCTCAATTATTATTTTTGGTAAAATCATACCTAACGTTACATTTTGTTAATATTTTGATACCCGTTAAAAAATTAACAACATGCTAACTAGGAGAGAGAGAAAATCACACGTGGCAGACTGCCACATAATTTTCTCTATATCAGTCAGCCCATCACCTGTGTTTTTTGTTATTTTATTCGACGTGGCAGGCTGATTATGAGAGAGAAAATGACGTGGTAGTCTGCCACGTGTGATTTTTTATCTCCTAATCATCATGCCGTTAAATTTTTAACTACGGGATACCAATATAGAAACAAAACGTAACAATAGATATCATTTTACCAAAAAAGTAGGTGAGGTACAAAATCAAAAATAAAGTAATAGTTTGGGTACTAAATAGTTTACCCTAAATTATATCACTTGTGACACTAAACTCCAACACCATTATCTAATATCTATTAATATTAAATCATAGACATTAACGCAGTTAAAAAATTGAAAATCCTTTTTTAAATAGTAATCAATGGATCACCGAATAATAATAATTTTTTGACAAATCGAATAATATTTTAGAAGCATGCAAAAGAGGTAGAATAAATTCTTTCTGCTAAACAACACTTTAGGAATGTAGCCAGTCTATTCAGAATCACTAAATCTGACCATAACATTCACAATTGATTTGTTACCATTTTTTTAAATTTTGGTCTAAATAATATTTAATATTTATATTTATTTATTTTTTTCAAAAGAAATCGGGCTTCATTAAAAACTAAGGCCGTAAACGAATCAAACATTCAACGAACCGTTCGTGAACTATTCGGCGGAAAGTTAATTTATGGTCGTTTATTTATTAAACGAGTGAACATGAACAAGATTTTTTGTTCGTTAATTAAATAAACGAACACGAACAAATGGCTCGTTCGTTCATTTACTTTCGTGAACGTTCGGTAATTCATTCATTTATGTTCGTTTAAATTTATTCACATATATCCATTTATATTCATTATTTTTCATAACAAAAGTATTATATTAAAAAAACAAATTTATTCACATATGTTTGTTCGTTTAAATTTATTCACATATTTCATTTTATGTTCGTTCGTTTGTGTTCGTTTACGTTCGTTTATCATTTTAACGAACAAATACAAACAAGCTACATTCCTTAACAAATGAGCACGAACAAGAAATTATGTTCGTTTAGTTGTTCGTGTTCGTTTATTTGTTCGATTAAAATTAAACGAACAAACATGAACATACCCTCGTTCATGTTCGTTCGGTTCGTTTACATGCTTATTAAAACCCCTGAACACCTACTTTTAGGGTTGTAGTGCCTAGGGGGAAAGAGTGCCCCATTTTATTAACTGAACCATCTCAACCATCCACAATACTGTTTGGACATCAGCCCTTACATCATAGATCAACATACACTAACCTTACGCTACACAACTAGAATACACACAAAAGATCAGTGGCCCTCCCAATGCCTTGTTGAGCTAATCGATGGGCAGCAACAGTTCGTTCTCTGAATTCGAAAACAACATTCTAATTGAAATCAGTAACAAAACCTGCAATCTTATTTACTATCTCAAAAAAGCAAAAGGGCGCCATAGAGGGCCTTTCGATCCACTTAACCGCCAATAGAATGTCAGACTTGACAATTAGGACTTGCGAGTCTCGCCACTTTGAAATTGAGAACAACACACAAGCTTCAAGAATGATTTGCAATTCAGAAAATGTTGGATCAGAAAATATTTAAGCCATCAATAACTTTAGTGTTTTGGATTAAAATGTTAACTTTTCAGACGTACAAGGACTAAAATATTTTGTTTTGCAATATAGGGACTAAAATGAACTTTTAGGTATAGTACAAGGACTAAAATATTTCTTCTTTTAATAGATGGACTAAAATAAACTTTTAGGTATGGTAGAGGGACTTCTACTATACTTTAACCGTTTTTAATTTATAACTTTACATTTATAATTTGAATGAACATGGCTAACATTTTCAAACAAAAAAAAGTATGGTTTAATAGTATGTACGCGTATGTTATTTAAATCCCAGTAATTGATAAATTAGAGTAACTTTGTTAACACGTGATTAAAATGTCTTTAAGATTGCCTAATAAAATTGATAAACATGTTTGATTATGAGAATGACTCAATTTTGATGTTCAAAAATTGTCATTTTTGGTTGATTGTGAGGCAAGTAGGTAAATCTTGAGTTGTAAGGCAACGTAATGTCATTTTGAAACTAAAAGTTCCCCAAGCAGTGTTAAAAGTTCCTATATTTTAGTAAAGTATATTACTATCAGATAAAGGTCGGTTTGTCATTATTTTTTAATTTTTTTAAAAGTGTTCTCAAAAATTAATTGTGAGAAGATAAAATGTCCATTTTAGATATGATATTTTAAAGTAAAAAAAAGTTAACAGTGATGTTTAAATTTGTTATCATAAAATTTGTTAACATTATCATAAACGCTATGTACTTCCTTTTTACTTAATAAATTCGGATACTCTTTTCTCCTTATTTAGGATTAGAGGAGATTTTAGTGACGCCTATTACTTTTTAAAAATAATTATAATATAAATATAAAAAAGTATGACAACTCATTAGGAATATTTTGATATATGAAATATAAGTTTTAAATATTTCTTAATAATTATATAAATTGTTGGCTTAAATAAAAAATCAGTACCTAAAATTTGCATTTTTTATACTGGTTTAATATATCTAAATATTAATTTGATATATTAATAATTAAAGAACCTAATAATATTTTGTTATATTAAAAATGTTTTTACTATTTTTATTTAATATAATATTATTTTAATATTAATATTTAATATATTTAATAAATATATTTCATATTTACTATTAATATTATTTGAGTATATTAGTATCGTTTTAATTTATTAATACTCATATTATGTTAAAATATAATTTTTATTTGAATATTAAATTAATACTCCATTATTTTAATATAATATAATAATATTAATATTAATATTAAAATAATATATAATTATGCACCTATAAACCTTTTTAAAACTAGAAAGAAACTTTCACTCACACCAAATAGAAAAAACAAAGGCCAAAAAAGGGCGAGAAAACATCAGAGGCAACGTGGCTAACAAGAACAAAGGTCACAACGGTCGAAGAAAAACCAAGAACCAAAGGCTCTGGAGAAAAAAAACTACCTGACGAGCCTCCCAAGCAGGCGGCAAAAGAAATCACATGTAACGGAACAACACCGACAATCTTAGACCAAGTGATTTAACACCAAATAGTCACCTTGAACGACAAGGAGAACTTGCTAAAGAATTCAAGGGTCGGGGAGACGAAATCGGCAAAGGTAAGGCCATCAAGGCCATTGAACCAACATGCACCTCCTTCGCGTTGGATCCACAAATAGGGATGGTCGAACTCGTTAAGATAGACGTTAGAGAGAAACACCGTGTACGTACTCGATTTTAGGGTTAGAAGTTCAGATCTTGAATCTAAGTTTTGCGTATATTGCGTTGAGGATTAAATCGGAAGATTTCAAACTTGGAAGCTTTGTTTAAATGAAATTAGGGACCAAAATAATTAATGGAATTTATTCAACCTCGTAGGTCAGTAAGTTGAAATTTTGTTCGGGACATCGATATTATATCTGCGAGCTCCAACAACATTTCTTGCGGAGTATGTAATTGTGTTTTAGTGGGCTTGCAGGTCACATCACTTTGTCTATATTATTGAGTTTGAATACTATTTTTGATTTCTGAAATTCAGTTTTAAATCAGACTTGTTTATCAAAATTTTAATTTATTTGAGTTTATATTTCGTACTGATCTAGGGTGTTACACACCGAAAAACCTGCAATAAAAGAGATCAACTAGCCAAGACATAAAAAATAAAAGAACAAAAAAGCAGAAGGGAACCCAAATGAGGAGAAGAGGAACTTCTTTCTCTTAGTAAGGGGCCCGATCATTGCCCTTAGCCTCCGAGAACAGATGAAACCTGCGAAACAATCAAAAGGGATCATTGGAGACGTCACAGAAAAAAAAAAAGGAAAGGAAAGATCGAAAAGAGAACGCGTGAGATGGAGCGAGAAGAAACAAATGGGAGAAATCAGCTGTTGGAGAAAGGAGTGGTTGGCCACCCAAAGCTTGAAAAATATGGGTTATGAATAGAGAGAAGACAAAGCATTTAGGTTAGAGAGAGTTATTTAGGTTTAAAATTTTGTGATATTCAGATTCTCTATGCACATATAAACCTTAATTTACCAATTAATTGAAGTTAAATAATTGAGGGCAGAAAATATAATTTCACCCAAAAAGTTCTTTTCTACGACAAAATTAAAAAAAAAAATTAGCTTTTAATGTTGGGCGGAAAAACACTTTTTCTAACATAATTTTAGAGCCAACGTTTAAGTAATTGTTTGTTCAAAAAAAACTTCTAAGTAGTTGACATTATTTATGGATGGAAAAACACTTTTGACACCTAAAAAGTGTTACCAAACAATTCTATCTGAGTTTTGTTGGTTATATTTGTCTTTCTACTTCTAACTTTGTAGTTTCTTGCTTTTGTGTACTTGGCTCATTAACAAAACAAAAGTAACAAAGAATCTTTAAATTATTCAAATTTGTAAAAAACGAAGAAGAAGGTAAAGTCAAATGTAGGATATTTGATTATCAATAGGGATGTAAATGAACCGAGCTTGAACGAACATGACTATGTTCATGTTGGTTTGTTTATTTTTAAAGGTGTCTATGTTCAGTTCATGTTCGTTTAAATTTTTAGCATTGTATTCATGTTCATTTATTTATTTTTGAAGGTGTACGTGTTCATTTGTTTAGTGTTCACGAAAATATTCGTTTAAGTATTTTCCAACATGTTCGTGTAAGTGTTCACGAATGTTCTCGTTTAAGCGTTTGTGAACATGTTCATTTAAGTGTTAGCGAACGTGTTCGTTTATATATTCATAAATGTCAACTAAATTAACAATAAATAAATTAAACAAAAGCAACAAAAAACTTATATTTCAACATTAACTTACACAACATCCTTGGAAACAACAAAAAGTAGTATTTAGAAACATCCACAAACATTTTCATCCTAAAACATCCATCAACCTTTCACATCTTAATGCATACTAATTAACCAAAAAGTTCAAAAAAATATATACATAAGGTTGCATTTGGAAACTTAACCACTAATCAAAATATACTAAGTTCTAACAGTTAGCATTAAAACCTTACCACCCACACATATTTTGAGACTACTGAATACTACCAATCCAGAAAGAACTACCATGTGGGCACATGCTAGCCACAACAAAAGGAATTACCAATCCTAAAACAGCTAACGGTCATCAATACCTGCATCAATATCTAAGTTAGTAAATAGAAAAAAATAAATGACAAAGATTTAAATAGATAAATAAAATATCTTTGAAATTCTTCAAAAATTAAACTTCAAAGTAAATAAATCTCTTTAAAATCTTCTATGCTCTACATAAAAAATTAAATTAGATGACCAAATTAAATAATATTTTAAATATTAAATAATAAAACAAATAATTAAAAACTACTTACTTTGGCTTTCTTTTTTACCCCATAAAATTCCAATACCAATCGAAACCACGAAGTAACATTTACACTGTATCAGTTCCTAAAGATGAACGATATGCATCAATCACTCTACTACCAACATTAAATGTAGATTCTGAAGCCACTTTGGTAAATAGGAATAGACAAGATTTCACAAGCCATTTTTGACAAAATTCAAAACTTAAAGTTATTAACTTTCCACCACTCTAAGGCATCTAAATCACCATAATTTTCCTTGCAAATGAACACTCCTTCTCCCAAGTATATATCTAGTTCAGACTTAATATTGTCAGCTGTGTCAACCGTCCTAATATATCTCTTAAATTTGGACCTCACAGTCAATTTTTTTTTTGCCCATTTTACTAGTGGTAGAATCATTGTTGACACCACTTTCTCACACATCATTTTCCATTGTTGTACCCATATTAGTTGCTACATACTCATCCATATATTCCTTATAAAGCTTGTATAAACTACCACGAATGACGAATGTGTAAATGACCTATATTGCATACTCTCTTTACTTGTCTTTTGCGTATTTTCAAGCTCATTTAGTTGTATTTAGTAGTAGTTTGCATATAGTTTGCATGTAGTTAGGGAGTTCCACTGCCTGTGCTTAAATGTTATATATTTTGGTGCTTTTATGGGAAATGTAGTGTTTTGTGGTGTTGTGCAGGATGTTGGAGGAATGCTAGAGCGAATGAGCGGTAGATCTCTTGGCTAGAGCTGACAAGGCAAGAAGAGTTGGAGACGAAGGAGTTGAAGACCTGCAGTAACAATTGGACAGCACGGAGGAAGAACGTCGAGGACGCTTGGTGTTAAGTGTGAAAAAGTACTATATTTTTTTACCCTTTTTACTTAGATTATTGTTTAGACTTAGGCCCATTTAGTTTCCTTTGTAGTAATTCATGCATAAATTCATAGTCTTTCTGTTTATGGGCTTAGCCTTGCATTTAGTTATTTTTGTGGAGAAATTGCTGTTGTTTTATTCTTTTTCTATGCAGGACGAGTTGCCGAGCCACTTGCCGAAGGTTGCCATGGCAAGTTGCGATAAAGTCATTATCTCTAGGGTTTATACATTCACTTTGTATAATTACCAAATTTAAATTCAAAGCTGTTGAAGATAAAGATAGAGAGATCACCCCTCAATTTCAAAATTCAAATGAAGATTGATAAGTGTTCAAAAGTACTATTTTTCTTACCCTTTTTACTCATATTATTGTTAGACTTAGGCT
Source organism: Hibiscus mutabilis (assembly GCA_019671005.1). NCBI lineage: Eukaryota > Viridiplantae > Streptophyta > Magnoliopsida > Malvales > Malvaceae > Hibiscus > Hibiscus mutabilis. The sequence goes on along the minus strand of CM033739.1, from coordinate 31,133,366 downwards.
CATATTAGTTGCATAGTTAGCCATTCATGCATTAATCCATGTTTCCTTCCATCGTTGAGCTTGATTACATAAATTGGTAGTTTTTGTGGAAAAGATGCTGCTTTGGTGTGCTTTGTGTGTGTATGTGCAGGATCACTTGCCAAAGCAATGCCGAGCTAGTTGCCAGGGCAATGCATGAAGGATATGCCGAGCTAGATGCCAGGGCAATGCATGAAGGAGACGCCGAGCCAGTTGCCATGGCATTTGTCGAAAAAAACTAAATGCAATAGGGATGTCGAAATTCATGATTTTACAAGCCCAAGATGACATGGAGCAAGGCCCAAGCCCAAAGGAATTTGATTGCCATGCAGAGATTAAAGAAGAATTAAATTCCAAGAAGATAGGAGAAGTTCTAATAGGAATAAAATTATAATAAAGAATTATATTCTTTAAAGATAATTTAATTCCAACTCAAACTCCTCCTCAAAGAAGGACTTTGGCCTAGCCCTATAAATATCAAGGGAATTTCGACAAGACCAATAGAGAGAGCAAGAGGGAAATTTCGACAAGTCCAAGTAGGGCAAGAGGAGAGAATTTTCGACAAGCATCAAGGGCAAGGAGGATTTCGACAAGCCTCCTCCTTCATCTTTTCTTCCTTGTTCGATTGGGTTCATGCTAGGGATTGTTTATCTTGTGTTTCTTTGGAACCTAGCCATGAACTAAATTTACTTGGCTATGGTTATTGTGTTTTGTGGTTGTGAGAAACTATTGGTTTTTGTTTAGGTAATAAGAGTTTGCACTTTTCTATTTCAAGGTTTATTCATTCTTGATTCTTATTATTGTTTGCGAGTGAATTGGGAGAGGATCTCGTGATTTCATCCATTTATCTAATATCCGGAGAGTTAGATTCAAGAAACGAATAAATATGATCTTTATTCAATCCAATGATGGTGAAGATTAATCCGGCAGGGAATAAGTTAAGGATTTCAACGGCTAAGAGGAGCGCAAGATTGGTTGTTGTTCACCCTTGATTCACGCAGGGATGTATTATCAAGGCATGCACAAGTAGCTAGAGTTTCGACTTAGGGATAAGAAGAAACCATTGAAGAACGCTCCGCCGAACCTTGAAGTTGCTGCCCAGTCGCCCAAGTAGTTGCCCAACTAGTCACCCAGGCAACCATCAATTAGTTGCCAAGGCAACCTCGTCGTGCAAGTTGCCACGGCAACTGAGTTGCCCGTGCACTCTTTTACCAAAACAATCCAATCGGCTATCACACCTCAACTCATGATAACCTGGCCTATCTCTCTCTCATTTGAACTCATCTTTTCTTTTACTTTATTGCTTTCTAGATTAGTCATTAGTTAAACTCCGATAATCCTTTACTTGTGTTTTTACTTTTTACAAAGGCAAGAGATTAGATCCTTGAAGTGGCACCAATCCTCGTGGAGACGATATCTTTTATACTATAACTTGCGGCGTGTATACTTGCACATTTACGTAGCACTTATTACGCGCAAACAAGTTTTTGGCGCCGTTGCGGGGATTGGCAATAGCGACTTTGTTTTTACTTTCTTGCACTTTCTTTTTATTTTCTTGTTTTTAAATTCAAAGGGCTAACAAACTTTGGTTTTGCATTGGTATATGACCAGGGCGAGACCGACTTCACCGTAATATCCCTTTGATCCGTAAATCGAACGAACCTTACAAAGACTTAGACGAAGGATAAGAGAAGCAATGGCAAATCAAGACGGCAATATGAATCAAGATGTTCGAGCGGGAGGAGGAGTGATTCTTGCACGAAAATGAACTATTCGAGACTATCTTGAAGAAGATCTTGATGGACTTAACCCGGGAGTTGTCGCACCTGAAATTGAAGCCGACCACTTTGAGTTGAAACTGTAATGTTTAATATGATCAACACAATAGGTCAATTTGGAGGCTCAAAGAATCAAGATGCACGACAACATCTGAAATCTTTCCTCGAGATTTGCAACTCGTTCAAGATACACGAGTCACCCCGATGTCCTACGATTAAGATTATTCCCTATTCACCGAGGATAGGGCGAAAGCATGGTTGAATAGCATTCTGCCGGATCCATATAGCATCTTGGACTGATCTTTGTCGTGATTTCCTTGCTAGATTCAATCCTACAAATTTGACTGATAAGCTTCGTAACGACATTACTTCTTTTCGGCAGGCAGATGATGAATCCATGTACGAGGCTTGGGAGCGATATAGAGAACTTCTACACAAATGCCCTTTACACGGATTCCCAGTGTGGACTCAAGTAACAATGTTTTACAACGCCGTGAATACACCAACAAGGATGATGCTAGATGCCTCGGCAAACGGCATACTCCTAGATAAGTCACCGGAAGAAGCAATGCAAATTTTAAACAGGCTGGCCAAGAATGATTATCAATTCCCATCTACTAGAAGAGGAGGAGTTAGACGCCAAGCCACAATACATGAACTAGGATCATCAGATTCAATTTCGGCACAATTGGCCGCTTTAACCAAGATGGTCCAGAACATGCAAAAACCAAACAACACACATGAAGTCAAGGTAATGGATTCTTTTTGTGAGTTATGTGGCGATAACCATAATTCTTCCGAATGTATGCGAGAATCCGGAATCTAGCTTCTATGTGGGAATTACAATCGAGCAACAACATGATGTCAAATACATACAATCCAGCTTGGAAGAAGCACCCAAATTTTTCATGGAGTAATCCCAACAATGCTCTAAACCGAACAATCAGAATGCACAAGCATCGGGATTCCAAAGCCAGAATATGCCACGTCAACGGATGCCGCGGCAACAACCGACGACATCTAGTTCTTTGGAAAATTCTCTAAATGCTTTTATGATGAAAACTGAATCTTATATGGCTGAGAATAGTAATTTCATAAAAAGAATGATGCTTTTATTAACAGACGGAGATGAGATTGCAAAACCAAGAGGCGGCAATCAAATCATTGGAAAATCAAGTCGGACAGTTTGCTCAAAATCTGAACACTAGACCACAAGGAAGTTTACCTAGCGATACTGAAGTCGCAAGAGGAACTGGCCATGAGCAATGTAAGGCAATCACCACCAGAAGTGGCCAACAACTTAGAGAGGTTCAAACCCGCTCGTCAAACAAAACTCCACAAAAAGATCAAGACGAACCTAGTAGCAAAGCCTCAGATGCTGAACCAGGAATTGCTGCGGCAACCGGCAATAAACATGCCTCGGCAACCGATGACGCCTCGGCTTCTTGTGATAAGCATGCCTCGGCAACCCCAGATGATAACGCATCGACAACTCCAGATGTCCCGGCAATGCTGTCAATCAGGTTTCAAACCAATGAAAGGATCGAAGATATCTGACTTCCACCACAATTCCCACAAAGGTTGAAGCGACAAAAGCAAGAATACCAATTCAAGAAGTTTCTAGATATCCTAAAGCAAGTCCACATCAACTTGCCACTGGTGGAAGCAATTGAACAAATGCCCAACTATGCTAAGTTCCTTAAAGACATTGTGTCCAAAAGAACAAGGCTAGGAGAGTTTGAAACAGTTGCCGCGACAGAGGGATGCATGGCAATGTTGCACAATCGTATGCCACCGAAGTTGAAGGATCCCGGAAGTTTCACAATACCATGTTCTATTGGAAATCACTATGTCGAGAAAGCACTATGCGACCTAGGGGCGAGCATAAACTTGATGCCTAAATCGGTTTTCCAAAAACTAGGAATCAGGAAGGCAAGACCTACAACAGTCATGCTGCAGCTAGCCGACAGATCCTATGTGCATCCAGAGGGAAAAATCGAGGACATATTGGTAAAAGTCGATAAATTTATTTTTCCCGCTGACTTTATTGTTTTGGATTGTGAAGCAGATGAGCATGCACCTATCATTCTCGGGAGACCATTCCTAGCGACAAGGAGAACCTTGATCGACGTTGAAAAGGGAGAACTCACAATGAGGGTGAATGACCAGCAGGTAAAACTAAATGTGTTCCAAACACTAAGGCATGCCGATGATCCAGAAGAATGCCAACTACTTCATGCCACGGCAGAGTTTAACTTCGATAAGGAATTTAGTTGCCTCGGTAACTACATTGCCGACCAAGAGGAACATGAGGAGTATGAAGAACCGGTCGATGAGGAACAACAAGAAGAGGCAAATTGGCTAGTCAACCGACCAGTACATACTTTGAACCACTGGACTACTCGGGTAAGGAAGGTAAGCTCGAAAAACCCTCTATCGAAAATCCACCAATTCTTGAGTTGAAACAATTGCGAGCAATCAAATATGTATACTTAGGGACCGATAATACATTACCTGTAATTATTTCTTCTAAGTTACAGCTGAAGCAGAAAAAAGAAGCTGATCAACATGTTGAAGCTACATAAAAGGCAATAGGGTGGACAATTACCGACTTGAAGGGAATTAGCCCGGCGGTGTGCATGCACAAGATCTTGTTGGAAGATGATCACAAACCTTCAATTGAGGCCCAGAGGAGACTGAATCATGCCATGAAAGGGGTTGTAATGAAAGAAATCATCAAGTGGCTTGACGCCGGCATTATATACCCTATCTCCGATAGTACGTGGGTAAGTCCGGTACAATGTGTACCGAAAAAGGAGGTATAAACAATGGTAAGCAATGAAAATAATGAACTTATCCCAACCAGATCAGACCGGTTGGAGGGTTTGTATGGACTATCGAAAGCTAAACAAAGCCACTAGAAAAGATCACTTCCCATTACCCTTTATTGATCAAATGCTTGACCATCTTGCAGGTAAACCCTTTTATTGTTTTCTTGATGGTTATTCAGGTTACAATCAGATTGCCATAGCACCAGAAGATCAAGAAAAGACAACCTTCACATGCCCATACGGTACTTATGCCTTCCGAAGGATGCCGTTCGGATTGTGTAACGCCCCGGCAACCTTCCAAAGATGCATGATGGCGCTCTTTTCAGACATGGTCGAAGACTTCCTTGAGATCTTCATGAATGATTTTTCAGTTTTTGGTAATGACTTCGACGGCTGTCTCGGCAATTTAGAGAGGGTGTTAGCAAGATGCGAAGAAACGGACTTAGTCCTCAATTGGGAGAAATGCCACTTTATGGTAGATGAAGGAATAGTGCTCGGCCGCAAGATTTCATCCAAGGGAATTGAAGTAGACAAAGCCAAGGTGGACGTGATCGAGAGATTACCCCCACCAAATTCGGTTAAAGGAATTCGAAGTTTTCTCTGACATGCAGGTTTTTACAGGAGGTTCATTCATAATTTTTCTAAAATCACTAAACCTTTGTGTAATCTGCTTGAACAGGATAAAGTCTTCGATTTTGATGATTCTTGCAATCAAGCATTCGAAACCTAAAGAAAAAGCTTGCCTCGGCACCCATTGTCGTTCCACCAGATTGGACGCTACCTTTTGAGCTCATGTGTGATGCAAGTGATTTCGCGGTAGGAGCAGTCCTAGGCCAACGCACAGGTAAGACCTTCCATGTGATATACTACGCTAGTAAAACTCTTAATGGTGCTCAAGTGAATTACACAACAACGGAGAAAGAGTTACTAGCTGTAGTTTTCGTATTTGACAAGTTCGATCCTATTTAATTGGTACAAAGGTAATTGTTCATACAGACCATTCGCAATCAAATACTTATTTGCTAAAAAGGATGCTAAACCTCGTTTGATTCGTTGGATATTACTTTTACAAGAATTTGATATTGAAATTAAGGACAGAAAGGAACATAAAATCAAGTGGCGATCACTTATCACGTTTGGAACGCAATAGGGAGGAGGACGCGGATCTAGAGATATCGCGATGCATTCCCGATGAACAAATTTTAATTGCATCGGCAACCCTTGACGCCTCAAAGAAACCCTTGACGCCTCAGCAACCCTAGACGCCTCGGCAACCATGGATGCACACGCGCCTCGGCAACTCGACGCCGCGCAGTAGTCTTTGACGCACACGCCGCGGCAATTCGGGAGCGAACACTACGGCAAAGACATGCCTCGGCAATACCCCGTACGCAAAATTTAGTTAACTTCCTTGTTTGTGGTATTTTTCCGTATGGCATTACTCACCATGGGAAGAAGCGGTTCCGCCATGATGCTAAACATTACTTTTGGGACGAGCCTCTTTTGTTTAAACAATGTATAGATCAGGTTATACGCCGATGTGTCCCTGAAGAAGAGCAACAGAATGTACTCCGGCAATGCCATTCTTCACCCTATGGAGAACATTTTGGAGGAACTCGTACCGCGGCCAAAGTCTTGCAATCCGGTTTGTATTGGCCAACATTGTACAAAGATGCCCAGGACTTTTACAAGCAATGTGATCGTTGCCAGAGGACGGGCAATATCTCTATACGACATGAGATGCCACTCCAAAACATCATCGAGGTGGAACTGTTTGATGTATGGGGGATCGATTTTATTTGACCTTTCCCATCTTCATTCAGCAACCTCTACATCTTACTCGCCGTCGACTATGTGTCTAAATGGGTAGAGGCAGCTGCAGTTCCCAACGACGATTCCAAGACCGTGCAACGATTCTTGCAGAAAAACATATTTACACGGTTTGGGATGCCGAGAGCAATTATCAGCGACGGGGGCAAGCATTTTGACAATGGACTAATTGCCAAGATGTTGCAACGCTTCGGCATATCACACAAGATCGCCACGGCATATCACCCACAAACCAACGGGCAAGCAGAAATTTCCAACCGAGAGTTGAAGGGAATACTCGAGAAAGTTGTAAATCCCTCAAGGAAGGATTGGTCATTAAGACTAGATGACGCACTTTAGGCATATCGCACTGCATTCAAAACACCCTTAGGTATGTCCCCCTTCCGACTTGTCTATGGCAAAACATGCCATTTACCGGTGGAAATCGAGCACAAGGATAATCAAGTCTCGGCTAAAATTTTTCCCGGGAAAGCTGAAATCAAGATGGTCGGGACCATTTGAAGTCGTCAAACCATTCTCCCATGGCGCCGTGATAATCAAGTCCATCTCTGACAACCATGAATTCAAAGTTAATGGACAAAGATTGAAGCACTACAATGGTGCCCATGTGGAACGTAACAAGGAAGTGGTCAATTTAGGAGATGCATGAGAATGCTCTCCCTTTTTATATTTTTATTTTTCTATTTCTATTTTTATTTTTATTTTTTTCGACTATTTCATTATTTTATTTTTTCTGATTTTTTTAAATTTTTTATTTTTTTTATTTTGCCGATTATTAGTAGTTTTAGGATAGATTTTTTTATTCAAGTCTAAGAATCCTATTACACATCTTTATTTATTTTCTTTATTAGTTTATCTTTAATTTTAATCCTTATTTGATTTGTTTTTGAATTGTAGGAAAGGAAGTTCAAAAGAAAGAAGGAATTCTAAACCAAGTAGGAAAACATCTTCAACAAGGAAACTAATGGGCTGAATCTAAGGCTTATATAAAGCCTCCAATTCATCCTAACCAAAACCCCTTTGTCGAAAATCCCTACCAAACCCTAAACCCTTTTTCAATTTCCCCCAATCCCAACCACCTATCTTTTCTATAAAACCCATCACCCTTAACCTATTCCTACTTTCTATCTTGCAACTTTTTAGTTTCTTTTCTTTTCTTTGTTTTTACTCACAACCAAGATCATACATGGCATCCAAGATTAAACTTTTAGTTCATCCAAGTTCCTCCAAAGAACCAAGATACAAGAAGTTTGCTACACCGACGGTTCAAGAAAGATTTCAATCCAAGTTTGAAAGCCGGAAGATTCATGAAGAACAAGGCTTTGAATACTCCAACTCTCATCAAGATTTCGGCCTTGAACCATTCATCTTCAAGAGGATTGCACATTAAAAGTGGCAAATCTTTTGCCATCAACCGGATCCGGGTAATATCTCATAGGTAAGAGAATTCTATGCTCACTCACCTAACCCGGATAATCCTTATGTTTTTGTTCGTGACAAGACCATACTTATAAGTCCCGAAAGCATCAACACCTTTTACGGACTTTACATTGAGAAGGACGAGCATCAAGCCTTCGTTGACCAAATCAATCTCAAGCAACTCGACAAGGTGCTTCAAGAACTCACTCAACCGGGAACTCATTGGAATGACGGTAAATACAAGGGCACGGTAAATCGCCTTCGGCTTAAACCCGAGGCAAAACTATAGAATAAGTTTGTTAAAACTTCTTTAATGCCCTCCACACACAATACTACCGTTGATATACCACGTCTTTTGCTCATACATTCTATTTTGCATAATCGCATCATTAACATTGGAAAAATTATTTGTGATGAGATTCTTGTATGCAGCTCAAAAGATAAGGGTTATCTCTTCTTCCCTTGCTTAATTTCTAATCTTTGCAAGGAGATGCATGTCCCGAGTGAGTCTACCGATGAAAAGGCCCTACCCAAGTCTGGTTGGAATCAAGCACTAATCCGGAAGCTAATGGGAGAGGCACCGGAAGATTCTTCAAGGCCTCCAATTGCCACGGCAACTCCTGCCGCCGCGACAATCCCTAATGCCCAAGCACCTAACGCCAGGGCAACTCGGCCATTAATCCCGGGACACTTTGAAGCACTTTTGAACCCATTGACAAGCCGCCTAAGGCAAATTGAAGATCGGCAACTAGTGTTCATGCGGTACATGAAGGAGCACAACAATGCCATCACCCAAGTCATCCTAGAAAAGTACCCGGACAATCACGTGCCGTTCCCAATCTTTCCCGCCGATATCCTTGCCACGGCAACCAAGGAAGCTGATGCCACGGCAACCAAAGCTAAAGACATCCCGACAACCACTGCAAAAGCCAAAGGTAAAGCACCTATGCCCGAATCAACTCCTACGAAATCATTTTCTGATTTTTCAGATTCAGACGAGTCCTCCATTGAACCAATAAAGACCGCACCAATTGAATCCTCCAAGCGAAAAGCCATTGATATTGATGAAGAGGATGATGAGGACAACCCCGTACGAGGATCGATTCCACCACCAGCAACAAGAAAACAACCATCGCGTTCAAGCAAGAAAATCAAGACGCCAACTAGAAGGAAACTAATCATCTACGATGACGAACTCTCGGAGTAAGTCCTCGTATGCATTTTTATTTTTATTTTTCGTTATTTTTATGCATGCATTGAGGACAATGCCTCACTCGAGTTTGGGGGGGGATTGTTATTAGTAGTTACCATGTTTAATTACATTCATTTAAAGTATTACATTTAGGATACATAAATTGCTTGCCATGCCTTTAATTGAAACAAGAATTGCTTAGATTTGATGAATATTCAATGATGACTTTGCCAATGCACTTAATTGATAGAATTTTTATTCTAGGATAACCATGGAAAAACTTAGAATTTTACTATGATGCTAAATTTGATGAAACACTGTTGTGGTTTGATTGATTTAAGGAGTTCTAGTAAACTTAGGTTGATAATTAACTAATTGGGGGATTAGAATAAAAATTGGATAAATGCTAGAGGTGCCCGAAATTGGCTCTAGCATATGCTAAAAAAATTGATCACTAGAGGTGCCCGAAACTGGCTCTAGGAGGCGTTACAAAATTTTTAACTAGAGGTGCCCGAAACCGGCTCTAGTCGATTAAATTAACTTAAGAAAACTAAAAATAAAACACTAGAGGTGCCCGAAATTGGCTCTAGTTAAAACATGTTAAAAAGAACCCAATGAAGTAATTTGAAAACCTATTGTTTGCATAGAATCCGAAAAATCAACTTGCACACAACTCCGCACACACTCACAAGCATTATAGTTTAATTCCGAGTAACTCCTCGCTTTTTCAAAAAAATAAAAAGCCAATCATACTTTGTGCCCCGGTTCGAGAATTGAAATCAAGTTCAAAGCTGAGTTTGTGAAAATCAAGTCTTGGCGGTAATTATGAGTTTGCATTGCTTGAGGACAAGCAATAGTTCGTGTTTGGGGTGTGATAAGTGTTCAAAAGTACTATTTTTCTTACCCTTTTACTCATATTATTGTTAGACTTAGGCTCATATTAGTTGCATAGTTAGCCATTCATGCATTAATCCATGTTTCCTTCCATCGTTGAGCTTGATTACATAAATTGGTAGTTTTTGTGGAAAAGATGCTGCTTTGGTGTGCTTTGTGTGTGTATGTGCAGGATCACTTGCCAAAGCAATGCCGAGCTAGTTGCCAGGGCAATGCATGAAGGATATGCCGAGCTAGATGCCAGGGCAATGCATGAAGGAGACGCCGAGCCAGTTGCCATGGCATTTGTCGACAAAAACTAAATGCAATAGGGATGTCGAAATTCATGATTTTACAAGCCCAAGATGACATGGAGCAAGGCCCAAGCCCAAAGGAATTTGATTGCCATGCAGAGATTAAAGAAGAATTAAATTCCAAGAAGATAGGAGAAGTTCTAATAGGAATAAAATTATAATAAAGAATTATATTCTTTAAAGATAATTTAATTCCAACTCAAACTTCTCCTCAAAGAAGGACTTTGGCCTAGCCCTATAAATATCAAGGGAATTTTGACAAGACCAATAGAGAGAGCAAGAGGGAAATTTCGACAAGTCCAAGTAGGGCAAGATGAGAGAATTTTCGACAAGCATCAAGGGCAAGGAGGATTTCGACAAGCCTCCTCCTTCATCTTTTCTTCCTTGTTCGATTGGGTTCATGCTAGGGATTGTTTATCTTGTGTTTCTTTGGAACCTAGCCATGAACTAAATTTACTTGGCTATGGTTATTGTGTTTTGTGGTTGTGAGAAACTATTGGTTTTTGTTTAGGTAATAAGAGTTTGCACTTTTCTATTTCAAGGTTTATTCATTCTTGATTCTTATTATTGTTTGCGAGTGAATTGGGAGAGGATCTCGTGATTTCATCCATTTATCTAATATCCGGAGAGTTAGATTCAAGAAACGAATGAATATGATCTTTATTCAATCCAATGATGGTGAAGATTAATCCGGCTTAGGAATAAGTTAAGGATTTCAACGGCTAAGAGGAGCGCAAGATTGGTTGTTGTTCACCCTGATTCACGCAGGATGTATTATCAAGGCATGCACAAGTAGCTAGAGTTTTGACTTAGGGATAAGAAGAAACCATTGAAGAACGCTCCGCCGAACCTTGAAGTTGCTGCCCGATCGCCCAAGTAGTTGCCCAACTAGTCGCCCGAGCAACCATCAATTAGTTGCCAAGGCAACCCGTCGTGCAAGTTGCCACGGCAAATCGAGTTGCCCGTGCACTCTTTTACCAAAACGATCCAATCGGCTATCACACCTCAACTCACGATAACCTGGCCTATCTCTCTCTCATTTGAACTCATCTTTTCTTTTACTTTATTGCTTTCTAGATTAGTCATTAGTTAAACTCCGATAATCCTTTACTTGTGTTTTTACTTTTTACAGTGCAAGAGATTAGATCCTTGAAGTGGCACCAATCCCTGTGGAGACGATATCTTTTATACTATAACTTGCGACGTGTATACTTGCACATTTGCGTAGCACTTATTACGCGCAACAAAGATCTCTACCTCTATATAAACGCAACACATCTTCAAAATCAAACAATGATTGAGAGAGAGATCGAAGCTAGAGCGAGATTGTGAAGAAGGAGGATCGAATCTTTGAGGATCTTGTCTTCTCTATATTTTATTTTTTTTATTTTATCTTTTTGAATTACTCGATGTTTGGATTTTATTCATTTTTGTTTTCTTTTAACCCAGCCGTGAACTAGATTATTTGGCTTGGGTTATCGGGTTTATGGTGTGTAAAGACAAATGATTTGTTTTGATTTTTGATTCTATAGATTTAGTGTTTATCCATTCTTGGTTCTTAATTTCGCTTCAAGGATACTTAGGAAAAGAAATTGAATGCATTTATTTATTTAGGCTCGGAAAAGCTATATTCACAAAACGATTGGGTACGATTTCTATTTAAACAACCGTTGATGGAAACTAATTCACCTTAAGGATAAGGAACAAATTTTAGCGGCTATGAAGGGTGGAACGATCGATGATGTCCATCCAAGGTTAACGCAGGGATATATCACCAAGGCTTGCACATTCATCAGTTCTTTGGTTAGGGATAACTCACATGCATTGAAGAACATTCTGCCAAACATTGAAGTGCAATTACTTGCCACAACAATTACTTGCCCCAACAATTACTTGCCACGCCAATTCACCCGTCAATCACACCATTACTAACGATAAGTCAGTCTAATCTCTCATATTGGTTATCTCTTTCCATTTATTCAATTTCTTTTACACTTAGTTCATTTTACTCAATATTTATCACCTTCTATCACCATCAATTTTATTTCCTTTCAGTGCAAGAAGTTAAAAGTCAAAGTTTCACCAATCCCTGTGGAGACGATCTTAATATATACTATTACTTGCGACGTATTCACTTGCACCATTTGCGTTACACTAAAATCAAGCAGCAAGTTTTTGGCATCGTTACCGGGGATTGGCAATAGCGACTTTATTTTTAGTTTCTAGCTCATTTTCTTTTTATTTATTTATTTCATTTTTTGTTTCAAGGGGCTAACATTTTTGGTTTTACGTCTGTGTATAACCAGAGCGAGATCAACATCACAATACTACCCACTTGAATATGTTATTGAACGAGTTTTTCGTTGAAGAATAAGAGATCTAAGAGCTATGGCAGATTTATTTGTTGATCCAGTCAGCAACCAGAATACCCTAGGCAATTAGAATGTCGCGATAGGCGACAATGCAGTTCTAGCAGAGCAATCTATTTCTAAATCTTGATGATCTCAAACCAGGCATTATCACTCTTGAGATCCAAGCTGCACAATTTAAGTTAAAGCCGGTTATGTTCAGCATGCTCAACTCAATTGGAAAATTTGGCGGTTCACCTCATGAAGATGCCAAACAACATCTAAGATCTTTCTTAGAAGTTTGTGATTCTTTCATACAATAAGGAGTCCATGAAGATTTCCTAAAGATAAAACTATTTTCCTATTACTGAGAGATAGGGCGAGAACGTGGTTGAATGGTGTACCACCAGGACCATTGAAATCGTGGGCAACTATGCCGCAGTTTCCTATTAAGGTATAATCATCCTAATATGAATGCTAGACTCCGTACTGACATTACTTCTTTTCATCAAGAAGATAACGAATCCATATACGAGGCTTGGGATCAATACAGTGAGCTTCTACGCAAATATCTCATGCACAGATTCATAGATTGTACACAATTGGTAATATTCTACAACAAAGTAACTGCACCGATTAAGATGATGGGAAATGCCTCGACAAATGGCACTCTCTGTAATCACTCATTTTTGACCGGGTTTTAGTATTATTAGTATTATTTTAATGGTAGTATTATTAATATAAAATTAATGAAAAATCAAAAAATAATAATAAAAATAAAATATAAAAAGGTAAAAAACATTATTATTAATTAAAAAATTAAAAAGTAAAAAAAAGTAAAAAAAAGAAATTGCGTGGAGTAGGGTGCTCCACGTCTTACCCCCAACCCCACCCCTTTGCCTATAAATACAAGGCATGGGGGCAGCCAATCAAGGACGCCCAAAATTGCCAACAATTTGGCAAATGAATTGGCACCCAATTCGTGGGAGCCATGGCCGGCCGCAAGGCTGGCCGGGGTTGGGGGAAGTGCCCTCGGCCCCAGTTGGTTCGATCCAACATTCGATCAGAGTCTTATTTTAGATCCGATCTAGTTAATATTTTTGAAGAGGTCGTGGTAGATCTCGGTGGGGTTCAGTCAGGATTCGTCATTCGAGCTACTAGTTAGGTATATTTTCTTCCTTTTTTATTTGTGTTGTAATTTTTATGATTTAATGAAGTATTAGTTAATTTAAAATAGTGTTCTTTTTTTAGTTTGCATGTTTATTTATATTTTAGATTAGTATTTATTTATGTTTTAAATGAATGTTTTTATTTATGTTAGATTTGTTTTTATTTATGTGTTAGATTAATATTTATGTATGTATGTTTTAGATTAGTATTTTATTTGTGTTAGATTAATATTTTATTATGTTAGTATTTATTTATACTTTATTATATTGTATTTAAATTATTTGCCATGTTTTTAAGTTGCATAATGGAATATAAACTGCCAATGCGGTGCCCTTTTATCCGAGCGTAAACGGGGCTAGTATCAGGCGTAGTGATAGTGGTTGGGCGTTTACTCTCAGATAACTGGGCCTTTAAAATTTACTCGCACTTATAACCAAATTTTAATTTATTCGCCACTTTAATCCGAAAAATTTAATATTAATAAAGTGGTAATTATTAGAGTACCAATTTTAGGCGGTGTGGGGTGTTAATCCTTCCCCATCCATAACCGACTACCGAACCCAAAGTTTTCAAAATCTCTAGTTTTTATGGTGTCCGGCCTACCTAAATGGCCGGTGGCGACTCCTCCATTTTAAATAAAATACGGTATTTTTAAAACCCCCACGGAATAAACATTTTCTATCCGAAAAACCACAAACACTTCGAAAACTTTGTTTTTTTAGCGAAACGGACATCGCTACAGATGGCAACTCCGCTGGGGACTATTATTTGTTTTTAAAAAACAAAAAGAAAGTCAAGCTTTTTCAAATAATTACCGCTTCAATAATATTAGAAGTTCAGGACTAAAGTGACTATTAAATTAATATTCGGTTGTAATTGCGCGTTTATTTTAACGCATTTAAAATTTGGCATATAAACCTATTTTCTTAAGTGGGGGGAAAACGCTAATACTTTCGTGGAGATATCGTTCTCCCGTGTAGGCCTAGCAAGTACCTTCGGGGCTCGAGTACCTTATGCTTTCGTAAGGATATCGTTCCTTCGTGCAGGCATAAGCGAATGGCTCCCCTGAATTGAACCCTGTTGAAAGGAGCCTATAATGGGTGATGATCGGGGGCCTTGCTACTCTTAGTAGAGGACAACAAGGACAGTTCAGGTACCTCCTAGAACCAAGACTGCATGTAGAGAACATATAGAAACCCACCCCTTTAGAGCCACGCAGATAACCTTAGGTGTTTTAGATAGGATAAATAGGGTTGTTTTGTTTGTTTACCTTATTTAATTTGTCATTTTATTTATATATTTATTATTTTTATCCGGTACTAACTCATTTCTTTTTGTGTTTTATTTTTATTTTTATTTTACACATGCTTTTGTTGCATTATCATTGCATCCACATTACATAGAGGCATTGATTCAAGTGGTTTGCCCGATTAAAAAATCTTTCATCATGGAAAGAATGTGTCTTAAGAAGGACGACATCGATCCAGTCGTGCGACATTGGTAAGAGATTAATCAACATATTTGAGGTAACAATTTGCCGAGCAAGCGTGTAGTGCCAATGTATACACACGAGACCCTAATGGTGGACATACAACGAGTTGCAAGGCGTGAGAATGACTTAGCTACCGAAGCCGCGACTCTTCGACCTTTCGTAACACCAGACATGGAAGAAGCACCAAGGTTTATCAAGTTGCTCAGAGCTATCGAGGAGCTAAGAGGTAGAGCTAGGGCTTATGTGTATAACTTTGTTTTGTAATTAAGACTTTTTGTAATAGGGACTCCTTTTGTAACGTGGACCCTTTTTGTAATATGGACCCTTTAGTTCCCATGAAAGTCGTTCGAAAGGGTGATTACCAGCGGAATCAACGCCTTTATTTGCATTCATGTTGCATATCATGACATGGTGTTGATTCAAGAATAGTTCATTAAAAGGCTTTCAAAATAGAAAAAGTCTGCTTTTCCAAAAACGATAATATTACAGTATCAAGTTAGGCCGAGCAAAGACCAATCGAGAAAGAAGACGGTACGGTAGTAAGGCACGTGCGACGCAGAAGATTCAGTTAGGGCCGCAGAACCCCAATTTTAAATCTTCACATTTGACCATTTTGTAAAAATCTCAAAGATTTTAATTTAACTTATTTTAAAAAAATTGAAAATATTATTATTTTGCTTTGAATCTTTTTTCCTCATAAAACTTTCATAATAATAATAATAACAAAAAGAAACCTAAAAGTTTTATTTTTTAAGTAATTTAAAACATTTTGATAATAAAAAGGGGGAAAATTTTAAACCAAATGATCTTTGAGAATTTTAATTTAAACCCTAAAAATTTTAAAGCACTCCCCTAGGACCGATAGAATCCATCCCTGTTTAGACGTTTATTCGTTTGCACCCAGATCTACAAAAGAAAAGATCTTGTCTACATTATGCCTGCACTTGTTGATGTCCTTTTCAGAAGCCACAAAAATAAAGATCATGACGTCACGAGTCCATGGAATAGAACAAGAGGAGAAGACGAAGTCATCCATCATCCTAAAGATGACGTCAAGACGTGGAGCGCAGGTTTTGCTTTCCGAAGTTAAGGTCTCCAGAATAAATCCAACTGTTACCTGTAATTCATTATTAAGTTCTGGCAAATAGTCATTTTATCTATTGAAAGTTTTAAAGACTGTTCGAGAATCAACATCGCATTTGCATACATTCTCGCATTTATAGGGTATTGATTCCCAAAGTGGTTCCTCAAATCTTAGAAATTGTTCATAATTGCAAAGGGTCGTCTGGTCAGATATTAGAGGGCACAGATCCTGGGTTTTGTCCCAGAGTAAGATCGGAGACAATAGAAGAGGAGCCATCTGAAGACTTCAGGTCAGACACGATACTGGTAACGAGCAAAGTAAAGTGCAAGATTTGAAAGAAGCAGAGGGAAGAAGTGATGAATCAGATGAATACTTTGACGGAAGGTAAGCGATCCATCAAACCGAAAGAAAAATCGATTAAGGATCGGAATAGAGAGCGGGATAGTCAGAATTCTACCTCCAAGCCAGCCAAATACGACAAATTGAACCCTTTTGTGATCCGCATCAATAAACAGGCGGAAGGTATGTTTGAGTCGGGCTTTCAAAAAGTAGAGCTCGGTCCAGAAGAAACCTGAGAAGCAAGTAATGAAAAGAAGTATATCTCGATTCCCGTAAGGTACACCGAACTACTCCTAATGTTCATCGAAAAGAGCCTTATTACCTCGGTGAAGTCTCTAGCGAAGAGACCGTCTTATCCGAGAGATTACGACACACGTGCTAGAGGCAGTTACCGTTTAGGAAGTTTGGGTCACAGTATGGAAGATTGCGGGGCCTTGGGGAACAAGTTCAAGATCATATCGCGATGAGAATTTTGGGTTTCTAAGACGGAGTTCCCCAATTCTATGGTGAGCTAACAATTGCCCGAGGGGCAAAGTCAAGGAAGAATCGATATCCAGGACAAAGTTCGAGTAATACCGAAGTGGGTTACTCAAGCGAGTTAAATTTGAAAATCGGAGATAGGGGCATCCCAGGAGAGGGATACTCTTTCGAGTTCAGCCAGCTCAGATAAGAGAGAGATAACTTGGATAAAATTGAATTTGCAGAATGATCACCAGAAGCTTTACTGAGTGTTTAAGAATATCAGATTGGGTCACCTTTAAAGAATAGATGAACGGTGTTGTTCAGTTGAAGGACGACTCAAAATATTGGAAGAAGAGAAACTAGTCAAGCAAGAATTAAGTCAGGTTGTATCAGGTAAGTTTGAGGGAATTGGGAATAGGTACGACAGTCTCTAGAGATGAGCTACAGAATAACTTAGCCATTAACAAGAGTTTTGGAAACAAGTTTACGACAGAGCAATGACAATCCAACACTCTTTAGTTGGAAAGGACAACTTCCAAGCTACGAAAGATTAAGCAGGGGATAGATGAAGACCAGAATATCGATATTACCCGAGCAGGCAAGACGGCTCAACAAGCTGGCAGGCTTAGTCAGAACATGGACCAAGTGTTGGACCACGGAGTCAAGCTAACCGAACTACTGGATGAAGTTAAGAAAGTAGGCACTGAAGCTTATCAGTAACTGTAAATATCTAATATTTTATATAATGAAACCTTTTGGCCTCAATAAACGTCGTTCTATGGGGATCACTTTTGGAATCAATACCTTATTTCATTCATGTTTATATTTCAGGATTGCATTGCATTACATTGTACAGTCATGGCATATTTTACATAACATTATCATTACTTTGCATAAAATTTTTGGGGGTAATCCAAAGAACAATTAGAGTTTTATCGTGAGTAAAAGAATTGAACACACTCAAAAATCAAGATTCAAGCAGTTAGAAGATGGACCCGAGAGAAAAAGAGAGATAAAAAAGAAGTTTGATGCCTTTGATGCAAGAAAGTTCTGTTTGAACCCTGATTTGGTCATTCCTCCGGATTCCAAAGATTCCTAGATTTGCGCATGATAACGGAACAAGATGCCCCAAGATTCACGCGACCATATTTTGCAAAAAGATGGAGGGCTGCATTGAAAAATTGTCGATCCACTACTTCTCCGAAAGTCTAGCAGGACCTACCGTGATATGATATACTTTGGACATAGCACCAAGTCGTTAGTATCTCTAGGGTACGAAGATGAAACCAAATGAGATTTTCAAGGAATGTGCTTTGAGATGGCAGAGGTTAGCCGCCCAAGTGCAGCCTCTCATTGTTGAAGAGGAAAGTGACTTCCATGTCTCAAGCCATCTTCCATAAGATGCTCGGGAAATTGATGGGCAAATGTGATGACTTTGTAGAATACATGATCCAAGAAGGAAAATTGTGTCTTAATTCAACGAACTAGACATGCCTAAGAGCAGAAGGAAAGAAAGAGATAAATGGGTACCACTTTCAAGGTTCTCGTGATCGTAAGAGATGAAGATAGACAGATTCCTCTAAATCATCGAGAAAAATTCCTCGAACAAGTACATATTTAGAGATATCCGGAGTATTCCATCTCAGACATATGGCCTCATTTGGTAGGGGGTCACTATCTTCTCCTAGGCCGATGAAGATTGCACCTGATCCATATGCCCATAGTTTTGACTCGAGTAGCACATGCGAATTCCACATAGGGGCACCGGGGCATCCCACCAGAAAATGTAGACCTTTATTGGAGAAGATCAAGAAGCTGATCAATGATGGGACCTTGACGAGAAAGTTGATCCAGCGGTGGAAAAACAAGAGGAGAGGCAAGCCTACTACAAAGGACCGGAATGAGATAGTATTCGAGAGATAGTCTAGAGGTCTTTATGGTTTTCCCATCAGTGCACAAAGAAATTCTCAATGCTTTGAAAACAAACTCTCAAACAGATATTTTTTAGAATTAAAAATCACATTTTCATTTAGAAAACATTTTTACATTCCTGATTCTTTAAACATTTTATTTTTATGGGGTAGTTTTTGTTCTCCCATATGCATATACACGCATTTTTGAATGGACATATGTATATATCATTTCTATACCAGGTCCTCGAATTTTGAATGCAATAGTACATTTGCTTCAGATCCAAAGATCAACTCTAAGTTGCATATATTTAGAAGAGATTGAATGTTGTGGGGATACTGTAAATGTGAGTATCTGCTAGTTTACTTAGGCCAACAGAGGAACAAAGCGAGCGTTTAGACAATGGGCAGTTCCCATTTTAGGAATTTATCTTCTCAGGCACTTGTCGTTTAAGATCCTTGAAACGAGAGTTGACCCTAAACCTCTACCCCCTGAAGGCTTTCTCAGGACATCTGTGAATGTGACGATGAATGGTATTCTTTTACTTTACCAGAAGATAGAGAGGAGACCAGACAGATTGGATACAAAGATCAGAAAATCATCAAAAGAAAGTGGTTGAAAACAAGGATATGTCCAAACGAAAAACCAAATAAAAGAAGCTAAATGGCAATCAGAAGGCCGAAGCAATCCAGATCGAGTAAATATCAGAAGAGCTGCATAGAGGAAATTAACTTCGAGTGGAAGATAGCATCAATACCCACTATAGATACGTGTTGATTCGAGGATACATTTATAGACTCGAATAAGAAGAAAGAGATTCAAGGCTAAAAACCCAAAATAGGCAGTCTAAAACAAAAAACAAAACAAAAAAAGAAAAGAAAAGAAAATAAATAAATAAAAAGAAGAAAAAAAAGAAAGGAAGAAAAAAGAGAAAAAAAGAAAAAGGGAAAAAACAAAAAAGAAAAGAAATAAAAAATATTGTATATGCTTCACACACAGATCAAACAATACAAGAACGAGCCTGCAACTATGAGCAAGAGACACAAGGAATCCACATTTCAAGTAAATATCAGTTTTGAAAATTAGTATAGAAGCTCGAATTGAAGCCAAGTCAAGACAAGTGGGCTCGAAGATTGCCAATTTCGAAAAAGGAAATGACCTCTAGGGTGAAAACCCAAAAATGGGCAGTCTAGAGTGATCCTGAAAATGAAGAAAAAGAGTAGTCTGCCTGAGCCTGCTGGCATCAATATCCAACCAAAATACACTGAAAAAAGTGACCTCTAGGGTGAAAACCTAAAAATGGACAGTCTAGAGCGATCCAAGAGAAAAAGTGAAAAATAAGAAAAAAAAAGAGAAAAGAAGAAAGAAAGAATAACATTTCATCTGGGTGTGCCAATCACAAGAATTCCCAGAAATGTATTCGTAGTGTTTCGTTCAAGAAATCTCAGTTTTGGAGGATCAAACATTCTTGAACAGAAAACGAACAACAATTTATAGCCAGAATGCAAGGCAGCCTACAGTAAAAAGAAAAGAAATAAACTCTAGGGTGAAAACCTGAAAACGGGCAGTCTACAGTGATCCAAAAAAATGGAAGGAATAATGGGCATATCCAAGTTACACAAGTACAGAAATACTGTTTCACTTAACCATAAACCAAAGGCCTACATTACAAGCCCCAAAGACCATTCTGGTCATCCATAGATATCCAAGTTGAATGAGAATATCTTCAGATTTCATTATGACTATAAGGGTTAACTTTGCTTCAAGGAATGTCAAACTTCGAAGTGCTTGATCGACACCCAAATAAGGGAAGGATGGGGCATGGTGAGATAGTGAGATTAAGAGAGCCACCTTAAACGGGGTAGAAACTAGGTAGGGTTGTTCCTCTCAAAAGCCTATTAGACCAGAAGAAACTACATTTGTATATATCTCCACAATGGTCGAGATCTTCTAAATACGCGCTTCATTAGAGTTGATCTCTGGCAACTTGAAGCAGATGCGCCATGGTGTTTGATATTTCGGGGGCAAACATGTTTTTAAAAGGTTTGACATTTTCTCCCAAAGTTTTGATGTTTACCATTTCCCCCAAACATTAGTTTTTAAAAACGTTTGGCAATATACTTCGAATTTTGTTTACCATTCTCCAAACATTAATTTTTAAAAAAATGTTTGGTCCTTAAAAAAAGAGGATGTTTACCATTTGTTCCAAACAATGTTTTCAAAATGTTTGGTATCCCCTCCAAGTTGTGATTTTCAAAATGACTGTTATCTTTTCAAACAATTATTATTTTTTTGAAATATGCACAAGTAAATTGCCTTTTGCATTACTTTAAAAATGAATGATGATGAGATTTAAAGCATAGGGATCGAGAGTTAGTTATCGTCAAAATGCTACGAGAAGATCAAGGATGAGCTTAGGGGATGAAAGTATTTTGGGTCACCCTGATGACTAGAAATAGATCAAGGCTCTGTATGATGGGTCAGAAAATTCAAAGCAGTGGAGCCCGTGGTTGAATCGGGCAACGCCAAGTGAAGAAGATGACAAGGGCTCTTATAAGAATAATATAAGAACTAGAATATCATTTATGGAGACGGGTGATAACCCCGAACACAAGAAAGCCTTCTGCACAAAATGTTTGAAAGCATGTTAATCTAGATTCAAAGTGATTGATCAAATGAGGATTTAAGAGCATATAATGAAGAAGTAAAAAGATGAAGAAATCTGAGGAACGACCTTTCAGGGTGTAAGACTTTAGAACAAAAAGAGAGCAAACAGAAAAAGAGAAGAAATAAGAAGAAATAAGAAAAAGAAAGAAAAGAGAGTGAGAGAAAAATGATGATGAAAAGAGAAGAAGAAGAAATAGGTAAAAGAGAGAAATGAGAGAAGAAGAAATAAAAAAAGAAAAAAAGGAAAAGAGAAGAAGAAAAAGAAAGCACGACATTGCATGCATCATATAAATAGAGACATGTCAATTTTTGCTTGTTTTTAGACAGATATTTAAAGAATTGTCAAAGAATTTACTAAATAAAGGAAAGGTTTGGCGGTCATTTTCGGCGTAAGTCCCCAAATTTGAAGAAGGTTTGCGGCCATTTTCGGTGTGAGTCCCCAAATTTGAAGATGGTTTGGCGGCCATTTTTGGCGTGAGTCCCCAAATTTGAAGAAGGTTTGGCAGCCATTTTCAGCGTGAGTCCCCAAATTTGAAGAAGGTTTGGCAGCTATTTTCGGCGTGAGTCCCAAAATTTGAAGAAAGTTTGGCAGCCATTTTCGGCGTGAGCCCCAAATGTGAAGAAAGTTTGGCAGTCATTTTCGGCGTGAGCCCCCAAATTTGAAGAAAACTTGGCAGCCATTTTCGGTGTGAGTCCCCAAATTTGAATAAGGTTTGGCGGCCATTTTCGGCGTGATTCCCCAAATTTGAAGAAAGATCGGTAGCCATTTTCAGCGTGAATCCCCAAATTGAAGAAAGATTCTGGCAGCCTTAGTAGCGCAAGTCCAAAGATATCAACAGCCTTGTAAAAAAAAGAGAGAGAAAGAAAATGAGATAGAAAAAAGAAGAGAAAAAAGAAAAAGAGAGAAAAAGAAACAAAGCAGAAAAAAGGGAACAAGCAAAAAAGGAAAAAAGAGGAAAAAGAGAAAAGAAAATTTTGAAGATAAAGGTTCTATATAGGAAGGGCCTGTATTTTCAAGCCCCATCAGCGAGAGGTTCTAAATAGAAAGAATAGGTCGCTCCGAGGCTTCAGAAGCTAGAAGTTCTATATAGAAGGGGCTTGCAGCTCTAGGGTGAAGACTAGCAGTTCTATATAGAAAGAACTCCCAGCCGGAGGAATTCACCCATGACACAGAAGGTTTTATTTAGGGAAAACCCGATGTGTTGAAGGCGAAGAGTCTTGTATAGGAAGGGCTCCGAGCTTTACTGTCTTAGAATGAGAGGTTTTATATAATAAGAACCCGTAGCTCTGAGATTTCAAAAGCTAAAAGTTCTATATAGGAAGGACTGGCGGCTCCAGGGTTTGAAGACCAACAGTTCTATATAGGATGAACTCTCAGTCGGAAGAATCCATCTGTGGCGCAAAAGGTTTTATATAGGAAAAAACTCGTCGCGTTGAAGGCGAAGAGTTCTATATAGAAAGGACTCCAAGCTTTACCGTCTCAGAGTGAAAAGTTCTATATAGGAGAGACTCATAACTCGAGGCTTCAGAGCGAAAGGTTCTATATAGGAAGAACCTGTAGCTCCAAGATCGGAAGGTGACGAAGTTCTATATAGGAATAGCTTACAAGCTTGAAGATTCAGCTAAGGAAGAGCGGAGAGTTCTAGAATAACACGTGATTCCGAAGCCAAAGACAAGGAAGTAGGTCAAAAATGAGTGATTTTGATCTTTGCTTTATTCTCGTTTCACAAGAACAAGCAAAGAGGGGCAACTGTAATCACTCATTTTTTACCAGGTTTTAGTGTTATTAGTGTTATTTTAATGGTAGTATTATTAATATAAAATTAATGAAAAATCAAAAATATAATAATAAAAATAAAATATAAAAAAGGTAAAAAAATATTATTATTAATTAAAAAATTAAAAAGTAAAAAAAAATTTACGTGGAGCAGGGTGCTCCACATCTTACCCCCAACCCCACCCCTTTGCCTATAAGTACAAGGCATGGGGGACAACCAATCAAGGACGCCCAAAATTGCCAACAATTTGGCAAATGAATTGGCACCCAATTCGTGGGAGCCATGGCCGGCCGCAAGGCTAGCCGGGGTTGGGGGCAGTGCTCTCGGGCCCAGTTGGTTCGATCCAACATTCGATCGGGGTCTTATTTTAGATTCGATCTAGTTAATATTTTTGAAGAGGTCGTGGTAGATCTCGGTCGGGTTTAGTCAGGATTCGTTATTCGAGCTCTTAGTTAGGTATATTTTCTTCCTTTTTTATTTGTGTTGTAATTTTTATGATTTAATGAAGTATTAGTTAATTTAAAATAGTGTTCTTTTTTTAGTTTGTATGTTTATTTATATTTTAGATTAGTATTTATTTATGTTTTAAATGAATGTTTTAAATGAATGTTTTTATTTATGTTAGATTTGTTTTTATTTATGTGTTAGATTAATATTTATGTATGTATGTTTTAGATTAGTATTTTATTTGTGTTAGATTAATATTTTATTATGTTAGTATTTATTTATATTTTTATCACATTGTATTTAAATTATTTGCCATGTTTTTAAGCTGCATAATGGAATATAAACTGCCAATGCGGTGCCCTTTTATCCGAGCGTAAACGAGGCTAGTATAAGGCGTAGTGTAGTGGTTGGGCGTTTACTCTCGGATAACGGGGCCTTTAAAATTTATTCGCACTTATAACCAAAATTTAATTTAATCGTCACTTTAATTCGGAAAGTTTAATATTAATAAAGCGGTAATTATTAAAGTACCAATTTTGGGCGGTGTGGGGGTGCTAATCCTTCCCCATCCGTAACCGACTCCCGAACCCAAAGTTTTCAAAATCTCTGGTTTTCATGGTGTCTGGCCTACCTAAATGGCCGGTGGCGACTCTTACTTTTTAAATAAAATACGGTATTTTTAAAACCCCCACGGAATAAACATTTTCTATCCGAAAAACCACAAACACTTCGAAAACTTCGTTTTTTAGCGAAACAGACATCGCTACACTCTCCTAGACAAATCACCTGAGAAAGCATTAGAGATCCTGGATAAACTTGCCAACAACGATTGCAAATACCCATCCACCGGGGGATGAAGGACTAGAAGAAATGCCATGACAATTGAGCTTGATTCACCGAACGCTATTTTAGCACAGCTTGCTTCATTAACCAACATGGTTAAGAATTTGCAGCAACCCAACGATACATATGAATTCAAGATAGCTACTTCATTTTGTGTTTATGTAATACTAACCATTATTCTTCCGAGTGTCCGCAGAATCCAGAGTCTAATTTTTATATTGGAAATTACAACCGGAACAATAATCCATATTCCAATGCATACAATCCAGCATGGAGGTAGCACCCTAATTTTTCATGGAGTAACCAGAACAACTCCAACAATCAAACCTGCCAGAACACATAATCATTAGGATTCTAGTAGAACATGCCACGGTAATAGTTGTCGCAACAACAATCATCACCAGCTAGTTTTTGGAAACCACTTTAAATGCTTTCACACTTAAGACCGAATCTTATATAGCTGAGACTAGTAATTTTATGAAAAAGACTAACTCTTTTATAAACAGGACTGAGATGACAATGTAGAGCCAAGGAGCAATGTTGAAATTATTGGACACGCAGGTTGGGCAATTTGCCCAAATCTTAAGCTCAAGGTCACAAAGAAGTTTGGTCAGCGATACTGAAGTTGTACGAGGAACAGGCCATGAACAGTGTAAAGTGATCACCCACTAAACCAGAATGAAGGCGAGTAATAATCCGATTTAACCCAAGAAGAGTAACCAACCGTCAGAGCAATCCTCCATTGAGAAATATGAGCCCAACAATGAGGCTACGAAAATTATAAATAATGAGCCTTTAGAAATTTCCATGGCAATTCCACCTACCATATTAATTTTATCCAATGTTGCCCACTCTACTAAGACGAGTAAAGTTAAAGAGATCAGATTGCCGCCACCATTCCCATAGAAGCTAAGGAAGCATAATAGTAAGTATCAATTCAAGAAGTTCATTAACATCCTTAAACAAATTCACATTAACTTGCCATTGGTTGAGGCAATTGAGTAGATGCCCGATTATGCTAAGTTTCTTAAAGACATTGACTCTAAGCGAACAAGGTTGAATGGGTTTGAAACATTTTTCTTGATAGAAGGATGTATGGCAATGTTGCATAATCAATTATCGCCTAAGCTGAAGGATCAAAGCAAACTCACAATACCATGTGCTATTGGCAACCATTATGTCAGAAAAGCATTTTGTGACCTTGGAGTGGGCATAAATCTCATGCCAAAATCTATTTTCCAACGATTAAGCATAGGAAAAGCGAGACCCACCACAGTCATGCTACAGTTTGCCGACAGATTTTACGTTCAGCTAGAAGGAAAAATTAAAGACATTTTGGTAAGAGTTGATAAATTTATTTTTCCCAATGACTTTATTGTTTTGGATTGTGAAGCAGATGTGTTCGCTCCCATCATTCTTAGAAGACTATTTTAGCAACAAGAAGGATATTGATCGATGTTGAGAGAGAAAAGCTCACAATGCAAGTAAATAAGCAGCAAGTTACATTCAATGTCTTCAAAACACTCGAATTTGCAAATGATGTAGAAGAATGTCAGACTGTTAGAGCTATCACAAAATTTAATTTTGATGTGGAAGAATATTGCCACGAAAATATTATGACTGTAGAACCTGAATTTAAAGAAATTGAGGAGCCAAAGTCAGAAAACATGGCACAACAAGAAGCAAATTGGGTTGTGAATCGATTAGGTAAAACATTTGAATCTTTTAATTACTCAAGTAAGGAATTTACACCCCCTAAACCTTCTATTGAACAAATACTATCACTTGAGTTGAATTCATTGCCAGAGCAATTGCAATATACTTACGTGGGAAATGATAACACCTTGCATGTGATAATTTCTTCTTAGTTACAGACTGAACAGAAAATAGAGGCAGTAGATCTTAAGCACTACTGGGTGCTGAGTTTAGTCAAAAGCTCACTAGATTTACAAGGAAGAGGTACTTTGATTTCCTAAGATGGTTGCTCAAAGACACCATGACAAAACATGCTTCCTTGTTGTACAATCGAGAGTTTGGCAAACTTAAAGTAAAGAAGTTCTTCGGTTTCCTACGTTGGTTATTCAAGGAAAGAATGTCATATCAATTCTAAGAGAGGTACCATAGTCAGACTGAGACTACAAATTAAGGGATCTAGGGAGGTAACCTTAATATTTTTAATTCTTTTATTTTTGTTAGTTTACAGTTAATTTTGCATTCGTATTTTCAGATTTGATTGGTTTGTTAGTGTCAACATTTTAGCAATAATTAATAAGGAAAAGAAAAATTGCCAAAAAAGAAGAAGAGAAAAGTAAGGCTTCTTAAAGAGAAATGACTTAAAGATCATGCAAGAAGGTCCTCCAAAAGCACCCATGATAACAAAGAATATCATTGTTACTAGACCTATATTAGCAAGTACACTAGTTGCGACAATTCCCCAAGTGACAACAGATTTAATTTGTCCCTTATTACAATAATTTGATCGATTGAAGGCAAGACAACGAATGTTTTGACGATACATGAAGGACCAAGATATCGCTCTAGAGATAGTCATATCAGAGATTAATTTGACGTGTAGTGTGCCTTTTTCCTATATTTTCTGTTGAGTTACTTGCCACGATAACTGAAGTTGGCAATTCTGGGCCAGCTGTAAACGATAATGCTTATACCGAACCGAGGTAATGAACAAAACTCTAACTAGTAATACACTAAATCTTGTCACGATTTTTAAATTTTGAAGATACCATCTCTACACAATTGAAGTCTCTACCTCTGGCAATGAAATCAAAGTAATCATCGAAGTGATAAGTTTCGCCAACGAAAGGGGCTGAGAAAGAGGATGAGCTGGTTGAGGAGCTTGAGCAAATTGAAAGTGACCCTGCACCGAACCCACCACCACCACTAGCAAAGCGAGGCATCACACGTCTCTAGTAAACTACCTAACAGAAGTTACGAATCCGAGGTGATTACCTCTTGTATTAGTTCATTTGTATTTCTTTTCATTTTTATTTATTTGTTTTGCATGCATTGAGGGCAATGCTTCTCTCGAGTTTGGGGGTTTGTCTTGACTTTGTTTTGTCTATCTCATTGTAGTTTCCATATATTACTTGCCATGACAATTGTTGTTAAAATGCCAAAACCTACTGTGATATCCTATAATGAGTTAATTACCACAACATTTAGATGAAAAAATCTTAGATTTTAAGATTAGCATGGAGTTAACTATTAATTTGCTATAATGTTGGTTATATTCACACTATTGTGACTTGTTGATCTAGGGAAACCTAGTGAACGTTAGGTTATTAAAATATGGAAAAAGGTGCTAGAGGTGCCCATCTGGCTCTAGCCACAAAAAATTATTGATGATAATTGATTATTAGAGGTGCCCATGTGGATCTAGTTTTTTACAATATTAAAAATTGCTAGAGGTGCCCATCTGGTTCTAGTCGAAAAAACAAAAAAGAATTTGCTAGAGGTGTCTAACAAGCTCTAGATGAATAAATTGCTTCGGCAATCTAATAAAAATTAAGAGGATTCAGTGTCATGATTGAACTTAGGTTCGATGGTTCTAATGGACTTTGATATCTAGTTGTGGGTATTTTGGAAGAAGATGTATCAAGGCACGATATTCTTCCTATATAGTACAGTGGTCAGTATATGGTGAATTTTGAGAGTGATAGTTTGTACCAAACTTTCGCCACGTGTTTCGGGAAACAATGTGAAACCATGTGTTTGAGATAGTGATAAGTGGTTGACTTGCCGTCAGTTGGAAGTCTAATATTGAGTTCTTCATAGTTGTTGTAATGCTTCGATATTCATCAGTGGAAATTAAATAAAAGATCGTGGACCTTGTAAAAGAGTTGTGAGTGCACAGTTTTGTTGGGGTTAGGTTGAGTAATGATATAGTCATTGGTAGGTACTATTTGATATTTTTGGCAAAGATGAGATCCATATAGAAAGTCTGCTTGGATATTTATGGGTTGGGTTGTACTACACTATGGTGTGTACATGCTACCTTTTGATACGAGATTCGAGGTTGTGATGGAACCTTATCCTTTAGTTGGATTTTATGCGGTGACAGATCCTAGTGAGGGAACAAATAATGTGTTTTCTAGACACGATATAGTTTAGAGCTTGTATGAATAGAGTTTTAAAGAGCTACTTCAGTTGTCAATATGAGTTATCATGCCGAGTAAAGGTAAATGCTTGAGGCGAGTTGAGACACCTTTTGTTTTTAAAAGTCTTACATCGGGCAAGCAATGATTTTGATAAGGGATGTTATCAGAGTTAGAGTCCTCTTCAGGGAGTCACCACGAAAGTGATCATTTTATTTTTGTTACAATAACTGTTTAACCTCATGTTCTTTTAGATCACACAAAGTTGGGGAAAAATTTTGTTGTGCAACAATCTTTTGGGTTCTACAATATAAGTTAAGTTTCTTTGATGATGTATTCGTGTGACAGTTTTATCGGGGTACCATTGGGTTTTATTTATCGTCGGTAATGTATCGAACGAAGATGAATTTCTTCTAAGAGAAAGAATCAGTGGAGATTATGTTTGTATCGTTAGAAAACAAGGGTTATAATTGACAAGTGTTGTAAGGGATCAGATTAATGCAATGGAAAATCTTTGAGGACGTCGAAGAGTTATAAAGATTTTAACATCTTCTTTTTAAATGGATACAAATTTCGAGGATGAAATATCTTTAAGGAGGGAAGAGTTGTAACAATCTATAATTCGGGTTTGTAATTTAGGTTTCAGACCTGAGTTTTGGGACTTTTAAGTTATGGTTCAAATAAAAGGTTTACCCATTTTGTTGGGGAATTTAAAAAAATAGGCTAAAATGGGGGATATGGATAAGAAGGTGATATGATGGAGAGAGAGAAAATTTGAAAGAGGGAAAAAAAAGAGAGTTTTAAATCTCGATCTACCATCGTCCAAGCCTTCGTTCTTGACACTATCAGCACTGTTAGAAAGAGCTCATCGAGATGTGTCAGCCAATTATCCCTATATCGTTGTCGCTATCGCCATCGCCATTCGTCGGGGTAAAGGAAGAAAAGTTTTAGAAAATTAAATAAGGGTTGTTTCGACGTTAAAATTTGAGGCCACTAACATGCTCTCTACGTAAGGATAGCGGGGCTGGAGCTCACCGCCATTATTCAACCACTGAAGCATATCTCACGCACCCTTACTCCCTGCCCATGAGAGTGGGCGTGCGTCTGCCCAAGCGAGTGCACCATGCCCTAGTGTACCACGCCTACTGGATCCTGCTTGGCCAGAAGCACATGCACCCTGCTACACTGGATCACTTACCACGGGTGCACCATGGCTACCCTACACCGCGCAACACCATATCACTAGACCTTGACCAGTCGTTGACTAAGCGTTGACGGTGTTGACTGGCCGTTGACTCTTTTAGGGTACCCTACTTGGGGGTTTCTTGATGTTCTGAGTTCGTTGGCACAGTCTGTTTCGCTAAATTCAAACTTTGTAAGTTATTTTTATGCATTTGACCTTGTGAATTAAATAGGGATGCATGAAATTAATGTAATTTCATATTTTTTATATGATGATTATTGGATATAGGGCAAAGTGGAGTAATAGGGAAGCTTATATGATGATTTATCGCTAATGCTTGAGGTTAGTACACCTCGAACTCTAAAATACTTTATGAGCATTATAAGTGTAATTATCTTGCTTGTTAGTGGTTGCAAAATAGGTTGATGATAGATAAGGATATGTTGAGACCGATATTATGAGACTTGTATGTATGAGATGCATGAGGAGTTTAGGAATATTTTGAGATTCGTATAAACTCTAGAGACCGTGTAGGGTCGTTTGAATATTAGTATAATTATCTGATTTGTTGATTTACATGTTGTGTTGTTTAATGCTTGAAATATGAATTGGTATGTTTGCTGGAGATTATACTAAATGGACTGATAATTGGTAAGATTCGAATAATTGATCATGAAGCTGGTAATTAATATTAATTGATTGAACGCGTTAGTAAATAAATCCTAATGACTTTCATAAGCTTTAGGGATCGAATAAAGTGTTATAAAATTGTAATCCAAGGAAATGGTACGAGATCGTGTGTAGGGTATCGGTACGAGCTTTGGCCGTACCGGTACGCGATTGGGGACCATATCGGTACAGGTCAACCAGTACCGTTAGTTATAGAAATTAAGGATTTCCAGTAAGCTATAATAGTATCGGTAAGCGTATGAGTACCGATACCCATGGGTACCGTATTGATACTCATGTTCGAGTATCGGTACCCACTGAACGAAATAATCATAATGCTAATGAAAAGATGGAAATTGACGTGGGATGTTAATAAGATAATATGGATTAATATATATATATATATATATATAAATTAATAAGAATAATTAATGTACACTTAAATGATAATTAATAGCTTGGTAAACATTTGGGTGACTTGATGGTAATAGGAACCGTAGGGATCTTTGGTGGATCGTGTGATGTTGTGTGTTATGTGATAGACGTGTCCTTGCTATGTGCTGATATGGACACTTAGATGGTTGAGTTACCATTGTTTGGTAGGATTCGGATACCCAGTGTGAGAAAAAGTGTGTTGCAACACCATGCCTAAAGATTGTCGAATGTATGGTCCTAACGCTTAGTGAAACTGAGGCTCGTTTTAAGATGCTTGATGAGAGATTCTGAGCATGGGTGTATGGTCTCAATGCTTAGTGGTACCGGGCCTCACCCTAAAGAGTGTATGATCTTGATGCTTAGTGGAACCTAGACTCTCTCAGAGTGTATGATCCTAATGCTTAGTGGGAGCAGGCCTCACTTTTATATTGCGGTATAATACTTATATGAGAAGCTTATGCTTTCTTGCTATGCTATATGGTTAGGCGGCTAAAGGTAGCGCCATATTTATATGATGTTATGATGCCATCTTATGAATACGGTTGGGCCGTGTGAGCCATGTATGATGATTGCTTTGCTGAGAGCATGTATTTAGGTGAATGTGGTAGCGCCACGTGTTTATTTATCTCTCCTTATTGCTCGTACTAGTTTCCATGCTTATGTTTATGATTAACATGAAGTATAGTAGAGTAGAAGTGGATCACTGAGCTTTGTAAGCTCAGAACTCGGAATCGTTATTTTCGTGCGCAGGTTGATCGTCGGATCACGGGATTGAAGAGCACTATTAGTACGAGATTTCAGTATGTGATGGTTTCTAGAGTACGATACTTGTGTTTAGTGGGATGTGTATTCATAGAACCTTACGTGGTGGAGTCTGTAATTCTTATTTTTGAAAGTTGCATCAATCAAGTTATATGTTCAAATATTTTAAATTACATTGGAGCTCATTTGTAATGTTTTTAACTATTTATATATCTCGAATACTTGAACTTAATGGATTTTATAAAAATGAATGTGACTTGGGCTAAACTAAGTTGAAAATTTTATGGTGACTGTTTGGTCTTGAGTCCCTAATATAATATCCGGGCCTACGGTGTTACAATCCCCGCATATGCTATGAGTTGCTTTCTTCTTACAAAAACCTTCCGTCAGGAATTGGAAGCCCATTTTGCTCGTTTCTGGTGGCGCAACTCGAAGGATGAAAGAGACATTCATTGGTGTAACAGGACAAAGCTCTGGATGTTATAGTGGTATGGGGTTTTAGGATATGGCAAAGTTCAATATCTCTCTTCTTGCAAAGCAAGGTTGTCGTCTCATCACCAATCCTTTGTCTTTGGTTGGTAGACTTTTTTTTAGCAAAGTATTTCTCATCCGAAGACTTTCTCCACTGGCGTAGTTTTTGGATTGCGATAGGCTTATTGGAGTTGGGCTTAAGACGGATAGTGGGCAGAGAAAACTCCATCTCGATTTGGGATGATTGTCGGCTATCATCGTCAGAGCCAAGAAGGGTTTGTTCACCTAGAGATCGAAGTGTTAATTGGGTTTCGGATCTTATTGACCATAAAACCCGATGCTGAGATAAAGATCTTATTATGGGAACTTTCAACACCCTTGAAGCTTCAAAGATTCTTCGAATTTCTATTTCCAAAACTGCGCAAAACGAATCTCTGGTCTGGTGTAAAGAACATTCAGCACAATACTCTGTTCGAAGTGGATACAGACGCGTTTTTTCATCTCCAGCTATAAACGATGATGAACGTGCCTTGTTTAAAAAGGTTTGGTAAGCCGATTGTCCTTCAAAGATCAACATTGAGTGTTGGAAATTCATTAAGAATTTTGTCCTCACAAAGTGTAATTCGTGCATTAAGAGGGTTGTGACTCTACATGTTTTTGATGCTCCCAAACACATGAGGACTGCATTCATATTATTCGTGATTGTCCTTTGGCGTTGCAGGTTTGGTCTTTATTAGGATATCACTTCTTTCCTAATGCGATGCAACTTGATTTGTCGGCATGGTTGGATTCTTTGTTGGATGTCCATGGTAAATATAAACATGTGGAGATCCTTGTTACTATTTGGAGTTTATGGACTGCTAGCAATAAGCTCTTTTTTGAGGGATTTTCTAAACGACCAGTTGATATTACCACCTCTATCCGAAGCTATTGTCTTGAGTTGCACATTATTCAGGATCACATGAAGTTTAGAATCGCTCGTGCTATTCGTTGGATTGCTCCTTCTTCGCCCTATGTCGAGATTAACTTGGATCCTTGCTTTAAACATGATGGTTTCACAGCAGTTTCAGGTGTTAATTGTTCGCAATGTTGAAGAACTTATTTTAGGGGCTTGTTGCAAATTTTACTCCCATGTTGCATCCACCTTTGCGGCTGAAGCTCAGGCTCCTATCTATGGGCTTCAATTTGCGTTGGACCTTGGATTTCGCCATGTCATTCTTGAAGGTGATTCCATGACTAATTTCAAAGCTCATTTCAGAAAAAAAAGAAGATTTTTCGGAGATTAGTGCTTTAATCTGGGATGAAAAGCAGCTCTCTCGGAACTCTTCATGCCGTTTTCATGTCACGCCTAGGGAAGGGATTAAGGTGACTCATGCAATGGCTCGGGAATGGACTTCGACTTCATCGGAAATCTTTTGGATTGAAGAAGCACCAGCGAGTGTTGAAGCTTTAGCAGCTGAAGATAGAAGATGGATTGCCCCCACTTAGAATGGGGTACTTTTTCTGATTTGTCTTTCTAAGTATCTGCCTAATTTATCTCTCTTTCGATCCTTGTTTTTTGATCCCCCTCGCCGGGTTTATTAATTGCCTTATCTCTTGTTATGTTGGTGTTTGGAGGACTTGCTGGACGAGTTCTTTGGGGCTTGCTTTTGCCTTTTGTTCTTGTCGCCTTTGGGTGCTGCTTTTATTTGTGCTTTGTCTGTGGTTGCGTCTTGGTTTCTTATGTTTTTGGTTGTTTCGGCTTTTTCTCAGATTGTTGTTTGTTCTGGGACTAGTTTTGATTTCCAGTGTCTTTGTTCTTGTTGCCCCTTTCTAATAATTCTAGCTGGCTCTATTTGTTTTTAAAAAAAGACGCGTAGAAAATTACAAATATATTATTAAACCCAATAATGAAATAAATTCCTAGAAACCTGATCATGGAGAAAATTTCATTGAAAAGGGTGGGAGTTTTACAACCCAAAAATGGGATGAACAATTGAAGCTTTATGGAACCTAAAGTTTTAATTGCTTAAATAAGCTAAAAATGGATATAGATTTTCTTTTGAAGGGAGCTTTGAAAAATCTAATAATGGAATAAGTTAAATAAGATTTAAGAAAAAAAACTAAAATTAAGATATTTCGAAAGATCCATAGATGACATTTCTTGAGAAAGCTTGTAAGGGACTAAAAAATGGAGAGAATAATATGGGAAAGAAGCTACAAAATGAGTAATAACAAGAGAAGAAGCCTACAAAACAAATATGGTAGTGACGAAAATCAAACAACAAAATGAGAGGATTGTGGGGGTAACTGATTTTATTAGCTGAAATTAAAATTTTAAGGATAATCCAATTTTTTTTTTGTAAAAATCTCATCAGTTAATCTCATGCATCCATTCTCACGAAATGTAAAACTTGACACTGGCATTAGACTTGGGGTTTTATTTAATAATTTCAACATTTGTCTAACCGTCAAAATGTTAGAACAAATGGTTAAACCTCCCGTTGACATCCCCTCCCCTTCCTGGTCCCGAGTTCAATAGGAACATTTGTAAATTTGGATAGAAATCCTGACGAAATAGGAAATATTGCGGAGATAAAGTTGATTAGGTTACAAGAACAAATCAAATGACTCTAGCAACAAACAGGGTGTATTGATTAAGTAGCAAACTTGACAATGATGGCCTCTTTTCTTATTCCATATCAGCCGACAAAATTGTTTCAGCCTAAATGAGCAAACTGGAATACTTCAATCTACCATGTTGACCTCTTAAAAATACCAACTTCAAGTCTAGAGATTCTTGCTATTTGAGCTCAACACAACTCATACTCAGGGATCCTCCTTTTTTACTAGAGTTTCCCTAACATATATGCAAGTCGTGCAGGAAGAGAAAACTGTGTATATAATCCTACCGCTAAATGGTAATTAATACTGTTTGAGATATCAAAACAGAATACACATCAATCAGATGAGAACAGAACACAATCAAATAAGGAAACTTAAGGTTCTTCCATAACATAAGATACTATCCCAAAATTTAGGTTTTCAACATATAGCATTCAACAATAAAACCACAGATAATCTAAACCAAAAGAATACAAAAGTAAAGCACTTCCACATGACGAAATGCAAAATACCACCCTCTAGAAGACAAGCTCATGAGGTTTCATTCCAGACTTGAGAGAAAACCTAGCAGCAAGGTAGGCCTTCAAGTCTGGGACTCCCTCAATGGACTTTATTAAAGAGGCGTCGACAGCTTTCTGGTCTTCTTTCTTGTCTCCTGGCAGTTTCTTCTTGTCCTATATTTTTTTCATGAAATGTGATAAGAACATAATCAACACATGGAATTATAAGAGCCCAATTAGTACAGCTTAAATTATAATAAATGCAAAGAAAAAAAACTTACCTCTTTTTCAGCTTCAAAAAACTCTCCCTCACTCTTCTTCTTCTTCTTCTGAACTTCCTTGGAAAAATACTTGTCATCAAACTTTTCCACATTAACCCCTGAGATGTCAACCTTGGTGGAAGTAGCAATGACATAGGACTGGTTCACACGTCTTAATGGAACACCATTAATCTTGAATGGTCCTGCCATTATATGAAACTCCCAAATTTGAGCAAAGCACTTGCAAGCCAAGGAAAGAATTTCAAAAAAGAAAAGAACTAGTTTGCATTTAACAGACAACAAATAATGCAACCTATTCCCCTCTAAGCCACAAGAGGGGAATGTGGAAACTATTATATCCAGAAATCGAATATAATGCAAGTAATAGCATCAGGTAAACCTCCATCAAGATGGCATCACTCGATCCCCGCATACTGAATGGGTTTGTTAGGACAGCATAAAATCAATAACTAGCGGCTCTAATACACATTGAAACCTATAACAAAGGTTTTAACACTATTTTCATACATCCAACTTGCATTTGATGAACATAAATCATACTTTATCTGTTAACTATGAACTGCAATTCCTTCACAATTACATTTACAATCACTTGTCAAATTTTACCAAGATTTGTAATTATGTACTATAAAATATTTTAAACAAACGAACTTACAAGGAAATGAAAGTATATGAGTCAAAGAAAAACTCACCGGTTACCAAAAGGAGACCAGAAGTGAGCTGTTTCAAGAAAACAACTCTCTTCCCCATAAACCTCCCAGCCAACAGAATCAACACTGTCCCTGGTGTAATGCTGGCTCTAAAAAAAAAAGCAAAAACCCATCAGTAAGGACCATTTTCTCCAGAAATCTACAAATAAACGAATAAAGAATTCAAAAGAAGAACCTGAGCTTGGTGGGTTTGGGTTTTCGCTTATTAAGAAGAGGCTTCTTGACATCCTCAGCGGGGTAAAACTTTGGAGGTTTCTCGGCGGCAGCGGGGGCCTTAGGTTTGGGATCATGGCGGGGGAAAATACCGCCGTTTTTGGCCTTGATTGCCCAAAGGCCACGCTTATGGTACATCTTAGACCTGGAATATTTGCCCACACCACGTATCAGATCTGGGTTTCTGGTCTTCACGGGAGTCTTCCTTTTCGCTGCCATTTTCCTCTCTCAAAGCTTTGCTTTTGCTCTGGCGCTGCTGCTGCTACCCTCGTGGCATCTAGCAAATACAATTCCATCAAATATATGGAATCTCTTGCTAGGGTTTCTTTGGTCATGTAGTGATTGGGTTTTGGGCTTTGGTTGTATGGGTTTTGGGCTTTAAGATTATTTAATTATTGTTTTAAAATTTTCTAGTTTTAATTTTATTAATTAAAATAAAGCTAATTAACTTTATTAATATATCAATTTAATTTAATTTACTTACAAAATTGATTCAACCCAGTTTAGAGTGTAATGAAGATTTATGGTTAGTTTTTCAATGTTTTCGAACTAATTTTTAGCGTTAAATGCATTTTGAATATTGAAAAAAAATTGAAATAAGGTTAAAAACAATATTTGGGATAAAAGTGTTTTACAAATCAGGTTTTTAAAAAATTTAAAAATTAACTTCTAGTTTTTGGGTATAAAATTATTAAAATATCATTTATTTTTTACTTTCTAACATCATGCTTAAAGTGAATATTTTAACTTTTCACCACACTTTTTTGACAATATAAAGTAAAATCATTTTCAACAATTTATGGAAAATGTGGTATTTCATTTCAACTTTTCAAAATATTTTTTTGACATTTTAAATTAAAATGGAAATACTTTATGCATTGGCGGTAGACATTTTTTTTATAAGCGGGTTCAATTTATTGTTTTAGAGGTTTAGTTTAGGGTTTAGAATTTATGATTTATTGTTATAGTTTAGATTTTAGGAATTAGAGTTTAAGTTTTAGAGTTGGGGTTTAAGATTTTAATTTTTAGAGTAAAATTAGCCATGTTTGTGGAAAAAAATCATTGTCAAAGCTTGGAATAATTACCCTAAATTAAATACAACATTTTTAGAAACTATTAAAAACAATTTTTAATCTAACAAAAATAAAAAACTGACTCTTCACTTTAAAGTGAAATCTTGATTAATAAGACTAGATTCAAGGTTTAATCTCAAACAAATCTCTTCTTCCATCCCTTTATAAAATAACAATAGATTTTGTCGTGATTCAGCCCAAAATTGCACCAAAGCATTCTTCAACTCAAAGCAGAGTACCATGGGGGAAAATAGGGAATTTTTTAATGTTATTTTTTGTCATCAATTTTTTTAGAAAAAAATATTTTAACAATTTATTTTTTTTTCTCTTTTGACTATCAAATATTTTAACAATATTTTAACGATTTTTATAATTTCTAATAATTAAAATAAATGATGTTTTGTTATAAATAAAGTAAAAGAACAAGAACAAGAACAAGAGAGAAATAAAGAAAAAAATGTATTGTATTCTCAATTTGAAGTGTGTACAATGTCTTCTTCAAATCTTCTATTTATAAGCATAAGAAGTAAATATCATAAGAAACTCTAATTTAATGAAAAATAAATTACTAATGACAAAATAATCAAACTCCTAAATAAAATTCTTATCATAATGGAAATACACATAGATAAACATTTATAACAGTCCCCTTGGATGTCCATGAAGATAATGTGCCTCGTTAAGACCTTACTAAGACAAAAATTCAATGAGAAAAAACTTAGTGATGGAAAAAAGAGTACACATATCTTTGATACGCATAACATATTGCCTCATTAAAAATCTTTCCAAGAAAACTCAATTGGAAAAAATCATGGATAGGAGAAAAATAGTACAAGTATTCACCCCCCTCATGAATACATCAAATAAGATCTCTATAATGATGCAATCCAATGCTGTAAATTAACTTCTAAAAAAAGCAGTATAGAGCGTCTTGATAAATATATTTGCCAAATTTTCACTTGAATGACACTATAGCAAAACAAGCTTTTAGCGACTTTTTTAGCCCTATAGCGGCGTTTTTAAGCATCGCTAAAAACTCTCTCGGTGCTAGAAAAAGCGGCGTGAGAAGCGTCGCAATAGTTAGCAGCATTTGTGAACAAAAAACGCCGTAAAAGGTCGAGTTATATAGCAGTATTTGTTCCTCCAAAGCCGTTATATACATTGTCTTTAGTGGCGTTTGTTCCTCCAAACGCCGCTATATAAGTTCTTTATTGAAGGATATACCTTGTCTTTAGTGGTGTTTGTTCCTCCAAAGGTCGTTATATACCTTGTCTATACTGGCATTTGTTCCTCCAAACGCGCTGTTGACTATGTATCTTCCACATCCTCAGCTCATTACTTAGCTCATCGATCTATACTTGTTGTTCGATTCTTTATAAAGCTTCAATAAGATATAAATGGAGTCGAATTTAAACATTTAAATCCTATTGCAGTATTTGTCTAACAAATGCCACTAAAGTACGTGTCTATAGCGGCGTTTGCCTAAAAATGCCGCTAGATATCAGTCTATCGTGACATTTATTCAATAAACGCCACTAAATGTACAAATTTATTGGCGTTTACTCAAAAAATGTCACTAAAAGTGATGCTAAAAACATGTTTTGTGGTAGTGTGAATCTGTTGGACATCAATATCTCCATTCTTTTGTAGATTATGAGTGAAAAATAATTTTGCTGAGATCTATTTTGTTATATCACCCTTTATGTATCCTTCATTAAGTTAGGCAATGTAGGTTGTATTATCTTCATATAAGATTGTCGGAGCTACTCTTTCGAAGTATAGACCACAATATTCTCAAATGTGATGGATTACAGACCCTAGCCATACACATTCACAACTAGCCTCATGAATAGCCAAAATCTCAACATGACTAGACAAGATGGCAGTAATTGTTTGTTTCATAGAGCGTTAAGAAATTGCAATAAAGCATTATGAGGATTAGATAAGTACATTGCATCTAAAAAACCAACCAATTCTATTTTGGATAGATTAGAGAAAAATGATAACATGTCTTTCGTACCTTGAAGATAATGAAATATATGCTTAACCCCATTACAATGTTTTTGGGTTAGACATGAGCCAGATCTTGCTAGCAAATTGACAGCAAATGATATGTCAAGTCGTCTGTGACTAGAAAGATACATCAATGCACCGATGACACTTAAGTATGTGTTGAGCTCAATAAATCAACTGAAATACGTCGCCAAATGGTGGAGAAGTTGCTATTGGATGATTTTTGTGGGAAGCAAAACGATAGAAAAATAAACATAAGAATTTAGAGTGGTTCGACTTTCTAACCAAAGCCTACATCCATTACCCTAGCTTCCCAACTAAGGATTTCCCAAATCCACTAAGAATTTCTTCCCCTTTTCTAAGGCTTAGGAGGCAACCTTTACAACCTAGACTCAAGTACTAAGCCTAGCATCCAAAGCTTACAACCCAAGCTTTGGGAACCCTCTCTAACAAGAGAAAATAAATTGAACAATAAATCTTTCTACAAGGTATGTGTTTGCACTCTAAGCTCTCACCCAAAATCCTAATACACTTGAGCATACATAAACATTTTGGCTCACAAGTGTAGTCATACAAAGAATGGGAATTAAAGCACAAAAGACTTAATTACAATCATAGACATGTTGGCATATTGATTATTTGTTGTTCCAAGTGCTTGAAGGGTCCTTTTATCCTCCCAAAAGAGTTTTTAGCCGTTGGAGACCGTTGGGGATGGTTTGGAGCCGTTGGAGACTTTATTTCCCGTAATAAATGAAGTTTTAGAGTCCTTGGTATCAGTATGCGAGCAAGTGTATCGGTACATGTTCTTCAGAAAACTAGCCCTTTGAGCATTTAAAACACAGGTGTATCGGTACAAATACATGTGTATCGGTACAAACCCATTTGTATCGGTACGATTGAAAACGTACCAGTACAGATATTGGCTACTAGAATTTTCCAAAACACATGGACAAAGGGGCGTAACGGTACACTCTAATCTGTATTGGTACGAAGCTGAGAAAAAGGTTGGTTTGGCTATTTAAAATCGTTTTAAAACATGCCAAAAACCTTAGAAACATTTTCAAATGTATTTTTAAGTTGTTTGGACTTTAAAATCATTTTTGAAATATTTTCAATTTAGTCCAAAACTATTTTTAAATTATTATATCAAAACAAAAAACCTAACAATCTCCCCTTTTTTATATAATAAAACCAACTTGAAAATTTGTTTTGGTGATTATCCCCCTTAGTAAAAATAAATTTTGAATAAGATTTTAAAAATATAACTATGGTTAAAACTCCCCCTTATTCTCTTGAAAATTCATTTTTTTCAAAACATTCTCCCCCTTTTTTGTTATATCAAAAATGGTTCAAACCAAAGTTTGAAAAGTTTTACGCCCATAACATTGGAGAATTTTAAAATAGATTTTGACAAAAATATGTTTTGTTAAAAATAGGCTCCCCTTACTCAAGTAGCAAATGAAAGTTAGTCCAACAAATATATGATAAACTAGTTGAATTAAAATAAATAAATCAAATTAAAACAAATAAAATTCAACTAATTTTACCACTTGAACCAAAGGTAGGATGTGAAGTCTTCCTTCTTCAAGTGATCTTCCTTTTGTGTATAGAACTCCCCCTTAATTTCATCACTTGTTGATCAAAGCTCCATCACACCTATAAAAAGACAATCATTTGATTTTCGGTATCCAAATTGCTATGGATCTATGGCATTAGTAGCACAAACTTTAGTCCCCTTAGGAATCCATTTTTCAATTTCATCATTTTTATTTGAAGTAATTAGTCCTTTTGGGACCCAAATTCTTCTAAAACATTTTCCATTAAAAAATCTAGGGGGTATTAGATTATCTTGCATAAAAGTTTGGTTTTCCTAAAATGTTTTTCTTTTCAAGCTCATTGGAAATCAAATCTTTTTCCTTCTTAAGATCATCCACTTCTTTTTTATGATCTTTTTTTAAACTTTGAAGCAAATTTTGTAAGCTTAAAACTTTTTATTTTTCAAAAATGAAGCTTTAAATTCAAAAATCAATTCATCATATGCTTCTTGTAACTCATCAAATGTGTAAGAATTAGAAATAGGTGAGTTAGAAGCTACATCTCCCTATTGGAGGGTCATAAAGCATAGGTGGGCTACTTCATCTTCATCAGTGGAGTCTTCATCACTCCATGTTGCCACATATGCTTTCTTTGAAGATGATCCCCTTTTATTGAAGTGAAGGCAATCATATTTGGTGTGCCTCGTCTTCTTGCATTTGGAGCACTTGGGGGGATCATTCATCTTCTTCTTCGATTCATGCTTAGATTCTTCCATTTTGCTCTTCATGAATCGAGTAAACTTCTTGAAGAGATGGGCCATCTCTTCATCCTCATTTTCTTCCTCACTTGAATCTTCTTGATGGCTTATGGAAGATTTAAGAGCTACTATGTTTACATCTTCGATTCTGAGCTCTTTGATCTTCTTATCCTTGTCATTTCTCAACGGTTTGCACATCAACTCATGGGTAAGAAGAGGCCCAATTAGCTCATCAAGCTTGAGCTCCTTTAAGTTCTTAGCCTCAATGATAGTCGCATTCTTGTTTTCTAATAATTCGAAAGTGAATAAATCAACATTCGAATGAGTTTGTCTTCCAAAATCTCCTCTCCAAGACCTTTGAGTTTATTGAAGATTGTTGAGAAACGGTCGAACATACTCTTGTTGTCTTCTTCTGGGTTCATCTTGAAGTTATCATAGTTAAGATCGAGTAGACCAATATTTGTATCCTTAACCTCGTTTGTACATTCATGGATCACTTCAAACTTGTCCCATACCTCCTTGACACTTTCATAAGAAGAAACATTTGCATACTCGTCCGGGCATAATGCACAAAATAGAATATGCATGGCCTTGCAATTAAGCTCCATCTTCTTGCGATGATCCACACTTCATTCTGCCTTGCTTCGTTATGGCATGAACGGTCCATCGTGAACTATATCCCAAAGACGGTAGTTGTTGGCTCTCATGAAAAACATCATCATATTCTTTCAATAGCATAATGCTCATCATTGAAGAAATGTGGCATGCCAATAGATTGCGCCATGGAAACCAGTTGATCGAGCTAGCCGGGATCACCTCAATAGGATGTTAATCCTTCATGATTGAGCGTCGCTCTGATACCAATTGTTGAGCCCGATGAATCAACCGAAATACGTCGCCAAGTGGTGCAAAAGTTGCTATTGGGTGATTTTTGTGGGAAGCAAAAATATAGAAAAATGAACACAAGAATTTAGAGTGGTTTGACTTTCTAATCAAAGTCTACATCCACTACCTTAGCTTCTCAACTAAGGATTTCCCAAATCCACTAAAATTTTCTTCCCCTTTTCTAAGGCTTAGGAGACAACCTTTACAGCTTAGACTCAATTACCAAGCCTATCATCCAAGCTTACAACCCAAGCTTTGGGAATCCCCTCTAACAAGAGAATAAAGCAAACAATAAATCCCTCTACAAGGTATGTGTTTGCACTCCAAGCTCTCACCCAAAATCCTAATACACTTGAGCATACATAAACATTTTGGCTCACAAGTGTAGTCTATACAAAGAATGAGAATTAAAGCACAGAATACTTAATTACAATCATAAACATGTTGGCATATTGATCATTTGTTGTTCCAAGTGCTTGAAGGGTCATTTTATCCTCCCAAAAGAGTTCATAGTCGTTTGAGACCGTTGAGGATGATTTGAAGCCGTTGGAGACTTTATTTCATGCAATAAATGTAGTTCTAGAGTCCTCGGTATCGGTACACGAGCAAGTGTACTGGTACATGTTCTTTAGAAACTAGCCATTGGAGCATTTAAAACACGGGTGTATTGGTACAAACCCTTTGTATCGGTACGATTAAAAATGTACGGTACAGATTTTGGCTACTGGAATTTTCCAAAACATAGGAACAAGGGGGCGTATCGGTACGCTCTAATTCTTATTGGTATGAAGCTGATAAAAAGGTTGGTTTGGCTATTTAAAATCGTTTTAAATCATGCCAAAAACCTTAGAAACATTTCCAAACATC
This sequence comes from Hibiscus mutabilis, assembly GCA_019671005.1. Lineage (NCBI taxonomy): Eukaryota > Viridiplantae > Streptophyta > Magnoliopsida > Malvales > Malvaceae > Hibiscus > Hibiscus mutabilis. The sequence goes on along the minus strand of CM033739.1, from coordinate 31,089,499 downwards.
TTTTCAAGTTGTTCGGACTTTAAAATCATTTTTGAAATATTTTCAATTTAGTCCAAAACTATTTTTCAATTATTATATTAAAACAAGCAGTATGGTACTTTCGGACCAAGAATATCTTTATCCTTTTCTAGAGGACGGAATAGATCTTTGTTTACATCAAGCAACCTAACAACCATAGGGGTGCTCAACGAATATGCGTTATGCATGTAACATCTTTTTAGCACTTTTTCAATGTATGTTGATTGATACACAAGGATTCATTCTTTAAGTGTTCAATATGTAATCCAAGGTAAAATCCTTTTTTTTCAAGATATTTCATTTCAAATCATCGACATACATAACAATAATAATAAATCCTATCCAAGATAAAAGATTTGGTTGCAAGTTGAAACGTATATTTTCAAGTTCAACCATGAACAAGAAATTGAATTGATGTGTAGTTCTTTCCCTCATTTAGAAAGGAATAATTTAACATCCAACTTAAAATACAAGGTTCATAATCTAAGCCTCTCTCATTCTTTCATCGACACAAAATTTAGCATTATTTTATTAGTTTATATTTGGCCTAAACAAGGATCATAATCCTTTTAACCTTTATTATTTTTATTCGTCTCGACTGGAATTTTGTTGTTGTTCTTGTTGATAACGTGTTATAAATCAAGTAAAAGAAAAGGAACATGAGATAAATAATGAGAAAAACTTGTATTGTATTCTCAATTTGAAGTGCGTACAATGTTTGCTCCAAACCCTCTATATATGGGCATAAAAAGTAAATATTATGTAGAACTTTAATTTAATGAAGATTAAATTCCTAATGATAAAATAAATCAAATTCCTAAATAAAGTTCTTATCATGATGGACATCCGCGTAGATAAACATTCATAACATGTTTTATATTTTTTACATATTATTTTTTACACAAAACAACTTATTCCAACATTGACAAAAGGATAAAATAGTTGACATCGACTTAACATATTCGTTAGTTTTTTGTTAGTTGCTTCAATTTGACAAAATAAATTGGGCGTTCGAGGACTAGAAGAGATAAAAAAATACTAAAATGACTATTTTTCAAGTTTAAGAGTCAAAAATATCATTAGGCTTTTTAAAAATAATCTACCTATACCATACATTTAAATACATTTTTTTGATGAAAAAAAGGAATCATTACCACAAGCCTCGTTAAAAACCTCCCTAAACTTAAATGGAGGAAAATAGTACTTGTGGTAACGATTACAAAAGACTTAAGCGAACAAGATGCAACAAAAACGAACAACGAACACTAAGCCACACCTATATCCGTAGAATAAGACGCAAACACCTCAACTGACAGAAACACATAGAGCCATTCTCACATTGACTTACCCTAAGCCAAAGAAGCTAAACCATTGGCCACCATGTTCGCCTCGCAAGAACGTCAGTAATCCAAACTTTCCACTGCCTACTTAGTAACTTCTTCATCCTGGCAACAAGCGTGCTACTCTCCAATGCCAAGGAAACACCCTACAAAATCATGACCACAATACTGTTGTCGAGCTCCAATTCCACCTTACGAAAGCCTAATATGCATGCGATAACACATCAAAAGCTACCCATAATTTCGCAATCAGAATCGAGCAAGCCCCTATACTCCGAGAGAAACCAAAGAGCCACTCCCCATTAGTGTTGCAAATTACACCACCTGTAGCTTCCATATTACCCTATCCCCAACTGCTTCATCTGCGTTTGCTTTCACCCAACCCACCATCAGGGGATGCCAATTATGCGCAACCCGCATTGGTTGAGGAAAGCCATTATTGATCACAACTGCCTCCACAATCTCATCCCTATACCCTTGGAAATACCCAACAATATCCCAAAATTGTTATACTCACCCGTGGAAACCAAGCTACACATTCGCTTCCACAAGTTCCAACAAGTCACAGCAAAAAGTATGGCCCAGTCATTCTCCATTGATCGAGCATGGCCACTCTCCCTAAGGTTCTCCTCTAACCAATGATCATAAAGGGTGATATTGAAACCATGAAGTCGATTCGGGTGAAATTAACCGTACCCAAACATGCTGAGCCCGCACACATGATCACATCGCATGCTCTACCTATTCATCTCCTTGACCACAAATCAGACTCGTTGTGTACACCATGAGATGATTTCTGCTACGCATAACATTAGTCAATAATTCTCATACACCAATAACCAAAAGAAAACTCGAACCCTTTGCGGTACATTCAAACTCCAAATAACATTCTAAATCACATTTGTTGTTTACAGAGTCGGTGTACAAAGAGACATATACACCGAAGATGTAGAGAACAAATGATTCTCCTCCCAACGCCACCCTGGTTTGTCACGGCCCAACACTGCATAAAGAGGCATAACGCAAGCAATCTTTTGAATAATATCATTAGGAAGCAAAGTACCTAACTGATTCTAATCCCATTGTCCATCAACAATCAACATAGCATCCACGGGCGTTGATGGAGAGGTAGAGGGATGATACAATGCACCGCTAGAGGCTCAGTCCTATCAAGCCAGATATCTCACCAGAAATCAGTATGCCAACCATCCTTAACTTGCAAACAGACACCCCAACAAACATCTCCCCAAACTTGGCTAAGACATCTCCAAAGACAAGAACAATTATGCCTCAAGATAGTCGTCGAAAACTCACCATCCCATTTATATTTCTCTTTCATAACCCGCACCCACAGCTTATCAACATTAATCATTAATTGAAAACCAATTTTCATAATTAACGCTTGATTTTGGCGGTTAAGATCCTAAAGTCCTAAATCACATTCCTTCACAGACAATTTCACTGTATCCCATTTTAAAAGTGTTATAGCGTTTGACTCTTGAGTCGAACCCCAAACAAATCAATGAATCATTTTCTCTATCTCATCACAGATACCATTCGGTAACCATGTGGACTGCATAACTATATGTGAATTGCCTGCAACACAGCCTTTGCCAACGTTATACGACCCGCGAGCGGGAGAGTCTGGGCAACCCAACTAGAAAGGCGCTGCTCAATTCTGTCCAACAGATAACGATAAGTACCCCTAGTTACCCGTTTATGTAGATATAATTGCAGATAAGTACCCCTAGATAACGATAAGTACCCCTAGTTACCCATTTATCTCGAAGTCCTAAATACATTATTTTTTAATGTCACAAGTACAATAAGTAATTCGGTGTAATTGCATTTAATAATATATTAAATAATTTATTTTAAAATAAATTTTATAAATTTATTTTTAAAAATATTATTAGGAAATGGAGTAATTTCAATAATAGTTAAATTGCACCACATGTCCTCAAACTATGACTCTCATTTTAAATTAGTACCTAAACTTTTAAATATTTTAATTTTATCCTCAAACTATGCTTTCATTTTAAATTGGTCCCCAAGCTTTAGAATGTTCCATTTTCATCCCCAAACTATGACCCTCATTTTAAATTGGACCCCAAACTTTTTGAATATTCCAATTTTATCCTCAAACTATCGTTTATATCACATCGTATTATTACATAATACACATCATGTTTCATGACAATTAACGATTTTTATAATGGTTTTATTAACATAAGATATGATTAACATATGCTAATAATTTGTGGATGAAATTAGAACGTTTAAAAAAATTGAGGTCCAATTTAGAATGTGAGTCATGGTTTCAAGATGAAACTGAAATGCTAAAAACTTTAGGGACTGGTTTATAATAAAGGTCATAGTTTGGGGACGTGTGGTGCAATTAACTCTTTCAATAATATAAACTAGTTTAAAACTTGTGTGATGTATGAGAACATTTCAATTATAGAAATTTATATAAAATAATAAATTTAAAATTTAAGAGTAATATAAATATAATATATTTAGTTTTTAAATATTTGAATTAGAAATATGTTAAATTGACAAAAGTTTAGAAATCTCATCTTCTAATATGTTTATGCGTAAATTACATGATTAGACCTTTTTATTTTAGAACTTCTAATATTAGTCATTGATTTTGAAGAAGTTATGTTTTGGCCACTTATATTATCAATTTATAACATTTTGGTCACTGAGTCTTTAACTCTCATTAATATGATGACGTGACACGTTAGTCAAATGGGTTTATTTTTAATTGGACCCTTGAACTTCAGATAAAATATAAATTTGACCCACAAACTTTAGATAAAATATAAATTTGACACCTGAAATTTAACTAATTCTCCCATTGTCAACGGTCGCTCACCCCTACTGCCGGTTGTCACTCACCACCATTGCCAACATTGTCGATCGTTGTTGGCAACGGCCGTTGGACCCCCAAAATTTTTAATTCATCCATTTTAACCTCCTAAATGCAAATTTGGTGTCTGTTTCATAAAAAAAAGACTTGAACTCCATAAATTTATCTAGATTCATCAAATTCAAAATAGTTACAACTATATTTTGGCTTAATCTTAAATTTGACATTGCATTTTTGTTTGATTAAATTTTGCCATTAATTTTTTATTTTCAATTATATTTATAAATCAATTTTAAATTTGAATAATTTGAAACAAAATATAATAACAAATTATTTAAAGCCATAGTTCCAACGAAGAAAAAAGGTACTACAACTTATTTGGAATAGCAAACCTCCCCATTACCCCCACTAAGGACTGTCATATGAGTTGCAATGCACATCAACATACCCCATCAACAACAGATTGAACTGCAGAGTCCGGGAGCACAAAAATCATAAGTATCAAGATCAACATAAAAAATAGATTTAGCAATAAAGAGCATAAGCACAACTCCCTTTCAACGGTAGGGATGGAAAAATTACCCAAATTTGATGGATCTCGACATGCCCCGATCTAATAGGGACATATTTTTTTATAAAAAAATAGGTTCGGTGTGGGATGGGTTGGATCAGGGTTTAGAATAAAAAAAACTCTGACCTAATATATTTTAAGGTGAATTACAAAGATCATCACTCAACTATCTTCTCACTCCTATTTTACTCACTCAACTTTAAAAATTTTCAATTTAATAACTAAACTTTCGAATTGCTCATGTTTTAGTCACTTTAAATTATTTTATTAATATTTTAGTATGATATGACATATTTTAATAATTAAACTTTTGAATTGCTCATATTTTAATCACTCTGAATTATTTTATTAATATTTTTATATGACATTGCATATTTTGTAACCCAATCCAATCTAAACCCTAAACCCCAAAATGCAACCCAACCCATCCCTCAGCCTCATCTTCTCCGATCAGAAACCTCCCACCCCTCCCTCACAATCATCTTCGTCGGCTACCCCCACGATTTTGTATGAGTTGAAAATGAACTCATGTTTGGATGAGAGCTTTACATAAATAAAGTCGAAGTTGATTTGATGTTGCAAGAAAAATGCACGGTTCCAATACATAAATGACAACACAAACCAAAACTTTTGTTTTCTTAATCCATGGCAACTTCAACAACTTTAGGCTTTGGTGGCAGGAGAAGCTTCTCAACAACCACAGTTAAAACTCCATTTTCATATTTAGCAGTAATGGCGAGGGTTGTTGGTGATGGTGAAGGTGGAGGTGTGGGACTGTAATTTGGGGTTTAGGTTTGGGTGGATTTAGAGTATAAAATTGAATTGATTATTTATTTTAAATATTGATAATAAAATATTATTTTTATTTTAGCTAAATGATTTTATATTTAAATAATAATAAAATATGCCATGTCAAATAAAAATATTAACAAAATAATTCAGAGTGATTAAAATAGGAGTAATTCAAAAGTTCAATTATTAAATTGAAATTTTTTTAAGTTGAGTGAGCAAAATAGAAGTAAGAAGATAATTGAGTGATGATCTATGTAATTTACCCTATATTTTAAGTATATATCCATATATCATATTTACTAAAATGTCACTATATATAAATACTTTTAGGGTCTGTTTGGGTCACAAAATATAAGATCACCTCTTAATAGTATTCTCTGAATATAACATTACTTGACAGATTAATGAGAATATTATATTACTTTGTTTGGTTTATTTGACAATAATGTAAGACGATAGTGTTTAGTTAAAAAATATAAGATTACCCAAAAGCAAATTTGACCATATTACCCTTGTGATATTTATTTATTTTATAACAAGTTAAACTTTTAATATTAAATTAAAAATATTTACATGAAAATTCATATAACTATTTTTCCAACCCAATCTAAATTGCGAGAAAATTATATTTAATATATTATTAATATAATTAACATATAAACCTATATTTTTAAAAAATTTCCATAATTATGATATTCATTTGTATATGACATATAATATAATATGAAAAAGTGTTGCGATCTTGAGTTTATAAAGATAAAATTTAATATCAATGTATAATATAATATGAGACCTGCGATAGTTTTTTTTATTTTCAATTATTGAAATCAATTTTTTTACTATTAATTTATCGCCAAAAAAATAATGTTTAAAGTATTTTTAAGTGTATATAAATATAATTATAGATTTTAATATTTTAACCATTCGAAAGATATAGTTTTTATAGAAAATTGTATATTTATATTATTTGGCATTACCTATATATTTATGTATTGGCCTATATTTTTCTTCATTCTTATTTTTTCAATGTTTATTTATTTACATTTTTATGTTATTTAATAATATCTTATTTAAAAATACATCATATATTAATAGAATCCATCACCTAATTCAATAATTTAATGAAACTAACAAGTATAATCTAACATTTTTCTCGAATGTGTATTATAATGGAAGTGCATAGTATTAATACAAAAAATTAGATAAAATTATTTGTGTCACCATAAAGCAAAAGCATGTAGTAAATTAACATATATCCATATTGTTGGCTATATTGTACCCAAAAAGTTGTCAGATCTTAAATTATTTGAAAAAATGTGGTTAGTGAAGCTAGAAAAAAGTTGACAATATATTCTAAATCCAACATATGTAAATCTTATATAAGTAGACACCAACTCTACACATCCGTAGAATGATCAAAGTAAGATGGTGATCGATGGAAATTACATTCGTAATTGTTTACGCACATAATCATTTTTAATTTCTTTGGTAAAGAAATGAAGAAATTTACCTTGTGTGTATCTTTACTTTCTTCTGCACCAAGCATTTCATCCTTGAAGAGGCTTTCGATTTCATTGCATTATGTGAAAATTGACATTCTTTGATCATTTCCCTCTACCTCTTGTGTAACTTCTCGATATGCAGCACTGAATTTACCTAACTTCTCAACAAGAGCAAACAACTCATCATCACTTCGAGACCTTTTCTTGTTAGATACATCTCTTTTCATGACATTGACAGCAGCATATTGGCATGTTGAAGCACCTACCTCATCTCTTAATTTAGAATCCTTTACCCTCTCTTCTTCAGCATCAAGTGTAGGATAATGCTCAATTCAAGTATCTCACATTGGGTGGGAAAGTACCTTGGGCTTGGTTTATATAGATGTCTTAATAGTCTCCCTTGTTGAAGATTAGTAGATAAGGCTCCCGCACGTGCTCGCTGCCACCACCGTCAGGTTGGTTCGGTTTGTGTTCGTGTTAACACGTATCTTCGACACGTCCGTGCGCGTTCTATTTTTTATAGAAAATTTGGAAGATTTTTTACAGTATTCTATATTGAACTCCCTGGTTTCAAAATAAATTAAACGTCTATAAACGGTTGCAATTATTTGAATTAAAAGTTGTGTGCACATTATCTGCAGGAATGAATGTAGATGTTTTTTCGTTATGAACGTAGACATGCATATGTCCAGATTCATTATGAACCTGGACATCCAGTGTCCAGATTCATCCATAACTGCAGCTGTTTTCATGAACGTTTTCCAAGCTTTTATTGAGTCGTTTCTAAGGCTTAATTAACAAATTAAAATCTGATTTAATACTATTTTATTTGGACTATTTTACCCTTTGTTCAAAGCCTATAAATAGTTCTCAATTTCTTCATTTTAAATTGTAACAAGGCCATTCAATTTGGTGACAAATTCAGATTTGATTTTACAAGCCATTTTAAACATTTTGTGAGTTCTTTTGGTTTTAAAGAGAGAAGAGCAGTACCACCGGATTCCACTCCGAAATTTGGGTGTACAAATTGTCAGAGGGACCGTGTTAACCTCGGGGGACAATCTGCCTATAGTAGCAACTACACCAGTTGTGGCGAATCTGTTTCTAAGGCAGTGGATTTCATCCATGACACGATTATTTTAATATTTTTTGTTATTTTATATTACTCCATCCTGTCAGTTCTAACGCCTTGTTTTGCAGTAATTTTTCCAACAATTTAGAAACAGATTATACTGCAAAAATATGTTGATTCCAGTCAGCAAGCTTTGAGAAATCTACTGCTGAAAATTTGGACTGTAAAGCGAAATGGTGGTTTGCTAAAAATCAGTGTTAATCGTCTGGATAGTAAGTATATATCCTACGATTACTCTTACACTTTCAAGTACTCTGCCAAAATAGGGGGGAAAAACGTTGGTTATTGATCTTTACTAAAAAGAGTTTTGAATTTAGTCGCAAAATTAACGTTAAATGGCTGAGTTAATCACGTAACACTTTTTGAGCATAAGAGTTTTGGTTCACTATATTTAATGCATTGTTAAATGTTTTCTTATTAAACGTTTTTTGGCTGAAACAATGCATTAAACAATATATTAACAAATGTATTAATTATAGTTATGTGATGAAAACAAATGTTTTTTTATTCTTACACCGTTTTATTTTTTTAATGCATTGTTTTAATTGAGATATAAATACAATGTATTAATAAAACGTTTGAATTTTAAATGAGAAAATTCATGTCTTTAAATGTTAGGATTAGTATGATTATAACTTTTTTTAAATGGCTTTTAGGACAATGATGTTTTTTTTTGTTAAATGGCCATTAAATACCTTTAAGTGTGAGTAGCTATTAAAAGGTTATATTTCCTGACATTTTTAGTCTTTAGTTTGAAACGGTAGAAGATTAAATGGTTAAAATCTCTTGAATTTTCAATACTAAGTACTATTTTTTTGTGTGTTGGCAAACGTAATTTTTAGTATTGAAATGTCAAGAATTGTACCATTTAATTAGACTTAAATTGATGTATTAACCATGTGATTTGGTAGGTTAATATTGGATTAGTATGTTATCATGAAATTGTAATATTTTAAATAACATTTATTATTGTGCTCCTGATAACCAAGGGAATAAATATATTGCAACCATTTTGTCATACTGATAATTTCTTTTGAGAAATTTATTAAGGAACCAAGACAATTGTAAATTTTGGAGAGATACGAAGCTGATGATGCTGGAAGGAAAAATTTCCAATATCCTGATCAAGAAACTATGGTTCAACCTACGAGGTCATATTTTTTAGACTTATTGTCTATTAATTCGTGCTTTAAGCTAGTTTGTAAACTCAATAAGCAAGTTTTGACTAGATTGTACTCTAAGGCTAGATGACATTTTCTGAGTAAAAAAAGCATCATGTGTATGCTTAATAAAATACTTCTATAAAGTAAAAATATTAATGCATAATTTTTGAAGAGACCAAAATAAAGGAAAACATTTCATAAGTATCTAATTGGAAAATGGGTAATAAAAACGCATGTCTAGGATTGGTTTAATGAAAGACTTGGTATTTAAGCGTGCTTCATGCACCACCTCTCTTTCAAACCTACCTGGTGCATTATTATTCCAATTGATAAAAGATTATGACTAAATAACTTTTTCTAACTTAGTGCATAAGTTAGAATAATAAATTAATAATATTTCTAAGAAAGATTTTGTTAAGTCATAGTAGATAAAAATTTATAGTCTCTTTAAACTAATATAAATAGAATTTAACTAGTGCTACTCAAAGGTGTTTTAGTAGCCATTAATTTTTAGAATCCTTCTCTTCATAAGAGGTAAATAAGGAAGAAAATAATTGTCTATACAAGGAGTGTATTGAAATATCCTTGTAAAAATTCTCTTCAGGGAAAAGATGAAATATCTTTAATATGTCATTACTCTAGTATGATTGAGTAAAATAAGACATTAGTCTTTGACATATAAAGATAATTAGTGGTATGACATGCTTGGTTAGGGCATGTGAATTAAAATAATAACTAATGTAGAAATTAATAGCTTTAACAAAATATGAGTTTTGTTTAGAAGCTAAAGCATACTAAACCTTCTTGAAAACGGTTTTCTAAACTTAGATCTGAACTCCTTTATACATTCCAATCTAGAGAACTTTAGAAACTGTGAGGATAAGGAAGGAAAACATTGTTACATCACCTTTGTAGATTTTTTTTTTCTAGATATACAAAGGTTTATCTCCTTGGTCTAAAAGTGAAGCTGGGAACTTCTTTCTTAAAGACAAAAGTTGAGTATCAGCTAGATAGGAGAATAAAACGTGTTAGATTCGGTAGAGGTAATAGATATGAGTCTAATTTCTTTAAAGAGGTGTGTGAGAAGAATGACATAATTCATAAAACCTTTTGTTCAAAATTTTTTGTATAGAGAGAAAAATAAAACTTTAAGAAGAGATAATGAATTCTTAAGTCATGAGGAGAAAGTCATTCTCTCGGTTAGTCATATATTAAACCGAGTACCTCATAAAATTAGACTATACTCCATATGTTTTGTACAACATGTTTGCATTACCTGAAAGTGTGGGGTGTCTGGCAAAAGTAGTTTAGTCTGGCTTTAAGAAAACCTCTACTGAATCTAAAATCGATGATGAAATGTTTGTAGGGTATGCTATATATACTGCTATATCGGTTTATGTCCTTACATGATTTCTCAAATTTGTGAATCTAGGGTTGATGTGAGAACTTCTTTCCTCTAAAGAAGCCTAGATTAAGAGTTGTTACACACCAAGAGAATAATGTCTTTTCTTCTAGTACTCCTGCCAATGATACTCTAGAGTTTGAATTAGAGCCTAGAAGAAGTAAAAGATAAAAGGTAGCTACTACCTTTAAACCAGATTTTATAAAACTTCTTTTATTACAGATTAGACATTATATCTGAACATATAACTCAATCTTTCCTGATAGAATAGGATTCTAAAACCTATGGTGAAGCTATAATGTTCAAATTGTTGCTAGTTTCTGAATAAGTTTAGTTTATGATAAACTAGAATCAATAATGTCTAATCACACTTGAAAGAGATTAATGTAATGTTAGGAGTTAAGGGTACCTAAAAAATAGAAAAGGTTTTTTCTTTGAAAGAAAAACTCTCTATTTTGAGAAGGTGTCAAAGAAATTTGACAGTGGTGATGTCATCTCTGTTTAAAACTCCTTATAACTCTAGATTACATCTCTTTAAAAAATAAAAGAAGTAGTGTTTTCATGATTGAGAATGCTAAAGAAGCCTTATGAACTATGCTTGGCCTGATATTGCCTATGTAATGAGTAGGTTAAGTAGATATACTTATAATCCTAGTGATGAGCACTGGATTACACTCAAAATGCTTATTGTAATATCTTAAAGGTATTATAGATTGGTAGCTCTAGTTTGTTGGCTTTCCTTCAGTTTAGAGGGATTTTGTGACGCCAACTGAGTTACCAATAATGATGAAGTAAGCTCAACGAGTGGGTATATCTTACCTTAAATGGTGAAGCAATTTTTACAAGTCTATAAACAGACTTGTATCGCTGGCACTACCATGAAGTAAGAATTTATCGGTATTAACCTTGCTAGGCAAGAAGTTGAGTGGCTCAAAAATTTATTAGCAGAATTTCCATTATTGGAAAAGACCGACTACTTCGGTATCCTTATTGTGTGATTCATGAATATCAATATGTGTGGCTAAAAAACCAAACTTACAATAGTAAGAAGAGACTTATTCGCATAAGGTATGAATCAATGAAACATTTAATAAGGAACATAGTATTTTTTTGGAGTATGCAAAGTCAGAAGGGAACCTAACTGATCCGCTTACCAAAAAGTTAAGTCAGAAATTGGTTCTGGATTCATCGGGGGGGATAGGTTTAAAGCCCATTGGTTAAGGAATTCATGGTGGATACCCAACGTAGTTATCTAAGTTTAATGTGGTCAAACGAAACCATGAAGAGTACTCATAGTGTACATTTATTACTACATATCCCTATGATGAATAATGTACATGCCCAAGTTGAGTTTAACTACTCTTAATAAATTTATAGCCCAGGTTTTGGGCGGTCTCAGTGAGAAAGACTTGATGAATTTACCGATTTTGGTTGAATAACTACTCTTAATAAGTTCATAGCCAAGTGTTGAGTGGGTAGTCCTATCGCGAAGGACTGAATGAACTTGCCACTAGACATGATGCATTATATAACTCTTAATGAATTCAATCCCAAGAGTTTGGGTTATTCTATTGAGAAGAACTTATTGAATTCACCGAATAAAGATGTTGAGTTTTTATTATTAATGAATTCTTATCCAGTGTTTGGGTGGTTCACTTTATAAATGAACTTGAAGAATTCACCTATTTATCAGAGAGGATAAGCTTGATGAAAAGGCTCTTAATTATTTCATAGCTCTCATTTGAGTGGTTTATAGCGTGATAAACCAGATGAAATGACCTATATAAGTGAGAAGGATTAGCCACCTTCTATGGAAAACATTGGGTTATTTTTCTAGTACACTTACTAGAATTCTTAGGTCATATGGCTATACGTGTTTACATCTGTATATTTATACATTTGTATATTTTCTGACACGTCGAGGATTTCGGTGGATGAAGGTGTTAATTGTGTGTTATGAGTTCACCCCTATCTTAGAAAGTGTGTTATGAGGTCAGATGGCTATACTTGTTTACATCTGTATATTTATACATTTGTATATTTTCTGACACATCGAGGATTTCGGTGGATGAAGGTGTTAATTGTGTGTTATGAGTTCACTTATCTAAGAGAAGAATTACTCATTCCACTATGTACTAGTTCCAGATACGTTCGCTAGTGCTTAAGCAACTAATCTCGCTATTAGCCTTCTCGTATTTTTTAAAACTTTTCTTATCACTGTTTTAAAAGATTCTTTCACATTTGTGGGGGATTGCTGGATAATGCTCAAGTCAAGTATCCCACGTTGGGTGGGAAAGTACCTTAGGCTTGGTTTATATATAGGTCTTAATAGCCTCCCTTGTTGAAGATCAGTAGACAAGGCTCCCGCACGCGCTCGCCCCCACCATCGTCCGACCGGTTCTGTTTGTGTTCGTGTTAACACGTGTCTTCGACACGTCTGCACGTGTTCTATCTTTTTATAGAAAATTCGGAAGAATTTTTATAGTATTCTATATTGAACTCACTGGTTTCAAAATAAATTAAACATCTATAAACATTTGCAATTATTTGAATTAAAAGCTGTGTGCACATTATCTACAAGAATGAATGTAGAAGCTTTTTCGTTATGAACCTGGACATGCAATTGTCCAGATTCATTATGAACCTGGACATCCATTTGTCCATATTCATCCATAACTGTAGCTGTTTTCACGAACGTTTTCCAAGCTTTTATTGAGCCGTTTCTAAGGCTTAATTAACAAATTAAAATTTGATTTAATACTATTTTTATTTGGACTATTTTACCCTTCGTTCAAAGCCTATAAATAGTGCTCAATTTCTTCATTTTAAATTGTAACAAGGCCATTCCATTTGGTGACAAATTCAGATTTGATTTTACATATTTTACAAGCCATTTTAAACCTTTTGTGAGTTCTTTTGGTTTTAAAGAGAGAAGAGCAGTACCATCGGATTCCACTCTGAAATTTGGGTGTACAAATTGTTGGAGCGACCATGCTAACCTCGGGAGACAATCCGCCTATAGTAGCAACTACACCAGTTGGGGCGAATCTGTTTCTAAGGCAGTGGATTTCATCCATGACACGGTTATTTTAATTTTTTTGTTATTTTATATTACTCCATCCTGTCAGTTCTGACTGCAGTGATTTTTCCAACATCAAGTGCATCTAAAAATGCATTGTTTGCTGCAACAAAATCTTCCACCGCATCAGTTGATGTAGATCCTATTACTCTTTCTTTTCAAAATATTTGAACTAAGTCATCAAATAATGAAAACGACTTGTTTCTCAATCTAGCAACGGTTGGATGAATCTTACATAACAAGAAGAAAATATTAAATTACATGATTTTATAGCTAAATATTTGAATGGCAACAAAACCTAAAAAATTAATTGAAGCTTTAAATACTTACCCTAACCCATTCATCAAAAGCATCTTTCGGTGTAGTTAAATATTTTTCTTCATCTTTTAAACCTAAATCCACTTTCGGTGTTAAGCATTTTAGATAAAGTATTGTATTATCTTTTTAGTAACTTCACTCTATATTCTAATTTGTAGTGTAGGAAGCTTGATCCCCTAACATTTTTCCAAGATAAAAGAGATTTCACGATCTAAAAGTACGTTGTCCCATTTCCTGTGTAAGTTGTTGGTAAAATTACTACAAAACTGGGTCGTTAGTGTAATAGCAATTTTTCGTCCGGGCCTCAAGCCCATAAATAATTAAAAGTTATCCATGTTATACCCTTTAAAAATCCAAAATCTAATTTTTATTAAACTAAACGTACAAATTACAAGACCCAATCAGCCCATACCTATTATGCCAGGAAACCCTAGTCGTCAGTCTCCATTATACTTTTGCTACTAATGCCTCCATCAGCCGTCATCTTCTCGCTGGCTGCAATAATCGACGCCGACAACAACCCTAAACCATATCCAAAAATAAACCATATCCCAAAAATGCTTTGTCCCTAGACCAAAACCCAAAATTTAACCCTAAACTTAATAACCTATTATACCGCCCTTACTCATTCAACCACCAAATCCAACAACCCACCATACATCATCACATCATATACTCACTAACTCGGCCAACAATCCCATGAAATTCGGGACCATTAATAAAACACAACCAAGCCTCTCTTCCTCTATATATCCGGATCTACAACAACAACGAGAGGGGAGATTTTTAGAGACTGAAATAAAAAATAGAGAAAAGTGAAAATAAAAAAAACTTGTAACCTATCTGTTATCAATCAATTAAAAAAAAAAACAAATTCTTTATAGGCATGTTCTTTTTTTTTTCTCATTTTTGAATCAAAAGGAAAGGGATTAAAGTTGTCTTTCAGGGTCGAAATAGCCGTCGCCATTTAATTCGGCCGTTTCGTCTTCCCTAATTTGGAGATCTAAAATATTTTGAGTTTTCAGCAAAAAAGATTTTTTAAGAGTTATACTTTCGGTTTTTTAGGATTTAAAGGGTTTTGAGGTGTTATTTCGAAAATCGGTCGGTAGATTCAAGTTTAGAAGAAAAAGGAGGGCTAATTTAGTAGGGTTTTGTTTCGTCGGCCACCGTTGCATACGGCGAAAAGGCCACCGATTTTTAAAAATGGAAGTGAGGGAGGAGTACTTAGAGAGAATCTGAGTTTTTTTAAGAACATGGTTAAAATGATTCTTTTTAAGTTTTTTTAGTTTTATAAGCACTCGAAACGCTGTGTTTTGGCAGCCCCCAGACCCGCACGTGACCTGATCCCAAGGGAAGGATCCGCGCATTTTTGCGTTTCGAGGTTATTTATTTCTGTAGCCCGTGTTATTTTGCAAAAGTTTTCAATTTCACCCCTTTTTACCTTGATTTGGTTCAAAATTTGAGGAGAAAATTCTATTTTTAGTCCCTTTTCTTTTTATTTTCTAGTTTCTATGTCTTGTCATCATATTTTTTATATTATACTTATTGATAAGTGTTCAAAAGTACTATTTTTCTTACCCTTTTTACTCGTATTATTGTTAGACTTAGGCTCATATTAGTTGCATAATTAGCCATTCATGCATTAATCCATGTTTCCTTCCATCATTGAGCTTGATTACATAACTTGGTAGTTTTTGTGGGAAAAGATGTTGCTTTGGTGTGTTTTGTGTGTATATGCAGGATCACTTGCCAAAGCAAGGCTCGAGCTAGTTGCCAGGGCAATACATGAAGGATATGTCGAGCTAGTTGCCAGGGCAATACATGAAGGAGACGCCGAGCTAGATGCCAGAGCAATGCATGAAGGAGACGCCGAGCCAGTTGCCATGGCAATTGTCGACAAGAGCAAAGGTGATATGGTAGTCGAAATTGATGACTATACAAGCCCAAGATGACGTGGAGCAAAGCCCAAACCCAAAGGAATTTGATTGTCATGCAGAGATTAAAGAAGAATTAAATTCTAAGAAGATAGGAGAAGTTCTAGTAGGAATACAATTATAATAAAGAATTATATTCTTTAAAGATAATTTAATTCCAACTTAACTTCCTCCTCAAAGAAGGACTTTGGCCTAGCCCTATAAATAAGATGGAGATTTCGACAATCAAGAGAGAGCAAGAGAGGGGAATTTCGACAAGTCCAAGGAGGGCAAGAGGAGAGAATTTTCGACAAACATCTAGGGCAAGAAGGATTTCGACAAGCCTCCTTCTTCATCATTTTCTTTCTTGTTCGATTGGGTTCATGCTAGGGATTGTTTATCTTGTGTTTCTTTGGAACCTAGCCATGAACTAAATCTATTTGGCTATGGTTATTGTGTTTTGTGGTTGTGAGAAACTATTGGTTTTTGTTTAGGTAATAAGAGTTTGCACTTTTCTATTCAAAGTTTATTCATTCTTGGTTCTTATTCTTGTTTGCGAGTGAATTGGGAGAGGATCTCGTAACTTCATCTATTTATCTAATATCGGGAGAGTTAGATTCAAGAAACGAATGGATATGATATTTATTCAATCTATTGACGGTGGAGATTAATCCGACTTAGGAATAAGTTAAGGATTTCAACGGCTAAGAGGAGCGCAAGATTGGTTGTTGTTCACCCTTGATTCATGCAGGGATGTATTATCAAGGCATGCACAAGTAGCAAGAGTTTCGAATTAGGGATAAGAAGAAACCATTGAAGAACGCTCTGCCGAACCTTGAAGGTTGCTGCCCAGACGCCCAAGTAGTTGCCCAGGAAACCGTCGATTAGTTGCCAAGGCAACCCCGTTGTGCAAGTTGCCATGGCAACTGAGTTGCCCGTGCACTCTTTTACCAAAACGATCAATCGGCTATCACACCTCAACTCACGATAACCTGGCCTATCTTTCTCATTTAATCTCATCTATTCTTTTACTTTATTGCTTTCTAGTTTAGTTATTAGTTAAACTCCTATAATCCTTTATTTGTGTTTTTACTTTTTCAGTGCAAGAGACTAGATTCTTGAAGTGGCACCAATCCCTGTGGAGACGATATCTTTTATACTATAACTTGCAACGTGTATACTTGCACAATTGCGTAGCACTTATTACGCGGAACAAGTTTTTGGCGCCGTTGCCGGGGATTGGCAATAGCGACTTTGTTTTTATTTTCTTGCACTTTCTTTTTACTTTTCTTGTTTAAGATTCAAAGGGCTAACAAACTTTGGTTTTGCATTGGTATATGACCAGGGCGAGACCGACTACACCAGAATATCCCTTTGATCCAGAAATCGAATGAACCTTACAAAGACTTAGACGAAGGATAAGAGTAGCAATGGCTAATCAAGACGGCGATATAAATCAAGATGTTCTAGCAGGAGGAGGAGTGATTCTTGCACGAAACAGAACTATTCGAGACTATCTTGAAGAAGATCTTGATGAACTTAATCCAGGAGTTGTCGCACCTGAAATTGAAGCTGACCACTTTGAGTTGAAACCGGTAATGTTTAATATGATCAACACAATTGGTCAATTTGGCGGCTCAGCAACTGAAGATGCACGGCAACATTTGAAATCTTTCCTCGAGATTTGCAACTCGTTCAAAATACACGGAGTCACCCCCGATGTCTTACGATTAAGATTATTCCCCTATTCACTGAGGGATAGGGCGAAAGCATGGTTGAATAGCATTCCTGCCGGATCAATAGCATCTTGGACCGATCTTTGTCGTGATTTCCTTGCTCGATTTAATCCTACAAATTTGACTAATAAGCTTCGTAACGACATTACATCTTTTCGACAGGCAGATGATGAATCCATGTACGAGGCTTGGGAGCGATATAGAGAACTTCTACACAAATGCCCCCTACACGGATTCCCGGTGTGGACTCAAGTAACAATGTTTTACAACGCCGTAAATACACCAACAAGGATGATGCTAGATGCCTCGGCAAACGACATACTTCTAGATAAGTCGTCGGAGGAAGCAATGCAAATTTTAAACAGGCTGCCCAAGAATGATTATCAATTCCCATCTACTAGAAGAGGAGGAGTTAGACGCCAAGCCACGATACATGAACTAGGATCATCAGATTCAATTTCGGCACAATTGGCCACTTTAACCAAGATGGTCCAGAACATGCAAAAACCAAACAACACATATGAGGTCAAGGTAATGGATTCTTTTTGTGAGTTATGTGGTGATAACCATAATTCTTCTGAATGTATGCAGAATCTGGAATCTAGCTTCTATGTGGGGAATTACAATCAGAACAACAATGTGATGTCCAATACATACAATCCAGCTTGGAAGAAGCACCCAAATTTTTCATGGAGTAATCCCAACAATGCTCTAAACCAGAACAAACAGAATGCACAAGCATCGAGATTCCAGCAGAATATGTCACGGCAACAGTTGCCGCAGCAACAACCGACAACATCTAGTTCTTTGGAAAATTCTCTAAATGCTTTTATGATGAAAACTGAATCTTATATGGCTAAGAATAGTAATTTCATAAAAAGAACTGATGCTTTTATTAACATGACCGAGATGAGATTGCAAAACCAAGAGGCGGCAATCAAATCATTGGAAAATCAAGTCGGACAGTTTGCTCAAAATCTGAATACTAGAACGCAAGGAGGTTTACCTAGCGATACTGAAGTCGCAAGAGGAACTGGCCATGAGCAATGTAAATCAATCACCACTAGAAGTGGCCAACAACTTAGAGAGGCTCAAACCCGCTCATCAAACAAAACTCCACAAAAAGATCAAGACGAACCTAGCGGCAAAGCCTCAGATGCTGAACCAGGAATTGCCGCGGCAACCGGCGATAAGCATGCCTCGGCAACCGACGATAAAGATGCCTCGGCAACGGGCGATGAGCATGCCTCGGCAACCCCAGTTGATAACGCCTCGGCAACTCCAGTTGTCCCGGCAATGCCATCAATCAGGTTCCAAACCAATGAAAGGATCGAAGATATCCGACTTCCTCTACCATTCCCACAAAGGTTGAAGCGAAAAAAGCAAGAATACCAATTCAAGAAGTTTCTTGATATCCTAAAGCAAGTCCACATCAACTTGCCATTGGTGGAAGCAATTGAACAAATGCCAAACTATGCCAAGTTTCTTAAAGACATTATGTCCAAGAGAACAAGGCTAGGAGAGTTTGAAACAGTTGCCGCAACAGAGGGATGCATGGCAATGTTGCACAATCAAATGCCACCCAAGTTGAAGGATCCAGGAAGTTTCACAATACCCTATTCCATTGGAAACCACTATGTCGGGAAAGCATTATGCGACCTTGGGGCTAGCATAAACTTGATACCTAAATCGGTTTTCCAGAAACTAGGAATCGGGAAGGCAAGACCTACAACAGTTATGCTACAGCTAGCCGACAGATCCTATGTGCATCCAGAGGGAAAAATCGAGGACATATTGGTAAAAGTTGATAAATTTATTTTTCCCACCGGCTTTATTGTCTTGGATTGTGAAGCAGATGAGCATACACCCATCATTCTCGGGAGACCATTCCTAGCAACAGGGAGAACCTTGATCGATGTTGAAAAGGGAGAACTCACAATGAGGGTGAATGACCAGCAAGTTAAACTAAATGTGTTCCAAACAGTAAGGCATGCCGATGATCCAGAAGAATGCCAACTTCTTCATGCCACGGCAGAGTTTAACTTCGATGAGGAATTTAGTTGCCTCGACAACTACATTGCCGATCAAGAGGAACCTGAGGAGTATGAAGAACCGGTCGATGAGGAACAACAAGAAGAGGCAAATTGGCTAGTCAATCGACCAGGTACATACTTTGAACCACTGGATTACTCAGGTAAGGAAGGTAAGCTCGAAAAACCCTCTATTGAACAACCACTGATTCTTGAGTTGAAACAATTGCCAGAGCAACTAAAATATGCATACTTAGGAACCGATAATACATTGCCTGTAATTATTTCTTCTAAGTTACAGCCTGAGCAGGAAAAGAAGCTGATCAAGATGTTGAAGCTACACAAAAAGGCAATAGGGTGGACAATTGCCGACTTGAAGGGAATTAGCCCGGCAGTGTGCATGCACAAGATTTTGTTGGAAGATGATCACAAACCTTCAATTGAGGCCCAGAGGAGAATGAATCATGCCATGAAAAGGGTTGTAATGAAAGAAATCATCAAGTGGCTTGACGCCGGCATTATATACCCTATCTTTTATAGTATGTGGGTAAGTCTGGTACAATGTGTACCAAACAAAGGAGGTATAACAGTGGTAAGTAATGAAAATAATGAACTCATTCCAACCAGGACTGTGACCGGTTGGAGGGTTTGTATGGATTATCGAAAGCTAAACAAAGCCACCAGGAAAGATCACTTCTCATTACCCTTTATTGATCAAATACTTGAACGTCTTGCAGGTAAACCCTTTTATTGTTTTCTTGATGGTTATTCAGGTTACAATCAAATTGCCATAGCACCAGAAGATCAAGAAAAGACAACCTTCACATGCCCAAAAGGTACTTATACCTTCCGAAAGATGCTGTTTAGATTGTGTAACGCCTCGGCAACTTTCCAAAGATGCATGATGGCACTCTTTTCAGACATGGTCGAAGACTTCCTTGAGATCTTCATGGATGATTTTTCTGTTTTTGGTAATGACTTCGACAGTTGTCTCAGAAATTTAGAGAAGGTGTTGGCAAGATGTGAAGAAACTGATTTAGTCCTCAATTGGGAAAAATGCCATTTTATGGTAGATGAAGAAATAGTGCTCGGCCACAAGATGTCATCCAAGGGAATTGAAGTAGACAAAGCCAAGGTGGACGTGATCGAGGGATTACCCCCACCAAGTTCGGTTAAAGGAATTCGAAGTTTTCTGGGACATGTAGGTTTTTACAGGAGGTTCATTCATAATTTTTCTAAAACCACTAAACCCTTGTGCAATTTGCTTGAACAGGATAAAGTCTTCGATTTTGATGATTCTTGCACCCAAGCATTCGAAACCCTAAAGGAAAAGCTTGCCTCGGCACCCATTGTCGTTCCACCAGATTGGACGCTACCTTTTGAGCTCATGTGTGATGCAAGTGATTTCGCGGTAGGAGCAGTCCTAGGCCAACGCACAGGTAAGACCTTCCATGTGATATACTACGCTAGTAAAACTCTTAATAGTGCTCAAGTGAATTACACAACAATGGAGAAAGAGTTACTAGCTGTAGTTTTCGCATTTGACAAGTTTCGATCCTATTTGATTGGTACAAAGGTAATTGTTCATAAGGACCATTCGACAATCAAATATCTATTTGCTAAAAACGATGCCAAACCTCGTTTGATTCGTTGGATATTACTTTTACAAGAATTTGATATTAAAATTAAGGACAGAAAAGGAACAGAAAATCAAGTGGTCGACCACTTATCACGTTTAGAACGCAACAAGGAGGAGGACGCAGATCTAGAGATATGCGATGCATTCCCGGATGAACAAATTTTAGTTGCCTCGGCAACCATGGACGTGCATGCCTCGGAAACCCTCGATGCCTCCGCAACCATAGATGCACACGCCTCGGCAACTCTCGACGTTGCAGTTGCCTTTGACGCGCACGCCTCAGTAATTTTGGGAGCAGTCACCACGGCAGCACATGCCTCGGCAATACCCTGGTACGTGGATTTAGTTAATTTCCTTGTTTGTGGTATTTTACCTTATGCCATTACTCACCAAGGGAAGAAGCGGTTCCGCCATGATGCTAAGCATTACTTTTGGGACGAGCCTCTTTTGTTTAAACAATGTGCAGATCAGGTTATACGCCGATGTGTCCCTGAAGAAGAGCAACAAAATGTACTCCAGCAATGCCATTCTTCACCCTATGGAGGACATTTTGGAGGAACTAGTACCGCGGCCAAGGTTTTACAATCCGGTTTGTATTGGCCAACATTGTACAAAGATGCCCAAGACTTTTACAAGCAATGTGATCGTTGCCAGAGGACGGGCAATATCTCTAGACGACATGAGATGCCACTCCAGAACATCATCGAGGTGGAATTATTCGATGTGTGGGGGATTGATTTTATGGGACCTTTCCCATCTTCATTCGGCAACCTCTACATCTTACTTGCCATCGACTACGTGTCTAAATGGGTTGAGGCAGCTGTAGTTCCCCACAACGATTCCAAGACCGTGCAACGATTCTTGCAGAAAAACATATTTACACGGTTTGGGATGCCGAGAGCAATTATCAATGACGAAGGCAAGCATTTTGACAACAGACTAATTGCCCAGATGTTGCAACGCTTCGGCATATCACACAACATCGCCACGGCATATCACCCACAAACCAACGGGCAAGCAAAAATTTTTAACCGGTAATTGAAGGGTATACTCGAGAAAGTTGTAAATCCCTCTAGAAAGAATTTGTCATTAAGACTAGATGACGCACTTTGGGCATATCGCACTGCATTCAAAACACCCTTAGGTATGTCCCCCTTCCGACTTGTCTATGGCAAGACATGCCATCTACCGGTGGAAATCGAACACAAGGCATACTGGGCAATCAAGACCGTGAACATGGATTGGGAAAGTGTCGAACAAAAGCGTTTGTTGGACCTCAATGAGATAGAAGAATTCCGTGCACTCGCCTATAACAATGCACGAATCTACAAGGAGAAAACAAAGCAATGGCATGACAAGAAACTATTGTCGCGGCAATTCATGCCAGGGCAACTAGTTCTCTTATTCAATTATCGGCTAAGACTTTTCCCGGGAAAGCTGAAATCAAGATGGTCGGGACCATTCGAAGTCGTCAAACCATTCTCCCATGGTGATGTGATAATCAAGTCCATCTCTGACAACCATGAATTCAAAGTTAATGGACAAAGATTGAAGCACTACAATGGTGCCCATGTGGAACATAACAAAGAAGTGGTCAACTTAGGAGATGCATGAGCATGCTCCCCCTTTGATATTTTTATTTTTATTTATTTATTTATTTTTCTTTTATTATTTTTATTTTTCGATTATTTTTTTTATTATTTTATTTTTTTGAATTTTTATTTTATTTTTATTATTTATTATTTCCGATTATTATTACTTTTTTAGGATAGATTTTTTTTTCAAGAATCCCTTTATACATCTTTATTTATTTCTTTTATCTTTAATCCTTATTTGATTTGTTTTTGAATTGTAGGAAAAAAAGTTCAAGATAAAGAGGAATTTTAATCCAAGTAGGAAAACATCTTCAACAAGGAAACTAATGGGCTGAATCTAGGGCTTATATAAAGCCTCCAACCCTAATCACAACCCCTTGTCGTCAACTTCTCCCTCACCCTAAACCCTTTTTCGTTTTCCCCTAATCCTAGCCACCTATATTTTCTATAAAACCCATCACCCTTAACCTATTCCTACTTTCTATCTTGCAACTTTTTAGTTTCTTTTCTTTGTTTTTACAAAACTCGCAACCAAGATCATCCATGGCATCCAAGATTAAATTTTTAGTTCATCCAAGTTCCTCCAAAGAACCAAGATACAAGAAGTTTGCTACACCGGTGGTTCAAGAAAGATTTCTGTCCAAGTTTGAAAGCCGGAAGATTCATGAAGAACAAGGCTTTGAATACTCTAACTCTTATCAAGATTTCGGCCTTGAACCATTCATCTTCGAGAGGATTGCACATCAAAAGTGGCAAATCTTTTGCCATCATCCGGAATCGGGTAACATCTCATGGGTAAGAGAATTCTATGCTCACTCACCTAACCCAGATAATCCTTATGTTTTTGTTCGTGACAAGGCCATACTCATAAGTCCCGAAAACGTCAACACCTTTTACGGGCTTTACATTGAGAAGGACGAGCATCAAGCCTTCGTTGATCAAATCACTCCCAAGCAACTCGACAAGGTGCTTCAAGAACTCACTCAACCGGGAACTCATTGGAACGACGGTAAATACAAGGGCACGGTAAATCGCCTTCGGCTTAAACCCGAGGCAAAACTATGGAATAAGTTTGTTAAAACTTCTTTAATGCCCACCACACACAATACTACCGTTGATATACCACGTCTTTTGCTCATACATTCTATTTTGCATAATCGCATCATTAATATTGGAAAAATTATTTGTGATGAGATTTTTGTATGCAGCTCAAAAGATAAGGGTTCTCTTTTCTTCCCTTGCTTAATTTCTAATATTTGCAAGGAGATGCATGTCCCAAGTGATTCCACCGATGAAAAGGCCCTACCCAAGTCTGGTTGGAATCAAGCACTAATCCGAAAGCTAATGGGAGAGGCACCGGGAGATTCTTCAAGGCCTCCAATTGCCACGGCAACTCCTGCCGCCCCGACAATCCATAATGCCCAAGCACCTAACGCCCGGGCAACTCGGCCATCAACCTTGGGACACTTTGAAGCACTTTTGCACCCATTGGCAAGCCACCTAAGGCAAATTAAAGACCGGCAACTAATGTTCATGCGGTACATGAAGGAGCACAACAATGCCATCACCCAAGTCATCCTAGAAAAGTACCCGGACAATTGCGTGCCATTCCCAATCTTTCCTGCCGAGATCCTTGCCCCGGCAACCAATGAAGCAGTCGCCACAGCAACCGCAACAGATGATGCCGCGACAACCTACATCGTGCACGCACAAGCTGATGCCACGGTAACCAACCCTGAAGATGCCACGGCAAACAAAGCTAAAGATATCTCGGCAACCACTGCAAAAGCCAAAGGTAAAACACCTATGCCCGAATCAACTCATACGGAATCATTTTCTGATTTTTCAGATTCGGACGAGTCCTCCATTGCACCAACAAAGACCGCACCAATTGAATCCTCCAAGCGAAAAGCCAATGACATTAATGAAGAGGACGATGAGGACAACCCCGTACGAGGATCGATTCCACCACCGGCAACAAGAAAACAACCATCGCGTTCAAGCAAGAGAATCAAGACACCGACCAAAAAGAAACTAATCATCTACGATGACGAACTCTCGGAGTAAGTCCTCGTATGCATTTTATTTTTTGTTATTTTTATTTTTCTTTCATGCATGCATTGAGGACAACGCCTCACTCGAGTTTGGGGGGGGATTGGTATTAGTAGTTACCATGTTTAGTTACATTCATCTTAAGTATTACATTTAGGATACATAAATTGCTTGCCATGCCTTTAATTGGAACAAAAATTGCTTAGATTTGATGAATATCCGATGATGACTTTGCCAATGCACTTAATTGATAGAATTTTTATTCTAGGATAACCATGGAAAAACTTAGAATTTTACTATGATGCTAAATTTGATGAAACACTGTTGTGGTTTGATTGATTTAAGGAATTCTAGTGAACTTAGGTTGATAATTAACAAATTGGGGGATTAGAATAAAAATTGGATGAATGCTAGAGGTGCCCAAAATTGGCTCTAGCATGTGCTAAAAAAATTAGAATCACTAGAGGTGCCCGAAACTGGCTCTAGTATGTGTTAAAAAAATTGATAGCTAGAGGTGCCCGAAACCGGCTCTAGTCGAATAAATTAACTTAAGAAAACTAAAAACAAAACACTAGAGGTGCCCAAAACAGGCTCTAGTTAAAACATGTTAAAAAAGAACACAATGAAGTAATTTGAAAACCTATTGTTTGCATAGAATCCGAAAAATCAATTTGCACACAACTCCGCTCACACTCACAAGCATTATAGTTTGATTCCGAGTAATTCGTAAGTTTTCCGAAAAATAAAAAGCCAATCATACTTTGTGCCCCGGTTCAGAGAATTGAAATCAAGTTCAAAGCTAAGTTTGTGAAAATTGAAGTCTTGGCAGGTAATTATGAGTTTGCATTGCGTGAGGACAAGCAATAGTTCGAGTTTGGGGGTGTGATAAGTGTTCAAAAGTACTATTTTTTTTACCCTTTTTACTCATATTATTGTTAGACTTAGGCTCATATTAGTTGCATAATTAGCCATTCATGCATTAATCCATGTTTCCTTACATAGCTTGATTACATAACCCAATGTAATAATGCATGAAAAAATAGCAAAAAAGGAAACAAGTCAGTACCGGATAAAATTAATAAATACACAAATAAAAGGACAAATTAAATAAGGTAAACAAACAAAAACAAAAAACCCTATTTATCCCGTCTAAAACACCTAAGGTTATCCGCATAGCTCTAAAGTGGTGGGTTTCTATATGTTCTCTACATGCAGTGTTGGTGCTAAGAGGTACCCGAATTGTCCTTGCTATCCTCTACTAAGAGTAGCAAGGCCACCGATCATCACCCATTATAGGCTCCTTTCAACCGGGTTCAATTCAGGGGGACCCATTCGCTTATGCCTGCACGAAGGAACGATATCCTTACGAAAGCATAAGGTACTCGAGCCTCAAAGGTACTTGCTAGGCCTACACGGGAGAACGATATCTCCACGAAAGCATTAGCATTTTCCCCCCACTTAAAAAACGGGTTTATATGCCAAATTTTAAATGCGTTAAAATAAACACGCAATTACAACCGAATATTAATTTAATAGTCACTTTAATCCGGAACTTCTAATATTATTAAAGCGGTAATTATTTGAAAAAGCTTGACTCTCTTTATTTTGTTAAAAGCAAAAAATTTCCCTAAATGAGTCGCCATCTGTAGCGATGTCCCCATTTCGCTAGAAAACGTTTTTTCGGTGTGTTTGTGATTTTTCGGATATAAAACGTTTATTCCGTGGGGTTTAAAAAACTGCATTTTATCTAAAAATTGGAGTCGCCACTAGCCACTTAGGTAGGCCGGACACCATAAAACCAGAGATTCAAAAAACTTTGAATTTGGGAGTCGGTTACGGATGGGGAAGGATTAGCACCCCCACACCGCCCAAAATTGGTACTTTAATAATTACCGCTTTATTAATATTAGACTTTCCGGATTAAAGTGACGATTAGTTTAAAATTCAGTTATAATTGCGAATAAATTTTAAAGGCCCCGTTATCCGAGAGTAAACGCCCAACCACTATCACTACGCCTGATACTGGCCCCGTTTACACTCGGATAAAAGGGCACCGCATTGACAATTTATATATTTCATTATGCAACCTTAGTGAACAAAATATTAAGCATGGCCAATAATTAAAATACAGTAAATATTCACATAATAAACTATTAATGTAACATAAATAAAATACTAATCTAAAACATACATAAATATAAATTATCCCTACTCGTGACTAAAAACAAACCTAACATGTCACAATTACAAGGCATGGAACACAAACACACATTACAAAAATGTACATATTACAATAAGACACATTGTAACTTACGTAAAATATGGCATTATACATGACCAAGAAAATATACCAACACATAGCCTAAAAGCAAAGAAAACATGCAATACATACTGAAATATAAAGCAGGTTGTGTTCGAGCTAACTCAAATATCAATATAATATGTGTGATACGAATAACCGAACTAATGCATAAAGATACATAATCACCATAAACTTAACACACATATACATGTAAAGATACATAACCGAACCCGTATATGCACTTAGATCTACACTCAGACTCACCCTTTGGCCTAGATCTAAGTAAATACAAAACAAGAAATTTTTTTTGTTTACGTTTGACCAAAATGAAACCAAAAGGGACCTCCCGCTCCCTTCAGTTCACCATGTTCGGCTTCAGAAAGCCGAAAAGGCTTGTCACTGGTGAGGGGAGATCCACAGACGACGAGGGTAATAGCTCTAAATCCCCCCTTTTTTGTTATCACTATATAAATTTTCCTTTATGCATGCAAAGAAGTAAGAAAAAGAGAAGAGCGTTACCACTGAAAACTTGTTGCCTTTTCTGTTATTTTTTTCTTTCCGATTACAACTGGACTGCCTTACAATTACTTGTTTCATACATATATCACTGTCTCCTTGGTTTGGTAAAAAGTAATGTAATCTATTTTTTAGATCTGGACTGACACTGACATAGCCTCTTTTTTGTGTTGTTCTGATATGTCTAAACGCGGTGGTTGAAGCATGGTGGCGGTGTGGGGGAGTTGTCTTCGGCCAGAGGCGTTCTCGGCCGTTGGATCAGATCCGATCTAACAGTCAGGATGGCTTGAAGGATGAACGGCCCAGATGAAACCTCGATCGGTGAAACGGCTCCAGATCGTGACACGTGAGGCTCAGCAGTCGATGGGTTATAGCGTGTGGGACTCACGCACGCGTGGGATATCGAAGAGTCCGTGCGTGGACCGCACGTGCGCGTGGCATTCAAACCGTCCAGACGTGTAGTTCACGCGGCTGGCTAGATATTTACCCTTCCTTGATTGTGGCTGTTGATCCACATTTTGATCCAACGGCTCCTAGTTATCTGCACAAAGATAAAATAATTAGGGTTAAATGGGGTCTTGGGCTTGGGCCAACCGGGCCTTGTATTATTTTTTTTGTAATAATATGGACATTTTAACTTAACTGGGCTTTCTATTATTTTTCCAATTTTGTCCATACATATTAATATATTAATATAATAGTAAATACATATACATACGTACTTACGTATACATACATATAATTGTGATGAAATATGTTCACATGTACATATACTTGATAATAATACATGCAACACTTATTCGTATATATTCAATAATAATAAAGACATTAATAATATACACATGCAAACATATATAGACCTACTCATATACTAACATACATTTGTACGATACTCCTAACATAAATATAACCAGATCATATGTATATTAATAGGTACGTAATACACCATATCAATACATGCATACCCTCACACTTATATCATTATGTAATATACTAACATATACACGCGCACACCTATATGTAATCATGCACTAATATGTTAATATGATACTTAGAGATTAGATAAAAATGAGTGATTACAGTTGCCCCTCTTTGCTTGTTCTCATGGAATGGGAACAAAGCAAAGATTCATAAGGACTCATTTTTATCCGACTTCCCTATTTGTAGCTTCGAAAACACGTGTTCTTCTGGAACTCTCCGCTTTTCCTTAGCTGAATCTTTAGGTTCTTAAGTTCTTCCTATATAGAGCTTTGTCACCTTTCGATCTTGGAGTTATAGGCTCTTTCTTCATAGAACCCTTTACTCTGAAGCCTCGAGTTATGAGTCCTTCCTATATAGAACCTTTCATTCTGAGATGGTGAAGCTTGGAGTTCTTCCTATATAGAACTCTTTGCCTTCAACGCTGGTTTCTCCTATATCAAACCTTCTGCGTCGCTGATGGATTCTTCCGACTGGGAGTTCCTCCTGTATAGAACTGCTAGTCTTCAAACCCTAGAGCTGTAAGTCCTTTCTATATAAAACTTTCAGCTTCTGAAATCTTGGAGCTACGGGTTCTTCCTATATAGAATCTTTTACTCTAAGATAGTGAAGCTCGGAGCCCTTCCTATATAAGACTCTTCACTTTCGGACACAACAGGTTTTCCTATATAACCTTGTGTCATGGGTGAATTCCTTCGGCTGGGAGTTCTTCCTATATAGAACTGTTAGTCTTCACCCTGGAGCCGGAAGCTTTTCCTATATAAAACTTTCAACTTCTGAAATCTTGGAGCTACGGATTCTTCCTATATAGAATCTTTTACTCTAAGACAGTGAAGCTCGGAGCCCTTCCTATATAAGACTCTTCGCTTTCGGACACAACAGGTTTTCCTATATAACCTTGTGTGTCATGGGTGAATTCCTTCGGCTGGGAGTTCTTCCTATATAGAACTGCTAGTCTTCACCCTGGAGCCGGAAGCCTTTCCTATATAAAACTTTCAGCTTCTGAAGCCTCGGAGCAGCGGATTCTTCCTATATAGAACATCTCTCCAGGCGCTTGGAAACATAAGCCTTTTGTATGTAGAACCTTCGTCTTCACATTTGGGATTCACACCACGATGGCCACCGATGTCTCTTTGAATCCATAGATACCTGTCTAAGATAGACCAAAATGCTATGATAAGTGAATTGACATGCTCCTAATCCTAGTGATGCCTGACTATTCATGATGCATGGGTGTCAATATCTTGGTAGGCTTGCTTTAATCCTTATTCAATCTCGTTGTTTACTTTCTCCTTTTTCACGGGCGGCGATACCCCTCTTCACTGTCAGGTTCAACCATTCCAACCATTCTTTTTCTCAATTTACGACTTGGGATTCTAAAGTGCCCTTTCGGGTTTTCGCTTTAGAGTTTTTTTAGGGGTGCCCTTCTGGGTTTTCACCCGGGAGATCTCTCTTGTTATCTCGCATGCTTCCTTTGAATAAGCAGGGCGTACACCATTGGTCATCCTATCCGGTTGTTTGAAGTTTTCCGCCCTCCCTATCAACAGCCGTTATGTAGGGAGCTAGAGGGCGAAGTTAACATCATTTTCTAATCACCTGCATTTTTAAGGTTAGATCACAGTAATGCTCAGAAATCTCTTGTTTTACCATAAGCCTATGTTAGCTTATTTGCCTGAAATTAACAAGAAGGCAAGGAATAGATGCTCAAAAACACGATTTTATTACGATTAAGGGCTTGGGATATCTTAAAAGAGGTATGACACACATGAGAAAGAAGAAAAGTTAAGTATGAAATACAAGATCCCTCATTATCTTCGATATGAATGATATATGATCCTGTCAACCGGCGTAGAATCTTTTGCCTGAAGCTCCCTTCTCACGGTGTTCATAGGGATAACCCTTCTCTTCGGATATCCAACCTTTCAATTTATCCTAGCCGCCCTTTATGGGTTTTCAACTCGGGTCCTCCCTTTGCTTCAAGATGCCTTATTTTGGGTTTTCGCACTGAAGAAGAGCAACAAAATGTACTCCAGCAATGCCATTCTTCACCCTATGGAGGACATTTTGGAGGAACTAGTACCGCGGCCAAGGTTTTACAATCCGGTTTGTATTGGCCAACATTGTACAAAGATGCCCAAGACTTTTACAAGCAATGTGATCGTTGCCAGAGGACGGGCAATATCTCTAGATGACATGAGATGCCACTTCAGAACATCATCGAGGTGGAATTGTTCGATGTGTGGGGGATTGATTTTATGGGACCTTTCCCATCTTCATTCGGCAACCTCTACATCTTACTTGCCATCGACTACGTGTCTAAATGGGTTGAGGCAACTGTAGTTCCCCACAACGATTCCAAGACCGTACAACGATTCTTGCAGAAAAACATATTTACACGGTTTGGGATGCCGAGAGCAATTATCAATGACGAAGGCAAGCATTTTGACAACAGACTAATTGCCCAGATGTTGCAACGCTTCGGCATATCACACAACATCGCCACGGCATATCACCCACAAACCAACGGGCAAGCAAAAATTTTCAACCGGTAATTGAAGGGTATACTCGAGAAAGTTGTAAATCCCTCTAGGAAGAATTTGTCATTAAGACTAGATGACGCACTTTGGGCATATCGCACTGCATTCAAAACACCCTTAGGTATGTCCCCCTTCCGACTTGTCTATGGCAAGACATGCCATCTACCGGTGGAAATCGAACACAAGGCATACTGGGCAATCAAGACCGTGAACATGGATTGGGAAAGTGTCGAACAAAAGCGTTTGTTGGACCTCAATGAGATAGAAGAATTCCGTGCACTCGCCTATAACAATGCACGAATCTACAAGGAGAAAACAAAGCAATGGCATGACAAGAAACTATTGTCGCGGCAATTCATGCCAGGGCAACTAGTTCTCTTATTCAATTATTGGCTAAGACTTTTCCCGGGAAAGCTGAAATCAAGATGGTCGGGACCATTCGAAGTCGTCAAACCATTCTCCCATGGTGATGTGATAATCAAGTCCATCTCTGACAACCATGAATTGAAAGTTAATGGACAAAGATTGAAGCACTACAATGGTGCCCATGTGGAACGTAACAAAGAAGTGGTCAACTTAGGAGATGCATGAGCATGCTCCCCCTTTGATATTTTTATTTTTATTTATTTATTTTTCTTTTATTATTTTTATTTTTCGATTATTTTTTTTATTTTATTTTTTTGAATTTTTATTTTATTTTATTTTTTATTTTTTATTATTTCCGATTATTATTACTTTTTTAGGATATATTTTTTTTTCAAGAATCCCTTTATACATCTTTATTTATTTTCTTTTATCTTTAATCCTTATTTGATTTGTTTTTGAATTGTAGGAAAAAAGTTCAAGATAAAGAGGAATTTTAATCCAAGTAGGAAAACATCTTCAACAAGGAAACTAATGGGCTGAATCTAAGGCTTATATAAAGCCTCCAACCCTAATCACAACCCCTTGTCGTCAACTTCTCCCTCACCCTAAACCCTTTTTCGTTTTCCCCTAATCCCACCCACCTATATTTTCTATAAAACCCATCACCCTTAACCTATTCCTACTTTCTATCTTGCAACTTTTTAGTTTCTTTTCTTTGTTTTTACAAAACTCGCAACCAAGATCATCCATGGCATCCAAGATTAAATTTTTAGTTCATCCAAGTTCCTCCAAAGAACCAAGATACAAGAAGTTTGCTACACCGGTGGTTCAAGAAAGATTTCAGTCCAAGTTTGAAAGCCGGAAGATTCATGAAGAACAAGGCTTTGAATACTCCAACTCTCATCAAGATTTCGGCCTTGAACCATTCATCTTCGAGAGGATTGCACATCAAAAGTGGCAAATCTTTTGCCATCATCCGGAATTGGGTAACATCTCATGGGTAAGAGAATTCTATGCTCACTCACCTAACCCAGATAATCCTTATGTTATTGTTCGTGACAAGGCCATACTCATAAGTCCCGAAAACGTCAACACCTTTTACGGGCTTTACATTGAGAAGGACGAGCATCAAGCCTTCGTTGATCAAATCACTCCCAAGCAACTCGACAAGGTGCTTCAAGAACTCACTCAACCGGGAACTCATTGGAACGACGGTAAATACAAGGGCACGGTAAATCGCCTTCGGCTTAAACCCGAGGCAAAACTATGGAATAAGTTTGTTAAAACTTCTTTAATGCCCACCACACACAATACTACCGTTGATATACCACGTCTTTTGCTCATACATTCTATTTTGCATAATCGCATCAATAATATTGGAAAAATTATTTGTGATGAGATTTTTGTATGCAGCTCAAAAGATAAGGGTTCTCTTTTCTTCCCTTGCTTAATTTCTAATATTTGCAAGGAGATGCATGTCCCAAGTGAGTCCACCGATGAAAAGGCCCTACCCAAGTCTGGCTGGAATCAAGCACTAATCCAAAAGCTAATGGGAGAGGCACCGGGAGATTCTTCAAGGCCTCCAATTGCCACGGCAACACCTGCCGCCCCGGCAATCCATAATGCCCAAGCACCTAACGCCCGGGCAACTCGGCCATCAACCTCGGGACACTTTGAAGCACTTTTGCACCCATTGGCAAGCCACCTAAGGCAAATTAAAGACCGGCAACTAATGTTCATGCGGTACATGAAGGAGCACAACAATGCCATCACCCAAGTCATCCTAGAAAAGTACCCGGACAATTGCGTGCCATTCCCAATCTTTCCTGCCGAGATCCTTGCCCCGGCAACCAATGAAGCAGTCCCCACAGCAACCGCAACAGATGATGCCGCGACAACCTACATCGTGCACGCACAAGCTGATGCCACGGTAACCAACCCTAAAGATGCCACGGCAAACAAAGCTAAAGATATCTCGGCAACCACTGCAAAAGCCAAAGGTAAAACACCTATGCCCGAATCAACTCATACGGAATCATTTTCTGATTTTTCAGATTCGGACGAGTCCTCCATTGCACCAACAAAAACCGCACCAATTGAATCCTCCAAGCGAAAAGCCAATGACATTAATGAAGAGGACGATGAGGACAACCCCGTACGAGGATCGATTCCACCACCGGCAACAAGAAAACAACCATCGCGTTCAAGCAAGAGAATCAAGACACCGACCAAAAAGAAACTAATCATCTACGATGACGAACTCTCGGAGTAAGTCCTCGTATGCATTTTATTTTTTGTTATTTTTATTTTTCTTTCATGCATGCATTGAGGACAATGCCTCACTCGAGTTTGGGGGGGATTGGTATTAGTAGTTACCATGTTTAGTTACATTCATCTTAAGTATTACATTTAGGATACATAAATTGCTTGCCATGCCTTTAATTGGAACAAGAATTGCTTAGATTTGATGAATATCCGATGATGACTTTGCCAATGCACTTAATTGATAGAATTTTTATTCTAGGATAACCATGGAAAAACTTAGAATTTTACTATGATGCTAAATTTGATGAAACACTGTTGTGGTTTGATTGATTTAAGGAATTCTAGTGAACTTAGGTTGATAATTAACAAATTGGGGGATTAGAATAAAAATTGGATGAATGCTAGAGGTGCCCAAAATTGGCTCTAGCATGTGCTAAAAAAAATTAGAATCACTAGAGGTGTCCGAAACTGGCTCTAGTATGTGTTAAAAAAATTGATAGCTAGAGGTGCCCGAAACCGGCTCTAGTCGAATAAATTAACTTAAGAAAACTAAAAACAAAACACTAGAGGTGCCCAAAACAGGCTCTAGTTAAAACATGTTAAAAAAGAACACAATGAAGTAATTTGAAAACTTATTGTTTGCATAGAATCCGAAAAATCAATTTGCACACAACTCCGCTCACACTCACAAGCATTATAGTTTGATTCCGAGTAATTCGTAAGTTTTCCAAAAAATAAAAAGCCAATCATACTTTGTGCCCCGGTTCAGAGAATTGAAATCAAGTTCAAAGCTAAGTTTGAGAAAATTGAAGTCTTGGCAGGGAATTATGAGTTTGCATTGCGTGAGGACAAGCAATAGTTCGAGTTTGGGGGTGTGATAAGTGTTCAAAAGTACTATTTTTTTACCCTTTTTACTCATATTATTGTTAGACTTAGGCTCATATTAGTTGCATAATTAGCCATTCATGCATTAATCCATGTTTCCTTACATAGCTTGATTACATAACCCAATGTAATAATGCATGAAAAAATAGCAAAAAAGGAAACAAGTCAGTACCGGATAAAATTAATAAATACACAAATAAAAGGACAAATTAAGGTAAACAAACAAAAACAAAAAACCCTATTTATCCCGTCTAAAACACCTAAGGTTATCCGCATGGCTCTAAAGGGGTGGGTTTCTATATGTTCTCTACATGCAGTGTTGGTGCTAAGAGGTACCCGAATTGTCCTTGCTATCCTCTACTAAGAGTAGCAAGGCCACCGATCATCACCCATTATAGGCTCCTTTCAACCGGGTTCAATTCAGGGGGACCCATTCGCTTATGCCTGCACGAAGGAACGATATCCTTACGAAAGCATAAGGTACTCGAGCCCCAAAGGTACTTGCTAGGCCTACACGGGAGAACGATATCTCCACGAAAGCATTAGCGTTTTCCCCCCACTTAAAAAACGGGTTTATATGCCAAATTTTAAATGCGTTAAAATAAATACGCAATTACAACCGAATATTAATTTAATAGTCACTTTAATCCGGAACTTCTAATATTATTAAAGCGGTAATTATTTGAAAAAGCTTGACTCTCTTTATTTTGTTAAAAGCAAAAAATTTCCCCAGCGGAGTCGCCATCTGTAGCGATGTCCCCATTTCGCTAGAAAACGTTTTTTCGGTGTGTTTGTGATTTTTCGGATATAAAACGTTTATTCCGTGGGGGTTTAAAAAACTGCATTTTATCTAAAAATTGGAGTCGCCACTAGCCACTTAGGTAGGCCGGACACCATAAAACCAGAGATTCAAAAAACTTTGAATTTGGGAGTCGGTTACGGATGGGGAAGGATTAGCACCCCTACACCGCCCAAAATTGGTACTTTAATAATTACCGCTTTATTAATATTAGACTTTCCGGATTAAAGTGACGATTAGTTTAAAATTCAGTTATAATTGCGAATAAATTTTAAAGGCCCCGTTATCCGAGAGTAAACGCCCAACCACTATCACTACGCCTGATACTGGCCCCGTTTACACTCGGATAAAAGGGCACCGCATTGACAATTTATATATTTCATTATGCAACCTTAGTGAACAAAATATTAAGCATGGCCAATAATTAAAATACAGTAAATATTCACATAATAAACTATTAACAGAACATAAATAAAATACTAATCTAAAACATACATAAATATAAATTATCCCTACTCGTGACTAAAAACAAACCTAACATGTCACAATTACAAGGCATGGAACACAAACACACATTACAAAAATGTACATATTACAATAAGACACATTGTAACTTACGTAAAATATGGCATTATACATGACCAAGAAAATATACCAACACATAGCCTAAAAGCAAAGAAAACATGCAATACATACTGAAATATAAAGCAGGTTGTTTTCGAGCTAACTCAAATATCAATATAATATGTGTGATACGAATAACCGAACTAATGCATAAAGATACATAATCACCATAAACTTAACACACATATACATGTAAATATGAAAATACAAAGCATATATGAGGGATATATGATAAGCCAAAAGGCTACATCAACATACACGATTATAATAAACGAACATGAATATTTACATGGAATCAGGACTGAAATGAAAAGAAATAAACATAAGGAACAGAAATTAAAGGACAATAATATGCGATTTAGGGATGAAAATGCAAGCAGGACCGAACGTGAAAGGACTGAAACTGTAATTGGACCAAGAGGTAGACTCGAAGTGAAAATTTCAAAAACGCGGTGGGACTAGTGAGGTAATTTTGCCATTTAAAAATTGATTGGATTTAATTTAGGGACTGGATTGCAAGATTTTGAAATAAGAGGGGGACCAGATTTGTAAATATCCCCTGCGGCGAGACAAAAACGAAAATATTGAAAACTCGGGGGGACTTATTACGGAATTTCGCCATTTCACAAAATAAAAACACCTATAAAACCCATTTCTTCGGCCCAGACTCAAATTTTCCTCATTTTTTTCATTCGATCCATTTTATAATAAACCCCTTCATTCTTTCATTTCCTCTCAACCATCCCCTGAACCTATGATGAACCCAAAAACCAGCGACTTTCCGCCGTCCCTTCCGCCGCCGGCCGCCGCTAACCGGCGCTGGCGAACTAAAAGAAACACCCAAAACCAACCTTTTTCTAAACCGAACCCGTATATGCACTTAGATCTACACTCAGACTCACCCTTTGGCCTAGATCTAAGTAAATACAAAACAAGAAATTTTTTTTGTTTACGTTTGACCAAAATGAAACCAAAAGGGACCTCCCGCTCCCTTCAGTTTACCATGTTCGGCTTCGGAAAGCCGAAAAGGCTTGTCACTGGTGAGGGGAGATCCACAGACGACGAGGGTAATAGCTCTAAATCCCCCCTTTTTTGTTATCACTATATATATTTTCCTTTATGCATGCAAAGAAGTAAGAAAAAGAGAAGAGCGTTACCACTGAAAACTTGTTGCCTTTTCTGTTATTTTTTTCTTTCCGATTACAACTGGACTGCCTTACAATTACTTGTTTCATACATATATCACTGTCTCTTTGGTTTGGTAACAAGTAATGTAATCTATTTTTTAGATCTGGGCTGACACTGACATAGCCTCTTTTTTGTGTTGTTCTGATATGTCTAAACGCGGTGGTTGAAGCATGGTGGCGGTGTGGGGAAGTTGTCTTCGGCCAGAGGCGTTCTCGGCCGTTGGATCAGATCCGATCTAACGGTCAGGATGGCTTGAAGGATGAACGGCCCAGATGAAACCTCGATCGGTGAAACGGCTCCAGATCGTAACACGTGGGGCTCAGCAGTCGAGGGGTTATAGCGTGTGGGACTCACGCACGCGTGGGATATCGAAGTGTCCGTGCGTGGACCGCACGTGCGCGTGGCATTCGAACCGTCCAGACGTGTAGTTCACGCGGCTGGCTAGATATTTACCCTTCCTTGATTGTGGCCGTTGGATCCACATTTTGATCCAACGACTCCTAGTTATCTGCACAAAGATAAAATAATTAGGGTTAAATGGGGTCTTGGGCTTGGGCCAACCGGGCCTTGTATTATTTTTTTTTGTAATAATATGGACATTTTAACTTAAGTGGGCTTTATATTATTTTTCCAATTTTGTCCATACATATTAATATATTAATATAATAGTAAATACATATACATACGTACTTACGTATACATACATATAATTGTGATGAAATATGTTCACATGTACATATACTTAATAATAATACATGCAACTCTTATTCGTATATATTCAATAATAATAAAGACATTAATAATATACACATGCAAACACATATAGACCTACTCATATACTAACATACATTTGTACGATACTCCTAACATAAATATAACCAGATCATATGTATATTAATAGGTACGTAATACACCATATCAATACATGCATACCCTCACACTTATATCATTATGTAATATACTAACATATACACGCGCACACCTATATGTAATCATGCACTAATATGTTAATATGATACTTAGAGATTAGATAAAAATGAGTGATTACAGTTGCCCCTCTTTGCTTGTTCTCATGGAATGAGAACAAAGCAAAGATTCATAAGCACTCATTTTTATCCGACTTCCCTATTTGTAGCTTCGAAAACACGTGTTCTTCTGGAACTCTCCGCTTTTCCTTAGCTTAATCTTTAGGTTCTTAAGTTCTTCCTATATAGAGCTTTGTCACCTTCCGATCTTGGAGTTATAGGCTTTTTCTTCACAGAACCCTTTACTCTGAAGCCTCGAGTTATGAGTCCTTCCTATATAGAACCTTTCATTCTTAGATGGTGAAGCTTGGAGTTCTTCCTATATAGAACTCTTTGCCTTCATCGCTGGTTTCTCCTATATCAAACCTTCTGCGTCACTGATGGATTCTTCCGACTGGGAGTTCCTCCTGTATAGAACTGCTAGTCTTCAAACCCTAGAGCTGTAAGTCCTTTCTATATAAAACTTTCAGCTTCTGAAATCTTGGAGCTACGGGTTCTTCCTATATAGAATCTTTTACTCTAAGATAGTGAAGCTCGGAGCCCTTCCTATATAAGACTCTTCACTTTCGGACACAACAGGTTTTCCTATATAACCTTGTGTCATGGGTGAATTCCTTCGGTTGGGAGTTCTTCCTATATAGAACTCAAGTAGTCTTCACCACTGAGCCGGAGCTTTTCCTATATAAAACTTTCAACTTCTGAAATCTTGGAGCTACGGATTCTTCCTATATAGAATCTTTTACTCTAAGACAAAGAAGCTCGGAGCCCTTCCTATATAAGACTCTTCGCTTTTCGGACACAACAGGTTTTCCTATATAACCTTGTGTGTCATGGGTGAATTCCTTAGGCTGGGAGTTCTTCCTATATAGAACTGCTAGTCTTCACCCTGGAGCCGGAAGCCTTTCCTATATAAAACTTTCAGCTTCTGAAGCCTCGGAGCGGCGGATTCTTCCTATATAGAACCTCTCTCCAGGCGCTTGGAAACATAAGCCTTTTGTATGTAGAACCTTCGTCTTCACATTTGGGATTCACACCACGATGGCCACCGATGTCTCTTTGAATCCATATATACCTGTCTAAGATAGACCAAAATGCTATGATAAGTGAATTGATATGCTCCTAATCCTAGTGATGCCTGACTATTCATGATGCATGGGTGTCAATATCTTGGTGGGCTTGCTTTAATCCTTATTCGATCTCGTTGTTTACTTTCTCCTTTTTCACGGGCGGCGATACCCCTCTTCACTGTCAGGTTCAACCATTCCAACCATTCTTTTTCTCAATTTACGACTTGGGATTCTAAAGTGCCCTTTCGGGTTTTCGCTTTAGAGTTTTTTTAGGGGTGCCCTTCTGGGTTTTCACCCGGGAGATCTCTCTTGTTATCTCGCATGCTTCCTTTGAATAAGCAGGGCGTACACCATTGGTCATCCTATCCGGTTGTTTGAAGTTTTCCGCCCTCCCTATCAACAGCCGTTATGTAGGGAGCTAGAGGGCGAAGTTAACATCATTTTCTAATCACCTGCATTTTTAAGGTTAGATCACAGTAATGCTCAGAAATCTCTTGTTTTACCATAAGCCTATGTTAGCTTATTTGCCTGAACTTAACAAGAAGGCAAGGAATAGATGCTCAAAAACATGATTTTATTACGATTAAGGGCTTGGGATATCTTAAAAGAGGTATGACACACATGAGAAAGAAGAAAAGTTAAGTATGAAATACAAGATCCCTCATTATCTTCGATATGAATGATATATGATCCTGTCAACCGGCGTAGAATCTTTTGCCTGAAGCTCCCTTTTCACGGTGTTCATAGGGATAACCCTTCTCTTCGGATATCCAACCTTTCAATTTATCCGAGCCGCCCTTTATGGGTTTTCAACTCGGGTCCTCCCTTTGCTTCAAGATGCCCTATTTTGGGTTTTCGCCCTGAGCTCTCCATTGTTGTTATTTTCTTCTTTTTCTTTTCTCTCTTTTTCTTTTTTTCTTCATTTTTTTTCAATCATAGTATTTCTTAACAACATCAAAATTTATAGGGTTTTTCAGCTCGTCCCCATCCATTTCTGTTAAGATTAGGGCTCCTCCTGAGAAGGCCCTTTTTACCACGTACGGCCCTTCCCAGTTGGGCATCCACTTTCCTCGAGAATTTTTCTGAGTCGAGAGGATCTTCTTGAGCAACAGATCCCCCTCTCTGAATTCTATTGGGCGCACCTTTTTGTTGTACGCCTGCATCATCCGCTTTTGGTACATTTGACCATGACAAATGGCCTTTAGTCTCTTTTCATCAATGAGATTTAGCTGGTCAAGTCTGGCCTGCACCAATTCGGCTTCTTCCGATTTTACTTCATTTAAGACCCGGAGAGACGGTATCTCTACCTCGATGGGGAGTACTGCTTCGGTACCATACACCAAGGAGTAGGGTGTTGCCCCTGTTGATGTGCGAACGGACGTCCTATAGGCGAAAAGAGCGAATGGTAACTTCTCATGCCAATCTCTGTAGGTATCCGTCATCTTTGCTATGATCTTCTTTATATTCTTATTTGCTGCTTCCACTGCCCCATTCATTTTAGGACGATAGACTATGGAATTTTGATGTGTTATCTTGAACTGTGTGCACACGTCCGTCATCA
Source organism: Hibiscus mutabilis (assembly GCA_019671005.1). NCBI lineage: Eukaryota > Viridiplantae > Streptophyta > Magnoliopsida > Malvales > Malvaceae > Hibiscus > Hibiscus mutabilis. The sequence continues at coordinate 31,048,229 of CM033739.1, read as the reverse complement.
TTTTGTTATTCAGATTGGAAGCGTTGTCAGTGATGACCCTTTCTGGCAATCTGTATCGACAAATAATCTCCTTTTTTAAGAACTTACATACTGTAGTCCTTGTGATGTTGGCGTAAGACGCTGCCTCTACCCATTTAGTGAAATAGTCTATGGCGACCAAGATAAAACGGTATCCACTGGAAGCTTTCGGATGAATCTGCCTGATGACGTCCATGCCCCACGCCGCAAAAGGCCATGGAGAATTCATGGTGTGTAAAGGCGATGTGGGTGCGTGAATCTTGTCAGCGTAAATTTGGCATTTGTGGCATTTCCTGGCGTAATCAATACAATCTCCCTCCATGGTCAACCAGAAATAGCCATATCTCATTATTTTTCGGGCTATAGACAGCCCGTTGGCGTGCGTTCCACAGAGCCCATCATGTACCTCGGCTAAAATCTCCTTCGCCTCCCGGGCATCCACACATCTCAGCAATGTCTGATCGTGACTTCTCTTGTATAGGATCTTCCTATCTAGGACATATCTTGTTGCCATTTTTCTGAGTGTTTTTCTGTCATTGTCATTTGCCCCTTCTGGATACTTTCGAAGCTTGACATATTGCAAGATGTCATAGTACCATGGGTTTCCATCAATCTCTTCCTGTACATTGCAACAATGAGCAGGCCTTTCAAACGTCTGCATCTTAATGGGCTTCATTTCTGCCCCAGTGTTTGTTTTGAACATGGACGCCAGGGTTGCCAAGGCGTCTGCCATCTAATTTTCTTCTCGGGGAAGGTAATTGAAGCTGACCCTTTCGAACTCCTTGGAGAGCTCTTGAATCAATTCATAATATTTGACCAACTTCGGGTCCCTGGTTTCCCATTCCCCACGCAATTGGTAAATTACTAAGGATGAATCTCCGAATACTCGAAGTTCCTTAACCTTTCTTTCAATAGCTGAGTTTAGTCCCATAACGCAAGCTTCCTATTCAGCTATATTGTTGGTACAGAAGAATTCTAATCTGCTGGTGAAGGGATAATAGACATCCTCAGGAGAAATTAGCACGGCTCCTATCCCATGTCCGAGGGCATTAGAGGCTCCATCGAAGTAAAGCTTCCACGATTTATCATTTGAAACCTCTTCCTCGGTCATAATGCACATCAAGTCCTCGTCTGGGAAATTAAAGTTCAATGCCTCATAATCGTCCGAAGCGCGACTAGCTAGGAAATCTGCTACAACACTTCCCTTTACAGCTTTCTGGCCCACGTATACAATATCGAATTCGAATAAGAACATCTGCCATCGGGCCATCCTTTCTGTTAGTGCTGGCGCTTCCATTAAGAACTTCAGTGGGTCTAACTTGGATATCAACCAAGTAGTATGGTACAACATATACTGCCTAAGCCGCTTGGTAGCCCAAACTAGAGCACAACACAGCTTCTGCACTGGCGGGTACCGCGTTTCGCAATCATTGAATTTCCTGCTTAGGTAATAGATGGCTTGCTCCCTTTTTCTTGACTCATCGTGTTGCCCCAATACGCATCCCATTGAATTCTCAAAAACTGTCAGGTAGAGAATTAATGGTCGATCTGGTACTGGTGCGACTAAAATCGGAGTATTTGTGAGGTACTTTTTGATCTTTTCTAGGGCTCTTTGACATTCTTCATCCCACACACCAGGATTATTCTTTCTAAGAAGTCTGAAGACCAGGTCACATCGGTCGGTTAATTGGGAAATGAAATGAGAGATATAATTTAACCTCCCCAGGAAACCGCAAACTTCCTTTTGAGTGTGGGGTGGTGAGAGATCCTGGATGGCTTTCACTTTATCTGGATCGATCTCAATCCCTCTTCTGCTTACCACGAACCCTAGGAGTTTTCCAGAAGTAACGACGAAGGTACATTTGGAAAGATTGAGCCTCAGCTGGTACTTCCGTAGTCTTCGGAATAGTTTTCTCAAGTTCTGTAGGTGCTCCTCCTCTGTTCGGGACTTGGCAATCATGTCGTGGTATTTCTTTGTGCATCATGTCATGGAAAAGAGTCACCATTGCTCTTTGGTATGTTGCCCCTGCGTTCTTTAGCCCAAAAGGCATCACCCGGTAACAAAAAGTGCCCCACATGGTTATGAACGTAGTTTTCTCCATGTCGTTAGAGTCCATCTTTATCTGGTTGTACCCTGAGAAGCCGTCCATGAATGAAAACAATGAATGTCCTGCAGTGTTGTCAACCAGCGTGTCAATATGTGGTAAGGGGAAGTTGTTTTTAGGGCTGGCTCGGTTTAGATCCCTATAATCTACACACATAAAAACTTTCCCGTCCTTCTTTGGTACTGGTACAATGTTTGTGACCCATTCGGGGTATTTGGCTACCTCCAAGAAACCATCATCAAACTATTTTTTTACTTCTTCTCAGATCTTTAACAACATATATGGTATCATTCTCCGCAATTTTTGCTGTATTGGTTTGCACTCCGGTTTTGTTGGCAATTTGTGCACCACTATATCGGTATTCAACCCTGGCATATCTTGATAAGTCCAGGCGAAAACATCCTTGAATTCCTGAAGTAGGGTTATCAGTTCGTGCTTGGTTTTTGAGGAAATAGTTGTTCCTACTTTTACTTCTTTTCTCTCTTCTTCAGTCCCCAAGTTTACAACTTCTGTTTCTTCTTGGTGGGGCATGATCTGCCTTTCTTCGTTGGCCACCATTCTCTTCAACTCTTCTGGGACCTCACCTTCTATCTCATGATCTTCTTCCTCAATTCCCCCCGAGACCTCAGGGCATTCAAAATTCACTCCAGGATTGGATCCGGTATCATTCATATAGTCAATCATGAGCGACCTGCATTAAATGAGAATTAATTGTATTGGGAAGAAAACGGCTTTATATGAAGGGAATGAACATGAAGAATGCATGAATAAATGAAACTTTGGTCATTCAGGAAAGTGGGGATATTTTTATTTCAATCAAAAAGTTAACATAGGTGCCCTATACAAGAGATCCCCATTGTTTACGGGCAAAAACAAAAGGTTGATTCAGAGCATTACTCTGGTCTATTCCTAAAAATCACGGGTAGATCAATGCAGCTCCAGTTATCGAGTGTTTCCCCGGGACGGCAAGGGCGGATGTTGGTCAACATTTTGCTGCCTCGGTCTTTGCCAGCTATCATGTTGATGTACATCCCTTCAAGTGATTCATTGAATGTCTCCTCCTGGTTGAGTACGTCATTTTCCTTAATTGCCTCTTCAACCTCTTGACCTGGCTGGTAGAATCCTCCAGAGACAAAAGTAGTTTTTAAACTAGGAAAGGACATTGGTCTCCACGGAATGTCTTCTCCTTTAAATCTGGCTTTTCTTTGCTATTCCTTTCTCTTGTATTCCTCTTTTCTCTGTTGGACACTTGGTTTGTAACCCAGCCCAAAACGATCCTTCTTGGTTATCATATTTTTGGCTCTTAGGTTTCATTGTAATTTCTTCCCCAGCCTCTTTCCTACTTTGGCTCCTCGGCCCAAAGTTTCTGCGACGGTCATCTTGGTACAATTAGATAACCTGGGATAGGGGATCCGACTTCCCTCCGAAGCGAACGTGGCATTCACTAGTTCTAATGCTCAGAACGAGCATTCTGCAGCATCTTCGTCATTTTGAATATAGGGGGCGTCCGATGTCACAGAAGCAACAATTTCCTGCTCGGCCTCTACTGTGACCAATTTGCCTTCGACTACAAATTTTAATTTCTGATGCAATGATGAGGGGACAACTCCTGCGGAGTGTATCCATGACCTTCCCAATAAGCAGCTGTAAGATGGTTTTATGTCCATTACCACAAAATCGATCACATACTTAGTCGGTCCGATTAATAGAGGCACCTCAATTTTCCCCATTGTTCCTCTTTGCGTACCGTCAAAGGCTCTTACTGAATTGTGGCAGGGCTTTAGGTGAGAACCATCTATTGGTAGTTTCTGCAGGGTCACCATAGGCAGGACGTTCAATGCTGACCCGTTGTCAATCAGTACGCCAGGTACTACATAGCCTTTGCAGTGAGTTGTGATGTTAAGGGCTTTGGTGGACCCCATTCCTCCCTCGGGGATCTCATCATCACTGAATGTTATATGATTATAGGCAGTGATATGCCCCACTATCTTTTCCAGGTTTGTCACAGAAATATCCTGGGGCACAAAAGTTTGATTTAGTACTTTTAATAGCGTCTCCCGGTGCTTTTCTGAACTCAAGAGTAATTCCAGTACTGTGATCCTAGCCGGTTGCTTTCATAGTTGTTCCACTACATTGTACTTGCTATGTCTCAAGAACTTCAGAAATTCTTTGTCCTGGGACTTAGTTACCGGCTCATTCATCTTTGGGGGAGGTTCTTCTCCAAATATCTGCGTGGGGCTAACTGCTGTATTCTTTCCCTTATCTGTTTCAGCTGCTTTCAAAGCCTTAGAGGAATAACATATGCCGCTCCTTGTTAAATGGCCCGCCTCACCAACATTTACATCGCTCTGGCTTTGTTGGTCTTTTAGCGTAGGCTCTTTTACCTGACCATGTTCTGGTTTTTCTGGCGTGGTCACATTTATAGCATAATTCCAGGGGTTTGCTGCATATCCTTGAATGGGAAAGGGGATGGTGCTGAAATAATGATCCTGGGACTTATCTTGTTAGTTTCTCCTTGGGAGGCACCTGCATTCCCTGGCCTGGGAGAGATGATAAAAGGTCTATCCTTCCCGTATTTAGATTTGGGGCTATCCGTCATATGTACGTCCGACCCCTTCTTTCCCACGGGCTCCTCGAAGAATTCTATTTGCTTTTCATTCATCAATTGTTGTACCAATCTCTTGAACTCATCACACTCTTAGATGTCATGCCCTTCATTCTAGTGGAATTCGCAATACACTCCACATCCCTTCTGCCTTATTATCATGCCTTTGTCGATCACACGGGCCATGCATAACTGTTGAAATACCCACCGTAAAGGAGATTTGATTTTTGACGCATCATCCTTAATCCTCCTGGTAAAGTATTCTTCAATAACATTTACTCCTCTGCTCCCATGATTAGGCAGCGGGTTAGTAGCTACACTTGGTTCTTCAAACTTCAATATCCCAGAATCGATTAAATTCTGCACAAGTTTTTTGAAGGCAAGGCAGTTCTCAGTGGGATGTCCAGGGGCACCGCCGTGATAGTCGCAATGCGTGTTCGGATTATACCAAGAAGGGAAGGGCGGCTTGAAAGGAGTAACGATGTATGGACGGACCAGGTCCGCTTCATACAACTAGGAATAAAGCTCCATGTACGAAACAGGTAGGGGAGTGAAAGTTTTCCTCTCTTTCTCTTTTCTGGAGATTCTTTCCTCTCTTTGATTCGACTTTTGTGTTTTTCCCACAGGTGCTTGTGGCTGTGAGACTGTGAAGTTCTTCGGGGTGGTGTAAGTGCTGGTGGCGTTTACTTCATTCCTCTTGTTATATTTCCGAGACCCTTCCCCGCTATCAATTCTACAACTCTTAATTGCTAATTCAAGGGACTCCCCAGTCTTGATTAAGTCAGCAAAACACTGTGTTGTGGTATTAATGAGGCGATCAAAGAGTGCCCCTTTCAAAGTATTAACAAATAACGACGTAATTTCATGTTCCAAGAGGGGTGGCTGAATTTGGGCGGCCACTTCCTGCCACCTTTGCGCGTATTGCCGTAGACTTTCGTTGGACTTCTTCCCCATATTTTCAAATATAATTCTACTGGGGGTCATATCTGTTACATGCTTATATTGCTCAGTAAATGCTCTTGACAGATCTTTCCATGTCTTAACATTTACCTTGCTCAACTGGGTGTACCACCGTAACGCTGCTCCAGTTAGGCTATCCTGGAAACAATGGATCAGCAGCTTTTCGTCCTTACGGTAGGCCGCCATCTTTCGACAGTACATTGTTATGTGTGCGGAAGGACACGTGGTTCCATCGTATTTGTCGAACTCTGGTGTTTTAAATTTTGGCGGTAGGACAAGATCGGACACCAGACTTAAGTCGCTAGCGTCATTTCCTGATTCTTCCATAGATTGTATCGTTTTAAATTTTCCTCCATGAGGCGAAACCTCTCCTCCCACTTTTCTCTACCTCTGTCCTGATCCTTTCGACCATATTCAGGTATGGCACCTCCTCTTCATAGAGCGCTTCAGTGTCGAGGGGTTGAGTTTCAGGTACCCCTATCTGAAGGCTAGCTGATATTCCTGCAGGGTCGATATACACCTTTCTAGCTGGGTTTGGCGCAGTTGGTTGAACCTTGTAGTGAACTGAGGTACCCTCTGGTTCTTGAACGGTTTCTCCTTCCACTCTTTTTCCAAGACTCTTAGCCAACAATACGGTTATGTCGGATACTATCGATGCTTGCGACTGAGCAATCTGGTCATTGAGGCTTCTTTGAGCCTCTTCAAGCCTAGCCTCGAGCTCTCTTTGTCCCTTTTCTAGACTGATTATCCTGTCTTCCATGAGCTTGCTTTGTAATCGGGTAAGGTATGGATGATGAATGATTGCGGGTTAGCTTCTATTTTCACACACACACTCTGAAACAATATTCACAACATTAATATGGTTGCAAGAAAGATAAATGCATGTATAATGATGCGAATGTCATGATGCAATGCAAGAATGTATGCAGATAAGGTACTGATTCCGCTGGTAATCACCCTTTTGAACTACTTCCACGGGAATTAAAGGGTTTAAATTACAACAGAGTTCGTATTACAAAATGAAGATTCCTAATACAAAAGAGCTAAATACAACACAAAGCCCTATAGATAAGCCCTAGCTCTATCTCCTAATTTTCCAATTGCCCTGAGCAACTTGATGAACCTAGGAGCTTCTTCCATTTCTGGGACTATGAAAGGTCAGAGTTTTTCGGCCTCGACGGCCAAATCATTCACATGCATGGCGACTCGCTGTATGTCCACCATCAAGTTTTCGTAATATTGGTCTCTATCCTGTACCATCCGGGCAGCATCACGCAGTCTCCTTTGCCAATAAGTGTCCCTTCCAGCTGTAGCCTCCTCAAATACAATAATTCTTTCCTTATAATCTTCAACAGTTGCTTCAAGGGACTTAATTCGGGCTCTTAACATGCCTACTTCGCGCTCTCTTTCTTGTAGCTCAGTGAATCTATTTCTCTGGCAGTACGTTCGAAGGGAGTGTTTTACCTCTACCACCTTTTCTGTCAATTCGTTATTTTGACTTCGGCTTTGATCCAGACTTTGAATAGTATCATCGTACAACTTTTGCAATTTTAATAGTCTATTCCGGCTACTCATGGACTTTCTCTTCCATACGGCGACGTTTTCCCTCTCATGATTAACTGCTTGTTTTCCTTTGCTGATTTCTTGCCTGAGTCTTTCCTTTTCTTGGTCAATGACCTTCTTGGAGGACCGTTTTTCTTCCTCTATAGCCAATCGACAGCTTTCTATCTTCTTTTCGATCGCTCTCTTGCTAATTTCTCGTTCTTCTTCCACCAAACGGATACCATTCATTCATTCTTTTTCCACAGCTATGAATTGCCTTCGGCCGGCTTTCTGTATTTTTGCTTGTAGTAGAAGGGCATCTTTTTGATAAAGAGCGTTCTTGTTGCTCAAATCTGCATTTAATTTCTTCAACTGCCTAATGATCCTGTCCCGCTTGTCAACCTCTAAGCTTGCCTTATAGAGCTCGCTCGGATGTTGAGTCTGTTGGATGTCCATTTTCTTTTTAATTTCTTCGAGTTCATTCTGTAAGATATCGGCTTCAGATGGCACCACCCTTGTAAGCTCTTCAAGTGACAACACAGGTCCTTGATCAGATTCGGGAATCATATCGTTTACCCTCAAACGTCTCCAAAGATCGTAGTCTGGGGTGGTCATGTACTCGGTGTCTCCTTCCACCCTAATCCGGTAACAATGGTCCCAAGCCCTTATGATAGTCTGACCTTTCTCTTTGAACTCTCCTTTGAAAAGAAATTCAGTTCGGCTTAACCCGACGGTGTTGGGAATGAACTGTCGTGATCCAAATTGTCGGGACACCAGAAGCGAAACACAAGCAATCCCTCCATGCAGTCCCAACATCATCAGCCAATTGAAATCATCAAAACTATATAAAAAGTAATTAACTCTACCGAGCCATGGGACCCTCCATACTATGTCCTCGCCTTGGATGTTCCTGAAGAAACTAGCCCATTTTCTTGTTTTCAAGTCCTCTCGCCACTCTTTTGTTAAGTATTCCCGTAAAGGTGAAAAACCTTGGAAGGATATCCCCGGTAGAACCCTCGTCGGCGTCTTCCACATGTGGCTCTAAATCCATACCTGTAACAGTTGTGCGCATCCTCAAAAATGCCCTTCTTCGTGCATCCGACTGGCATTTAAAGAAATAAAGGTCTCCGCCAAAATAGCTGGTACTGGGTTTGCTCACCGTTTTATCCGCTCAAACAAATCTAGAATGGCCACATCAATGTTTCACAGGATTCTTGGAAAGATCACCAATCCATATATTCCCAAGGCAAGCATGTCTAACTTTTTCTCCTCATCCGGATGTGCAGGTAGGATGTCTCGAATGTTTTCCCATGCGAATACTGTACTATCTCCTCGAAGTCAGATCAAGCCATTAACCCAATCGTCGCTCATTCCGGTAAAGGTTTTGAGCTTGGAAGTGTAATTCTGATTCCTCGGAGGTTTTGCGTAGATCCAATCTTCCTGAACATTTTTATGATTAAGAAGAGCGGTGTATTCTTCTACTGTGGGCATCATGTCCTGTCCATTGAAGGTGAAGCAGAAAAAGGCAGGATTCCAGAACTGAAAAATGGCTCGGAGTAGGGGCTGTTGACCCGGATGTACATCAACTGTGCAATGTCACCATAACTATCACGGAACCTATCTTGTAATCTCTGGTCCCATTCTTCCCAGATACTTTGAAGATCCCCTAAGTTGTTCTGTTGAAGACTCACATAGGTGTACCACGCGCTCACTTGGTAAACTGTCCCCTTGGGCCTTCTGGTTGACTTATGACCAATGTCTAACAGACAAGTTGAGTTCCTCTTTTCTAAGACACCTTTTTTCCATGGTGAAAGACTTTCTGATCGGGTAAACCACTTGATCCAGTACCTTTATGTAATGCGAATGTAATAATGCATGAAAAAATAGCAAAAAAGGAAACAAGTCAGTACCGGATAAAATTAATAAATACACAAATAAAAGGACAAATTAAATAAGGTAAACAAACAAAAACAAAAAACCCTATTTATCCTGTCTAAAACACCTAAGGTTATCCTCATGGCTCTAAAGGGGTGGGTTTCTATATGTTCTCTACATGCAGTGTTGGTGCTAAGAGGTACCCGAATTGTCCTTGCTGTCCTCTACTAAGAGTAGCAAGGCCACCGATCATCACCCATTATAGGCTCCTTTCAACCGGGTTCAATTCAGGGGGACCCATTCGCTTATGCCTGAACGAAGGAACGATATCCTTACGAAAGCATAAGGTACTCGAGCCCCAAAGGTACTTGCTAGGCCTACACGGGAGAACGATATCTCCACGAAAGCATTAGCGTTTTCCCCCCACTTAAAAAACGGGTTTATATGCCAAATTTTAAATGCGTTAAAATAAACGCGCAATTACAACCGAATATTAATTTAATAGTCACTTTAATCCGGAACTTCTAATATTATCAAAGCGGTAATTATTTGAAAAAGCTTGACTCTCTTTATTTTGTTAAAAACAAAAAATTTCCCCAGCGGAGTCGCCATCTGTAGCGATGTCCCCGTTTCGCTAAAAAACGTTTTTTCGGTGTGTTTGTGATTTTTCGGATATAAAACGTTTATTCCGTGGGGTTTAAAAAACCGCATTTTATCTAAAAATTGGAGTCGCCACCGGCCACTTAGGTAGGCCGGACACCATAAAACCAGAGATTCAAAAAACTTTGAATTCGGGAGTCGGTTACAGATGGGGAAGGATTAGCACCCCCACACCGCCCAAAATTGGTACTTTAATAATTACCGCTTTATTAATATTAGACTTTTCGGATTAAAGTGACAATTAGTTTAAAATTTGGTTATAATTGCGAATAAATTTTAAAGGCCCCGTTATCCGAGAGTAAACGCCCAACCACTATCACTACGCCTGATACTGGCCCCGTTTACACTCGGATAAAAGGGCACCGCATTGACAATTTATATATTTCATTATGCAAACTTAGTGAACAAAATATTAAGCATGGCCAATAATTAAAATACAATAAATATTCACATAATAAACTATTAACAGAACATAAATAAAATACTAATCTAAAACATACATGAATATAAATTATCCCTACTCGTGACTAAAAACAAACCTAACATGTCACAATTACAAGGCATGGAACACAAACACACATTAAAAAAATGTACATATTACAATAAGACACATTGTAACATACGTAAAATATGGCATTATACATGACCAAGAAAATATACCAACACATAGCCTAAAAGCAAAGAAAACATGCAATACATACTGAAATATTAAGCAGGTTGTGTTCGAGCTAACTCAAATATCAATATAATATGTGTGATACGAATAACCGAACAAATGCATAAAGATACATAATCACCATAAACTTAACACACATATACATGTAAATATGAAAATACAAAGCATATATGAGGGATATATGATAAGGCAAAAGGCTACATCAACATACACGATTATAATAAACGAACATGAATATTTACATGGAATCAGGACTGAAATGAAAAGAAATAAAGATAAGAAACAGAAATTAAAGGACAATAATATGCGATTTAGGGACGAAAATGCAAGCACGACCGTACTTGAAAGGACTGAAACTGTAATTGGACCAAGGGGCAGACTCGAAGTGAAAATTTCAAAAATGCGGTGGGACTAGTGAGGTAATTTTGCCATTTAAAAACTGATTCGATTTAATTTAGGGACTGGATTGCAAGATTTTGAAATAAGAGGGGGACCAGAGTTGTAAATATCCCCTACGGCGAGACAAAAACGAAAATATCGAAAATGCGGGGGGACTTATAACGGAATTTAGCCATTTCACAAAATAAAAACACCTATAAAACCCATTTCTTCGGCCCAGACTCAAATTTTCCTCATTTTTTTCATTCGATCCGTTTTATAATGAACCCCTGAACCTGTGATGAACCCAAAAACCGATGAATTTTTGTCGTCCCTTCCGCCGTCGGCCGCCGCTAACCGGCGCCGGCGAACTAAAAGAAACACCCAAAGCCAACCTTTTTCTAAACCGAACCCGTATATGCACTTAGATCTACGCTCAGACTCACCCTTTGGCCTAGATCTAAGTAAATACAAAACAAGAAAATTTTTTTGTTTACATTTGACCAAAATGAAACCAAAAGGGACCTCCCGCTCCCTTCAGTTCACCATGTTCGGCTTCGGAAAGCCGAAGAGGCTTGTCACTGGTGAGGGGAGATCCACAGACGATGAGGGTAATAGCTCTAAATCCCCCTTTTTTATCACTACGTATATTTTCCTTTATGCATGCAAAGAAGTAAGAAAAAGAGAAGAGCGTTACCACTGAAAACTTGTTGCCTTTTTTGTTATTTTTTTCTTTCCGATTACAACTGGACTGCCTTACAATTACTTGTTTCATACATATTGTAATCACTCATTTTTGTCCGTGTTTTAGTATTTTTAGTATTGTTGTAATAGTAATATTGTTAATATAAAATTTTAAATATATATATGTATTAAAAAAATTTATGTGGTTTAGGGTTGTCCACGTCACCCCCTTTAACCACCCCATTGCCTATATAAAGGCATGGGGTGGAGGGGTAATTGAACGGGAATTGAAATTGGGAAGCATGAAAATTGGCATGGGGCTTTGGCCAAATAAGGGAGCTTAGCTCCCGGCTAGCCTAGGACCGGGACAGTGTTCTCGGTCCTAGTCGGTTCGATCGGGGTCCTATTTTAGGTCCGATCTAGTTAATATTTTTAGAGAGGTCGTGGTAGATCTCGGTGGGATTCAGTCGGGGTTCGTCATTCGAACTCCTATTTAGGTATATTTTCTTTCCTTTTTATTTATGTTGTAATTTTTATGATTTAATGAATTAGTAGTTAATTTAAAATTGTGTTTTTAATTTGTATGTTTATCTATGTTTTAGATTAGTATGTTTTAAATTTATGTTTTATATTAATATTTTACTTATGTTAGATTTATTGTTATTTATGAGTTAAATTAATATTTATGCATGTATGTTTTAGATTAGTATTTTATTTATGTTAGATTTGTTTTTATTTATGTGTTAAATTAATAGTTATGTACGTATGCTTTAGATTAGTATTTTATTTATGTTATATTAGTATTTTATTATGTTAGTATTTATTTATATTTTTATCGCAATGTATTTATTTATATTTGCCGTGTTTTTTTAGTTTGCATAACGAACATATATTTTGTCAATGCGGTGCCCTTTTATTCGAGCGTAAGCGGGGCCAGTATCAGGCGCAGTGATAGTGGTGGGGCGTTTACTCTCGAATAACGGGGCCTTTAAAATCTACTCGCATTTATAACCGAATTTCAATCTAATCATCACTTTAATCTGGAAAGCTTAATATTAATAAAGCGGTAATTATTAAAGTACCAATTTTGGGCGGTGTGGGGGTGCTAATCCTTCCCCATCCGTAACTGACTCCAGAACCCGATATTTCAAAATCTCTGGTTTTCTTCGGTATCCGGTCCACCTTGAGTGGCCGATGGCGACTCCATTTTTAAATAAAACACTGGTTTTATAAAACCCCACGCGGAAGAAAATTTTTCCAAATAAAAAAAACACTTTCATTTTTAGCGAGAAAAAACATCGCTATAGATGGCGACTCCGCTGGGGACATTTTTGTTTTTCAAAAACAAATGAGAGTCGAGCTTTTTCAAATAATTACCGCTTTATTAATATCGGAAATTCTGGATTAAAGTGAATATTAAACTAACATTCGGTTATAATTGCGCGTTTGTTTTAACGCATTTAAAATATGGCATATAAACCCATTTTTTTTTAAGTGTGGGGAAAACGCTAATGCTTTCGTGGAGATATCATTCTCCCGTATGGGCCTAGCAAGTACCTTCGGGGCTCGATTACCTTATACTTTCGTGAGGATATCGTTCCTTCATATGGGTATAAGCGAATGGGTCCCCCTGAATTGAACCCGGTTGAAAGGAGCCTATAATGGGTGATGACCGGGGGCCTTGCTACTCTTAGTAGAGGACAGCAAGGACAATTCGGGTACCTCTTAGCACCAAAACTGCATATAGTGAGCCGTAAGAGCCAACCCTTTAGAGCCATGTGAAACTCTGCCCGATTAGTGGTCACCCTATTTAGGCTCTGGTGCCTTATTTATTGTTTATGTACAAATTTTATTACTCTATTTTTGTTTGTTATATTTAATCGTTTTATTTGGTACTAACTCGTTTCATTTTATTCTCATCGCATTGATTTCACCTGCATCATTGCACAACATCATCACAATCTTAATTTTGCATTGCATCGATTTAGAACACATTTTGCATGCATTCATTTTCAGAATAATAAAACTAATCCTCGGGTTGCCCCATTAAATACAACGAAGATGGTCAATCTAGCACCTTACAAAGCCTCTTACAAAAGTTTGGTCTTGGGGCATGTCCAAAAGCGCCTCCACATCTTTTACAAATAGTGTGCCTCTAACAAGGTCCCAATCCGGGGGTATTCTTTGCCAAGGTTCAGCCTTCATTGTCGAGTCAAACTCTTGCATCTTTGACCACAGTTTGCAAAACTGCACCTAATCCAAAATAATAATAATAATAATAATGAGCTGCCATGAACCAACACAATTTATAAACCCAACCTAGGGGGCAACAGAATCAGCACTTAAAGTGTCAACTTCAAGAGCAATTTCAGACGATGGCATAAGAACGAACAAAATGTTGGGGCATGCACCCAGATGGATGATCAAACCCAAGAAGAGGTTAGGGCACCGTCATATGCAAAAGACTAAGATCCTGACAGGACCAGTGAGGAGTCAGGGGCATCCCATTGAGGGCCAGAAAAATCATATCACATTCATGCATTTAGTTGCATTCATCATTTTTGCGTACATCTATGTTCAGTGCATACACCAAAGTCACCATGCATTTAGGCATAAAATTCATGCATTTTTGCTAACAAAAAGGTTCAAAAAGAGACCGAACATCCTCAGCCGTGGGGGCAACAACACGACAGCCAACCTTAGTCTTAGAGGAGGCCAAACACAAAGAGGATGCTGAAACATCAATAAAAGGTAACAGTGACAAATTTTGTGAACATTTACTGATTAATGTTTTTTCATTTTTAGGTCATACCTCTCCGCCAATAGAGCAACAGAAGTAGCATTTTCAGATCTTGCCTTCGTCATTGTTGATAGGCCGACAATTTTCAGATTCTGCTTTACCGCTGATGGTGCAACAATATAGACATCCTGAAGATCTCGTTTCTCCGTTGATGGTGCAACAGATTCGAACCTTTCCCCAAGCAGATCAAATTTTTATTCAAGTCTTGTTTCTCCGCTGATGGTGCAACCAGACCTAATTTTCCTCAAGTCTTACTTCTTTGTATAGTTCAAGAAAAAAGAAAAATTACCAAAAAAAGAGAATTGAAAAATTTTGAAAAAAGAAAGAAGGAAAAAAAAGAGAAAAAAATAAAAAAAATCAATCAAGAATCAAAAATAAAAAAAATCAAAATTTGAAAAAAATCAAATCAAAAGAAAATTTATCAACTTTCATTATCCGATCCAGTCCTCCGCTGATGGAGTGGCCGGGTCCAAGCTCCTGTCGCCCTCAGATTCTGCTCTCCGCTGATGGTGTAGCCGGTTCCAGGTCGTCATTGTCCAATCCGGTTTTCCGCTAATGGAGTGGCCGGGTACAAGCTCCCGTCGTCCTCAGATCCTGCTCTCTGCTGATGGTGTAGCCGGTTCTAGGTCGTCATTGTCCAATCTGGTCCTCCGCTGATGGAGTGGTCGGGTCCAAGCTCTCTTCGCCCTCAGATCCTGCTCTCCGTTGATGGTATAGCCGGTTCCAAGTCGTCATTGTCCAATCCAGTCCTTCGCTGATGGAGTGACCGGGTCCAAGCTATCGTTGTCTTCTGATCCTGCTCTCCGCTGATGGTGTAGCCGGTTTTAGGTCATCATTATCAAATCTTGCTCTCCCTTGATGGAGTTGCTAGGTCCAAGCTCTCGTCGCCCTCAAATCCTGCTCTCCGCTGATGGTGTAGCCGGTTCCAGGTCGTCATTGTCCAATCCAGTCGTCCGCTGATGGAGTGACCGGGTCCAAGCTCCCGTCGTCCTCTGATCCTGCTCTCCGCTGATGGTGTAGCCGATTCCAGGTCGTCATTGTCCAATCCAGTCCTCCGCTGATGGAGTGACCGGGTCCAAGCTCCCGTCGTCCTCTGATCCTGCTCTCCGCTGATGGTGTAGCCAGTTCCAGGTCGTAATTGTTCAATCCAGTCCTCCGCTGATAGAGTGACCGGGTCCAAGCTCTCGTCGTCCTCTGATCCTGCTCTTTGCTGATGGTGTAGCCGGTTCCAGGTCGTCATTGTCCAATCCAGTCCTCCACTGATGGAGTGACCGGGTCCAAGCTCCCGTCGTCCTCTGATCCTACTCTCCGCTGATGGTGTAGCCGGTTCCAGGTCGTAATTGTCTAATCCAGTCCTCCGCTGATGGAGTGACCGGGTCCAAGTTCCCGTCGTCCTCTGATCCTGCTCTCCGTTGATGGTGTAACTAGTTCCAGGTCATCATTATCCGATCCAGTCCTCCGCTGATGGAGTGGCTAGGTCCAGTTGTTGTTGTCCTACTTATCCGCTAATGGTGTAGTAGGGTTCCAGTTAATATTTCTGTTTCTCCGTTGATAGATCCAACTTTACTGTATTTCAAGTTTTCTTTATTAATGTTGTAGCTAGAAAACAAATCAAAAAAAAAGAAAAAAGAAAAAGAAAAAAGAAAAAGAAAAAAGAAAAAGAAAAAATCAAAAATCAAAAAAATCAAAAAAATCAAAAAAATCAAAAAGAGCTTTCAACCAAATTCTGATCATGCCTCTCCGTCAGAGTCGTAGCTTGATCACAAAAAAAGAACAACTATCCGATCCTGCCTCTTCGTCGGTGTCGTGGCTAGATCAAATCTTCAGACCTTGCCTCTTCGTCGGTGTTGTAGCTTGGTCAAATCTAACTTTCGGTTCTGCCTCTTCGTCGGTGTTGTAGCTGAACCAAATTCACTAACTTCCGATCTTGCCTTTTCGTCAGTGTTGTAGCTAGACCAAATTCACTAACTCTTGATCCTGCCTCTTCGTCGGTGTTGTAGCTGGATCAACATTACTAACTTTAGACCATGCCTCTTCGTCGGTGTTGTAGCTTGGTCAAAATTCACCAACTTTCAAGTTTTAAGAAAAAATCAAAAAAAAAGAGAAAAAAGAAAAAAAAAGAGGAAAAAAATAAGAGAAAATGAAAAATGAAAAAGAAACAAAAGCAGAGAAAAAAGAAACAAAAAAGAGAGAAAAAAGAGAAAAGTTGTCTGATCCTGCCTCTTCGTCAGAGTTGTAGCTGGATCAGACATCATAACTTTCATCCATCGATCTTGCCTCCTCATCAGTGTTGCAGCTGGATCGAATTTTGTAGACCCTGTCTCTTCGTCGGTGTTGCAGCTGGATCAAACTCTCTTTAGGTATTAGCTTATTATGAAGAATGTAGCAAGTGGAACTCGGTTTGGCTTCCCCAACAAACAACCCCTATTTTGAAGGCTTTGCTTCCCTAAAGTGACAAGATAGATCAATCAAGACAAGAAAAAAGACCTACGCCGAAAAGAAAGAAGATCTACCAAAGAAGGAAGACACGCGTCAAAAGGGGAGAAGTTCATCCAGATAAGACAAAAATGAGTGCTTTTGATCTTTGCTTTGTTCTCGTTTCACAAGAACAAGCAAAGAGGGGCAACTATAATCACTCATTTTTGTCTGGGTTTTAGTATTTTTAGTATTGTTGTAATAGTAATATTATTAATATAAAAATTAAAATAAAAAAATATGTATTAAAAAAAGAATTTATGTGGTTTAGAGTTGTCCACGTCACCCCCTTTAACCACCCCATTGCCTATATAAAGGCATGGGGTGGAGGGGTAATTGAACGGGAATTGAAGGAGAATTGAAATTAGGAAGCATGAAAATCGACAGGGGGCTTTGGCTAAATAAGGGAGCTTAGCTCCCAGCTAGCCCAGGACCGGGACAGTGTTCGCGGTCCTAGTCGGTTCGATCGGGGTCCTATTTTAGGTCCGATCGAGTTAATATTTTTGGAGAGGTCGTGGTAGATCTCGGTGGGGTTCAGTCGGGGTTCGTCATTCGAACTCCTATTTAGGTATATTTTCTTTCATTTTTATTTATGTTGTAATTTTTATGATTTAATGAATTAGTAGTTAATTTAAAATTGTGTTTTTAATTTGTATGTTTATCTATGTTTTAGATTAGTATGTTTTAAATTTATGTTTTATATTAATATTTTACTTATGTTAGATTTATTTTTATTTATGAGTTAAATTAATATTTATGCATGTATGTTTTAGATTAGTATTTTATTTATGTTAGATTTATTTTTATTTATGTGTTAAATTAATAGTTATGTATGTATGTTTTAGATTAGTATTTTATTTATGTTATATTAGTATTTTATTATGTTAATATTTATTTATATTTTTATCGCAATGTATTTATTTATATTTGCCATGTTTTTTAAGTTTGCATAACGAACATATATTTTGTCAATGCGGTGCCCTTTTATTCGAGCGTAAGTGGGGCCAGTATCAGGCGCAGTGATAGTGGTGGGGCGTTTACTCTCGAATAACGGGGCCTTTAAAATCTACTCGCATTTATAACCGAATTTCAATCTAATCGTCAGTTTAATCCGGAAAGTTTAATATTAATAAAGTGGTAATTATTAAAGTACCAATTTTGGGCGGTGTAGGGGTGCTAATCCTTCCCCATCCGTAACTGACTCCCGAACCCGATATTTCAAAATCTCTGGTTTTCTACGGTGTCCGGTCCACCTTGAGTGGCCGGTGGCGACTCCATTTTTAAATAAAACACGGGTTTTATAAAACCCCACGCGGAAGAAAATTTTTCCAAATAAAAAAAAAACACTTTCATTTTTAGCGAGAAAAAACATCGCTACACATATATCACTGTCTCTTTGGTTTGGTAACAAGTAATGTAATCTATTTTTTAGATCTGGACTGACACTGACATAGCCTCTTTTTTTGTGTTGTTCTGATATGTCTGAACGCGGTGGTTGGAGACCGGCATGGTGGAAGCATGGTGGCGGTATGGGGATGGCTTGAAGGATGAACGGCCCAGATGAAACCTCGATCGGTGAAACGGCTCCAGATCATGACACGTGGGGCTCAGCAGTCGAGGGGTTATAGCGTGTGGGACTCACGCACGCGTGGGATATCGAAGAGTCCGCACGTGGCATTCAAACCGTCCAGACGTGTAGTTCACGCGGCTGGCTAGATATTTACCCTTCCTTGATCGTGGCCGTTGGATCCACATTTTGATCCAACGGCTCCTAGTTATCTGCACAAAGATAAAATAATTAGGGTTAAATGGGGTCTTGGGCTTGGGCCAACCGGGCCTTGTATTATTTTTTTTGTAGTAATATGGACATTTTAATTTAAGTGGGCTTTCTATTATTTTTATAGTTTTGTCCATACATATTAATATATTAATATAATAGTAAATACAGATACATACGTACTTACGTATACATACATATAATTGTGATGAAATACGTTCACATGTACATATACTTAATAATAATACATGCAACACTTATTCGTATATATTCAATAATAACAAAGACATTAATAATATACACATGCAAATACATATAGACCTACTCATATACTAACATACATTTGTACGATACTCATAACATAAATATAACCATATCATACGTATATTAATAGGTACGTAATACACCATATCAATACATGCATACCCTCACACTTATATCATTATGTAATATACTAACATATACACGCGCACACCTATATGTAATCATGCACTAATATGTTAATATGATACTTAGAGGTTAGATAAAAATGAGTGATTACAATATGGTAGTCGAAATTGATGACTATACAAGCCCAAGATGACGTGGAGCAAAGCCCAAACCCAAAGGAATTTGATTGCCATGCAGAGATTAAAGAAGAATTAAATTCCAAGAAGATAGGAGAAGTTCTAGTAGGAATACAATTATAATAAAGAATTATATTCTTTAAAGATAATTTAATTCCAACTTAACTTCCTCCTTAAACAAGGACTTTGGCCTAGCCCTATAAATAAGATGGAGATTTCGACATTCAAGAGAGAGCAAGAGAGGGGAATTTCGACAAGTCCAAGGAGGGCAAGAGGAGAGAAATTTCGACAAGCATCTAGGGCAAGGAGGATTTCGACAAGCCCCCTTCTTCATCCTTTTCTTTCTTGTTCGATTGGGTTCATGCTAGGGATTGTTTATCTTGTGTTTCTTTGGAACCTAGCCATGAACTAAATCTATTTGGCTATGGTTATTGTGTTTTGTGGTTGTGAGAAACTATTGGTTTTTGTTTAGGTAATAAGAGTTTGCACTTTTCTATTCATGGTTTATTCATTCTTGGTTCTTATTCTTGTTTGCGAGTGAATTGGGAGAGGATCTCGTAACTTCATCTATTTATCTAATATCGGGAGAGTTAGATTCAAGAAACGAATGAATATGATCTTTATTCAATCTATTGATGGTGAAGATTAATTCAGCTTAGGAATAAGTTAAGGATTTCAGCGGCTAAGAGGAGCGCAAGATTGGTTGTTGTTCACCCTTGATTCACGCAGGGATGTATTATCAAGGCATGCATAAGTAGCTAGAGTTTCGACTTAGGGATAAGAAGAAACCATTGAAGAACGCTCTGTCGAACCTTGAAGGTTGCTGCCCAGACGCCCAAGTAGTTGCCCAGGCAACCATCGATTAGTTGCCAAGGCAACCCCGTTGTGCAAGTTGCCACGGCAACTGAGTTGCCCGTGCACGCTTTTACCAAGACGATCCAATCGGCTATCACACCTCAACTCACGATAACCTGGCCTATCTCTCTCATTTGATCTCATCTATTCTTTTACTTTATTGCTTTCTAGTTTAGTTATTAGTTAAACTCCTATAATCCTTTATTTGTGTTTTTACTTTTTACAGTACAAGAGACTAGATTCTTGAAGTGGCACCAATCCCTGTGGAGACGATATCTTTTATACTATAACTTGCAACGTGTATACTTGCACAATTGCGTAGCACTTATTACGCGCAACACTTATCTATATATATATATATATATATATATATATATACACACACACATTACGTACAGTATATATATATATATATATTTCTATATATTATTTCTATCTTATATACGTACGTTGCTTACAGTATATATATATTTCTATATGATGTTCTATATTATATATATTATTATATGTTGCTTATGAGTATGTTTATATTTATATTTATGCTCTTTGTGCTTTATTTTATTTTATATTATCTGTTAGCATTTTGTAAATTTATTTTATGCCTTTATATTCTATGCCATGTTTTGTGTATATTGTTGCATTCGGACTTATTAATTGTTAATGCGGTGTTCCATTATTTAGGGATAAACTTGGTTAGCGCCAAAGAATTTAGTGACGATTTTTGTTTACTTTTCGAATAATGGGGTCTTTAAAATTAACTCGCATTTGTAAACGGATCTTAAATTAAATTAAACTCAAACTCGCAAGTTCCAATTTGTAGGCAACGTCTAATTGACTAGGTAACGATTTCGGGCATGGTGGGGGTGCAAACCCTTCCCCACGCGTAACTGACTCCCGAACACATTTTTCTCTTGTTATCTTCCGATGTCTGGTCTACTTAATCTATGTGACCGGTGGAGACTCCATCAGTTTTCAAAAATTAAAAACAGTTCTTCCAAGTGACACCGGAGATGAGCTTTTAAAATTAGTTGCTACAGTTAGTATTAACAGGATAATAATAAAAATTATCAAGCAAAGAAAGAAACAATCGTGTCGTGGTAAACCACCGCCTTAGAAGCGAATTTGCCCCGATGTATGTAATCGCTAAGGTTAGAATGGTCTCTCCAAGAATTTGTAGACTTGAAAACAAGAGCAAACTTTGGTGGTATGTTATTCTCTCAAAACTCAGAATACCCCTAAATTCAATTGATTTGGCAAAAATGAAGGTTGCATGAATGCCAAATTCAATTGTTTACAATTGAAACGTTGGTTGATTCAACTTGATTTAAAAGCCTATTAAGGTTGTATCAACGCACGCAGTAACACCCCAGACTCGGCAATTAACAACCAATTAAACTCGATAATTAACAACCAATTAGATAGGTTAAAATGTTCTAAATTCGACCTCTATAAATACCAGAATGAAAAATACTTTTATACTTTAGAAAAAACAAGGGAAAAACCCTTAAAAATTTTCTCCAAAAAGATATTATGTGTCGGTACGTGTCGAAGACACATGTTAACATGAACCAAGCCGAGAAAGCGGCAATGGCTTGTGCGTGCGAGGGACTTGTATGCTTTTCACCCATGAACATTACAACCATTCTCACACTAATGCGAAAGAATTCTTTATAAAACTAATTTTTTTTTAAGTTTTAAAAATGTGAGAAGAGCAATAGTGAGACTAGCTGCTAAAACACTAGTGAATGTATATGGAAGTAGTACATAGTGAAAATGGGTAGCTATTCTCATAACTAAGTGAACAAATCTTAAATTTGTTAAGATACGAGGAAACTCATAACACACAATTAACCTCATTCATCCATGAAGTCCTATATAAATCAACCAAGTGTGTGTATATATATAGCCATAATAACTTAGGATTCTAATGAATGTACTAGAAAGACAGTCACATGTCTTTTTATAGAAGACGATTTATCCTTCTCACTTAAATAGGTAATTCTATCGGGTTTATCTCAACATAAATTACTCATATCATGGTTATGAAATTATTAAGAGCTTTTCAGTAAGCTCAACCTCACAACACAAATAGGTGAATTCGTCAAGTTCATTTAAAAATGAACCACCTAAACTCTATGATAAGAATTCACCAGGAATAAAAACTCAACTTCTTTTATTATGAATTCAATAAGTTCTTCTCAAATAGGATCATTCAAACTCTCGGGATTGAATTCATTAAGAGTTAAGAAACTCATCCTTTCTTGCGGTAAGTCATCTAGTCCTCACTAGGACCATCCAAACCATGGGATATGGTCTTATTAAGAGTAGTTATTCAAGTAGAACGATAAATCTTTAATTTTTTCTCACTAAGATCACTCAAAACCTGGGCTGTGAATTTATTAAGAGCAAAAAAGCTCATTCTTGTGCATGTACACGTACAATATTCATCATAGGGATAGGCATGAATGTACATTATGAGTCTTTTCATGGTTTCATTTCCACATTGAACTTAGACAAACTAAGTTAGGTGTCCACCATGAATCCCTCAAGACACACCCCCTTCGATGAATCCATAACTAATTTTTGACTTAAACAATTGGTAAGCGGATCAAATAGGTTCTTTTTTGACTTCACATACTTTAAATAGAGTACTTTGTTCTTTATTAAATGTCTCACTGATTCATGCCTTATGCGAATGTATATTTTCTTACCTAAGTTTGGTGACCATTTTGAATTTTTTTCGTATAGTTTAGTGACCATTTGTGTACTTTACCCATGAAGGAATGAAAGGGTTTTTGGTTTCCAAGAGCATTTCTTGGAAAAAAAACCTTTTAATTCCTTTCGCTTAAAAGATTTTTGAAAACAAAAAACTCTTAATTGATTTTGTTTGAAATGTTTCTAAAAACAAAGTCTTGAAATCAATAGGAAAATAACTTGTAGCATAACATGTAATAACCAACCATTTTGTAACAATTAAATAGTTCAATGATCATTTTGTAACAACTAAATAGTTCAATGATCATTTTGTAGCAATTAAATAGTGAATTTATCATTCCGTAACAATTAAATAGTTTAATGATCCTTATGTAAAATTTACAAAGTTCAACGACCATTTTACAACAACTAATATACTACTTAGTTGTTCAGTTAGCACACGGTTAGACTATTAATGACATATAACAGCTCAATGCCCATTTTGTAACTTTTGAAACTTTTAGTGACCAAAATGAACGTTTTAGGATAGTTTAGTGACCATTTGAAAATTTTACCCTTAAAAATAAGACTATGTAAATAATAAAGGCTAAATTTACTGGTTTTTTTAATTAGCACTAAATTGATTTAATGTGTAAATATATAGGACTAAATATGTTATTATACAAATTTTCTTACTTTTTACATCACCCACTTAACGTCAATTAAATATTATGATGGACGTTTTGTAACAAAATCATAAGTTTAATGCCCATTTTGTAACATTTGAAAGTTGAGTGACCTAAATGAACATTTTAAGATAGTTCAGTGACCATTTTTAAACTTTACCCTAACCATTATTTGGCTTATCTCATATGTTTTTTATTGTTTAACAAGTATATATATATATATATAATTTGATTATCAACTTAAATAAGAAGTTATTGATACAATAATTTTACATAAATAGAGAATTTGTTTGATACATAAAGATACATGCCATATTAAATTTGTGTCATTCCTTAAAGTGAATGCAACAATACATATATTAAAAGGTGTATAATTGTAGATGGGGTGAATATTATAATAATAAATGTCATGAGAATAGTTATAATAGTTATTGACACTACCAAAAAATAGAAACATAGAGATAAACAAGATAACCATAAAATTCTCAAAATAACTTTTCGAAAATTCAAGACAACTTATTTTATTCATTTGCTCATAAAATCAAGTAAATACTTATAGATTTTTGGTAGTACAAATTTAGTTGAAGGCTTTATAAGAGATAATATATTACTATTCGAAGGAATAAAATTTGTTATAAATGATTGCTTTGTTTACTTTTATTATTCAACATTTTTCTCTATTTAGAGGAGTTATCCCTTATGTTTATTTTCTATGTTTCTCATAACAACAAAATAGTGATATAATATTCGGTGGTACAAAATTTGTTAGAAGCTCCGAAAGAACTAAGATATTGTTTTTTTAATATGAGCACAACAGTATTATTAAAAACTAAAAGATCTAAGATGAAAGTTTACAATACGGGTGTCCTTAAAACACGAAAAACTAACGTCTTTGATCATAAACAGGACCAAAGAAAGAAAAGGTAAAAATCTAATTTAAAGACTCGAAACAAAATAGATACAAAACATCAACAAAGCTAGAGGATGAAGGTAAAAACCATCAATAATCAACATTAAAAAATGCATATTACATAACTGGAGCACGTTGACAACACGTTTATTACCACAACTCAAT
The DNA here is from genome assembly GCA_019671005.1 of Hibiscus mutabilis. Classification (NCBI taxonomy): domain Eukaryota; kingdom Viridiplantae; phylum Streptophyta; class Magnoliopsida; order Malvales; family Malvaceae; genus Hibiscus; species Hibiscus mutabilis. The sequence goes on along the minus strand of CM033739.1, from coordinate 31,023,798 downwards.
CGCGAACAAGAGCGGTGACTAAACTTGCATCTAGATCTAGTTCGAGGGTCCAAAACAGGGAGATCAATATGATAATAAAAAAAGTGCCATCTTGATCAGTCGTGACAACGTCAAATCCAACCCTAAAAGAAAAAATAAATAACAAAAAAGTGTGCCAAGAGGCAAAAAAATACGTACTAAAAAATAGGGGAAATTGTGTCATAAAGACATATTTATTGAATTAAAATGACTAAAACTAAAAGAACGAAGCAAATAAATAAAAGAAGGTGACTAGCGGTCGACAACCAGCACTAAGGCTGGTGCCGCCGCCGGCCATGAAAATTAGACAAGAATGAAAAAAGTGATGGCAGCACTGGAGAGAAAAGGACAAAGCGGCTAGGATAGAAAAAGCATAGAACTAAGATATTTTATTCAAATGAACAATTTTTCATGATAAACAATGCATTATTAATATCAAGTATCAAATAAATTTATATTGTAAACTCACCTAATTTTCATCTAGTTTGTATTGTACACGAATGAGTAAGGTTGAATTACATATTATGGTAAACAAAATTTTAATTAGTTGATATGATCGGGTAACCACCTCAATTAATAATGATAAAAAAATATTAGAAAGTCACATGAACATTTATTAAAAGAACTTGATGTTTTTGTGCTGCTTTTGCTAAAATATAATTATTAAAACCTCACTAGCTAAAGTTAAGATTAAATATCTTGAATGTCGAAATGAAATATGGTCTTACTTATCCGAAATGTGAAATTTTTTGATATTCTTTTAGTAAATGCATCTACAAGATATCACATATTTGTTATCAACTTACAACATATAATTTGTGATATTGTTTATTGGATTAATTAGAAGAAGAAAAAAGAAATTTCAAGTTATACAATTAAGAGTATTCGTCTTTCTTAAGTATGTGGATTTATATTTTAGGATTTCAAAGTTTATATTGTATACCATTTAAAATTATTGTTATAAAGCTTGTTGTTTATGCAGACAAGTGATTTAGCAAAATTATTAATTGAATGTCTGTAATTAATAGCTAATCCATGAGAATAAAACTTCTTGTACTTGTATGGTATTTCACAAACAACAACACATATATGCAATACATTATAATAAATACTCTCAATTATAATTGACTTCTAGACGTGATTTAAATATTTTCCGTTATAACTTTTTTAATGTACGATACATGTTCAAACTACTTCACCACAATGCACAAAATAAATATTTGGAGAAAGTTGAGATATAAATACATAAGTGTTAAGTATGACTTATTTTACTGAATATCTCAAACATTAATTAGGGTTCAATTATGACATGATTTATGTATTAGTTTTTATTAAATAATTTTGTCAAAATCAGGAGGGAATAACCAAATAAATGAAGATGTTAAATCAATATCATTACTTTATCTAGATTCTCATACATAGTAATATGAACAAGAAGTTTATAAAATATTTATTATGTATATAGCGGCGCTTTTTACGGTGTTTATTGAACAAACGCTGCTAAATTTTTACCTATTGTGGCTTTTGAAGGACAAATGCCACAAAATAAAAAAATTTTGCGGTATTTTTAAAACAAACACCGCAGTAGAATGATATATAGTGGCGTTTTTGTGTTAAAAACCGCAACTGACAGTACTATATTCAATATATTTTTATTTTCTCATTTTATTTTTTATTATTATTTTACTAAAACACACTCATTCCCTTCGATCCCCAAGTGAAACCCAACTACAAGCCCTAATTGACTAATTCCCTTCGATCGCGTCTCTCCCTCTCACAGCCTCGCCGGTCAGATGGCCTCGTCGTCGTCTCGCCGGCCTGAATAGAAGAAGCGTGAGTGAGCTGAATAGAAGAAAAAAAAGTAGATGATTTTTTAGCTTTTCTTTGTTGTGGTCTGGAAAAGTACGACGCCAAACTTGCGATTCAAAGGCTGATCCTTGCTTCACCGGTCAGGCAGCCTCGTCGGCCTCGTCGTCGCCTCGACACACATATATTAGTTGTAGTGTAATGACATGGGAGCTAGAGCTTGGCTGGAATGTTGAAAGATTCGAAGGCCGATCCTTGCTAGAACTAGTATGAAATCCTTTCATTTATTTTGTATGGAAGAAGAGGAACTTGAAATTTTTTCAAAGTCCTCGCAGGTAGTGCTTCAACCAATCAAAACTTTATTAGATTTTATTTAGATTTTTATAATTCGTATATCTATGTCGTGTTTGTATATTCTATCGTATGGTAATCATATTTAAGATATTTTATATTTATATATATATTCATATTTAGGAGGAATTATGAAGTAATTAGTTTAGCTGGAGGAAATTGGAAGTGTAAGAAACAGTTCTTGATTCACCAAACCGGTTTAAGAAATATCTGCATCAACCAATTCAAACTAGAAGGCTTTTGTTCTTTTAGAGTGTTTGGCTTTCTGACTTTTCACTTTGACAAGTGCAGGGTGTTTTCTATATTGTGCTTTTGAACCTGCGATTCGCGTTATTAACACGATGCTCTAACCAACTGAGCTAATAGGAATTTAGAAGAATGCAAGTTTGTAATTCATATTTGGGAGGAATTATGAAGAGTGCTATTGCTTGACAACTTGTTTAACTTGTGAGTATGACCATTAACTAGGAATTTAGGTTTGAATTCAGATTGTGAGGTTACCCCAATTTAGAGAACGCTTATATTTTAGGCATTCTAATATTGGTTAATTTTGACTTTAGTTCGGTTCATCTTGTTTGTAAAAAAAACTATATTAAATTTCATTGGTTGGATTTGCTTTTATCTTTTTGACCTTAAGTTGTGAATTTCTCTGGTAATTGTATGCCCAATTTAGACTAAAATTAGAATGCCTATATTTTATATATGCCCAATTTCTCTGGTAATTGTATGCCCAATTTAGACTAAAATTAGAACGCTATCCATATTGTTGATATTACCCTTCACATATTTGGACAAGAAAGGATTTCAATTATAGCTATTTATCTGGAAAAATATGGTTTTGTGTTCAGCAAATTATTAGTGAAATTTTCCCATCATCTTTTTTCTTGTTTCTTCAATTTTTTTGGACAGCTTGTATTACTGCCAGAAACTAGAGCCTTTCAAGGTGTCGTATTTCAAAAGCAACATGGTTTTTCTACCTCGGCTTCTGACGGTGTTTCTGCAGGAGGGGATGAAGAGAAAGAAACGTAAGTTCTTTAAATAAAATTTTAATAGCATGGTGTCTATGACTGTTGGATGAAGTTACAGATCTTTCATTTAGTTCTATTCTTATTAGACACTTGACTTAATGGCTTCATACACCATAATCTAAATTTGATTATTTTTTGTCATTCCTTTTTCACGGTAGATTGTCTTATATGGTAGGATATATGTCACATTTGTTTCAAAAGATAGAGAAAATATCCCCATACAAGTGCCTATTGGAATGTCTATGCTGGAAGCAGCTCATGAAAACGACATAGAGCTTGAAGGCAAGGATCATTATCCATTGTTGAACCCATGATTTTCTTGCATTCCTTGAATCTAATGATTTTCTTGCATTCCTTGAATCTAACTTTTATCTTCTTGGAGTAATTCAGTTACAGAACCATTTTCGTGATGGTGTATGTCTTACACATATTCTATTCGCATGAAGAACGCACTAAAGTTTAACAGGTTAATTAGCTTGGTCGATTAATTTACAATTCATTGCTAATATTTAGTGTCCGTTTGCACTGTCGTTTCAGGAGCATGTGAGGGTTCACTTGCTTGTTCAACATCCATTTTTGTAGCTTTCAGTATCTTATTCGAATCAATGAGCATGTATTATGCTCGAATGATTGTTTTTTATATTGATTATTTGCCTTATTAAACTCCCAATAATCCCTGTGTGGCATTGATTCTATACATCAAACAATGTCGAAGTTCCCATGACCTTACTACTTTATCGATTGTTCTTGTTTGGAGATTTAATCGAGTTGGGTTGACACATTTTCATTGCTCAAACTCTTGAATAGGGTCAATGAACCAGAATATGGTGAATATTATTTTTAGTGAATTCACAACAAAATATCATTTTCCACACCATTCAATTGTTTTTATTGTCTGGAACTGCTATTAACTTCTCATATTTAACTCTTTTTGGTATAAGGATTCAAGATGGTGGTCGGCGGTAGTGGTGACCGAGAGGTAGTGGATCAGGAAAGAAAGGGTTAGGAACAAAATATTTAGAGATGATTAAATTGCGACAAAATGTACTTTTTGTAATGAAATAAATATTTTGTTTAACAAATATTTTTTCTCTGTAATTTACATTTTTTGACGAAATAAAAAAGTGAAAATTATTTTTATTATAATTTTATTTACCAATCAAGTTTTAGCGGCGTTTGAAAACAAAACGCCACTAAAAGTAAGGCTGTTGCGGCGTTTTAAAACTAAAACGTCACTAAAATTCAGTCTCTTGCGGCGTTTTCACTAAATATCATAAATATATAGCGGCGCTTTGGGGAAAAACGCTACTAAAGACAAGGTATTAGCGACGTTTTTAAAAACGCGCTATATATTTTGACTTTTTGCGGCGTTTTAATTATCAAACGCCGCTATAGGTAGCGACTTTTGCGACGCTTTTTGTTCACAAACGCTGCTAACTGTTGCAGCGCTCGATTCAACGGCACTTTTCACGCGCTTTATCTAGCGCCGAGAGTATTTTTAGTGGCGCTTAAAAACCGCCACTAAAAATATGTGTAGTGTATACAAGTCAATTACTAAATGTTTTTTACTGACCTAATAAAAGTAACTAGATCTCAATTACAATTGAAAATGCTTCAAATTGGAATTGAAGTCCTTACATTTGAAAACTGAAATAAATATGCTTATAATTACCTGAAAATAACTCTTGAATAGCAAAATCGTTTTAAAAATGTGATTTTCAAAGTCTGAGAAAAAATCATTGATGACTTTAAACTTAGCCGCAAGTGAAGGAATTCACGAGAAAAAAAAAACTGCAAACTTAGCCACCAGAGAAAGTAAAGACCAATAATTTCTCCTTCTTCCATAATAATTATTTCGCCTTTTATTAGTTTGGACCAACATATAATAGGTGCAACATTTTCAATGTAATTACCATTTGACTATTAATGAAATGACAATTAATAAATAAATACCTTCATCCCAGAAGGCACCAAGTTCTTTTTCCCCAAAACATTTATAAATTGAGATTTGAATGATTCTAATTTTTAGAATATTTAATTTATTTTTTTTATAAAAGCTTATAGTCACATTTACTCTTTGATAGTGGAATCTACAAATCTGTGTCAAATAATTTTTTACACATAAATAATCAAAAGTTCAATTGAGTTGATTCATATAATCATTCTAAAAAATTAAGATCCGATAAATTGAGATTTTAATCTTAGGTCAAATTCTTCTATCAATCATTGTACTATGTATAAGCTAATAATTTAGTTCCTATACTTAAATTTGATAATTTTTTGTTCTTGTAATTTTTAAAATTTAAAATTTTAGTCATGACCAAACAATAGTCGAATCGGTTTTAAATTTTGTTTTTAGTCATTGTATTATACATAAATTGCAAATTTAGTTTGTATTCTTCAATTTAACTGTTTTAAGTTGATGTAATTTAGTCGTATCATTTCTATAGCGTCATGTAAAATGTATAGACACTAAATTCACCACCTACTCATAGTACAAGGACTTAAAACAAGTTTGACCTAATTCTTAACATCTCGAACGTCTTCTCACGTTCCATGCTATGACCAAACAAATGACATATATTTCAACAGTGGACATCCCTTTTTCCTAGGCAAAACCAAATATTTTTTGTCATTTCATGAAGAACCAAGTATATAATATCCAATACAAATGAAAAAGGATTAAACCTTCTTTTCTTTTTCTTAACCAGATAATTTTTCTGTTTGTAACCAGTCAGAAATAGCTGCGAAATCATTGCATTCCTTTTTTTTTCCATAAACTTCTTTGTCCGAAAGAAGAAAAATGTGTAGAAGGAGAGAAACTTGTACTATAATTATAAATGTGTAAATTGTAATCTATTCTTAGTCTATCTGTTGATGTATATGTAGAAAACTTAGGGAAACTATCAAGGAAGACATAAACAATGAAAGAGAAAGGTTGAGTTAAGGGGTGGGTAGGGCTAGGGCTAGGGTTTCTATTGTTCCTGGCGAGGTCGAGCCAACCAGAGAGAGCTGAGAGCTCTTAGGCGATGGAAGTACTCAGCAATGGCCAGCAAACACCTTGCAGCTTGACGGGTCGTCAGGATCTGATGCAGCCGATGGATTGTTTGGTGCCTCAGATTATCTGCCTACAAGTTTTTTTTTTAAAGAAAAGAACAAGTGTTTTATATCAACACACAATAAGATTAGGAAAATATTTCATGCACCAGCAAAACTTGTTTTCCACAAGCGGGTCTACTTTAGGGTTTAGAATGTATAATTTATGATTTATTGTTAAAATTTAGATTTTAATAGTTAGGGGTTAAGATTTAAGGTTTTAAGGCTAGGGTTTAAAATTAACTATGTTTGTGGAAAAACAAATTAACAGCCACTGCATGGAATAATTACCCATAAGAATAAGAATAATAAAAGCCGAAAGATAACATGCTAGCTATTTCCCACAATTAACCATCTTGATTAGAATTCCAACTAACCATTATGTTGACTAAATACGTTTGATAATAGAATTTCTTAGTGTGGGATCAAAATATCAAAAGTCTAACCTACTCATTCCAAACCTTGGGTCCTACCACAATTCCTTAAGATTCATCTAGATATAACATGCTAGCGAATTCCCACAACTTGCAATTTTTTTTTGAGTTAATTATGCCAAGTTAAATCAATAATGGTGGAAAAAAGAATAAAAATCCTTTAACCTTAAACACTAATCTTAAATACTGGGAATACATATGAACAAAGAAAAGAGGAGAGAATTTTTGTTCGAATAGAAGCTAGTAAGAGGAGATGGCCTTTTTAAGTCCAGCGGTTACGACCATGACATCACAAACATATGGGACGTGAAGCATATCTTTGGAGGTGTGTATATGTGCATTATTTAGGGGAGGGCCCATTAGCATGTGACACTACTAAAACTGCAAATAGATATTTTTAGTTTAATCACCTGTATCCGATACATTGATCGACTAGTACGGATTAGATTTTACAGAGACCTAATATGAGGTGATCCTCTAACCTAATTTTTTACATTTAAAACGCTAAAATTCGAACCTTTGATCTTACTTAAGGATGAAGTAAATTTGGTGAAAAAGCAAATATTCTTAAGCTTGCCGCTTGTTTAGATTTATATTAGCTATGTAGTTCTTATACTTCTGCACACCCAATTTGTCTGTGAAAGTTAATATTCCTAATGATAGGTGTGTTAAGCATTGGGAAATGAAGGAAACGACAAACTTAATAACTCCTGCAACTACAAGTAGAGCTCGATTCGTCTGCAGACAGATGTTCTCACTCCTTTCAGGCATTTTATTTGGTATAGAACGGATAACTTTGCCCATATAATTAGCCTCTCCTTTTTATTCTTTTACACTAAATTAGTAACCATGTTATTTTGGGAAAAGTTATCTAAATCTAGACAAGCTGACGCTGGTCTTTTAAGGATAAAAATCTTCTATTCCTTTTCGGTTCCTCTTTATGTGCCTAATTAAATTTTAAATTTTAACCTTAAATTCTAAAATTTTTAAACCCTAAAAATATACCTTACCTCAAATTCCCTTAACTATAATCCTAAACCCAAACTTTAACCCTAAAACTAAGTTTTTTGTAAAAAAACATAAATAAGGGTACTGAAAAGAGTAGAAGATTTTTATTTGTCTTTTTAGACGATGCCACGGGCTGCATTTTAATTAGCCATAAGCCTAAATGACTATTCCATGCAAATGTCACTTTCCTATAGAATATTTCTAGATTAAAGGTTAGGTGCAATTTCCAGCCAAATTCCTTTGGATCCCACACATGTATCATGTATGTATATATACGACCCCATGTTGGTGAGGCCATGAATTGATCATCATCATCATACATGGGGCAGGGACCTAGGGGTCCCCAAACCCATCAAAACAATAATAATACTAATAGTCTAATACTATGGAAATTATATACTTATTAGTAATGCATGTAAAATTGTAATGAGGTACCTGTCTCACGAAACCTTCAAGGGTGGAAAGCTTGTTCATGGCGATGGCCATTTGGCCCATGTAGTTAGTCATATTAGGAGGGCAGCTGAGTGAATCGGATGTTATGATATCAGACAGAGAGTGATTCAAAGCTTCCAAGCCTTGTGATAGAGCCTCTTCGGCTTCTTGTGTCGACTGCTGCAACGCACATATGCCCATTATCTGCTGCTCCGTTAATGGCTCAATCTGGTTCAGAATGACCTGAAACAAATAACAAAAAGAAAGGTGCCCAGACCTTAAACGTTATGTTGCTTGGATATTTATGAACAAGAAAAGGAGACGTGAATGTGAAGACAAAGTAGAGTGGAGGGTAGAGAAGAGAAGCGTGCAGTTCTCTCTTGTCCACTGCCACAAATTGTAGTTAACAGACATAGCTTTTATCACAAAAACAACTGGCCTAATCCTTTTTGAGAATGACCTCCTCTTCACCTTTCGTCATTCAATTTTTTGCCATAAATAAATATATATATATATATATATTATCCATATATGTGAATAAGATATATTTTTCCTCTGTCCACGGGTTGTTTAAAGGTTTACAAGGTCTTGTGCAGTTTATTAAAACGAGTTTTTTAATTTATAATTCTAAAGATATATAATATTTTTTTAATATTTTTATCTTAGTAAAATATATTATAGGGCCTCTTTAAAGTTATCTTTTTTTTTTCTCTTGTAATTTATTAAACCAAAATCTTTTATTTCTCCTATAAATATTTAATTGAACTCATTTGGGCCCTTTTTTATTGCGGACTTGTGTGATCGCTCCTCTCGCACATGTTAAAACCCTCACTGGCTTTGCCACACACACAAGTTGCACCCATGTATGTAAAACGTACTATTTGCCTACTCCCTTATCTCAATATATCTTTGAAAATTATCTTTAACATTTGATTCTATATTTGAAAAATATCCTAGATGCTTAAGCATGTTGGAACCAACAGCTTTAACACTCGGTCAACTCATATAATCATTATATTAAAAAAAACTTAAAAAATATAATACATCCCTTGCATTTTGGTTAAGTAAAAGCACATAACAAATATTGATACAATTTTTTGGTATATAATACATCTTTTTATAATCCTTAGTTATACCCACAATTTTCTTTCTTTTTATAATCAAAATGCAACTAATCAATATTTCTTAAAATTGCGCAAACAAATTCAAACTAGATATATTGTATTGAAGATAACGAGTATAAAATTGTATAGGAAAAGAAATCTGATAATTAATTATTAACTATTATTAGCTTTACAGCTTTTTTTTGTTTTTAAATAATTTTGATTTGAAGTTGGTTTAGCAAAGAATAGGGTTAAGAGTACCTTGATGAGGTGAGAAGGCCGAAATCCACCAATCCACATGAAGCATCGTTCGGCTGGAGTCTTCCACATGCCGGAAACAAGGTGAAACACATCGGTTTTCGCCACCATCCCTTTTAGGTTCATCAGCTCGTCCACATGTGCTAAACAGTTGTCCACGAACATCCGCAGCTCGTTCTCCGGCAGGTGCTCATGAACCGCTGCTCGGAGCTCGCACATCAGTCGATGGTGCTCTTCTTGCCATCTTGCGTACTCCATGTCAAACACTGCAGCGTCTGCAACATAAAACGAAACCTCACTTTATATACACAAACTGAAAAAATCATACATGTATGCAATTATGTATGTATTTGAGAGAGATTACCTGAGCTTATGTTGTTAATACCAACAGGAAGGCCTTGTTCTCCTCCTAAGATATTCATATTACCACCTCCAAAAAGCATGCCCTAAACAGTAACAACAGAAGATTTCATGCTTCATACATATACACAGACAGTCACGATGTTATAAGAATCATGTGTATTTTCTTTTAAGAAAGGAGATTAAGGGGAATGATCACCTGGGTTCTGGCTCTTTGAAGTTCTTGTTCCAGTTGGGTAAGCCTAATCCTACTTGATTCTAATTGCTGAACATAAGCCTGTGATTAAAAGCCAAAAGATTATATATATATATGTGTGTTAATTTCTTGTATATTAAACCTTGTTTAAATGAAAGAAAAATGATTTGTAGCAATTATTCAGTTTACGGGCTGACCTTTTTTCTCAGCCTGCTTTTCCTTGCTGCCTCTCTATTCTGAGCAAGTCTTCTCAGTGTCTGTTCCAAAATGATTCCGAAATATTACATTACATATTGATTTCATGTCTCTTTTACCAAAAAAAACATCAGAATGGTAGCAGAAAGAAAGAATAAAGAGTGAATGTCAGCAAAAAGAGAGTCAAAGAATTTCACCTTAGGGTCTGGTGTTTTGGGTCCTTCCTGCTCTGAACTTGAAGTAGGCCCTTTCCGATTCCCCTCACGCTGCTAAATTAAGACAAAAACAAATTCAAAACCATGAGAATCTCAGTTTTTTTTATTCTTTCAATAAGATAATGCATGAGATTTCTATATATTCCATGCTTTAAATATATATAAATGTCTTGGATTTTGTTATTTAGAGCCAATCATACCTTGACAGCTTTAGCTGGCTGATTCGGAGCAGAAGCTGAAGCATCCGTTTTGGGGTTGGCCAACTCCATGGACGGCTCTGATGGACTTTTTGAACTAGTTGCTGGAGAAACTAATCCTGTACTTGTCTACCAAATCCACTTTGAAAAATTAGTAGTATTTAAATATAATTCTACTTACCCAAAAGAGGAATAAGAAAGCTGTAGATCAACATAAATAATAATAGTACTAGGGGTTTTACTTTGGTTGAGGATGGTGGCTCAACGTGCATCGGCTGGGAAGGGAAAATGTTCAGCGTCGGAGGCCTCATTTCTGCATTAATATAATCTCACAAACATTAATCAACTCAAACTTGGATTCCAGGAAAGGAGTGGAAGAGATTAAAGAAAGACCCAAAAGAAAGGGAAGGGAGACAAGGACAAGGGATGTATGAAAGAAAACATAGGGATCATCATCATAATGCATCCATTTGTAGCTTTGTTCCATCAAAACAGAAGGGGGAAAAGGCTAGGAAAACCCATACCCCTAAACGTACACTTGTCAGTACATGTGAAGAATTTTTTTCAAGGAATTCATGATCATAGAGGCGTTTGTTACAAGTCATGGTCCAGAGCTACTACTAACATAATTAATAAAAAAGAAAAGAAAAGAAAAATAAGCTAGTTTTTTGGTTTTGTTTCAGAGATTTGTTTCTGCTAGGATCTGGTCAAAAAGAAAGATGTGGCGAAGTGAATCTGTTGAAAACATGAACATGTTTTTTCTGTGATAAAAAAAAGCAGGACCTGTCTGAATAAGAATATTCAGAACAGAAGATTCACAAAACGAAAAAGAGAAGAAAGAAGATAGAAAGATGGAAAGAACACTCACGTCTTTGGTCTTGAACAGTAGAGGGGTCTTGTCCATCAAGGTAGAGAAAAAGGGCTTGATCTAATTCACCGAAATCGTAAGCTCCGGTATCTTTGCTTCTGCTTATTTCCAAAAATAAAAGTAAAAAACAACATTTCCAACAAGGAGAAAGAAAAAAAAAAGGTCTTGGGGTTATAAGACCTAGAGTAGCAACGGCTGAAGAGGATGAATTCTGGGTTTTGCTTTCTATAGTTAATTTGATACTGAAAAAAGAAAAGAAAGAAGAAAAAAATTACATGAAGTTTCCAGGGATGGAAGATGGTTGCATCATAGCATAAGGAATCTGATGTTGATTATGCTCTTGTATTTGATGCTGATGTTGTTGTTGCTGCTGGTTTTGCTGTAGTTGGATGGAGTGGTTCATGTTGCCTCTACTTGTAGCCATGAAATAACAAGGCCAACCAAAGCTAGCTAAGCAGGCTGCTGCTGTTTTTGATCTAGTTGACAAAAATTTGTCTGAAATCACCATGAATGGCAAAACCACCTTCCTTTTATTCTTTTCTTCTCCATCATCCGCTCAATAGTCATCAAGAGAGAAGGAAAGAGAGTCGGTTATAATTTGAAAGAAATGAGAGTCAGAGAAAGAAAAGTAAAATTGAATACATGCACACAAAAGACAAAACCCTTATTATCTCTCTAATAAATATATTGTTTTATATCTTTTCCAAACCCAGATTTTCAGATTAAGCGGTTTTAAGATATCCTTTTCCAAAGCAGAGAAGACCTGAACATTTTTAATATACATAAAAAAATATTTTTAACGCATAAATGTAGATGAATTAATAAAGAATTTATTAAAAAATTTAAACATAAGTTGATTTTTTTCCTCTCGGAATTTCAGGATCAGCTCTAATTAATCAAAACCGACTCAAGTTGCACATCTAGTTTACTCTATTTTAATTAATTAAAACCGACTTAAATTACACATCTAGTTTGCTCTATTTTAATTAATTATATAAATATATAAAGATGTATATATGGTAATGTGTATTATTTAAAAAATAAAGTTTTAACATTTTGTTAATTGAATTGATGTTAGTTTGACTTAGTATACAAACTCGGTTAAAAATATTATATAATATTAATAATAATCTTAATGAAATATATTTTTATACTATCATCTTGATCTATAAATTATTTTTAAGAATTGTTATCTAGAACAATATTGTGAAAAATTTATCATATAATCTTAAAATAATTATATGTTTTTATTTTATTTTAAATTTTAAATATATATAAAAATATTTTTTATTATTTTGAAATTTTTTATGAAAATTTTTATTTTATATATAGTGTATCAAATATGAAAAACCGCTTTGACTCTTCCTTGATGGAGTTTCCTACTGATTTATTTTAAAGGACAGTAATGCCCTTATGGAAAAGCATATTTACTATTGACATTTTCATGCAAACTTACACGTAGATGTGGTGGTGGCGGCTCTCCTCTCTTCAAACGACAACAACTGCCGTTTCATCCTTTATTTTTTTAGCCTTGCCCTTTTGCATTTTACATTTTTCTCCTTTTCTAAGTTATTTTCTTATAAAATTATTTTGATTTGACTAATATAATGAAACATTTTTTTAATCATACAAATTAAAATAAAAGTATTGGGGTAAAAATATTATTTTTGGCCTTATTTAAAAACCCTAAATAAAAAATATGTATATTAATATTCATAACTATACCTCAATTATTTAAATTATTTTATAATTAAAATAATAATTAAGATCGAAATGAAACTATCATATTGCTAAGAGAAATTATTTCCGACTGTTCTTAATAAAACCCAAATAATAATGTAGATAAGTTTATGTCATATCGATATGTTTTAGACTAGGTTTTTATTACAAAAACAATACATATATAAGAGTTCTAATACTAGGGACAAAATCATGATAAAATTTTAGTAAAAAATGATAGATAAAATTTAATTGTTAAATAATCAATTTAAAATTTTAAAATTAAAAGTTAATATTGAATTTACTTAATTTTAAAATTAATAGAAATTTAAAAAGTATTTATATTAAAAAATAATTGGTCGAGTTTAATTCGTCTGATTTCAAAAATAAAAGAATCCAAAAAATAATTAGACCCAAAATTTTCATAACTTAAAAAAGTGAGAGATATCTTATTTGCATAAATTACTGATCCATCTATGAATTGGAAGACCCCACTCACTATACATCTACTTCCATCACTAAATAATAATGATATCAAATTATATTTAAGACCATTTTTACTAAAAGTTAAAAGTGTCGGAAAAAGTCAACAATCTCTAGAGTAAGTGGTTAAAAGCTCTCAGTTGACACCTTCCTCTCCCTCTAAGTTGTGAGCTCTAGACGCAATAGGAGTAAAATTTTATTTCCCCTTCCCCTAAGTAGGAATTGTTCAAAAAAAAATAATTAGAAAATAGTGTAATGATCCGAATTTTCGAGTCATCTAATTAGTGTTGATCCGAGTCTTGGGCCTGATGATTTAGTTGAATATTTAAGCTAGTGGATAAAGTTAGGTCTTATTGGGCCTTAAATTTGGGCTTTTGAGCAATAGGTGCTACAATTAGGAATGTTAGAAGTTGAAGGATTGGGTGTGCAATTTTTTCATTTGGGAAAAGGAGGGCTTAATCCTCTTTTTCTTATTGTCTTCACGTGAAATCTGTTTTCCTACATCACCCTCTTAATATCATTTTCCTTAACTCCCTCTTCTCTACTTCAAGAACTTCAACTATTCACTTCTAAAAATCTCATATTTTGTTTCTACATTTCCATCCAAGATTCAAGAGTACAAGATCAATAATCTACTCGTCAAGAGCATTTAAAAAATGCCAAGATCATTCAAAGAAGTGGTAAGAGCATAGTTTGGATTTTAGGAGGGTTAAAGAGAGAATGGGTTCTTTAGGGGATTTAATCATGTTTTTAGCAAGCTTTTTCAGTTATTATTGATCTTTTACAAGTGTAATGATTTATTTTATATTTCTTTGAATAGTGAAAAAAGTTGGAGAATCTCTCAAGCTAAGAACAAAGGAAGAGTTTGGGAAGAAAAAAAATCAAGGAGCTTCGTTTCAGGATTAGAAGCAAGATAATTATACTTTAAAATTTGAAGTGCTTCATGAATATCATAGATGTGATGTTTGCATGCTTGTTTGTTGTATTTAGGTGCTTTGAGTGAAAAATAAGCTTAAGTGATCAATGAGTGGTATTTGATGTTAGAAATGGTTAAAATTGACGTTAAATGATCCCCAATGACTTCCATAAGCTTTATGGATTTATTAGATCCTTGTATTAGATCATCCAATACTGATACTGTAAGAATGTAGGCAAAATCTGGGTGAATTCGTGTGTGAATATTGGTATTAGCTTCAAGAAGTACTGATACTGTTCATTCAGTATACTGACATGCCAATAACAATACTGATATGTCAGTATTAGTACTGATTTGTTAAATTGAAACATCGAAACATTTTTCGGTATCAGTACTCAAATTCGGTAATGATACCTATATAAATAATAACTGTACTCATAGGGTAGTATCAATACTAAATTAATATGAGGAACTTTGAATAGCTTTTTAGTACTAAACTCGTATGAAGTACTGATACCCTTTAAGGTAGTACCAATACTCAAGTGTGAGTATCGGTACTCACTATGCATAATGGTCAACAATGTTAGTAATGGTTTGGTAATGATACAACATAGATTAATGAGACTTAAATTATTAATTACCCTTCCATAGAGTATTAACAACTCAGTAATGGTAATTGATGATCTGTTGAATAACAACCATAATGAGATATTTGAATGTGTTGATTGTATGGTTTGGGATACAGATCCCCATTGTTAGTGTTGCAACACAGTGATAAGTTAATGCTAGATGTACGCTTTCAAAATCGTGTGACACCAGATCTCATCTAAGCATGTTTCACTAAATGCATATTTTTAAGCTGCGTGAGATCGAATCTCATTCGAAAATACTCGAGAGATGTTTCCAAGTATTGTAAGTCAACCGAGTGTACATTCCTAAGACTGTGTTATATTGGGCCTCACTCAAGGCTTATTGTTGTGCGATTATTATTGATATATTGATTATGTCATGAATGTGTATTGTTGATTTTTAACATGACTTTAGGTGGCTAGTAGTAGCTCCACTTGTATGCTTATGTCACTAAGCTTTGTAAGCTCAACGTTCGAATATTGAATATGTGTACATGATTTGCATGAATTATAGTAGAGTAAAAGTGTGTCACTAAGCTTTGTAAGCTCAATGTTCAAATTGTTTTCTTTTGCAAATTAGTAGGACATAGAAAGATTAGTTGGAGCACTATTAGTTCAACATTTCCAGCACATCAACATAAAATTTGAGTAAAATACATTTATTTCGGGTCATGTATCCATAGGATATTATATTGGTTAAGTCTGTAACTCTATTATTATTATTTATAGTATTTTTTTGAATGCTAGATTTTAAGTTGAAGCTCCATATTTTTAAACTATTTTAAATATTTGGTTTATGACTTTTAATTATGAATATGCTTATTATGTAAATGATTTAATTTAATTGGCTAAATTGAGTTTTAAATGAATGGTGGATTGTGTCAGTGACCCAATGTGATACTTTGGATCCTTCGAATGGGCAGGGTCGAATCAGGGTGTTACATTTAGTAGTATTAGATCTTAGGCTTAGCCGGTTTTAGATCAACCCCAAGGTCATATTTGTCTAGTGAATACATGTCACAAGTTGAAGTTTATACTTATCTAAGACTGAAAGTTTGATGGCGTGTCCTTATTTCTTATTAATTGTAGAATTAACTATGCCAAGGAGTACCGAGTGTAGCTAAGGGGATCGGGAGGAGAGTCGAGTCTCTCATGAGGATGATTCTAGGGATGAGTTTGTTTCAGACACAAAGAACATGACCTATTCATATGAACATGGAGATGATAAGGGTTCCAATTTTACAACTTGAATAGCGCCATCCATCGCGTTGTACGAGCCATTTTGAGGCATTCGATAACATCGCGAAAAACTAGTAGAGAGGCCTTGCCAATATCGAACAAATGATTTTTATGGTTTGGGTGATAATGACCTATTTTCAACTGAAAATGGATACGAGACACCTAGTGGATTTTAAGATAACTACGAGGGAGTTCGAATGACAACTGAAGTGTATTACCACCCTTTTAAAAAATATTGTATAAGATCGGTGGAAGACGATTGGGATGGGAATGCAGCCTACACTACCTAAATGAGAATACTTCTTAGACGAGTTTAAAATGAAGTAAATTGGGGAGGCACACATTGATGAGTTGAGAGATCGATTCATGCACTTGGTTCAAGGGAACCGATTTGTCTTTGAGTACGAACAAGATTTTCTATGATTGAGTAAACATAAACCCGAGTTAGTCACTATTGAGGAGCTAAGATGCAAGAGAATCAAGTGAGGGTTACAACATGAGATTCAAATGTACTTGATAGTCGATCTGTCAAAGGTATTCTACGAGTTATCAACCAGGGCCAAGGCACCTGAACAAGTTAGAGTTATTACTTCGAGACAGTTAGATGGATTTGGGAGTTAGAGTATGAGGACTTGAGATTTTTAGGTCATTCTTGGGCTTTTTCCAAGAGTACTAGAGATTTGAGAGGATCGGTAAGAGCTGCACCAACTAAATTTGTGAGATAAAAATGTCAATTGGGCTCCGCGAGTCATATGAGACGAGTCATCCATGTTGGTGATGATTTTAGAGGTTCAAATAGTTTCTATTGAGGTTGTTTGTTAGCAGTATGGGCGGTAGCACTAGAAAAAGTGTTACAAGACATCTAGAACATGTTATAGATATGGGTCGACCGACCACTTTTTAAGGGATTACCCAGAGGCTAACAATAGTACTCTGATTCAGAACCAAATGTTTTTTCACACAACTTAGAGGGGTCAGGGTTTTTTTCTAAAGGAGGAACAGTTTAAATAAAGTGGGGTATTGTCGAATCCATAACTAGAGATCAAACCAGACAGTATGCAATTAAAACCAAGGAGGATTGCGATGTTATTACATCTCAAGTACATTTACTGTGTGAGTGATGAATGTTGCGCGTAATAAGTGCTCTGCAATTGTGCAAATATACACGTCGCAAGTTATAGTATAAAAGATATCGTCTCCACAAGAATTTGTGCCACTTCAAGAATCTAATCTCTTGCATTGTAAAAGTAGAAGAACACAAGTAGAAGATTGTAGGAGTTTAACTAACAACTAAACTAGAAAGCAAATAAGTAAAAGAAGATGTAATTAAATAAGAGAGAATAGGCCAGGTTATCGTGAGTTGAGGTGTGATAGCCGATTGGATCGTCTTGGTAAAAGAGTGCAAGGGTAACTCAGTTGCCATGGCAACTTGCACAGCGGGGTTGCCTTGGCAACTAATCGATGGTTGCCTGGGCGACTAGCTGGGCAGCTACTTGGGCGGCTGGGCAGCAACTTCAAGGTTCGACGAAGCGTTCTTCAATGGTTTCTTCTTATCCCTAAGTCGAAACTCTAGCTATTTGTACATGCCTTGATAATACATCCCTGTGTGAATCAAGGGTGAACAACAACCAATCTTGCACTTCTCTTAGCCTGTTGAAATCCTTAACTTATTCCTAAGGCAGATTAATATTCACCATCAATAGATTGAATAAAGACCATACTCATTCGTTTCTTGAATCTAACTCTCCCGATATTAGATAAATAGATGAAGTTACGAGATCCTCTCCCAATTCACTCGCAAACAAGAAGAAAAACCAAGAATGAGTAAACCTTTAATTGAAAGTGCAAACTCTTATTACCTAAACAAAATCCAATTGTTTCTCACAACCACAAGACACAATAACCTTAGCCAAATAGATTTAGTTCATGGCTAGGTTCCAAAGAAACACAAGACAAAGAATTCCTAGCATAAACCTAATTGAACAAAGAAGAAAAAGATGAAGAATGGTTGAAGCCTCTTTGTCGAAATCTCCCCCTCTGATCTTGTCAAAATTTCTCTCCTCTCTCCCCTTGGAGTTGACGGCTTGATCCTTAATTTATAGGGCTAGGTCAAAGTCTTTTTTGAGGAGGAAGTTAAGTTGGAATTAAATATCTTTAAAGAATATAATTATTTATTATATTTAAATTCCTTCTAGAACTTCTCCTATCTTCTTGGGATTTAATTTCTCTTTAACCTCTTCATGGAAATCAAACTCCTTTGGGATTTAGCTTTGCTCCACGTCATCTTGGGCTTATCTAGTCATCAATTTCGACTACCATATCATCTTATCCCTTGTCGAAAATTGCCCTGGCCACTAGCTCGACATCTCCTTCATGCATTGCCCTAGCAACTAGCTCGGCATCTCCTTCATGCATTACCCTGGCAACTGGTTCCATCCTTGCTTTGGCAAGTGATTCTGCACACACACACAAAAATACACCAAAGTAGTATATTTTTCCACAAAATTGAGCAAAATATGAAATCAAGCTTGTCCACCAAGGAAACGATGCAAACATGCATGAATGACTAATAATGCAACTAATATGAGCCTAAGTCTAGCAATAATAAGAATAAAAAGGGTAATAAAAATAGTACTTTTGAACACTTAACAGACCCCAAAACTCAAACTATTGCTTGTCCTCAAGCAATACAAACTAAAATTACCCGCCAAGACTTCAATTTTCACAAACTTAGCTTTGAACTTGATTTCAATTCTCAAAACTGGGGCAAAAAGTATGATTAGCTTTTCATTTTTCGGAAAACTTAGGAGTTACTCGGAATCAAACTATAATGCTTGTGAGTGTGTGCGGAGTTGTGTGCAAGTTGATTTTTTGGATTCTATGCAAACAAGAGGTTTTCAAATTACTTCATTGGGTTCTTTTAACATGTTTTAACTAGAGCTGGTTTCGGGCACCTCTAGTGTTTTTTTTAGTTTTCTTAAGTTAATTAATTTATTCGACTAGAGCCAGTTTCGGGCACCTCTAGCGATCAATTTTTAGCACATACTAGAGCCAATTTCGGGCACCTCTAGTAGTCATCCAATTTTTATTCTAATCCCCCAACTTTTTTAACTATCAACCTAAGTTCGCTAGAATTCCTTGAATCAATCAAGCCACACAGCGTTTCATCAAGTTTAGCATCATAGTACGATTCTAAGTGTTTCCATGTTTATCCTAGAATGAAAATTTCTATCAATTAAGTACATTGGCAAAGTCATCACGGATATTCATCAAATCTAGGCAATTCTTGTTCCAACTAAAAGCATAGCAAGCAATTTATGTATCCTAAATGCAATACTTAAGATGAATGCAACTAAACATGGTAACTAACTAATAACAATCCCCCCAAACTCGAGTGAGGCATTGTCCTCAATGCATGCACAAAGAAAAAATAAAAATAAAATAAAGAAAAGTAAAATGCAAACGAGGACTTACTCTGAGAGTTTGCCGTCGTGGATGATAGTTTCCTTTTGGTCAGTGTCTTGATTCTCTTGCTTGAATGCGGTGGTTGCTTCCTTGTTGCCGATGGTGGAATCAATCCTCGTACGGGATTGTCCTCTTCATCAATGTCATTGGCTTTTCGCTTGGGCTTGGAGGATTCGATTGGTGCGGTCTTTGTTGGTGCAATAGAGGACTCGTCCGAATCTGAAAAATCAGACAATGATTCAGTACGAGTTGATTCGGGCATAGGTGCTTTACCTTTTACTTTTGCAGTGGTTGTCTGGGCGTCTTTAGCTTTGGTTGTCGTGACATCTTTAGTGTTGGTTGCCGTGACAACTGCTTGGGTAGGCGCAGTGTAGGTTGTCGCGGCATCATCTATTGCGGTTGTCGTGGCAACTGCTTCATTGGTTGTCGTGGCAAGGATTTCGGCAGGAAAGATTGGGAACGGCACGCGGCTGTCCGGGTACTTTTCCAGGATGACTTGGGTGATGGCATTGTTGTGATCCTTCATGTACCGCATGAACATTAGTTGCCGGTCTTCAATTTGCCCAAGGTAGTTCGCCAATGGTTGTAAGAGTGCTTCAAGTTGTCCCGAGGTTGCTGACTGAGTTGCCCGGGCATCAGTTGCTTGGGCATTAGGAGTTGCCGAGGTGGCAGGAGTTGCCGCGGTAATTGAAGGCGTTGGGGATTTTACCGGTGCCTCTCCTATTAGCTTTCAGATTTGTGGCCGATTCCAACCGGACTTTGGTAGGGCCTTTTCATTAGTGGACTCACTTGGGACATGCATCTCCTTGCAAAGATTGGAAATTAAGCAAGGGAAGAAAAGAGAACCCTTGTCTTTTGTGCTACATACAAAAATCTCATCACATATAATTTTTCCAATGTTAATGATGCGATTATGCAAGATAGAATGTATGAGCAAAAGACAAGGTGTATCAACGGTAGTATTGTGTGTGGTGGGCATTAAAGAAGTTTTAACAAACTTATTCCATAATTTTGCCTCAGGTTTAAGCCGAAGGCGATTTACTATTCCCTTGTATTTACCATCGTTCCAATGAGTTCCCGGTAGAGTGAGTTCTTGAAGCACCTTGTCGAGTTTCTTGGGCGTGAGTTGATCAACAAAGGCTTGATGCTCGTCCTTCTCAATGTAGAGTCCGTAAAGGTGTTGATGTTTTCGGGGCTTATGAGTATAGCCTTGTCATGAACAAAAACATAAGGATTATCCGGGTTAGATGAGTGAGAATAGAATTCTCTTACCCATGAGATGTTACCCGGTTCCGATTGATGGCAAAAGATTTGCCACTTTTGATGTGCAATCCTTTCGAAGATGAATGGTTCAAGGCCGAAATCTTGATGAGAGTTAGAGTATTCAAAGCCTTGTTCTTCGCAAATCTTCCAGCTTTTAAACTTGGAGTGAAATCTTTCTTGAACCACCGGTGTAGCAAACTTCTTTGTATCTTGGTTCTTTGGAGGAACTTGGATAAACCAAAAATTCGATTTTAGATGCCATGGATGATCTTGGTTGTGAGTTTGGTAAAAACAAAGAAAAGAAAGCAAAAAAAAAAACTAAAGAGTTGCAAGATGAAAAGTAGGAATAGGTTTCTTGGAAGTTAAGGGTGATGGGTTAAATAGAAAAGATAGGTAGTAAATATGGTGGGTGGGATTAATTTTGGAATAAATAAGAAAGAGGTTTCGATTTAGGGGAAGGGTGACGGCTATGGGGTTTATTTAGGGTAAATTGGAGGCTTAATATAAGCCTTAGCTTCAGCCCATTAATTTCCTTGTTGAAGAAGTTTCCTTCTAGAATCAAAATTCCTCTTTATCTTGAACTCTTTTCCTACAATTCAAAAACAAATAAATAAGGATTAAAATTAAAGATAAACTAATAAAAGAAAATAAATAAAGATGTGCAAAGAAATTCTTAAACTTAAAATTTTAAAAACAATTAGATAAATATGAAAGAAAGATGTAGTCTTAATCTTAAAGAAAATAAATAAATCTATTCCAAAAAGAAAAAAAGTAACCGAAATTAAATAATAAAAAATAGTTCGAAAAAAATATCGAAAGGATAGCATGCTCATGCATCTCCTAAGGTGACCACTTCTTTATTACGTTCCACATGGGCACCGTTGTAGTACTTCAATCTTTGTCCGTTAACTTTGAATTCATGTCGTCAGTGATGGACTTGATTATCACGACACCATGGGAGAATGTTTTGACAACTTCGAATGGTCTCGACCATCTTGATTTCAGTTTTCCCAGGAAAAGTTTTAGCCGAGAATTGAATAAGAGAACTAGTTGCCCTGGCATGAATTGCCGTGGCAATAGTTTCTTGTTATGCCATTACTTTGTTTTCTCCTTGTAGATTCGTGCATTGTTATAGGCGAGTGCATGAAATTCTTCTATCTCGTTGAGGTCCAACAAACGCTTTTGCCTGGCACTTTTCCAATCCATATTCACGGTCTTGATTGCCCAATATGCCTTGCGCTCGATTTCCACTGCTAGATGGCATGTTTTGCCATAGACAAGTCGGAAGGGAGACATACCTAAGGGTGTTTTAAATACAGTGCGATATGCCCAAAGTGCGTCATCTAGTCTTACTGACCAATCATTGCTAGAGGGATTTACAACTTTCTCGAGTATACCCTTCAATTCCCGGTTGGAAATTTTTGCTTTCCCATTGGTTTGTGGGTGATATGCCGTGGCAATCTTATGAGATACACCGAAGCATTGCAACATCTTGGCAATAAGTCTGTTGTCAAAGTGCTTGCCTTCATCACTGATAATTGATCTCGGCATCCCAAACCGTGTAAATGTGTTTTTCTGCAAGAATCGTTGCACGGTCTTGGAATCGTTGTTGGGAACTGCAGCTGCCTCAACCCATTTAGACACGTAGTCAACGGCAAGTAGAATGTAGAGGTTGCCGAATGAAGATGGGAAATGTCCCATAAAATCGACCCCCCATACATTGAACAGTTCCACCTCGATAATGTTTTGGAGCGGCATCTCATGTCGTCTAGAGATATTGCCCGTCCTCTGGCAACGATCACATTGCTTGTAAAACTCTTGGGCATCTTTGTACAGTGTTGGCCAATACAAACTGGATTGCAAAACTTTGGCCGCGATGTGAGTTCCTCCAAAATGTCCTCCATAGGGTGAAGAATGGCATTATCGGAGTACATTTTGCTGTTCCTCTTCAGGGACACATCATCGTATAACCTGATCTGTACATTGTTTAAACAAAAGAGGATCGTCCCAAAAGTACTGCTTAGCATCATGGCGAAATCGCTTATTCCTTTGGTGAGTAAGGCCATAAGGTAAAATACCAAAAACAAGGAAATTAACTAAATCCGCGTACCAGGGTATTGCCGAGGCATGTGTTGTCGTGGCGGCCACTTCCAAGATTACTGAGGCGTGTGCGTCTAGAGTTGCCGAGGCATACGCATCCATGGTTGCTGAGGCGTTAGGGGTTGCCGAGGCGTGCGCATCCATGGTTGTCGAGGCAACTAACAGTTGCTCATCCGTGAATGCATTGCATATCTCTAAATCTACGTCCTCCTCTCTATTGCGTTCTAAGCGTGATAAGTGATCGCCCACTTGATTTTCTGTTCCTTTTTTGTCCTTAATTTCAATGCCAAACTCTTGTAAAAGCAATATCCAACGAATCAAACGAGGTTTGGCATCCTTTTATCAAATAGATACTTAATTGCTGAATGGTCCGTATGAACAATTACCTTTGTACCAATCAAATATGATCGGAACTTGTCAAATACGAAAACTACGGCTAGTAACTCTTTCTCCGTTGTTGTGAAATTCACTTGAGCACTATTAAGAGTTTTACTAGCGTAGTATATCACATGAAAGGCCTTACCTGTGCGTTGGCCTAGGACTGCTCCTACCGCGAAATCACTTGCATCACACATGAGCTCAAAAGGTAGCGTCCAATCTGGTGGAACGACAATGGGTGCCGAGGCAAGCTTTTTCTTTAGGGTTTCGAATGCTTGGGGTGCAAGAATCATCAAAATTTAAGACTTTATCCTGTTCAAGCAAATTGCACAAGGGTTTAGTAATTTTAGAAAAATTATGAATAAACCTTCTGTAAAAACCTACATGTCCAAGAAAGCTTCGGATTCCTTTAACTGAACTTGGTGGGGGTAATCTCTCGATCACGTCCACCTTGGCTTTGTCTACTGCAATTCCCTTGGATGAAATCTTGTGACCGAGCATTATTCCTTCATCTACCATAAAATGGCACTTCTCCCAATTAATAACTAAATCAGTTTCTTCACATCTTGCCAACAGCTTTTCTAAATTGCCAAGGCAGCTATCGAAGTCATTACCAAAAATGGAAAAATCATCCATGAAGATCTCAAGGAAGTCTTCGACCATGTCTGAAAAGAGTGTCATCATGCATCTTTGGAAGGTTGCCAGGGCGTTACACAATTCGAACGACATCCTTCAGAAAGTATAAGTACCGTATGGGCATGTGAAGGTTGTCTTTTCTTGATCTTCTGGTGCTATGGAAATTTGATTGTAACCTAAATAACTATCAAGAAAATAATAAAAGGGTTTACCTGCAAGACGGCCAAGCATTTGATCAATAAAAGGGTAATGGGAAGTGGTCTTTCCTAGTGGCTTTGTTTAGCTTTCGATAATCCATACAAACCCTCCAACTGGTCACAGTCCTAGTTGGAGTGAGTTCATTGTTTTCATTACTTACCACCGTTATACCTCCCTTTTTCGGGACACATTGTACCAGACTTACCCATGTACTATTAGAGATAGGGTATATGATGCCGACGTCAAGCCACTTGATGATTTTTTTCTTTACAATCCCTTTCATGGCATGATTCAGTCTCCTCTGGGCCTCAATCGAAGTTTTGTGACCATCTTCTAACAAAATCTTGTGCATGCACACTGCCAGGCTAATTCCTTTCAAGTCGGCAATTGTCTACCCTATTGTCTTCTTGTGTAGCATCAACATTTTGATCAGCTTCTTTTCCTGCTCAGGCTGTAACTTAGAGGAAATAATTATATGCAATGTATTATCGGTTCCCAAGTAAGCATATTTTAGTTTCTCTGGCAACTGTTTCAACTCAAGAATCGGTGGTTGTTCAATAGAGGGCTTTTCGAGCTTACCTTCCTTACCTGAGTAATCCAGTGGTTCAAAGTATGTACATGGTCGATTGACTAACCAATTTGCCTCTTCTTGTTGTTCCTCATCGATCGGTTCTTCATACTCCTTAGGTTCTTCTTGATCGGCAATGTAGTTGCCGAGGCAACTAAATTCCTCGTCGAAGTTAAACTCTACTGTGGCATGGAGAAGTTGGCATTCTTCTAGATCATCGGCAAGCCTTAGTGTTTGGAACACATTTACTTTAACTTGCTGGTCATTCACTCTCATTGTGATTTCTTCCTTTTCAACATCGATCAAGGTTCTCTCTGTTGCTAGAAAGGGTCTCCCGAGAATGATAGGTGCATGTTTATCTGCTTCACAATCCAAAACAATAAAGTCAGCGGGAAAAATAAATTTATCAACTTTTACCAGCATGTCTTCGATTTTTCCCTCTGGATGCACATAGGATATGTCGGCTAACTGTAGCATAACTGTTGTAGGTCTTGCCTTCCCGATTCCTAGTTTCTGGAAAACCGATTTATGCATCAAGTTTATGCTTGCTCCAAGGTCACATAATGTTTTCTCGACATAGTGGTTTCCAATGGAACAGGGTATCGTGAAACTTCCAGGATCCTTCAACTTGGGTGGCATGCAATTGTGTAACATGGCCATACATCCCTCTGTTGCGACAATTGTTTCAAACTCTCCTAGCCTTGTTCTCTTAGACACAATGTCTTTCAGAAACTTGGCATAGTTCAGCATTTGTTCAATCGCCTCAACCAATGGCAAGTTGATGTGGACTTGCTTTAGGATATCAAGAAACTTCTTGAATTGATATTATTTCTTTTGTCGCTTCAACCTCTGTAGGAATGGTGGTGGAAGTCGGATATCTTCGATCCTTTCATTGGTCTGGAACCTGATTGATGGCATTGCCGGGGCAACTAGAGTTGCCAAGGCATTGTCAACCAGGGTTTCCGTGGCGTGCCTATCGTTGGTTGTCGCGGCATCCTTATCGCTAGTTGCCGAGGCATGCTTATCGCTGGTTGCCACGGCAATTCCTGGTTCAGCATCAAGGCTTTGCCGCTGAGTTCATCTTGTTCTTTTTGTGGAGTTTTGTTTGATGAGCGTGCTTGAGCCTCTTTAAGTTGTTGGCCACTTCTAGTGGTGATCACCTTACATTGCCCATGGCCAGTCCCTCTTGTGATTTTAGTATCGCTAGGTAAACCTCCTTGTGGTCTAGTATTCAGGTTTTGAGCAAACTGTCCGACTTGATTTTCCAATGATTTGATTGCTGCATCTTGGTTTTGCAATCTCATCTCGGTCCTGTTAATAAAAGTATTAGTTCTTTTTATGAGGTTACTATTCTTAGCTATATAAGATTCAGTTTTCAACATAAAAGCATTGAGAGAATTTTCCAAAGAACTAGATGTTGTCGGTTGTTGCTGCGGCAACTGTTGCCATGGCATATTCTGCTAGAATCCCGATACTTGTGCATTCTGATTGTTTTGGTTTAGAGCATTATTGGGATTACTCCATGAAAAATTTGGGTGCTTCTTCCAAGATGATTTGTATGTAATGGACATCACATTGTTGTTCCGGTTGTAATTCCCCAAAGAAAAGCTGGATTCTGCATACATTCAGAAGAATCATGGTTACCACCACATAACTCACAAAAGGAATCCATTACCTTGACCTCATGTGTTTTGTTTGGTTTCTACATGTTCTGGACCATCTTAGTTAGAGTGGCCAATTGTGCCGAAATTGAGTCTGATGATCCCAGTTCATGTATTGTGGCTTGGCATCTAACTTCTCATCTTCTAGCAGATGGGAATTGATAATCATTCTTGGCAAGCCTGTTTAGAATTTGCATTGCTTCCTCTGGCGACTTATCTAGGAGTATATCGTTTGCCGAGGCATCTAGCATCATCCTTGTTGGTGTATTCACAGCGTTGTAAAACATTGTTACTTGTGTCCACACTGGGAATCCGTGTAGGGGGCATTTGTGTAGAAGTTCTCTATATCGCTCCCAAGCCTCGCACATGGATTCATCATCTGCCTGCCGAAAAGAAGTAATTTTGTTATGAAGCTTATCAGTCAAATTTGTAGGATTAAATCGAGCAAAGAAATCACGACAAAGATCGGTCCAAGATCCTATTGATCCGACAAGAATACTATTCAACCATACTTTCACCCTATCCCTCAGTGAATAGGGGAATAA
The DNA here is from genome assembly GCA_019671005.1 of Hibiscus mutabilis. Classification (NCBI taxonomy): domain Eukaryota; kingdom Viridiplantae; phylum Streptophyta; class Magnoliopsida; order Malvales; family Malvaceae; genus Hibiscus; species Hibiscus mutabilis. Next base: position 30,996,433 of record CM033739.1, on the reverse strand, counting down.
TCTTTTTCGTAAAACATCGGGGGTGACTCCTTGTATTTTGAATGAATTGCAAATCTCGAGGAAAGATTTAAGATGTTTTCGTGCATCTTCGGCTGCTGAGCCGCCAAATTGACCAATTGTGTTGATCATATTAAACATCACCAGTTTCAACTCAAAGTGGTCGGCTTCAATTTCAGGTGTGAAAACTCCTGGATTAAGTCCTTCAAGATCTTCTTCAAGATAGTCTCGAATAGTTCTGTTTCGTGCAAGAATCACTCCTCCTCCTTCTGGAACATCTTGATTCATATTGCCGCCTTGATTAGCCATTGTTACACTTAACCTTCGTCTAAGTCTTTGCAAGGTTCGTTCGATTTTCTGGATCAAAGGGATATTCTGGTGTAATCGGTCTCGCCCTGGTCATATACCAATGCAAAACCAAAGTTTGTTAGCCCTTTGAATCTTAAACAAGAAAAATAAAAAGTGCAAGAAAATAAAAACAAAGTTGCTATTGCCAATCCCCGGCAACAGCGCCAAAAACTTGTTGCGCGTAATAAGTGCTATGCAATTGTGCAAGTGTACACGTCGCAAGTTATAGTATAAAAGATATCGTCTCCACAGGGATTGGTGCCACTTCAAGAATCTAATCTCTTGCACTGTAAAAAGTAAAAGAACACAAGTAGAAGATTATAGAGTTTAACTAACAACTAAACTAGAAATCAAATAAGTAAAAGAAGATGTAATTAAATGAGAGAGAATATGCCATGTTATCGTGAGTTGAGGTGTGATAGCCGATTGGATCGTCTTGGTAAAAGAGTGCAAGGGCAACTCAGTTGTCGTGGCAACTTGCACAGCGGGGTTGGCTTGGCAACTAATCGATGGTTGCCTGGGTGACTAGCTGGGCAACTACTTGGGCGGCTGGGCAGCAACTTCAAGGTTCGGTGAAGCGTTCTTCAATGGTTTCTTCTTATCCCTAAGTTGAAACTCTAGCTATTTGTGCATGCCTTGATAATACATCCCTGCGTGAATCAAGGGTGAACAACAACCAATCTTGCGCTCCTCTTAGCCGTTGAAATCCTTAACTTATTCCTAAGCCGGATTAATCTTCACCATCAATAGATTGAATAAAGACCATACTCATTCGTTTCTTAAATCTTACTCTCCCGATATTAGATAAATAGATGAAGTTACGAGATCCTCTCCCAGTTCACTCGCAAACAAGAAGAAAAACCAATAATGAGTAATCCTTGAATTGAAAGTGCAAACTCTTATTACCTAAACAAAATCCAATTGTTTCTCACAACCACAAGACACAATAACCTTAGCCAAATAGATTTAGTTCATGGCTAGGTTCCAAAGAAACACAAGACAAAGAATTCCTAGCATAAACCTAATTGAACAAAGAAGAAAAAGATGAAGAATGGTTTAAGCCTCTTTGTCGAAATCTCCCTCTTTGATCTTGTCGAAATTTCTCTCCTCTCTCCCATTGGAGTTGACGACTTGATCCTTAATTTATAGGGCTAGGTCAAAGTTTTTTTTTGAGGAGGAAGTTAAGTTGGAATTAAATATCTTTAAAGAATATAATTCTTTATTATATTTAAATTCCTTCTAGAACTTCTCCTATCTTCTTGGGATTTAGTTTCTCTTTAACCTCTTCATGGAAATCAAACTCCTTTGGGATTTAGCTTTGCTCCACGTCATCTTGGGCTTATCTAGTCATCAATTTAGACTACCATATCATCTTATCCCTTGTCGAAAATTGCCCTGGCAACTAGCTCGACATCTCCTTCACGCATTGCCCTGGCAACTAGCTCGACATCTCCTTCATGCATTGCCCTGGCAACTGGTTCCAGCCTTGCTTTGGCAAGTGATTCTACACACACACACAAAAACACACCAAAGCAGTATCTTTTTCCACAAAATTGAGCAAAATATGAAATCAAGCGTGTCCACCAACGAAACGATGCAAACATGCATGAATGACTAATAATGCAACTAATATGAGCCTAAGTCTAGCAATAATAAGAATAAAAAGGGTAATAAAAATAGTGCTTTTGAACACTTAACAATGAACACAATAGGTATTCACAGTTTAAATAATCTAATGAAAATAATAGGTTTTCTTAGCTTTAGTAATCTAATGAAAATAGTAGGTTTTCTCAAATTTTTAATTCAAAATTTAAATGTTACAACACAACTCCTTATATAGGCTTTAGTTACAATATTCCTATAGCTATGTTACACTAGTATTCAAACTAGAGATAGGATAAAATTATTCTAATTCGAATTATCTACAGATAATTCTAATTATAGATAATAGTTAACTATTTTATTTAATTTACAACTCACACTCCCCATCATGCTGGTGAATATACATTTTATAATCCCAGCTTGAATGTAAAATCATCAAAGCTTGCTTTTGGCAGTGCTTTAGTAAGCACTTCAGCTAGTTGCTCCTTAGTGAAAATGTAGGATAGGTATACTATTCCACCATTAACTTTTTTAGAAATAAAGTGTCTATCGATTTCTATATGTTTTGTTCTGTCATGCCGCACTAGATTCCTTGCAATCATAATAGCACACTGATTATTACTTAGAATTTGAAATTGTTTACCTTGATTCAGTTCCAACTCTTTTAGAAGTCTCAGCAACCAAATTCCTTCACAAATTCTAAGTGTTGAAGCTCTGTATTCAGCTTCAGCACTAATTTTAGAAACAACATATTGCTTTTTGCTTCTCTAGGTTACAAGATTTCCCTAAGTTAATGAACAATAACTATTTGTAGACCTTCTTCAGTTAGCTCACTGGCCCAACTAGAGTCTGTGAAGACCTTCATTGTTCTGTCTTCAGATTTTCTAAAAATTAAGGTAAATTCTAGAAACATTAATATCCTATTTGTTGCCTCTAGATGCTCTTCTCTAGGATATGTCATGTGTTGGTTAATAACATTCACAGGAAAAGCTATGTCTGATATTGTGAGTGGCAAATATATCAGTTTTTAACTATCCTTTGATAATACTCCTTGTTCACTAAATGTCTCATTTCTTCTCTCTTCAGTTTCAAATTTACTTCTGTTTGTGTTTCTACAGGTTTACATCCCATCGTACATGTCTTAGACAATAAGTCCTGAACATATTTCTTCTGATTAATCACCAATCCCTTTCTTGATCTTGCCACCTCTATACCCATGAAATATCTTAGTTTTTAAAGTCTTTAATTTTGAACTCACTATTCAACAATTTTTTTAATCCATCAATGTCACTTTCATTATCTCCAGTAATCACAATGTCATCCATATATACTATTAAAATGACTCTCTGTCTGTTATGTGCTATTTTATTGAAGAGTCTATGATCCGCTTGACACTACTTGTACTCATATTTTACAAGAACCTTAGTAAACCTCTCTAACTAGGCCCTGAGAGATTGCTTCAGCATATAAAAGGTTTTTCTCAGTCTGCACACCTTTTGAGCCTTTGAATCTGTCTTTAAATTTGGTGGGAATTTTATGTAAACTTTCTCTTCTAAACACCCATTCAAGAAAGCATTCTTGATGTCTAGTTGGTGAAGCCCCCATTCTTTATTAACTTTTAAACTAAACAATACTCTCACTGTGTTGAGCTTTACTATTGGTACAAATGTCTCATTGTAATTAATTCTATAGTTATGTGTGAAACCCTTAGCTACAAGCCTAGCCTTGTGCCTTTCAACACTGCCATCTAAGTTGTATTTGACAGTAAACACCAACTTGAAGCTCACTATTTTTTGTGGTAAGTCTGTTATTTCCCAAGTTTCATTCTTCTCTGGTGCTCCAATTTCTTCTTCTACAACTTTCTTCCATCTAGAATCTTGTAGGTCCTCTTCTATAGTTGTTGGATTTTTTACTTCATCCAAGCTAGCTGTAAAGGCTTTGAAAGAACCCATCAAATTACAATAAGTAACAAATCTTTGAATATGGTGTTTTGTACATTATCCTATACCTTTCCTCTTAGAAATAGGCTCGCCGTGATTTAAATCAGTTACAAGATATAGAGAAGATTCATTACCTTTATTATCTCCCTCATTTTCTGAAGCAATTAGACTCAAAATCAATTCTTGGCAAGTGTTAGACCGTAAAATGGCCTCTAAAATAGATTTTTGTCTCCTTTTTAGACACTTAATTTCTTAGTACATGGTTGAGTGTTTGTTGACAGAATATCGCATGGCAAAAGATTAAGTATTCTATCTATCTATTCAGGAAATAATGTCAATGATATGTCTTTTACGTGCAAGTATACACAGTCAACAAGTAATGAAATAGTGAGTTGAGTATCATCTTCACAGGGTTTTCCAGGCATTAATTGCCACGATTAATACTTGTGAACTAAAAAATGAATATGATGGCAATTGATTGAGATTTTACTAAAAAAATTAAAATGATAAGGAAACTAGAGTGAAGATCTAGGTAGATTGGCAAACAAATAGTGTAATGATGATTTGAAGGGATGTTTGGATTTCACACTAGTAATTGATATTCAATAAGTACTATTAAACTTTGGTTCTATTGCCGAGCATATTTTAAATTAGTATTGCCTCTGTTGATGGCAATACCCTAAGTTACCTACTTACAACTCCTATATGTCTATAGTTGGTTTTCAAGTAAATAACTTGGTGAAGTGTTAACCTATGCTCCTAAGGGGTAGATTTACTTCACGTGTAAGTTTCATGTACTTGAATATCTTCTGTCAAAGTTTTTCTCCTTAGTATTTGCCAATTAATCCTTATCTCCTAAGTCTGTTAAAATATTAGGGGATAATAAGCATTCAATAACAACTGTCGTATGACATAAAATATGTTAACAGTAAGCATATGCAAAATAGACAATAAATCCAAAACATTCAATTACTAAAAGCTAAAAACACTAAGCGTTCATCGCAAACACCCTTAGCCAAATCAAAAGATTAGTTCATGGTTGGGGAAACCAACAACATGTTATCGTTTTGAATCATCATCACAAAACCATAATTAAATCAAGAGATATAAACAAAAGAAGGAGATCTTTCGAGGCATCCCCTCAATGGATCCAGAACTCTCGGCAAAACTGCACAGGTTGCTTCTACCATTCTCTTCTCCTCGCGGCTCCGGCTCATCTTGTGGCTCATTCTTGAACTCCTTTATATAGGCACAGATGAAGATCTAATTAGGGTTAGGGTAAAATCTTGAGTGTTTGGTGCCATAATTCTCAGATGAGGTACATTCCCACTTTATAGAATTAGGGCTGACCTGGTTATGACTCGGGGCTATTTTTTCGAGCATTGAACTTCCTTCTTTTGCCAACCAAGCTTGGCATTCTCCCCCTACATTTACCAACTACGCTCGATATTTCCTTCTTGTGTTTACTTGCTCCAGTCCTACTGATCTTGCACACCATAACAAGAAAACACCCTTTCACTGTAGAAATAACAACTATACATTCCTCAACTCCTAGATGCAAATGCATGAAACTACTGGCAAAATATACTAATATATACCTAAAGTCAAGCAATATCATGGCAAATGCATGTAAAGTATATATTTTGAGGAGTTAACATACACCCAAACCTAGGTCATTGCTTGTCCTCAAGTAATGCAAAACTAAAAACTTAAAAACTATACAATAGAGTGCCTCAGCAAAATTTTCCTGATTAAAAATACAAGCTAGCAAGCAAAATTCTGGCCCTAGTTCTGTTCTTAGTTATCTCACAATAGTAATGCCAACAGAGCTCTTAACAATTTCAAGTTCAGAAATACAACTCTAACCTAATGTCATGAAGTGTGCTTGAAGTTTGGGCAGTTTGTATCCAATGTCCTCCATAAAATCCCTTGTCAATTTTACTACCTAAACTCAGTTGTTGTTGTTTTTTCACCAAGGTTTTTTTCCTTCTTTTGGCATTTTTGAAGGTTCGCATCATAATGTTGTTTGGTGTGAAAAGTAAGAGGGAGCATACCGCGAACCCTCACATTAATCCAACATTATTACTTACCTATTACACTCATACCCTTAAGTTTTTGTTGGCCTGAGGACTAAGAGGGAGCAAACCACGAAGCCCCAAGTTAAGTGTTATCTCTTAGGCAGAGGATTGTTTTAATTTTTAGCCTTTGGCAAAACATTATTGCCTATTTCTTATTTTTACCCTAGCATTTTTTCCTGAGTTCAGTTTCAAAAATCCTAAGTTTGTCTTAAGCACTAGATACAAACTACATGTTTGAGTGAAACTAAACTTTTCTAAGTTAGATATCAATTTCCATGCAACTCATTCTCACTAAGTCTATTGGCTCTTAATAAGTCTAAAGATTCTAAATTCTTGACCGAATAGGGGCATACTAGGGCTGAATCTAACTATGCTAGGAATGTGTTTGGCAATTCAGTTCAAAATCAAGCATTGGCAATTTCTTTAGTGGTTTGGTATGCAAAGTTTTTCTATATCTACATGGCAAAAACATAAACATAAAAATGAATTTCATGTCAATAAATGTGAGTCAATGCACACCACCAAATCTAAGGTATGCATTATCCTTAATGCATGAGAAAACATATATACAAATGCAATGCATGCCGAAAATGAAAACATGAATCTAAGGAGTTAAAGAGGATGAGAAATCCCTTAAAGAATGGTCTTTTTGAGACGATCGAGCCTTTCTTCTGGTTTGGGGTACTCTTTTTGGTGCCACTGTCTTCTTTCTCTTTAGCTCTGGCTTTAGAATGTCGGTCATTACAACAGAGTCCTTCACATCCTACATGACCTCGTCAATCATCTTCGATGGCTTAGGGTGGCTACTGCAACATGAGAACTCCACATGGTCTCTTGGAAAAATTGCTTGTGCTAAGAACAATATAAACTCTTCAAAATGGAAATAGAAATAAAGAGAATAACTAAGGACTAAAAACAAAATCTCCTAAGTACTGGAAGAAATAAAACTAAAATAACTCTCCTAAACCTATTTACAATGTTTAGACTGGTTTGGCAAGAGGTTATTGAATGTCCACAGGGAGAATGGTCTCCTTGGCATTAATCTGACTTCTTTCCCAATATGGCTTCAGTCTTTGGCCCTTGGTTGGTGGATGTAGGTTGTGGCAATCTTTTGTTTGAATAACCAACATAGAAAGCTAAAGAATTACTTTCATTTGAGTATGCCAAACTCTCAATTGCACAATGAAAAAAAGTGTTTTGCCCAATTAGTGCTTAAGATTTGCTCTTTTCTCCTTTGATGTCGATGCATAGTCATCCTCATCTTGTTCCAAAATTGTTGTAGCAATCTTCATTAAATCATCAACTTCTAGCTTCAGCATCTCTGGCATTTTTGTTGCGACAAAATTTTTCTGCTTAAACTCTTCATTCTCAGTCATTTAGAATCTATTTTTCCTTCTTGTAACTAGCCGTCTGAGCACACCTCATTTCATGATATCAACTTTCATTTCATGGCAATTAAATGTCAGGTTCTCATCCAAAATGAATTCTATTAGCTCAACTGCATAGCATTCTTCAGGTTCATCTGCACACTTAAGAGCTTTAAAAATGTCAACAGTAACACATGTTTTTTTTACCAAGGTACGGTTGGCATCAGGTTGTGATCTGACATTACTGGTGCTTGCTTCCCTTTTCTTAGCTTCCTTGGTTTCTTCTGCTGGCACTGATTTATTCTTATGGAAAACAAATGGCTCTTTTTCATACGTTGAAATCTCAACTTGTTTACCGCTTAGGGGAGTGACAGCTTTGTATTGTTCTCTCCCTTTTTGTCTAGCATCATCTGTATTACTTGGCAGAGTCCTTGGGGATCTACCATTAAGTGCACTAGCAATCTATCCTATATGAACCTCCAAGTTCCTCTGAATGCTACCAGACTTTGGACGGTAGCATCATTAAACTCCATATACTCCTTTAGAGTATTCTCACTGGAAAGATTTTGTATTGGAGGTGAATTATTCTGCGTTCTCTGTGGCATTACATTCTGGTTGAAACATGTTGGTGCATTGTTATTATTCTAGCGTTGGGCATCAAATTGATTACCTCAACGATTTGACCATGAAAGGTTTGGATGTCGCTTCTACCCCGCTTTGTATGTATTAGAATTTGGGATGTTATTACGACTGTAGTTTCCAAAATACACTGACTTTGGGTTTGCTGGGCATTCCTCCACAATATGGCTATCATCGCAAATATTGCAAAATGGTTTCAATGCCTTTACTTCTTGGACTTCAGCAGGCTTTTGCATTGTCTTCACTATATTAGTGATGTTGGCTATTTGAACATTGATTGATAAAAGTGCATCAAGCTCTAACTTTTAAGCTAATTTTTTCTAGGTTCCCAATCTAGCAGTAGAGTATTGGAGATTATTGGAGGCAATCCTTTCAAAGATTTCATAGGCATCTATGTAATTCTTATCTAGCAGGGAACCGTTTGCCGAAGCATCTACAAATATCTTGGCATGAGCATTGATTCTGGTGTAAAAAATCTCCATCTGGGTCCAAGTAGGGAATCCATGCATGGTACATCTTCTTAATAGATCCTTAAATCACTCCCAAGTATCATAGAAAGTTTCATCACCAGATTGCCTGAAAGTAGTGATTTCAATCCGTAGCTTGGAATTTCATGTAGGAGACTGGAATCTTAGTAGGAATTTCTAGCATAAATCTAACCACGTAGTGAATGAACCTGGTGGCAAGGAATTTAGCCATAATTTTCCCCTATCTCGCAAGGAAAATGAAAAGAGCTTCAGCTTTACTGTCTCTTCAGTCACACCAGGCTGGTGGAATAGTTGGCAAACCTCCACGAATTACTTTAAATGATGCATTGGGTCTCCAGTAGCTGATCCATCAAATTGACCGATATTCATTAGCATTTGAATTATTAACGGTTTAATCTCAAAGTTAACCATATTTACCTCTGGACCGATCAGTCCTAGCATCAAATAATCTATGGTGGGTGCTAGGTGTTCTCTGATAGGTCGTTCTTCAGGTATCTGAGCAACAATAGCTGGATCGGGAGTATAACTGAAGGTATTGCCTACATCTGCTAGTTATTGGCATTATTTAGGACACCTCCTAGCTCACCATTCCCGTTACGAGCCATTTCTCGACGTTCTCTTCTTAACATGTATAGGGTTCTTTCAATTTTCGGGTCGTATTGTAAATCTTCCTTCGCAGTGTGTTGTCATTGATTTTTTTGCTCAAATAAGGAAAGAAATTGGAGGTTAGATTCGAATATAAAAATATATGGCAAGAACCTGCCCTAAATTAGAGTCCAATCAGACAGAAAAATAAAGGGGGAAAGTCAAATCTGAATCCAAACAAATATGGAGGGGAATCATCGAATATAAAAAGCAATTAAAGAAAAGGGGAAAGAATCCAAATCAGAATAAAAGGGGAAGCAATCAGCCATGATTTATGGATTTTTTTATTCTAATTTCCCTTGTAAATTTGGAATGTAAAATCCTATATAAACCCACCATTCCATTGTAATTCTCACAACTCAATTTTCTCACCATCCACCATTCACTTCACAACCCCCTCTGTAACCACTATACACCACTTGTAATCCAAAAATTACACAAAAAGCAATGAGATTGTATTGGAATTTCAAGTTGAATACAAGAAGAAAACTTTGTTTCTAGGTATTTCGTTCTTGCTTTCTCTTTATTTTATTATTATTATTATTATTTCTAGTTGAATATAAAAATTAGATTTTTACCTTTCTTTTGATTTTCGGATCAATCTAATACAATTTTTTTTGGTGTTTCGCTATCGACGGACGGTGGCCAACCGCGGTGGTTCTCCATCCTTGTTCTTCAAAATTTTGTTCTAGAAGATGAACACTTATGAATTTTTAAAAAAGAGGGGGTTTGATCCATTTTCCTTAATGAAAGTTAATAAATGATGTTTTGGGCTCTATATCCATTTCAAATAAAGTGGGCCATTTTAATTCGAACCCATACTTTTTTATTCCATGAAACTCATTTAAATATTCTTTAAATTTGACATATCAATTTAGATTTGCTTTTAACCTATCCATTGATTTCTTTTCTTTATTTATTCCATTTTTTTAAATACCAAACTCATTCTTCATCATATTCTTTAATAAAAATAATAAAACACGCCCTTTTTTACAAAAGCGGTCTAATTATCGTGTGTTGACTCATTCACGAGAAGGATACATACAATTTAACTAAATTCCCTTCCATTTTTGTTATTTTATTTAATTCTGTAAATTGATTTAACGTTACCTTTGTCTCGTTAATTTAATATGTTTCTCTACTTAAATCTTTAATTGTTTGTCTTTTAATTAAATTATTAGTTTATGTAAAAGCCCCGGGTTTAGGTTCTTAAAAGCCTAGTTAGAGCCTTAAAGTTCAATAAAATTCTCTTCACACCAAAAATCATAAAATACGCTTAATTATATTTTAACCCTAATAGGTAAAATTCACTTAGATAATTTTTAGGGTTAATAATCATCAACTTAGAAAAATAAAAGCTTCAACACAAAAATTGTTTCTTTGATTGTTTTATTAAAAAGTAGAACATAATTAATGTGGTGTCCTACCAAAAGGAAGTAACAGGTTAGCGCCAGAGATGTTGACGGTGATTAGAGTTTACTCTCCTAATGGTGTGACCGTTAAAATGAAATCATATTCATAAACGGATAACAAGTTAAATTTTATAAGAACTTGCAAATTCCGACATTAAAACATTTTGTAATCGGCTAGGTACCAATTTTTGGGCGCTGTGGGGGTGCTAGTCCTTCCCCACGCGTAACTGACTCCCGAACCCGTTTTTAGGTGATCCAATCACACCTTATAAAAAGATTGGTGGCGAATCTGTTATTTTATTTTATTTAAAGAAAAAGTTAGAACCCTTAAAAAAGGTTGTGAAACAGTGTTATTCCTGGACATACACCAAACGAAATAAAACAAATGAAAACAAGTAAAAATCAAAACAATTAATTCCACTGCAAACCCTGACAATGGCGTCAAAAACTGGTTGACTGAATATTGCATGGAAAAAGATTAAGTATTCTATCTATCTATTCATAAAATAATGCCAAGGATATGCCTTTTACATGCAAGTATACATGGTCAGCAAGTAATAAAGTAGTGAGTTGAGTATCGTCTCCACAGGGATTGTCCAGGAATTAATTGCCTTGATTAATACTTGTGAACTGGAAAATAAATATGATGGCAATTGATTGAGATTTTACTGAAAATTAAAATGATAAGGAAACTGAAATGAAGATCTAGGTAGATTGGCAAAAAATAGTACAATGATGATTAGAAGGGATGTTTGGATTTCACACTAGTTGTCGATAGTCAATAAGTAATACTAAACTTTGGTTCTATTGCCGAGCTGATTTTAAGTTAGTATTGCCTCTATTGATGGAAGTACCCTAAGTTAACTACTTTCAACTCCTATATTTTTTATAGTGGGTTTTCAAGTATATAACTTGGTGAAGAGTTAACCTATACTCCTAAGGGGTAGATTTACTTTAGGTGTAAGTTTCTCATACGTCTGTTAAGATATTAAGGGATAATAAGCATTCAATACCAACTGTCGTATGGCATAAATTATGTTAATAGTAAGCACATTCGAAATAGACAATAAAGCCAAGGCATTCGTTTACTAAAAACTAAAAACACTAAGCGTTCATCGCAAACACCCCTATCCAACTCAAAATATTAGTTCATGGCTGGGGAAAGCAACAACAAGTTATCATTTTGAATCATCATCACAAAACCATAATTAAATAAAGAGATATGAACAAAAGATGTAGACCTTTCGATGTAGCCCCTTAATATATCCAGAGCTCTCGGCAAAACTGCACAGGTTGCTTCTACCCTTCTTTTCTCCTCGCGGCTCTAGCTCACCTTGTGGCTCATTCTTGAATTTTTTTATATAGGCGCAGGCGAAGCCTTAATTAGGGTTAGGGTAAAATTTTGAGTGTTTGGTGCCATAATTCTCAGAGGAGGCACATTCCCACTTCATAGAATCAGGGTTGACCTGGTTCTGACTTAGAGCTATTTTTTTGGGCATTGACCTTTCTTCTTTTGCCAATCAAGCTTGGCATTCTCCTCTTGTATTCCAGTCCTGCCGATCATGCACACCATAACAATAAAACACCCCTTTACTCTGGCAATAAAAACTATACATTCCTCAACTCTTAGATGCAAATGCATGAAACTACTAGCAAAAGATACTAATATATACCTAAAGTCAAACAATATCACAATAATATATGCATGGAAAGTACATCTTTTGATGAGTTAACAGTGTTTTGAGGAGCTGTAGAAGGAGGTGTAGGAATGAAAGAATGAGACTTGTAAGAGTAACTGGTGATATAGGTGGAGGAGATGAAGGAATGAAACTTGTAGAAATATCTGGTGGTATAGGTGTTGGGAAGATATTGGAAGGTGTTGATGGTAGAATGGGAGGATACTTCCAAGGACATTGATTAAAGTCAAAAGACTGTGAAAGATGGAATGCATCTAATGTCCCTCCTAAATTACAGCCTTTGGAAAAAAAAGATTCTTATTCGAAAAAGTCACATCCATAGAAATATATATTTTATGAGTCAAAGGAGAGTAACAAATGTAGCCATTCTTTAGAGAATAATAACATAAAACACACATTTGATAGACATAGGATCCAATTTTGACCGAAAGGGACTAGTATTGTGAACAAAGATAGTACACTCAAACACTCGCAAAGGAAAAGAAGAAGACATAGGTTTCAAAGTGGGATATTGTTCTAGAAAAACTGACCAGGTGTTTGTAATTTCAAAACTTTACTAGGCATTCGATTAATCAAATATGTAGTAATCAAAAGAGTCTCTCCCCAGAAAGAATTAGGGACATTATGAGAAAAAAAAGCCCTTGTAGCCTCTAAAAATGTTTATTTTTCTCTGAAATTCTATTTTTTTTGAGGAGTTCCTACATAGGAACTAATTTGAACAATTCCTTTTTCTCTAAAGAAAGCACCCAAAGAATTAGCGAAATACTCTCCCTTATTATCATATTAAAGTATTTTAATCTGAGTTTGAAATTGATTTTCTTCCATAGCATAAAATTCTTAAAAAATTGCTTATTTTCAAACTTTTCTTTTAGCAAATAAGTCTAGGCAGTTCTACAACGGTCATCGATGAATGTTATGAGCCATCTACGACCATTAAGATTCTTTACCTTAGAAAGAGTCCTAAATATCACTGTATAAAAGAGAAAATGGTTAAGAAGGTTGATAAGAGAAGGGCAAATGTGATGTTTTGGTGTGTTTAGCAAGTTGACAGATTGAACATTTAAAACATTAGGCTTTTTACTAGCAAATAAATTAGAAAACATTTTGTCATGTAATATAAACTGGATGGCATAACCGAGAATGCCATAACATCACATCAGAATTTATTAAAACATAATAAAAAAAAGGAAAAGAAATAAAACCACTAGAATTTTTTGTGGAAGGAAAAATTTGTTAAGGATAGATAACACAGAGCCCATTAGACATCTTAGCATTGTCAATCATCTTTCTTGAGTCCATTGTCTGCAATTCACAAGTGCACTAATAAACTTAACAATACACTTCAATTCTCTAAATAATTTACTGACCGAAAGTAGGTTGCAGGCCAAGTTAGGGACATAGAGAACATCATGCAAAATAATATCTTTGTTAAGAAAAATAGTTCCACTTCCTGTAATGGAAGATAGAGAACTATCTGTTATTCGAATAGATGATCGAGGAGTGTTATTTTAAAAACCACAAATCAAGTATTTACTGTCAGCCATGTGATCAGAGGCCCCTAATCTGATACCATGTGTAAACTGATGAAAATAATAAGTTTTCATAGTTTAAATAATCTGATGAAAACATTAAATTTTCTCAGCTTGAGTAATATGATAAAAATAGTAGATATTTTCTCAGTTTTTTAATTCGTATTTTAAACGTTTCAACACATCTCCTCATATAGGCTTTAGTTAAAATAGTCCTACAATTACGCAACTCTAGTACTCAAACTAGAGATAAGATAAAGCTATTCTAATTCAAATTCAAATTATTTACAGATAATACTTAAATTTAAATTATCTACAGATAATACTAATTACAAATAATAACTAATTGATTTATTCAATTTACAACTCACATTTACTTTATTTTCAGTTTTTAAAGTTGCATTGATGGATTTGAGATCCACTTGTCCATACATCTGTAGTGAAACTTTTCATTAGTGGGTATTCTAGTGAAAGGCTTAAAAATTGGGGTCTGAGCTTAAGCCTTAATATATGTATTTAATATATATAATATATTTAATACTTTTTGATTAATTTGACTAATTCGTTTAATTAACCCGTCTCGAACCAATAGCTGAACATTTAAAAATCTTTAACCATTGATAAATTAAATACAAAATTAATTGATCGATTAATCAAATTAAATTATGATTTTGTCTGTTAATTAAAAAATAAGATAATATATTTTGCTATGATAACTAAAGGGGTAGTATCAAAGTAGTTGGGTTTTGACTTTTCTAATTATATATAATAGATAAACATTAATTTTTAAAGACATAATGTCAAAAATGTCCTTAACGTTTGACTATATAGTTATTTTTTTCTTATTATTTTTAAGCACTTTAACCTTCAACATTTCATTTTGAGTCAAAATGACCCCTCCGTAGATAAAAACTGTTAGTAAACTAACGATATATAACTTGAAATGACTTGACTGAATGACATGTCAGAAAAAAAAATAATTTTATATAATTTTATAAAATTATTTTTTAACTGATGTGTCATTCTGTCATGTCAGCACAGTTGTCTATATGACACAATTATGCCAGCATGCACTGCATGTAAGCTTGTCACGTCTTTTTAAGCCATTTACTGTTAGTTGACTAATAATTTTTATCTATGAATGGGCCATTTTGCCAAAAATGAAACGTTTGGGTGTTAAAAGTGTTTCAAAAAAAATAGAGGTCAAAATGACTATCAAATCAAACGTTAGGACATTGTTTTGGCATATGCCTTTTTTAAACCGAGTGAATTTTTTATATACTACATATATTTAAATTTGCATTCAAATTCAAGAGATCAAAATTAAAATTAAAATTGTATTCTTCATTTCAAAGAAAACCGAGAAACATATGATTTCAACAATATACTAATTTTTGAACGTCATGGGATGTTTTAACATTTCTCATTCATAATCGACTCTTAAATTTAATTTTTTTCTATGGTTTAAATGCACGTTTCTAAAATTATCTTTAAAAAACTAAAAAAAACATTTTAAAAGGTTGTTTTATAGAGGATCGATCACACCTAATCTAAAATGCTTGATGTCATCTCTATTTTAAAAGCACCAACAATTTGCTAAGGAAAATATTTTTCGTCGATCTAAAATTGGTTTGAAAAATAACGAGAACTGGATTTTTTTTATTTTATTTAATAGTCTAAAGGTGGTTATAAGGTAGTATTTGTTCATAGATATTCTTAACCCTTTGATAAGGTGCATACATTATGTAGACATAACGATTTGAACTTATGTCTTTTGGGATAAAGATTATCTGCTTTTTTACTATGACACTTGTTAGGTTCTTGATTTTTTTTTTTTAAATATAGAAGGTAGATTTAAACTTTATTAAAGTGCAACGACTGACTGTCTTTTTTATCTAGTAATTTATTATGGTGGAATAAATTTTATGGATGGATGAATTAATTTATGCAAATAAGATAAATTTATTAGGATGGAATAAGCTTTGAAAAGTTTGATGGCATTCCTCTAAATCTTGCCTATCATAAATCCTATTAAATAGAATTTATTTATTGAGTTTGAAACTTTGATAAATTCTCAAATAAATACACAAATTTATTAAGTTCTGACTTAATACATAATGATATTATTATTAACGAGGTTAGTTCAAGTGGTAAGCAACTTTATATCGCTTAAGTAAGTCTTGATTTCGAGCCTTTGTGTATGCAGAAAATTCCAGTTGGAGGACTCACCCAGCAAAGTTAGGTGTGCGACGCAAGTTGGCCCAGATTAGTCAGAGCAAAACATTGAGGAACCGGGAGGGCAAAAAAATAACAATGATATTATTATTAAAATTCTGCCAACACGTGTTTTGTTTTCGCAATTAAATTTAATATCTTAATGAGAAAGCAGGTGTGGAAAGCTGTTCATTGAATTCAACCCGAACATAGGTTTGAAGAGATGAGGTAAGTTTCCAAGATGTTGAATGTTGAAACTATGGATTTTTCCTTTGAATCCACGAGTAATAATAATGCACTGCCAAGGAAACTCCTTATTTTCAATACCAAGACTTTGGAGTATATGACTATGTATAATACATACAAGACATAAATATATCTGGACCAACATCTCACACCCTTTTTCTTCTTTTCTTTTGCTTTGTACTCTCGTCATGTTAAAGGGAAGAAAGGAAAATTTTCTCTAGTCTCTACACTCTACGTGAGGGTCAAGCTCCTTAAATTCAAAGAATCATTAATAATAGGTCAATGTTAGTTTATGTAATTTTAAAGAGTTCCAAATATGAAAGTTTTTTAGCATAATTACCGGTATTCGATATATTGACTGATTAATTCAGATCATATACTGCATATATCCATTATAGGGACGACTTTCCTAACTCATTGTTTCATTCATAATGTTACGATTTGAATCTTTGACCTTACTTAAGGGATCTAGTGTTGCATTTTAACTAGTTGTTATTAGAGATGAAATGGTTTTTGTTACTAAATATGCACTTTTTACATATTTTCTATCTCATATGAGAATTACAAATATGTTATATGTATTTTTTTAAAATATTAAATATATGCTAAAAAGTTATAACGTTTTTGTTAGGTAATCTACATTGAGTTAACAATAATAATTGTAAATACAAATAATATATATTTGCATAACTATCAAAATAATTAATCATATTATAAAATACAATTGGATCAATAACTGTACTATATGTGGACATGAACTACGATATTTAAATCAGAATAAAATCTAAACTAAAAATTCTTTTATAATAATCAAAGAAATTTTAATATATCGATTAAATTTAAATAGCACATAAGACACTTGTTAAAATAAATTTTATATGAATTAAATTAAGAATTATTATCCTATACACTGGCGGTGGAAAACAAAGTTTTCACAAGTAGGGTTATTTAGAGGTTTAGGGTTTTAGTGTAGAGTTTAGATGTTAGGGGTTTAGGTTATAGGGTTTAGAAGTTTAGGGTACATTGTTTGAATTTAAGTTAAAATAAGTTTCACTTCTTCAAATTATATCATAAAAATCAAATCACCATTGAAGCCCTACAGGAAAGTTCAAGGATAAAGATGACATTGATTTTTGAAAATAATGATAGAAAACTCATTTTTCAGGTTTAAAGAACTTGAAAATAAGTTAGGAAATCGTTTTACTTTCTTGAAAACAAATTTTCTTGAATCAATTAGTGAATCAAGCAAAATCTTTTCTTGGAGCAAAATGAAAAACTGGCAACTTTTGGGGGTCTTCTTGAGATGTTTTTCATAGTATTTTTCAAACTAGATAAAAAAAATTTGTTCGTTCATGTTTTAATAACAAGACATCAATGACAAAATGCAAGAATCTTGGAGAGAAATGATAGGAAATTTAAGTAAAAATCGGTTGAGAGGAAGGTTTTTGGTAATTAGATAGTTATCTGAAGTTAACTGAAATATTTGATTCTAGAAATGATTTTTTTACTTTGTTTATTAAAATATCAAACATGATAATATGATAAATTTAATAATTGTTCGGTTGTGATAAAAGTGTAAAAACAACTAGAAAAATTGAAAGTTCACACCTATTAATCATACCCAGAGCCAAAACATTTTAAAAAAATCAGAAGGTTATCAAAATCACTAGACTATAAGATATTGTAATGCGTAAAATTTAGAAATATTGTATATAATAGATCAGACCGGTTAATTAATTTTGCTTAAAATTGTCAACAGTAACCGAATTGAAATAATTTATTTTAAAAATTTGTACCAAAATCGGGTTCAATTAATCCTTAAAAAATTATTTTGATTAATTGCTAAATTCATATTATTCAATTCTCGAACATATATTGTATCAATTAAATTGGAATATTTGATTCAAGTAATATTTTTTTAACTTTGCTTATTTAAATATCAAATATGGTAATATGATAAATTTAATAAGCAAAGTAAAAAAAATCATTACCCGAATTTTTTTAAGGATTAATCAAATTTTTCTATTTGTATAACCATGTCATTTGAGAGTGGCCAAAATATGAACAATTCGAAAGTTAAGTTATTAAATTGAAAATTGTTAAACTCTAGTGACCAAAATAGGTGTAAGAAGAAAGTTGAGTGATGATTGGTGTAGTTTACCCACTTTTTATTAAGGAATAACGAAAACTAACGCCAACTTCTAATGGAAGGTAACGAGAGAGACCTTATCGAAATCGAAGTAAAAGTTGGGTGACGTTATCAATATTAAAAGTACGGTGACCAAAATGAATTTGCCCTAAAAGTTCGGTGATCATTTATGTAATTTATCCTTTTTATTTAAGTATGTGCTTAACATTTTATTTTGTTATTATTTTATCGTCAACGTTAGCTAAAAAGGTTTGTTTCCCAATAAATACATGAAATGTGACATAAAATTTAATTTACTTCTATTTCATTTAATTTTAGGATTAAAGATTTTTCTTTCTAATTCTTGTACTATTAAATAAATTTTCTAGAAATTTTAAAACGTGATTTTAATTGGATCACACATTTTTTAACTTATATTACAGAAGAACTTTATAATGGTAACCGAGTGAAACATTAAGCATTTGTTTCGGCAAAAAAAAATTAAACAATTATTATAAAAAATGTATACTTAAGACACTTGTTTTATAATTAAATCTAAATAAAACTAACTTGTCATTCTTTTGCGAAATTAATCGTGATATAACGGTCAATGTAAATCTCTTATGAGTGATGACCCTCTTTTAGTCGAAAAGGATCCACCATTCTAGAGGAAGTACAGAAACAAATCTGTAATGAATTAATTTTTATAAACTACATTAATTTTTTCATAATTTTTAAAATTTCAAATAAATTTTTTTATATTTAAACTCAAAACTTCAACAACAAAAAAAACAGTGAACTAAACTAAAGTTCAATTATAACTAGTAGTTTTCTTATATATATATATATATATATATATATATATATATATATATATATATATATATATATATATATATATATATATATATATATATATATATATATATATATATATATATTAGGATCTAGTTACACAGTGTAAAACTCTTTAAATTTTACATGTTTTTTTATCGTTGGATGGAGAAAATGGATGACTGAGATTAATTCCTTACTTTTTTTCCCAAGTGATAATCTTCACATATTCTACTGTTAATCTCAGCCATCCGTTTCACCCATTCAACGATCCAAAAAACGTGTAAAACTTCAAGAGTTTTACACTGTGTAACTAGATAATTGGATTAGTGAAATGTATGACTAGGATTAACAGTAGTACATGTGAAGATTATCCATTGAAAAAAAGTAAGGAGTTAATCTTATCCATTCATTTCATCCATAAAAAAATGTGTAAAACTCATAGTTTTACAGTGTGTGTAAATGGATCCTTATCTTATATGTAACGACCCGAATCTTGGGCTTTGTAAAATTTGGGCCTTGAGCCCAATTTAATTGGGCCTAGGGGTAAAAAGAGAAATGAAATATCTAATAAAGTGTGCAAAGTTAGTTGGTTGAAAAAAAATGAAATGGTGGGGTATTTTGAATAAATAAGTTGATGATGTGATGGAGAAAGAGAAAAGGGGAAATGAGATATTTTGAGGAGAGAGAAAGAAATGTGGGAAATAGAGAAAAAGTGAGGAATGAGGTTTTGAACCTCGATCTACGGCTATCGGAGCCGTCGTGCATGATACCGCCGGCATCATCAGAAAGGTCTTACCGAGACGAGTTCAATGGTGGTCGTCGTCCGAGCTGTCGTTCGCCAGAGTGAGAAAGAAGAAGTTTTGGGGAGAGCTAGTTCAGCATGTTTCGGCCGTCACCGCCATGAACGGAGGCCACCGCTGGAACCACCGGCCCGAGAACTGCCGGTCTGGAGCTCGCCGTAGCCGGCTGGCCACCTGAGGCCGCCCCACGTGCCACATGCACCGCCGCTTGCGCGTGGGCATGGGCTGGCAGGCGGGGCGGGTGCACACTACTTTCTAGTGCACCCTGCCGCACTGGATTCCTGCCCGCAGGTGCACGCAGCTTATCATGCCCCTGCCCTGCACCGGATCACCAGGGGCTTTGACCGGCCCGTTGACCGCCCGTTGACTTTTTTTAGGGGACCCTACCTGGGGGTTTCTCAACGTTCCAAATCCAATTGTGCAACCCGTTTTGCCAAATTCGTATTTTTTGATTTACGATTGATCGGGTTTGAATATCAGATCGAGTGGATTTCTCGAGAAGCTTAAATGAGGATTTTAGCAATCTCGGCTTAAGGTTAGCACACCTTGAACTCTGAAATGCTTCATGAGCATCATAAGTGTAATTGCCTTGCATGTTAGTGGTTGCAAATTAGGAGATGAGTATTAAGCATGTGTTGATACTGTTAGATCGAGGCTTGATGATTATTGAAAAGCTTGATGAGTTTGAGAATGTTCGAGTCGGTTATGAGCTTTAGACATTGTATATGATTGTCTGAATATCCGTATGATTATCTGACTGTGTGATTGGGTGACTGATTGTTATATGATGATGCCTTGTGTGCTAGCGGAATAAATTAATATATTCGATTGAAGATTGGTTAGAGATAATACTGATAAATACTTGATTAAATGTTTATGAATCCAGAGATTATATTTGATTAAGTGGATAAAAAGCTGATAAGTAGTAATAATTAATTAAGTACGCTAGCAACATACTTAAATAACTTTCATAAGCTTAAGGGACCTAATAAGCGTATTCGGGTATCGTTACCCGCTGATATGAATAATCGAAAATGCTTGATAAAGATAAAAATGAATAAGATATATTAATAAATTACTTTACGCCTTAGTAATAGATGGAGACAGGTTGTGAGAGGAGTACCGATACGTTTCCCCGTGTATCGGTACCTCTTGCATATTAAGAATTCCAGTAAAGCTTTTGCGTATCGGTACGCAAGGGGCATATCGGTAACCACTGTTACATTGCATGAGAAGGCTTTAGCGTACTGGTACGGGAAGGTAGGAGTACCGATATATTGCGATTCGAGTATCGATAATGCGTATCGATACAAGATGGAGCATATCGGTACGCTTGAGGGTTAAATTCTTTCGAACCAAAATTGAGTAGCGATACCCATGGATGAGTACCGGTACCTATAGGGGCGTAACGATACCTATGTAGAAGTATCGGTACTCGCTGGGCAATCTGCCCAAGAAATTCGAGGTTGCGTTCGGGGGTTTTATAATGTGAGGCAAAGGGCCCTAGGGGCCTGTTAAGGTGTAAAATGAATATTAAAACTGAGAAGATGGATATTTTAACCCCATATGAGAAATAATTGGCTAATGGCTCGTTATATTGGGTAAGCTATATGAGGTAGTAACTCATAGGGATCCTTGGTGGATCGATTGATGTTGTGTGGTAATTTAGGCCCTTGCTGTGTGCTGAATGGGCACCTATAAGGTTAAGTCTTATTGAATAATGAGAAAAATTAATGAGAATGGCTAATGTGTATCTTCATAAATATGTTAACAAATAAATAAGTTCAATGGGGTAGCATAATAAATGATAGAAACCATAAGGTAACGGTAAGTGTGTTAGAGTTGTGTGCGGTATGATCCTTGTGTCGAGGTTGTGTGCTGTGTGGTGACTAGGGTCCTTGCTGTGTGCTGATGTGATGCCTAGATAGTCGAGACATCCCTTGTTGTTGGGATTTGTATACCCTAAAGTGTGTTGCAACACCTTAAAGATTTCTGAATGTAAGATCCCTATGCTATGTGGATGCGGGCCTCGTTCGAAGAGGCTTGATGAGGAATCCCGAGCATGGATGTAGGATCCTGATGCTATGTGGACGCGGGCCTCATCTCCTTGAGTATAGGATCCCGATGCTTTGTGGACGCGGGCCTCGCTCAGATTTTATGGTTATGTCTTTGTGTGTCTCACTCGGATGATTTGGTGGGAACCCGAGTATGTTTGGGCCTCGTGGGCCATGTATGATGTTTTGCTATGTTGAGAGCATGTGTTTAGGCGGCTGGCGGTAGCTCCACATATTTATTTATCCATTCTTATTGCTCGTACTAGCTGGCGGTAGCTCCACATATTTATTTATCCATTCAAAGTATATGTGTATCACTGAGCTTTGTAAGCTCACTGCTCGGAATTGTTGTTTCCGTGCGTAGGTTGATCGCGAGATCGATGAGCACTGTTTGTATGGGATTCCAACAAGCGGCGTTGTCAGAGTATGATGCTTGTATTTAGTGAGTTGTGTATTAATAGAACCTTACACGTATGAGTCTGTAATCTTTATTTTGAAATTGTATTAATCAAGTCAAATATTTAAATGTTTATTTAATCAGAGCTCCTTGTAAATGTTTTAACCATTTATATATTTATTTTGATTTGTGGGTTTTAAATATTTTTGGTAATTATTTTATTTGAGCTAAATCAAGTTGAAAAAATTTATAATTTTGGTTTGGGCTTTAGGCCCAATGTGACATCTGGGTCGAGGGTGTTATATTATATATGAATTATGATCCACTTACACTGTACAAAGCTTAATAACTTTTACACTTTTTAGACCGTTGGATGACCGTAATAAATGATTAAAATTATTTTTTTATTTTTGTGATAATTTTCACATTTTTTACTGTTAATCTCATTCATCTATTTAAATTCATCAAACGCAAGCCCTGCTAACAGCTCTTTGAAAAATTCTATTCCTATTTCCTGCTCGATAAGGGTCAGAAACCCCCAAAAAATGTAAAACCTTCAAATTTTACATAGTGTACCCTACTAATAGCTCTTTGAAAGATTCTATTCCTATTTCCTACTCGATAACGGTCAGAAACCCCAAAAAATGTAAAACCTTTGAATTTTATATAGTGTATATCTCTATACATAAGTTTGGGTACCAAGTGACCAGATGTATGGGAGGAGTTATACCTATGGACAGGTGTGAAGCAGAGGAGAAAGGTATGATCTTTGACACGTGTCGGATTATAGTTCCCAATTTGATGTTTGCGAATTGAGATTTGGGGTGGTCGACTTTGAAGAATAAAAGAAAAAACATTGAAAGGGAAAAGTGGGGCCCAAAGCATCAAAGTAAAACATTCAACATTCGAACGGCTGTCCCCACTTCAGGGATTGTGGGCCCCACAGCTCCTTTTGTTTCCCCAACAACTCTGAACACACGGACTCTCTCCGTCTCTGTATATGAATCATTTTTAATTTTTATTTTATTTTATTTTATGTAAATTTTAGGTAAATGACATTATTTATTTAAACTAATAAACTAATGTCAATCATGCTTCGGATGTTTTCATTTGAATTTCATTATTCAACCAAAACATATTCTATTTCTTTTTTTGATAGAGATTTAAATCTTTAATATCAACCCCGGATCAAGACTGTTAACCAATAAGTGCACATCAAATATTGCAGAGTAATCTATCAATTTTTTTAATAATGTAATCTATCAATTTTGAATTTGATATTTTATGAAATATATATTATCATGGACAATCATTTCAAATAGATATGTAAGTTTCTTCTCTAATTTTAATTGATAATGAAATTATTATTATTATTGAAACAATTCAATTGTGTTTTTATATTCTCTATACAATTGAAGTTAATTTAAGTTATTAAGCTGACGTGAGCAAACACATTTGATCGGTTGGCCAAGCTGCTCATCTTTGTTCTCTCATATTTCCTTAAGTCTTGAGTTTTAGACTCAATACGAACACCCCCTTTCGTCAAGCTGCTCATCTTTGTTCTCTCATATTCCCTTAGGTCTTGAGTTTTAGACCCACTACGAGCACCCCTTTTCGTCCCCCTTCCCCTCCCCTCTAGGTAGGATTATGATTAAAATTAGAATTTGTCAAAAAAAGTTATTCAGATGACGACCAATTCAAAAAATTTATTTAGTTGATGAATTCAATGAGTATTTCAGTAGAAAAGGGACGATGCTCTCTCTTTGATATCCGGGTTTGAGCAGTTTTATCTGTAAGGTGTGTATGAATTTTATCAAAAGTTTAAAATAATATATATATATCATGAGTTATTTACCTCTTAGTGAAAACACCTGCGACGAGAGGATTTGTCTAGGGACAGACGCAAGGCTTTATGTTAGGGGGAGAACCTATAGAATTCTAGGGTTGAACTTATAAATTTTTAGTGATAAGAAAATAAAAAAATTAGGGGAACGGCCCCTCTCCAGCTACTCGGTCCATCCCTAGATTTATCATAGCTATTGGGGGTTAATACCTTAGTTTAAAAAAAATGTTAGAAAAAAACTATTCAAATGACACATTCCTCTCGCAAATTTAATTATGAAATTTAAAAGTTATAAACTGAATTGGGGTGGGGGAGCAAACATTATTCATATTTGATGGCCAATGCATGTGTGAATTCAGTACGAGGGTAGTTTAGTAGTACGTGCACGGGGAAGAATGGACAATGGGGACCAACATTTTTGTGATGTGCAAAGTCCTAGAGAAAATTACAAGAGCTTGAATCATTTATTTTTCAACGCTAAAATAAATGAAAAACGTGATACCTATTCAAGTAATTTGCATTGAACAAGATTTACAAAGCAACTTTAACTTTTTTAACTAGAGCATCGTCAATTAGAAATTAATTATTTGGCAATCTATAATTTATTTGCTAACCGTTCTTTTCGTGTTACGTTTTCTCTGGTGGCTTTGACGACGTCCCAACTAATCAAAATGACGCTTATTTGTTATTCTGTTGATCTTCCCTGCTTTGGACCTTCAAGATGAATTTAAATAGACGTTTACATTCACCGTTTCTTGTTCGTGATTAAGTTGTGATAAAAACCGTTTTGTCAACATGCTATAAGAATATATGCATTTTTTAATGTTAGTATTGATGACTTTATCATTTAATCAGTGATTCTAGTATTGTTTGTATCTATTTTTTGTTCGAGTTTTTTTTTGTTGTTAGGTTTTAACATTTATAGGAAGTGCTCTATATCATTGCTCCCAAGGAACTCAAATTTGGAGATTTCGTGTTTTAACATGAAATGGGGAGGATGCAATTTATGAGATGGTATGCAACTTGTAAACGTTACAGGTTGAGTCAAGTACAAATTAAATTCAAAGAGGATTATAATTATACATACTCGAATTTGTTACTTTTATTTTTTTATTAAATTTGATACCAACTAAACTAATAATCATTCAATATTATTTAAAAGTAAACATTAGACATTTTCAGGAGAGTGCTTCTCATTTGCACAAACTTACTTGAGTACTCAAGAACAAAGCTAGTTGTTTAATTTATAGAATATATACTATATAATATCTACTAAAAATTCAAAACTATTTGGATTAGGTATATCGCAAGAAGCTACAAAAAATAAACTCTTTAAATATTATAAGATCGTTAAGGCCATTCAAGTAGGTAGAGTTTCCACCAACTCCTTCCGTCGGCTAAGTCCCCATTTCCATCCAAAACTGACAATTAAGACCCCTTACAATACATAAAATAAGAATTACATTTAAACATCAGACTCAATGATATACATATGTATTTTAGTGTGTAATAAACCCAATCAAAAAATTACACACAAAGTTTGCAATATTTCTTCTACCAAAACAAATGAAACCGTGCCATATTTCTTTCAATTTACACAGACGAATAAAAACATTGATTCACATAACCATTGTGGGTAATAAATCTAAGACATTTACTCTCCATTTGGTAAATTTCTGCCCTAATTTAGTAAAACCTCAATAAATGTAAGTTTGATAAACTGATAATCTCAGTTAAATAATACACTCACACCTGATAAGATTGAAGAATCTTCAAAGAAAGTTATTTAAATATATAATTTACGAGGTAATTTCTGATTGGTAAATTTTATTCTATTCAAGAAAAATGGGTTCAAACTTTTTTACATAACACATTTTATGTTGAAATGTCAACAACTCAAAAAAGTGAAAGCTTAAATAAAATTTTCAAGTATTATATTAATAGAAGTACTTCCGTGAGTAAATTTGATTTGAAATTTAAAGAACATCTTGATGACTGATTAATAAAAAAATAAGAGAAAATTTTCTAAATTATAAACTCAAAGTCCGTTCTAAAAGCATTGTATCCTAAGAAAGTTGAGGCCTTTTCCTATACACTTGGAAATTATTCAAAATATTTTAAGATGGGTTGGTTCATGCTCAAGAGTATGTTGTTGATTGAGTTGATGTTAAGAAAATTTTAAAAATATATAACATGCATGAGTTTAACAAAGAAAACCAATGTGCATAGTAACTTTTGCGTATCACTAAATATTGTTTGTAAATATCACAAATTTGAATTTATGGGCATGTTATGCCAACAAGTTTTGACAATTTTCATAAAGAAAAAAAGTATTTGTATCACTTTCAGAATACATCATGAAATTGTTGATAAAGTGAACGAGTAATCTAATTTGTGATTCAAGAGTGTTGTGTTACACTCTTTAGGACTCTTAAAAAATAAGATCAAGTAAGCATTATGATCTTTTCATTCTTAATATAAAAAAATCATGTAATTAACTAGATAATTTGACCATTAATATCGTTATGAAGATAAGAAGTCGACTTCTATTGATGATTCCAGAATGATCGAAGATGATAATGTTTTGTATAATGATATTACTTTAAGTGATCTAGTATATATGTGATCACCAAAGGACATTCTCCTTTTTTTAAGAAAAAGATAACATAGAGAAATGTAGTAAAAAGAGCAAGATATGTTTATTTTGTAATCGCAAAGGTCATACAAGACGCACATATAAGAGGCATCATCAACCAAAGTAAGTAATTGAACTTTGTGCAATATTTTTCATTGTTCTATACATTTTATCTTTTACTTATGCTTAAGCGATTTTAGTTTTATTACAATAATGAATTCAATTTTGTTTCAACTTCTCGTGTTATTGATGTTACTAAAGATTTTTTTTGTCTCAAATAGATTAATTTGTTGGGTGTCTACACCGACCAAATACACTTAGTTTTTCTTGAATATATTCGCTTTTAGACTAACTCAAAAAGACTTTAATTGTTTACTTTTCCAAATTCATTCGTGTTGTGATTGAAGATTTCATAAATCTATATTTTAACATATTATTTTTATTAAAAATATCATTGAATTGCACACATTTTCATTCGTAAAGGGAAAAAGAAAAGACCAATATTTGAAGATAATACAAACATGACTTAAATAATGTATTTTGTAAAAAAGTATTCCATGTAAAGGATTTGTATATTTGATAATGATAATGTTTACAATTGACCTGTATATAGGCTTACAAATGAATATACAAGGATAAGTGAAATCAAATATTAAATACAAATCAAATATTTAAATAAAAGATAAGATAGAGATAGAGATAAGATAAGATAAGATAGGATTTGAATGAGATTTGACTAAGAGTTATCTCATAGATTTGAATGAGATAAAAGTTATCTCATCTTATCTTTATCCTTAACACGCCCCCGCAAGATAGAGGATCCATCGGAGACTCCAATCTTGGACTGAAAATGGATGAAGAGATTACGACCAAGCAGTTTGGTGAGTGTGTCCGTAATCTGAGTTTTGGAGGGAATGTGTTGAACAAGTAGGGAACTCGCAGTAACTAAGTCACGAACAAAGAAGTAATCAAGGGAAAGATGCTTCATACAAGAACGAAAAACTGGATTTTTGCAAACATATGTGGCACTGAAATTGTCGCAGAAGAGAGATGGTGGTTTTGGTAATGCCACGACAATTTCTTGAAGAAGTTGTTGGACCCAAAGTACTTCAGCAGTTGTATTTTCCACGGCACGATATTCAGCTTCGCTGGAGGAACGAGAAGCAGTTTTTTGACGAGCTGACTTCCAAGAAATAAGATTAGATCCAAGATAAATAGCATATCTAGTAGTAGATCGACCGTCCGTAGAGGATCTTCCCCAGTCCGCATCAGAAAAGGTGGTGAGATGAAGGGAAGATGCTAAACGAAAAAGAATGTCATGTCATAATGTTCTTTTGAGATAACGTAGGATGCACTTAGCTGCTATCCAATGTTTAAGTGAAGGACCATGCATGTATTGCGATAGACGATTCACGACAAAAGAAATATCCAGACGAGTAAGTGTGAGATACTGAAGGAGACCAAGTAGTCGACGATACCCAGAAATATCACGTATCGTGGATGGCTTCGACGAAGGTAGCTTATCGGAAGATGACATAGGTGTGGAAATTGCCTTGGAATTTTCCATCTGAAACTGAGTCAAGATGTTAGAAATATATTGCGCCTGAGATAAAAACAACTCAGTAGAAGTAGAAACAGCCTCAATGCAAAGAAAATGGCTGAGCAAGCCCATATCATTCGAAGCAAACTTCGTAGATAATATGTTCGTGTAATGAGCAATAAAATTAGTGTTATTACCAGTAAGCACAATATCATCCACGTAGACTAGAAAGTATAAAATAACTCTATTTTCATTATAAATGAAGAGAGAGGCATCAACCTTTTTATCTCGTAAAACCAAAGTCAATGAGAAATTGAGAGAGTTCAACATACCACGCCCCCGAGGCTTGCTTGAGTCCATACAAGCCTTTACGCAACCGAAAAATATGAGATGGTTGAGTAGAATCAATATACCCCGGAGGTTGTTCTACATAGACTTCCTCAAGTAGGGTGCCATTTAAGAAGACATTATTAATGTCAAGTTGCTTGATGGGCCATGCATGATGGATGGCAAGAGTGAAAATAATACGCACTGTAATAGGTTTCATCACAGGACTAAAAGTCTCAAAGTAGTCACGACTAGCTTCTTGAGAATACCCATTCGCTGCCAGTCGAGCCTTGTATCGATTAACAAAGCCATCAGCACACCGTTTTACATAGAATACCTATTTGTACCCTACGATAGATTGTGTAGATCGTGGAACAAGATCCCATATTTGGTTGCGTAGTAAGGCATTAAACTCATCATCCATGGCTTGTCTCCATAGTGGGTCTTTGAGAGCTTGAGTAACAGTCTTCGACTCTATTGTGGAAGGTAAAGGATGACATGTAGTAGCATTAACAAATGAAGAACCAAAGTAAGTCAAATTTGGCTGATGAATTCGCTATTACGAAGGATCATGTTGTGGCTTGTTAGGGGAGACAACTTACTGTGGCAAGTCAGGGGTGATATCTTACTGTGGTAGATCAACCAAGGAAACTAATGTGGCAATAGAATCATCAGGTTGTCATGGCAGGTTACCCAAGGGAACTGTGTGGCAATGGTATCATCAGGTTACCGTGGTATATTAGACAATGAAGCATCCGGTTGTCGTGGCATAAGAAGAACACATAGTGTAGCAAAATGGAAGATGTGAGAAACAAACCGAACATGGCGAGAGACATAGATTCTGTTAGTGGTCGGCTCTAGGCATTTATAAGCAGACTACGTCACAGAGTATCCAAGGAAAACATATTCAGTGGACTGTGGCTCAAGTTTATGTTTCGTGTATGGTCTTAGCCAAGGAAATCACAAACACCTGAATGGTTGAAACTTGTCATAATTTGGTGCTTGTTGATGAAGCATAATGTAAGGTGACATATTATCTAGTACCGGTGTTGGCATCCGATTAATGAGATAAACAACTGCCTGAAAAGCATGAGGCTAGTACTCTATGGGAAGAGATGCAAAGTGAAGTAGAGAAAGTCCAGTTTCCACTATGTGGCGATGTCTCCGTTCAGCAGTCCCGTTGTGTTTCGAAGTATGAGGCGATGAAGTAAAATGGGAAATACCTTCTAAATTCAAAGTGGGCAAGAGCTTAACAAACTCACCTCCATTGTCAGAGAATAAAGACATAATGGTCTGATGGAAAAAGCATTCAACAAGCCTTTTAAACTAAGGAAACATGGCCGCAACATCAAATTTCTTCTTCATCGGGTATAACCAAACATACTTCATAAAATGATCAATAAACACCACATAATAGGAATATCCATCATAAGGCATATGTTTAGTGCTCCAAACATCAGAATAAAGTAATTCGAGGTGACAAGAGCTTGACATAGTGTTTTGACCAAATGGCAACTTATGACTTTTATGAACAAGACAAGAAGAACAATGAAAATTTGTCAAACTAGATGAGTCATAAGATATATTACAAGTGCGTAATATGGAAGCTAAGATTTTATTGGATGGATGACCAAATTTATGATGCAGTTGATGTACGAACAAGCAATGGATCGAGTTATCTTGGGGATAAAAGGATCTTGGAGCATAGTAGACACCACTGATTTTACTGTCTCGGAGAAGAGGGGTTCCCGTGAGTCAGTCTTTAACAAGAAAATAAGAGTCAAAGAATTCAACAGACACATGATTAGTTTGACATAATTTAGAAACCGACACCAAATTTGTATTTAATTGAGGAACACATAAGACATTTGTGAGAGAAAGGGACTTGGTAGCCGTGGGAACAGAGCATCGGTAAAATGAGATATAGATAGGGAGTTACCATTACCCAAATGAACTGTATCAGGACCATCATAAGAGGATATATCCTGGAGAGGTGCAGTGTTCATTGTGGTGTGATGCGAGGCACCATTATCAAACATCTAAGGAACAAGATCTGATGGAGAAAGATCAGTAGCAGTGTTGACAACTGGTGAATCAAATGGTGGCTGCTGATAAAAGTTGTTATTATGAAAAAATTGAACAAGCTTACGATAATCTTAAACAATATGCTTGGCAAATTGTAGAACTTACACACAACATCCTGTCGTCTAGAATGGCTAAATTGAGGAACAGGACTATGGTCGCCACAAAAAACTGAATGACCAGAGCGACCACCCTTCCCTCGAGAGCGACTGCTGGAATAACCATGATTTGAATTCGCTCGCTGCGTAGAATAAGCCGTGGCAAGAGGTGTGGTTTGTTCATTTTCTTGAAGAAGTCTCTCATGATCAGTTAAGATCTCAGACAACTCAAGTAAGGTTGCCAATATATTACACACACGAAGGGTAGGAACTATTGGACGATAAT
This sequence comes from Hibiscus mutabilis, assembly GCA_019671005.1. Taxonomy (NCBI): domain Eukaryota; kingdom Viridiplantae; phylum Streptophyta; class Magnoliopsida; order Malvales; family Malvaceae; genus Hibiscus; species Hibiscus mutabilis. Next base: position 30,965,204 of record CM033739.1, on the reverse strand, counting down.
CATCACCTAATTGATTTACAATAAAAATTAAGAGATCAACATCGGAGATAGGACAGTTTGCCAAGGCAAGATCAGAGGAATTATTCTACATGTCCTTCATGTACTCAGTGATAGACCTAGAGCCACGCGGATTACGAGCCAGTTTGGATTTGAGAGCAAGGATGCGACCAAGAGATGTTCAGACATAACTTCCAACTAGAGTATCCCAGGCAATTTTGGCTGTGACAGCAGATGAAATAAGTGGTTGAACTTGATCATCACAACTGCCAAGAAGAGCACTGTTAAGAATTTGATCCTGACGATACCATCGTAGATATTTAGGATTGACAATTGTTGCCATGACATCGGTAAATGTTACCTCTCTAAAAGTACTGTTTTTAATGCCAATCTTACAATGCTTTTGCTTGTTTTTAGGTACATTTAGTTGCATTAGGATGTTAAAATCATAGATTTACATAAGGGGTTTAGAGTTCTGTCTATGCCAGTATGAAGGGTTGTTTTATTGGCAATTTTGCAGGTTTGGCATAGTATTTGGCACAGAAAAATAGTGCAGTAAAGAATGCTAGAAAGAATGCAGAGTGTTATTGCCACAGTTGGACCAGACAATGCCAAGCACCGTTTGGTAGAAAAGTGAACTTGATGCCATGCCAAGAAGCTGTTGGACCCCAAAAAAATAGGACAAGATCATGCTCTGAAAAGATAGCAATTGGATCAATCTTCGAGAAAATAACGGATAAAATGGTGCCAAGATTAGTTGGCAGATTCATGCCAAGCTTGGATGTTAAGGCAGCGTCGACAGTATGACATCAGCCCTAGTCTGATAAGCTCTCATTAAAAATTGGATAAGATGATTATCCCTTGACCATTCGAAACTCGAAAATTGAAGAGCTTATCTTATCTCTTCCTTGCACGCCTATTTAAACACCAACCAACCAAGCTTTTAGGGAGGCTTTTATGGGTGATCGAGTGAGAAGTTAGAGTGTGAGACGATTGACAACTGGCTGCACCTAAGAATGGTGGTTCGACCAGCTTGGCCGAGAGCCTGGATCTTGAAGGGCTGCATCGAGAGACCCCTTCTCGCCCATTCTCTCTTTCGAGTTATTTTACCTTTTTTTAATGATGATGTACTTTGAAAGCGTTTATGGTTTTTTAGTTAAATCCCTCACCGTGAACTAATCTAATAGTTGGTGGGGGATGTTTACAATGAATGATGTTTTATGTTTAGTTTTTGATAATAAATCTGCCTTGGCAATGTTTTATCTATTCGGCATACTTTAATGTTTTCTAAATACTATGCCAAGCGAGAGCTGGCACTATTGGCCTATTTCCCTTCAATATCTTAATAGGCTTGGGGTGGCAATGATTAAGTTGTTGAATACTAAGGAGAGAAGCTTCGAGAGAAGTCGTTCAAGTAGATGAACTTACTTCTAGTGTGAAATCTACCCCTTAGAAGTATAGATTGGATCTTAATCAAATTGGTTTATTTAAAAGCAAGCACTATAGATATATAAGGGTTTTCACATGATAAATTTAGGGCAATGACCATCGAGAGAGGCTTTACTAATTTTGAATCTGCTCAGAAAACAATGCCAAGAGAAGTTGTTATTAAAGGATTGCACGACATGAATAGCGTGGAAACCAGACATTCTCTGCCAACGCTCATCATTCATTAAAGCACCTTCATTGCCAACGTCTTTACTTTTATTTCATTTCTATTCAATTATTTCCAAAACCTACTTCAAAAAAAATAACTTTTTCTCAACGTAAGTAACAATCAAAGATAATTGAATTCCAAGTCAATCTCTGTGGGATCGATACTCAGCTTAACTGGTGTATTACTTGCAGACCGTTTATACTAGCACGGGAAAGACTCATCTTGACACTGTTTTATACTTTTCCAATACATATATTCTGCCACTTTTGCCAGCATTCACTTAGAGAGTCTACAAGTTTTTGGCGCCGTTGCTGGGGATTACGACGAAATTTATTGCTTTAATTTTTACGTGTTTTTTTTCATTTTACTAACTTTTTTATCATTAATTTTTTTCTTTCGTTTTTAGAAAAGCTACAAAGAAGAGTATGGGGAGCCACATATGGTATGATGATGACTACATTTTTCCCACTTTTGACTACCAATATCCAACTCCAAGAGCGGTCCATGAGCAAAGACAATATGAAACACATGAAGAGAATGCCTATACAACACTCTTGGCACAGATTTATGAATTGAAAAACATGATTACATCAATGCAAGTGCCTAACAAGTTCAGCAAAAGGAAAGCAACACCTGTTGTTTATGCATATTGTAGAGGATGCCACTCGTTTGACAATTGCCCCTTCAACCCTAATTCCTATTGTTACACGGGGCACTATAATGTAAACAACCCTTCCTCCTACAACTTCAACCAATGATGGAACCAGCAGCAAAATATTTTTTGGAATGGTCAAGACGACGATTATTTTTATGCACCTAACAACTTTGCTGCACCACCAGACTTCAAAAAAATGCCATCCCAAGGCAACATTCTTCATGAGAAATCAACGACACATCTTTATGGATTCAACTGATTGTTTATCATGGTAGAATTGCGTTAAAAAATGCCGATGCACAACAATCCACCTCAAGAGCAAACATATTACATTTGAGACGCATTTGAAGAAGCCATGGATGCTTGCCAATACCGTGAATGACATGCCTCAAGAGAATGAGATAGATCTTTCATCAAGGCAGCAAGAGGTGGCAAACGTTTCGGCTAGTGGTAACAATCAGAATGCCATGTCAACGCTACAAGCTGGCAATTTTCTTCCTACATCTGCTCCTCAAGGAATTCAAAATCAACATTATGAGTATCAGGTTTTTCCTAACACACTTGAATCAATATATTATGCTGATGAAGAGTATTCCACAACAGGTACATTGGACTCACTAGTGGTAATAGAGTGTGAGGAAAAATTTAAGGGCAAGGATCCTGAACACAACAACATCGAGGCAAAGCTAGGTAATGTTTCCAAGCTTGATGCCAAGACAGAAAGGGATTCTGAAGTTCCAAATGAAAAAGACGAAGGCAATCAACCAATTATTTACCAGGAAGAGAAATCAGTGCCAGCAGGTGCACCCAATGACGTAGAGAAAGAAGAGGCAGAGGCTGATGATTCCATACCACTATCTGATACCAGACCTCCAAAAAATCTGCCATATGATACGGATGATGCTCAGAAAAAAGAGAGAGAACAAAGCGAAGCTGTCACTCCCCTAAGTGGCAACCAAGTCGAGATTTTAACGTGTGAAGAAGAGCCAATTGTTTGCCATGTGAATAAATCAATACCAGCAGAAGAAACCAAAAAAGCTGAGAAAGAGGAAGCAAGCACCAACAATGCCAGATCTGAATCTGATACCAACACCACCTCGGTAAAACCAGTGGAGCTAGTAATTACCAAACCTACATTGGTAAGAAAAATAAATGTTAGTTTTAATGTTGACAATGCTCTTAAGTATGCAGATGAACCTAAAGAATGCCATACAGTTGGACTAAAAGAATCCATTCTAGATGAGAACTTGGCATTAAATTGCCAGGGACAAATTTTGATGCCATGGAGCTAGATGATGAAGATGTGGCAAGAGAAGAATTTGGTGAACCACCTATACAGCATGAAGTCATTAGCTACCATAGGAGGCCTGAATCACTAGAGTTAGTTGGCAAAGAAACCCAAGCACCAAAGTTATCCATTGAGGAGCCACCAAAGCTGGAACTGACACTATTGCCAAGCCACCTCGAATATGCTTACCCTAAAAATGAGTCAATTTTGCCAGTTGTCATTGCCATAGACTTAACTGAGGACCAAAAAGCTAGGTTATTGCCAACACTAGGCAATCAAAATAAGCTCAAGGGAGGACCATTACCGACATTAGAAGAATAAACTCACAAGGTGTGCTTAGATGGCTAGTTACTAGAAGGAAAAATGGAGTTCAAATGAAAGAGAATGAAGAGTTGAAGCAGAAAAATTTTGCTGCAATACAAATGCAGAGATGCTGCGGCTCAAAAAGGAAGATTTTATGAAGATTCTGGAACAAGATGAGGATGACTATGCTTCAATACAAAAATATTCTTCAGTTTTCTAAGGTGGTTGCTCGAAGCCACCATGGTAAAATATTCTCTTTCATAGAGTAATCAAGAATTTGACATGATCAAAGGAAAAAAATTCTTTGGCTTTCTATATTGGTTATTTAAACCAAATATTGCCACAGCCTACCATCCACCAACCAAGGGCCAAAGATTAAAGCACTACGTGGAAGGTGATCGGAACAATGCCAAGGAGGTTATCCTTCCGGCAGAGGTAACGTAACATCATCATCAGGTTTAAGTTTTTGTAAATATTAGGTTAGTTGTTTTTCATTGTTTTTAGGTTTCAGGATTTTTAGTAGTTTTTCTTTCTTTTAAATTTCATTTTTATTCCTTTATTGTGTTGAAAGGTTTTCTTTAAGTTTATTCATATTCAGTAGGCCAGGAACAATGCCAAGGAAAGACTTGGCATGAGCCGATGCCACAAAGAGAAAATTATGCACTCCAAGCACATTGCCAAGCGTAATGCCAAAGCAGCTTGGCATGCGGCGGATTGAAATATGGAAGAAGAGATAAACCTTAGCTTGATCAGATCATTAAATGAGAGAGAATATTTTTCTTTCACCTTAAACCCTAGCCGCCCAAAAATTGGGTTGAAATTTAAATTCAATTCAATCACCTTATCACTTCAATCTTTACCAAATCTTATCACTTAAAACCTTATCACTTCACCTTATCAGTTTACCCTATTTTTAAATCAAATCTTTTTACCTTCCATCATTATCCCTATTTACTCAGTTACCAACCCCATTAAACTACCCAAACTTTTCACTTTCTTTCCCTAGCCAAATTTAAAGAACCCAACTCTATCTCAATTTTCCACTTTTCTTTTCAAGCAAGAACCAAGCTTCACATTGTCTTTTCTTCTTCTTCCTTGATTCAAAATCAGTCCAATTTCTTGCACGTTACCAATGGCTTCTTCTTGTACCTCTTTCAACCTATTTTTTAATGAGGAGATCCAGAAAAAGTTTGAAGCTAACTTTCTTCAAGATTGTTTTGCTATGAGAAACACTTCGATCTCAAGACGGAGACACGCATTGGCTTCCCTCCATAATTCATGGCAATAGTTAACATGCACAAGTGGAATCTGTTTTGCCAGCAAGAATGGGAGATTTATGCCACCATTGTTCAAGAATTCTATGCTCATCTTGTGACTAAGGATTTACCCTTCTTGATGATTCGAGGTAAGTGTGTGCGTTTTGATGAGGGGTATATTAACACTATGTGTGAATTAGATGGTGTAGGGGATGAATATTTTGATTATGTAAAGAATTAATGTTGCCAAGAGAAAGAAGGTACCGGCAGACTTGTGTGAACCTGGCACGGTATGGACAGTGTCACTAAAGGGATACCGCACGATAAAGCGATTAGCATTGAAACCCCAATAGAAATGATGGAATCACTTTGTCAAGGTAAATCTGATGCCAACATCTTACAACGAGACTGTATCGGAAGAGAAGTTGATCCTATTGCATTCCATCATTATGGGGCACAAGATTAATGTTAGCAGGCTCATTATTGATGAAACCTACAAATGTGCAACGAAATATAATGGCTGTTTGTTTTTTCCTTTGTTAATTTCTAACATTTGCATGCTCCATGGTGTGCCAAAGCTTGATATAGATAAAGGTTAAAAGATCAAGGGAACAACAATCACAGCTGCTATTTGGAGAAACCTCACAGCTGCTGAGACAAAAGATAAAGGCAAAAAGGAAGGCAAAAGTGCCCACGCCAAAGCCAAATGTGTCAAAGGCAGTGCCCGACACCATGCCAACCAGTTCACTGGCAGTGTTGTCTCTAATTTACCATATCCAGGAGATCATTCTCTGAAAGTTAGAGACAACCTAGGAACTCAATGATAAGATGAGGCACTACAAAAAGGAGATGGATGCTAACATCAGGGAGGTTCTTGAAAAAATGTCCCCTGATTTTGTGCCAGCATTTCTAGATTTCCCTGCCAAGCCCTCTGCCAGCGATGATGCCATGCCAGCCGGTCCAGTTCATACCCCATCAGAAGCCACAATCCCACTATTTTCAGTTCAAGTCGATTATGCCAGTTTTGATTCCTCATCTGAATCAAAGGAAACCAAAGCCAGGTCTACTAAGGCCAAGTCACCAATGACATGTGCTATACATACACCATTTGATGCCTCTGATGCACCTGCCGCGTCGGAAACTGCCAAGAAAATAGAGGAAGTTAGAGCCTCCACTGTCGCTTTAAAACTGAGCATGAAAGGAAGAAAACGAATGGCCCTGGTCGTGGGACATTTGTGAAAAGAAAGACTCGCGTCACACGAGAAGAAGTCTTCAAACGGGAGTCATCTTCTTCCTAAACTCATTTACATTTCATTTCTTTGCATTTACATGATCATGCATTTTATTTTTCTATTTTAATTGTATATATGTGTTGTTTTCATGCATTGAGGACAATGCACATCTTGGGTTTGGGGGTGTACGTTTCCTCACATTTATACCATGCCATGCATTTCATGTTTTATGTTGCCATGTGATTTGCCATGCCATCTTGGTCATATAGAATAGATGCATACCGAACTATTAAAAAAAAAGAGAAAAAAAGTTTACCTCGGACTAATTTTGAAAAATGTTAACACTTGTTAGGCAAGTTTAATTTGATCTAGGTGTTTGTCCAATGAGGAAATTTTAATCTTTAGTTGTCATGCAATGCTAGCAGAGTAGTATGCTAGGTTTGCTTGGCAATTGATCTCTAGTTTATGGAATTGACTTTACACTTAACAATTAGTATGTATCTATTTCTTTAGCAAACTTAGTCTTTTTGAAAACATTCTCGTACTTAAAAAATGATGACAGGGTAAAAAAAACTAATAAGGCAACAATGTTCTGCCAAGGCAAGAAAGCAATAGAACTCTCATCTACCTTAGGGATAATAAGTTACTTGGGGCTTCTTGGTTTGCTCCCTCTTAGTTCTCAAGTCCAAAACCTCAGGGTATGAGTTGAAGAGAAAGCCTAGTGATGTCTAGATTAAGGTGGGGATTCGTGGTTTGCTCCCTCTTATCTCTCACGCTAAATAGTGTCACGAAGCAAGCTTAAATTAATGCCAACAGAAACCCTTGGCAAAGAAAAAAAGAGATAAAAATAAGAATCTAAGTTTACTAGTAAAATTGACTAAGAGAGTGAAAGGATACTTGATTCATATTGCCTGCACATCATGTACCCTTCATGAACTTAGACTAGAGTTATATTGCTGCACTTGAATTGCTACCTGCTTGGCATTATTGCACTGAGATACTAAGGACAGAAATAGAGCCAAATTCTGCTTGCCAGCACGTGTTGGCATTCCAACCAAAATTTTTCCAAGGTAACGTTTTCACTATTTTTTGTTTTTATTTTGTTTGCATTACTTGAGGACAAGCAATGAGTTAGGTTTAGGGGTGTGTTACCTCTCCAAAAGTACTATTTTTAATGCCAATCTTACAATGCTTTTGCTTGTTTCTAGGTACATTTAGTTGCATTAGGATGTTAAAATCACGCATTTACATAAGGAGTTTAGAGTTCTATCTATGTCAGTGGGTTTTGTTGGCAATTTTGCAGGTTTGGCATAGTACTTGACACAGAAAAGTAGTGTAGTAAGGAATGCCAGAGAGAATGTAGAGTGTTGTTGGCATAGTTGGACCAGACAATGCCAAGCACCGGTTGGCAGAAAAGTGAACTTGATGCCATGCCAAGAAGCTGTTGGACCCCGAAAAATAGGACAAGATCAGGCTCCGAAAGATAGCAATTGAATCAATCTCTGAGAAAATAGCAGATAAGATGGTACCAAGATTAGTTCAAGGCAACGTCGGCAGTATGACGTCAGCCCTACCCTGATCAACTCTAATTCAAAATTGGATAAGATGATTATCCCTTATCCCTTGAGCCTTTGAAATTCAAAAATTGAAGACCTTATCTTATCACATCCTTGCACGCCTATTTAAACACCAACCAAGCAAGCTTTTGGGGAGGCTTTTATCGAGTGATTGAGTGAGGAGTTGGAGTGCGAGACGATTGACAATCGGCTGCACCTAGGAAGGGTAGCTTGGCCAGCTAGGCTGAGAGCCTGGATCTTGAAGGGCTGCATCGAGAGACCCCTTCTCGCTTATTCTCTCTTTTGAGTTGTTTTACCTTGTTTTTAATGATGATGTAGTTTGAAAATGTTTATGGTTTTTTGGTTGAATCCCTCACCATGAACTAATCTAATTGTTGGTGGGGGATGCTTGCGTTGAACGCTGTTATATGTTTTAGTTTTTGATAATAAATCTGTCTTGGCAATGTTTTATCTATTCGGCATACTTTAATGTTTTCTAAATACTATGCCAAGCGAGAGTTGGCATTGTTCTTCTATTGCCTCTCAATATCTTAACAGACTTGGGGTGGCAACGATTAAGTTGTTGAATACTAAGGAGAGAAACTTTGAGAGAAGTTGTTCAGGCAGATGAACTTACTTCGGGAGTGAAATCTACTCCTTAGGAGTATAGAATGGATCTTAATCAAGTTGGTTTATTTAAAAGCAAGTGCTATAGAGATATAGGGTATTTTACGTGATCAATTTAGGGCAATGACCATCGAGAGAGGCTTTGCTAATTTTGAATTTGCTCGGCAAACAATGCCAAGACATGTTATTATTAAAGGCTGGCACGACATGAATAGCATGGAAACCAGGCATTCTCTACCAACGCTCATCATTCATTGAAGCACATTCCTTACCAACGTCTTTACTTTACTTTTATTTCTTTTCTATTCAATTATTTCCAAAACCAAAATTCACTTAGAGAGTCTACAAGTTTTTGGCGTTGTTGCTGGGGATTGAGACAGAATTTATTGCTTTAATTTTTACTAGTTCTTTTGTTTTCATTTTACCAACTTTTTTTATCATTAATTTTTCTTTTTTTAGGAAAGCTACAAAGAAGAGTATGGGAAGCCACATATGGTACGATGATGACTACATTTTTCCCACTTATGACTACCAATATCCAACTCCAAGATCGGTCCTTGAGCAAAGACGATATGGAACGCATGGAGAGGATGCCTATACAACACTCTCGGCACAAATTTCTAAACTGGAAAACATGATAACATCAATGCATGTGCCTAACAAGTTTAACAAAAAGAAAGCAACACCCGTTGTTTGTGCATATTGTAGAAGATGCCACTCGTTTGACAATTTCCCTTTCAACCCTAACTCCTATTGTTACACGGGGCACTGTAATGTCAACAACCCTTCCTACTACAACTTCAACCAAGGATGGAACCAACAACAAAATATTTTTTGGAATGATCAAGATGACGATTATTTTTATGCACCTAACAACTCTGCTGCACCACTAGACTTCAAACAAATACCATCCCAAGGCAACATTCTTCATGAGAAATCAGCGATAGATCTTTATGGATCCAACGGCTTGTTTGTCATGGCATAATTGCGTTCAAAAATGCCGATGCACAACAATCCACCTCAAGAGCAAACAAATTACATTGGAGACGCATTTGAAGAAGCCATGGATGCTATTAGAGGCAGGGAAGAACAAGTCAGGATGCTTGTCAATGCTGTGAATGGCATGCCTCAAGAGAACAAGATAGATCTTCCATCAAGGCAGCAAGAGTTGGCAAACGCTTTAGTTAGTGGTAACAATCAAAATGACATGGCAATGCTACAAGCTGGCAATTTTCTTCCTCTATCCACTCCTCAAGGAATTTAGAATCAACATTACGAGTATCAGGTTTTTCCTAACACACTTGAATCAATATATTATGCTCATGAAGAGTATTCCACAACAGGTACATTGGACTCACTAGTGGTAATAGAGTGTGAGGAAAAAAATTGAGGGCAAGGATCCTGAAAACAACAACATCGAGACAAAGTTAGATGCCAGGACAAAAAGGGATTCTGAAGTTCCAAATCAAGAAGACGAAGGCGATCAACAAATTATTTGCCAAGAAGAGAAATCAGTGCCAGCAGGTGAACCCAAAGACGTAGAGAAAGAAGAGGCAGAGGCTGATGATGCCAGACCACTATATGATGCTAGACCTCTAAAAACTCTACCATGTGATACGGATGATGCTCGGCAAAAAGGGAGAGAACAAAGTAAAGCTGTCACTCCCCTAAGTGGCAACCAAGTCAAGATTTTAACGTGTGAAGAAGAGCCATTTGTTTTCCATGTGAATAAATCAACGTCAGCGGAAGAAACCAAAGAAGCTGAGAAAGAAGAAGCAAGCACCAGCAATGCTAGATCTGAATCTGATGCCAACACCACCTCATCAAAACCAGTGGAACTAATAATTACCAACCCTACATTGGTAAGACAAATAAATGTTAATTTTAATGTTGACAAAGATCTTAAGTGTGTAGATGAACCTGAAGAATGCCATACAACTGGATTAAAAGAATCCATTATAGACGATACCTTGGCATTAAATTGCCAGGGGACAAATTTTGATGCCATGGAGCTGGATGATGAAGATGTGGCAAGAGAAGGATTTGATGAACCACCTATATTGCATGAAGTCATTAGCTACCATAGGAGGCCTGAATCACTAGAGTTAGCTGGCAAAGAAACCAAGGCACCAAAGCCATCCATTGAGGAGCCACCAAAGCTGGAACTGACACTATTGCCAAGCCACCTCGAATATGCTTACCCTAAAAACAAGTCAATTTTGCCAATTGTCATTGCCATAGACTTAACTGAGGACCAAGAAGCTAGATTATTGCCAACACTAGACAATCAAAATCAAGCTCTAGGGAGGACCATTACCGACATCAAAAGAATAAACCTGCAAGGTGTGCTTAGATGGCTAGTTACTGGAAGGAAAAGTGGAGTCCAAAGGAAAAAGAATGAAGAGTTGAAGCAGAAAAAATTTGCTGCAATAGAAATGCCAGAGATACTGCGACTCAAAACTAAAGATTTCATGAAGATTCTGGAACAAGATGAGGACGACTATGCCTCGAGAGCAAAAAGTTTCTTCGATTTTCTAAGGTGGTTATTCAAAGCCACCATGAAAAATATTCTCTTTCATGGAGTAATCAAGAATTTGGCATGATCAAAGGAAAGCAATTCTTTGGCTTTCTATGTTGGTTATTTAAACCAAATATTGCCACAGCCTACCATCCACCAACCAAGGGCCAAAGATTAAAGCACTATATGGAAGGTGATCGAAACAATGCCAATGAAGTTATCTTCCTGGCAGAGGTAACGTAACATCATCATCAGGTTTAAGTTTTTGTAAATATTAGGTTAGTGTTTTTCTTCATTTTTAGGTTTTAGGATTTTTAGTAGTTTTTTTCTTTTAATTTTCATTTTTATTCCTTTATTGTGTTGAATGGTTTTCTTTGAGATTATGCAGATTCTATAGGCCATGAACAATGCCAAAGAGAGACTTGGAATGAGTCAATGCCACAAAGAGAAAATTATGCACGCCAAGCACAATGCCAAAGCAGCTTGGCATGCGGCGGATTGAAAAATGGAAAGAAAAGATAAACCTTAGCTTGATCGGATCATTAAATGAGAGAGAATATTTTTCTTTCACCTTAAACCCTAGCCGCCCAAAAATTGGGCTGAAATTTAAATTCTATCAATTAACTTATCACTCCAATCTTTACCAAATCTTATCACTTACAACCTTATCACTTCACCTTATCAGTTTACCCTCTTTTTAAATCAAATCTTTTTACCTTCTATCAATATCCCTATTTACTCGGTTACTAACCCCATTGAACTACCCAAACTTTTCACTTTCTTTCCCTAGCCGGATTTAAAGAACCTAACTCTCTTTCAATTTTCCACTTTTCTTTTCAAGCAAGAACCAAGCTTCACATAGTCTTTTCTTCTTCTTCCTTGATTCGAAATCAGTCCAAATTCTTGTATGTTTCCAATGGCTTCTTCTTCTACCCCTTTCAACCGATTTTTTAATAACGAGATCCGGAAAAAGTTTGATGCTAGCTTTGCTTCAAGATCATTTTGCTACGAGAAACACTGCGATCTCAAGACCGAGACACGCATTGGCTTCCCTCCAGAATTCATGGCAATAGTTGACATGCATAAGCAGAATCTGTTTTGCCAGTAAGAATGGGAGATTTATGCCACCATTGTTCAAGAATTCTACGTTCATCTTGTGACCAAGGATTCACCCTTCTTGATGATTCCAGGTAAGTGTGTGTGTTTTGATGAGAGGTATATTAACACTATGTTTGAATTAGATGGTGCAGGGGATGAATATTTTGATTATGCCCAATCGATTAATGTTGCCAAGAGAAAGAAGCTGCTGGCAGACTTGTGTGAGCCTGGCACGACATGGACAATGTCATCAAAGGGACACCATACGATAAATCGGTTGGCGTTGAAACCCCAATAGAGAGGATGGAATCACTTTTTCAAGGTAAATCTAATGCCAACATCTCACAACGAGACTGTATCATAAGAGAGGTTGATCCTATTGCATTCCATCATTATGGGGCGCAAGATTAATGTTAGCAGGCTCATTATTGATGAAACCTACAAATGTGCAGCGAAAGGTAATTGTAGTTTGTTCTTTCCTTTATTAATTTCTAACATTTGCATGCTCCATGGTATGCCAAAGCTTGATACAGATAAAGGTTAAAAGATCAAGGGAACAACAATCACAGCTGCTATTTGGAGAAACCTCACAGCTGCCGAGCCAAAAGACAAAGGCAAAGGGGAAGGCAAAAGTGCCCACGCCAAAGGTGTCAAAGGCAGTGCCCGATACCATGCCAGCCAGTTCACTGGCAGTGCTTTCTCAAATTTACCATCTCTAGGAGATCATTCTCTGAAAGTTAGAGAAATCCGAGGAGCTCAATGATAAGATGAGGCACTACACAAAGGAGATGGATGCTATTATCATAGAGGTTCTTGAAAAAATATCCCTAATTTTGTGCCAGCATTTCTAGATTTCCCTGCCAAGCACTCTGCCAGCGATGATGCCATGCCAGCTGGTGCAGTTCATACCCCATCCGAAGCCACAATCCCACTATTTTCAGTTCAAGTCGATTCTGCCAGTTTTGATTCCTCATCTGAATCAAAGGAAACCAAAGCCAGGTCTACTAAGGCCAAGTCACCAATGACACCTGCTATACATACGCCATCTGATGCCTCCGATACACCTGCCGCGTTAGAACCTGCCAAGAAAATAGAGGAAATTAGAGCCTCCACTACCGCTTTAAAACATAGCATGAAAGGAAGAAAATGAATGGCCCTGGTCGTGGGACATTTGTGAAAAGAAAGACCCGCATCACACGAGAAGAAGTCTCCAAACGGGAGTCCTCTTCTTCTTAAACTCATTTACATTTCATTTCTTTGCATTTACATGATCATGCATTTTTTTCTGTTTTAATTGTATATATGTGTTGTTTTCATGCATTGAGGACAATGCACATCTTAGGTTTGGGGGTGTGCGTTTTCTCACATTTATGCCATGCCATGCATTTCATGTTTTCCGTTGCCATGCCATTTGCCATGACATTTTGGTCATATAGAATAGATGCATACCGAACTATTAAAAAAAGAGAGAAAAAGAAAAGTTTGCCTCGAATTAATTTTGAAAAATGTTAACACTTGTTAGGCAAGTTTAATTTGATCTAGGTGTCAGTCCAATGAGGAAATTTTAATCTTTAGTTGTCATGCAATGGCAGCAGAGTAGTATGCTAGTTTTGCTTGGCAATTGATCTCTACTTTAGGGAATTGAGTTTACACTTAACACGTAATATGTATCTAGTTCCTTAGCAAACTTAGTGTTTTTGAAACCATGCTCAGACTTCAAAAAATGATGTCATGGTAAAAGAAACTAATAAGGCAACAAAGTTCTACCAAGGCAAGAAAACAATAGAACTATCATCTACCTTAGGGGTAATAAGTTACTTGGGGCTTCGTGGTTTGCTCCCCTTTAGTTCTCAAGTCCAAAACCTCAAGGTATGAGTTGAAGAGAAAGCCTAGTGATGTCTAGATTAAGGTGGTGATTCGTGGTATGCCCCCTCTTATCTCTCACGCTAAATAGTGTCACGAAGCAAGCTTAAATTAATGCCAACAGAAACCCTTGGCAAAGAAAAAAAAGCGATAAAAATAAGAATCTGAGTTTATGTAGTAAAATTGACTGAGTGAAAGGATATTTGATTCATATTGCCTGCACATCATGCACCCTTCATGAACTTAGACTAGAGTTATATTGCTGCACTTGAATTACTACTTGCTTGGCATTATTGCACTAAGATACTGAGAGAAAAAATAAAGCCAAATTCTACTTAACAGCACGTGTTGGCATTCCAACCAAAATTTTTCCGAGGTAACGTTTTCACTATTTTTGTTTTTATTTTGTTTGCATTACTTGAGGACAAGTAATGAGTTAGGTTTGGGGGTGTGTTACCTCTCCAAAAGTTCTATTTTTAATGCCAATCTTACAATGCTTTTGCTTGTTTTTAGGTACATTTAGTTGCATTAGGATGTTCAAATCATGCATTTACATAAGGAGTTTAGAAATCTGTCTATGGCAGTGTGTTTTGTTGGCAATTTTGCAGGTTTGGCATAGTATTTGGCACAGAAAAGTAGCGCAGTAAGGAATGCCAGAGAGAATGTCGAGTGTTGTTGGGAAAGTTGGACCAGACAATGCCAAGCACCGGTTGGCAGAAAAATGAACTTGATGTCATGCCAAGAAGTTGTTGGACCCCGAAAAATAGAACAAGATCAGGCTCCAAAAAGATAGTAATTGGATCAATCTCTGAGAAAATAGCGAATAAGATGGAGCCAAGATTAGTTGGCAGATTCATGTCAAGCTTGGATGTCAAGGCAGCGTCGGCAGTATGATGTCAGCCCTAGCCTGATCAGCTCTCATTCAAAATTGGATAAGATAATTATCCATTATCCCTTAGCATTTGAAATTCGAAAATTGAAGAGCTTATCTTATCCCTTCTTTGCACTCCTATTTAAACACCAACCAAGCAAGCTTTTGGGGAGGCTATATCTAGGAAGGGTGGTTCGACCAGCTTGGCCGAGAGCCTGGATCTTGAAGGGCTGCATCGAGAGACCCCTTCTCGCCAATTCTCTCTTTTGAGTTGTTTTACCTTGTTTTTAATGATGATGTACTTTGAAAACGTTTATGGTTTTTAGGTTAAATCCTTCACCATGAACTAATCTAATAGTTGGTGGGGGATGTTTGCGTTGAACGCTGTTTGATGTTTTAGTTTTTGATAATAAATATGTCTTGGCAATGTTTTATCTATTCGACATACTTTAATTTTTTCTAAATACTATGCCAAGTGAGAGCTGGCACTGTTGGCCTATTGCCTCTCAATATCTTAATAGACTTGGGGTGGCAACGATTAAGTTGTTGAATACTAAGGAGAGAAGCTTCGAGAGAAGTCGTTCAAGTAGATGAACTTACTTCGAGAGTGAAATCTACTCCTTAGAAGTATAGATTGGATCTTAATCAAATTGGTTTATTTAAAAGCAAGCACTATAGAGATATAGAGGTTTTTATATGATGTATTTAGGGCAACGACCATCGAGAGAGGCTTTGCTAATTTTGAATCTGCTCGGTAAACAATGCCAAGAAAAGTTATTATTAAAGGCTGGCACGGCATGAATAGCGTGGAAACCAACATTCCCTGTCAGCACTCAACATTCATTAAAGCATCTTCTTTGCCAACGTCTTTACTTTACTTTTATTTATTTTCTATTCAATTATTTCCAAAACCAACTTCAAAACAAAACAACTTTTTCACAAGCAAGTAACAATCAAAGACAATTAAATTCCAAGTCAATCTCTTTGGGATCGATACTCAGTTTAACTGCTGTATTACTTGCAGACCGTGTATACTTGCACACAAAAGACTCATCTTGGCACTGTTTTATACTTTTCCAATACATGCCTTCTGCTACATTTTCCCGCATTCACTTAGAGAGTCTACAGTAAACTGAGATGAAGAAGGCTGCGAAACATCAATATAACCGAGTAGCCCAAAACCTATAAGAGTAGCCTCTACTTGCCGACTCCAAACAGGAAAGTTGGCAGACGTAAGTTTGATTGGGAAGTTGGTTAGTGTATTAAGATGCACAAGATCATTAGAAGTAGAAGACGAAGCCATAAAATGAGATCCGGTTTAAAGAAGAGCGAGGAGAAATTCTACTTGGCTCTGATTACCATGTAAAGGATTTGTATATTTGATAATGATAATGTTTACAATTGACCTATATATAGTCTTACAAATGAATATACAAGAATAAGGGAAATCAAATATTAAATACAAATTAAATATTTAAATACAAGATAAGATAGAGATAGGATAAGATAGGATAGGATTTGAATGAGATAAAATTATCTCATCTTATCTTTATCCTTAACATTCCACACATTAGGTCTTTTTGCCTTCCATTAGAAAGATGCAGACATTACACACATTCAAACATCAAAGAAAGAAAACATACTTCAAAGAGTTTAACCAAAATCCTAACTAATTTAGAGGGTATATGCATGGTTATTGTTGTTGTTACTGCTATATCTCCACACATAATGATAAATATTTTACATCCCTAATAGTTTAACTCCAACAAAATAATGCCTCACAAAGGATATCGAGACAATAGAGTAATTAAAATTCAATTTCATATTGTTAAGGAGAACATGTGAGCTTGTCCGAGAAATGTTAAAAAAATTGATAGAAAAAACGCATTAATCCAAGAATGAAATAATAAATCAATAAAATAAATATATTATATTGAAATATTGAATCGAATAGAATAAGATAAATAAAACATATTTAAACCAAACCGATTTAGACGAAATCGAAATGTAGCGAAATAAATCATGTTGGGGCCTGCACGAACGCAATTTCCTTAAGACAGATTCGACCACTCCTTGGTGCTTGAGTTCGTCGGTCGTCAGTCTCCTAGGATACAACAACGAATGATCTTTAACAGTAGCACAACTGTAGAGATCACAAACGAAACCTTGTCTTTGCCTACCACCAAAAATGCCAGAAAGTATTGAAGAAGATAGTTTTTCGAGAGTGAATAAAATTGAGAAAAAGGCTCGTAATTTATAGGGGAATGAATGAGGAAAATATGGAAAACATAATATTCTGAATTAATGGTTGACTGAATTAAAACAGTAACAAACTGTTAATACCATATTCAAAACGAAATATTCTCGTGAATTGTACTCATTAACTGTTAATATCCGAATTTTCCCTTTTAAATTCAGATTATTCAAAAATATTAAATTTCCCTTTTATATTCAAAATATTCAAAAAGATATTTTATTTGTAAGAAAAAAATTTATTTGAAGTGGGTAAAATATCTGCAGGTCCACATAGGGCCCGACCGGTCTGGACATTCGCGTCGCCCACGTCGTGTGGGTACACCCCAACCCGAATAGGTTCGACGAGCTTTGATCCGCACCCCTTGCGCCTGCACGCGAGGTGCAGTATCCATTCAAGTCATTCAATGACCACCAAGAGGGTAAGTGTATATAAACACTTCACATGCTATTTATCCTACCAATGTGGGATAAAGGGGGTTTTACTTCCTTACTCAATTCACAACTACCATACTTTGAGCATCAATTTCTCGTTCATCACTCAACCAATTTGAGCATATGAGATAATGTTGTAAAGGTCTCATGGAGTAGAATAAGATCCAATAGAATCATTTTTCGAATATTCACCTTTACCCTTTTGTAATATGGCTCAAAGTTACCATTTTCCTCACATTTTTCCAACAATCCCCCATATGAATGAAATTGATGATTTTATCAAAAACATTTTGACTCGATGTGGTGATACGTTCTACGATCGATAACTTCATAGGATAGGTAGGTTTCCTCCTTTGAACCTTCGCTCGTGAAAGCATATTTACTTTACTAGATAACCAGTAGACGTGATGTCTTTGAACTGTTCAGCCGTTTGTGTAAACAATGATATACTTCACACAACTATCTCTCTAAAAAAAGTTTCAATTCTCCTAGTTATGTCCATATGGCCGTGGACATCGCCTGGTTCTACAAGAGTTTGAGAGAACTATGCCTAATAGTCTCCTTGAAGTGGCCTCACTCCACTTTCACATAGGTGACTTATGTTGCTTGGCTCACCGAAGCACACAAGAGTTTGAGAGAACTATGTCTATCTCACTTTAATCATTGTTTACATCATAGGAACGGACTTGGGGGTAGGTACCCCACAGTGATCGAACAGGTCTATGCAATTAGGTTGTCCCTTTGAACCTAGATCTTGAGATCTCCAGTCAACTAGGTAGGAGTTTCCTTCACATAGCACATTTATTTTCCATGGGCATTAGTCCCATTCCTTTAGATGTTTTCTCAACTTGATCTCGGTTTAACCCATTGGTTAGTGGATCCGTAACGTTATCATTTGATTTTACAAATTAATAGAGATAACTCTATTTGAGATAAGTTGTCTAACGGTATTCTATCGACGATGCATACGTCTCGACTTACCATTGTACATAAAGCTCTGTGCCTTACCAATTCTTGGTTTTCAGTATATGAATATTGTTGGCACATGCTTTGGCCATTCAAGAATATCCTCCAAGAAATTTTAAAGTCAATTGACTTTTTCTCCAGACTTTTTAGATCAAAAAAATCAAATTTCATTATGAATCTGGTTGTAATCATTTGTCTTGAGAAATCCCATGGCGTAGCTCCTTTCTTCAATGTGAAACATATTCACTTGTGCCTTTGATATCTGGCATCAAAGAATCCTTATGGAATAATGCAATTCATAATCTTGAGTATATATGAGATATCTCAATACCTTCACAATTGCTTTCCAATGGTTTTCACCTGGATTGCTTGTGAATCTTGCTTAAATTGCTCAGTAAAAGCAATATCCGGTCTAGTGCAGCTTATGGGGTACATTAGACTACCTATGACCCTTGCATATTCTACTTTGAACAAATGTTGGCTCGTATTTATTGGAGTTCTGGCTGTGCCGGGAATATCTTTGCCAAACTTCTTTTGTCCACGTAGTGTGACTATGTCAATATGAGACCTTCAAATGACTGTTTGATTTGGATGCCCAGAATCAAATCTGTCAATCTCATATTTTTCATGTCAATCTTGGATTTGACAATTCTTTGGTATACTTACCATTTTAATGTATGCCATCAACATAGGATCATATATCCTAGTTTTGACATACACACATTTGTCAAAATCTTAATATCTTACTTTCAATCATAATGTGACCGCGTTAATATGAGATCATCATATAGTCATTAGATTTGGATACCCAAAATCATATGTCATTCTCCTATTCTCATATTTTTCATACCTTTGGTACATTTACCATTTCATTGTTACTTATAACAATGAGTATGTAGGATCATATATCCTAATGTTGACATACAATCATTTGCCACACTTATTTGTCATCATGACAATATCTTGGTTTCAACCTTTTGTTGAACGTATGAACTATTTTTCATTGACAGTCTCCAAATTTCGCTTCATCGAACTTGGATCACCTTCCCTAATTATATAGGAAATAATAATTTAAAGAATGAGTCATTCTTTGATTTCATTACATATTCTTGTGAACCTTAGGGTACACAAGAAATTGATATCTAATACTATAGTCAATGAAAATATAGTCCACTTATTTTCATTTACTATAGTAATGGGGACATTACCTTTGCATGACACCCCACATTTTTATGTAGTTTTCGGAAGGTATTATTTCCTTCCATAACTCATATGGTGTCTTGTCTCTTTTACTTTGAGATACCTTATTTAAAGGTAATTAGTTGATAGAACAACCCCCCACATGTCAGGCACATTTTGAAGATTCAATTCTTTTAAGAAGTTATCTTCAAAATTATTGTACCCTTAGACGTTGCAGCGTTACTCACATAGAGTTTCTCCCTAATTAATCAATTTATTAAGTTTGGGTTTCAACATCCTGCTTATAAAGAATAATTTCTCTATAGCACATTTGCTTTTAATCATATGCACATAACATTAGTTTGTGCTATCATGAAGGTAATAAAATTTTCCTTCAAACAATTGTTTTCCATATTAATTGTTATGACGAAATTTTGTCACAGCATTTATCTCGTTTGGAAGTTTATAGTTTGGAGACTTGTTTCTCATCTTATGGCAATTAAAGCATTTCTCATGAAATTTAGCTTCTTGACCACACTGCCTAATTTGTTGTTTGAAGTCATTTTTTACTTCCACTATGTTTGCCCTAGCAATATTTGTCTTAGCAATATTTGAAGATGGTAACAACATTTACCTTATCCTCTCGAATAATAGGAAGAGTCTTCCTTTTCAGATATTTTGACCCAGTTTATCATGGTCAAATATGCAACCTATTTTGAAATTCTTTCAAATGAATTTTACTGGGTTTTCCATTGTGTCACACAGTCACAAACCAGAAATAGAATATTATGAATATGTTCATTGTTAAGAATTTAGTCAGAACCTAAATCCAGGTCCAGAGACACAATTTCTAACTTTTGTTAGAATTTAGGAATTTAGTAAACTACAACCTGAAACAAAGTTCCTATTGTCTAATAGAACGAGCAATAATGACCAGTGCACCAGGTAGGTAACTTTTGAAAAGAGAGGTGGTGCACTAGGCACGGTTAAATACCAAGTCTTTCAAAGAACCAATCCTAGACATGCACTCTCATATTGTCTTTGAATCATCAGTTTTTGGATTCTATTCTTGAAATCATTCCAAGCACGAGTGATCAATTAAAATCACTGCCTTTGATTCACAACAATTTAGAATCAATCATTAAGAATTTGGTAACTAAGAATTTCTTAGCACCTACATATTCCATTTATGGTCCAACGACCTTCACAATTCTTTAGCCATTTTTAAACACTGTGCACTTCATAACATGCATCAGACTAAGCTTTAAGAATTTAATTTTGATATAGAGAACAAATTTCTTCTATGCTTTGATTTGAGACCTCTGTCGGAATCGGCACTTAGAATTTAGTAACCAATGTTACTTCCAGAAATAAATTTACTGATTTATTTCCAAAATAGAATCATACTTGATTCCCTGAAAATAAATTCAATGCTTTAATTTTCTTACTAAATTAGAATCAACGCAAGATTCTAACGAGGGAAATAAATTCAATTATTTATTTCTTTTATATCTTCTGTTAAACATTGGGATTAGTAGTACTAAAATTCAAACCAGAGATATCAAGGCAATAGAAATCAAAGGAGAATGATCCTTTAATTTTGTTAATTCTTGGTTTTGGAGAAGATCACGTAAATCCGTTAAAACGACAGGAATTAAATTCCCGAAACGAATTATTTACGAGATTTTTGTTTCCAAATTTCGCCTGAGTATCATGTTCATCTCTATAAAATTTCTATAAAGAAATTATTAGTACAAAAATAAAATTTATAGTATTTCTAAAACACTATCAGTAATTATTATCACATTTAATAATAATAATAAATGTCAAAAAATTATATCACAGGATATTCCGTATCATGCCATCTTTAATATTCTCTATTAAAGGTAAAAAAATCTCTTAAGGCAATAATACCATAATTGATATTTTCCCTTAATGATACATTATTTATTATTATTTTCCTCCAAGAAAATAGACATATATGGTACAACATTTATTATATTAAAACATATAATAATGCATTAAATCATATACCTTTATGTAAGGTAGCAAACATGGCAGCAAAAACAAAGGCATCGAGGGACTAAAAATGTATCCTGTAGCTTTAAATTCGAATGCATTTCTCGTGTTTTACACCAATTTAATGATTTATTTTATAAATCGCTGCAAACCACAATATTAATATTGACTAGAAATTTATTCGAAAGAATTAATCAAACGATTTAACCTTGCGATATAACCCATTGTCTTATTCGATGATATGTTCGTCTTAGATTGAAACAGACTCTGTCTTAAGATTGTTAGAAAAAACGCATTAATCCAAGAATGAAATAATAAACCAATAAAATAAATATATTATATTGAAATATTGAATCGAACAGAATAAGATAAATGCAACATATTTAAACCAAACCGATTTAGATGAAAACTTAAATGTAGTGAAATAAATCATGTTGAGGCCTGCACGAGCGCAGTTTTCTTAAGACAGATTCGACCACTCCTTGGTGCTTGAGTTCGTCGGTCGTCAGTCTCCCAAGATACAACAACGGATGATCTTCAACAGTAGCACGACTGTAGAGATCGCGAACGAGACCTTGCCTTTGCCTACCATCGAAAATACCAGAGATTTTTGAAGAAGATGGTTTTTCGAGAGTGAATAAAACTGAGAAAAAGGCTCGTTGTTTATAGGGGAATGGAGGAGGAAAAATATGAAAAATATAATATTCCGAATTAATGGTGGACCAAATTAAAAGGGTAACAAACTGTTAATAACATATTCAAAACGAGATATTCTCGTGAATTGTACTCATTACCTTTTAATATCCAAATTTCCCCTTTTATATTCAGAATATTCAAAAATATTCGAATTTTACCTTTTATATTCGGAATATTTAAAAAGATATTTTATTTGTAAGGAAAAAATTATTCGAAGTGGGTAAAATATTCGTAGGTCCACGTAAGGCCCAACCGGTCCGGACATTCGTGTCGCCCACGTCGTGCGGGTGCGCCTCAACCCGAATGGGTTCGACGAGCTTCGATCCGCACCCCATGCACCTGTGCGCGAGGCATAGTTTTCATTTAAGTCATTGAATGACCATCAAGAGGGTAAGTGTATATAAACACTTCCCATGCTATTGATCCTACCGATGTGGGATAAAGGGGGTTTTACTTCCTTACTCAATTCACAACTACTATACTTTGAGCATCAATTTCTCATTCATCACTCAACCAAATTGAGCATATAAGATACCGTTGTAAAGGTCTCATGGAGTAGAATAAGATCCAATAGAATCATTATTCGAATATTCACCTTTACCCTTTTATAATATGGCTCAAAGTTACCATTTCCTCACATTTTTTCCAACAAAAATAACATATATCATGTTGTCAACCATATACTGCTTGGCGAAAGCTTAAGGATTCTGCGTAATTAGTTAAATAAATAATGCCAAGAAGATGTCTTTTTGCGTGTAAGTATAAACGGTCAGCAACTAGTATAGTAGTAAGAGAGTATCGTATCCACAAGGATTGTCTAGAAATTAAATGTCACGATAAATACTTGTGAAGTATAAAAACAAAGATGTTGGTAATTGATTGAGAAAATGATCAAGAAAACTGAAGTGATCGGTGTGAAAACATCACACTATTAGTACAAGCTACACTGTCGATCCCACTAGGATGGTGTATTACGCTTATACTTATGTAGCTACAACATGATTCTGTAAGATTGATAGTTGTGGGTGCAATAGTGGTTGCAATAAAATGATAACAAGGTGAATAAATGATTCAATGTGGTAGCAAGAACAAAGTGTAACAAAAAGATAAGGAAATATGAGAATAAAGCCTGGATCTTCTTTGTTCAGCTTGGCAGAAAGATCAAGTACACATCGAGGGGAAATAATGGTTCAATTAGTGATGAGGTGGTCAGCTTGAGTAATAGCTTCCATTTAACATTCAACCACTGACTCGGGAATGTAGATCATCTTCAACTTTCGTCGTAAGTCAAGACTATAGCCCTTTGAACAAGTGGATCAACTTTTGTTGCATCCAATCAACTTTCGTTGTAAAAATTTGTTAATCTGACTTGTCACTGCATCCGTCGATGTCAGTGGCTAGTTTAACACTCTCATGCAAAACGTAAATCAGATCCAACAATTAAAGCTTAAGAAAAAGTTAACACAAATATATATTATACTGAAGAAATAGTTACAACAAGTTCATAAAACTCCAGAAAATTAAACCATTGTCAAGTTGAGAACAAAATACAAAATAAATCTCCAAAAATATCATAATAGAGAAAAGTTGAAGATAACAATGTATTTTCTCGATTCAGCACTTGATTCCTCTTTTCCTCGGATAGGTCTACCTCACTTCGCCTCGGATCTCTAGAAATAAGCTTAAGCCGCCATGGAAGGAGGGAGAAAGCTCGGAGGTTGACGATGATAGGAAAAAATAGGAAAAATGTGACTCCCTCTCTCCTCCAAATTAGTCCTTTTATAGGCCACCCAAGGAATGGCACATGTCCTGCAAGTTATTTACGCACCTAGAGCCGTACAGAATTTGTTATAACAAAATAGACATCTGACAGGGTATACCTTATCCTTAAGCAGACTAGACAGTTGGCAAATGTAGTGTCGAACTGGCTGCAGTGATGAAAACTTCCTCTGCAGGGACATCAAAAATATACAAAACACGAGCCACTGAAACTAAGTTAGAAAAATGCAGAAATAGACATGAAAATGCATAAATGGATGCAATGAACACCAATGTGGGGACAATTAGGCCTATAAATCAAGGGAAAAAACATGTTCTTTAAAAGAGCTATCACACCCCCAAACTTGAGTTTTTACTTGTCCTCAAGTAAAGATCAAAACAGCAAGGTCCAACAACCGATCATAAACATTCTAGTACTTGAATCATTCCAATCAATCATAATCATATGCATTTTTCAAAAGCAATACTAAATTGTACATGGATATGTTACATTGGTCATTTATAACTGGATTTTGACACTTAAGTTTAGGTTAATTATAGGTTTTTTAATGGTCATATATATTATATAACACAAAATTTTGACAATAAATTTTGTCATGGTGCTTTTTAATATATAATACATATGAATACATATTAATGAAAAAAATATTTTTTAAAATAATTGAAATTCTTAAATATTTAAAAGAATTTATGATATTTTTTAAATTTTCAATGGGTCAAATGATATTTTTTTAAAAAAAATCTGAAGGATTATTTAAATATTTAAAGGAATCTAATAGTATTTTTAAAAATTAAAATTGACATGATAAAATTTTAAAATTTTGAAATCCATGATGACATGGTCGCCACCATTGTGTATCCAAATATTGTTCAGATGCATTGTACTTGGTTTCTTTTAACCAAAACGTTATATAAATATAATCTATATACTTACTCATTGGCCATTGCGACTTCATTTGCTTTTTCTTTTCTTTTCTTCTTTCATGACAAAATTAATATAACATATGAGTAAGTACATTTGGCCTGTTGGTCAAACTGTTTTTATTATTGTTTTTTTGCATGTTTTCATGACAATTTTTTTCGTATATATCTTTACGGTAATGTTGTTTGTCTTTTTAACAATTTAGCTTTCTTGTGACAAGTATCAACAAGTGTTCTTATCAGCAAAGGTCGACAATTCTTTATGTTTTTTTTTATCTCCTTTTGTAGTTTTGCCGATGTGTCAATAATTATTAACATGACAATTTACATAATTCATAGAACGTTCTGATCAAAGTAGTTAAAATTTAATGTGTTTATTTTTATCACATTGAACATTCAGTGTTTGTGGTTTGTTATATTTTGTAATACCTTTCGCTTTTAATACAATCCAGTTTTTTTTATTGTTAAAAATTAAAAAGGGTAGAAAATTAATTAGTCTTAACCCGATCAAAATTCTTTTATTATTATTTAGTAGACTTTTATATATTACTATTTTGGTCAATAAATTATTTAGTTGACTTCCAAAATCCAAATTAAGAGAGCATCCACCTCCTACTTCTTCTAATTTTATAATTAGAATTTCACTTGTATGATTGTTGTCGACTCCACTTAATAATTTAGGGTTGTTTAACAAAATAAGAATCAAAAGAGGCATTTCTACATGTATGTGCACCTACCACTACTACAGATTACTTAATTAATTCATCTAATCTGTGTTTTTATTTAATTTTTAACACATGCCAACTTGGTTAATATTGGGAAGTCAGTATTGTCTAACTGCTGGTGTCAAATAAGGGCAGATGTAGGTATATTCCTATTCCACCTTTCATGCTCCAAATTTGAGAACTATTAAATTTTATGACATATTAAAAACCCATACACACAAAGATACATTAATTGATCGAGTGGTTAAAGATGCTCATATTATCTCGTTTTGTATGAGTTCGAATCTCGACATTTATCTTGAAAATGAGAATTTTGAAGGAATAG
This sequence comes from Hibiscus mutabilis, assembly GCA_019671005.1. NCBI lineage: Eukaryota > Viridiplantae > Streptophyta > Magnoliopsida > Malvales > Malvaceae > Hibiscus > Hibiscus mutabilis. Next base: position 30,938,985 of record CM033739.1, on the reverse strand, counting down.
GAAATCAAAATGAATAAAGAGGTATGTTTTTAGCTAAAATGGGAAATTTGAAGCACAATCTTACATTTATTTCTCCTTGGGTAAGTTGGTGGTGGTAGAAAAAATGGTTAGCTATTTTTGGCAATGCCTTGTTTTATTGCTTTACTTAATTTCAATTGAAATGGGTCATTGAATGTTGGTAGGAATGGGCCTTCCTAAATGTCTAATTGTGAATGATAATGTTCAAAGCTTGGGCCCTTGAGGTTTTCAAGCTTCTAAATATAGTAAATCTTGTTTAAGAAAATATCATAATCCACGTTAAAGATGCGTTTTTTCAATCACACCTTTTTAAGGGTTTAAAAAATAATTATTTAAGTGAAGTGACGCGTTTAAAGAATAAATTATGATGTTGTTTGAATTATGAGTTAAAAGGTCATAATTTTGTGTTCAAGTGTCTGATTGATGTAATATTTTTAACCCACATATTTTTTTGCGACCTACATGTTAAAAAAAACAAATGTTACTTATCGCCGTTTTTTGTCCCGAAAAAATCTTGTTCTATCCATTAATTTGATTTTTTATTGTTTTCATCAATAATTTTTAACTTCATTATTTTTAAACATGTCATTAAAAATTTGATTTTTTAAAAAAATATATAATTATTTATAATGATTTGAAACAAGTAATTTTACTGCATTCTAAATTTCTTATTTTGGTCCATGCAATTTTAATTTCCTTTCAATCTTGTTTCTGTGATGTAAAAAAAATCCACAAAATTGTAATATGAATATTTTATTTTTAGGCCCTTGAAAGGTGCGGTGCGGGTGGTGAGATGTGTCTTCCGCTAAATCTTATATATTTTTTGGAATTTACTGGCTGAGCTGTCACATAGTATAATGTACGACTAACATGTCTTTTTCCTAATATATCAGAAAAGAATATTTCAAAAATTAATAAAAATAAGTGTTAATTTAAAAAATGAATTTTTTAATGATGGTGTTTATGTAAAAAAGCCAAGAAATTTGGCATCCAAACCATCAACAAAGTTTATGAATGCCCTACAAACCCATTTTATCTAAATATAGTGAATATTTTGCTTTATTTAATATTGAGCTCGTATTTGGTCTATTAACCATCATTTTGTTTATGTAAATAAAGTTAAAAATATGCCACATGTCTATTTTATAATTATTTTTTTGAATATCATAAAATTATATACCATCAACCTTATTTGTAAAAGTTAAAAACTCCACTAGCGTGAATCAAACAACTTATCTTTTATATTTGTATCATTGACTTTGAAATCTCATAGTGTTGACGACGAATCATTTTGTAATTTTTTGTTCGTGTGATTTGTTGAATTTCTAGATACTTGGTTGTTGGATTTGTTTGAATTTCAAAGATTTTTTTTCATAAAAAGAATTTCTTTATTTGATGACTAAGGCTCCGCTCGGCGCCGCTTTTGATATCGCGTTTGGCTGCTGAACGGAGAAGCTCTACCGAACGCCTCAACTTTTGTTATGCTTTCTCTCGCTTCCCCACCAAATTTGGCTTCAAACGCAGTTGTTAGAGAAGTTAAAATTTAATGCTTCTCCAAAAACGCCACTTCTCCACTCAACCCAGCCTTCCAACAATGGAGCCGAACGAAGCCTAAGTATTTGAACTATGAAAAAGATTTGAAGCTTTAATCAAATTTAAGGGTAACATATATACACACACGTATGTATATGTTTATTATTAAATGTCAAGTTAAATTTGCTGGTGATGTATGTACTTATTTGAAAATTTTGAGACCCTAAAATCCTTAAGATTAGTGAAGCATGTGAGATTGGGACACTTGCATACATCTCAAATTCTCCGATTGAAATGCTTACCTTTTCTTATTAAAATTATATTCAAAATTGAGAACGTCTAATTGGCTGAGTAGTCGAAGATGCTCATCCGCTTTTATTTTTTTGAGTTTAAATTTTAATATTTGAATTGAGAATTTAAATGTCGTTCTATTTTAGAGTATATATTCAAAATTTACTTTTTCACCCCACTTATTTACATCTTCCATGGCGTGTTCATTCAAATACTCTTTTACGCTTTGTTTGGTATAAAAGATAGAAATGAGTGGGGATAAAATTTTTATTAATTAAATGTTCAAGGGTTTATAAGCCCTTAAACTTTAGAAAAAAATTAATTAAGCATATGAATGTTTCTTGCACCCAATTAAGCCCTTATACTCTAAAATTTCATCAATTCACCACTTTGACCAAAATTGACTAGTAAAATGTAACAGCTTTTTAGATCAGTTAGTGCAACGTGTCGTGTTACAGTGTTTCACTTGATATTTCTAAAATTTTTATTTTATTTATAAATTCTTTAAAAGTTCTAAAAAATATAAAAAACTTATGAAATTATAAAAAAAATAATTTTCTAAACAATCTGTAAATGTCACATGACAAGATTGTAGTGTTTCACGTGGTAGTAATATCTCAAGAAAAAAAATCAAAAATTAATGGTCAAAATTGGTCAAGTGGCTTAATTAAATTAATTTATTAGTTTGAGGACTTGATTGATTTTTTTTTTCAAAAGTTCAATGGCTTATGATACCCTTAAGCCTTAATTAAATGATTAAGAATTATAATAAATTTATTATTTTGTAAATTAACCATTAAATTAAAGAAATTCTATCCTTATTCATTTTCATCTTTCATATAAACAAAACCTTAATGCTAACTTATGTTTAAACACCAATTAATGATTCGCATTACATTTGATTTCATGTATTCATTTATATTTATATACGATCATTGAATCGCATCAAACACTTCATTAGTAAATAAATATAAGGGTTTTTTTTTCAAACATTTCTAATTTAGAGGGAAGGATGAAGAAATTGTTCTTAAAGAATAATGAATCCACAATTTAAAAAAAAAAAGAAAATGTGTTAACAGAGAGCTTTAAATCACACGTTCTAGCGATAGTTGACAATCATAGTATAAAGGTTTTTTTTAGATGTTTGTTTTTTACAGCAATATTTCTTAAACATAATTTTCATGTTGGAAAACCCGTGGATCCTATGTTGGACGTGACTTCCATGTTAAAGAGTCGTGGCTATAGTTTTAGCCATGAGTCTTACATTGAGATGTCGTGGATAAAATATTTGACATGACACATTGAGAGTATCATGAATAAAACATTGGACTCAACTTTGACATTGTTATGGATACAATCTTGGACAGAACATACTGAGAGCAGAGACAGAACCTCTTAAGAACTAATGTGTGTCATGATCCCACAAAAATTTAAAAAATTAAAAATTAATTTAAAACAGTGGTACAATTGTATTTTTAACCATTTTAAAAATATATAATCTATTGCTGCCGCCTAGATTTAGAATTTTTTAAATAGTCCATTCAATAAATAATATTGAGTTCATCCTTGCTTGAGAATGTCATGGATAATATTGTATCTATAACACTTGAAATTTAGGGTGGAACATTGATTTATAAAAACTAACCTTCAAAATACAATAATATATATATATATTTTTTGGTGTGTATAAACAATCATCTTATTGAGGTGTTTATTAATTCTTTGCTTCAAAACATTACTTAAAAGTAACACCCCAATTTTCCCCCAAATTAAAAAAAAATTCCCAAGTTATAAAATCCCTAGATTCGAAACCCTAACATTTGGGAATTAAATTGGATTTTAGTAATAGCTTTAGTGACCAAATCGAATTAAAGTGAAACCTTAGTGGCCACGGTGAAACACGAGGGTAATCGGGGGCCTAGGGCTGTAATTTATCCATTTCTTTAGGGTATTTATACCCCTTTAAACACAAGAAAACCCTTGGTAGCCATTCAAAACCCTAAACGCACCCCCACTTGGAATCCTCTAAAATTTCAAAGAAAAAAACCCTCACCCTTTGCTCCGTCCAAGCTCCAACGAGCCCTTAGACGCCGTTCGTTCGTCGATCTAAGACCGTTAGCATGCTCCCCTCTCCATTTCGATCGAAACCCGACCTTTGCTTCGCCGCTTTCGTGCGGCGTTAACGTCTAAACCGTCGTGGGACTGTTCGAAACCTTAGCGCCGCCGTGCCCTCTGCCTTGGGTGTTCCGTTTAGGTAAGCTTTCGCTTGGGTTTGGTGCACATGACGGTGTAGAAATACGGGAACCCTTGGGTCCTTGTGTGTGTGACCGGAGTAAGACCCTTGCGGTCACTTGACCAGGCTCGCCGGTAGGTCTCCGCCTCTGTCTTTTACATTGTCGCCGTCGTGGGGTTGTAAGCCGCGCCGCCAAGGGTGTTTTGAAACCCTAATTTCGTATCAGTAAAGGGAAGGGCATGGTGATAGGAGTGGGCTTCTATGAGCCTGATGCCAACTAGTGTGAAGATTGGGTTTAACCCAATTTGGCTTGTGAGCCAATGTGAGAGGCAAAATTAGGCTGGTTCAAGAGAAAGCCCAGATTTGTGTGAACTGACCAAACTGAATCGAACCGGTAGCCTTAAGCCGTTGATCGACCCATTGACTGACCCGACTCATTGACCGGTTGACGTCAACATTGACTTTTTGGACGACGTTATTGCTAACTTTTTGATGACATCAGCATCGATTCTTTGATGACGTTAGCGTTGACTTTTTTGGCCAAAGTTGATTTTACGTTTTTCGTCGTTCTGATTCTAAATTCGCAGCCCATTTTCCCAAATTCAAACTCGAAAGACCGTTTTTCTATCTGTAATTAATTATAGTCAGTATTTTATGAATTTTGAATACCGGATTCTGATCGAATACTATTGTGTTCAGGTGACGTTGACTTAGAGCCCGAGAACCTTCCCCCTCCTCCACCTGTGCGACCTCCTTCTGCACAATCTGTGAGTTTTGCACGTGAGTATAGTTTTTTTTAGTGGTTAAGTTAGTGTAGCATAGTTGTAGTAGTAATAATTATGTTTTGTTGACCTCGTAGGTGTTGACTCTTTTCGACCGAATACTAGAGATGGACGTGGGAGACGTCACTCTCGACGTTGAGTTATTAGCTGCCTAAGGTGTGTCTCTTCTTGTGCTATATCTTTTTGTGCTCTATGTTATGCGTGCATGTTGTATATGTGACTGAATGAATGATCTGTGATTTATGGTATGTTTTGTATGATGGCATGACGCGAAACGGATATCAGAATCAGACTAAAATAATATCAGACATATATCGTATGCATTCGTATTAAATTAATAGATCGAATATACTCTCAGACTTAGAAAATATAAATCAGAACATGTCATATCATTTGGGTTGGGAAATTGTACGAGAAAGTTTAGTGGGTTCACCCTTCGGGCTGAATTCCGCTTTTGATCAGTGGTTCCACCTTCGTGTCGTTCCACTTCGGATGGTGACGATGTAGTTAGAGTGGTTCTAGGGAACCTTACTCTTCGGACATTGTAAGGAGATGGGTGCATGACATTACATTTTATGACTCAGATTGTATGCATATGTATATTGAGATGACTGTTGAACTATGCTTGTTGTTCAGATATTTGTTATGTGTTTTTATCTACACTTTAGAGACACACTGAGTTTCATAGCTTACTCCCCTTAGTTCCCCTTTCAGATACTCAGGCTTAGGCGTACGGTACTTGGAGGATTTTCATATCATCAGACTTTGTCTTATTATACAGTATGATTATTCAGACATCGAATTTTATTTATTTATTATTATTATTTTGGACAATTTTGTATTTGGGACTTGGGACATTATTATTATTATTTTGAGACTTAATGGTTTGACATGCATTATTTGAAATTCTTTTGGATTTTACAATGACATTGGAATTTTGCTAAACAACTACGTTTTATTTAAATGATATAATTTTGTGGTTTCGATCTTCTATAATTAAGTTGTAATTTGAATTAATAAGGCTTAATAGTCAGAAAAGTGCCCAACCTATACCCGGTTTTCCAGTTTGGTGCCTAACATTTTTTGGGCCACTTTGGTGCCTAACGTTTCCAACGTTACTCAAATAGGTTCCCATCCATTACTGTCCGTTAATTTTCACCGTTAACTTCGATTAAGTGCCACGTGTTAGCTTTTTAAAAATCCAAATTTATATTTAAAAATAAATAAAAAACTAGTAACTGAAAAAACCCAAAATTATCACAAAATAGCCCTAAAAATTAAAATACCTAACACTAAAACCCCAAATCTGATTTGGGATGATTTTGCCACCGATTGCCACGTCATCGCCCATCACAACCTTTGTCGGACTATTGCGACTATTTACCCTATCACCTTGTCACTGGAAATCGATTGATGTCGTGCAAAACATCAAAGTCATCGAATGTTTCATTCAAATAATTCACGACGAACGACGGCATAACAGATGATGAGCGATGTGTGGGTCATTCGGCGAGGGGAGTGCGCTTTATTTTGTCGCCGGAAACGCGACCAATGCTGATGATAGTGGTCGGATTTGGGGGTTAGGGATTTGGGGACTATTTAAAAATTTTAGGATAATTTTGGGTTTTTTCAGATGTATTAATTTTTATTTATTGATGAGATAACTTTTATCTCATTAAAATCCATGAGATAACTCTTAGTCAAATCTCATTCAAATCCTATCTTATTCTATCTCTATTAAAATCTTATCTTGTATTTAAATATTTGATTTGTATTTAATATTTGATCTTCCTTATCCTTGTATATTCATTTGTAAGCCTAAATATAGGTCAATTGTAAATATTATCATTCATCAAATATACAAATCCTTTACATGGTAATCAGAGCAAAGTAGAATTTCTCTCATTATTTTCCCCTCTCATTTTCGCTCATTTTTAAATCGGATCTCCTTTCATGGCTTCGTCTTCTACTTCCAATGATCTTGTGCATCTTAATGCACCAACCAACTTTCCAATCAAACTTACGTATGCCAACTTTCATGTTTGACGTCGCCAAGTGGAGGCTACTCTCATTGGTTTTGGGCTACTCGGTTATATTGATGGTTCGCAGCCTTTCCCATCCCAGTTTACCGATGTTGTGCCAACAATTGTCAATCCTAAATATCTACGATGGTATCGTCAGGATCAAATTCTTATTAGTGCTCTTCTTGGCAATTGTGATGATCAAGTTCAACTACTTATTTCATCAGCTATCACCGCCAAAAATACTTGGGATACTCTAGTTGCAAGTTATGTTCGAGCATCTCCTGGTTGCATCCTTGCTCTCAAGTCCAAATTAGCTCGCAATCTGCGTGGTTCTAGGTCTATCTCAGACTACATAAAAGATATAAAGGATATTGCCTCTGATTTTGCCTTGGCAAACTGTCCTGTCTCTGATGTAGATCTCTTGACTTATATTGTCAATCAATTGGGTGATGATTATAGTCCAATTGTTGCTGTCCTTCGTGTGCGTAACACGTCAACATCTATGCTTGAGTTGTTTGAGATCTTAACTGATCATGAGAGACTCCTACAAGAGTCTGACCAAGCTACACCTCTTGCCACGACATATTTTACGCAGCGGGCTAATTCAAATCATGGTTATTCCACCAACCGCTCTCGAGGGAAGGATGATCGCTCTAGCCATTCATTTTCTGGTGGTGGTCGTAATCTTGTTCCTCAATCTAGTTATTCTAGATGACAAGATATTGTGTGCAAGCTCTGTAATTTTCCAGGGCATGTTGTTTGAGATTGCTGTAAGCTTGTTCGGTTCCTTCACAATTATAACTTTTATCAACAGCCATCGTCTGATTCACCGGTTGTTAACACTACTATATCATCTGATCCAACTCCTTGGATGTTTGATAGTGGTGCCTCGCATCACATGACAATGTCCACTGCGTCTCTTCAGGATATCTCCTCTTATGATGGTTCTGATACAGTTCATCTAGGTAATGGTAACTCTCTACCTATATCTTATATTGGCCGATGCATTGTTCCCACCGCTACCAAGCCCTTTTCTCTCACAAATGTCTTATGTGTTCCTCAGTTAAATACAAATTTGGTGTCAATTTCTAAATTATGTTAAAATAATCATGTGTCTGTTGAATTCTTTGACTCTCATTTTCTTATTAAGGATCGACCTACGAGAATTCCCCTTCACAGAGGCAATAAAATTGGTAGTGTCTATTATGCTCCATGATCTTTTTATCCCTATGTCAACTCAGTCAATTGATTGTCCGTACATCAATTGCATCACAAGTTTGGTCATCCACCCAATAAAATCTTAGCTTCTATATTACTCACTTGTAATATATCTTATGACCAAGCTAGTTTGACAAAATTTCATTGTACTTCATGTCTTGTTCATAAAATTTATAAACTGCCATTTGGTTAAAACACCATGTCAAGCTCTCGTCCTCTTGAATTACTTTACTATGATGTTTAGAGCACTAAACACATGTCTTATGATGGATATTCATACTTGTGGTGTTTGTTGATCATTTTACCAAGTATGTTTGGCTATACCGGATGGAGAAGAAATCTAATGTTGCGGGCATATTTCCTCAGTTTAAAAGGCTTGTTGAAAGCTTTTTCCATCAGACCATTGTGTTTCTATTCTCTAACAATGGAGGTGAATTTGTTAAGCTCTTGCCCACCTTGAATTTGGGGGTATTTCCCACTTTGCTTTACCACCCCATACTCCGAAACACAACAGGACTATTGAACGGAGGAAACTGGACTTTCTCCACTTCACTTTGCATCCCCCCTAACAAAGTATTGGCCTCATGCTTTTTAGACAGCTGCTTATCTTATTAATCGGATGACAACACCGGTACTGGATAATGTATCACCTTACCTTCTCCTTCATCAACAAGCACCGAACTATGACAAGCTTCAACCATCTGGATGCTTGTGCTTTCCTTGGCTGAGACCATACACGACACATAAACTTAAGCCACGGTCCGCTGAATGTGTTTTCTTTGGATACTTTATGACACAATCTGCTTATAAATGCATGGAGCCGACCACTAACAGAATCTATGTCTCTCGTCATGTTTGGTTTGTTCCTCACATCTTCTCTTTTGCTACACGACGTATCATTTCTATGCCACGACAATCGGATGCTTTATTGCCTATTATTCCATAGAAATCTAGTGCTTCATTGCCTCCTATGCCACGGTAACCTGATGCTTCATTGTCTAATATGCCATGACAACTTGATGATTTCATTGCCACAATAGTTCCCTTGGGTAACCTGCCACGTCAACCTGATGATTCCATTATCACACCAGTTCCCCTGGCTGACATGCCACAACAAGATGTTGCCTCTGACTTACCACAACAAGCTATCTCCCCTAACATGCCACAATATGATATTCCACAACAGCGGATTTGCCAGCTAAATCTGAGGTACTTTGGTCCTTCATTTGTTAATGCTACTACATGTCATCCTTTGCCTTCTACAATAGAGCCAAAAATTGTTACTCAAGCTCTCAAAGGCCCACTATGGAGACAAGCCATAGATGATGAGTTTAATGCTTTACTACGCAGCCAAACATGTGATCTTGTTTCATTGTCTACACAATCTGTCGTAGGGTGCAAATGGGTATTCTGTGTGAAACAATGTGCTAATAGCTCTGTTGATCGATATAAGGCTCGACTGATAGCAAAAGGGTATTCTCAATAAGCTGGTCGTGGCTACTTTGAGACTTTTAGTCCTGTGATGAAACCTGTTACGGTGCGTATTATTTTCACTCTTGCCCTCCATCATGCATGACCCATCAAGCAACTTGACATTAATAATGCCTTCTTAAATGACACCCTATATGAGAAAGTCTATCTAGAACAACCTCCAGGGTATGTTGATTCTATTCACCCATCTTATATTTGTTGGTTGCATAAAGCCTTGTATGGACTCAAGCAAGCCCTGAGGGCATGGTATGTTGAACTCTCTCAGTTTCTCATTCACTTTGGTTTTACAAAATCAAAGGTTGATGCCTCTTTCTTCATCTATAATGCAAAGGGAGTTATTTTATACTTTCTAGTCTACGTGGATGATATTGTGCTTACTAGTAATAACATTGATTTTATTGTTCATTTCACCAACATATTATCTATGAAGTTTGCTTTGAAGGATATGGGTTTGCTCAACCATTTTCTTGGCATTGAGGCTATTTCTACTCCTTCTGGGTTGTTTTTATCTCAAGCGCAATATATTTCTGACATCTTGACTCAGTTTCAGATGGAAAATGCCAAGGTAATTTCCACACCTATGTCTTCTTTCGACAAGCTACCTTCGCCGGAGCCATCCACGACACTTGATATTTTTGGGTATCATTGACTATGTGGTCTCCTTCAGTATCTCACACTAACTCGTCCGTATATTTCTTTTACCATGAATCGTCTGTCTCAATACATGCATGGTCCTTCACTTGCACATTAGACAACAACTAAGCGCATCCTACGTTATCTCAAAAGATCATTATGCCATGGAATCTTTTTTTGTTCGACATCTTCCCTTTATCTCACCATCTTTGCCGATGTGGATTGGGGAGGATCCTCTACGGATGGTCGATCCACTACTGGATATGCTATTTATCTTGGATCTAATCTTATTTCTTGGAAGTCAGCTCGTTAGAAAACTGTTTCTCGTTCCTCCATAGAAGTTGAATATCATGCCGCGGCAAATGCAACTGCTGAAGTGCTTTGGGTCCAACAACTTCTTTAAGAAATTGTCATGGCATTACCAAAACCACCACTCTCTTCTGCGACAATCTCAGTGCCACATATGTTTGCAAAAATCCAATTTTCATTCTCGTATGAAGCATCTTGCCCTCGATTACTTCTTTGTTCGTGACTTAGTTGCTGCGGGTTTCCTACTTGTTCAACACATTCCCTCCAAAGCTCAGATTGCCGACACGCTCACTAAACCGCTTGGTCGTAATCTCTTTATCCATTTTCGGTCCAAGATTGGAGTCTACGATGGATCCTCTATCTTGTGGGGTGTATTAAGGATAAAGAGAAGATGAGATAACTTTTATCTCATTCAAATCCATGAGATAGCTCTTAGTCAAATCTCATTCAAATCATATCTTATCCTATCTCTATCACAATCTTATCTTGTATTTAAATATTTGATTTGTATTTAATATTTAATTTCTCTTATATTTGTATATTCATTTATAAGCTTATATCTAGGTCAATTGTAAATATTATCATTCATCAAATATACAAATCCTTTATAAATAATAAAGAGAGAATTAAATTTTAGAAGAAAAAAAAACAGATTTAGGAAAGAGAATTAAATGTTAGGAAAGAGAATTAGTTTTTATTGTTTTTTTAACCAACGGTATTCAACTCGTTGGCTGACTAATTCGAATTAGGCACTGCAGAGACTGATGGTGGAGACCCTCCCAACCCAATCTGCTTCGTTCACAACTTCATGATTCGAACCTCTAACTTTACTTAAGAGATTTAGTATTTTATCCCACTAGACCAATCGATTGTTGGTAATTATTTTTTATTGTTAGATTAATTAATTTATTAAATTAAAAAAATAAATTTTAAAAATAAGAATAATTATTTTTAGGAGCCCTAAACTCGTGGGAGCTCTGAGCGGTTGTTCATTGTGCTCCTCCTACCAGTCGGGGCTGGTGTCCACGTTAGACTCATAGGAAGAAGCTCATCGACATTCAAGGAATGACCAACGAATATAATCGAATTTCGGTGCTTCCAAATTTTCCACATAGAGGAAAAAACAACTCTCCAAGGAACAAACGTACCGGTGAATCGATGCTTAGCATGTATATTTTGTGATGAGCATTCGACAAGGAGAGGCTAAAAAAAAATCAGATGAGTGTTGTCTAGAAAGAATCGAAGTCCAAAGATTATTGATCTCATTGCAGTCTTGGAGAATATATATTATGGATTCCTCAGCAACGGCACAAATGTGGCAAGAAGGATCATCCAAGATATTTCTATGGTATCATTTTAGGTTCGAGAGCAGACTATTTTTAAAGGCTAGCCATAAGAAGTATTTGAGACGTTTCGATATTGGAAGCTTCCAAATGAATGGCCATATGTTGTCCTTAGTGTTCTATTCGCCTTTAGAGATTTGAGTATAAGCGAGCTTGAAGGAAAATTTGCCATGCCCCAAGTGCATCCATCACTGCCTGCATCATGCGTTGGTGGACATAAACTTGGAACAATGAGTTGGTGTAGAAGATCCCAAATCCAGGAACAACTTGCCAAGGTAACATCTCGAACCAGAAACAGGGACGGAGCCAGGATTGAACCATGAGGGGGGCAAGTTAACTAATTTTGAAATAAATGGGGTTTTAAAAAGTAATTAAATCATAAAAATTAGTGAAATTAAAGTTTAATTTCACTAATTTTAAAATTGAAGGGTCTTAAAAAAGTGACTAAATCAGAAAAAAAATGAGGGGTCATGGCTTAATTTCATTAATTTTAACTTAAAGGGTCTTAAAAATAATAAACTAATTTTTTTTTTGGAGAGACAAGGACTTAATTATAAAAAATTTAAAATTACCAATGGCCTAAAAATAATTAAACCATTCAAAGTTTGAGGGGGCAATTGCCTCTCCCACCCTCCCTTTAGCTTCGTCCCTGACCAGAAGTTCATCATCAATGGTGAAAGATTCATATTTTCATAGACTTAGAGGCCCTAGTTGTGGAAACGAACGCGTCAACCATCACCAATAGACCATAAGAGAAACCCATGGAAGGATGGCCATACATTTGAAAGTGCTAGCCAAAGGTGGGAGCAAATATTAGGAGGCGAAATGAAATTCGGACAAGAAGAAATCATCTTATACTTTTGGCAAAGTAACCGGATCCAAAAAAACATTAGTACCTGTCATGGGCGAAGCCACATGGAGGGCTGGTCTATTTTTTTTATTTTGACCTTTGAGGCCCATTCTTACGGCCGATTTTTTAATTTGGCATCTGAATAGTTTAAAATTGTAATGTATTTGGACTTGTTCTAATATCATAGAGTGCTTTTTTATGGTAAAGTGTGTAAGTTAGAATATGTTTCTTTTACTTGAAGTCAATAATTCAAATCTCGTTGATAAAATTTTTCAACTTTTTATATTTTTATTTACGGCCACATTAATTTTTCATTCATGACTTTGCCCTCACAAGGGCATAGCTGATTTTCATTAGAAAAACAATGTTATGATTTGCCATTTTACGGATGCCTAGGCCTCAATTAGATCCAGTTAACAAGAGAAATTATTGGATATTGAGAAGATAAACCCCAAAAAAATTCTCATTTTCTTCTCGATATGTGGGGATCGCAGACCTTCCCATCAAATGAAAGCGTTTGAGCCTACCATCCATTCAGTTTCTTACGGATTTTATTAATGATAAAATTGTAGAACTCGCAAGTTGATTTCTTGTGCATCACTAGTACACCGAGATATGCGTCGAGATGTTGAAAGCCAAGATAAGAGCTAACAATACAAACAATGTCAAAATTAGTGTTTGGCGAAAAGTAGACTTGCGATTTGGATTTATTAACTCGGTGCCCTGAAAATTTGGCATATCAGCGAGTATACCATCAACTAGAGTGGCTTGCTCGATTGTAGCTTTTGCATAGAGCATCAAATTGTCAGCGAAGAAGAGATGTGTAATAGGAAGTCCCCCTCGATTGAGCTTGAATGCAGACCATCTTCACAATCGTTTATCAATTTTATAGTCGTTGTTGCTTTTTTTTTCACGGTGCATATCATCTTCACAATCGTCCTTGCATTGTTCATCATAACTACTCTGTTTGAAACTAGATTTGTGTAAGAACACACACCGAACCAAGGAAAATTAACAAGAAAAATAGTAAATGGAGCAAAGGGGGACCTCAGAATTCTCTGTTCAACTCAGAGAAACAAGTTCATAAATCAATTTTCATAACCGTTCAAGGATAGGGTTCAACCCTAATATCCCCCCACCAGAAAAATGACAAAGCCACAACAAACAGATAAAATGAATCGTTTAAGTAAAAGACAATTAACGGCTAGCATAATTATTAACAACTGAAAATTAAAAGGACTCCAACGGCTACTTCCTTCAACAGAACAACTCCTTACAATGCTCTCCCCTTCAACAGATCCTTGATCTCAAGGATTAAAGTCAAGAAATTGGATCTTCAGTTGATACAGCACCTCTTACGTGGCGTCTTCAGGAAAAGAGTTAGTGCACTCAACAAGCACCTCGGTGACAGCCTTATTTCTTCTTATTCCCAGCCTTCTGTCCAAAATCCTCAATGGTTCTTTACTGATTCTACCATCAGGACCCAAAACTGGCAGTTCTTGTTGACAAGGGTCACTTTCAATATGTTTTTTCAACTGTGATACGTGGAAAACAGGATGTACCTTAGAATCAGGAGACAAGATCAGTTCATAAGCCACTTGGCCCACTTTGACCTTGATGAGAAATGGTCCAAACCATTTTGGAGCCAGCTTTTGACAATTTCTCTGTTTAACCAACTGTTGTCTATAGGGTTGTAATTTCTAATACACCCTCTCCCCCACCACAAATTCACACTCAGTTTTTCTCTTATCTGCTTGTTGTTTCATCCTTTCTCAAGTCCTCATCAAGTGGAATTTATGCATTTTTAAGGCTGCCTCCCTATGTTGAAGACTTCTATCAACAGAAGCTACTTTTGAATCACCAGCCACATAAGGCATGTAAGTAGGAGGAGTTTAACCATAAAGAGCTTCATAAGGGGCTATTTGGATAGCTGAATGGAAGGAAGTGTTGTACCAACATTTGGCCAAATATAACCAACTACTCTAATTCTTTTGGCTTCTCTCCTGTCATGCATCTTAAATAAGTCTCTAGACATTTGTTTAATCTTTCTGTTTGCCCATTAGTTTCAGGGTGATAAGCAATAGAGGGATTAATACTCACTCCCAGGCCTCTGAACAGTTCTTGCCAGAAAGAGCTCATGAAAATTTTATTTCTATCACATATTATGTTGCTTGGTAACTCATGTAGCTTGAATACATTTTCTAGGAACACCTGAGTTACATCCTTGGCAGTGAAAGGATGACTTATGGCCAAGAAATGCCTATATTTGGTCAGCATGTCCACCACTACCAAAATAGCATCCTTTTTCCTTGAAACTGGTAAACCTTTCACAAAGTCCATCCTCATAGACGACCAAGCACTATCTAGTATAGGTAGTGGTTGAAGCAACCCCTTAGGATGAACCAAGTTATCTTTGTTCCTTTAGCAGGTTTGGCATTCTTTAACTTTTTTCTTCACCTCTTTTCTCAACCCCTTCCAATAAAAGTTTTCTGCAATTTTTTTAGTTGTTGCATGTGAACCAGAATGTCCCCAACTGCGCTGTTATGAAAGAATTCCAGAAGATCATTCCTCAATTAAACATCATTTCCCATTACCAGTTTTTCTTTCCTAGTTAACTGCTTGCGGACTATTTGTACTTGCAATTTTCTCAGTACCTTGTTCCAATTTTGCAATTATCTTCTTTAGTTTATCATCCCAAGACCAAGTGTGGATACTCTGTCCAAGGTATTAGTGGACACTCTACTAATAGTCATGGTCACACACTGAGCTTCCAAAGGCATTCTTGATAAACTGTCAGCAGCTACATTGTTTATACCCTTCTTGTAACATACCTTAAAGTCATATCCCATCATCTTTATTACCCACTTTTGTTGGGAAGGAGTAATTGCTTGATTTTCAGTCAAAAACCTCAAACTTTGATGATCAGCTTTGATTTTAAAATTCCTTCCAATCAAGAAGACCACTTCTTCACTGCCAACAAAACTGCCAACATCTCTTTCTCATACACAGATAAACGCTGATGTCTCACCTCCAATCCTCTACTAAAGAAGGCTAGAGGTATTCCTTTTTGTATCAACACTACTCCCCACACCCAAGTCAGAGGAATCAACTTCAACAATAAATTTCTCCTTAAAGTCTGGAAGTGCCAAAACATGGGCTGAACATATTATGGCCTTTAGTCTTTGAAAAGTAGATTTCTTCTTCTCTAACCATTTCCACCCCCTTTTTCAATAAATCAGTGAGTAGTCTTGCTATTGTGCCATAGTTCTGGATGAATCTTCTGTAGTATCCAGAAAAACCAAGGAACCCTTTAAGTTCTTTCATAGTCCTTAGGGAAGGCCAGTCCATGATACTCTTCACCTTGTTCTGATCTATAGCAATTGTCCCTTATGAAATTACATGGCACAAATAGTCCACTTGCTTAGCCCCAAAACAACATTTGCTGAATTTCGCAAATAGTTGATTCTCCCTCAAGATTTGCAAAACCTCTTGTAAATGATGCAAATGTGACTCTCAATCACCAGAATACACTAAAATATCATAAAAAAACAATACTGACCTCCTCAACAGTTTCTTAAAAACTCTATTCATCAGTCCCTGAAATATGGCCGGGGCATTAGTTAAATCGAAGGGCATAACTAGGAACTCATAGTGACCCTCATGAGTCCTAAAGGCAGTCTTATGAATATCAGGTTCCCACATCCTGATCTGATGGTACCCTGACCTGAGATCCAGTTTTGAGAAGAATCTGGCCTTTCCCAACTCATCCAACAACTCATCAATGATTGGCATGGGAAATTTGTCCTTCACAGTTATTTGATTTAACTTTCTGTAGTCAACACACATTCTCCAAGATCTATCTCTCTTCTTAACCATCACTATAGGGGAAGAAAAAGAACTGTTGCTGTCTCTGATTATTCCAGCTTCCATCATCTCCTTGATCATTTTTACAATCTCATCTTTCTGGGATGTTGGATATCTATAAGGCTTCATTTTCACCACTGCCTTCTCATCTACCAGAGTTATCTTGTGATCTTGGCCTCTTTCAGGTGGTAATTTCTTTGGTTCCTCAAACACATCAGAATATTTCTTCAACACTTCTTGTAAAGTAGTAGATATCAGTTCCCTACCCTCTTTAACCCTCAACTGAGCATTCAAGTACAACAGTGAAGCATTGTGGGAATTGTAGTTTCCCCTTAATGCTTTTTCTCACATACTCTAGGTTCCACCCAGGAAACATGTTCTGGTTTGCATCCTTTCAATGTCACTTCTTGCCCTTCATGTTCAAAACACATTTCCAGTACTGCAAAGTTCCATTTGATAGCCCATAAGGTTGACAGCCACTGAACTCCCATCACCACATCACAATTTTTTAAAGGTAACACCAAGAAGTCTGTTACAAAGTTGTGCTTCTGAACTTCCCACTTTACTCTTCTACACTCACCCAGTGTTCCCATACAGTTACCAATTGCTTTTGTCTATTTATCCCCAATCCACTCTTTTCACCACTGCTAAACTGATAAAATTGTGGGTGCTTCCAGAATCTAGCAAGGCCACACATGGAATGCCCCCTATATCAATCTTCAGTTTCATAGTCTCTATACATTCAGCCCCCCACATAGCCTGGAGTGAAAGCACAAGGCTATCTCCATTTGAAAATTCCTGACCATTCACCTCATCTGTTTCTTCACATTCCACAAATTCCTCTTGATCATCTTCTTCCTCTAACCCTTCTACCAAAATTTGAAACAGTTGTGCATGTGGGCACTTGTGTCCTGGTGTATATTTTTCTGTACACCAGAAACACAACCCCTTTCTCCTTCTCTCTTCAATCTCACCTGCAGTCAGGGCCTTCCCAGTTCCCTTAGTACTACTGTTTCTAGGACTTTTGCTAGTACTCGGGCTCAACACACTAGGAGAAGCAGTTCTTGGAGTAAAAGTAGAATTAGAGGAATTACTGGCAGTGAATACACTCCTTACTGGAGTAATAATTGATCTCGGAGAGATATTCAACATAGTTAAAAGAGCAGATTTACTTGAATTAGCAATAGGTTTTCTGCGACTAGAAAAAACATTGCTTCTATTCTCTTAGCCATGTGATATGCATCAACTAAAGTTTTTGGTTCCAGCAGTTTAAGATACTGACTTATCTCCAATCTCAAATAATTTTTAAACACACTAAGAACATACTTGTCAAGAAGTTGTACCTGGTTTATCAAACTGATAAAATCATTATAGTATTGTTCCATAGTCTCGGTTTGCCTCAGAGCTAACAATTCAGCAAACGTGTCTTCAAAGCCATCTGCAATAAATCTTTCCCTCAACTTCTCCAAATATTGATCCCAATTCCACTGACTCCATTCATTGTTGCCTCGAATCAAGAATTGATGCCACTGAAGCGCCTTGCCTTCCGAATAGAGCATTACCAGTCGAATCTTCGAAACTTCAGGCACTAACTCAGCCTCGGAGTACTATTTAAGCTTTAATATCCAGCCCTTAAAATCGAAACCATCAAACCTGGGACACATTAACTTGTATGCCACATTAACCGGTTGAGGTAACTGACCCGCAAAAACTTCTTTGCCTTGTTCCTCCTTCTCCAATATAGGTTCACCAACTATTTGAGGAAATGACCCAGTGGTTTGAGACGAATTGCATTGAAGACTAATCACCGGGGAACCTCTCTCCATACCCTCCGTTGCCTGAACAATGCTAGGCTGCACTGGAATCTTCTTACCCAAAGCTACCTCCAAAAGCTTGTGCAAGTCCAACATGATTGAGGATCGCAACTCAGACAATTTCCTATCAAACTCAGAATGCAGCTTGTCAGTTTCTTGTTTCCACTCTGGTACCTCAGGGTTTACAGTTGTCGCTACCGCTGAAAGTTGTGCAGGTGCGTTAGCAGCTACCAACGCTGCTGCGCTACGAGTTACCACACCATCCACCATGGTAAGAATCGAAGCTGGTCTCTGATACCTTTGTAAGAACACGCACCGAACCAAGGAAAATTAACAAGAAAAATAGTAAATAAAGCAAAAGAGGACCTCAAAATTCTCTGTTCAACTCAAAGAGAAAAGTTCATACATCAATTTTCATAACTGTTCAAGGATAGGGTTCCAACCCTAATATCCCCTCACCAAGAAAACGACAAAGCCACAACAAATAGATAAAACGCACCATTTAAGTAAAAGACAATTAACGGCTAACATAATTATTAACAACTAAAAATTAAAAGGACTCCAACGGCTACTTGCTTCAACAGAACAACTCCTTACAAATTGAGTTTTCATTCGTGTTCAATTCCCGGTGAGGTTCTTCTACGTTTTATTCTCTCACCTAATTTGCTCGTTCACTGCTGTTTTGATTTGTTGTTAAAATGGGAAATACTTTATGAAGTTTTCATACGTTAGTATATTTTGCTCTTTATGGTTCTCCGACTTGATTAGTGGCTTTGACTTGATTGGTTATCTGTCTATTTGGATACTGAATGATGATTTGGACTGCCGAGCTTTTTAATTTGATTGCTTGTTAGTAAGGTTTTATCTTGGAGTTTGATTAATCAAATACTGCTGGTGTTATACTTGGTTTAGATGCTCTAAATGTTAGTGGCTCGGTTCATTCTAGTGCTGCGAATGGATTAATGTGGTGTTCGATTCATGAGCAGTTGGGAAGTGTGTTTAGTTAAAGTTTCATACTTGATTTTCACCGGATAATTGAGTTGAATGTTTGATTTTTGCTGCCAAGGTTCTGAAATTGATCTAGTATTAAGCTAAGAATTTGGAGTTGATAATGTCTACTATAATTGCTGTTAGGAATTTGGTATGCAGCAAAATAACCAAAGCGATAACGACATAGACCAAGACATGCACATGAGACAAGATTTAACGTGGTTCAGTATAGCCTACCTCCACGGACGAGAGAAATCAATCCACTATCTACATAGAGAACCCGAAGAGTACAAATACATGATAACCCATGTAATCCCAAAATCCGGTGTACAAATCCCATGACCCGGTGGAACCAAAACACTCTTCCCAACATCCCTACATTATTCATCTCTACAACGTAGGCACAATAGTTGTAGAGAACCTAAAAGTGGTTACATCTCTCCAGAGTAATTCTCCTTCTCTTGTTCGCTCATTCTCTCGTAATTCAAAAGGTTAAACCTAGTCTATATTTATAGACCCAAATACTTGGTCACCAAGAAACCTTATTCAATAAGATCTTTACCTAAAATAAATATTTACTCATTAAAATAAATCCTAATTACCAAGTAATTTTCAACCACTAGAATTACAATAAAACCCAACTTAATTACCAATTAGAATTTGAGTCAAAATATAACAAATCTCCCCCTTTACACAAATTCTATTTGAGCATTGGTCTTCAAGTCTTCAACATCTTAAATTTTTACGTAAGCCAAACATCCGTTGAAGCACCGCCGCCAAGTCTTCTACAACTCTAATTCTTACGTAGTATCCGTTGAAGCACCATTGATTTTTGAGAATTACTCCCCCTGCAACTGAAAGCTCGTTGCAACAATACTCCTCTAGCATCTCCAACATCACACCGCAAAATCCGCTGCAAAAATTCCTCCACAATCGCGCAGCTCGAACCATAACTTTGATACCATTTGTTAGGAATTTGGTATGCGTCAAAATAACCAAAACGATAACGACATAGACCAAGACATGCACATGAGACAAGATTTAACGTGGTTCAGCATAGCCTACCTTCACGGACAAGAGAAATCAATCCACTATCAACGTAGAGAACCCGAAGAGTAAAAATACATGATAACCCATGTAATCCCTAAACCCGGTGTACAAATCTCATGACCTGGTGGAACCAAAACACTCTTCCCAACATCCCTACAATATTTATCTCTACAACGTAGGCACAATAGTTGTAGAGAACCTAAAAGTGGTTACATCTCTCCAGAATAATTCCCCCTCTCTTGTTCTCTCATTCTCTCGTAATTCAAATGGTTAAACATAGTATATATTTATAGACCCAAATACTTGGTCACCAAGAAACCTTATTCAATAAGATCTCTACGTAAAATAGATATTTATTCATTAAAGTAAATCCTAATTACCAACTAAGTGAGTAGAGAAGAATGAAAAGGGAGGAAAAAAACCTCATTCGATTCTCGATAAGCCACCAAGTAAGAAATACAAGTTTTTTCAAAGGTATTTCGGGTGAAAGAATAAAGAAAGAAAGCAAATTTTTTTCTCCACCATTTTCCACTTTTATTTGATTGAACTTGAAGGAAAGAAATTCTAAAGGAGGAGGAGAAAAACATAGTGATTGAAGAGATTTCAAGGAAGCAATTCACCGTGATTGTTCTGTTGTTCGAGAATCAGCTTACTACTATTTTTGTTGAAAATTCTTGAAAAATTCAGGAGATTGAGAAAATTAGGGAGAATGTTAGAATAATCAGTTAGTTGAGCTGTTTTATTAGTTTGTTAAGTCGTTTGGGTTGTTAGCAATTAGTTATAGGTTATGGACTATATAAGCCTAATATGTGTAATGGGTTAGTATATTATTAATAAAACCATATTGTATTTTGTTTTATTTTAGCTCATGTTTATAATACCATTTATCCCTAACCACCGTTCATCTTCCTTACACACAAGCCACCATCGTCCTTTTGTTTTTTTCGGCCATCACGACCCCCTTCTCACAGGGCGAGATGGGATCGCCTTGATGCACGCCTCTTTCTGGTTTAAAATCAAACGAGAGAACCATTCCATTGAATTTTCATTGAGGTAGTAGAGATGCAGTGCATGATCATTCTTGAGAAGAACAGAGGGAAACTAGTTTCTTGCAGAGTGTCAGCGATGAAGTCCCAACGTAATTATTCAAAGGCCTTCTTGAGGTCGACTTTGATGTCCATCGATTTGGTTATGCCCTTCTTAGCTTCCATAGTTTGAATAATCTCTTGGTTGATAATATTGTTTTCTAGAAGAAAATATACTAGGAGAAGTGCCATCCGATGAGAAAAGATTCTAGAAGAAAATAATAGCTTCATCACGTAGAACGTTTTTATCTGAACACAATTCATCTGAGGATAATTTAAGAGCAGATTCTTGTTACTCTTCAAGGATTTTATTCTAAACGAACCATGTAAGAAGAACGTCTATGATCCAGGCTGCATCGGACACCACGTAGTCTAGTGATATGAATTTTCTTCCTCTGGATTAATGAACCAAAGATCATGGTATTCCAATTTGACCCAACTTCACTAAATTTGTTGATAGTCTCGGTGAAAGGAAGAGAGGAATCCCAATTTTCTTTGACAAGTCCTTCAAAATCATCATGCTGCAACCACCTTTAAGAAATATCAAAATTGGTGTTGGTTACATTTTAAATTAGAATAGCAAATAGTGATGAGTAATGGCTGGTGATTAGACTTCAATCGAAGCAAATTATGAGCAATTGTGTTAGGAAAATGCTTCAAGCCAATGAAAATTATAAAGAGAACCATCGAGGCTTGCTAGAGTCCGGTCACTGGTAGCTAAGATCATGAAGATCGGTGTAAAACATGGTATTAATAAAGTCTCAATCAGGCTTGCTAGAGTGCACGTAACCCACTTTGTCATCAAGAGATAAGGTGGCATTAAAGTCACCAAAGATGATCTATGGCTCGAAAAAATGGAAAGATATATTATGAAAAATAAGACCAGAAGAGCTTCCATTTAGATGGGTGAGGGCTAACATAAATGAAAATGGCAAGTGAGGACTGATTATTCAACTTGCAAAGAATCCTCCAGTGAATAAACTAAAAGTGACAAAATAAGATATCAACATCAATATGGTCATACCAACAAATCCAAATACCACCGGAGAAACCATTGGCTTCCACTCTGTAGGAGTTAGGGAAGCCTAAGGCAACAACAACTTTGTACACATTTTGCTTACTAATACACGTTTCCAATAATCTAACGATGTTAAGTTTGTTATCTCGTAGATATTGGCGAGTTATCCAGATAATGTTACGATGAGCGCAACCTTGAGTGTTCCACATAAACAACTTTCAAGTCATGGATATATAAAGGAAGATAATGAAGTGCTAAAGCATGGCTAGTCTATTCAACCATGGCCTCTTAGCTATTTTGAGACGATAAACTCGTGATTGCCGTAATCGGTACTGAAGAGTGATCTCCCTTTGATAATTGGACAACGATATCTCTTGTTGGATCAAGGACAACGACCATTGTAGATGTCTTCATTACTTTCATTGACTAAGTAAGATAGCCCTGTATCATTTCCTGACACATTAGAAACACTTATTGGAAGTTGGGTTTTTGTGGATTTGGAACTCATTACTCATGACATTGTTGTCATTGATATCATTTTGAGTTACTCGAGGAGCCAAATCATGCGCATGGATATCAATATTTGTTGATGAAATACTGCTTGGCAAAAGATTAAGGATCTTGCATAATTATTCAAATATATAATACCAAAAATATGTCTTCTTACGTGCAAGTATACACGATCAGCAAGTAATACAGTATTGAAAAGAGTATCGTATCCACATGGATTATCCAAGAATTAAATGCCACGATAAATACTTGCGAAGTATAAAATAAAGATGATGGCAATTGATTGAAAATTTAACTAAAGAAAATGATAAATAAAACTGAAACAAAGGTTTAGGTAGTCCGGCAAACAAATGTGTAAAGATGATTGATAGGCGTGGCAAGGGATGTTTGGATTTCATGCTAGTAAAGGCCGCAATTAATAACGTTAAACTTTGGTTTTATTGCCGAGCAGATTTTAAGTTGGTATTGCCTCTATCAATGACAATACCCTAAATTAATTACTTTTAACACCTATATGTCTATATCGTGTTTTCAAACAATTAACTCGTTGAAGATTCAATCTTTACTCTTAAGGGGTAGATCACTTCAGATGTAAGTTCATCTACTTGAATATCTTCTGTCAAAGTTTCTCTCCTTATTTAATTGGCAATTAAAAACTAAAAACTAAGCGTTCATCACAAACACCCCTAACCAAATTAAAGGATTAATTCATGGCCGGGGAAACCAACAACACATCATCGTTATTCATCATCCTTACAAAACCAAAAATATTTTTAAGATAAATGAACTAAAGAAGGATGTCTATCGATGCAACTGTTCAATGGGACCAGAGCTCTTGGCAAAGCTGCCCAATTAAACCTTTGTTTACCTCTACCCTCCTTTCTTTCTTGCGGCGTAGCACGCTTTGCTCATTTTTGAACTCCTTTATATATGTGCACGTGGAAACCTTAATTAGGTTTAGGGTTCTGAGGGTTTGTTACCACAACACTCGATGCTTTTCCACTTTATAGAATTAGGGTTGACCTAGTTCTGACTTAGGGTTGTTTGACCAAGCATCAATCTTTCTTTTTTGCCAACCGAGCTTGGCATTCTTCTCATTCTTTTTGCCAACTACATTCAACATTTCTCTCCTGCTTTCACCTTCTCCAGTCCTGCCAAACCTGTGCACCATGGCAAGTAAACACCCCTTCACTCTGGTAATATAAACTGTACA
This sequence comes from Hibiscus mutabilis, assembly GCA_019671005.1. Classification (NCBI taxonomy): domain Eukaryota; kingdom Viridiplantae; phylum Streptophyta; class Magnoliopsida; order Malvales; family Malvaceae; genus Hibiscus; species Hibiscus mutabilis. The sequence goes on along the minus strand of CM033739.1, from coordinate 30,914,716 downwards.
TTCCTCAACTCCTAGATGCTAATGCATGAAACTACTGGCAAAATGTACTAAAATATACCTAAAGTCAAACAATAGCATGGCAATATATGCATGAAAAATACATCACTTGAGGAGTTAACACTCCCCCGAACCTAGTTCATTGCTTGTCCTCAAGTAATGCAAAAACTAAAAAAATAAAGTAAAGTGCCTTGGCAAAATTTTTCTAATTAGTAACACAAGCTAGCAAGTAAAATTTGGCCTTAGTTCTGTTCTCAGTTATCTCACAATTGTAATGCCAACATATTAGTAATTTCAAGTGCAAAAATATAACTCTAACCTAAGGTCATGAAGTATGGGTGGTTTGCATCAAGTATCCCTCAACTTCCCTAGTCAATTTTACTACCCAAACTCAGAATTTTTTTAGACAATATTTTTAGGTTCGCATCATAATGTTGTTTGGCATGAGAAGTAAGAGGGAGAATACCATGAACCCCCACGTTAATCCAGACTACATCACTAAACTAACCCATTACCCTAAAGTTTTTATTAGAATGAGAACTAAGAGGGAGCAAACCAAGAAGCTCCAAGTTACTTATTGTCTCTAAGGCAGAGAAGTGTTCTATTTTTTTTCTTGCCTTTGGCAAAACATTGTTGCCTTATTATTTATTTTTACCCTGACATTTTTTTCTTTTCGTTCTGAGTTCAATTTCAAAAATCCTAAGTTTTGTCTTGGGAACTAGATGCATACTACGTGTTTGAGTGAAACTAAATTTTCATAAGTTAGAGATCAATTACCAAGCAACTCGTCATTACTAAGTCTACTGGCTCTTTCTAAGTCCATAGATTCTAAATTCATCATCGAAAAGGGGCATATTAGGATGAAATCTAACTATGCTAGTAATGTGTTTGGCAAAATTATAAATTCAAAATCAAGCCTTGGCAAATTTTTTTAACGGTCTGGTATGTATGGTTCTACTTAATCTACGTGGCAAAAACAGAATGCAGGCATAAACATAAAAATGAATCTAATGGCAATAAATGTCAGGCAACACATACCCCTAAACAAACGGTATACATTATCCATAATGCATGAGAACACATATATACAAATGCAATGTATACTGTAAAATAAAAAAAATGAAAATAAGGAGTTAAAAGGATGAGAACTCCCCTGCGGAATATTCTAGTCAAGTGTCCACGTGTGATCATGACGCATGACGATGGGTGTTCATATGCCAGTAGGGCTTGGCACAGTGCCTTGGCAAAATTACTTGCGCTAAAACTCAAAGAAACCTTTCAAAACAGAAAAAGAAATAAAAGAAAAACTAGAATAATTAAACAAAGATATTGAAAAGAAAATAACTGTCCTAACTATGTACAATGATCAACTTGAGGTGGCAGAATTTATTGAATCTCTTCAAGGAGAGTAGTCTCATTGGCATTATTCTGACTTTCTTCCCAATAATGCTCCAGTCTTTGGCCATTGACCTTGAAAGTTGTTCCCATTTTGAAGTCCTTGATGTTTACTGCTCCATGAGCATAAGGCTTGACAACTTCAAAGGGTCCTAACCACCTAGATTTAAGTTTACCTAGAAACAACTTAAGCCTCGAATTAAACAACATCACCTTTTGCCCAGCTTCAAACTGTCTTGGCAATATTTTGCTATCATGCCACCTCTTTGTTTTTTTCTTTATAAAGCTTGGCATTTTCATAGGCTTGTGCTCTAAAATCCTCCAACTCATTAAGTTCCAACAATTGCTTCTTTCCTACAGCCTTCCATTCTATGTTCAACTACTTGGTTGCCTAATAAGCTCCGTGCTCTAACTCTACGGAAGATGACAAGGCTTCCTAAACATAAGTTTGTATGGGGAAGTTCCTAATGGTGTCTATAAAGTTGTTATGTATGCCCACAAGAAATCATCTAGCCTTAATGACCAGTCCATCTGGGTTGGATTCACGATCTTCTCCAAGATGTTCTTTATCTCTTTGTTTGAAATATCTGCCTGGCCATTTGTTTGAGGGTGATAGGCAATGGCAATTCTTTGCTGGATTCCATTCCTGTGCAAAGCTTTAGTAATTAAATGGAATTGAAAATGCGTACCTTCATCATGTATAATGGCTCTTAGGGCACCAAATTGGGTAAAAATGTGCTTGTACATGAACTTGGCTACTGCCTTTGCATCATTTGTTGAGAGGGCAACAACTTTGACCCACTTCGAAACATAATCTACTGCCACAAGTATATATAAATTGCTAAATGATGGGGGAAAGGGACCCATGAAGCCTATTCCCTATACGTCAAACAATTCAACATCCATGATATTTTGGAGTGGCAATTGATGCCTGCTAGAAATGTTTCCAGTTCTCTGGCACCTGTCACATGACTTCGCAAAATAATAGGTGTCCTTGAATAACGTTGGCTAGAAAATCCTAACTGCAACACTTTGGTTGCTGTCTTTATTCTGGCAAAGTGACCTTTATATGGCGCTACATGACAAAGCTGAAGAATGTTATGTTGTTCATCTTCTGGAACACAACGACAGATGATTTGGTTGGCACATTGTTTAAACAAGAACGACTCATCCCAGTAGTATTGTCAAATATCCATAAGAAACCTTTTTCTGGCATTGCTTGACAAGTCTGGTGGCAATATATTACTGACCAGGTAGTTGACTATGTCAGCATAACTTAGAATGGTAGTGGTCGCAACAAATTGTTCATCATGATCTCGACGATGTTTCCATCCCCATTGTGGTGCTCTAATTCAGACAAGTGATCAGGCACTATATTTTAGCTCCCTCTCTTATCTCGTATCTCGAGATCAAATCTTATAACAAAAGTGTCCATTATATCAATTTGGGCTTGGCATCCTTTTTGGTCAGGAGGTATTTGATTGCATAGTTGTCCGTGTATACCACCACTTTACTATCCATAAGGTAAGATTTGAATTTGTCAAACACAAAGACAACTGCAAGAAACTCATTCTCTACAAGAAATCTTGTAGGCGTGGCAAGGGATGTTTGGATTTCAAGCTAGTAAAGGCCACAATTAATAATGTTAAACTTTGGTTTTATTACGAGCAGATTTTAAGTTGGTATTGCCTCTGTCGATGGCAAATACCCACCCTAAGTTAATTACTTTTAACACCTATATGTCCATAGAGAGTTTTCAAACAATTAACTCGGTGAAGATTCAATCTTTACTCCTAAGGGGTAGAATCACTTCAGATGTAAGTTCATCTACTTGAATATCTTATGTCGAAGTTTCTCTCCTTAGTAATTGGCAATTAATCCTTATCTCACAAGTTTGTTAAGATATTTGAGGATAATGAGCATTTAATGCCAACTATCGTATGACATAAAATATGACAAAATTAAGCATAAGCAAAATAGACAATAAAGCCAAACCATTCAATTATTAAAAACTAAAAACTAAGCATTCATCGTAAACACCCCTAGCCAACTTAAAGGATTAGTTCATGGCTGGGAAAAATCAACAACACGCCATCATTTTTCGTCATCCTTACAAAACTAGAAATATTTTTAAGAGAAATCTACTAAAGAAGGAGGTATGTCGATGCAGCCCTTTAAAGGGTATAGAGCTCTAAGCAAAGCTGCCCAGTTGAACCTTGGCTTGCCTCTACCTTCTGTTGCGCGTAATAAGTGCTACACAATTGGTCAAGTATACACGTTGCAAGTTATAGTATAAAAGATATCGTCTCCACAGGGATTGGTGCCACTTCAAGAATCTAGTCTTTTGCACTGTAAAAAGTAAAAACACAAATAAAGGATTATAGGAGTTTAACTAATAACTAAACTAGAAAGCAATAAAGTAAAAGAAAAGATGAGATCAAATGAGAGAGATAGGCCAGGTTATCATGAGTTGAGGTGTGATAGCCGATTGGATTGTCTTTGTAAAAGAGTGCACGGGAAACTCAGTTGCCGTGGCAACTTGCACAACGGGGTTGCCTTGGCAACTAATCGATGGTTGCCTGGGCGACTAGTTGGGCAACTTCTTGGGCGTCTGGGCAGCAACCTTCAAGGTTCGGCAGAGCGTTCTTCAATGGTTTCTTCTTATCCCTAAGTCGAAACTCTAGCTACTTGTGCATGCCTTGATAATACATCCCTGCGTGAATCAAGGGTGAACAACAACCAATCTTGCGCTCCTCTTAGCTGTTGAAATCCTTGACTTATTCCTAAGCCGAATTAATCTTCACCATCAATAGAATGAATAAAGATCATATTCATTCGTTTCTTGAATCTAACTATCTTGATATTAGATAAATGGATGAAGTTACGAGATCCTCTCCCAATTCACTCGCAAACAAGAATAAGAACCAAGAACGAATAAACCTTAAATAGAAAAGTGCAAACTCTTATTACCTAAACAAAAATCAATAGTTTCTCACAACCACAAAACACAATAACCATAGCCAAATAGATTTAGTTCATGGCTAGGTTCCAAAGAAACACAAGATAAATAATTCCTAGCATGAACCCAATCGAACAAGAAAGGAAAAGATGAAGAAGGAAGCTTGTCGAAATTCCCTTGCCCTAGATGCTTGTCGAAAATTCTCTCCTCTTGCTCTCCCTTTGATTGTCGAAATTCCCCTTTAATTTATAGGGCTAGGTCAAAGTCCTTCTTTGAGGAGGAAGTTAAGTTGGAATTAAATTATCTTTAAAGAATATAATTCTTTATTATAATTTTATTCCTACTAGAACTTCTCCTATCTTCTTGGAATTTAATTCTTCTTTAATCTCTTCATGGAAATCAAATTCCTTTGGGATTGGGCTTTGCTCCACGTCATCTTGGGCTTGTCTAGTCATCAATTTCTACTACCATATCACCTTTGTTCTTTGTCGACAATTGCCTTGGCAACTGGCTCGACGTCTCCTTCATGCATTGCCCTGGCAACTAGCTCGACATCTCCTTCATGTATTGCCCTGGCAACTAGCTCTAGCCTTGCTTTGGCAAATGATCCTGCACATACACACAAAACACACCAAAGCAGCATCTTTTCCCACAAAAACTACCAAGTTATGTAATCAAGCTCAACGTTGGAAGGAAACATGGATTAATGCATGAATGGCTAATTATGCAACTAATATGAGCCTAAGTCTAACAATAATATGAGTAAAAAGGGTAAGAAAAATAGTACTTTTGAACACTTATCACACCCCCAAACTCGAACTATTGCTTGTCCTCAAGCAATGCAAACTAATAATTACCTGCCAAGACTTCAATTTTCACAAACTTAGCTTTGAACTTGATTTCAATTCTCAGAACCGGGGCACAAAGTATGATTGGCTTTTCATTTTTCGGAAAACTTAGAAGTTACTCGGAATCTAACTATAATGCTTGTGAGTGTGTGCGGAGTTGTGTGCAAGTTGATTTTTCGGATTCTATGTAAACAAGAGGTTTTCAAATTACTTCACCGGGTTCTTTTTAACATGTTTTAACTAGAATTCCTTAAATCAATCAAACCACAACAGTGTTTCATCAAATTTAGCATCATAGTAAAATTCTAAGTTTTTCCAAGGTTATCCTAGAATAAAAATTCTATCAATTAAGTGCATTGGCAAAGTCATCATCGGATATTCATCAAATCTAAGCAATTCTTGTTCCAGCTAAAGGCATGGCAAGCAATTTATGTATCCCAAATGTAATACATAAGATGAATTTAACTAAACATGGTAACTACTAATAACAATCCCCCCAAACTCGAGTGAGGCATTGTCCTCAATGCATGCATTAAAGAAAAATAAAAATAACAAAAAATAAAATGCATACGAGGACTTACTCCGAGAGTTCATCATCGTAGATGATTAGTTTCCTTTTGGTCGGTGTTTTGATTCTCTTTCTTGAACGCGATGGTTGTTTTCTTGTTGCCGGTGGTGGAATCGATCCTCGTACGGGGTTGTCCTTATCGTCCTCTTCATCAATGTCATTGGCTTTTCGCTTGAAGGATTCAATTGGTGCGGTCTTTGTTGGTGCAATGGAGGACTCGTCCTAATCTGAAAAATTAGAAAATGATTCCGTAGGAGTTGATTCGGGCATATGTGCTTTACCTTTGGCTTTTGCAGTGGTTGCCGGGATGTCTTTAGCTTTGGTTGCCGTGGCATCTTCAGGGTTGGTTGCCGTGGCATCAGCTTGTGCAGGCACGATGTAGGTTGCCGTGGCATCATCTGTTGCGGTTGCCGTGGCGACTGCTTCATTGGTTGCCGCAGCAAGGATCTTGGCAGGAAAGATTAGGAACGGCACGCGACTGTCTGGGTATTTTTCTATGATGACTTGGGTGATGGCATTGTTGTGCTCCTTCATGTACCGCATGAACATTAGTTGTCGGTCTTCAATTTGCCTTAGGTGGCTTGCCAATGGTTGCAAGAGTGCTTCAAAGTGTCCCGGTGTTGATGGCCGAGTTGCCCGGGCATTAGGTACTTGGGCATTAGGGATTGCCGGGGTGGCAGAAGTTGCCGCGGCAATTGGAGGCCTTGAAGATTTTCCCGGTGTCTCTCCCATTAGCTTTCGGATTTGTTCTTGATTCCAACCGGACTTTGGTAGGGCCTTTTCATCGGTGGACTCACTTAGGACATGCATCTCCTTGCAAAGATTAGAAATTAAGCAAGGGAAGAAAATAGAACCCTTATCTTTTGAGCTACATACAAAAATCTCATCACAAATAATTTTTCCAATGTTAATGATGCGATTATGCAAAATAGAATGTATGAGCAGAAGACGTGGTATATCAACGGTAGTATTGTGTGTGGTGGGCATTAAAGAAGTTTTAACAAACTTATTCCATAGTTTTGCCTCAGGTTTAAGCCGAAGGCGATTTACCGTGCCCTTGTATTTACCGTCGTTCCAATAAGTTCCCAGTTGAGTGAGTTCTTGAAGCACCTTGTCGAGTTGCTTGGGAGTGATTTGATCAACGAAGGCTTGATGCTTATCCTTCTCAATGTAAAGCCCGTAAAAGGTGTTGACGTTTTCGGGACTTATGAGTATGGCCTTGTCACGAACAAAAACATAAGGATTATCCGGGTTAGGTGAGTGAGTATAGAATTCTCTTACCCATGAGATGTTACCCGGTTCCGGTTGATGGCAAAAGATTTGCCACTTTTGATGTGCAATCCTCTCGAAGATGAATGGTTCAAGGTCGAAATCTTGATGAGAGTTGGAGTATTCAAAGCCTTGTTCTTCATGAATCTTCCGGCTTTCAAACTTGGATTGAAATCTTTCTTGAACCACCGGTGTAGCAAACTTCTTGTATCTTGGTTCTTTGGAGGAACTAAAAATTTAATTTTGGATGCCATGGATGATCTTGGTTGTGAGTTTTGTAAAAACAAATAAAAGAAAAGAAAATAAACTAAAAAGTTGCAAGATAAAAAGTATGAATAGGTTAAGGTTGATGGGTTTTATAGAAAAGATAGGTGGTAAATATGGTGGGTGGGATTAGAGGAAAACGAAAAAAGGTTTTGGTTTAGGGAGAGGGTGACGGCAAGGGGGGTTTGATTTGGGTAAATTGGAGGCTTTATATAAGCCTTAGATTCAGCCCATTAGTTTCCTTGTTGAAGATGTTTTCCTTCTTGGATTAAAATTCCTCTTTATCTTGAACTCTTTTCCTACAATTGAAAGACAAATCATATAAGGATTAAAATTAAAGATAAACTAATAAAATAAAATAAATAATGATGTATAAAGGGATTCTTAAACTTAAAAAAATAAAAAAAATAAAATCTATCCTAAAAAAATAATAATAATCGGAAATAATAAAAAAATAAAATTGAAAAAAATAAAAAAATTAATCAAAAATAAAAAAATAAAAATAAAAATATCAAAGGGAGAGCATGCTCATGCATCTCTTAAGTTGACCACTTCTTTGTTACGTTCCACATGGGCACCATTGTAGTGTTTCAATTTTTGTCCATTAACTTTGAATTCATGGTTGTTAGAGATGGACTTGATTATCACGGCACCATGGGAGAATGGTTTGACAACTTTGAATGGTCCCCACCATCTTGATTTCAGCTTTCCCGGGAAAAGTTTTAGCCGAGAATTGAATAAGAGAACTAGTTGCCCTGGCGTGAATTACCGCGATAATAGTTTCTTGTCATGCCATTGCTTTGTTTTCTCCTTGTAGATTCGTGCATTGTTATAGGCGAGTGCACGAAATTCTTCTATCTCATTGAGGTCCAACAAACGTTTTTTTTCTGGCACTTTCCCAATCCATATTCACGGTCTTGATTGCCCAATATGCCTTGTGTTCGATTTCCACCGGTAGATGGCATGTTTTGCAATAGACAAGTCGGAAGGGGGGTATACCTAAGGGTGTTTTGAATGCAGTGCAATATGCCCAAAGTGTGTCATCTAGTCATAATGACCAATCCTTCCTAGAGGGATTTACAACTTTCTCGAGTATACCCTTCAATTCTCGGTTGGAAATTTTTGCTTGCCCGTTGGTTTGTGGGTGATATGCCGTGGCGATATTATGTGATATGCCGAAGCGTTGCAACATCTTGGCAATTAGTCTGTTGTCAAAATGCTTGCCTTCGTCACTCATAATTGCTCTCGGCATCCCAAACCGTGTAAATATGTTTTTTCTGCAAGAATCATTGCACGGTCTTGGAATCGTTATTGGGAACTGCAGCTGCCTCAACCCATTTAGACACGTAGTCGATGGCAAGTAGAATGTAGAGGTTCCCGAATGAAGATGGGAAAGGTCCCATAAAATCGATCCCCCATACATCAAACAATTCTACTCCGATGATGTTTTGGAGCGGCATCTCATGTCGTCTAGAGATATTGTCCGTCCTCTGGCAACAATCACATTGCTTGTAAAAGTCTTGGGCATCTTTGTACAATGTTGGCCAATACAAACCGGATTGCAAAACTTTGGCCGCGGTACGAGTTCCTCCAAAATGTCCTCCATAGGGTGAAGAATGGCATTGCCGGAGTACAATCTGTTGGTCTTCTTCAGGGACACATCGACGTATAACCTGATCTGCACATTGTTTAAACAAAAGAGGCTCGTCCCAAAAGTAATGCTTAGCATCATGGCGGAACTGCTTCTTCCCTTGGTGAGTAATGTCATAAGGTAAAATACCACAAACAAGGAAATTAACTAAATCCGCGTACCAGGGTATTGCCGAGGCATGTGCTGTCGTGGTGACTGCTCCCAAAAATGCCGAGGTGTGCGCGTCAAGGGCTGCTGCAGCGTCGATAGTTACCGAGGTGTGTGCATCCATGGTTGCCGAGGCGTCGAGGCAGCTAAAATTTGTTCATCCGGGAATGCATCACATGTCTCTAGATCCGTGTCCTTCTCCCTATTGCGTTCTAAACGTGATAAGTGATCGGCCACTTGATTTTCTGTTCCTTTCCTGTCCTTAATTTCAATATCAAATTCTTGTAAAAGTAATATCCAACGAATCAAACGAGGGTTGGCATCCTTTTTAGCAAATAGATATTTGATTGCCGAATGGTCCGTATGAACAATTACCTTTGTACCAATCAAATAGGATCAGAACTTGTCAAATGCGAAAACTACAGCTAGTAAATCTTTCTCCGTTGTTGTGTAATTCACTTGAGCACTATTAAGAGTTTTACTAGCGCAGTATATCACATGGAAGGTCTTACCTGTGCGTTGGCCTAGGACTGCTCCTACCACGAAATCACTTGCATCACACATGAGCTCAAAAGGTAGCGTCCAATATGGTGGAACGACAATGGGTGTCGAGGCAAGCTTTTTCTTTAGGGTTTCGAATGCTTGGGTGCAAGAATCATCAAAATCGAAGACTTTATCCTGTTCAAGCAAATTGCACAAGGGTTTAATGATTTTAGAAAAATTATGAATGAACCTCCTGTAAAAACCTGCATGTCCAAGAAAACTTTGAATTCCTTTAACCGAACTTGGTGGGGGTAATCTCTCGATCACGTCCACCTTGGCTTTGTCTACTTCAATTCTCTTGGATGAAATCTTGTGGTCGAGCACTATTCCTTCATCTACCATAAAATGGCATTTCTCCCAATTGAGGACTAAATCAGTTTCTTCACATCTTGCCAACACCCTCTCTAAATTGCCGAGACAGTTGTCGAAGTCATTACCAAAAATAGAAAAATCATCCATGAAGATCTCAAGGAAGTCTTCGACTATGTCTGAAAAGAGTGCCATCGTGCATCTTTGGAAGGTTGCCGGGGCATTACACAATCCGAACGGCATCCTTCGGAAGGCATAAGTACCGTATGGGCATGTGAAGGTTGTATTTTCTTGATCTTCTGGTGCTATGGCAATTTGATTGTAACCTGAATAACCATCAAGAAAACAATAAAATGGTTTACCTGCAAGACGGCCAAGCATTTGATCAATAAAGGGTAATGGGAAGTGATCTTTCCTGGTGGCTTTGTTTAGCTTCCGATAATCCATATAAACCCTCAAACCGGTCACAGTCCTGGTTGGAATGAGTTCATTGTTTTCATTACTTACCACTGTTATACCTCCCCTTTTCGGTACGCATTGTACCAGACTTACCCATGTACTATCAGAGATAGGGTATATAATGTCGGCGTCAAGCCACTTGATGATTTCTTTCATTACAACCCCTTTCATGGCATGATTCAGTCTCCTCTGGGCCTCAATTGAAGGTTTGTGATCATCTTCCAACAAAATCTTGTGCATGCACACTGCCGGGCTAATTCCCTTCAAGTCGGCAATTGTCCACCCTATTGCCTTTTTGTGTAGCTTCAACATCTTGATCAACTTCTTTTCCTGCTCAGGCTGTAACTTAGAAGAAATAATTACAGGCAATGTATTATCGGTTCCTAAGTATGCATATTTTAGTTGCTCTGGCAATTGTTTCAACTCAAGAATCGGTGGTTGTTTAATAGAGGGTTTTTCGAGCTTACCTTCCTTACCTGAGTAATCCAGTGGTTCAAAGTATGTACCTAGTCGATTGACTAGCCAATTTGCCTCTTCTTGTTGTTCCTCATCGACCGGTTCTTCATACTCCTCAGGTTCCTCTTGATCAGCAATGTAGTTGCCGAGGCAACTAAATTCCTCGTCGAAGTTAAACTCTGCCGTGGCATGAAGTTGGCATTCTTCGGGATCATCGGCATGCCTTAGTGTTTGGAACACATTTAGTTTAACTTGCTGGTCATTCACCCTCATTGTGAGTTCTCCCTTTTCAACATCGATCAAGGTTCTCCCTGTTGCTAGGAGTAGTCTCCCGAGAATGATAGGTGCATGCTCATCTGCTTCACAATCCAAAACAATAAAGTAAGTAGGAAAAATAAATTTATCAAGTTTTACCAGTATGTCCTCGATTTTTCCCTCTGGATGCACATAGGATCTGTCGACTAGCTGTAGCATAACTGTTGTAGGTCTTGCCTTCCCGATTCCTAGTTTCTGGAAAACCGATTTAGGCATCAAGTTTATGCTAGCCCCAAGGTCGCATAATGCTTTCCCGACATAGTGGTTTCCAATGGAACAGGGTATTGTGAAACTTCCGGGATCCTTCAACTTGGGTGGCATACGATTGTGCAACATTTCCATGCATCCCTCTGTTGCGGCAACTGTTTCAAACTCTCCTAGCCTTGTTCTTTTGGACACAATGTCTTTAAGAAACTTGGCATAGTTCGGCATTTGTTCAATTGCTTCCACCAATGGCAAGTTGATGTGGACTTGCTTTAGGATATCAAGAAACTTCTTGAATTGATATTCTTGCTTTTGTCGCTTCAACCTTTTTGGGAATGGTGGTGGAAGTCAGATATCTTCGAACCTTTCATTAGTTTGAAACCTGATTGACGGCATTGCCGGGACAACTGGAGTTGCCGAGGCATTATTAACTGGGTTGCCGAGGCATGCTTATCACAAGTTGCCAAAGCATCTTTATCGCCGGTTGTCGAGGCATGCTTATTGCCGGTTGCCGCGGCAATTCCTGGTTCAGTATCTGAGGCTTTGCCGCTAGGTTCGTCTTGATCTTTTTGTGGAGTTTTGTTTGATGAGCGGGTTTGAGCCTCTCTAAGTTGTTGGCCACTTCTAGTGGTGATCGCCTTACATTGCTCATGGCCAGTTCCTCTTGCGACTTCAGTATCGCTAGGTAAGCCTCCTTGCAGTCTAGTATTCAGATTTTGAGCAAATTGTCCGACTTGATTTTCCAATGATTTGATTGCCGCCTCTTGGTTTTGCAATCTCATCTCGGTCCTGTTAATAAAAGCATCTGTTCTTTTTATGAAATTACTATTCTCAGCCATATAAGATTCAGTTTTCAACATAAAAGCATTTAGAGAATTTTCCAAAGAACTAGATGTTGTCGGTTGTTGCTGCGGCAACTGTTGCCGTGGCATATTCTGCTGGAATCCCGATGCTTGTGCATTCTGATTGTTCTAGTTTAGAGCATTGTTGGGATTACTCCATGAAAAATTCGGGTGCTTCTTCCAAGCTAGATTGTATGTATTGGACATCACATTGTTGTTCCGATTGTAATTCCCCACATAGAAGCTGGATTCCGGATTTTGCATACATTCAGAAGAATCATGGTTGTCACCACATAACTCACAAAAAGAATCCAGTACCTTGACCTTATGTGTGTTGTTTGGTTTTTGCATGTTCTGGACCATCTTGGTTAAAGTGGCCAATTGTGCCGAAATTGAATCTGATGATCCTAGTTCATGTATTGTGGCTTGGCGTCTAACTCCTCCTCTTCTAGTAGAGGGGAATTGATAATCATTCTTGGCCAGCCTGTTTAGAATTTGCATTGCTTCCTCCGGTGACTTATCTAGGAGTATGCCGTTTGCCAAGGCATCTAGCATCATCCTTGTTGGTGTATTCACGGCGTTGTAAAACATTGTTACTTGAGTCCACACCAGGAATCCGTGTAGGGGGCATTTGTGTAGAAGTTCTCTATATCGCTCCCAAGCCTCGTACATGAATTCATCATCTACCTGCCGAAAAGAAGTAATGTCGTTATGAAGCTTATCAGTTAAATATGTAGGATTAAATCGAGCAAGGAAATCATGACAAAGATCGGTCCAAGATGCTATTGATCCGGCAGGAATGCTATTCAACCATGCTTTCGCCCTATCCCTCAGTGAATAGGGGAATAATCTTAATCGTAAGACATCGGGGGTGACTCCATGTGTTTTGAACGAGTTGCAAATCTCGAGGAAAGATTTTAGATGTTGGCGTGCATCTTCAGTTGCTGAGCCGCCAAATTGACCAATTGTGTTGATCATATTAAACATTACCGGTTTCAATTCAAAGATGTCGGCTTCGATTTCAGGTGCGACAATTCCTAGATTAAGTCCATCAAGATCTTCTTCAAGATAGTCTCGAATAGTCCTGTTTCGTGCAAGAATCACTCCTTCTCCTGCTGGAACATCTTGATTCATATTGCCGTCTTGATTAGCCATTGCGACTCTTATCCTTCGTCTAAGTCTTTGTAAGGTTCGTTCGATTTCTGGATCAAAGGGATATTCTGGTGTAGTCGGTCTCGCCCTGGTCATATACCAATGCAAAACCAAAGTTTGTTAGCCCTTTGAATCTTAAACAAGAAAAGTAAAAAGCAAGTGCAAGAAAATAAAAACAAAGTCGCTATTGCCAATCCCCGGCAACGGTGCCAAAAACTTGTTGCGCGTAATAAGTGCTACGCAATTGTGCAAGTATAAACGTTGCAAGTTATATTATAAAAGATATTGTCTCTACAGGGATTGGTGCCACTTCAAGAATCTAGTCTCTTGCACTGTAAAAAGTAAAAACACAAATAAAGGATTATAGGAGTTTAACTAATAACTAAACTAGAAAGCAATAAAGTAAAAGAAAAGCTGAGATCAAATGAGAGAGATAGGCCAGGTTATCGTGAGTTGAGGTGTGATAGCCGATTGGATTGTCTTGGTAAAAGAGTGCACGGGCAACTCAATTGCCGTGGCAACTTGAACAACGGGGTTGCCTTGGCAACTAATCGATGGTTGCCTGGGCGACTAGTTGGGCAACTTCTTGGGCGTCTGGGCAGCAACCTTCAAGGTTTGGCAGAGCATTCTTCAATGGTTTCTTCTTATCCCTAGGTCGAAACTCTAGCTACTTGTGCATGCCTTGATAATACATCCATGCGTGAATCAAGGGTGAACAACAACCAATTTTGCTATCCTCTTAGCCGTTGAAATCCTTGACTTATTCCTAAGCCGGATTAATCTTCACCATCAATAGATTGAATAAAGATCATATTCATTCGTTTCTTGAATCTATCTCTCCCGATATTAGATAAATGGATGAAGTTACGAGATCCTCTCCCAATTCACTCGCAAACAAGAATAAGAACCAAGAATGAATAAACCTTGAATAGAAAAGTGCAAACTCTTATTACCTAAACAAAAACCAATAGTTTCTCACAACCACAAAACACAATAACCATAGCCAAATAGATTTAGTTCATGGCTAGGTTCCAAAGAAACACAAGATAAATAATCCCTAGCATGAACCCAATCGAACAAGAAAGAAAAAGATGAAGAAGGAAGCTTGTTGAAATTCTCTTGCCCTAGATGCTTGTCGAAAATTCTCTCCTCTTGCTCTCCCTTTGATTGTCGAAATTCCCCTCTAATTTATAGGGCTAGGTCAAAGTCCTTCTTTGAGGAGGAAGTTAAGTTGGAATTAAATTATCTTTAAAGAATATAATTCTTTATTATAATTTTATTCCTACTAGAACTTCTCCTATCTTCTTGGAATTTAATTCTTCTTTAATCTCTTCATGGAAATCAAATTCCTTTGGGATTGGGCTTTGCTCCAAGTCATCTTGGGCTTGTCTAGTCATCAATTTCGACTACTGAATCACCTTTGTTCTTTGTCAACAATTGCCCTGGCAACTGGCTCGGCGTCTCCTTCATGCATTGCCCTGGCAACTAGCTCGGCATCTCCTTCATGTATTGCCCTGGCAACTAGCTCTAGCCTTGCTTTGGCAAATGATCCTGTACATACACACAAAACACACCAAAGCAACATCTTTTCCCACAAAAACTACCAAGTTATGTAATCAAGCTCAACGATGGAAGGAAACATGGATTAATGCATGAATGACTAATTATGCAACTAATATGAGCCTTAGTCTAACAATAATATGAGTAAAAAGGGTAAGAAAAATAGTACTTTTGAACACTTATCACCTTCCTTTTTTCCTTGCGGTGCAACACACTTTGCTCATTCTTTGAGCTCCTTTATATAAGTGCACGTGGAAACCCTAATTAGGGTTAGGGTTATGAGGGTTTGTTACCACAATTCTCGGCCCGTTTCCACTTTATAGAATTAAGGTTGACCTGGTTCTGACTTAGGGCTATTTGGCCGAGCATTGGCTTTCCTTCTTTTGCCAACCGAGCTTGGCATTCTTCTCTTACTTTTTACCAACTGCGCTCAGCATTTCTCTTGTGCTTTCACCTACTCTAGTCCTGTCAAACCTGTGCACCACAATAAAAAAACACCCTTTCACTCTAGAAATATAAAATGTACATTCCTTAACTCCTACATGCAAATGCATGAAACTACTGCAAAATATACTAATACATACCTAAAGCCAAACAATAGCATGGCAATATATGCATGAAAAGTACATCATTTGAGGAGTTAACAGTATTAGTATAAAAAATTGGGTTGAATTTTGAGTTAATTCCTTTTTCACGTGATTCACCAGAATAGACACCCTAAAATATTTTTTCCTTTCCACAATCACGCTAGTGTCCTTATAGAATAAACTTTTGGTGTTTAGGTGGAGTAACCATAATGGGCTGCAGCTTCAGACAAATATCTTTAAGGTGGTCGTTAGTCCCACAATGGAAGCAAATTTTGGGCTAAGATTCATATTTAGTAATTTGGATATGACCATTGATAAAAACTTGAAGATCAAGAGCTGCCTAAGGTTGATATTAACAGCAATACAAGCAAAACACCCTTAACAACCATTATCTGACTAGAAATCAACTTTAACAACATAGTCGACTTGGTTGACAAAAATTTCAATGAAACTTTGTTTGTAGAGTGTAACCAATAAAATTAGCAATCAGATCCATGCCATGAAATGGATGGGTTGGGATTGAGACGTTTGAAAATTAGTAAACCATGACTCTACAGTTAAATAATGTCTAAAGATGGCTAAAGGGCCATCGAAAAGAACCTTGAGATAATCTCCATAATCACTAAATTTGACCAGAAAATAATTATTTTCAATATCCATTAACTTTAATGGATGAGAAGGTTTCTAGATGTTATTGATACTATTGTGTAGGGTATTATATCCCATTCTTTATTTGAGTACTTTGATAACTAGGGTGAGATCCATACATTTGATTGCTAATAGTTGAACACGTTTTGAGAAGTTAAAGGAGAGAATGCCATTTGATTCACCTAGGATCACATTCTCTTAAAGTAGCTTTATGTCCTCATCATCCAAATTAACATGTTCGATTTTAGAAGATGTATCAGTTGCTCCAACCACCATGTCTTTGTAAGAGATAACTGGTTGGGGTATTGTTGGAGCATCACACTCAATTTGCGTTGGGAGTCATTACCATTTGTAATGACATGATTAGGTGAAGCTTCATCATGTCATCGTTGATTTTTGTAAAGTCTAGGATCATTAGGGGAATTATAGGGATAAACCATCAAAAGAATTCCTCACGATATATAAATTTGTTGTAAATCCTTTTTGATTAGTTATATCTTTTTTTAAATAGTCTTGAGGTGATTACAAGTAATAAATGTTCATAGTTTTTAACCCTTTGATAAGACACACTTTACAGATTAAATTGCTCGAACCTGGATCTCCTAGGATGAACATCATCATCTTTTCTATTAAGACACTTGTTGGGTTCTAAATATGAAAAGTATGCAAATAAATATGTTGGAATAAATAAATATAATGCATTTTTATCAAAATATACAAATAAATGTCAAAACATAATTAAAATTCACACCACAATAAAAAGGGTACAAATATAGTGAAGTATGAAGTTTACATAAAATGTCAAAATAAAGAAATTCAGATCATTCATATGTCGAATCTCGACCCCAACATCCTATGTCATCTTGAAAATAAAAAAATAACAAAAGGAGCTTAAGAAATTAGTGTGATTCTCTAGTGCATATAGTGAATAATAAAACAACCATTTAGAAAAACAAACATCATAGTAACAATCATCAAACATAACATTGCAATAATATTTATCAGTAGATAGAGATGACATCATGTCTATTTGAGCTTGTAAGTCTAACTACTTATGCTTCGCTAAACACCATATTAGAGAGAAACTCCATGACTTAGATCCAACCCTACACTCTAAATCAATATTTTTTTATAATCAATCTCTAATCAATAATTGTGATAATTCAACAATAATAATTGCAATAAATGACCATTATCTTCCTCTAAAATAACCATCCACATACAAACATAACATATATCTGTTGGGTGTGTCCCTCTTTAATTGATAATTAGGGAGATGTATCACATGTTTGATGGATATACCAGCCCACATTCATGTATGGCATTATTCAATGTTTGTATTTCCTATGCACGTTCATTTATTATGGATTATCTAGTTGCCATGTATGATGACCTTTAGGGTACCCCCATTGTTCTACTATAAATAGTTCACTTTGGGAAGGATTATAACAAGCAAGTGAAAACATCGATAAGAGAGTTGAGAATAGCATTCCTCCAAGTGAGAGATATTAAAGAGAGAGAGATTTTTTATGAGAATTTTGTAAAACAACATATTGGATAAGATCTTGTTTGTAATCATACTTGATAATAGAAGGCAAGTTCTCTCTAGACTAGTGTCCCACGGTTTTTCTCATTTGGGTTTTTCATCTCGTCAAAATTTTGTGTGTTCTTCTTATTGCTTATTTCTTCACTTTACCATAGTCATTGTCACATACTTTGCCAAAACTTTTTCGTGCAATTTTTTGTTCTTTTGTCTTTTATTCTTAGTGCACATTTCATATTCACAAAGAGGGAAATGAATATTTGCATTGCAGTTCCATCCTTTTCCTAACAATGGTATTATAGTAAGGTAGAATTGTCATCACTTATCTTGTGACATTAAAATGGACGAGAGCATTTATCATGATGGTGACATGTTCAAACTCACGTCAGATAATTCCTATTGGAAGCCAACAATGAAAGATCATTTGTATTGAATATATTTGTATGAACCAATTAAAGATGAGGCAACGCCCGAAGGGAAAAATTTAAAAGATTGTGAGCTTCTAAATTGAAAGTTTGTAACCATGATCTGAAAGTATGTTGATTGAAGCTTGTTCGAGCATGTTTCTACATGCACTGATGCCTACGAATTATGGATCCATAAAAAAGCTCATCTAGTAAGATGCATAGCAGGGCTTGAGTACAAAGACGATCATGGTATGATTGAACATCTTAATACTTTTAAGGGGTTTGCGAATCAACTAACCAAGATCGATATGAAGATTGATGATGAGTTGTAGGCCCTTTTATCATTAGTACTCTGCCAAAGGTTGTGACACTCTTGTTGTTTCATTAAGCAACTCTACTCTAGTCGTTTAAGTCTCCATGGATTCTGTTTCGAATAGTCTGATGAATGAAGAAACTAGACGTAAGAAATGAGGTCTTCCAAGCCAATGTGGTGGAGAATCATGGAAGGAGTGAGAATCATGAAACGAATGATAACTGTAACACCCTTAACGTATACTTGTAAACTAAATATACATTAAAGATGTTACAATGTTGTTTATAGAAAACTTGACTTATTTTTTTTTAAACTTGCCTTGTAGTTTAACCCTTTCACGGTATTCAATTAAAAACTAAGTCAGTCTATTGCAGCTAATTTTGACCATGAATTGTTTTATAAAATTTATAACTAAGTTTTTGAAATATAAAAATTATTCATGGTGAAAACTATGTACATTGCCTAGACCCTTTCTTAATTTTAAGGTTTCAACGCAATTAGGGTTAAACATCATCTTAACTATATCAAAATTCATAGCTACTTCCAGCAAACCATTTTTTTTAAACCCATACATTCATATTAACATATAAATAAGTCATAAACTTAGGTTTACATACCATTTTACTCAATTAAAATACATACCATCATATACTTATAAAATCTGTACATGCCACTAGATATCAAACTACTTTTAAGATGTACATACCGTAGTCACTTTAATAACATGATCTTCCAAAATGACAGCTCCTCCTTAAGTCTATCTCGGAGAACCTACGTGTGAAACAACATCACACGCTAAGTACTAACTTAGTGAGGCATTCAAAATAGTTTTAGGAAAAAACATGAAGTAATGCAATTCAGCATATCATGTATAGATTGCAATATTCATTTCCTATATCTAGCAATCATGTCACAATGTCAACTTTCCATGTATCATCACTATCATGTGAAACATCATTTTCATGTATAACATGAATCATCTCTGTTATTTAACATCTCTAACAAAATTCCATGAAACCCTAAATTCTCTTTCTTCAATCCCTAACTTAAAATTCATAATTCCATGAAATTTTACTATCAAGATATAGAGAATGAAGAGTAAATCACTTTACCTTAAACTACTTTGCTTGAATTCTTGATCAAAAGCCTTGAAAATGGACTAGGAAATTTTTTGATATTTTCCCTCTTTTTTTTGCTATTCGAACAACTCTAAGATGAACAAAATGATTTTTTGTTCATCTTTTAAATAAATCCACATGTTTAGAAATAAAATGAATTTTTAATTTATTTTACGTAGTGAAATTACTAATTTGCCCTTTTAATCTAATGGCCAAGAGTCAATTTTATCAAAATTTAATGGCTATAATCTAATCCATGTGTAAAACTCCTTCCAAAATTGCCCTCAAAGTTTCAAAATGTTTCAAAAATGCCTTCCATGGCAAATGTCCAATTTACCCTCCAACTAGTCTTTATTTACAATAAGACTTAAAAATTGCCATTCCATCAAAATTAATCCAAATTGGTTCCAATTCAACCGGCCATGTCCCAAAATATGTTATATTTTTATTTGTGGCATTTATTCGATCCAAAAATTCGAATTTCACTCAATACTATTTTCAAATTTTCTTCCAATGAACTTCAAAGCTTTATAGACACTAATATAAGCCTCGCACGAAAAATCCAAGTAACACAGAAGTGTTACTCTTGGGGGTGAACTATTCATTTACGGGGTTAACTTACATAACTTTTGAAAATTACACTTTGGTCCCTAAACTTTTCCAAGTTCACACTTTAACCCCCTAAACTTTCAAAAATTACATTTTGGTCACTAGTCCAAAAATTGGGATATTGCAATTCCTCCCCCTTAAAAAAAATCATCCTTGAATTTTCAACGTATACTCTTTTCAAACAATTTTGGATACTGCTTTTTCATTCTCTCTTTGGTTTCCCAAGTGGCTTCCTCAACTTTATGGTTTCTCCAAAGGACTCTAACCAGTGGAATTTTATTATTTCTTAATTCTTTAACTCTGTGTGCTAGGGTTTTCACTGGTTCTTCTTCATATGTCAAATCCGGTTGCAGTTTTATTTTCTCAGGAGAAATTACATGTGAAAGATCTAATTGATACCTCCGTAGCATGGACAGGTGAAACACATCATGAATCTTACTCATATCCGGAGGTAATGCCAATTGGTAAGCCACTGGTCCCACTCTTTTCAAAATCTCGTATGGCCCAATAAATTTGGGACTAAGCTTTCCTTTCCGCTCGAACCTTAGTACTTTCTTCCAATGAGAAACCTTTAGGAACACTTTTTCTCCAACCTTATACTCGATATCTTTTCTCTTTTTATCTGCGTAGGCTTTTTGTCGATCTGCTGCGGCCTTAAGATTATGCTGAATAATCCTTACTTTATCTTCCATGTCTTGTGTTAAATCAATCCCTCCAACATTTGAGTTATTCTGAACATTTCGATCTTGCAATTCGAACCAATTAAGAGGAGTTCAGCACTTTCTTCCGTATAATGCTCCGAAGGGTGCCATCTTAATACTTGCTTGATAACTATTATTATAAGCAAATTCATCCAAAGGCAAGTATTTTTCCCATGATCCCGCAAACTCGATCACACAAGCCTGTAGCATATCTTCCAAAATTTGTATGACTCTTTCAGATTGTCCATCTGTTTGCGGATGAAAAGTTGTACTAAAATTTAATTAGTACCTAACGCTTCATGTAACGCACCCCAAAATATCGAAGTAAACCTTGGGTCTACGTCTGATACTATTGATACTAGGACACCATGTAGTCTTACTATCTCTCGAACATAAAGTTCTGCATATTTATCCAATGAATAATCCATTCAAACTGGGATAAAATGAGCAGACTTTGTTAAGCGATCAACAATAACCCAAATTGAATCATTTTTACTTGGTGTAGTTGGCAATCTAGATATAAAATCCATCGTTACTCGCTCCCATTTCCATTGAAGAATAGAGATAGGCTAGAGCAATCCAGAAGGTACTTGATGCTCAGCTTTTACTTGTTAACATGTTAAGCACTTTGCTGTGAATTTCGAGATTGCTCTTTTCATACCTGGCCACCAGTATCGAGTCTTCAAATCTTGATACATCTTGTTACTTTCTGGGTGCATAGTCAATGGACTATAATGGGCCTATGTTAATATCTCTTTCTTCAGATTGTCATTTACGGGAATATATACTTTACCTCTGTAAAATAGACAACCATTAGGCTTGATCTCATAATCTTGTACTTCTCCTACTTCAGCTTGTCTCCTCTTGTCGAGACATTCTTTATCTGAAGACTACAAATCTTTAATTTGATCCAATAAAGTTGGCCTTATCTGAAACTCTGCTATCAAGGAACCATCTCATTCCAATGATAACTGTGTATTCATCTTGCGCAAGGCAGAAAAGGTCTTTCGGCTAAGAGCATCTGCGACTACATTAGGCTTTTTAGGGTGGTAATCGATAACCACATCATAATCCTTTAATAATTCAACCCATCTTCGTTGCCGCAGATTCAGATCCTTTTGCGTCATCAAATACTTTAAACTCTTATGATCTGTGTAAATGTGACACTTTTCACCATATAAATAATGTCTCCAGATTTTCAAAGCAAAAATCACAGCTGCCATTTCCAAATCATGCATTGCATAATTCTTTTCATGAGTTTTGAGCTGCCTTGATGTATAGGCTACCACACGACCTTCTTGCATCAGTACGCAGCCCAAACTACAATGAGATGCATCACTGTACAGATTATATTCTTTTCCTAGTTCTGGCTGGATTAGAACTGGTGCTTCAGTCAGGACTTTCTTTAATATTTCAAAGCTTTCCTGACACTTCTCTGTCTATATAAATGGAATACCATTTCGTAGCAGCTGGGTAAGAGGCATATCAATGATGATTTTTTTTTTGCACAAAGCGCCTGTAATATCCAGCTAATCCCAAGAAACTCTAAACTTTAGAGACATTTTTGGGCGCCTCCCAATCGAGAATAGCTTGTATTTTCTTGGGATCAACTCTTATTCCTTCTGAAGACACTACATGCCCAAGAAAAGTTATCTCTGACAACTAGAACTCACATTTCGAAAACCTAGCATATAGCTGATTGTCTCTTAAAGTTTTTAAGACTACTCGAAGATGATGATCATGCTCAACTTCTGTCTTTGAGTATACCAAAATGTCATCTATGAAGACCACGACAAACTGATCTAGATAGGGTTGGAATACCCTATTCATCAGGTCCATGAATGCAGCAGGGGCATTTTTCAATCCAAACGGCATTACCAGAAACTCGTAGTGTCCATAACGAATTCTGAATGTTGTTTTCGGTACATCTTCTTCTTTGACTTTAAGTTGATAATATCCCGATTGAAGATCTATCTTTGAGAACACTGCCGAACCTCTAAGCTGACCAAATAGATCTTCAATCCTTGGTAGTGGATACTTGTTTTTAATGGTTACTTTATTCAACTGCCGATAATCTATACATAATCGTAGGGAGCCATCCTTTTTTCTTCACAAATAATATCGGAGTACCTCATGGTGATACACTCGGTCGAATGTAACCTCGGTCTAGCAATTCTTGTAATTGAGCCTTTAGTTCCCTTAATTCCGTAGGTGCCATTCTATACGATGCCATTGATACCGGCTCAGTTCCAGGATAAACATCAATCCCAAACTGTATTTCCCTATCCGGAGGCAACCCTGGTAGCTCGTCCAAAAATACATCAGCAAATTCTCTTACAGTTGGGATATCTTCAATCTTCTTAGCTACTATTTGTGTATCCACCATATAAACCAAACATGTTTCACATCCATTGTTTAACAACCTTTGAGTTGTTGTTGCAGAGATTACTGGATCTAAACAGTTAGTTCTTTCTCCCACAACAATTACTTCAGAACCATTAGGTCCTTGAAGTACCAATCTTTTCTTCTTGCATTTTACATTTGCATTGTATGCAGATAACTAATCCATTCCAAGAATGATTTCAAATTCATGGAATAGAAGTTCCATTAAGTCTGCCGGGAACTTAATCCCTTGAATTTCTAATGGACAACTCTTACAAATTCTAGTTACTCGTGCACTATGTCCAAGAGGATTACTGGCAATCACATTACTAGATATTTTCTTCATAGGAAACTTTCTTTGTTCTACTAATTTAGGGATAATGTACGAGTGAGTCAAACCCGGATCAATTAAAGTAAATACTGGTTCTCCCAAAAGTCAGAACGTACCTGCGATAATGTCCGGGTGATGCTTTTCTTCATCAGTTTAGATATTGTATACTCGAGCTGGAGTACGAAATTCCCTGTTGGATGCAGCCTTAGAAACTCCTTGTGTCGACGTCCAGGTTGCCCACCACCACGACCTCGACCTTGGGAAGAAACAGCTGCAAATTTTTCAGTTTGAGTAGACTTCTTAGACTGCCCCTCCAGACAATCCTTGATATAATGCTCATGATTTCCACATCTATAACAGGCTCCTATAATTGCTCGGTAGACTCCCAAATGTCGCTTTCCACAAGTTTCACACTCTGGAATCGTAGGCCTGCTAGATCCAGTAACTAACATCTGAGCATTCTGCCATTTCCTTGAAGCAGGATTTCTTTGAGTAAATCTAGACTCAGCTCTGCCTTGTGATCGATTACTTCTACCTCGTTTAGATTGTGTCGAGATAGAAGTATCACTGGACCTTTTTGATGCTCGAGATGATTGAGCTTTAACTCGCTCCAAATAGGCTATTTCCATCGCCTTTGCTTTGTTTACAGCCTCTTGAAAGTTTGATAAATCCATGCCCAATAGAATCTCTTTGGACCTTGGAT
Organism: Hibiscus mutabilis; assembly: GCA_019671005.1. Taxonomy (NCBI): domain Eukaryota; kingdom Viridiplantae; phylum Streptophyta; class Magnoliopsida; order Malvales; family Malvaceae; genus Hibiscus; species Hibiscus mutabilis. Next base: position 30,890,436 of record CM033739.1, on the reverse strand, counting down.
GAAGTTTCTTTATGAACCACTGACATCGAGATTTTTCAGTCGGCATCAACTCAGCTACGTACCGACTCAGTCTATTGAAATATAACTCGTACTCATAGACAGTATGAGTTTCTTGTTTAAGATCCAGGAACTCATGTAGCATCTCTTTTAAATTGTTCTCCAATATACTTGGCCTGCAATGCTTCTTGTAAAAACGTCAAAGTTATTTCAGCAGTCGGTACTAGCTTCGTGGCATTAAACTACCAAATATCATGTCCTTTTAATAAGGAGACAGCTTCTTCCAAATTTTCAGCATTAGAGCAACCAAGCCCTTCCATCATGATCTTAAGATCATTTAACCACAAGTCGACAGCCATCAGACCACCTTCTCCGTGAAATTCTAGAGCTCCCAACTTTTTGAGCTCTTTCGCAATTGATGCTTTAATTGGCACGGGTGCTGGAGCTGGTGCTGGTGCTGGAGGCTGAAGTCTATTTGCTATAGCCTCTAAAGCTTGTATTAATGTTCCATATTCTTGCGTTGGAGTTCTCTGTTGCACTGGTGGTTCAGTCGGGGCAGGAGCTGGAGGTGAAGCTTGCGGTACATTGTTACTCCCACTTTGAACCTCCTCCTGTTTCCCGCGATCCATCGCTTGTCGTGACTCAGCAGTATTCGACATTATTCGAACTCGATACTACAATAACCCATCCATACATATATGAGGAGCAAAATCAAGTTATACAGATAGTACATCAGTAATATGATATCCTAAGGGCATGTACTTAATAACAAATCATTTTGGACTCGGTTTAGCCTCCATAAATGCTAAACCTATAGCTCTAATACCAATAAAAATATAACACCCTTAACGTATACTCGTAAAGTAAATATACATTAAAGATGTTACAATGTTGCTTATAGAAAACTTGACTTAATTTTTTTTTTAAATTTGCCTTGTAGTTTAACCCTTTCTCGGTATTCAATTAAAAACTATGCCAGTCTATTGCAGCTAGTTTTGACCCAGAATTGTTTTATAAAATTTATAACTAAGTTTTTGAAATATAAAAATTATTCAGGGTGAAAATTATGTACACTGCCTAGACCCTTTCTTGATTTTAAGGTTTCTACGCGATTAGGGTTAAACATCATCTTAACTATATCAAAATTCATAGCTACTTCTAGCAAACCAATTTTTTTAAACCCATACATTCATATTAACATATAAATAAGTCATAAACTTAGGTTTACAAACCATTTTACTCACATAAAATACATACCATCATATACTTATAAAATTTGTACATGCCACTAGATATCAAACTACTTTTAAGATGTACATATCGTAGTCACTTTAATAACTTGATTTTCCAAAATGACAGATCCTCCTTAAATCTATCTCGGAGAACCTACGTGTGAAACAACATCACACGCTAAGTACTAATTTAGTGAGGCATTCAAAATAGTTTTAGGGAAAAAACATGAAGCAATGAAATTTAGCATATCATGTATAGATTGCAATATTCATTTCCTATATCACAATGTCAACTTTCCATGTATCATCACTATCATGCGGAACATCATATTCATGTATAACATGAATCATCTCTGTTATGTAACATCTCTAACAAAATTCCATGAAACCCTACATTCTCTTTCTTCAATCCCTAACTTAAAATTCATAATTCCATGAAATTTTACTATCAAAATATAGAGAATCAAGAGTAGATCATTTTACCATAAACAACTTTGCTTGAATTCTTGATCAAAAGCCTTGAAAATGGACTAGGAAAATTTTTGGTATTTTCCCTCTCTTTTTTTCTATTCGAACAACTCTAAGATGAACAAAATGATGTTTTGTTCATCTTTTAAATAAACTCACATGTTTAGAAATAAAATGAATTTTTAATTCATTTTACATAGTGAAATTACTAATTTGCCGTTTTAGTCCAATGACCGAGATTCAATCTTATTGAAATTTAATGGCTATAATCTAATCCATGTGTAAAACTCTTTCCAAAATTTCCCTCAAAGTTTCAAAATATTTCAAAAATGCCATCCATGGCAAATGTCCAATTTGCCCTCCAACTAGCCTTTATTTACAACAAGACTTAAAAATTGTCATTCAATCAAAATTGAACCAAATTGATTCCAATTCAACCAGCCATGTCCCAAAATATCTTAGATTTTTATTTGTGGCATTTATTCGATCCAAAAAATCGAATTTCATTCAATACGATTTCTAAATTTTCTTCCTACGAACTTCAAAGCTTTATAGCCACTAATATAAGCCTCGTACGAAAAATCCGAGTAACAAGGAAATGTCACTCTTGGGGGTAAACTATTCATTTACGGGGTTAACTTACATAACTTTTGAAAATTACACTTTGGTCCCTAAACTTTTCCAAGTTTACACTTTAACCCCGTAAACTTTCAAAAATTACATTTTGGTCACTAGTCCAAAAATTGGGATATTACAATAACCATGGAAAGTCAAAGAATCAAAGCTATGGCAAATCTTGAGGGCAATCTAAATCTCGCTCCAGCATGATCTGTTTCTACTACGACATAACTAATCACAAGAAGTCGAAGTGTTGAAATCTCAAGTTACTAAAATAAATGGAGAATCTAACCCAAACAACTTGATTTGAAGGAAGAAATGCCTCAAATTTCGTACCTGTGAAGGAAAATATAGAAGAAATCTTTCTATTTGGAGAAGAAAATTACATCAACATTACCCATGATGATTACTCTTGTATTGCTAACTCAAGAGCGTCATTTCATGTAACCCCACATGAAGAGCTTTTCTCAACTTATAAAAATGGTGACTTTGGTAAGGTGAAGATGGGAAATCAGGTGTCTAACAAGATTGTAGGTATCAACAATGTAATCTTGAAAACCAATACTAATTGTGAAATCATATTGAAGGAGGTCATACATGTGCTAGACATACACTTTAACCTTATTTCAACTGGAAAGCTAGATATTGTTGGATATTTGAGTCCCTTCATTGGAGGAAAATAGAAACTCACTAGAAATAGCATGATTATTGCTAAGGGAAGCAAGAAACATTCCTTGTATATAATGCAAGGAGAGTTACTCAAGGGAGAAGTTTACGTTGTTCATGACAACTCATGCTTGGAGTTATGACATAAGATATTAGGTCACATGTGGGAGAAAGGATTGCAAATCCTAGCCCAGAAAGAGCTTCTTCCCAATGTAAGAGGTAAATATTTTGAACATTGTATCCATTGTTTAGTTGGAAAAAATAAGAGATCATAAACCGATCTCTTTGCTGAACTCATAAACCGCATAGAAAAAATCATGTTCTTGATCTTGTGCACACGGATGTTTGATCAATGTCTGAAAGATCACATGGCAGACCTTTTTATTTTGTCCCCTTTATTGATGAATAATCAAGAAAGGTTTGAGTATACTCGTTGAAAGAAAAGGACCAACTACTTGAGGCACTCAAAGAGCTTCATGCCAGGGTGGAATGTGAAACTAGAAGAAAGTTGAAATACGTGAGAGTAGACAATGGCGAAGAATATTGAGGCCCTTTTGAGGCGTATGGAAAGTCCTATGGCATCAAGCTTGAGAAACTCTGGCTAAGACACCAGAATTAAATGGTGTGGGTGAAAGAATAAATCGAACCATTGAAGAGAGAGTTCAAAGCTTGTTTTCAAATGCCAAACGAATAAAGAAGTTATGAATTCTTCTTGTTATTTTCAACAAAAGAAAATTACATGATATATAAACAAATTTTTGCGCACCTAGATAATGAAGTCGCCCCTAATTAAAGCATAATATTTACATAATAGGAAAACAAAATAAATCAAATTAAATCTCCGATTCTTTAAAATCTACAATTTATGTAATATTTAATTCCATAATATTTATAAAACTATAAAATTATATCATATCTTTAAATAGAGTATTCAATATTCCTCTTATAATGGAAAAATTATTACATGGTCCCGGCTCACCACATGGTCTCATTCAATGAGATTCATTCATTTAATGACATGTAGGAAAGAGGTGAAGATTCACTTTAAAAAAAAATGAGATGAAAAATTATTATTGGGTGGACTATGGATGGCGTGGTGAGCCAGACCAATCTAATAATTTTTTCTTATGATGGGTTGTACATATTGTACATGCCCATCTTGCAAAACTAGTAAATTATATCATATCTTTAAGATATAATATTCCCTTATCAGAATATTTGCACACTGCTCTTGAGTTGGAGTGTATATTAATTAAACTTCAAAATTCTCTATCTTTTCTACAATGAAGTGTTTATCAATTGTAACATGCTTGGTTAGATCAGGATAAACTGGATTCTTTGCAATACTAATGGCCATTTGGTAATCATATTTGAGCTTCATAATCTTTACAAATTTCATCCCTAATTCTTCCATTACTCGTCTGATCCAAATTCCTTCACAAGTTGTAACTAAAAGTGATCTTAGTTATAATTCAACACTGCTCCTGGAAACATGTTTTTCACTTCACAAAGTCGCAAGATCTCCCCTTACAAAGGAACAATGTCTTGTAGTTGATCTGCTATCTATATGACTCCCTGCTCAATATGCATCTATGTACAACATTATATATCGATAGTTAGTCTTTTTAAATCGCAACCCCTTTCCTACAATCCTCTTTAGATACCTAAGAATTTGGTATACTGCCTCCATATATTCCTCCATTGAGTGTTCATGAACTAACTTAATGTGCTCATTGCAAAGCCAATGTCTGGCCTTATATTGGTACATTAGAGTGCTTGCCGGTCGACAACCAAGCATATTGGTTTCTTTTTGTATTTATAGAACATATTTTCGTTGTGAGATAAATATGTCTTTTCTTGATCGAGGCACTTCCATTTATAGAAATTACCCAAGAGGACCCAAATCTTTGACTTCAAATTCTTCAGCTAATGTTTTTTTACCCTTTTTCCCTTCCATGTCATTTTTAGTTAAAATGATACCATCCACGTACACAATAAGTATAGCCAACTTATTTACCAAGGAATGCTTTACAAACTTTCAAAAGGATGCACATATAGCTATGAATGTTATAGAGGAGATGCACAAAATTATTGGACCAATATACACGGTTCATGACAACTTTATAACTACACCTGACTTTGCCGATAGAATCCCCGGTATATATACCAATGCTTTTAAAAGTTTATGGCCGCCACTCGTAATCATCAACAACTTAATCTATCGTAATCTTATAAAACCCGTGGATGAAGATAGTTGCCTGGCAGACTTTAGCCAAAGGTTCATCACTCCAAAAGAAATGGAATTCTACTTAAGGAAAAATGTACCTTTACAACTAAACAAAAAGCAAAGAATAACTTGGGATGATAAGATCTCGGCTATAATTACCAATTATAAGAAGAATATTCGTGATGTATGCGGTGATGTTCACAGCACTAAGTCAGAGGATCATTGGAATTCTCATTTAGACAAATGGGATAGATTCAAATATAAATTGAATAATAAACATCGCGAAATCAACTACAGTGTGCATTATTAATGCAAAATTACTCACTTAGGGGTCAAAACTGTAGCTCTGATATTGAGTCGCCTGAATCTAAAGATTAGGTGCACCACCATTCTAGATCCGCATCCCGGTTAGTGATTGCTTCACTACACTTCCAAGAGCCTTACCCGCTTGTTAACGAGATTGACCTTACGGTTAGTTTGACATTGGGTAAAACCATGTCCTTTTACTAACTTAGAGAATCGACCAAACCATGCTCTTGGTGACTGCTTCAGCACATATAAATACTTCAACAGTTTACACACCTTTCCATTGTTATAGTTCTTCTGAATCTCGGATAGAATCTCCATGTGACCCCTTCTTCGAGATATCCATTTAAAAATGCATTCTTGATATCTAATTGATGAAGTGACTAGGCTAAGTTTGCAGCCAAAAGATAAAAGTATACGAATGGTATTAAGTTTCACAACTGGAGCAAATGTTTCTTGATAATCAACCATACCTTAAGCCTCTCAATGCTTCCATATGCATTCTGTTTCATAGTGAATACACATTTACAACTTACTACCTTCTTCACTAGTGGAAAGATCTCAATAAACCATGTGTCATTTCTTTCCAAAGCACTAATCTCTACTTTAATTGCTTGTTTCCAACCTGGATGACTAAAGGCTTCTTGAATATTGGCTGGAATTTGAACTTCATCTATTCTTAAGAGAAATGCTTGATAGGACACGGACAAATTTTTATAAGACATAAATTCTTCAATCGGATGTTGAGTACATGTTCGAGTACCTTTTCTTAGGGCAATGGACAGCAATTCTTCTATTTGAATCTCCTCTCGTTCTTCCTCATGTGAGTTTCTACAATTATTGGTTCTGTTTTAGAATCTTGGTCATGTGTGAGATTTATCATGGGTTCAACTTTCTTCTAACTTTTTCCTTGCTTTCTTGAGAAAACCTTTAATTCCTTAGTTGTTGATTGAGGCATAGGTCAATTAGGACAAATGAGTGAAGCTGGCATATGAGGTTGGTTAGGACACATGTGTGAAGCTGACATATCAGGTACAAAAGACTTCAACTCACAATTTGGATTCAATTAGGATTGTTCAAATCTAGGCTGACTTGGGGTAAATAGAGGATTTTGCTTGAGTAAGACATCCCAATTCAAAGGCTGAAATCCTTTTGTGATTCCCCCCTAAATTTTAGTCTTCGAGAAAAAAAATTGTTTTTAAAAAAATATAACATCCATGGTTTCAGATACTCTCAGGATGGTGGGACAGAAGCCTTTATATGTCTTTTTGTTTGTGGAGTAACCAATACACATTTTGTGGATTGAGAATCAAGTTTGCTTCTATTATATGAATCAATATGGACAAAGGTTGAACATCCAAATACTTTTGATGGTAGATCGGATGATAATAACCTGACATGAGGAAAGATATTGACAAAGACTTGTTTAGATGCTTGAACTTTGAGGACTCGAAATGATAACTTGTTGATGAGATATGCCGAAGCAAGATAGCTTCTCCTATAGCTATTATGGTATGCTGGTATGGAAGATAATGAAGCGGGCCACTTTCAACGAAATGTGTATTTTTTTTTCTATGTGACCCCATTTTATTTTGGAGTATTGACACATGAGCTTATTTGGACTATCCCTTGTTTAGATAGGTATTTCCCAATACATAGTATAAATATTCCCTAGCATTATTAGACTTTAGAATTTAGATTTTGGAACCAAATTGAGTTTGAACCATGGAATTGAAGGCTTGAAATATTATTGCAACTTTAGATTTTTCTTTCATAAGTAATACCTAAGTAAGTGTAGTATGATCATCAACAAAACTTACAAACCACTATGCTCCATTGATGTTTTTGATTTGTGAAGGTCTTCAAATTCTTGGATAAACTGATATGTTAAATTTTACAAATTGACAAATATCACAATTGAAAATTTTTGTGTTTTTATTGATGAACAAATGGGGAAATATCTTTTCAAGGTACAGGAAATTAGGATGGCCTAACTGATATTGCCACAATATTATTTCACTATCTTAATTGATACCTGCGCCAGAATTTAACTGATTTGAAACAGAAGTAGAAGAGTTCGTAGCAACTATTAGAGCTTGTCCATAATAGATTGGCTTGAAGAGGTATAATCCGCGATACATTTCAGTACTGTCAATCTTCCTCTTCAAATTCAATTCTTGAAAAATACATATTTGGAAAAAAATGTTGTTAAATAATTGTTATTATGAGTCAATTTACTAATGGAAATCAATTTAAAATCAAGATTAGGAACATAAATCACATATTTGAGAATAATTTTGGGGGTGATATTTGAACTAATTCAGTCCTGACCACTTTAGATAAAGTGTCATCAACAATTTTCACCGTGAGATTAGACTAACATGGTTGATATTCAAAGAAAAATGTCTCATATGATGTCCAGTATCTGGTGCTCCTGAGTCGATGATCCACTGTTTTGATTAGAATTTACCTGACTAAGCATGTAAACTTGTAATTTTTGCAGCGATAGAGTGCTTTGTCAGAGTGTTGTTCAACAAAAAAAAAATTAGCATATCTAACTATTTCTTGGTGAAGGGCTGAATTCAGTTGTACATTGTTGTTCATCTATGACATTGGCAGAGTTTGCACAGCTTGAGACAATCCAAAATTTAGAATTTGAGAATTATTTATATTTGAATCAAAATTCCATTAATAAAGTTATTGTATAAATAATATATATAATTATTATATTATATATATGTACCGGCGTGTAAGGGGTAGCCACCCACCCCTATCCCCCCATCTTTCTTTCATTATTGTTTTGTATTTGTTTTTATTATTATTATTAGGGTAATTTTTTCATACATTGGTGGTGGAAACTAAAGTTTTCACAAGCACCTTGATTTCAGGGTTTAAGGAACTAGTTTAAGGTGTAGGTTTTAGAGGTTTATAATTAAAGATAATGGTTAGAATTTAGGGTTTAAAGTTAAAATTTAGGGTTTATAGGTTAAAACCTAAATTCTCACCATATTACCCTAAAAAATAAACAATGACCTCTAAACCATAATTTATAACCCTAAATTATAAATTATAACCACTATCCCTAGATTTTAAACCCTACACCTAAACCCTACACCCTAAACTAAGTATATAAACCCTAAAACCCACCGCTAATGTATTGAATATAAATCCTTAATATTATTATCATTGTTGTTGTTTAATTAAAGGCTTTATAAAGCCTTAGCTTTGGGGTTTTTAAACGGTAGTAAAGGGGAAAATCAATGAAAGGGAGACAGGGGAAGAAAAAAGCGGGGAAATGGGTTTTGATCAAGTTTAGGGTAGCCACGATCAAAGCCTCGACAGGGGTTCCAAAGGTGGTTCATTGAGATGATATTTGGACACTAGTTAGGTGACATGGAGTTCTAGGTAATGGTTGGTCAGAATTCCATCCTAGCTTCGTATCATCGGGAATGTAAGTTTTAGCTAACGTTTACATTGCTTGTTTATGTATTGGTTTGGTAATATTTTAATCCATTTCTATTTTTGTTCGGGGTCCCATTTGTGTTGGAGAATGCACCAAACGAGTATGACATGAAAGCTTTGAGAATCGTATTTGGGAGATCGCATGTTTTACATGCAAATAAGGTAATATACTGTTACCTCTTGGATACTAAGTTGATCATGTTAGTATGTTTAGTTAAATATATTTAGGTGATTATCTTCATGATGCCAACTAGAATGATTTTATAGTGAAATTGATATTATAGATGGTTAATAGTGGTGTTAATGACTCATTAATATTCCTATAAATTGTAGGGATTAGTTAGAGCCTTGAAACATGGGTAATTAGTAAGTTAGAGATGATAATTTAAGCTTCGGGTACGATACTGGATCATCTAGTACTGATATTGTTAGAACATAGGTAAAATTTGGACGAACTTGCACTCAAATATCGATACTGCCTTCAAGAAGTACAATTACTGTTCAACAGTACCGATACTCATAGGTCAGTATCGGTACTGTCGAGAATTATTAAACTTTGAAGCCTTTTTCAGTACTAGTACTCAAATTGAGTACCGATACTCATAGGGTCAATACTAATGCTCACTAGGTGGTACTGATACTGAATTTAAACATTGAATGAATTTTCTGTACTGAAACTCGTATATGAGTACCAATACTTATGGGTGAATATTGTTACTCATTATGTTTAATGAATAATTTTGGTGGATTAAGTGGGAAACCATAGGATTAAGTACTAGAATACCCCCGCTTGGTATAATGTTTAAGTACTCATGTTGTTTATTTGACTAATGTACTTCCACTAGTAAGATGACCTAATGAAATTACTAGAATACCCTTATAGTGTTAAATTCTAGATTTAGATTGCAAGTTTTAAAATATTAAATTTCCATAAGAGACCGAATATCGAGAATGTCCATGGAGAGTCAAATTGTTAGAACTCCTTTAAAAGGTCAAATTACAATTTTACCCTTAATGCCTAGAAAACAGTTTTGGAGTCTTGAGACCTTGCAAATAGACATGAAACATACTTGGAATCAATAATGTTATTAGGTAATTAGTTTTGAAACCTTAGGTGCTTGAAAGTGATTAAATACTCGTTAGTTTCTCAAACGACACTAATGTCTTCTTACCTTTCACAAACCGCCATTAGTTAACAACTTGATTAATAAATGAAGCTTTGAAATGAATTACAGTAAGGAATTATTCATGTTATATAAATTGTTTGATAATGTAACACCCTTGACCCGGATGTCATATTTGGGTCTCAAGCCCAAACCCAAAACCATAAATTTCTCAAACTGGGTTTAGCCCAACAAGGTATTTGTCAAAAACATTTAAGCTCAACAGTTGAAAATATAGATAAATAATCAAAATGGTACAAAGAAGCTCCAATTTAAATTTAAAACATTTGAACATTCGATTTGATTAATATAATTTCAAAATAAGGATTACATACTCCATAACGTAAGGTCCTATGAATATATAGCCCACTAAACACAAGTACCGTACTCTAGAAGTCACCACATGATGGAAGCCCGTACTGATTATGCTCTTCGATCCCACGATCAACCTACGCACGAAAATAATGATTCTGTGAGCCGAGCTTACAAAGCTCAGTGGTATACATCTACTCTATTATACTTCATGCTAATCATAAACATAAGCATGCAAGCCAGTACGAGCAATAAGGAGAGAAAAATAAACATGTGGTGCTACCACTAATCGCCTAAACACATGCTCTCATCAAAGCAACACATCATACATGGCACACAAGGCTCAACCATACTCAGGATCTCATCATATCAACCAAGCAAAAGCACACACAGTCATACCACAAACCTGGAGGAAGGCTCGGTGTCACACAACCTCGGGAAAGTACACTCTGATTGAGGTCTGGTGTCACACAGACTCGAGAGCGTACACTCTCTCTAGGTGAGGCCAGTGTCACACAACCTCGGGAACGTACACCTATACTCAGCATCTCTCTTCGAGTATCATCGAATGAGGTCCGGTGTCACACAACGTCAAGAATGTACATTCGACATCTTTAACCATGGTTTTGTAACACTCTTTCTCTAGGTATTCAGATCCCATCAATCAAAGGTAACACAACCAATCAAGTGTCCAAACAACACACAACATTAATATGATTACCAAACTCTATGGTTTCTATCAATTATCAAGCCACCCATTTTCAGTTTATCAAAGTGTTAATATATTATAAAAGTGTACATTAATCATCCTTGCTAATTATCTTTATTAATCCATATTACCACATTATCATCCCACGTCAATCTCCATCTTTTTATTAACATTATAGATTATTCCATTCAGTGGGTACTGGTACTCGAACACGAGTATCAATATGGTACCCCTGGATATCGGTACTTACACAAGTACTGATACAGATATTGCATACTGGAAATCTTAGATTTCCACAAGTATCGGTACGAGTCGACCCGTACCGATACTACCCCCAATCGTGTATCGGTACAGTCAAAGCTCGTATCGATAGCCTATTCATGGGTTTGTACTATTTTCTCGAATTATGATATTATAATTCTTATTTGATCCCTAAAGCTTATGAAAGTCATTAAGATTTGTTTGCTAACGTACTCACCCAATTAATATTAATTATCGGCTTCATAATCAATTATTCAAATATTACCAATTATCAGTCTATTTAGTATAAATTCCATCAAATCTTATCAATCTATTCGAACAAGCATACAAGCCATCACAATTACTTCAATCAGTCAAACAATCATTAAAAATTATATGAGCATCTCAAACAATCTTACACGGTCACTAAAGCCTCCATGAGTCCTATCATATCCGTAAAAACATCATGAATCTCGTAAATATCGAGTCTCATACTATCAGTCTCCACACATGCATATTCATCATCTACCTAATTTGCAGATACTAACACGCAAAGCAATCACATTTATGATGCTCATAAAGCAATAGGAGTTCGAGGTGTACTAACCTTAAGATCGATAAACCCTTACTCTTGCTCCTAAAATGCTCCTCTTAATTCGAAATTCGAGCCTGAACAAACCTCGTCAATATACGAATACCACAATTATTACTTAACCCCATTCACTAACTAATTTACAAGGTCAAATGTGTAAAAACAACTTACTGGGCTTGAGTTTGGCAAAATAAATTGCGGCAACAGATTCAGAACGTCGAGAAACCCCTGGGTAGGGTCCCTAAAAAAAAGTCCAACACCGGTCAACATTAATGACTGGTGATGGCGGTCAACAGCGGTCTGGCAGCGGTCAACGACAGCGCGGTTCAAAGGGCCGACTTGATGGACCAGCTTAGTTCCTCGGCTTAGGTCAGTTCAGCTTGGCCCAGTAGCTGGCCCAAACTGCTCAGCCCAAGCTGGTTATAGCTGCCCAAGCAGCTAAACTTTGCCTACGCATAGGGGTAGTGCGTGGTGGCACTTGCGGCGGCCAGACAATGATGGCGGTCACCCAGATTGACTGTCTTGACGTTGATGAGCACGATGGTGATCTCCAGTCTTCATTTTGAGCGCTCTAACCCTCTCAACTCAACAACCCAAAATTTCTCTTCTCTCACCCCTTCGAGGGAAGCTTCGATGGCGACAACGCTAGTACCAGTGAACTCCTATCAACGAGATGAACACAATGGCGGCAGAGGTGTTGACAACAGACGACCCAATCTTTGTAGATCAGTGTTTAAAACTCTCCCCTTACTTTCTCTCCTTTTTTCCCATTTCCTCTCTCCTATTTACTTTTTCTCTCTCTCCAACATAATATCTCCCCCTTTTCCTCCTATCCACATCCTTTTAAAATCCAAACCTCTCCCACCAATGTAAAGTACCCAACTTAATATTCTTAACTAGGCTTCTAAAATAAAGGCCCAATATCTGAGTCCAGACCCAATTCGCTAACTTGAAGTTCGGGTCGTTACATATAATCTATATGGTACTTGTCAGATCTTGGGATGCCTACGGTAGGAAGTGATGTGTGATAGGTTCATGCTTGGCAGTCCAGGTAAGTCTTTACTATTTTTGTTTATATTGATGTGATTATGGTTTTCTAGTTGTAGAGCACTAGCGACAAAACCATGTGATTCAGTCGTAGTGCAATAGCACCGACATCTTGTTATATACTCGTAGCACACTAGTGTCAACATCCTATCCCAATCGATTGAGGTAAGCATGCATCCCACGCTATATATATTACTTTATACGCATATACGTGATTATGTACCACTATTATGGTACATTTATGTGATTGGAATTATTATTTTGGATTTTAATATGCTTGGATTGATACGACTGTAGTATATAGGAGCATGACACAAATTGATATTTCATCTTTATGTTCAATCTTCATATTGCATGCTTTATTAGTTATATTTGGTAATTTTGTGTTACTAGGCTCTCAAGCTCACAAAATTAATTCATCTTTGCAGGTTCATAGGTCTGAATTGCTTGGGGCATCGACATCACATCCGAGAGTTCAAGTAGTCTGGCTTACCTAACCTATTAGTAGGCATGTAGGTCATAACACTTAATTCTATATTTGAGTGTACACTTGGTTTTCGTAATTTGGTTTCTGAATTCTGATTAGTCCTTGTAAATGTTTTCAGATAAATGTAATATCAGTTGGTTTGAGTTTATAGTTTGAAGGTTTTGGCAAAGTTTAAAATTACTTCGATTTCAAGTTTGTATTGGTTTAAAAAAGATTTTAATTTACTCGTATTTTGTATATATAAGTTGCGTTTGTGACCCGAATGTGACATCTTGAATCAAGTTGGAGTTGACATGTTTGACTTCTAATTTGTTGGTTTTCCATGTATCTTCCAACATGTCTCCTTCGTATGACAATATATTCCTCTATCTTATGATATAAGGCATTATCCTTCAGACATTTCCACTCCAACCGGTTCAACACAATATTCCTTGCACACACGCACCACCATACCGAACCTACTTAAGAAAATCAGTCCCCAAACTTACTCCACCCCTTACACAACACAAACAACAACAAATCATCCCAACTTATAAACCCGCAAACTAGTACCTAATGCACAGAACTTTCCTAAGCCAACAAAGTGCAACAAACTTAGCAAACCAAAATCAGCAAAAAGCTTACTCTTTTGCGACTTGGATCAACCATGATCTCGCTTCTTCATACATTCTGCAACAATTCTATGCTCTTTTGGGTATAAAAAGACGACATGTCGTTTGGATGGGGATAAGAAACTCAACATAATATGTGGCATAGCACGCACCTTGCGATTAACTCCATTATGAACTATAATTTGGTCCCTATTCGGTGAAGTCGGGTCAACAAAAGTAACTTCAGGATCAACCACCCCACACAACATTGAAGGAAGGGATAAAATCTCATCATTTGAACCGTTCATCACCTTCTCAAGATAAGGTTCACCCGCTGAAGTTCCGCATAAATCAACCTCTCCTTCCCTATCTATTCATCCCACAGTATCATCCAACTAAGGAATATCTTCGCAAAGGACATTATTCTGCCAAAATTAAGGCAGTACCAAGGGTTCACTATCAATATCATTTCGAACGAGATTCTTGTTTGCGTCCCCGTTACTGGTCTCACCCTTTTCACTTTGACTCAGCTGGAACACGGCAAATTCATTACCACAATCCTCCAAATTACAAACCTCACGGTCTAATTCCCTCTTGTCCTCACTCGTTTCCTTAAACACCTTATCCCAATCATTTTCAAGTTCACAATTTCACCCCAAATTTGGAAGAATCAACGGTTCGTTTCACAAATTCGCACTTTAAAAAACCTGTCACCTACTCGCAATGACACTAACTCATCAATTTTATGTAAAACTAAGGTTATAATTTGTACATTACCACGTTCAAAAGAGAATGGAGACAATGTATTCCCATCCAAATCAATGAGCGAACCCCACAAGGCAGCTATATTATTAAAAGTTTCCCGAAACCATGCCTAAAGAGGCACCCCTATACTGATAACCAGTCCCTCCCGTCAATGAAGCCCACACTCTCCGACCACTCCTCCACTGAAACAAACCATCTCCAAAAAATGCCAGTTGAATCACAATATGCCTCTGACCTCTTTTCAATCGAATCAAAATTCAATAATATCAAAGAACCCGATACACGAATCAAAGTGAATTCCATAAGGCCATCCGATGGCAAATGTTCCTCCAATATCCCAAGCTCTATATAATGATTACAACGCCCAATAGTGCTCCTGTGAAAAATCGAAAAATTATCTTCATTCGCAACCCCTGTACCTCATGAATCGCTGGCGGAACCTCTTTTACAATGCCAAAATTGTGCAGTAAAATATCATTTTGTTCAATTAAGAAATAGTATAAAGCAATAACATATTCTTGAAATATAAATTGAATAGTTTAAATTAAAATGAAAGCATAAATAAATATTTTTTGATGCGGTAATTAAAGTATTTTATAAAGTGTAATTTAATATTTAAATTTTTTAATATAAAAATATCTTTTTAGTTTTAAGATAATAAAAACATTTTAATATATCTAAGAAACAATTTAAAATATTTTTTACGAAGTGAAATTCAATAATAATAACAATATTTTATTATAACTAATAAATAATTTAAAATATTTTCTTATGAGGTGAAATCTATAATTATAGAAATTTATATATTTATTTGTTTATTTAGCTTCGATACTGTAATAAAAATAATAGTTTAAACTTATATGATGTGTCATTCAAGATGAATAAAAATAATAATTTTATTTAATTACCAGAATAAATATTAAGTGTCAGTAGGTAAAAAACTAGAAGAGCTAGAATGACTAAAATATTAAAGTTGGAGAACAAAATATGTTATTATTTCTATTTCAAACTACAAAAGACAAGCAAAATAAAAAATATTATCCACAATCCAAGAACTTAGATTCTTATTTCCATATGTGATTCATATTGAAAAATCTCTCGATCTTTGTCTAGTAAATCGTTTAAGATTTTTATGCCAAAATTGACCAAGGATACAACTCCCTTAGGTTTTATGTGACTTAAATGCCTAGAAATTCTTCTATAAAAACCCCAACACAAGACACTTCGTATATCATCCTCTACAACCCAAAAATACAAAGAATTCGATATTATTTTCTTCTCTAATCCACTTCAAAACTATCTACAAGGAAATGAAGATGCCTTCTAGGCATTGCTTCTTTTTTAGTCATCTTGTGAGTATAAAAATATATACATACGTACGTATATAAATATGTCATCTTTCTCTCTTTCAACATTTTAAAATTGATATTTACAGGTGTATCAAACACTTTGGCACAAGAAACAGACAAGGGTTGCACAAGTGATAAAGACTGTGCGGGTTTATGTGACGATGTTGTTATTGGTTATTGTGACGAGATCCGTAAATGTAAGTGTGTGCCCCCAATGATATCGATCGCGGATGCTAAATGCAAAAACAGACGTCAATTATGCTAAGATTTTACTATCGAGTCGCAAAATATGAAATTGTCTCGGGTGCACTCTTATATGTTGAAAAAAATAATAATATTAATAATTAATAAATAAAAGGCAATTTTCGTATTATTTAAAATTCTTCCCAAGTTACATGACATATTATGGTTTGAGGTTTCGAAATTCCTTTACATCACAGTCATCTGAACGATAAGTAACCATGTGAATAATAAGCAGTGATAGGTGAAAACATTGTCATTAAAATTCAAATTTATTTTTAAAAATAAATTTTTTTATTATTTATTCGATATAAATAATGCTATTGTTAAATAATAAGTATAGAATTGGACTTGGAAAAAAGATAGAGACCAATAAGATAATTGTATAGAAAAGGGGAATTTTCGGTGGTGACATTTTGAGGAACGATCAAGTTTCATTACAGTGAAAATGAAAATAATATGATTTTGATTTTCTCCACGATTCAAATTTAACCGTAACGAAATAAAAAAACCTCAACGGACCGACATGTTCATAATACAAATTTTATTCTTGACACTAAAAAGGTATAGTTTGGTATCAACTGAAATTGATAAAATAACTATAACAGCTTCGCTCCACATTATACAAGGACAAGAAGTCATCCTTTACTGTGATTAATGTATTGATGGAAATTTTAAAACTACTAGCTTCTACAATACGTGTCGTACAATATTTATTTTTATTTCATACAAATATAACTCAAATATAAAATACAATAACTATTGAAAAATTCTAAATCAGAGTTGAATAATTTTATAATTAAATAATTTTGTAAAATTAATCTTTATTGTCCATTAACGAAAATGACTAATAAATCATTCCAAGAATAAACAATCTATATCAAAACTTGAATAATCTTAATAATATACATACATAGGTTTACGATAATTAAACAATTTTCATTTCGCAGATATGTACTTTCCACCTTCAATCTTTACTGTACTATCTTTGAAAACACTCTTTTACCTTTTCTTTTGAAAAAACTTAAATATCATAATTATTTATATCTTTTATATTCATATGCATTAATATTAAAAAATAAAAATTACATTTTTTTGTATAGAAAAAAAAACATCACATTAAAATCTTTATTACTTAGTATTTATTAGTCATTTTCGTTAATGGACAATAAAGATTAATAAAAATAAAAAATACATTTAACTATAATAAATTAACAAAAAAATATCACAATATTTTATTACTTAGTGTCCATTAAAATAATCTTCCATATTTCGCCGACGCAATTGTTATTACAATATAAACCAATAATGTTTTTTTGTCGAAGAACGATTACTCCAATGATCCATGCTTTTTGAGATACTTTTAACTTATTAATATTAAATCTTTATTCTAATTGGTATATACATGTAATAATTTAAGTGATAATTAATCTAAAAAATAATTGTAATTAATAGTTGAAAATATTTTTTTCTATACTATAAGAATTTTTAATTATTATGTGCTAAATGAGTTTTATTCATAAGCATATAAGAATAATTACTGTTAAATTATTAAATGCCAACATAATATACATGTTATTAAATAATTTAGAGTTTTATTCATGCACAAACACTTCTAATTATTATAATTTTTTGTATACTCATTTTAGTCATTATATGTACATAAGATTATTTTATTAAATGTGAATATACATATCGGTAAATAATCATATCATTATGTTCAATTAAGAAATAATATAAAACAATAGCATATTCTTGAAATATAAATTGAATAGTTTAAATTAAAATGAAAGCGTAAATAAATATTTTTTGATACGGTGATTAAAGATTTTTTATAAAGTGTAATTTAATATTTAAATCTTTTTAATATAACAATAAAAATATATTTTTAGTTTTAAGATAATAACAATATTTCGATATATCTAAGAAACAATTTAAAATATTTTCGAAAGAAGTGAAATTCAATAATAACAACAATATTTTATCATAACTAATAAACAATTTAAAATATTTTCCTATTAGGTGAAATTCAATAATTATAGAAATTTATCTATTCATTAGTTTATGTTGGGCTCGAAATATCAACCGAATGTGCCAAGAGGGTTGAATTTGCTTCTCGAATGAATTGGCTAAAATCTAAAAATAGTGGACAATATTGCACGATGATTTTAGAGTGGTTCGACTACCCAGCCGAGTCTACATCCACTACCTTAGCACACAACTAAGGATTTTCCAATTCACTACTATGAATTCTTCCTTTCTACAGGCCAAAGGGGTAGCCTTTACAACTCTATCTTTTCAATGCCTAAGATAGAACCACTCTAGGTTTTCCTTAGGCTAAACTAGAACCTCTCCCTTTAACATGGTAAATTTGTGTAAATAAAAAAACCTCACAAGGTGTGTGTTTACAATATTGAAGCTCACAAAAGTGTAAAGAATAAAAACAATGAAGAACACTATCTATACAATATATATGAAAGAAATGGAGAAATAAAGACTTAAAGAATATTTCTCTTTATCATGAAGCTTGGATGTTGTCTCTAACCATCTTCAATTGTCCCAAGTCTTTTTTTAAAGTGTGGAATGAACTACTGTCCATTTATGGTCATTGGGGTGGTTTGGAGCCGTTGTGGACTTAATTCCAGCATTAAATGCAATTCTGCAACCTTGGGTATCGGTACATAACTTCAGGTATCGGTACACGACTTAAAGTAGAAAGAGTAGCATTTTTGCACTGGGTATCGGTACGCGATACTTTGATATCTGGTACAGGCCCACGTGTATCGGTACAGACTTGGCTGTTACGTCATTTGCTTACTGGAAAACTGAAACCCTTGGGGAAATAAAGTGTGTATCGGTACGGACTTGGCCTTATAGGTACGGACAGCAAGGTATTGGTACGAGGACATCCGTACTGGTACTCAAAGCCATTTTTGACATTTTGGCTATTTGAAAACATTTAAACATGTCAAAAACCACTTTGAAAACCTTTCAAACATATTTTTCAAGTTATATCAAAATTAATATCTCAACAATCTCCCCTTTTTGATATAACAAAACCATTTTTGCAAATTAGATTAAGTCAAAAAACATTTTTCATTTTAAGTTATATCAAAATCAATGTCAACAATCTCTCACTTTTTGACATAACAAAACCACTTGAAAAATTGAATTTTTCAAACATATCTCTCCCCCTTAGAAAAAATAATTTTAGAAAAAAGAGAATATTTTTAGAAAATATTTAAGCTCTCCTTTTTTTGAAATTGAATTTTTCAAATATATATCTCCCCTTTTTTGTTATATCAAAAATAATTCAAACAAAGTTTGAAATAACATTTAAGTTTAAGACACCAACTGATGAAAATTTGATACCAATTGATAGAAAATATCAATTGTTGGTGCAAAATAACAATGGAGAATAAGATAAATCTTTTTTTTAAAATCTCCCCTTTAATCAAAGCATTCCATTTAAAAAATAGCTCAAATGCTTGACACCTAAAAGATATTGAATTTCAAGATAAAATCAATTTAAGAGCATATGAAATTCAATGTATCGAATAATTTTAAAACTTCATGCAAAAATCTGAATGAAATAATATGATTCATATGCATAAAGCATCATAAAATGTCATGCACTTATAAATATAAATAGGCAATAATGCATAAACATTTATCATCTAAATAGGAAACCAAATGATTTATAATCAAATACATTAAGATTATAGGTTACACATCTTCTTCACTTGTGTGACTAGAGCATTTACATAATTTTGCTTTTCTTTCCATTACTCCAGCACACCTACAAGAGACATTTACTTGATTTTTGGTATCCAAATTGCTTTGGATCCTTTGACATTAGTTTCAATGTTCCTAGTTCCCTTAGGAACCCATACTTGTTTAATCCTATAAGTTTTTCTTTTCTTCATAGGAAAAATATGCAAAGAATGACCATGATAATGGCAATGTGAGCTTTTTGTCATTATAGGACGCGATAAATTATTTGAAATAATATGATTTTCTTTTGTTAAGCTTTCAAGCTTAACCCTTAAATCAAGATTTTTTTTTAGAACTCCATTGCTCAGTTTTTATAACTTTAAATTATTCTTCAAATCTCATTTTGGTTTTCAAAATCCAATTTTGTTTTCTAAAGAAAATCATTTTTAATTTATAGTTTTGAAATCATTTTCTTAAATTTGAAATTCATGGTCTCAAATTCCAAAAATAATTCATCAAATGTATCTTGTAACTCATCAAAAGAATGTGAATTTAATTTATTTGAGTTAAGAGATACCTTGGGCTCATGTAGAGCCATAACACCATCCACCTTTGATGAGAGGAGGTTTGCACTTGATGGGACTCCATCTTTCTTCTTTTCTTTACCATAAAATTTCTCACTCCCAAATTTCTTTGGCACTTTTGGATGGGGAGACCTTCTTGAAAATCTCTTCATTTAGGGAACAAAGAAGAATTTGTATGGTCTTTGCATTGAGTTGGTCCTTCTTTGTGTCTTTGATACTCCTTTTCTTCTTTTTCTTAGGAGCTTCCAAATGTCCATCTTCGATAATCATCCAAATGTCGAGGTCGAAGCCTCAGATGAAATATTTCATGATATTGCTCTATTAGAAGTAACCTTCCCCTTTGAAGAGAGGAGGACACATGATAGAGCGGCCTTCTTCGAATAAAATCATTGTAGAACTGCTTGTCATTTGAAATCCTGAATCGGTGAACTTCGAGCAATCAATCTTTACTCCCAGATGTTAGTCCTTTGATGGAGAAGAGTCTCTAATACCGTTTAAAATCACTATCTACGAATTCTTCAATCGTTGTAATAAAAACAAGTTTGAACGAACAAAAAATAACCTTTCGATTGTTGACTTGACGAAAATTGTGCAAAAAAATGATTGAATTCAATTAATTGTTTGGATTATTCAAGTTATCCGAATAATTTCACATATATATTTCAAATCCAAGCTAAACTACCCAACTCCAACCACATATTCAAGTGGGTCTATAAAATTCGTGTTATTTGAAATCAAGTTTTGCTCTCTACTTTCCGTCATCATCATTTCCGTCGAAATTTTTGACTGATTTCATGAGATTAGGAACATGAGCACATGGCAGAAATAGATATAGAGATTGAGATAGAAGTGTGAAGGTGCGTGGGGTGGCTGACACAACACAAATGGTGGGGTGTGGGTTCAATTCAACCTTATCAGGTGTGGATGGTGAACAGTGAGATTTGTAGACACGTGCGAGGTGAGCGACCGCTCAGTGTCCCAAGAAAAGAAGGGCCTAAATAAGTTGAATTAAATGTTTACAGGGAGAAAACTAATACACTAATAGCTTTATAGATTTGAGTGAATTATCTTAGAGACTAGACTTAGAAATCTTCAAAATGAAGATTCAATTGAGTTGTAATAGTTAATTCAACAATTGTCGGTTCAATTTTCTACTCCATTCTTCTTGATCTTGGTAACAAGAGGTTTTGATTTCAAAGGCTTAGGATTGAAGAAATTATGTACATTTTTGTATAGATGACATCTTAATTTAAAGGTATATATATATATATATTTATATAAATCAAATTTAGGTTGAATTATAATTGTTATTATGTTTAAATTTGAAATTGGTAATTACTCATCCCTAGAATACATGGAGAATGAAGCTACAGGTAAATAAATAATATTCATCACAAGATAAAAAGAAACCCTAACTATATTGATTCATATTTAAAAGACGATTTTTTGTTCCAAGAAAGGAAAGGAACATGTATGATTTATGAAGAAATGAAGGAAATGGATGGCTCGATTGGCCAAATTACTTATCTTTGTTCCCTCATATTCTTTTCATTTGTTGGTTTTGAAGTACTTTCAAAACTTAAGTAAGGTTCCCTTACTGTCTCCCATATTTCCTGAGCCATTTCATATAGGAGGAAGTTTTGTTGGTCCGGTTTAGAAAGATTAGAAAAAAGGTGCAGCGGAATGTTTAAAATTTTTTCTTTAAAATGGATCGAACGTAATATTTAATATAATAAATATAATTTATAATTAAGTACATATTTATTTGAGAATCCAATGCTGCGGATAAATCCTATGCTTGACGCAAATCTAGTGGTAAGTGTCCGGATTGTTTTCCACGACCCAAACTTCTAGATTTACGTTATCAACCAAAAAATCTTCTTCGTTATTCTTACACTCGCGAATGTTAGGTGTGTGGGCACCACTCAATTTATGAACATAGAAAAAATATCGAAATTCTAAATAACCTGTAGGATTATTTTCCAAGAATTTTTCTTGTTGAAAATTCCATATAATTATGAGAATTATTTTTCAAGAATTGCCCTCTCTCTATTATAGTATATGCGTAAGGTTTTGTCAAAAATTCTCTAGATGTGAAATAATAAAACCAAGCATATATAGTTAAACAGAGAGATAAGAAAATTAATTAGAAGTATCAATCCAATTAAAACACAAATATATTAGCTTGTATTTTAAGCATACCATATATATATATATTTTTTAATCTTGCCGTAAATAATTGCTTGTTGCAATTCATATTCACGTGGCTAGTGCAAATCCCAATTGCAACTTAATTGATTTGCAAGGTTTTTATATATTATTTAATTTATATTTGGTTTGAATTTTATCTTGTTGTATTAATTAAATACTCTAGTCTAAAATCTAAATATCCAATTAAATTAATAAACAAGTAAAATAGACTCAAACTAATTTTAATTCATAATTAATTAAATAATTAATTATTATAAAATTAATTTTTCTTCAATAAATAATTTTTATATAGTCTAATTCTAATTCCGTAAAATCATGAAAATTTTACCAATTTAAAAATTTATGTAAAATTTTATTTAAACTTCTACTCTAATTTGCAACTTCATTAATTCAAAACAATGATTTATTAATTTAATATTCTATTTTCCAAAACATTTAAAAATCATGATTTATTAATCTAATATTCCCCTTTGGAACCAATTAAATAATTTTTTAAAATTATTAAATTATTTCCCAAATCATTTTAACTCTACCACCCATGAGAAAATGTAATTACTTGAATACGTAGTTTTTCGCAATCTATTTCTCAACCATCGTTTTCCTCTTAGTTCAAAATTTAATCAAGCAATTTGTATATAGTCAAACTGAGCTAGCGAAGGAACCATTTGGACTTATATGATGTGGGCTAAAATAATATGTAATTGATTGAAGACTTTTCGTCAATTAATTATTATTTAAGTCAATGAGTCATTTCATTATAGTACCAATACTGAACTCTCACACATATAATATTACTGAAAGCTTACCATATAAGTTTTGTCTAAGACCTTGTTATAAATATATTACACTCGTATGATATCCGCAATACCTTTGGATTGAATTCGTTCATCCAGTTTGATCACTTTTGTCTCAAGGTTCCATTGTAAACCAAATAGTGAAAATAATTATTGCACAAAGTAATAATAAGCCATTCATCCTTGACGAATGACCCGTGGCCACATTTTATTTTCACAAACCATTACAATGTCATTGATAAGATACCATTTACTTTTTAATCGAACTATGATTCCATATATATAAATGCATCCACATCATGTATGAGTCACATACCCAACATATCATCCATCAACTTACTACTTCAAAACGCATCAGATCTTGATATATCAAAGTATGTAAGTCAACACACATGGTCTTACATTTACTCAGGATTAAGGTATATATATTATTGAACTTCACAAGTGAATTTAACCTTTAAACGAATTTAAGATCTTAATTTATCTTGGGTCATGTCCAATGTGTCGTCATTCTAGAAAAACACAACTATGTCTCTAGTCGGGAATGAACCACTCTGATAGCCAAGTGTCGACTTACTAACACTTGGGAAACAAGTGATGAATTAATGTGAATATGCCAGTAAATAATGCCAAGTTTAGGTCTTTTTGCATGCAAGTATACATGGTCAGCAAGTAATACAGTAGTAAGGTGAGTATCGTATCCACAAGGATTGCTTAGAAATTAAATGCCATGATAATTACTTGTAAATTGAAATAAATAAGTTGGTAAGGAGATCGGATTTTTAATTAAGAAAATGACTAAGGAAAATGAAATGAAAATTCATACAGATTGGCAAACAAATGTATTTAGATGGTCGATTTGTATTGGCAATGGATGCTTGGATTTTACGCTAGCGAAGACAACATTTAATAACTTCCAGCCTTGGTTTTATTGCTGAGCAGATTTTAAGTAGTATTACCTCTGTCGATGGCAATACTCTAAGTTTACTACGATTAAATCCTATATGTCTATAGTGATGTTTTTTTAATAATTAACTTGGCAAATTTTTAATCTTTACTCCTAAGGGGTAGACTCACTTTCGAAGTAAGCTCATCTACTTGAACGTCTTCTGTCGAAGCTTCTCTCCTTAGTATTTGGAAACTAATCCTTATCTCCTAAATCTGTTAAGATATTAAGGGATAATGAGCATGCAATGCCAACTGTCGTATGGCAAAGAATTTCAAAAAACTTAAGCACTAGTGAAATAAACAAAAATGCCAAGGTATTCAATTATTAAAAACACAAAAAGCTAAGTGTTCATCACAAAACACCCCTAGTCAACTTAAAAGAATTAGTTCATGGCTGGGAAAATCATCAACAAATCATCGTTTGTAAACATCACCACCTTAACAGAATTAAAAACTAAAAGAAATGGTCAAAGAAAGAGGTTCGTCGATGCTGTCCTTCAATGGATCCAAAGCTCTTGGTCACAGCCAGATCGAACCACGGTTTTCCCTCTTCCTCTTTCTTCACCTCGAAGCAGCCTCATTGGCTCATTGATGGGCTTCATTTATATAGGCTCTTAAGAAAACCCTATATAAGGTTTTAGTTTGAAAGTTTGTTACGCACCAAGATAGGCGCGTTATCTTCTTATCCTCTTTTTGAATTAAGGCTGACATGGTCTTTGACTAACGGTTAACTGACCAGGCATCAAAATTGCTTCTTTTTCCAACCGAGCTTGGCAATCCTCGTCATGTTTTTTGCCAATGGCACTCAGTATTTCTCGTCAACTCCTCCTACTCTTGTCCTTCTTTGCCAAACCTATCCTGCTCCTGATCTGCTCTACCAATCCTGCTCCTGATCTACTTAGCACAGCAAGAAAATACCCCTTCACTCTGGCAATGAAAACATTCCTTAACTCCTAGATGCAAATGCATGAATCTACTAGCTAAATACACATAAGTGTACCCAAAGCCAAGCAATAGCATGGGTTATGAAGTGTACCCAAAGTCAAGTAATTTTGAGGAGTTAAAACTCCCCCAAACCTAGCTCATTGCTTGTCCTCAAGTAATGCAACTAAAATCTATAAAAAAGTAAATGAAATAAAGTGCCTCGGCAAAAATTTCCTAATTAATAGTACATGCTAGCAAGCAAAATTCTTGCCCTAGTTCTGTCCTCAAATATCCCAGAGCAGTAATGCAAACAGATCAACAATTCAAGTGCATCAATATAACTCTAACCTAGGGTTATGAAGTGTGCATGAAGTGCAGGCAATTTGCATCAAGTATCCTTTAACTCCCTTAGCAAATCTTTACTATCCAAACTCAGAAATACATTTATTATTATTATTATTATTTACCAAGGGTTTCTTTTTGCTGGCATTAAATTATGGTTTGCGTCATGATGATGTTTGGCGTGATAAATAAGAGGGAGCATACCACGAATCCCCACGTTAATCCAGACTACACCACTAAGCTAACCCATTACATTCATACCCTAAAGTTTTGTCAGCCTAAGAAATAAGAGGGAGCAAAACAAGAAGCCCCAAGTTACTTATTGTCTCTAAGGCACATGAGTGTTCTAAAATTTTTCTTGCCTTTTGCAAAACATTGTTACCTTATTCTTTACTTTTACCCTGGCATTGTTTTTTATATTATTATTCTGAGTTCAGCTTTAAGAATCCTAAGTTTGTCTTGGGAACTAGATGCATACTACGTGTTTAAGTGAGACTAAAGTTTCCTAAGCAAGAGAAAAATTGCTAAGCAACCTGGCATTACAAATCTGCTGGCTCACGCTAACTAAAGATTCTAATTTCATCATCGAACAAGGAAAACTAGTGCAAATTCTAACTCTACTAGCAAAAGTGTTGATAAAATTATCAGGTTAAAAATAAACTTTGGCCAAAAAGTTTTTTTAATGGTTTGGTATGCATGAGTCTACCTAATCTATATGACAATAACAAAATGCAAACAAAAACATAAAAAAAATGAATGAATGTCATGGCAATAAATGCGAGGCAATACCCCCTCAAACCTAAGGTGTGCATTGTCCTCAATGCATGAAAACACATATATACAAATGAAATATATGATACAACTGAAAAATATGAAACTTAAGAGTTAAGGGGGAAAAAAGACTCCCTTTGGAATATTTTGGGCGAGAAACACAAATCTTTCTTTTGACAAAGCTCCCTCGATATGGTGCCAAGGATTTTTTCATTTTCAGCTGTGGCTTTGAGGCAATAGTGGAAGACTTCACATCTTGTAGGACCTCCTTAATCACCCATGCATCTTAGATACGACAAAAGCTACGGGGGCAGCGAAAGACACATGTACAACAGGTGGCACATCGGTCTTGGAAGGCACTTCATCATCAGACTCTTCGGGAGTCTTGATTTTGGCAGATTCAACATGGACATGCGATATAGGTATAGTGGCATCGAATTGTTGGGTTAGAGTATGGATAGACTGAGGGCTGGCGTGCATTCCTTTGGGTGCATGAAGTTCAGTTGGGAACTCCAAAAATGGTGGCAAAGGATTAGTAGTGAGGCCCTCAAAATTCATCTTTAGGGCTCGATCCCTAACTCCAACATATTGCCAGAGCACCAAAATTTGCTCCCTAGCTTTCTCTAGTTTTTGCAAAATGTGTTCCTGGCACTGATAGATCTGGGAAAGCAATGCCAAACCATCAGCATGTAACACCCCCAAAATAGGGTTAGAAGTTTAGGGGTTTGGCCGGGTTCAGTTCAGATCGATTAAACTGTATTAACTAATTAAATAGGTTTGGGTAAAATTAAAAGGTAAAAGTTATAATTTGGATTAATTGGAAAATGGTTTATGTTTTAAATATGTTTAATTATTTTATTAAACATTATGGGATTTTAATTGGAGGTTGATTTAATCTAATTAAATGAATTTTAGATTTTGGTGACTAAAATGTAAACTTTGCAAAACTGTTTTGGTGACTATTTTGTAAATGGACCAATACTAAGAATCCTTAGAGAGCTATTATTTTCTAAAAGTTTTAATCAAATATTACCACCTTAATTGTGTAAGAGGTTGATGATTATTTGGTTTCTGAATCATTTTCTTAATATTCCAAAATTTCTCCCATTTTCTCTTCTTATTTCTCTCATTTTCCATTTCAATTCCAAACAAGATTTTCAGAATTCCTTGTTGATTTTCAATAAAGGAATTTCATTTGATTCTAACTTTGATTTCTAGTAAAACCTTACAAAGATTTCTCAACGATTTCATCAATTTCACAAGATTTTTTTCAAGAGAATTCGTCGTCAATTTTGGTGGAAGTTTCTTTAAAGGTGAATTTCTTATTCTCTCTTAAAACTAAGGTTCTTTATTGATATTCTATAGTGATTGGCTGATGTTTTGTTGATTATAACATGGTTTTGCAATTTAATTCATGGAAATGAGATTTATTGATGATTTTGATGTATTGGTCAATAGGGCCAAGGATATTGAATAATCATTGGGTCCAACATCCGAGTCAGGGAATGTGAGTTAGGGAAAGAGGGTTGCTGAGTCTGAACAAGAGGTCCAACAACAAACATTTCAAATTGGATCGTAAGCATGGTGGAGGTAATGATTGACATGGTCAGAATACTCAAATTACTTTTACCGCTGCTGTCGATTATGAGCGTTATGGGAAACGCCACTCAAGAAAGTGTTGGGGAACACTTGGAGCTTGTTGAGAGTATGGTTCGAAGAAGCATTAGAAGCGTGATTGTCCGCAAGTTGTTAGGGATGCACCGACTCAGGCAGCTACTGCACCTGTTAGAGGCCAAGGACATGGCAGGGGTAATTTCTAGAGATGTGATAGGGTCAGAGGACTATTGCTTATATCATGGCTATATAGTCGAAGAACGGAGGGCAAGAAAGGGTGCATGCACATTGTGAGGGCCGTAATGACACCGACGTGATCGCAGGTACTTTTACCTTGTAATCTTTGACATTATTTTCATTAGTTGATTCGGGTTCCACACATTCATACATCTTGAGTGAGCATGCACAATTAATAGACATTTATGTTAGGATTTTGAATGTGGGTGTTCTAGTAACTAGTTCCCTTAGGGAGACCGTTACTATTAGAAGGATGTATAGGAGGTGCCTATTAGTTGTTTAATGCCATGTGTTTACTGTTGATTGAATGGAGTTTTCGTTTCATGGTTTTGATGGCATCTTGCGTATGGATTGGTTAAGTGAACGTAGAGCTGTTGTGGATTTTGATACCAAAAGTATTTCTCATAGGCCTATCGACGATTATGTTGTTGTTATAGTTAACGAGAATGCTAAATTCTTGTCTAATGTCGTTTCGGCATTGCAAGCTAAAAAGTTGATGGATGAGGGGTTTTAAGCCTCCTTGGCTTTCGTGATGAATTCGGGTACCAAAGGAGTACGAGTACATGATATTCAAATGGCACGTGACTTTTTGAAAGTATTTCCAGAAGAATTACTCAAGTTGCCATCTGATAGAGAAGTTGAGTTATGTATTGAGACATACTCTGGTACGACTCTAGCGTCTATTGCTCCTTATCACATGGCACAAAAAGAGTTAAAAGAGTTGAAAACTCAACTTCATGAGTTGTTGGATCATGGTTTTATCCGTCCAAGTATTTTGCCTTGGGGTGCACCTGTGTTGTTCGTAAAAAAGAAAGATGGAACCATGCAGATGTGTGTTGATTACCGATAATTGAACAAGTTGACAATTAAGAACAAGTACCCGTTACCCCAGATTGATGACCTGTTTGATCAATTCTAAGTTGCAGTTGGATTTTCAAAAATTGATCTAAGATCTGGGTATTACCAGTTGAAGGTTAAGGATGTGCATGTGTCGAAAACTACGTTTCGCATAAGATATGGGAATTATTAATTTTTGGTGATACCGTTTGGTTTGACTAATGTCCTAGATGCTTTCATGGATATGATGAATAGGGTCTTTTATGAGTTTTTAGAATGGTTTGTGGTTGTGTTTATTGATGATATCCTTGTGTACTTCTGTACCGAGAAAGAGCATGATAAACATCTTCGGGTAGTGTTGCAATCGTTGAAGGAGAATAAGTTGTTTGCTAAGTTGAGTAAGTGTGAGTTTTGGCATAAAGAGCTAATGTTTCTTGGACATGTGGTGTCGGCAAAAGGTATTCGTGTTGATCTGTAGAAGATCGAAGCTATCCTTAATTGGAAGCAATCTAAGACGGTTTTGAAAGTCCATAGTTTCCTTGGTTTGGCTGGTATTATTAGCACTTTGTGGATGGTTTTTCCAATATTGCTACCCTATTTACTAGACTTTTACAAAAGAAAGTTCAGTTCATTTGGACCGAGGAACGTCAGTATAGTTTTGAGAGCTTAAAAGAGGTTTTGACACATGCTCATGTGTTGATTCAACCAGAAACGGGCAAGGAGTTTATGGTGTATAATGATGGATCGTCTGTTAGATTAGGTTGTGTGTTGATGCTGGAGGGAAAGGTTTTAGCTTATGCATCGAGATAGTTAAAGGTACATTAGCGCAACTACCCCACGCATGATTTAGAGCTTGCCGTAGTGGTGTTTGCTCTATAGATCTAGAGACACTTCCTTTACAGTGAGAAGTGTATTGTTTACAC
The DNA here is from genome assembly GCA_019671005.1 of Hibiscus mutabilis. Classification (NCBI taxonomy): domain Eukaryota; kingdom Viridiplantae; phylum Streptophyta; class Magnoliopsida; order Malvales; family Malvaceae; genus Hibiscus; species Hibiscus mutabilis. The sequence continues at coordinate 30,860,067 of CM033739.1, read as the reverse complement.
TGATCACAAGAGTTTGATGTCTCAAAAAAAGTTAAATCTTAGGCAACATAGATGGGTTGAGTTGCTTAAGGATTATGATCTGGCAATGGAATATCATCTTGGAAAGGCTAATGTTGTAACTGATGCTTTGAGTCAAAAGGAAACAGTCGAGCTTCGAGCTATGTTTGCAAGGTTAAGTGTGACACAGAATGGTGGTTTGTTGGCATAGTTGTAAGTTAAACCTACATTGTCTCAAATGATTAAAGCGAGACAACCATATGATGATGCATTGGTTTCACATGTAAGAGACCTTTCATAGGGTAATCCTATAGATTTTCATTTTAATGAAGATGATGTTTTGTGCTTTAAGGGTCGAATAGTTGTGCTAGAAGATTCAAAGTTGAGGCACACTATTTTGAATGAAGCTTATTGTAGTCCTTCTACTATGCACCCTGGTAGTACCAAGATGTGTCGTGATTTAAAGAAAGAGTACTACTATGTTGGTTTGAAAAAGGATGTAGCAGAATATGTTTCTCGTTGTTTGGTGTGTTAACGAGTTAGGGCTGAACATCAGTTTCTTGCTGGGTTGTTACAACCTGTGCAAATTTCAAAATGGAAATAGGAAAGGATCACTATGGATTTCGTGACGGGGTTACCTTTGACGCTGTCCAAAAAGAATTCTATTTGGGTGATTGTTGACCGTTTTACGAAGTGTGTGCATTTCCTAGCTGTGCATACGATGTATACTTTGGATAAGTTGGTAGAGATGTATATTGCTGAGATTTTGAAGTTGGATGGGGTTCTGAAGTCTATAATATTGGATAGAGATTCTAGCTTTACGTCGAGTTTTTAGGAGAGTCTATAGATGACTTTGGGAACCAAGCTTAATTTTAGTACCTCATCCTTAGACGGATAGAAAATCTGAGTGTATTATTCAGATTTTGGAGGACATGTTACTTTGTTGTATTATTGAGTTTCAGGGACACGGGAGAAGCAACTTCTGTTGGTAGAGTTTGCTTATAATAACAATTTTCAATTGAGTATACAGATGGCTCCCTATGAGGCTCTTTATAGACGTAGATGTTAGATGCCACTTTGTTGGGCGAAGACTAGCAAAAAATATGTCACTGGCCCTAATTTGCTTAGAGGTATGAATGAGAAGGTAAAGCTTGTTAGTGATCGTTTAAGGGCAGCTTCGGATCGTATGCAGATTTAAAGTAAAAGGAAATTATGCTTTTGAGGATAAAGTGTTCCTAAAGGTTTCCCATTGGAAAAAGGTTATGAGGTTTGGGCGTAAGGGTAAGTTAAGCCCTAGTTTCATTGTGCCATATGAAGTGCTTGAGCTTATTGGTCCGGTTGCTTATAAGTTGAAGTTACAGGTCTAGTTGGAAATGATACATGATGTTTTGCAAGTGTCAATGCTTCAAAGGTATAAATCGAACTCGTTGCATGTGGTGTCTTTTGAGGAAATAGAGTTCTATCCGAATTTGTCTTATGATGAAGAGCCTGTAAAGGTGCTGGATACTAGCAGAAAGGTTCTTCGTGGTAAGACCATAGAGTTGGTCAAGGTTTTGTGGCGACATCGAGGAGTCGAGGAAGCCACATGGGAGACAAAAGAGGACATGAAGAAGTAGTTTCCTTATCTCTTTCCTTCAGGTAAATTTTATGGATGAAATTTCTTAAGAGGGAGAGAGTTGTAACACCCCAAAAATAAGGTTAGAAGTTTAGGGGTTTGGCCGAGTTCGGTTCGGACCAGTTAAACAAGATTAACTAATTATGTAGGTTTCGGGTAAAATTAAAAGGTAAAAATTGGAATTTGATTAATTGGAAAAGGGTTTATGTTTTAAATATGTTTAATTATTTTATTAAACATTATGGGATTTTAGTTGGAGGTTGATTTAATCTAATTAAATGAATTTTAGATTTTGGTGACTAAAACGTAAACTTTACAAAACTATTTTAGTGACTATTTTGTAGATGGACTAATACTAAGAATCCTTAGAGAGCTATTATTTTCTAAAAGTTTTTAATCAAAGATTACCACCTTAATTGTGTAAGAGGTTGATGGTTATTTGGTTTCTAAATCATTTTCTTAATATTCCAAATTTTCTCCCATTTTCTCTTCTTATTTTCTCTAATTTTCCATTTCAATTCCAAACAAGATTTTTAGAATTTTAGATTTTGGTGACTAAAACGTAAACTTTACAAAACTATTTTAGTGACTATTTTGTAAATGGACTAATACTAAGAATCCTTAGAGAGCTATTATTTTCTAAAAGTTTTTAATCAAAGATTACCACCTTAATTGTGTAAGAGGTTGATGGTTATTTGGTTTCTAAATCATTTTCTTAATATTCCAAATTTTCTCCCATTTTCTCTTCTTATTTTCTCTAATTTTCCATTTCAATTCCAAACAAGATTTTCAGAATTTCCTTGCTGATTTTCAATGGAGGAATTATCATTTGATTCTACTTTTGATTTCTAGCAAAACCTTACAAATATTTCTCAAAGATTTCATCAATTTCACAAGATTTGTTTCAAGAGAATTCTTACGTCAATTTTGGTGGGAGTTTCTTCAAAGGTGAATTCCTTCTTCTCTCTTAAAAATAAGGTTCTTTATTGATATTCCATAGTGATTGGCTAATGTTTTGTTGATTATAACATGGTTTTGCAATTTAATTCATGGAAATGAGACTTATTGATGATTTTGATGATTTGCTTAAGATGTTGAAACCTAGACATTTTAATTGGGTTAATTCACATTTTGAAGACATATGTATAATGTGAAATGAGATTTTCATAATCAATCCTGAAACTATTTAATTGTTAAATTCTTAAGGTGGTTTAAAGGTGATTTTAGGGCTGTTATGTTAGAATCTTGATGGCTGGAAGTCTAGGGATGTTAGAAATGTGTTTTAGGATAATCAATGGTGTTGTTAAGATGTTAGAATCTAGGTTTATGGCTAGAGGTTTATTGGTGGTAGTTTGAGGTTGTTTTTATGTTTTGGCTAGCTTTCGGATGCAATTTCATTGAGATTGCTTGGGCTGAGTGTAAGTTGGTTTTAGAATGTATTTTTATGCATTTTGCCTCTGGTTTTGTGGTTTTGTGAGGCCAAAATAGGGTAGATTCAAGCTTAGCTCATCTTGTGGAAGTCAGCTTGTTTCGATGGCTTGGGAAGCAACGACGAGCAAAGTATTGCATATTGGTGAGTATATATGTGTTTCAAACACTCGTAAAGGTTTGAATAAGGAGTTAGAATTTTAGTTTAAGCCTGAAAAGCTTTACTAAACTCAGAAGTAAGTGTTTCCTTAATTCACCTTTGAATATCGATTTGATATGTGACTTGTTTGGCATGGTTTGGTTAAAAGCATGGTTTGGTTTACTTACTATTTTATGCATCATTTTAAAAGATATGCAATGATTTATCAACTATGGGAATGCCTAAGTGCATTGAGAAATGGTTCCTAAGTGGAATGTGTTGCTGCCTTGGGCAATGAGTTTTGCATATGGTAAATGGTTTGTACAATGTATATGGAATAACAGTAAGTAAATGTGTTTAAAAGTGTATATTTGCTATGTAACAAATGGAAATAAAGTATCGAATATAGTTGCCATGCTATAGGGTTCATAGTGCACTATAATATGTAAAGTCGATCGCACCACGGTCCTTGAGAAAAGAGGTTTAACTAGGCTACTCATGCTGTTGGATTATCACTTGGGGTATGCGATTTAACTAGGAAACCCAAGTTGATGGTTAATCTTACGGTTTAACTAGGCAAGGTTGATGTTGTATCTTGCGGATTAACTAGGCAAGGTATGCTTGGTGGAGGGAATACCACCGAGAAATTCATGTATATGATATGGTGTTAATGGGACAATGGTTTGTCTAATGGTCACTATAATTTCCAATATATGAGAAACAAGTGGAAACTATATTTTGCATATGGTTGTTATGCATGCTATGTTTTGAAAATGAATTCAATGTGTTGGTTTTACACTCATGGTTTTAGTGCATTGATGAATGTAAGAGAGTTGCACCACTAAGCATATGTTTGCTTACGCCCTCATTCTTCTTTGCAGAAGATTAAAGATTTGTGGGAGCATTGGAGCGAGGAGATCCAAAGACATCATTTGACTAGAGTATGGTTTTGGTTTTAAGCATTTGGTAGTACGACAATGTGTTGTCCAAGTTTGGGGATTTGTATTTTGGTTGAACTTGTTCCAAGGATTGCATCTTGTTGATTGATGTTCTGCTATTTAGATTTGTAATGTGGTGTGATGGATTTATGCTTAGTTTCAATTTCTAGTATGTTGGTTGAAACGTTTAGGAAGCATGCCCATAGTTTACATTTTCGTGTCCATCGATGTGTATTTGTTGGTTGGATATGTTGGGGATGAAAGCCCTTTTATGCCAAAGATGTTTAGTATGCATGCTAGGTTGTTTGGGATTTGTTTGTAATGGTTTGGAAGGCAAAAACCATATAAAAAGGACATTAGAGGCCTCTACGTATCGATACTCGTGGAAGTGTATCAATATGTATACGTGCAAAATTGGCCTGGGTACTGATACTCGAAGAAGTGTACTGATACATGTATGTGCAAAATTGGCTTACGTATCGATACTTGATAAAGCGTATCAGTACGGGTTTTAGCTACTAAAATTTGGGATTTTAGCCATCTAGCACGAGTATCAATACTCGAAGGATTATATCCATACGGCCTTGCAGAATAAGCCTTGTATCAGTACGGTGTCTCGCGTATCGATACCCAGGGCGTTATTTCAGTTGATGTATAGATGAGGTTTTAGATTCTTCCACTTTAGTCCCTATTTCTTATGTATTCTAATTGAATGTGTTCAATCTCTACGTTTTAGTTGAAAAATATCGTGTGAGCATGTAACCTGACTAATTTAAGATTGATAACATCAAATCTATGTAAGTCCTTATAATTGTCCATATTTGCAATTTGGTCCCTAAATTACAAATTTGTATAATTGGATGTCGAATTGATGTTCGTTTTTGCTTAAAATTTATCCGCTGCCTAAGTGCACACCCTAGGTTTTTATGATGCATCTAGATAAGATAAAAAGAAAAAATGGACTTAATTTGAAATATTCGATTTCAATTTTCTTCGTCAAACCTAATCTAGCTCGCTCGGTTTGGCCTCGCGCCTAGGTCGGATCAAGGGGTTACATCATCAGCTGGCATTGATTGGAAAGGTTTATCTTTAGCATCTTGGCAACAGAAACTGGCTTAGCAGCCTTTTCCTTGCCTTTCTCTTTCACCTCCCTGGTAATTAATTGTTGCCACGGAGCAGGAGTGATGGTTCTCTTGCATTTTTTTTACATTGTTAGAGTCGAGCTTTGGCATCTTATGCTGCATGCAAATTCTTGAGATTAGTGAAGGAAAAATCAAACTACCACAACACTTATCGGCATATTTATAGGTCTCATCAATGATCAGACGACCCACGTTAATTTTTCTTCCCATCATGATCGAGTGCAGCAAAGCCATTTTCTCCTCTAAAACCGTCTCATTGTGCGTGGTCGGTATAAGATTGGCCTTCAAGAAATGGTTCCACCCCTTTGGCTACAATTTCAATGCCAGTCGTTTCATGGTTCTCTTTTCCTTAGAAAAGACTATCCATTTTGTTCTAGGCTCGCACAAATCCTTTAGTATCAGCTATTTTACGGCAGTATCCATGGATTCGGTGAATGTCGAATGCTCTTCCCATTCGCCATCGAAACTGAACATGCGGTTAACACATCCTTCATCAAATTGAACATATTTGCCTCGTACAAACAGAAAATGTGAGGCCTTAGAGGTGAGATTGACGTAGAATTTGTTAACAATGGTGGATTGGAGCTCCCCTGGCTATTGGTAGAATACCTTCCAATTATGCTTCTTGACAATGGAAATGACTTTCGACGAATAACCTAAGTTGGGTTCATTTTTGAACTCGAACCCTTTTTTGTAACAAAAGGTTTAGGCAACATAATTTCCTTCATACTTCTTCTTGATCTCGTCATTGAAAAAGATTTGAAGTGGTACTGATGAGGATGACATGGAAAGAAATTGGGAAAAAGTGATGATCGGAAAAGAAATTATGAAGAGAAGTTTGGTTCTTGTTTTTCTTACCATACGAGAGAATGAAAAAAAGAGAAAGTTCTTGCTTAGGGAAAAATGAGAGTTAAATAAATGGTAAGGGAGACGGTTGGGATGGTTTAATGGTGAGGTTAGTGGAGATAATAATGGTGTGGTAGTTATGCATGTATGGGAGAGTGGGATAATGATGGGTTATAGAGTAATGGGAGTTGACGGACCTAGAAAGAAGCTTGAGTAAAGTAGGGTAAAATTTCAAAGTTTAAAATTTTTTACCCTAATCGGCTAGGTTTCCCACTCAGTAAAAATCACCTTCCCCTTGGGCTTGATCTTGTGTAATATCCACATGTTTTCGCACCTTGTGATGATGGGTGTCCGAATTCTGGCCTATCCTAGCATATTGCCTTGGCAAAATATTCTGCGCTAACACTCACACAAACCTTTCAAAAAAAAAACTAAAATAATTAAACTAAAATAATAAAAAAACAACTATCCTAACTATTTACAATGACATACTATGATGTCAAAATTACCGAATCTCTGCTAAGAGAATGATATCCTTGGCATTCTTTTGGCTTCTTTCCCCATAATGGTCCAACCTATGGCCATTCAATTTGAACATTGTCCCAGTTTTCAATTCCTTGATATCTACTGCTCCATAAGCATAGGGCTTGATAACTTCAAAGGGTCCTAACCATCTAGATTTGAGTTTTCATGGAAATAATTTAAGCCTCGAATTGAACAACATAACTTTTTTTCCCACTTCAAACTGTCTTGGAAAAATTCTGCTGTCATGCCACCTCTTTGTTCTTTCTTTGTAGAGCCTGGCATTTTCATAGGCTTGTGCTCGAAATTCCTCCAACTCATTCAGATCTAACAAGTGTTTTTTGCATGTAGCCTTCCTTTCCATGTTCAACTGCTTGGTTTCCCAATAAGCTCGATGTTCTAGCTCTACTGGAAAATGGCATGACTTCCCAAATACAAGTTTATATGGGGAAAGTTCCTAATGGAGTTTTGAAGGCTGTCTGTATGCCCACAAGGAATCATCTAACCTTAAAGACTAGTCCTTTCAAGTTGGATTCACAGTCTTATCCAAAATATTCTGGATCTTCTTGTTTGAAATTTTTGCCTGGCTATTTGTTTGAGGATGGTAGGCGATGGCAATTCTTTGCTGGATTCTGTAACTGCACAGAGCTCTACTAATTAACTGAATTTAAAATGAGTACCTTCATCATGTTCAATGGCTCCAGGGGCATCAAATCTGGCAAAATGTGCTTGTGTAGAAACTTGGCAACTGTCTTGGCATCATTTGTTTGAAGAGCGATAGCTTCAAGCCACTTTGCAACGTAGTCTACTGCCACAAGTATATATAAATTGCCAAATGATGGGGAAAAGAACCCATAAAGTCTATCCCCCACACATCAAACAGCTCCACAGGCATGATATTCTGAAGTGGCAATTGGTGTCTGCTAGAAATATTTCCAGTATGCTGGCATCTGTTGCATGCCTTGGCAAAATAATGGGCGTCTTTGACCAGTGTAGGCAAAAAAAATCCTGACTACATCACTTTAGTTGTTGTCTTTATTCCATTAAAGTAACCTCTATATGGTGTTGCATGACAGAATTGGAGAATATTTTGTTGCTCATCCTCTGGCACACAACGACGAATGACTTGGTCGGCACATTGTTTGAATAAAAATGGTTCATCCCAATAATATTGTCAGATATCTCTCAAAAATGCTTCTAAGCATTGCGCTTGATAAATTCAGTGGTAATATTTTGCTGACCAGGTAGTTGACTATGTTAGCATACCATGGAATGGTAGTGGTCGTAAGCACATATTCATCGGGAAAATCATCTTTAATAGCAGCAGTATCGCCATCCTCATAGAGGTGCTCTAAACGAAACAAATGATCAACAATAGGTTTTTAGTTTTCTTCTTATCTCGTATCTTAAGATCAAATTCTTGTAACAAAAGTGTCCATCGGATTAGTCTGAGCTTGGCATCTTTCTTTGCCAGAAGATACTTGAGTGCTGAGTGGTTTGTGTATACCACAACTCTACTACCCATCAAGTAAGATCTAAATTTATCAAACGTAAATACAAATGCAAGGAACTCCTTCTCAATTGTTGTGTAGTTAAGCTGGGCCTCATTTGGGCATAATAGATGGTATGAAAATTTTTCCACGCTTCTGTCCTAGCACAGCTCCGACGGCATAGTCGCTGGCATCACACTTGAGCTCGAATGGCTCGTTCCAATATGGTGCCATGACTATGGGGACAATAATTAACCTGTCTTTCAATTCCAGAAAAGCTTTCAAACAAGAATCATCAGATGCAAAATTGGTGATCTGTTCCAAAAGTAAGCATAAAGGTTTAAATTTTTTTGAGAAATCTTTAATAAAGCGACAATAAAAACCTGCATGTCCCAAGAAACTTCTAATACCTTTGACACTTGTGGGTGGTTGCAATTGTTTGATTACCTCTACCTTTGCTTTGTCTACTTCTAGTCCTTTCTTGGTCACTTTATGTCCAAGAACTATGCCTCATTCACCATGAAGTGGCATTTCTCCCAGTTTAGGACCATGTTAGTTTCAACGCATCTCTATAGAATACGTTCCAAACTCTGAAGGCGTTCCTCAAAACTTTTTCCAAAGACGGAGAAGTCATCCATGAGGACTTCTAAGTTGTTCTCAATCATATATGAGAAAATCAACATCATGCAACGCTGAAACGTTGTTGAGGCGTTACACAATCCAAAAGGCATTCTTATAAAAGCAAATATCCGTATAGACAGGTAAACATAGTCTTCTCCTGATCTTCTAGAGCGATGAAGATCTAATTGTAGCCCGAGTAGCCGTCCAAGAAGTAATAAAATACCTTTCATGACAACCTATCCAACATCTGATCGATGAAGGGCAATGGAAAGTGATTATTCTGAGTGGCATTATTTAACTTCCTATAGTCTATACACACTCTCCAGTCCATCATGGTCCTCGAGGGGATTAGTTCATTTTTGTTTTTATGAACCACGGTCATTCCACCCTTCTTTGGCACGTACAACACTGGGCTAACCCACGAGCTATCAGAAATAGGATAAATTATCCTGACATCCAGCCACTTTATGACTTCTTTCTTGACTACCTTATTCATGCTGGGATTCAGTCGCCTCTGGGCCTCAATTGTTTTGCCATGGTAATCCTATAGAATAATTTTATGCATGTAAATTGTTGGTCTTATCCCTCGGATATCTACTAAGGTTCATCCCAAGGCTTGCTTGTGATTGCCTAGTGCCTTTAGCAATCTTTCCTCCCGGTCATCATTTAAATCGGCAGCAATGATCACTGGCAAAGTTGAGTTGTCTCCCAGGTAAGCATATTTGAGGTGTCTTGGTAAAGGTTTCAACTCCAGTTCTGGTGGCTCTTCAATAGATGGTTTAGGTATCTTGATTTCTCTGCTAGCCAACTCAAATGGCTTAGGTCTCCCAAAATAAATCATGACTTCATTCAACATGGTTGGTTCTTCAAATTCTTCACCCATTATATCTTCATCGTCCTGCTACATGGCATCATCATCTGTGTCTTGGAAAATCTGTGCTATGTTTATACTAAAAATAAACTCCATCAACTCAACAGCTTGGCATTCCTTAGGTTTATTTGCACACTTAAGAGCTTGAAATACGTTAAATGTAACCTATTGGACATTCATACGCATAGTAAGCTCGCCTTTTTGTACATCAATTGAAGTTCTACCCTTGGCAAGAAATGGTCTTCCCAAAATTATTGGGTCATTAACATCAACCTCATATTCTAAAATAATAAAATCAGCTGGGAATATAAAATTATCAACCTTTACCAACACATCCTCAATCTTACCCTTGGGATGTGCATAAGATTGATATGCCAGCTGAAGTGTTACTATGGTAGGCCTTGCATTAATACCAAGTTTTATGAAAACTGACATTGGCTCCCAAGTCGTATAGTGACTTACCCATGAATATACTACCAATCGTACAAGGAATTGTGAAACTTCCTGGATCTTTTAGTTTTGGTGGCAATCTATTGGTTATCATTGCACTGCATCCTTTAGTGAGAGTGACGGTCTCGAAATCAACCAGCTTTCTCTTTTTGGACAAGATTTCTGTAATGCCCCAGTTTTTGGCCTAGCGGTTTTAAGGCTAGTTAGATGGTCCGGTGGGCTGGGTTAGAGATTTGAGTAAGATTCGGGAGCAAATATTTTTTTTTGAAAGATAAAAATATGGAAAAATGTTTAAAAATCATATTTTAATATATTAAAAATATTGGTGAAAGCAATTTTGGAAAATGAGCTTTGGAAGGGTGACATTTTGGCTAGTGACCAAAATGCAACTTTTGAAAACTATTTTTAAAGGTGACTGTTTTGTAAAGAGTCAAAACTTTGAATATTTAAGGAGATATTTTACCATTTGGTCTAATCTGAGTTTTCTCTTAATTAGGATTATTTTTAAAAGAGTTTTAATTAAGGGAATTAAAAAGGGATTTAGTTAAAAGGTAGTTATTTTTTCCAAATTACAATTTATCTTAACTTTCTTCCTCTCATATCTTCTCTCAAAATACTCTCAGCCAAACACTCTTTTACTTATCATAGATTCAAGGTAATGATCTTGTTTCTTAATTCTTTGATTTGCTAAATGATTCTTTAACTTGTTTTCCAAAAATCTTATTGAATCTTATTGTTTTTCAAGAGAAAAATCCAATTAAGGGGAAACTCACGCATTGGAGGTTAGTTTCATTCTTATTCTCTAATGAAAGATTCTTTACTGAAATTCCTAAGTTCTTGACTCTTTATATATGTTTTCTAATGGGTTTCAATTAATTAATTATGGAATTTTGCTTAATTAAGGTTTAATTGATGGAATCTTGGGATTTTCGAGTTGGATCTATTTCTCCAATGTTGTGGATTTATTTGAATCTTATTTTGGATGTATAATATTGTGGATAAGTTGTTTTTAACAATGGAATCCAGAAATTGGTTGAATCTCTAATTATCTAGGTTATTAGTTAAAGGTTTTTGGTTGTTTTTGGAGTGTAATCTTTGCTGGAAGTAAAACGACGTTGTAAAAGGGTTTTTAGATGTTATTTGATGAAGTTTGATGTATTGAATCATTATATTATGGCTGGGTTAAATTTGAGAAGTGTTTGAGGTTGATTTCGGTAAGTTTCGGATGAGTTTTGAGTGGGCATCTTGAGAGCTGCGGGATTTTGGTTTGAAATAGAGAGTTGGATGCATTTTAATGCATGTTTCCTCTGGTTTTGTGTGGCCAAAATAGGGGATTGTAACACCCTCAACGTATATTCAAATACACATTAAAGATGTTACTATCTGATTTACACTGATTTTTCAGACTTGTAAATTTCTTTTTATACTATTCTTGCTTAACTACTTCAGTGGTTGGCCCTTTTTCGGTTTCTACTAAATTTCAAATCTGTCTAGAGTCACCTAGTTTCGACCCCAAATTGGTTTATAATATACTTTAACCAGTTATTTAAACTAAAATATAATTCAGGGTGAAAACTATGTGTGCTGCCTAGACCTTTTCTTGATTTTAAAATCGCTACGCGATAAACAACCAACTAAGTTTAAAATCGTTTGAAGCAACTTTCTAATATTCTTAATTCCTCAAACTAAGTCATGTTTCTAGATCATACAAAATAGCTACATATTTAATATCTATACATGCCCCACTAGACTAGGATGTGGTGATACGTATTGATAATTCAAGCTAGCTTGATCCAACGAGGTGCAGCTCCTCCTCTGCTATCTAGTCCGAAGTACCTACGTGTGATACGAAACACACGCTAAGTATAACTTAGTGAGGCATAATCATAACAATGTAAATAGCTGTATTAAGCATGATATTTGGTAAAGCATGATACCCATGTAATGAACCTGTACTGTAATAAATCTGTAATGCAGGAATAATCATGTAAGAAATTTGTACTACAATAATTATGTACTGTAAAGTCATGTAACTATACTATAAAATCTTATGGCCCAAGGTAAATATCAAGTCTTTCCTCTGTCATATAACAGTGCAATACAGTTTTTGCAAAATGGCATGCGTGTCCCAATTGCAGTTGATAACATTTTATCATGCATAGATCTACCTTATATGTATAGTTCATTAAACCAATATAATATTCAAATCATAGGATTCGATCTGTCTTACTAGTCTTGTGTACATTAAGCTATTTAGCTTAACTTCCTGCATAAATGCATTTCAAGTATTATAGCCCAAAGTACAAAATCATGTGATGCTATGGTACGCTATTCATCACGACATCGTAGTGTCTACGAAGCATTAACGTCTGCATCGCCGAAGCGACTGAGATGATTACGTACTCGAGGACGCTCTTTGCTCCTCATATAATCAAGGACGCTCTTTGCTCCTTATAATCCCACATTTTGTGCTAACAACACCGAAGTGTCTGAACAACGCCGTAGCATCTAAGTCGACCCGAAGTGTCTAAACATCACCGAAGTGACTGAAACGCACCATAGTGATAGGACGCAGCTGCTAAGACCCTATGGATATCCAACTATTCCAAAAATTCTCATGCAATTTCATGTGAACCTATGGTATATGAGTCATCATAATGACACTGTAGTGTTTACAACACCGTAGCGTCTGATGGTGAGTACATACTCGAGGATGCCCTTTGCTCCTCATTATCGTACCTTTTGTGCTAGTTGACACTGAAGTGTCTAAACATCACCGAAGTGACTACAACGTCGTAGCGTCTGATATCAAAACTGAAGTGTCTGGAACATACCGTAGTTCTGGAATGCAGCTGCTATGACTCTATGGATATCCAATTATACCAAAGACTCTCACACTAGTACTTGGGTATAACAATATATTATTTTCATATTTAATATCCAATCCATCAATAATATCATTCATAATTCGATAATAGGCAATTCATACCCAAAAATATAAAATCTGATTTATCTTGGATAAATTATTATGCCATATCAATGTATTACATATGCCACTTTCATGACATTTACATAACTTTGAACAACATACATTTTCATTAATATTAAGGTCGACTTCTCGCAAGTCTCTCTCATGTCATATATATATAAAATAAATAAAAATGTACTCATTCATATCACATATATAATAAATAAGTAAAAATGCTGCAATATCCCAATTTTTGGAATAGTGACCAAATTGCAAATTTTGAAAGTTTAGGGGTTAAAGTGTAAACTTTGGAAAAGTTTAGGGACCACAGTGTAATTTTAAAAAGTTATGTAAGTTAACCCCGTAAATGAATAGTTCACCCCCAAGAGTGACAGTTTTGTGTTACTCGAATTTTTCGTACGAGGTTTATATTAGTGGCTATAAAGCTTTAAAGTTCGTATGAAGGAAATTTGGAAATCGTATTAAGTAAAATTTGAATATTTGGATCGAATAAATGCCATAAATAAAAATATAAGATATTTTGGGACATGGACGATTGGATTGGAACCAATTTGGTTCAATTTTGATGGAATGGCAATTTTCAAGACTTGTTGTAAATAAAGCCTAGTTGGAGGTGGATGGCATTTTTGAAATATTTTGGAACTTCGAGGGAAATTTTGAAAGGTCAAATACACATGGATTTAATCATGGCCATTGATTTTTGATAAGATTAAATCATGGCCATTGGATGAAAAGGGTAAAATGGTAATTTCACTAGTTAAACGAATTTAAAATTCATTTAACTTTACACATGGATTAAATAGAATAAAAGATGAAAAAATCATCTTTTTTATTCCAAGGGCTGTTCGAAAATGAGGGGGGAGAAAGGAGAAATTTTCCAAGTTCAATTCAATCCCCGAAACTCGATTTTCAGGTAATCTTTCGAAGTACAAAGTTGTTCTACTCATCAAGCTCTATCTTTTGCTATAAATAATTCGTGGAAAACATGCTTGATTGATGAGAATTTTGTATGAGAAGAAATTAAGGTTTTTGGACTCAATTGGGGGTTTCGAGATTTTACGATTCCATGTTGAAATTCAAGTTGAAATCAAACTTTTGTGATGTTAAAATCATGTTATTGAGTTGGGATTTAAACTCTACATGTTTTGATTATTATGAAGATAATTAGGGTTAATGGATTCAATTTTAAATTGAGGATGGAATTGAATAGAATATGATGTTGATGTTAGATTGAATAATTTCCCAAGATGAGATTTTAGGGACTATTTTGAATTGTTTAAGGAATTAAGGGAAATTATCGAAAATTTTATTTTAGTATTGGAATTTTTGAATTATGATTGAAATAGCTCGAATTGATATTAGGGACCAAAATGAAAAAAATTTGGAAGTTGAAGGACCAATTTGGCAATTTAGAAAAAATAGGGATTGGTCTTGAATTTATGGAAAATTGATAGAATTGAAGATTCAATCATGCTATGAAAGTTAAGGGGTTGAAATAACAAGAAAAGAAAATTTAGGGACCTTTTTGAAAATAAAAAGTTAGTGAAGGACTAAATTGAATAAAGTTTGGGAGTTAAAGGAAAATGTATAAGGATGTTAGAATTAAGTGAAAGGTTTAATTGTACATTAATTTAATGTACAAAAGCAATGTAGTGACTACGATGTCACTTTTATAAAGTTGAAGGACTAGAAAGGAAATAGTCCAAAATAAGTAATTAACTATGGAAATTGTTCAAATATGGGTTTGAACAATTGTTAAATGTCCAAATTGGTCACTAAAGACCTAGGGACCATTTCGGCAATGATGTAAAATATTGGGGAAATTTTTAGAAAAAATTTATATTCGAATAATTATGTTTAAGAATCAAGTTAGCAATGTTATATTTAAGTCGAATATGAGAATGGTAATGTATATGTTCGATTGGTCTTATACAGTTCTAAAAGAGATCGAAAGAGAACCAGTGATAAAAAGAAAGATAAGAACCTCGAGTAAGCTTAGTGAGGCATACCATAACATGGCCCAGGTGAGTGCATTCTTACTTATTTTATTATGATATGAGAAAGACTTGCGATAAGTCGATCTCGAATGTTAAAATAAATAAATATTTTTAAATCATAAATGATATATTTTCAATGATTTTTTAAATGAATTATGAATGAATTTTGGGTATGAACTGCCCAATATACTTCTATATGATATTGTGATACGTTAATATCTATTGAAATTTTAAATAAGTGAAGAATACATGATAGTGATTGTTAAAAGCCCATTGTAAGCATTTTGAGATTCTTGGTATAATTGGCATACCAATGAGGTGGAGTATAGTGACACAGTGATACAGTGACGTTGTGTTCTACAACTATGACCAAGTGATATAGTGATGCTATTAAATTACAGCAGTGATACAGTGATTTATTATGGCACAACATATTAGTTGATGCTGCACATGTGCATACTCAACAGTGACTCACGTACCATGCATTCTTATTTATTTTACATTGGGCTATAATTTAATTAAGAGTGAAAGTGCAAAGAATGATTCAAGTGAAAATTAAACTTCAAATAAAGAATTGTTTTGATATAACTTGTCTTACATATATTTATATATATATATATATATATGAATTTTGAGATTTAAAGGTTACATAATAGTGGAACGACTTTGACAAGTCAGTTTTTACGATTTCGTAGTCCTATATGATATATATATATATATATTGTTTTATCTCATGTTTTAATAGATAAAAATTATTTGCCTCACTAAGTTCGTACTTAGCGTGTGTTATTTCACACGTAGGTTCTCCCAAGTAGAATGGCAAGAAGGAGCTATATTAAATTTGAAAAAATCAAGTTACATTAGTAATCACGGTATGTACATCTTAAATTATAGTTGATGTCTAGTGGGCATGTACATGTATATATGTGACTTTTAAAGAGACTAACTGTTTTATAAGCTTAAGATTACAATGTGTTTATGCAGTATTATAAATGTATGAATCTAGAAAATGGTTTACTATAAGTAGTTATATTTTTGATATAGTTAAGTATAGTTTAACCCTAATCGTGTAATAATTTTAAAATTAAGAAAGGGTATAGACAGTGTACCTAGTTTCCATCCTGAATAATATTTTTATTACAATAACTCATCTATAAATTTTATAAAACAATTCAGGGTTAAAACTAACTGCTATAGACTGACGTAGTTTTTAATTCAAAACCGAGAAAGGGTTAAACTACAAGATAAAGTTTATATATATATATATATATAATAATATAAAAATATTATTCAAGTCAAGTTTTTCTTAACAATTCTGTAACATCTTTAGTGTATATTTGGTCTACGAATATACGTTAAGGGTGTTACAAATGCGCTCACCTTGGCCACTTATCATGATGCTTCATTAAATCCTAGTTCGATCCTTTCTTTCATAGTACCGCGAACCTTCTCTAATTCAGATTCGACTTCATTAATCACATAAACACAGTAAAATATTTGTTAGACTCAATTCTAACAATTCTTAAACTTGCTTTTTAACATAATTATTTCAAAATAAAATTTCCAATTATTTTCCTTTCATCCTTGTACTGTTCAAAAACTCATTATGGTCCTTAGTGACCAATTTGAACTTCCAATAATTCTTTCGAGCTTGCTAACTAACATTTAAATACAAAATGTTTCAAATTCTAATTTCTGACAGCTTGCACTACCTTCGAAGATTTACTTGTACAGGACATGATACATACTGGATCTTAATTTCCTTTATAATAGAGAAACTAGATTCGATAACGATTCTAACGGTATAAGCTATATAAATCTACAAAAATTATGAAAAATCGATGAATTCACATCACAAACTATTCAAGCGGAAAACTGCTTTGAAATTTTCTGACCTTCATTCGATTAAAAATTCATATCTTTTAACTCAGAACTCGAAATCAGTTTATGTTTGTTGGAAACGAAACTAGACTGACATACCTTTGTATCGGTATAAAATTCACCATCTAACCATTTTTATAGTATTTATGGTGAATTTCTAAACTTACTGCCATAATTTAAATTCCAACATAACTTTCCATGAATAACTTCTAATTTACATCAATGTCTCCTTATTTCTCTACTTGTCAATTTAGTCCCATTACCTTACCCCAAATGGCTAAAATAAAGCTTGTATTCATATGTTCTCTTGCTTAACTAGTTTAGTGGTTGGCCCTTTTTCGGTTTCTACTAAATTTCAAATCTGTCTAGAGTTACCTAGTTTTGACCCTAAATTGGTTTATAATATACTTTAAGCAGTTATTTAAATTAAAATATAATTAAGGGTGAAAACTATGCGTGCTGTCTAGACCCTTTCTTGATTTTAAAATCGCTACGCGATAAACAACCAACTAAGTTTAAAATCGTTTGAAGCTACTTTTCTAATATTCTTAATTCCTCAAAATAAGTCATGTTTCTAGATCATACAAAATAGCTACTTATTTAATATCTATACATGCCCCAACTAGACTAGGATGTGGTGATACTTACTGATAATGCAAGCTAACTTGATCCAACGATGTGCAGCTCCTCCTCTGCTATCTAGTCCGAAGTACCTACGTGTGATACGAAACACACGCTAAGTATAACTTAGTGAGGCATAACCATAACAATGTAAATAGCTGTATTAAGCATGATATTTGGTAAAGAATGATACCCATGTAATGAACCTGTATTGTAATAAATCTGTAATGCAGGAATAATCATGTAAGAAATTTGTACTACAATAATTCTGTACTGTAAAGTCATGTAACTGTACTGTAAAATCTTGCCCCAAGGTAAATATCAAGTCTTTCCTCTGTCATATAACAGTGCAATACAGTTTCTGCAAAATGGCAAGCGTGTCCCAATTGCAGTTGATAACATTTTATCATGCATAGAACTACCTTACATGTATAGTTCATTAAACCAATATAATATTCAAATCATAGGATTCGATTTGTCTTACCAGCCTGGTGTACATTAAGCTTTTTCGCTTAACTTCCTGCATAAATGCATTTCAAGTATTATAGCCCAAAGTACAAAATCATGTGATGTTATGGTACGCGAGTCATCACGACACCGTAGTGTCTACAACGCCGTAACGTCTGCATCGCCTAAGTGACTGAGATGAGTACGTACTCGAGGATGCTTTTTACCCCTTATATAATCAAGGATGCTCTTTGCTCCTTATAATTGCACATTTTGTGCTAACATCACCGAAGTGTCTGAACAACGCAGTAGCGTCTAAGTCGACACCGAAGTGTCTAAATATCACCGAAGTGACTGAAATTGACTGTAGTGCTAGGGCGCATCTGCTAAGACCGTATGGATATCCAACTATACCAACATGCAATTTCAGGTGAACCTATGGTATACGAGTCATCATAACAACATCGTAGTGTCTGCAACTCCGTAGCGTCTGATGGTGAGTACGTACTCGAGGATGCCCTTTGCTCCTCATTATCGCACCTTTTGTGCTAGTCGACACTGAAGTCTCTAAACATCACCGAAGTGACTGCAATGTTGTAGCGTCTTATATCAACACCGAAGTTTCTGGAACGCACCGTAGTGCTGGAATGCAGCTGCTATGACTCTATGGATATCCAATTATACCAAAGACTCTCACACTAGTACTTGGGCATAACAATATATTATTTTCATATTTAATATCCAATTCATCAATAATATCATCCATAATTCGATAATGGGCAATTCATACCCAAAAATCTAAAATCCGATTTATCTTGCCATATCAATGTATCACATATGCCACTTAATACTTCATTCATTTACATAACTTTGATCAACATACATTTTCATTAATATTAAAGTCGACTTCTCGCAAGTCTCTCTCATTTCATATATATATATATAATAAATAAAAATGTACTCATTCATATCACATATATAATAAATAAGTAAAAATGCGCTCACCTTGGCCACTTATCATGATGCCTCATTAAATCCTAGTTCAATCCTTTCTTTCATAGTACCTCGAACGTTCTCTGATTCGGATTCGACTTCATTAATCACATAAATACAGTAAAATATTTGTTAGACTCAATTCTAATAATTCTTAAACTTGCTTTTTAACATAATCATTTGAAAATAAAATTTCCAATTATTTTCCTTTCCTCCTTGTACTGTTCAAAAACTCATTATGGTCCTTAGTGACCAATTTGAACTTCTAATAATTCTTCCGAGCTTGCTAACTAACATTTAAATACAAAATGTTTCAAATTTTAACTTCTGCCAGCATGCACTACCTTCAAAGATTTACTTGTACTACAAGATACATACTGGATCTTAAATTCCTTTATACTGGAGAAACTAGATTCGATAATGGTTTTAACGGTGTAAGCCATATAAATTAATAAAATCAACAAAAAATATGAAAAATCACTGAATTCACGTCACAAACTATTCATGCAGAAAACTGCTCAAAAATTTTCTGACCTTCATTCGATTAAAAATTCATATCTTTTAACTCGGAACTCGAAATCAGTTTTCGTTTGTTGGAAACGAAACTAGACTGACATACCTTTGTATCGGTATAAAATTCACCATCTAACCATTTTTATAGTATTTATGGTGAATTTCTAAACTTACTATCATAATTTAAATTCCAACATAACTTTCCATTAATAACTTCTAATTTACACCAATATCTCTTTATTTCTCTACTTGTCAATTTAGTCCCATTACCTTACTCCAAATGGCTAGAATAAAGCTTGTATTCTTATGTTCTCTTTACATCATTCTTCAAAATAAACTTAAACCTTTACTCCTTTAATATCTCTTGATTTGGTCCCTTAATTTTGAAGCTTGCCGAAATGGTCCCTATGTATTTAACTTAGGGTTTTGCTTCCAATAACAAATCAAGTCTACTAGATAATTAATCCAACATTTTAATTTTTTTCTCAAAATTTTCCTTCTATTTTAGCCCTTCGCCGAATTGGTCACTAGACCTTCCCAAGGTTGTTTTTCATTCAAATAAAATTCTAATGTGCTCAAAATAATTTTTCCAACATGTATTCTTCATTTCCAAGAATTAACACTTAAAACCTCAATGTAACCCCCTTGACCCGGCCTAGCCGCCAGACCGAACCGAGAAAGCTACATTAGGTTTGCCAAAGCAAATAGAGATACAACGAAACTCGGTAATTTGTTTCCTTTTATCTTATCTAGATGCAAATTATTAATCCTACATGTTCATGCAGACTTCAAAAGTAACCCCATCTCAATCGGGCATCAATTTGACATCCAATTGATCACATTTGCAATTCAGGGACCAAAATGCGAATACAAAAAATTATAGAATAAAAACTTACTTTTAAGTTACCAACCTTTAATTGGACAGGTTCTGAACATTCATCCCAAATTTCAGCTCAAATTGATCATTCTATCGCATAAAGAAAGCAAAACTACCAAACTGACTTTAACAGAAATCGGCCACGAGTATCGGTACAGGTGTTACCGTATCAATACGCATAAAGACGCACTGTACTGGTACACCACAGCAAGTACGATACACAACAACGAACTTACCTAACTTTTGAATCGTTTAACATCTGTACCAGTACACTTACGTGGGTATCGATACACAGGTTTGGGTTGAAAAAGTGGAATTCCAGAGGCTAAAACGTGTACCAATACTCCATTCCCCATATCGGTACGCCAGGCCAAAATTGCCTGGGCGTACCGGTACTCCATTACATGTACCTATCCCTCAGGCCAGAATATGCCCAGCCGTACCGATACGGTCCCCTGTGTATTGGTACGCTTGGGCCTGTAATGTCACATTTGGCTGATTTTTCATCCCAAAAGCATACTCAAACCACTCCAACATGCTTAAAACACAATACCAACATACAAGGCATACCTCAAGCATCCAAGCTACACAAACTTAGCATCCTAACATGGCATCTTTGCAACAAAGAAAATCTATAAGCATGCATCCTAGTTTCCATCCAAGCAACATATCAAAAAGGTAAACCAGCATCAAAACAATCTTTAAAGGCCATTTACAACCCAAGAGTAACTAAAGAAACAAGTTCAAACAGGGATTTTCACAAAACATCTCCCAAAGCACAACAAGTACCCCATTGCCCTTATTCATTATAGTCTAGTCTCTAACATACTTTGGAAACAAGTCTTGCCAAGATCTCCTTGCTTCTTGCTGCCTTCCAAGACCTCAATTATATGCATTGATGGACAACGAGAGCGTAAGCACACAAGGATTAGTGAGGAAAGCTCTAAAACAAACACCATCAATGTATTTAAAACCATTTACATAACATCATCCTTTAAAACATCATCATGCCCCTTTTTAAACATGCACTTTATATCATTTAAACCAGCATATTAAACCATATGCTACATGTATCATTATTCAACAGCAAGTCACATTGCTAACCCTCCACTTAAGCCTTCCCATGCATTACTACCAAATGCAAAGCTTAAGGAGAAACATGTATAAATCACATTATACAACAAAAACATTTCAATGATACATTAACAATTATATTGGCTTTCAAGTGATCATTAAAAACTCCATTAACAAAAGAGTTCATCGGATACACGGATTCAACAAGTGTTAACCCAACACTTCAAGCCATCTCAACCAGAATAGCGATACAATCACAATTGCGGTGCAATAGCAACCGGGTACAATAACAACCAGGTACAATCACAACCCATAGTGATACCAATCCCTCTCATCGGTTAGATGCTTAACCCACTAACAGGAGTATTTGGTACCGTTAAACCCCTCTACCATTAGGGTACTTGGATGGAGTATTCGGTACACAATATAAACCCCTCAACATCCAAGGTGACTTATTTACAGTGCACTCAATCCTATGGCCGACCAACTATATCCGATAACAATTTTAAAACCACATCACTTGCCAATATAATTAACTATTTTAACATTTACATCACTGTTTTTAACAAGATTAAACCATGCCATTTTCCAAGCAACAACCATGCTTAAAAACAAAAGTATAAACCATACTTACAAGGACCACTTACCATGTGCATCCTTCAGCATTACATGCTCAAAAATAGTATATCAAATACTTTAAAACATGCTTAAACAATAGGTATCATGTAAATCAAAACAAGTGCATAAAACCATTTCCTACTAGCACGATCGATAGAGTGAAATCACTTTACTTACTTATGAGCTTAGGTAAGCATTTCAAGCTTTACCCAAACTCCCAACAACCACCTTTAAAACATTCCAAAGCTGGAATCCACGATTTCACTCACCGATACGCGAAACCTTGATTCGTCGACGCGAAATCAAGAATTTGAAGCCTCCAACGCTTCACCAATCACTTCCGGATCAACCTCCCCTATTTTTACCACAAAACAACAGAGGATTAATGCATTTTGAACATAACAACCACAATCCTTCTCGGATTCCCACATAACCTTCACAAACAACCCTCCACAACAACCGAAAACATAACCAAAATACTTCGATTCACAACCCAGCCAACATCTATCAAACTAATATCACTTTTAACACCAAAACACATCTAAAAACAGATTCAAAACAACCTACCATCTCCAGCAACCTTACAACCAAAGAAACACCACAAAACCTCAAAACTAACAACCTAAACAAATAGAGATTCTTAAGTTTAGGGATTCCATTGATAAAAATCACTTATCAACATTATTAAACATCCAAAATATGAATCAAAGCAACCTTACTTGCTGGAAATCAAATCCAATTCGCGAATCAACTCATTTTTCCCAAATAACTCAATTAAACATTGGAAAATCATCAAAATCAGATTAGAAACACAAAAGCAAGGATCAAATGCTTGGGAATTTTAATAAAGAACCATAGAATAGAGGAGATCTCGGACCTTACCCCTATTGTGAAGTTTCTCCCTCAATTGATTTATGAAAAGCTAAGAAAACACAAGATTATTGTAAGATTTTGTGTAAACAATCCTTCTAAAACAATTTGAAACAATAAAATCAAGTTAGAAACCACCTCACCTCAGAAATTTTGATGAAATATGAGTGTTTGGCTGAGGAGAGAATGGAGAGAAAAAGTTGAGAGAAAATGACGTGATTTTTGTTTTGGAAAAGATAACTAACTTTTTAACAAAATCCTCTTTAATTATTAATTAAACCATATGTTAAAATAAGTCAAATCAAGGGAGAAATCATCAAAAACCAATTGGTAAAATAGATCCTTAAAGATTCTAAGTATTTGACCCTTTTGATTTTAGTTACTAGAAAATCACAGTTTTCAAAACTTTTATTTTGGTCACTAACCAAAATGCCCATCTTCCAAAACTCATTTTTTTTTCAAAATTGCTTCCACCATTATTCAATACATAATTAATAATGATTTTTAAGCATTTTCCATAATTTTTCCAACACCAAAAATATAGGATCCCGAAACCGACTCGAATCTCTACTCTGATCCACCGAATCGTCTAATAAACCCTCTAAACTGCTAAGCCCTAAAACCGGGGCGTTACACCCAATTTATTCTTACATGCCAAATTGGGTGTCTATGTTTTTCAAGGACTTTATTTTGATCCTAACATCAAAATTAAACTTGTACAATATCAAACTCTTAAATTATAATCACTTAAATTAATTCTCCTACATAGTATTCATCAAATACGAGCTCAACAATCAAATCCTTAAACTTTATAAAGTTGACATTTTGGTCCCTATTAGGGATTTTCATTCCAATCACCTCAAAACAAAACATAGAACCCATTTATTTGTTCATCTTTGACTTTTAATATTGAATTTAATCCAATATTGCCAAAATTACTATAAAAAGAAAGAGCATTGTAATTAATTAAATGAATTTCAATTCCATTTAATTAATTAATCTTAAATCCAAGGGCTCAAATTAATCCTATCATCAATCAATGGTTAGGATTAAATCTTGAGATGGGAAATTACTAAAATCCCCATGTTACTTCCAAAATATTTCAAAATTTCCATTGGAGGCAAAATGACTAACTTATCCTCAACTATTCACAATTTCATCTAGTTTGCCATTTTTGTAAACATTCAACTAAATCTAGTTAGAATCCAACCAACTTTAATAAAATATTCATAAAATAATATTTTATGAATTTTCTGTGAGTTATGGAACAACCTCTGAAATTTTAATTCGATCTGATTTTCCGATATTCACTTACTACTTCTACTGCGATTTCCCCTTCACCGGGCTATCAAATAAATTCTAAATTTTCCTTATTTCCATATCTGAAAAATAAATAATATTATCAAATAAAATTTCTATATTTATGAAGTCAAACTTAAAATTTTGACTCAGTCCAAATATACCGATAATTACCCGAAATCTTTATCAGATACAATTTCTCTTAATATTTCTTAATCGGCTTTACATATGAATAATATTAACTTGGAATGATTCCTTTTGATCAGTCTAAAGTACCGACATGGGACCTTCCCAAGAGGTCACCCATCTTATGCTCTGAGCACGCTTAACCTTGCAGTTCAATCGAAATTCAATATCTTATACTGCATTTTTATTCCCAGAATCTATATCAGATGTTTCTCCATGATCTGTTTAATCCATATACAGGATAAAATAATTACTGATAAATTCTCCATGTAATTTTATTCGAATCAAATATCTGCTCATTCCTCTGATTGTTCGATCGGGAATAGATTTCCACATAAATCCATTACTGGAAATCTAATTTTACATATCAACTTCCTGTAA
This sequence comes from Hibiscus mutabilis, assembly GCA_019671005.1. NCBI lineage: Eukaryota > Viridiplantae > Streptophyta > Magnoliopsida > Malvales > Malvaceae > Hibiscus > Hibiscus mutabilis. Next base: position 30,835,262 of record CM033739.1, on the reverse strand, counting down.
CCTGTACTACTTATCTATGCAAATGGTAAAATTATCCATCAAGTGCCTATACTTTTTCCCATTTTTAGACTCTAGACACCAACTTTTGACTTGCTATCATTTTAGTCACTAAGTTAGCTTTTAAGCCCTTATCTTAATACTAAATGACCCTTAATCAACATAGCAAATTTTAGGGTATTACAGGGATAATCAAGGCGTAGCATCTTGAGCTGGTTTGAGGCTTGCCGGAATCAACATAAAGCAAATATGTTTAAAAATCGACTGTAGTTAAGGGTCCTTGAGGTATAGCAGTCGGCTACTCGGACTATGTTGTTATCACTTGGGTTGAGAGGTTGGTTTCCCTTGTTGATGTAAAGCTTGCGGTCAGCAAGGTTGTTAACTCATGCGAACGGCATGGTGTAGTTTTGATGATGGTCGGTCATTAAGGGAGATCTGTGTATCCTGTGTGTAAATTTAATAGTCAGTTAACTAAAGATTAGCGGTAGGCTAATCAAGGATAGTGTTCGACTATCTAGGGTCACTATAATTGCCAATATATGAAAGTTTTAATGTTGAACCTACTTTTAATGCTTTGGGATTTAAGCATGGTATATGATTTAATGCTTTGGGATTTAAGCATGGTATATGATTTAATGCTTTGGGATTTAAGCATGGCAAATTGTTTTAATGCTTTAGTCGTAAGCATGGGTTGAAAGCAAGTGCTTGACTTCTAAGGTTTTTAATTGCATCATTGTTTTATGAGCTTTCTCACTGAGCAAGTGTTCTTACGCTCTCTTTTCCCTAATGATGCAGAGCATTAAAGCTTGGAGGCAGCAAAGACAAGGACTAAGTGATCCAAGGACAAGACTATTTGAGTATGAACTCGGTTTTAGATTTCGATTAATAAGGCAATGTGTTCGCCATGGATTTTGGGTTATGTAATTCTGTTTTCCCTAGTTTTTGAGCATGTGTAATACTGTGATTTTGGAGTTCGAGTGATGTTGTTAAGCATAATGTGCATCGTTACCTATGGTTGATGTTATGTGGTTACCTATGTAAGCATCTAGATGGTTTTGCTTGGATGGCATGCTTTGATGTGCTTAACATGTTGAATTGAGTATTGAAGTGATGTTGGTATGATGCTTGTGCTGGTAAATGTTGGTTTGAGCCTTTTGGTATGTTTGGTGGAGTGTTTTAGGAAGCATGCCTCTAGAGTAATCCATATGGTAGCATAAGCTTGTTTTGTTGCTAAACCATGGTGCAAGTGTTGATATATGTATTGATGAATGTTTATATTCATGTATGCAAGTTGCTAGGATCTAAATGCATCTAGATTTGGGTGAAAAATAAGAGGAAAATAACATTACAGGCCTATGCGTACCAATAAGCAGGGGACCGTATCGGTACGGCTAGGCAAAATAGGGCATTCAATATCAGTACGGGCATTTGAGTACAGGTACAGATAAGAAAATTAAGCTTGGCATAGCAGTACTGGATAAGGTGTATCCGTACGGGAACTCGTTACTGGAAAATCACTTTTTGAGGAAAACCCGTGTACCGAAACACCAAGGGCTTGTATCGGTATGACTTTAGTAATTTGCAAGCTGACGTAGCGTACCGATACAGTACAATGTGTACTGGTACAAGTGGCTGCTCTGTATCGGTACAACTATGTTCATATCGGTACGGGTGGTAGTTTTTACAAGTAATGTCATGGATTCAAGTTTCTGGTCTCTTGCGTTTTGGTCCCTAAGTTTTGTGAATGTAAATGTATGAGCTTGGTTGATCATCTTGACCTGAAATTTGATATGTGGGCATGTAAATGTACTAATTGAGGATTGGTAACCTTAATTTCAATTTTGGTCCTATAATTTAAAGTATTTACATTTTAGTCTTCAAAGTGAATATGATGCAATTGGTTGTCATTCTGTGATTCGTTTCTTTTGAAAATTCACTGCTGCAAGTATGTACATGAAAGGTTAATAAATTGCATCTAGACAAGATAAAAAGGAAAAAAGTTGACCAACTTTTCGTAACCTTTCTCAGGTTTGCTTTGGAAAAACTAGTGTAGTTCTCTCAGTTCGGTCAGGCATCTAGGCCGCGTCGAAGGGGTTATATTTGTTGGTATCAGAGCCTGGTTACGAAAGGTTGAGATGTTGTTGTTTGATTGTATATCATTGTTTGTTATGCACGATGATTGTTTATATGTACGGTGTTTGATTTACATCATGTTGGGGTATGAATTGGGAACACATTGCCTATTACCGAGGTTTTAAAATGTTTTATAAGATGGTCTTGGATCCTTTGCCTTATGTTAGCCTGACTTTAATGTGCTTTGATACTTTTATTAGCATGGCTAGACATGAGACACGTTCAATGGCTGGTAATGCCAGAGTTGGGCAGAATAACGTTGAGGAAGAGAATCCCCCTAACATTTTACCTCCTCCTCCTCTGTTGGTCCATCATGTCGATGTTGGGGCTGATGGTGTACCCCAAGCTAATCATGTGCCAGTGTTTGGTGATTTGACTCCGTTAGTTTAGGCAATAACGGGAGCCTTTCAAGCAGCGATGGCTGGAGTGCATGCACAAGCATCGACACCTACTGTGGCAGTTAACCCAGGGTTACCTTTAGAGTGTCTCTATAGATTGGGAGGTGTTGAGTTCAAGGGTTTGAGCCCCAAAGCAGCCGAAGGATGGTTGGAGAGTACGATTCATATTCTGAATCAGATAGGCTGTAATGATGAGCGCAAGATGGGTTGTACTGTGGCATTGTTGCATGGTGATGCTTATCATTGGTGGGTGACCATAATTGCTAATGTTATGGAGGCGGATGCAACTTGGGAGTTCTTTCGAAGAGCTTTCAAGAAGAAGTATCTTGGTCCTCAATATTTGGATGCGAGGAAATGTGAGTTTATGGCTTTGGAATAGGGCGACATATCTGTGGCTGAATATGAGGTAAAATTTGTCCGTTTGAGTTAGTATGCCTCGGAGTTGGTTCTGGATGATCTTGAGAGGTACAACAGGTTTCGCTATGGGTTGGTGAATGATAGCAAAATGTACATGTTGGCTGCGGAATACATAGATTTTGATGTGCTTGTAAACTACGCTAACGATATTGAGTTGTCATTGAGGGTAACAGGACAAGGTTTGAGAATGAGCTTTAACAAGTTTGGGGCTGATTTTGGTAATTTTGGGAAGTAGAGTAGGAGGTTTCGTGATAAGAGACATAAGTTGGATTACAAGCGTGGTGGGGGTAGTGGCCATAGTAACCAAGGTATTCATATTATAGTTGAGTGTGAGCGTTGTGGTAGACGCCACACGGGTGAGTGTTGGGGAAATACCATGAGTTGGTGGATATGTAGATATCTGGGTCAAATAAAGCGTGACTATCCTCGTGCTGTGGGTGATGCACCAGTTCAGGCTACTGTACCTACTAGGGGTAGAGGCCGTGGCAAGGGTAGCTTTCAGAGGAGCGAGAATGGTTAAAGAGATGTGGCTCATGATGTTGCTGTACAATCGAAGAATAGTGGGCCAGTGCGGATCTATGCTCATCGTGAGGGGCGCAACGACACTGATGTGATCATCGGTACTTTCACCTTGCAATCTTTGTTGTTGTTTTCTTTGATTGATTCGGGGTCTACTTATTCATATATTTTAAGTGAGCATGCATCATTGCTGAATGTTGCTGTTGAGATCTTGGATGTTGGCATGTTGGTAACTAGTTCTTTTTGGGATCCGGTTACAACTAAAAGGTTGTATAGGTGTTGTCCGTTGACAGTGCAAGGTCATGAATTTACTGCGGATTTAATGAAGTTGCCATTTCATGGTTTTGATGTTATCTTAGGTATGGATTGGTTAGGCGAGCACAAGGCGGTGGTGGATTGTGAGTCTAAAAGGATTTCTCTGAAGTTGGCCGACGGTTATGAAGTTGTGGTGGTTGGCGAGAATGTGAAAGTTCTTGTCCAATGTTTTTTGGGCTACCCGAGCAGAGAAGATGATGTTTGATGGTTGCCAAGCTTATTTGGCTATTGTTATGAATCCGGAAGCCAAGGGTGTTCGGGAGCAGGACATTCGGGCTGTATGCGATTATCTGAAAGTCTTTCTTGAAGACATACCGGGTTTACCTCTGGATAGGGAGGTGGAATTTCTTATTGAGACGTACGAAGGTACAACTCTGGTGTCTATTGCTCCTTATCGGATGGCACCAAAGGAGTTAAAAGAGTTGAAATCACAGCTTCAGGAGTTGTTAGATCATGGGTTCATTTGACCAAGAGTTTCTCCTTGTGGTGCTCTAGTTCTCTTTGTGAAAAAGGAGGATGGATCGATACGTATGTGCATTGATTATCGCTAATTGAATAAGCTGACGGTGAAGAACAAGTATCCGTTACCGCAGATTGATGACTTCTTCGATCAGTTTCGCAGGTCAGCGGTGTTTTCGAAGATTGATTTAAGATCAGGGTATTTCCAGTTGAATGTTAAGGATGTGGATGTTCATAAGATCACGTTTCATATGAGGTATGAGCATTATGAATTCTTGACAATGTCGTCTGCTTTGACGAATACCCAGGGGCTTTCATGGAAATGATGAATAGGGTGTTCTATGAGTACCTTGATCTGTTTGTGGTGGTTTTTATCGATGATATACTCGTGTACTATCGTACTGAGGAGGAGCATGATCGGTATTTGTGGATCGTGTTACAAGTGCTGAAGGATAATCAGTTATTTTCCAAGTTGGGCAAGTGCGAGTTTTGCCTCCAGGAGGTGATGTTTCTTGGACATGTGATATCCGCGGAGGGTATTCGTGTTGATCCATAGAAAATTAAGGCTATTCTCAATTGGAAACAACCTAAGACCGTATCAAAAGTGCGTAGCTTTCTTGGGTTGGCATGTTATTATCGTCGTTTTGTGGAGGGGTTTTCTAGCATTGCAGCCCCGTTGACGAAGTTGCTGCAGAAGAATATTCTTTTTGTGTGGACGGAGAAGTAATAACATGGTTTTGAGAAGTTAAAGGAGGTTTTGACACCTGCTTTTGTGTTGATTCAACCAAAACCTGGGAATGAGTTTGTGGTTTATAGTGATGCATCGTATGTTGGCTTGGGTTGTATGTTGATGCAGGACGGAAAGGTTGTGGCCTATGTGTCGAGGTAGCTGAAGGTTCATGAGCGCAATTATCCAGCTTATGATTTGGAGCTTGCGGCTGTGGTGTTTGCCTTGAAGATTTGGCAACACTACCTATGTGGTGAGAAGTGTGTAGTTTTTACAGACCATAAGAGTTTGCAATATTTGATGTCTCAAAAGAATTTGAACATTAGGCAACGAAGGTGGTTGGAGTTGCTAAAGGATTACGACTTGACAATTGAGTATCATCTTGGAAAGGCCAATGTTGTTGCAGATGCGTTGATTCGTAATGTAGCGGTGGAGCTTAGGGCAATGTTTGCGAGGTTGAGTATGACGCGAGAAGGTGGATTATTGGCTAAATTGCAAGTTAAGCCTATGTTGTCGTAGATGATTAAGGCCAAGCAACCGTTTGATGATTCTTTGGTTCCTCATATTAAGGACATAGCGAATGGTAGTCGGATGGATTTTCATTTCGATGATGATGGTGTTCTGTGTTTTAAGGGCCGGATAATGGTGCCAAAAGTCCCAGAGCTCAGGCATACTATTTTGGTGGAGGCTGTTGCGCGTAATAAGTGCTACGCAAATGTGCAAGTATACACGTCGCAAGTTATAGTATAAAAGATATCGTCTCCACAGGGATTGGTGCTACTTCAAGAATCTAGTCTCTTGCACTGTAAAAAGTAAAAACACAAATAAAGGATTATAGGAGTTTAACTAATGACTAATCTAGAAAGCAATAAAATAAAAGAAAAGATGAATTCAAATGAGAGAGAGATAGGCCAGGTTATCGTGAGTTGAGGTGTGATAGCCGATTGGATTGTTTTGGTAAAAGAGTGCAGGGGCAACTCAGTTGCCGTGGCAACTTGCACAACGGGGTTGCCTTGGCAACTAATCGATGGTTGCCTGGGCAACTACTTGGCCGTCTGGGCAGCAACCTTCAAGGTTCGGTAGAGCGTTCTTCAATGGTTTCTTCTTATCCCTAAGTCGAAACTCTAGCTACTTGTGCATGCCTTGATAATACATCCCCGTGTGAATCAAGGTTGAACAACAACCAATCTTGCGCTCCTCTTAGCCGTTGAAATCCTTAACTTATTCCTAAGCCGGATTAATCTTCACCATCAATAGATTGAATAAAGATCATATTCATTCGTTTCTTGAATCTAACTCTCCCGATATTAGATAAATAGATAAAATCACGAGATCATCTCCCAATTCACTCTCAAACAAGAATAAGAACCAAGAATGAATAAACCTTGAAATAGAAAAGTGCAAACTCTTATTACCTAAACAAAAACCAATAGTTTCTCACAACCACAAAACACAATAACCATAGCCAAGTAAATTTAGTTCATGGCTAGGTTCCAAAGAAACACAAGATAAATAATCCCTAGCATGAACCCAATCGAACAAGAAGAAAAGATGAAGCTTGTCAAAAATCCCTTGCCCTAGATGCTTGTCGAAAATTCCCCTTGCTTTCTCCCTTGGACTTGTCGAAATTTCCCCTAATGCTCTCTCCATGGATGGTTGAAATCTCCTTGCTATTTATAGGGCTAGGCCAAAGTCCTTCTTTGAGGAGGAGTTTGAGTTGGAATTAAATTATCTTTAAAGAATATAATTCTTTATTATAATTGTATTCCTACTAGAACTTCTCCTATCTTCTTGGAATTTAATTCTTCTTTAATCTCTGCATGGAAATCAAATTCCTTTGGGTTTGGGCTTTGCTCCACGTCATCTTGGGCTTGTATAGTCATTAATTTCGACATCCCTATTGCATTTTCTCTTTGTCGACAATTGCCATGGCAACTGCTCTCGTCTCTCCTTCATGCATTGCCCCGGCAACTAGCTCGGCATATCCTTCATGCATTGCCACGCAACTAGCTCGGCATTGATTTGGCAAGTGATCCTGCACATACTCACACAAAGCACACCAAAGCAGCATCTTTTCCACAAAAACTACCAAGTTATGTAATCAAGCTCAACGATGGAAGGAAACATGGATTAATGCATGAATGGCTAACTATGCAACTAATATGAGCCTAAGTCTAACAATAATATGAGTAAAAAGGGTAAGAAAAATAGTACTTTTGAACACTTATCACACCCCCAAACTCGAACTATTGCTTGTCCTCAAGCAATGCAAACTCATAATTACCTGCCAAGACTTCAATTTTCACAAACTTATCTTTGAACTTGATTTCAATTCTCTGAACCGGGGCACAAAGTATGATTGGCTTTTTATTTTTCGGAAAACTGAGGAGTTACTCGGAATCAAACTATAATGCTTGTGAGTGTGTGCGGAGTTGTGTGCATGTTGATTTTTCGGATCCTATGCAAACAATAGGTTTTCAAATTACTTTATTGGGTTCTTTTTAACAAGTTTTAACTAGAGCCAGTTTTGGGCACCTCTAGTGTTTTGTTTTTAGTTTTATTAAGTTAATTTAATCGACTAGAGCCGGTTTCGGGCACCTCTAGTTAAAATTTTTTTTAACACATTCTAGAGCCAGTTTCGGGCACCCCTAGTGATCAATTTTTTTAGCACATGCTAGAGCCAATTTCGGGCACCTCTAGCATTCATCCAATTTTTATTCTAATCCCCCAATTTGTTAATTATCAACCTAAGTTCACTAGAATTCCTTAAATCAATCAAACCACAACAGTGTTTCATCAAAATTAGCATCATAGTAAAATTCTAAGTTTTTCCATGGTTATCCTAAAATAAAAATTCTATCAATTAAGTGCATTGGCAAAGTCATCATCGAATATTCATCAAATCTAAGCAATTCTTGTTCCAATTAAAGGCATGGCAAGCAATTTATGTATCCTAAATGTAATACTTAAGATGAATGTAACTAAACATGGTAACTACTAATAACAATCCCCCCCAAACTCGAGTGAGGCATTGTCCTCAATGCATGCATAAAAATAACGAAAAATAAAAATAATAATAAAATAAAATAAATGCATACGAGGACTTACTCTGAGAGTTCGTCATCGTAGATGATTAGTTTCCTTCTAGTCGGTGTCTTGATTCTCTTGCTTGAACGCGATGGTTGTTTTCTTGTTGCCGGTGGTGGAATCGATCCTCGTACGGGATTGTCCTCATCGTCCTCTTCATCAATGTCAATGGCTTTTCGCTTGGAGGATTCAATTGGTGCGGTCTTTATTGGTTCAATGGAGGACTCGTCCGAATCTGAAAAATCAGAAAATGATTCCGTAGGAGTTGATTCGGGCATAGGTGCTTTACCTTTGGCTTTTTCAGTGGTTGTCGGGATGTCTTTAGCTTTGGTTGCCGTGGCATGTTCAGGGTTGATTGCCGTGGCGTCAGCTGTTGAGGTTGCCTTGGCGTCTGCTTCATTGGTTGCTGGGGCAAGGATCTCGGCGGGAAAGATTGGGAACGGCACGTGATTGTCCGGGTACTTCTCTAGGATGACTTGGGTGATGGCATTGTTGTGCTCCTTCATGTACCGCGTGAACATTAGTTGCCGGTCTTCAATTTGCCTTAGGTGGCTTGCCAATGGGTGCAAAAGTGCTTAAAGTGTCCCGGGGTTGCTGGCCGAGTTGCCCTGACGTTAGGTGCTTGGGCATTAGAGATTGCCGCGGAGGCAGGAGTTATCGTGGCAATTGGAGGCCTTGAAGAATCTCTCGGTGCCTTTCCCATTAGCTTTCGGATTAGTGCTTGATTCCAACCAGACTTGGGTAGGGCCTTTTCATCGGTGGACTCACTCGGGACATGCATCTCCTTGCAAAGGTTAGAAATTATGCAAGGGAAGAAAAGAGAACCCTTATCTTTTGAGCTGCATACAAAAATCTCATCACAAATAATTTTCCAATGTTAATGATGCGATTATGCAAAATAGAATGTATGAACAAAAGACGTGGTATATCAACGGTAGTATTGTGTGTGGTGGGCATTAAAGAAGTTTTAACAAACTTATTCCATAGTTTTGCCTCGGGTTTAAGCCGAAAGCGATTTACCGTGCCCTTGTATTTACCGTCGTTCCAATGAGTTCCCGGTTGAGTGAGTTCTTGAAGCACCTTGTCGAGTTGCTTGGGATTGATTTGGTCAACGAAGGCTTGATGCTCGTCCTTCTCAATGTAAAGTCCGTAAAAGGTGTTGATGCTTTCGGGACTTATAAGTATGGCCTTGTCACGAACAAAAACATAAGGATTATCCGGGTTAGGTGAGTGAGCATAGAATTCTCTTACCCATGAGATGTTACCCGGTTCCGGTTGATGGCAAAAGATTTGCCACTTTTGATGTGCAATCCTCTCGAAGATGAATGGTTCAAGGCCAAAATCTTGATGAGAGTTGGAGTATTCAAAGCCTTGTTCTTCATGAATCTTCCGGCTTTCAAACTTGGATTGAAATCTTTCTTGAACCACCGGTGTAGCAAACTTCTTGTATCTTGGTTCTTTGGAGGAACTTGGATGAACTAAAAGTTTAATCTTGGATGCCATGGATGATCTTGGTTGTGAGTAAAAACAAAGAAAATAAAAGAAACTACAAAGTTGCAAGATAGAAAGTAGGAATAGGTTAAGGGTGATGGGTTTTATAGAAAAGATAGGTGGGTGGGATTAGGGGAAAACGAAAAAGGGTTTAGGGTTTTGTAGAAGTTGTCGACAAGGGGGTTTTGGTTAGGATGAATTGGAGGCTTTATATAAGCCTTAGATTCAGCCCATTAGTTTCCTTGTTGAAGATGTTTTCCTACTTGGTTTAGAATTCCTTCTTTATCTTGAACTTCTTTTCCTACAATTCAAAGACAAATCAAATAAGGATTAAAATTAAAGATAAACTAATAAAGAAAATAAATAAAGTTGTGTAATAGGATTCTTAAACTTGAATAAAAAAAATCTATCCTAAAACTACTAATAATCGGAAAAATAAAAAAATCGAAAAAATAAAATAACTAATTAATTGAAAAATAAAAAAAAATAAAAATAAAAATATCAAAAGGGAGAGCATGCTCATGCATCTCCTAAGTTGACCACTTCCTTGTTACGTTCCACATGGGCACCATTGTAGTGCTTCAATCTTTGTCCATTAACTTTGAATTCATGGTTGTCAGAGATGGACTTGATTATCACAGCACCATGGGAGAATGGTTTGACGACTTCGAATGGTCCCGACCATCTTGATTTCAGCTTTCCCGGGAAAAGTTTTAGCCGAGAATTGAATAGGAGAACTAGTTGCCCTGGCGTGAATTGCCGTGGCAATAGTTTCTTGTCGTGCCGTCGCTTTGTTTTCTCCTTGTAGATTCGTGCATTGTTAAAGGCGAGTGCACGGAATTCTTCTATCTCATTGAGGTCCATTAAACGCTTTTGTCCGGCACTTTCCCAATCCATATTCACGGTCTTGATTGCCCAGTACGCCTTGTGCTCGATTTCCACCGGTAGATGACATGTTTTACCATAGACAAGTCGGAAGGGGGACATACCTAAGGGTGTTTTGAATGCAGTGCGATATGCCCAAAGTGCGTCATCTAGTCTTAATGACCAATCCTTCCTTGAGGGATTTGCAACTTTCTCGAGTATACCCTTCAATTCCCGGTTGGAAATTTCTGCTTGCCCGTTGGTTTGTGGGTGATATGCCGTGGCGATCTTGTGTGATATGCCGAAGCGTTGCAACATCTTGGCAATTAGTCTATTGTCAAAATGCTTGCCTTCGTCGCTGATAATTGCTCTCGGCATCCCAAACCGTGTAAATATGTTTTTCTGCAGGAATCGTTGCACGGTCTTGGAATCGTTGTTGGGAACTGCAGCTGCCTCTACCCATTTAGACACATAGTCGACGGCAAGTAAGATGTAGAGGTTGCTGAATAAAGATGGGAAAGGTCCCATAAAGTCGATCCGCCATACATCGAACAGTTCCACCTCGATGATGTTCTGGAGTGGCATCTCATGTCGTCTAGAGATATTGCCCGTCCTCTGGCAACGATCACATTGATTGTAAAAGTCTTGGGCATCTTTGTACAATGTTGGCCAATACAACCTGGATTGTAACTTTGGCCGCGGTACGAGTTCCTCCAAAATGTCCTCCATAGGGTGAAGAATGGCATTGCCAGAGTACATTCTGTTGCTCTTCTTCAGGGACACATCGGCGTATAACCTGATCTGCACATTGTTTAAACAAAAGAGGCTCGTCCCAAAAGTAATGCTTAGCATCATGGTGGAACCGCTTCATCCCTTGGTGAGTAATGCCATAAGGAAAAATACCACAAACAAGGAAGTTAACTAAATCCGCGTACCAGGGTATTGCCGAGGCATGTGCTGTCGTGGTGACTGCTCCCAAAATTGCTGAGGCGTGGCGTCAAAGGCTGCTGCGGCATCGAGAGTTACCGAGGCGTGTGCATCCATGGTTGCCGAGGCGTCGTGGGTTGCCGAGGCGTCTAGGGTTGCCGAGGTGTCTAGGGTTGCCGAGGCGTCGAGGGTTGCCGAGGCAACTAAAATTTGTTCATCCGGGAATGCATCACATATCTCTAGATCCGCGTCCTCATCCCTATTGCGTTCCAAACGTGATAAGTGATCGGCCACTTGATTTTCTGTTCCTTTCCTGTCCTTAATTTCAATATCAAATTCTTGTAAAAGTAATATCCAACGAATCAAACGAGGTTTAGCATCCTTTTTAGCAAATAAGTATTTGATTGCCGAATGGTCCGTATGAACAATTACTTTTGTACCAATTAAATAGGATTGGAACTTGTCAAATGCGAAAACTACAGCTAGTAACTCTTTCTCCGTTGTTGTGTAATTCACTTGAGCACCATTAAGAGTTTTACTAGCGTAGTATATCATATGGAAGGTCTTACCTGTGCGTTGGCCTAGGACTGCTCCTACCGCGAAATCACTTGCATCACACATGAGCTCAAAAGGTAGTGTCCAATCTGGTGGAACGACAATGGGTGCTGAGGCAAGCTTTTTCTTTAGGGTTTCGAACGCTTGAGTGCAAGAATCATCAAAATCGAAGACTTTATCCTGCTCAAGCAGATTACACAAGGGTTTAGTGATTTTAGAAAAATTATGAATGAACCTCCTGTAAAAACCTGCATGTCCGAGAAAACTTCGAATTCCTTTAACCGAATTTGGTGGGGGTAATCTATCGATCACGTCCACCTTGGCTTTGTCTACTTCAATTCCCTTGGATGAAATCTTGTGGCCGAGCACAGTTCCTTCATCTACCATAAAGTGGCATTTCTCCCAATTGAGGACTAAATCCGTTTCTTCGCATCTTGCCAACACCCTCTCTAAATTGCCGAGGCAGCCGTCGAAGTCATTACCAAAAACCGAAAAATCATCCATGAAGATCTCAAGGAAGTCTTCGACCATGTCTGAAAAGAGTGCCATCATGCATCTTTGGAAAGTTGTCGGGGCGTTACACAATCCGAACGGCATCCTTTGGAAGGCATAAGTACCGTATGGGCATGTGAAGGTTGTCTTTTCTTGATCTTTTGGTGCTATGGCAATCTGATTGTAACCTGAATAACCATCAAGAAAACAATAAAAGGGTTTACCTGCAAGACGGTGAAGCATTTGATCAATAAAGGGTAATGGGAAGTGATCTTTCCTAGTGGCTTTGTTGAGCTTTCGATAGTCCATACAAACCCTCCAACCGGTCACAGTCCTGGTTGGGATAAGTTCATTATTTTCATTGCTTACCACTGTTATACCTCCCTTTTTCGGTACACATTGTACCGGACTTACCCACGTACTATCAGAGATAGGGTATATAATGCCGGCGTCAAGCCACTTGATGATTTCTTTCATTACAACCCCTTTCATGGCATGATTCAGTCTCCTCTGGGCCTCAATTGAAGGTTTGTGATCATCTTCCAACAAAATCTTGTGCATGCATACTGCCGGGCTAATTCCCTTCAAGTCGGCAATTGTCCACCCTATTGCCTTTTTGTGTAGCTTCAACATCTTGATCAGCTTCTTTTCCTACTCATGTTGTAACTTAGAAGAAATAATTACAGGCAATGTATTATCGGTCCCTAAGTATACATATTTTAGTTGCTCTGGCAATTGTTTCAACTCAAGAATTGGTGGATGTTCAATAGAGGGTTTTTCGAGCTTACCTTCCTTACCTGAGTAGTCCAGTGGTTCAAAGTATGTACCTGGTCGATTGACTAGCCAATTTGCCTCTTCTGGTTGTTCCTCATTGACCGGTTCATCATACTCCTCATGTTCCTCTTGGTCGGCAATGTAGTTGTCGAGGCAACTAAATTCCTCATCGAAGTTAAACTCTGTCGTGGTATGAAGAAGTTGGCATTCTTCTGGATCATCGGCATGCCTTAGTGTTTGGAACACATTTAGTTTAACTTGCTGGTCATTCACCCTCATTGTGAGTTCTCCCTTTTCAACATCAATCAAGGTTCTCCCTGTTTCTAGGAATGGACTCCCGAGAATGATAGGTGCATGCTCATCTGCTTCACAATCCAAAACAATAAAGTCAGCGGGAAAAATAAATTTATCAACTTTTACCAGTATGTCCTCGATTTTTCCCTCTGGATGCACATAGGATCTGTCAGCTAGCTGCAGCATGACTGTTGTAGGTCTTGCCTTCCCGATTCCTAGTTTCTGGAAAACCGATTTAGGCATCAAGTTTATGCTAGCCCCAAGGTCGCATAATGCTTTCCTGACATAGTGATTTCCAATAGAACAGGGTATTGTGAAACCTTCGGGATCCTTCAACTTGGGTGGCATACGATTGTGCAACATTGCCATGCATCCCTCTGTTGCGGCAACTGTTTCAAACTCTCCTAGCCTTGTTCTTTTGGACACAATGTCTTTAAGAAACTTGGCATAGTTTGGCATTTGTTCAATTGCTTCCACCAATGGCAAGTTGATGTGGACTTGCTTTAGGATATCAAGAAACTTCTTGAATTGGTATTCTTGCTTTTGTCGCTTCAACCTTTGTGGGAATGGTGGTGGAAGTCGGATATCTTCGATCCTTTCATTGGTTTGAAACCTGATTGACGGCATTGCCGGGACATCTGGAGTTGCTGAGGCATTATTAACTGGGGTTGCCGAGGCATGCTTATCGCAAGTTGCCGAGGCGTCTTTATTGCCGGTTGCCGCGGCAATTCCTGGTTCAGCATCTGAAGCTTTGCCGCTAGGTTCGTCCTGATCTTTTTGTGGAGTTTTGTTTGACGAGCGGGTTTGAACCTCTCTAAGTTGTTGGCCACTTCTAGTGGTGATCGCCTTACATTGCTCATGGCCAGTTCCTCTTGCGACTTCAGTATCGCTAGGTAAACCTCCTTGTGGTCTAGTATTCAGATTTTGAGCAAACTGTCCGACTTGATTTTCCAATGATTTGATTGTCGCCTCTTGGTTTTGCAATCTCTTCTCGGTCCTATTAATAAAAGCATCAGTTCCTTTTATGAAATTACTATTCTCAGCCATATAAGATTCAGTTTTCATCATAAAAGCATTTAGAGAATTTTCCAAAGAACTAGATGTTGTCGGTTGTTGCTGCGGCATCTGTTGCTGTGGCATATTCTGCTGGAATCCCGATGCTTGTGCATTCTGATTGTTCTGGTTTAGAGCATTGTTGTGATTACTCCATGAAAAATTCAGGTGCTTCTTCCAAGCTGGATTATATGTATTGGACATCACATTGTTGTTCCGATTGTAATTCCCCACATAGAAGCTGGATTCCGGATTCTGCATACATTCAGAAGAATTATGGTTATCACCACATAACTCACAAAAAGAATCCATTACCTTGACTTCATGTGTGTTGTTTGGTTTTTGCATGTTCTGGACCATCTTGGTCAAAGTGGCCAATTGTGCCGAAATTGAATCTGATGATCCTAGTTCATGTATTGTGGCTTGGCGTCTAACTCCTCCTCTTCTAGTAGATGGGAATTGATAATCATTCTTGGCCAGCCTGTTTAAAATTTGCATCGCTTCCTCCGGTGACTTATCTAAGAGTATGCCGTTTGCCGAGGCATCTAGCATCATCCTTGTTGGTGTATTCACGGCATTGTAAAACATTGTTACTTGAGTCCACACCGGGAATATGTGTAGGGGGCATTTGTGTAGAAGTTCTCTATATCGCTCCCAAGCCTCGTACATAGATTCATCATCTGCCTGTCGAAAAGAAGTAATGTCATTACGAAGCTTCTCAGTCAAATTTGTAGGATTAAATCTAGCAAGGAAATCACGACAAAGATCAGTCCAAGATGCTATGGATCCTGCAGGAATGCTATTCAACCATGCTTTCGCCCTATCCCGCAGTGAATAGGGGAATAATCTTAATCGTAATACATCAGGGGTGACTCCGTGTATCTTGAACGAGTTGCAAATCTCGAGGAAAGATTTCAGATGTTGCCGTGCATCTTCAGTCGCTGAGCCGCCAAATTGACCTATTGTGTTGATCATATTAAACATTACTGGTTTTAACACAAAGTGGTCGGCTTCAATTTCAGGTGCGACAACTCCTGGATTAAGTCTATCAAGATCTTCTTCAAGATAGTCACGAATAGTTCTGTTTCGTGCAAGAATCACTCCCCCTCCTTCTCGAACATCTTGATTCATATTGTCGTCTTGATTTGCCATTGCTTCTCTTATCCTTCGTCTAAGTCTTTGTAAGGTTCGTTCGATTTCTGGATCAAAGGGATATTCTGGTGAATTCGGTCTCGCCCTGGTCATATACCAATGCAAAACCAAAGTTTGTTAGCCCTTTGAATTTTAAATAAGAAAAGTGAAAAGAAAGTGCAAGAAAATAAAAACAAAGTCGCTATTGCCAATCCCCGGCAACGGTGCCAAAAACTTGTTGCACGTAATAAGTGCTACGAAAATGTGCAAGTATACACGTCGCAAGTTATAGTATAAAAGATATCGTCTCCACAGGGATTGGTGCTACTTCAAGAATCTAGTCTCTTGCACTGTAAAAAGTAAAAACACAAATAAAGGATTATAGGAGTTTAACTAATGACTAATCTAGAAAGCAATAAAGTAAAAGAAAAGATGAATTCAAATGAGAGAGAGATAGGCCAGGTTATCGTGAGTTGAGGTGTGATAGCCGATTGGATTGTTTTGGTAAAAGAGTGCAGGGGCAACTCAGTTGCCGTGGCAACTTGCACAACGGGGTTGCCTTGGCAACTAATCGATGGTTGCCTGGGCAACTACTTGGCCGTCTGGGCAGCAACCTTCAAGGTTCGGTAGAGCGTTCTTCAATGGTTTCTTCTTATCCCTAAGTCGAAACTCTAGCTACTTGTTCATGCCTTGATAATACATCCCTGCGTGAATCAAGGTTGAACAACAACCAATCTTGCGCTCCTCTTAGCTGTTGAAATCCTTAACTTATTCCTAAGCCGGATTAATCTTCACCATCAATAGATTGAATAAAGATCATATTCATTCGTTTCTTGAATCTAACTCTCCCGATATTAGATAAATAGATGAAATCACGAGATCCTCTCCCAATTCACTCGCAAACAAGAATAAGAACCAAGAATGAATAAACCTTGAAATAGAAAAGTGCAAACTCTTATTACCTAAACAAAAACCAATAGTTTCTCACAACCACAAAACACAATAACCATAGCCAAGTAAATTTAGTTCATGGCTAGGTTCCAAAGAAACACAAGATAAATAATCCCTAGCATGAACCCAATCGAACAAGGAAGAAAAGATGAAGCTTGTCAAAAATCCCTTGCCCTAGATGCTTGTCGAAAATTCCCCTTGCTTTCTCCCTTGGACTTGTCGAAATTTCCCCTAATGCTCTCTCCATGGATGGTCGAAATCTCCTTGCTATTTATAGGGCTAGGCCAAAGTCCTTCTTTGAGGAGGAGTTTGAGTTGGAATTAAATTATCTTTAAAGAATATAATTCTTTATTATAATTGTATTCCTACTAGAACTTCTCCTATCTTCTTGGAATTTAATTCTTCTTTAATCTCTGCATGGAAATCAAATTCCTTTGGGTTTGGGCTTTGCTCCACGTCATCTTGGGCTTGTATAGTCATTAATTTCGACATCCCTATTGCATTTTCTCTTTGTCGACAATTGCCATGGCAACTGGCTCGGCGTCTCCTTCATGCATTGCCCTGGCAACTAGCTCGGCATATGCTTCATGCATTGCCCTGGTAACTAGCTCGGCATTGCTTTGGCAAGTGATCCTGCACATACACACACAAAGCACACCAAAGCAGCATCTTTTCCACAAAAACTACCAAGTTATGTAATCAAGCTCAACGATGGAAGGAAACATAGATTAATGCATGAATGGCTAACTATGCAACTAATATGAGCCTAAGTCTAACAATAATATGAGTAAAAAGGGTAAGAAAAATAGTACTTTTGAACACTTATCAGAGGCACATTCTAGTCCTTTTGCTATGTATCTGGGTAGTACCAAGATGTATCATGATTTGAAGGAAAGGTACTATTGGGTTGGTTTGAAAAAGAATATGGCAGAGTTTGTGTCCAAGTGTATGGTGTGTCAGCGGGTTAAAGCTAAATATCAGTTTCCATTTGGGTTGTTCCAACCGTTGAGAATTCCAGAATAGAAATGGGAGAGTTGAATATCATTATGGACTTCGTGACAGGGTTGCCGTTGACGTCGGCTAAAAAGGATTCAGTTTGGGTGATTGTTGATCGGTTTACATAGTGTGCACATTTTCTACCAGTGCATACAACGTACACCTTGGGCAAGCTGGCGGATTTGTATATAGTTGAGATTGTGCGTCTACACGGGGTACCAAAGTCTACTGTTTTGGATAGATATCTGAGGTTTACGGCAAGGTTCTGGTGATGTTTACATCAGGCTTTGGGTTCGAGGTTGAATTTCAATACCGCATATCATCCTCAGACAAATAGACAATCTGAGCGCGTAATCCAGATCTTGGAGGATATGTTTAGGTGTTGTATTATTGAGTTCCAAGGAACCTGGGAGAAGCATTTACCTTTGGTTGAATTTCCTTATAACAACAGCTATCAAGCGAGTATTCAGATGGCACTGTATGAGGCATTGTATGGCCAGATGTGTTGTACGTCCTTGTGTTGGGCCGAGGTAGGGAAAAACATGTTTCCTTGCCACATGTGTTGAAGGACACAAATGAAAAGGTAAACATTGTGTGTGATCGCTTGAAAGCGGCTGTGGATCGGCAGAAATCTTATGCGAATTTGAAGTGTAGGGAAATTGAATATGCAGTTGGTGATTACGTGTTCTTGAAAGTGTCACCGTGGAAAAAGGCGATGCGGTTCGGACGTAAGGTTAAACTTAGTCCGAGGTTTATTGGACCATATGAGTCATGAAGCGTGTTGGTCCTGTCGCTTAACGGTTGAGGTTGCCTCCCGAGCTTGAGAAAATGCATGATGTGTTCCATGTATCCATGCTACGGAGGTATCAGATGAATCCTTCGCATGTTATGCCGTGGAGCATATTGAGTTGAGACCGGATTTATCCTTTGATGAGGAACTGGTGGAAATCCTTGATTCTAGTAGTAAGGTTATTCGTGGCAAAACAATAGAACTGGTTAAAGTCTTGTGGTGATATCGAGGTAAATTTCGAAGACGAAATTTCTTAAGTGGGGGAGAGTTGTAACGCCTCAATTTTGGGCCTAGCAGTTTTAAGGCTAGTTAGACGGTCCGGTGGACCGGTTAGAGATTCGAGTCGAATTCAGGAGCAAATATTTTTTTGAAAGATAAAAATATGGGAAAATGTTTAAAAAATATATTTTAATATATTAAAAATATTGGTGAAATCAATTTTGGAAAATGAGCTTTGGAAGGGTGACATTTTGGCTAGTGACCAAAATGCAACTTTTGGAAACTATTTTTAAAGGTGACTGTTTTGTAAAGAGTCAAAACTTTTAATCTTTAATGAGCTATTTTACCATTTGGTCTAATCTGAGTTTTCTTTTAATTAGATTATTTTTAAAATAGTTTTAATTAAGGGAATTAAAAAAGGATTTAGTTAAAAGGTAGTTATTTTTCCAAATCGCAATTTGACGTAACTTTCTTCCTCTCATAGTTTCTCTCAAAATACTCTTAGCCAAACACTCTTTTTCTTATTAGAGATTCAAGGTAATGATCTCCTTTCTTAATTCATTGATTTGCTAAATGGTTCTTTAACTTGTTTTCCAAAAATCTTATTGAATCTTATTGTTTTTCAAGAGGAAAACATCCAATTAAGGGGAAACTCTCTCATTGGAGGTAAGTTTCGTTCTTCTCCTCTAATGACAGGTTCTTTACTGAAATTCTCAAGTTCTTGACTCTTTATATATGTTTTCTAATGGGTTTCAATTAATTAATTATGGAATTTTACTTAATTGAGGTTTAATTGATGGAATCTTGTGATTTTCGAGTTGAATATGTTTTTCCAGTGTTGTGGATTGATTTCAATCTTATTTTGGATGTATAATAATGTGGATAAGTTGTTTTTAACAATGGAATCCCGAAATTGGTTGAATCTCTAATTATCTAGGTTGTTAGTTAAAGGTTTTTGGTTATTTTTGGAGTGTAATCTTTGCTGGAAGTAAAAGGATGTTGTAAAAGGGTTTTTAGATGTTATTTGATGAAGTTTGATGCATTGAATCATTATATTATGGCTAGGCTAAGTTTGAGAAGTGTTTGAGGTTGATTTCGGTAAGTTTCAGATGAGTTTTGAGTGGGCATCTTGAGAGCTGCAGGATTTTGGTTTGAAATAGAGAGTTGGATGCATTTTAATGCATGTTTCCTCTGGTTTGTGTTGCCAAAACAAGGGATAATCAAGTCGTAGCATCTTGAGGTGGTTTGAGGCTTACTGGGAGCTTGTTTCGCGTTAGCAAGCAAGGCTATGTGAAATTGGTGAGTGGAAACGGTCTTAAAAGTCTTTCAAAGGTTTGAAAGTGGTTTTGGAAGTTTAGGTTAAGTTTGAAACACTTACCTAAACTTAGAAGTAAGTTTCCCTCCTTTGCTCTTTAATATCGGTTCGGATATGAGCATGTGTGATTCATGTTTTGGTTGTAAACATAGTTCGTTTTACCTACTGTAAATGCATGCTTTTTAAGTACATATGCAATGGCTTAAAAGTATATTAAATGCTAGTGAGTATTGGTTTTTATTTTGGTCAGGAATGTGGTATTGCTATGGCAATGTGGATTGCATATGTTGGGATTTTGTGTAGTGCATTGTAAAACAGTGAGTAAATGGTTTTGTAAATGATATATTGGTTACGTGACAAGGTGAGAAAACATTCGGATATAGTTGGCATGCCATAGGATAAATTGCACTATAATATGTTTAAAAATTGATCGTGGTTAAGGGTCCTTGAGGTATAGCGGTCGGCTACTCGGACTATGTTGTTATCACTTGGGTTGAGCGATCGGTTCCCCTTGTTGATGTAAAGCTTGTGGTCAGTAAGGTTATTAACTCATACGGTCGGCATGGTGTAGTCTTGACGATGGTCGGTCATTAAAGGAGATCTGTGTATCCGATGTGTAAAGTTAACGGTCGGTTAGCTAAAGATTAGCGGTCGGCTAATCAAGGATAGTGGTCGACTATCCTGTGTCACTATAATTGCCAATGTATGAAAGTTCTAATGTTGAACCTATTTTTAATGCTTTGGGATTTAAGCATGGTATATGATTTAATGCTTTAGGATTTAAGCTTGGTATATGATTTAATGTTTTGGGATTTACTCATGGCAAATTGTTTTAATGTTTTAGTCGTAATCATGGGTTGAAAGCAAGTGCTTGACTTTCAAGGTTTTTAATTGTGTCATTGTTTTATGAGCTTCCTCACTAAGCAAGTGTGCTTACGCTCTCTTTTCCCTAATGATGCAGAGCATTAAGGCTTGGAGGCAGGAAAAGCAATGACTAAGTGATCCAAGGACAAAACTATTTGAGTATGAACTCGGTTTTATTTTCCGGTTAATAAGGCAATGTGTTCGCCATGGATTTTGGGTTATGTAATTATGTTTTCCCTAGTTTTTGAGCATGTGTAATGCTGTGATTTTGGAGTTCGAATGATGTTGTTAAGCATAATGTGCATCGTTACCTATGGTTGATGTTATGTGGTTACCTATGTAATCATCTAGATGGTTTTGCTTGGATGGCATGCTTTGATGTGCTTAGCATGTTGAATTGGGTATTGAAGTGATGTTGTTATGATGCTTGTGCTGGTAAATGTTGGTTTGAGCCTTTTGGTATGTTTGATGGAGTGTTTTAGGAAGCATGGCTCTAGAGTAATCCATATGGTAGCATAAGCTTGTTTGGTTGCTAAACCATGGTGCAAGTGTTGATATATGTATTGATGAATGTTTATATTCATGTATGGAAGTTGCTAGGATCTAAATGCATCTAGATTTGGGTGAAAAATCAGAGGAAAATGATATTACAAGCCTATGCGTACCAATACGCAGGGGACCATATCGGTACAGCTAGGCAAAATAGGGCATTCAGTATCGGTACGTACATTTGAGTACCGGTACAGATAAGAAAATTAAGCTTGGCGTACCGGTACGGGATAAGGTGTATCAGTACGGGAACTCGTTATTGGAAAATCACTTTTTGAGGAAAACCCGTGTACCGGAACACCAAGGGCTCATATCGGTACAGCTTTAGTAATTTGCAAGCTGACATGACGTACTGATATGGTACAGTGTGTACCGGTACAGGTGGCTGCTCCATATCGGTACGACTGTGTTCGTATCGGTACGAGTGGCAATTTTTACAAGTAATGTCATGGATTCAAGTTTGTGGTCTCTTGCGTTTTGGTCCCTAAGTTTTGCAAATGTAAATGTATGATATGTAGGCATGTAAATGGACTAATTGAGGATTGGTAACCTTAATTTCAATTTTGGTCCTATAATTTAAAGTATTTATGTTTTAGTCCTCAAAGTGAATATGATGCAATTGGTTGTCATTCTGTGATTCATTTCTTTCGAAAATTCACCGCTGCAAGTATGTACATGTAAGGTTAATAAATTGCATCTAGACAATATAAAAAGGAAAAAATGGAATGACTTTTTGTAACCTTTCTTTGATTTGCTTTGGCAAACCTAATGTAGTTCTCTCGGTTCGGTCGGGCGTCTAGGCCAGGTCGAGGGGGTTACAAAGTCCTTCATAAATTTAACGTATTTGGGCATTTGTTCGAGAGCTTCCACTAATGGTATATTGATCTGCAGTTGTTTAAGGACTTCCAAGAAGCTCTTAAATTGTTGCTATTGCTTGTGTTTCTAGAGCCTCTATGGAAAATGTGCTGCTAGATAAGCAAATGCTGGTTCTGCTAGTTCTGCCAAATTGGTGTTGGCATCCGATTGAGGTCTGGCATCATCAGTGCTTGCTTCTTTTTTCTCTATTTCCTTGGTTTCATTTGCTGGCACCAACTATTCGTCCTGGCAATTAGTTGACTGTTTGACAGGTGTTTCATTCTCGTATTGTTTTCCACTCCAAAGAGTAACTACTTTACATTTTTCTTTCCTTTTTTGTCGAGCATCCTCCGTATCACTTGGCAAAATTCCATGGGGTCTATTACTAAGTGCATTGGTAATCTCCCCTAGTTGAACTTCCAAGTTTCGTATGGATGCTACTAAACTCTGAATAGTTGCATCATTTTGCTCCATATACTCTATTAGAGTATTCCACTAGGTATATCTCTGCCCCGGATAGAAATTATTGTGTGATTTCTATGGCATCATATTCTGGTTGAAACCTGGCAGTACGTTGTTGTTTTGATGTTGGGCATTATATTGGTTACCTCCTTGATTCACCCAAGAAAAGTTTGGTTGTTGCTTCCAACCTACATTATAGGTATTGGAATATGGGTTAAAATTATGATTGAAATTACCAAAAAAAGTATCGATTTAGGGTTTGTTGGGCATTCATCCACATTATGATCCTCTTCACAAATTGTGCAGAATAGATTCGGTGCATTTACTTCTCAAACTTCAGCGGGTTTCTGTATTATCTATATTGGTGAGGTTGGAAATTTGGGCATTGATAGATGATAATGCATCAAGCTCCAATTTTCCAGCTACTTTCATCCCGGATCTTAATATGGCAAGAGGGTACTGGAGATAATTGGTGGCAATCCTTTCAAAGATGTCAATTGCCTCCATGTAATTTTTATCTAGCAACGAACCATTTGCCGAAACATCAACCATAGTCCTTGCATGAGCATTGAGTCCGTTATAAAAAGGTCTCCATCTAGATCCAATTAGTAAATCCATGCATGGGACATCTTCTCAACAGGTCTTTAAAATGCTCATAGGCATCATACAAAGTCTCATCATCGGCTTGCCTAAAAGTAATGATTTCACTCTATAGATTGGCATTAAGTTTAGGGGGCTGGAATCTTAGAAGGAACTTCTAGCATAATTTTGTCCATGAAGTAACTGAACCATGTGGCAAAGAACTTAGCGACATTTTTGCTTTATCTCTCAAGAAGAATGAAATAGTCTTAACCTCCATGAATTACTTCAAGTGTTGTCATGGGTCTCTAGTAGGTGATCCATCAAATTGACCTACATTCAATAGTGTCTGAATCATTACTGATTTAAGTTCAGAATTAACTGTATTTACCTCTGGGCTAATCAGTCTTGGCATCAAATTATCCATGTTTGGTGCCAAGTGTTCTCTAATAGGTCTTTCTTCAGGATTCTCTGCAACGACAACAGGAGCGGGTGGTATACCATCATGTATTGTTAGATTTTCCTCATTGTTAGGACACCTTCTACTCTACCTTTTTTTGTTTCGAGCCATTTCTCGAAGTTTCTTTTTAACCTACGTAGGGTTCTTTTAATCTCGAGGTCGTATAACAAATCTTCCTTTGCAGTGCGGCTCCTGGTCATACACCAAACAAAACAAATAAGTAAAATAAACAAAAACAAGCAAAAATAAAAAACAATTAATTCTGTTGCAATCCCCAGCAACAGTGTAAAAAACTTGTCGACTGACTAACGCTTGGCAAACGAATGATGAATTAATGTAAATATGCCAGTAAATAATTCCAAGTTTAGGTCTTTTTGCCTGCAAGTATACATGGTCAGCAAGTAATACAACAGTGAGCTGAGTATTGTATCTACATGGATTGTCCAAGAATTAAATGCAGCGATAATTATTTGTGAATTGAAATAAATAAGTTGGTCATGAGATCAGATTTTTAATTAAGAAAATGACTAAGGAAAATGAAATGAAAATTCTGGCATATTGGCAAACAAATGTATTTAGATGGTTGATTTGTGTTGACAAAGGATGTTTGGATTTTACGTTTGTGAAGACAACATTTAATAACTTCCAGTCTTGGTTTTATTGCCGAGCAGATTTAAGTAGTATTGCCTTTGTTGATGGCAATACCCTAAGTTAACTACGATTAACTTCTATATGTCTATAGTGATGTTTTTAAATAATTAACTTGGCAAAGTTTTAATCTTTACTCCTAAGGGGTAGACTCACTTTCGAAGTAAGCTCATCTACTTGAACGTCTTCTGTCGAAGCTTCTCACCTTAGTATTTGGCAACTAATCCTTATCTCCTAAGTCTTTTAAGATATTAAGAGGTAATGAGCATGCAATGCCAACTGTCGTATAACAAAGAATTTCAAAAAATTAAGCACTAGGGAAATAGACAAAAATGCCAAGGCATTCAATTATTAAAAACCCAAAAAGCTAAGCATTCATCGCAAAACACCCCTAGCCAAATTAAAGAATTAGTTCATGGCTGGGGAAACCATCAACAAATCATCGTTTGTAAACCTCACTATCACAACAGAATTAAAAACTAAGGGAAATAGACAAAGAAGGAGATCTGTCAATACAGCCCTTCAATGGATCCAAAGCTCTCAGTCATAGCCTAATCAAACCACAGTTTGCCCTCTACCTCTTTCTTTACCACGGCAAAACCTCCTTGTCTTATCGATAGGCTTCCTTTAAATAGGTGCTTGTGAAAAACCTAGATAAGATTTTTGATTTGAAAGTTTGTTATGCACCAAGATAGGTACGTTATCTTCTTATCCTCTTTTTGAATTAGGGCTGACCTGGTCTTTGACTAACGGCTAACTGACCAGGCATCAGACTTCCTTCTTTTGCCAACCGAGCTTGGCAATCCTCGTCCTGCTTTTGCCAACGACACTTGACATTTCTCTTCTGCTCCTATCTTGCTTTTCCAAACCTAAACTGCTCCTGATTTGCTTTGACAATCTTACTCCTGATCTGCTTACCACAACAAGAAAATACTCCTTTACTCTGGCAATGAAAATATTTCTTAACTCCTAGATGCAAATGCATGAATGTACTAGCTAAATGCACATAAGTGTGCCCAAAGTCAAGCAATAGCATGGCAATATATACATGGAAAGTAGTACTTTTGAGGAGTTAACACCAAGACAAGCCAAATGTCGTCCTTGTGGGAGGACATCGTTGCCGATTCTGAGTTGGGATCAAGCCAAGGTACCATGGAAGATCCAAGATCAACCAAGCTAAGTTCTTCTTGAGACAACAATGAGGGCATCACTAGATTTAGTGGGGGGAATGTCCTAACCTGCAAGTTAGCGATCAAGACACATGCGCAACAAGCAGCCCAAAAGGTTCTCAGCAAAATCTTAGGCTTGCCTAGAAGACCACCCCCATTTGGAATTTAGACAACGTAATAGTTCTTCCGAATTATTTTCTCAGGATAATTCTATGAACTACGGATATGTTTATATTAGCAACTAATATAAGTTTTCTTTCGTATTATAATTAGCCTTATAATAAAACCTTTATTCAATTAAACCATAGGTAATCAATGAGTTGATATTTGCTTATCACTTTACATGCAATATCAAGTTTGAGAAAAATGTACATTACAAAGTAGTCTATAAATATCATATAGAAATTTTATTTATTTCATTTTAGTCCAAATGGTTTAGTAATTACATAAATTACTTCACTTATGGCACAAAACTCCAACAGTTTTCATTAATTTCCACGTTCATGGAGTTTATGACTCATGGCATGATTTGATGGTCTTCAGCCTTCCACTTCTTGTAGCTTGAATTAGTTTCCACAAGAATAGAAACTTCTCTAGTTAGATAATCTTATTTTCCTCTGCCACATATAAATATCCGGATAGATTGAGACCATTGGAGATAGTTCTGCCAATTGAGTTTATGGTTGGTGATGAGAAGAGGGATTTTTTGAAGTTCAAAAACAGGATTAGACTAGATTTGTGTAGGAAGGAAAGGATATTTCAGAGACAACTGAGAGCTTAATTCTCAATTTTAGATTCAAGTTTTCAGTGGGAATGGAAAAAAAATGAAAAATGAACATTCTAAAGGAGTGGTAGCTAGGTTTTTTCATGAATTTCGTAAGATACTATTACCATAAGAAATTCTGAATTCTTCTTGTTATTTTCAACCAAAAAAATTTACATGATATATATACAAATTTTTGCCCTCCGAAATAAGGAAGTTACCCCTAATCAAAGCAGAATATTTACAAAATAGGAAAACAAAATAAATCAAATTAAATCTCTAATTCCCTAATTTTTTAAATTTATGATTCCTTAAAATCTCTAATTTTCGTTTCTCTAATTTCTACGCTATCTGGTTCTATAATATTTGCAAATCCAGAAAATTATATCATATCTTTAAGATTGAATATTGGACAACTTCCTAAGTTATTTTAGGGTGAAGCTGTAAAGACAACAATTATGATCATCAGTCACTCTCGTTCTAGAGCTATGGATGGAGATATCCTAGAGCAGGTTTGGACATGAAGGAATGTCTCATATGAACAATTTTAAGTGTTTGGTTGTCGAGCCTCCATCCACATTCCTAAAGAAGAACGTGCTAAACTTGATCCAAAGACAAAACAATGCATTTATCTTGGTACACCTTAAGATGAGTTTGGGTACCGATTATGAGATCCGGTGAAGAGAAAGATTGTCAGAAGCTGAGTTCTTGTGTTTTTTGAAGGCCAGACTATTGAAAACAATAGAGAACCTGAGATCCATATATGCTCCAAGATTATTCATGATCCATTGCTAGAGGTTAGACATGAAGTTGTAACATAAGAACAATCTACGGAAGAACCATCTTCAAAGGAATCATCAGTAGAGGTGTCATCAACGAAAGATCATCCTGTTGAGACCTGATAACTCCCCATACTGAGTTATCTTTAGCACATTTCACCTTAGCTTTAGGATTGTTCTAAGTCTTTTCATGCATTTACTTAGTTGTTTCTGTATGTTTTATGTTTTCTATCTTAGATTAGTAATGAGGTGAAATTAGTGCATTTTAGTTAGTTTTGTGCCTCATTATGTCCCCACATTTCCTATTTTATTTTGGTGCTTATGTTGTGTCAATGTAGTGGTATAGGATATTCTTCAATTGATAATGCACTACTGAAATATGGGTGAAATTCAGTTCACTCGCCATTGCCATGATTAGAAGGCCAAACTTAACGTGAAGGCCTGTTGACTATTTTGAACCACACACAAAAACTTCACACATCATTATCTTTATTTTAGTTTTTATACTCACAATAGCAGTTACATTTAGTAATATCCATATAGTCCTTGGAGATCGATATATGTGGCACAATCCTATTGTGGCCACTTTATTACTTGAATATGACATGTATACTTGCACTCTTTGTGTTCACATCTAACATGAACCAAGTTTTTGGCACCGTTGCAGGGGACTGACGCATATTACTATTTTTTGTTACCATTTTGTACATTTATTTTTTTACTACTAATTTCACTAACTTTGTTTATTGTTTATTTTATTGTAGCTAGATCTCGGTGCATAACAAAATATCTACATAGACAAGTTTTCTGGTGGTTGGAATTCTGATTGGGAGCAAAAACATTATGAAGCACGTAAAAATAATGTCTTCACACCACTCTCAATGTAACTTTATTCATTGCGAAACATTCTTGAACCAATACAAGCACGTTGAAGTTTCGAAACAACACAACCAACCCCAATCTCTAGTGTCTATTTTGGTGGAAATCATGTATTTAATGATTGTCCTTACAACTTTGATTCGGTACCGTATTTGGACAAAGCATTAGTAATGTGGCCACAATATACTCATTCTCAACAACTATAGTTTAGGGTAGGAATATCAACAAGATGTATCTTAGCATAATCAAGAAGATGAATATCGTCATGATCAATATAGTTATTCCACGTATCCTAATTGTTATATCAGAACAACCATCCTCTGAAGCAGCCTACGTCCTTGTGGCCATATCAAGCAGATGGAATTTTTTTTCCACAAACCAACTTTGGCACAACATCAAAAATGCCTTCAGCAATGTCGCCACAATGTTGTTATCCTCAAGAGCATTTGGAGACTCTCATAGATTGGATGTGAAATTATATTGATAAGAAAGATGATCGTCACCAACACCTAGATGCTATGCTTCAAAGTCAAAAGGAATCGTTGGAAAAATTGGAACATCAGAGTAGGTAGTTAACAATGACCATGAGGAGTAACATTCAATTGGATAAGGCTGCCAATAAGATAGATGAAGACATAAAAAATCTGGGAGCAACTCAAATCAATGTCGTGACAGTGTTTGATAATGCTGACGGGAGGAATCACAGTAATGTGTGATAACCATGTTGCAGTATTGCTTGATGAAGCTGGCACCAATGCTGTCACAACTATGTCACTTCAATCTACTATTACACCACCTCCAATGTTTTCTAAACAATGTCAAGACAAAAAAAAAAAAAACAAGGACAGATAAAGGATTGCTCCGACAATGATGTTTCTAATTCAGAGTTGAATGTCGAAGTTGAGCAAGTTTGTAGAAATTGGAAAATCAAGGACATTGTGGTGATAAGGACTAACAACAAAGATATCAACGAGGATGATAAAACTACAGTTATTTCATCCGAGTTAGTTTCCATATTTGAGTCTCACTCATTGGTGTTGCATTAAGAATTCAAACACATTATTGAGAACATAAAGGAGATTCATATTTTAAGGCGCATGCAAATAATTTTATCGGAAGAATGTGGGGACAAAGTGATACTTCCATAAAAATTTGTAATCTAAGCATTAACAATGCGGTGAAGAGTGAAATGCTCAAATGGATGGCCACCGAAAGGAAGAGTGGAATTCAAATGCAAAACAAGAGTATCACACCAATTTTAATGCATTTGAGAAGAAGAAATCTTTGGAGGAATATATTGAGCTAATTGAATTTGATCAAGTTATGTTGGAAGTCATGAAACTCATTGAAGGGTGCAACACAGTGCAACAATATTTAAGTCTTCAACTGGAGGCATTGCCGCAACGACAACCTACACTGCAAGATTATAACAGCTAAAAATTTTCCTTGTTCCATTAGAAAATATTATGATGGGAAGATTTCAGGCAACTTGGGAGAAAATATAAAACTCATACTTATGACTACCAAGTAGAATTCCTTCAAGAGATAACCTTTTTGGTTGTGCCGTGATACAACGGGATTCCAAGAGTGGCGACGTTACAATAGATTCATAGACAATCCCTCAAAGTCTAAAAGGGAAGTGTTCTAGTTTTTAGTTAGTCTATTTTTCTTTCTTTAATAAGCTCACAACTTTGTGTCGACAACTCTTTCAAATATTTTTTAGAAAATGTTGATGCACCGAAGCTTCTCACGATAATCTCGTACCTAGGAACACAATGTGATGACAATTTTGGAAGCATCATTCTAAAAAGAAGAAGAAGGTCAAGATCGAGGAAGCCTGATTCCACCAAGTGGATATTTCTTCCTTCTTTTTAATTCTCGCAATTTAAATTTTTGTTTTTTATTATTTTCTCTGCATTGAAGACAATGTATATCCCAAGTGTGGGGGTACAGTCCTTATGATTTCTTTTGTTAGTGTGCCCACCCTAGTCTTTTAATTTCAATAAAATGTGAAAAATTTCTCAATTGTTTAGTTAATGCTCCAACATTGTGTATAAATGCATGCATGCAATGTGTGAATGATTGTTGATTCTAATGACATTTGATAAAAGACATACTCTAATGCCTTGATTCATGTAGAGTATTGTTATCATGCTCAACAAAATGTACATAGGAATAAATTCTAGGTATAGTTGTCTAAGCATTGAAAAAATAAATAGAGAATTTAGCTTCTAGCCTTGAGGACAGTGTAGTTGAGGTGAGAATAGTCTTTCACAAAATACTCACTTTTTGGACATATTGAAAAATCGAAAATAGGTGACAATCCCAACAAATGTCAAGGTAATGTTGGTAGAATGCTCAAATGAAAAAGGTGGTAATACCAAAAAAATATTTTAAGCTATGAAGGGCCACTCTAATGTACCCACATGAGTGCTGAAATGGAGTCAGATTGTGGCAAAATCAATTATTTTTAAATGGGGATTTCCCTTCTTTCATGTGCCCACATTAAAGGCTTGAGTATGTGAGTAATTGCTAAGCAAACAAAATATTTTCCCACTGGAAATGATATATTCTCTTGGGTTATAAAAGATGTTTGTCATAAAAAATAGAACCTCATACTTGGCATGGTTTCCTTAGTCAAGCATAGTTTTAATATCTCTTATATGATTAAGGTATTTTCTTATATTTGAGAATTGAAGAGTTATAACTGTTGCAACACATAACATAAACTGTTTTTTTAGAAGATCTTATGTTTGAACATTACTAGCAGTATTGATGAAATTTCAGTAACATTATTTGGATTATTTTGCTTGAGAATAAGAAAAAGGAGTTATCTTTAGCACATTTTCACCTTAGCTTTAACATTGTTCTAAGTCTTTTCATGCATTTACTTAGTTATTTTTGTATGTTTTATGTTTTCCAGCTTAGATTAGTAATAAGGTGAAATTAGTGTATTTTAGTTAATTTTGTGCCTTATTATGTCCTCACATTTCCTATTTGATTCTGGTGTGTATGTTGTATCAATACAGGGACGTATGATCTTCAGTTGATAATGCACTATTGAAATATGGGCAAAATAAGACTGACTAGCCGCTACCATGATTAGAAGGATGCCACGTGAAAGCCAATTGTATGAAAGTTTTTTTAAGGATGAAAAGATTTAATTGCAAAAGGAGAGAAAATATCTTATTGGCCAGTACCTTGACCTTTTTGCAAAAGGATAAAAGGTACTCACATAATTAAATGGAAAAAAGGAAGAATACTCATATTGGCTAGTACCTTGACTTTTTGGTGGGGGGTAAAAACCACCCACAAGGATCCAAGAAAGGGAAAGTTCTACGGTATGGCAGCTTAAAAAGGCGGACCGATTATACTGGTATCCAGTTATAACATAAATTCTTATGAAGTGGTAACATAATTTGTTACAGTAACTGTAAGAAAAAAGATAGTTATACAAATGCTTATAATGGTAACAAATTGTGTGATAACCTAGATGATTACCCGATAATATTAATTCTTACCAAATGCATAACAAATAGAGTACCTGCACAATTTTTTACAATATCTACAGAAAAGTTTATGGAATGTATAATACAAAAAGTAACTACACAAATTATTACCCATTATCTCCTAATCTGAAACCAACCAAACTTATGGTAAGAAATTGTGTTATTACACAAAGTCTTAAAGGATAACTCTATATGTTACCAAAGTCATAACAAATAGGGTACGTACACAAAGTTTTACCAGACCTACAGAAATGTTAATGGAATTTATAAGAAAAAAAGTAGCTACACATATTATTACCCCGTATCACCTAATCTAAAACCAATCAAACTGATGGTAGGAAATTGTGTTATTACCCAAAGTCTTGAAGGATAACTCTATATATTACCAAACGTGTAACAAATAGGGTACCTACAAAATGTTTTACAAGACATACAGAAAGGTTTATGGAATTTATAAGAGAAAAAGTAACTTCAAAAATTATAACACAATATCTCCTAATCTAAAACCAACCAAATCGATGGTAGGAAATTGTGTTATTACACAAAGTCTGAAAGGATAACTCTATATGTTACCAAAGTCATAACAAATTGGGTACCTACACAATGTTTTAATAGACCTATAGAAATGTTTATGGAATTTATAAGAAAAAGGGTTGCTACACATATTATCACCCCATATCTTCTAATCTAAAACCAACCAAAGTGATGGTAGGAAATTGTGTTATTACACAAAGTCTTAAAGGACAACTCTATATGTTACCAAAGTCATAACAAATAGGGTACCTACACAATGTTTTAACAAACCTACATAAATGTTTATGGAATTTATAAGAAAAAGGGTAGCTGCACATATTATTACCTCGTATCTCCTAATCTAAAACCAACCAAACTGATGGTAGGAAATTGTGTTATTACATAAAGTCTTAAAGGATAACTCTATATGTTACCAAACTCATAACAAATAAGGTAGCTGCATAATGTTTTACCAGACCTACAAAAATGTTTATGGAATTTATAAGAAAAAAGGTAGAAACACATATTATTACCCCGTATCTCCTAATCTAAAACCAACCAAACTGATAGTAGGAAATTGTGTTATTACACAAAGTCTTAAACGATAACTATAACCCCCTAAGCTCGACTTAGTCGGAACCAGACTAAAAGGGTCACATTAGGTTTGCCGAAGCAAAACTAAACTAATAACATAAACTGAGCCCGTTTTTTAGTTTTTATCGTGTCTAAATACATTTTATTATTATCCTAAGTGAACATGCTTCAACGAAAACGTCACATTAAATTCAGATTGCGAAATAGGGTTCATTTCTTAGCAATTCATATTAGGGACCAAATCATAATTTTTGCAAATTACAGGGTCTTTAATACAATTAAGATTACCCAACCTTAATTAATCCATTTTCATGCTAGCTGTTAAATTCCAACTCAAAACAGTCATCAAAACTCATTCAATTGCATTCATATCAATCAGGGACTAAATTGCAAGATTCCCAAACTTCAGCAAACAGGATTACACAAAATCAACATAGCATCCCGATATAGGCAAGCCTGTATCGATACAGCTTAACTAACAAAACGACTACTCGTACCGATACACGTACAATCGTATCGATACGGTGTGTTGACCTACCCGTACCGATACAGCCTTGACCTCGTACCGATCCTCCCTTTGTTATTTCAAAACTCAGAATTCCAATAGCTAAAGCCCATACAGATACCATGCTCTGTGTATCGATACGGCT
Source organism: Hibiscus mutabilis (assembly GCA_019671005.1). Classification (NCBI taxonomy): domain Eukaryota; kingdom Viridiplantae; phylum Streptophyta; class Magnoliopsida; order Malvales; family Malvaceae; genus Hibiscus; species Hibiscus mutabilis. The sequence goes on along the minus strand of CM033739.1, from coordinate 30,802,085 downwards.
TATTGAAATTCAAGGGATCATTTTGGTACGTGTATCCGTGTACCAACATCAGTACATAATTTTCCTTAAGGTGTACCGATACGGTGGCTAGGTGTACCGATACCCTATGCTTCAATTTGATGAAATGAGCCTTATCAAGACCCCGCGTACCGATCCTTGGGTACTTGTACCAGTACGCAGAGGCCTGTAATAACCTCTAGGTCTAACATATGACACTTTGGCTCACTCTAAGCAACCTTAACACATCTCTAATCAACATATGACACCAGAAACATGCTTGATCATCAACATACCAGCATTTTAAGCAAGCCTGGCACAACCATTCACAAAATCTATAGGCATTCTCCCTAGTCAACATCCTAAACACTTTTAAATTATCATTTCAACATCATGCCTTATCGAACCTATGCTCTTAACATTTCCCAAAATAGCATATCAGCCATATGCAACATGTATCATGGAATAACATCAAAATCTCATTTGCAACTCTCAATTTAAGCTTTCCCATGCATACTACCAATGCAAGGCTTAAAGAGTAAAACATGTTTAAACCATATTAAACAACATAATCCATCTCATGATACATCATCAATTATATTGGCTCACAAGTGATCATTAACCACATTCCACTTTTCAAAACTTAACATCGGATACACGGATTCAACAACTGTTCCCTCAACACTTAACATACAATCTACCGGTATCTCAAGGTTTACCAATGAGAGTTTTGGTACACATAAACCCTCCACCGTTGTGATACCTGTGGTGGAGTTTTTGGTACACATAAACCCCTCAACACCACTCATCGGCTAGATGTATAACCCACTAACGGGAGTCTTCGGTACAATTTAAACCCCTCGATCCTTGGGGTACTTGGATGGAGTTTTCGGTACTACGGATCAAAACCCCTCAACATCCAATGAGACTTTTTATAGTGCACTAAAAATCCTATGGCTGGCCAACTATATCCGATAACATTTAAAAAAATCATCTCATACCATCACTTGCCAATATAGTTCGTTTCATTAATAACAACTCACTACTTTCATATACATCACCAAAATCACTTTACTAATGCAATAAACTTTGCATTAACCAATGTTCATAAACATTAACAAAACGTGCATTACTTCCAAATGCATCAACATTATTATGTAATCAATTTCCAGCATAATATCATGCTCAAAACATGCATATACAATGAGTAATTAACAATTTAAAACAAGCGCATAGAACCAATTGCCAAATTGAGTTTGAGAGAGAATCCATCCTTTACTTACTTCCAAGCTTAGACCAGAGTTTCAAGCTTGATCTAAACTCTCAAACAAAACTTTCAAACCTTTGCAAAGCTATAAAAATGTTCTCACTCACTGACATGCAAAGACTCGATTGCCGATACAGTAACCACGCCTCTAAAGCTTCCGAAACGATCGTTCAAACTTGAGGACCAACTTCCCCTATTTTATCCACACAAAAATAGAGGATTCAATGCATCAAAATGCATTCAACAACACAGAAACATAAATCCTCAACATCCACCACTCAATTTCACTCTACAACAACCAAACTCAACATCAAACATCTTCCAAACTCAACCCAGCCATAATCTAACATTTTAACCCATCAATTAACATCTAAAAACACAGCAACAACATCCTTATACCTCCAGCATTCGTAAAACCTCCACAACACCTCAATAACTCACAACAAACGACCTAGAAAATTAGAGATTCACAGAGTTTCGGGATTCCAATGTTAAAGCCCACTTACTAACATTATTTTACATCAAAATCATGATTAGAATCAATCACTAACTCAACAAAATTGAGTCCATTCAAAAATCAATCAATTTAACTTTGATTTAACAAATCATTCATAATTAAAACATCAAATCAAGTTAGAAAACATATGTAAAGGACCAATAACTTGGAAATTTCAATAAAGAACCTTGTATTAGAGGAGAAGAACGAACCTCACCTCTAATGGCTACTTTTCCCCTTAATTGGATGGATTTACACAACAAAACAATGAGAAACCATTTAAATTTTGTTAGGAAATCATCATAATTCCATTAGAAATAAAAAGATCAATTAAAATAATATTTTACCTGAGAATTTTAAAGAAAAAAAAGTGTTTGGCTGGAGAGAATTGGAGAGAAAATCATTTTTGAGAAAAGTTAGTTACGTCAAATTGTTTTAAGCCTTTTTAATTATCCAATTAATTCTCCAAGCCTTTTATATTATTTTAAAATCATTTAAAATAACAAATAAATGGAAAAAGTTTGATATTAGACTTTGGGTAAATAGCTCCTTAAAGATTCAAAGTTTTGACCCTTTTACAAAAAGTCACTAAAAACAATTTTGAAACTTTACATTTTGGTCACTATCCAAAATGTCCAATTTTGAGACCCATTTTTTGTAAAATTGATTTTACCAAAATCATTTACTTATTAAATAATGGTTTTAGATTATTTTTTCCATATTTTTATCTCATCCAAAAATATTTATATCGAATTAAATCCCAAAACTGACTTGAATCCTCTAATCTGATCCAACATACCGTCTAAACCACTTAGGAAACTCCTAGCCCAAAACTGGAGCGTTACAACTCTCTCTCTTAAGAAATTTTGTCCTCGAAATTTACCTGATGGGAACAGATGCAGAAACTGAGCAACCATGTCTGACTTACTCTCCCACGTGGCCTCCTCTACACCGCGATATCGCCACAACACCTTAACAAGCTCAATCGTCTTACCAAGAAGAACTTTACTACTGGAAACAAGGAACTCCACTGGTTCCTCATCATAAGACAAATTCAGACGCAACTCAACATCCTCAACTGGAATTACATACGACGGGTCCGAACGGTACCTGTCGACTATTGCTAACGCTTTGCAAAAGAGTATATTTTTAGTGTAAAAGTATGCCAAAGAGAAGTGCTAAGGTGAGTCTTATGCATGCAAGTATATACAGTCAGCAAGTAATACAGTAGTAACTGAGTATCGAATCCACATGGATTGCCCAAGAACTTATTTGCTCAACGTTTACTTGTTCGGAAGTTTTAAAAGTGTTTGAAATGTTTTGGGATTTTGATTGAAAAGTTAACAAAACAAAGTAGTGAAAATAAGCAATCCGACAATGAGTTGTTCAAAATAAATGATGAGCGTTGGCAAGGGGATATCAAATTTTATGCTACTTATGCCAGCCTTCAATAATGATCTGCCTTGGTTTATTGCTGAGTAGATTAAAGGTAGTATTGCCTCTATCGATAACAATACCCTAAGTTAACTATGATAAAACCCATATATGTCTATAGTGAATGTTTTTCATGAATTAACTTGATTAAGCGACTATCTTTACTGCTAAGGGGTAGACTCACTCCAGAAGTAAGTTCATCTACTTGAACATCTTCTATCGAAGCTTCTCGCCTTAGTACCTGGCAACAAATCATTGCCCTTATGTCTGTTAAGATATTAAGGTGCAATAAGCACGCAATGCTAACTATCATATGGAAATGGATTTGTAAAAATATTAAGCATATGCCAGATAGAAAACAATGTCAAGGCATTTTCATTATTAAAAGCTAAACATTAAATCAGCATCCATCCCAAACATCCCCCAACCAACTGTAAAAGTTTAGTTCATGGTTGGGGTTTCCATCCAAAAAACATTATCGTATCTCTACATCATCATTTAAACAAAATAAATAAAAACGAAGAGAATGGGCAAGAATGGGGCCTGTCAATGCAACCCTTCAATGGCTCCAAGCTCTCGGTCTTCAACTGGTCATACCAAGTCTTGATTCACCATCGTTCAGCCTCTTCAATCCGCCCTTTCAAATGCTTGATTGATCTCTTTAAAAAGGCTTGCATGGGAAACCCTAGGATAAGGCCTTTGAATTTAAATTTTGAATGCACAAAGGCATCTTTATCCAGATTTGAATCCTAGGGCTGACATGTACAAGGTCCAATGGAGACTTTTGACCGATCAGCTAACTTCGCTCCTTTGCCATTCGGGCTTGGCGTTGATTGGTCCTTTTGTGCCAACTGAGCCTCAGTAATTCTCTAGCTTCCTTCCCTGCATTCTCTTCCAAGCTTGCCTGTCTTTGTTCTGCGTGAAAAACAGTAAAATAACCCTTCACACTGGCAAACAGAATAGCTCATAAACTCCTTATGTAAATGCATGATTTTAATACCTAAATGCAACTAAATGTACTAAAAAGAAAATCAAAGGCATATAAAATAAGCATAAAATAGTACTTTTAAGGAGTTAACACACCCTCAAACCTAGCTCATTGCTTATCCTCAAGTAATGCAACTAAAAATAAAACAAAAACATACATCGGCATAAATGGTCATAGTCACCAACACCTGCTAACTAGCAAAATATGATTCTAGGTTTGTCCTCAGATATTCAGTATATCAATGCCAAGCAAATAAACAAATTCAAGTGCAGCAATATAGCTCTAGTCTGAGGTCATTAAGTGTGTGTGATGTGCGGGCAATATGCATCAAATTTACTTAACTCCCTTAACCACTTTACTACCCAAACTCAGAATCATTTTCGTTATTTTTTCTTTATTTGCCAAGGGTGTTTTTATGCTGCCATTAAATTAGTATTGCGTCATGCACTGTTTGGCGTGAGACATAAGAGGGAGCAAACCACGAAAACCCACGTTAATCCATATTACAGCACTAATCTAACCCATTACACTTATACCCTAAAGTTATATTGGCTTGAGAACTAAGAGGGAGCAAACCACGAAGCCCCAAGTTAATTATTTTCCATAAGGCAGATGAGTGTTCTAAAGTATTTCAGTCTTTGGCAAAACATTGTTGCCTTATTCTTTCTTTCTTTCTACCCTGGCATTGTTTCTCTTCTTTTTTTTTATTCTGAGTTCAGTTTCAAGAGAACCTAAGTTTGTCTTGCAAACTAGATGCATATCATGTAAAGGGTGAAACTAAAGTTCCCTAAACTAGAGTTCAATTGCCAAGCTACTTGGCAATGTTAACCTGCTGGCATACAAGTTCTAAAATTCTAGTTTCTTCATCGGACAGATAATCTAGAACAAATTCAACTAAACTAGCAGTGTTGGCATTTAAAACAACTTATTGACCAAGGCAAAAAAAAATTTAATGGTTTGGCATGCAAATTTAAATCCTACATGGTGAACTATTCTATATGACAAACTGAAAATTAAACATGAATTTTATGGCAATAAAATGTGAGGCAACCCACACCCCCCAAACCTAAGGTGTGCATTATCATCAATACATGAAAACAACACACATATACAAATGAGATTTAAAATGCATGGACATGTAAATGAAAGTGAAATGAAATTCAAGGAGTTTAAGAGGAGGAAGACTCTCATTCGAAAGGTTCTGGTCATGAAACGCGTGTTTTCCTCTTAATGAAACTCCCTTTGCTGGGAGCCATATGTTTTTTGCACTTCAGGCTGGGTTTTGCTGCAGCTATGGATGCTCCAAGGTCATGAAGAACTTTCTCAAAAATCTTCATCGGCTCAGAGGCGTCTAGGACATCAGTGGCAGCAAATGATGCAGGTGCAACAGGTGTTGCGGCAGGTTTTGCTTTTTCTTTAGAGTCAGATGGCATGGTTGTGCTGGCATATTCAACTTGAACAGGAGATATTAGAATAGCGGCATCTGATGGAGTATGGACTGAAGGAGGACTGGCTAGCATAGTAGTGCTAGAAAATAGGTTGGAATAGAACTCTAGAAAGGTTGGCAGTGGTTGCTTGGACATACCTTTAAGGGTTTTCTTTATGGCATTGTCCTTGGCATACACATTTTGCCAGAATAGAGAATTCTGCTCCTCAGTTTTCTCTAACTTTTGGAGAATGGTCTCCTAGCATTGAAAATTTTAGGAAAACATTTTAACTGAGCTGTCTGCATAGGAGTGTCAGGCTCTGCCTTGGGCAGCTTGGCCTTGGTCATTGGCTCTGTCACCTTTCCCTTGTCATTGTCTTTGGACTCGGTGGCAGTGAGTTACCTTCACAGGGTAGGTGTAATTGTTGTTCCCTTAGTCTTGTGGACCTTGTCCGAATCAATCTTTGGCATACCATGCTTCATACAAATATTAGAAATCAACAAAGGGAAAAACAAACTCCCACTACTCTTACCGGTGCATTTATAAGTTTTATCGATAATGATACGACCGGTGTTGATCTTGCAACCCACGATGATCAAAAGCAATAAGGCTATTCTCTCCTTCGAGACAGTCTTGTTATGAGTCGTTGGCATCAGGTTTGCCTTCAGAAAGTGGTTCCACCCTTTTGGATGTGGCTTCAATGCCAACTATTTCACCGTGCGGTGGCCCTTGGATGATACGCTCCACTTGGTGCTATGCTCACATAAATCCTTTAGTAGCTTTTGCCTCTTGGCATCATCTAATGAGTCAGTAAACTCATAGTGCTCCTCCTCTACACCATCAAGTTCAAACTTAGAATTAACATACCCCTCATCAAATCTGACACAAGTACCTCATATGAGCAAGAAAGGCAAATCTTTAGTTGTGAGGTAGGCATAAAACTCTCAAACAATATTGGAGTAGACTTCCCCCGTTTGTTGGCAAAACAACTCCCACTTGTGCTTTTTGACCACCTTCATGAACTCTGATAAATAACCCAAGTTGGGTTCGTTCTTGAACTCGAAATTCTTCTCATAGAAAAATGTTCGTGCGACAAAATTCTCCTCGTATTTCTTGCTATTCTTGTTGATAAAATATTCTTGAAGGATTTTTTGGTGTCGAAGAAGAAGCCATGGAAAGAGGTTAGAGAACTTGAAGAATTTTTATTGAGAGAATGAGAAAAGATTCTTGGTGTTCTTGTTGATAAAGTAACTAGGGTAAAAGGTGAAAGGTTTTAAGGCTTGGATCAGTTAGGGTTTAAGGAGATAAAAAGGGTTGAGTGTTTAATTGGAGTTGTTTAATGTGGTCGTTAAGGAGCGTAATGATGGGCTTTTACATGTTTAAGGGAAAAATGTTGATGTGATAACAGGAATTAATAGGATAAGGCACGCAAAGGATTGAGGGATAAGTGATTTAAGTTGAAATTTGAATTTCAACTTATCACTCTTTGGGCGGCTAGGGTAATTTCACACAAAAAATCTCTCCCCTTCTTTTTAGGCCGAACTTCATCAAGCCTTGGGCGGCTAGGGCAAAAACTTTTTCTCCAATCTTCTTATTGCCCCATGCCAAGATGCCCTAGCATTCTGCCTGGCACACAAACCTGCACTCACTCAAAGGAAAGTCTTTCAACGCAGCAAGGAAAAATAAAAACTAAAAGAAAGAAAGAAAATAAACAAATATAGTGCTGAAAAAGAAAAACATCTATCTTACTATATACAAAAACAACCCATGATGATGATGTTTACGAAATCTATGCCATGAGCACAACCTCCTTTTGAGTACCTTCCCAATAGTGTTTCAAGCGTTGGTCGTTCACCTTGAAAATTGTTTCCGTTTTCAAATCCTTGATATCTATTGCTCCATGGGCATATGGCTTCACAACTTCAAAGGGATACTTGAGCTTTCTTGGAATGAACTTTAGCCTCGAGTTAAATAAAAAAATATGTTGACCAATCTCAAAGTACCTTGGTAATATTCTATTGTCATGTCATCGTTTTGTTCTTTCCTTGTAGAGTATGGCATTCTGGTAGGCTTGTGTTCTGATTTTCTCTAACTCGTTCAAATCTAATAGCCTCTTCTCTCTAGTAGCTCTCTATTCCATGTCAAGCATTTTGATTGCTCAATATGCTCGATGTTCTAATTCCACTGGCATGTGGCATGCTTTTCTGAAAATGAGCCTGAATGGGGATGTTGCCAAAAGAGTCTTAAAGGCTATTCTGTAAGCCTACAAGGAATCATCTAGTCTCAAGGACCAATCCTTCCTCGATGGATTCATAGTCTTCTCTAAAATATTCTTGATCTCTTTATTCGATATCTCTGTTTGACCATTTGTTTGGGGATGGTAAGCTGTGGCTATATGTTGCTGGATTTTGTACCTGTACAGAGCTCTAGCGATTAAATTACACTTAAAATCTATACCCTTATCATGAATGATGGCTCTGGGAGCACTGAATCTAGTGAAGATATGCTTGTGTAAGAACTTGGCAATAGCCTTGGCATCGTTTGTTGGCAAAGCTACTACCTTACCCATTTTGAAACATAGTCTATAGCTATAAGGATATACAGGTTCCCGAATGATGGAGGAAATGGACCCATGAAGTCTATTCCCCATACGTCAAACAACTCTACTGCATGATTTTTTAGAGCGACAATTGATGTCTGCTAGAGATGTTACCTGTCTTCTGGCATCGATGACAGGCCTTAGCAAAGTAATGAGCGTTTTTAAATAGCATAGGCCAAAAGCATCCAGACTGCAATACCTTGGCAGTAGTCTTTATTCTAGCAAAGTGTCCTCCATATGGTGCTGCATGGCATAACGCAAAATGTTGTGCTGCTCCTCGTCTGGAACACATGGGCGAATTACTTGGTCGACACAATGTTTAAATAGAATGGGCTTATCCCAATAGTACTACCGTACATCTCGCAGAAAACATTTCCTGCATTACATACCAGATCCGGTGGCATGATATTGCTTACCAGATAGTTGACTATGTCAGTATACCATGGCATAGAATTGACTACAAGCAGGTGTTCATCAGGGAATTTATCTATAATGGCAGTGGCTCTACCTTCCTCAAGGTGATGTTCTAGCCGAGATAAATGGTCAGCAACTAAGTTCTCACCCCCTTCTTGTCTCGAATCTCGAGATCAAACTCTTGCAATAATAGCATCCATCGGATTAATCTAGGCTTGGCATCTTTTTTATCAATAGGAATTTCAATGTTGAGTGATCTGTACACACAACAACTTTGTTACCAACTAAATAAGATCAGAATTTATCAAATGCAAATACAACAGCGAGAAATTCCTTCTCGATTGTTGTGTAGTTGAGTTGGGCTTCGCTCAATGTCTGGCTGGCATAGTATATGGCATGAAAAATCTTGCCACGCCTTTGGCCCAATACAGTTCCAAGGATATAGTCGTTGGCATCGTACATGAGCTCGAAGGGCTCACTCCAATCCGGTGCCACAACTATGGGGGCATTGATTAATCTGTCCTTGAGTTCCTAAAATGTTTTTAAACAAGAATCATCAAACGCAAAAGTGGCATTTTTTTCTAAAAGCAAGCATAAAGGTTTAGAAATTTTTGAAAAATCTTTAATGAAACGGCGGTAAAAATCTGTATATCCTAAAAAACTCCTGATAACTTTTAAACTTGTAGGAAGTGGCAACTATTTGATTACCTCCACTTTTGCTTTATCTACTTCCAAGCCTCTCTTGGTTACTCTATGACCGAGAATGATGCCTTCTTTCACCATGAAGTGGCATTTTCCCAGTTTAGGACTAGGTTGGTCTCAATACATCTTCTCAATACAAGCTTTAGACTTTGTAGGAATTCCTCAAATGTTTTGTCAAACACCGAGAAGTCATCCATGAAAAATTACAGGTTGCTCTCAATCATGTCAGAAAAATAGACATCATACATCGTTGGAATGTTGTCGGCGCATTACACAATCTAAAGGGCATTCTTCGAAAGGAAAATTACCATATGAACAAGTGAATTTGGTTTTCTCATGATCTTTAGGAGCGATGGAAATCTGATTATATCCTAAATAACCGTCTAAGAAGTAATAGTATGCTTTGCCTGCCAGCCAATCCAACATCTAGTCGATAAAGGGCAAGGGAAAGTGGTCTTTCCAGTTGGCATTGTTCAGCATCCTATAGTCCATGCACACTTTCCATCAAGTAACAGTTCTGGAAAGAATCAATTCATCTTTGCTATTTTGAACCACGGTCATGTCACCTTTTTTGGCACACATTGAACCAGGATGACCCACGAGCTATCAAAAAAGGGATAGATTGTCCCGGCATTCAGCCACTTAATAATTTCTTTTTTTACTACCTCCTTCATGCTCGGATTCAATCTTCTATGGCCTTTAATTATTTTGCCATGATATTCCTCCAAAATTATTTTGTGCATGCAAATAGTTGGACTTATTCCTCGGATATCAGCCAAGGTTCATCCCAACGCTTGCTTGTGATTACTTAGAATTTTCAGCAATTTTTCCTCCTGATCATTAGTTAGATCAGCAACAATGATCACTGGCATGGTTGAGTGTTTACCTAAATAAGCGTACTTAAGATGGTCTGGCAATGGTTTTAATTCCAATTCAGGTGGCTCCTCAATGGATGGTTTAGGTGCCATGATTTCTCTGCCAGCCAACTCCAGTGGCTTCACTTGTCTCTTGTTCACTATCTAACTCACTTCTTCTCTCTCCAAGAATATTCATTCAGTGCCTTCACTTGTCTCTTCTTCACTATCTAACTCGTTGCATCATTATCAGTATCTTGGCACAATTGTGCCACGTCCATAGTGAAAATAGACTCCATCATCTAGTCAACTTGGCATCATTTAGGTTCATCTACGCATTTAAGGTCTTGAAACACATTAAATGTAACATGCTGATCATTCGTGCACATAGTTATTCCTCCTTTATGAACATTCATCAAAGCTCTACCCGTGGCAAGGAATGGTCTACCCAATATAATTGGGACATTCATATCTGTCTCATAATCTAAAATAATAAAAGTAGCTGGGAATATAAAACTTGTCTACCTTTACCAACACATCCTCAATCTTACCCTTAGAATGTGCAAAGGATCGGTCTGCCAACTAAAGTGTTACCGTGGTAGGCCTTGCTTCAATGCCGAGCTTTCTAAAAATTGACATTTACATCAAATTGATGCTGGATCCCATGTCACACAGTGCCTTACCCATAAATCTATTGCCAATAGTATAGGGAATTGTAAAACTCCTCGGATCTTTCAACTTCGGTGGCAACCGATTGAGTATCATTGCACTGATCCCTCAGTGAGAGCTACAGTCTCGAAATCACCCAATTTTTTTTCTTGGACAAGATGTCCTTCATGAATTTCAAATAATTAGGCATTTGCCCGAGAGCTTCCACCAATGGTATGTTGATATGCAATTTCTTAAGGACTTCCAAGAAGCGCTTAAATTCCTGATCCTGCTTGTGCTTCTGTAATCTTTGTATGAACGGTGGAGGTGATAAGCATATGCTGGCTCTACCGATTTTGCCAAGGGTTTGCTGGCATCTGACTAAGATTTGGCATCAGACTGAGGTCTGGCATCGCTTATGTTCGCTTCTTTCTCTTCTATTTTTTTTGGTTCATTTACTGGTCCTTTCTCTTTCTCCTGGCAATTAATTGGCTGCTTGTCAAATATCTCAGTATCGTATTGTTTGCCACTCTGAAGAGTTACAACTTTGCATTGTTCATTGCCTCTATGCCGAACATTTTCTGTATCGATTGGCAAAGCTCCTTGAGGTCTATTGCTGAGTGCACTGGCAATCTTTCCAATCTGTAGCTCCAAGTTCTGCATAGATGCTGCCAAATTCTAGACAATTTCATCATTCCTCTCTATGTAATCTGTCAATGTCCCATGGTTGTTCCTTTGCCCTGCATAAAAATTGTTTTGCGCCTTCTACGCATTTTGATTGAAACCTTGCTGGGCATTGTTCTGACGCTGGGCATTGTATTGAATACCTCCTTGATTTCCCTAAGCTAAATTTGGGTGTTGTCTCTATCCTGCATTGTAAGTATTGGAGTTCGGACTATAATTACGATTAAAATTGCTAACAAAATTTACTGACTCAGGGTTGGTAGGGCAATCTTCCATGTGATGATTCTCTCCATATATTGTACAGAATGGGTCTAATGCCTTCACTTCTTAGGAATCATTACTCCTTTGCAAAGATTTCACCATGCTAGTAAGATTGGAAATCTCAGCGTGGGTGGATGTAAATTCATCTAGCTATAATTTCCCACCATTTTTAGTCTAGTCCCAAGTCTGGCAGTAAGATATTCGAAGTCCTTAACTAAAATATTCTCAAGGATGCCAATTGCCTCTGTATAATTTTTATCAAGCAGTGAACAATTTGCCGAATCATCAACAATAGTTCTGGTTTGGGCATTGAGTCCGTTGTAGAAGGTTTGAATCTGGGTCTAATTTAGGAATCCATGAATGGTACACCTCCTCGATAGGTCCTTAAATCTATCCCAAGCATCATATAAGGTTTCATCATTAGTCTGTCTAAATGTAATGATCTCACTCCTGAGCTTGGCAGTGAGTGTAGGTGGTCTGGAAACGCGACAAAAATTTCTGACATAGATCTCCCCATAAGGTGACAGAACCAGGTGGCAAAGAACTTAGCCATGCTTTTGCTCTATCTCTCAAGGAAAAGGTGAACAATTTCAGCTTCACTGTATCCTCTGATACTCCAGTCTGCTGAAATAGCTGGCAAATCTACATGAATTGCTTCAGGTGATGCCTCGGGTCTCCAGTAAGTGCTCCATCAAATTTTTCTCCATTTAAAAGCATTTGTACCATTACCGGTTTAAGTTCAAAATTTGGTGTACTTACTTTCGGACCAATTAGTCCTAGCATCAAATTGTCTATGTTAGGTGCCGAGTATTCTCAGATAATTCTCTCCTTCTCCACATTAACTACTAGGGCAGCAGGTGCGGCTAGTATCCTATTATGGTGTAGAGGGCTTCCCTAGTTGTTTGGGTTACCATCAGATCCTCCATTACCATGATGTGTCATCTCTCGAGCTTTTCTTTTTAACCTCCATAAGGTTCTTTCAATTTCTGGATCGTATGGTCAATCTTCTACCACATGGTGGCTTCTGGTCATAGACTAGTTAAACTAAATAAATAATAAAAAGAATGAAACAAGTAAAGAAAATAAAAAAATTTCATCGAAATCCCTGACAACGATGCCCAAAACTTGTCGACTATTGCTAAAGCTTGGCAAAAGAGTATACTTTTAATGTAAAAGTATGTCAAAGAGCAGTGCCAAGGTGAGTCTTATGCGTGCAAGTGTACACGGTCAGCAAGTAATATAACAGTAAGCTGAGTATCGAATCCACAGGGATTGACCAAGAACTTATTTGCTTAACGTTTACTTGTTTGGAAGTTTTAAAAGTGTTTGAAATGTTTTGGGATTTTGATTGAAAAGTTAACAAAACAAAGTAGTGAAAATAAGCAGTCTAGCAATGAGTTGTTCAAAATGAATGATGAGTGTTGGCAAGGAGATGCCGGATTTTAAGTTACTTATGTCAGTCTTCAATAATGATCTGCCTTGGTTTATTGCCGAGAAGATTAAAGGTAGTATTGCATCTGTCGATGGCAATACCCTAAGTTAACTATGATAAAACCCCTATACATCTATAGTGAATGTTTTTCATTAATTGACTTGTTTAAGTGACAATCTTTACTCCTAAGGGGTAGACTCATTCCTGAAAAAAGTTCATCTACTTGAACATCTTCTGTCGAATATTCTCACCTTAGTACCTGGAAATAGATCGTTTCCCCTTAAGTCTGTTAAGATATTAAGTTGCAATAAGCACGTAATGCCAGCTGTCGTATGGCAATGGATTTGTAAAAAGATTAAGTGCATGCCAGATAGAAAACAATGCCAAGGCATTTTCATTATTAAAAGATAAACATGAAATTAGCATCCATCCCAAACATCCCCCAACCAACTGTAAAAGTTTAGTCCATGGTTGGGGTTTCCATCCAAAAAACATTATTGTATCTCCACATCATCATTTAAAAAAATAAATAAAAATGAAGAGAATGGGCAAGAAGGGGGTCCATCGATTCAGACCTTCAATGGCTCCAAGCTCTCGATCTCTAGCTAGTCAGACCACATCTTGATTCACCACCATTTAGCCTCTTCAATCCGCCCTTTCAAATGCTTGATCAATCTCTTTAAATAGGCTTGCAATGGAAACCCTAGGATAAGGCCTTTGAATTTAAGTTTTAAATGCACAAGGGATAAGATGATAGCGCACTTTTATCCAGATTTGAATCCTAGGGCTGACATGTATAAGGTCCAACAGAGAGACTTCACTCCTTTGCCAATCGGGCTTGGCATTGATTGGTCCTTATGTGCCAATTATGCATCGGCAATTCTCTAGCTTTCTTCCCTGCATTCTCTGCCAAGCTTGCCTGCCTTTTTCCTGCTTCAAAAACAACAAAATAACCCTTCACACTGGAAAATAGAATAGCTCATAAACTCCTTATGCAAATGCATGATTTTAATGCCTAAATGCAACTAAATGTACTGAAAGGGCAAGTAAAGGCATTATAAAATAAGCATAAAAATAGTACTTTTGAGGAGTTAACAGTACCTCCGCAATATGGATACATGAAACACATCATGAATCTTCTCCAACTCAAAAGGAAAACTCAACCGATAAGCCACATGACTTATACGTTCCAACACCTCATACGGTCCAATAAACCTCAAACTCAATGTTTCCTTGCGTTCAAAAAGTAACACCTTCTTCCAAGTTGAGACTTTCAAGAAAACCTTTTCACAAACAGCGTACTCAACCTTTCTATGCTTCAAATCCACGTAGGATATCTACCTATTCGAAGCAATTTTCAACCGATCACATATAAGCTTCACTTTCTCATTCGTGTCTTTCAACACATTAGGCATGGAAATATACTTTTCCTCAGCCTCAGCCCAACACAAGGGCGTACGGCACCTCCTATCATACAAGGCTTCATACGGTTCTATCTTTATACTTGCATGATAGCTATTATTGTACGCAAACTCTACCAAACGCAACTGCATTTCCCAAGTTCCTTGGAACTTAATGATGCAACATCTCAACATATCCTCTAAAATTTAAATCACACGTTCAGACTAACCATCCGTCTGAGGATGATACGATGTACTAAAATTCAAGTGAGTACCTAAAGCTTGATGCAAACATCCTCAAAACCTCATTGTAAACCGCAGATCCCTGTAGAAATAATCGACTTGGACACCCCGTGCAACCTCACAATTTTAGCAACATACAAATCAGCCAACCTATCCAAGGTATATGTTGTATGCACTAGCAGAAAATGTGCACGTTTCATAATTGATCAATAATCACCCAAATGGAATCCTTTTTAGTCGGTGTCAAAGGCAACCCCGATACAAAATCCATGGTGATCCTCTCCAATTTCCACTCTAGAATTTTTAACGACTGCAACAACCCGAAAAGAAACTGGTGTTTAGCCTTCACACGCTGTCATATCATGCATTTAGCAACAAAATCTGCCACATCCTTTTTCAAACCCACCCAATAGTACTCTTTCTTCAAATCTCAGTACATCTTGGTACTACCAGGGTGCATAGCAAAAGAATTATCATGTGCCTCATTCAAAATCATTCGCCTCAACTCCACGTCACTAGGCACTATGATCCAATCCTTAAAGCACAACTCTCCGTCTCCATTAAAGTGAAAATCCGTAGGATTTCCATCCATGATGTCATTGACATGCGGCACGAATGCCTCATTATAAGGTTGTTTGTCTTTAATCAACTGCGACAAAGATGGTTTCACTTGCTACTCTGCCAACAAACCTCCATCAGGGGTCACACTCAACCTCACAAACATGGCCCTCAGCTCCACAACATCATTTTTACTCAAAGCATCAGCCACAACATTTGCTTTGCCCGGATGATACTCAATTGACAAATCATAGTCCTTAACCAACTCCGACCATCTACGCTGCCTAAGATTCAACTCCTTTTGCATCATCAAATACTTCAAGCTCTTATGATCCCTGTATACAATACACTTCTCACCATAAAGGTAATGTCTCCAAAGCTTCAACACAGGCACTACCGCAGCGAACTCAAGATCATGCGTAAGGTAGTTGCGCTCGTGCACCTTCAACTGCCTTGATGTATAAGCTACAACTTTCCCATCTTGCATCAACACACACCCTAAACCAACGTAAGATGTGTCGCTATAAACCAAAAACTCTTTTCCTAACTCAAGTTGAATCAAGATTGGAGGTTATGTCAGAGCTTTTTTCAAATTCTCGAAAGCTTGTTGTCTAGCTTTCGTCCATTCGAACCGTATATCCTTTTGCAACAACTTGGTCAATAGAGCAACAAACCTTGAAAACCCATCTACAAAATGACGGTAATAACCTACCAAACCTAAGAAACTACGTACTTCTGTCACTGACTAAGGTTGCTTCCAATTCACAACCGCCTCAACCTTTTTAGGATCCATCCAGACATTCCGCTGAAACCACATGTCCAAGAAAAACCACTTCCTTAATCCAAAACTCACATTTGCTCAACTTGGCGTAAAGTTGGTTATCCAACAAGGTTTGCAACACATTTCGCAAGTGTTGATCACGGTCATCCTTGGTACGAAGGTACACAAGAATATCATCAATGAACACTACTACGAATTGATCCAAGAATTCATGGAACACCCGATTCATTATATCCATGAATGTTGCAGGCGCATTCGTCAACCTAAACGGCATCACCAAGAACTCATAATGGTCATACCTCGTACGAAAAGCAGTCTTCAACACATCTTTATCCTTAACCTTCAACTGATAATACCCAAGTCTCAAATCGATCTTGGAAAACACCGTAGCACCTTGGAATTGATCGAACAAGTTATCAATTCATGGTAAGGGATATTTGTTCTTAATCGTCAACTTGTTCAGTTGTCAATAGTCGATGCACATCCTCAAGGTGCCATCATTCTTCTTCACAAACAACACCGGTACTTCCCACGGTGAAAAACTAGGCCAGATAAAATCATGATCCAACAACTCCTGGAGTTGCATCTTTAACTCTTTAGGTGCCATTCGATACGATGCGATCAACACCGGAGTCGTATCAGCATACGTCTCAATACAAAACTTTACCTCTCTATCTGGTGGTAATCCAGGCAACTCCTTTTAGAAATACCCCCGGATAATCACAAACTATACGGATATATTTTGTCTGTACTTCTTCCATATTCGGGTTCATTACATAAGCTAGATTGCTTGGCACCCCTATTCTAAAAACTTTTACGCCTCCAAGGCTGAAACCACACTAGTTAAAAACTTAAAATTCTCACCCATAACCACCACTTCATAATCATCAGCAAGTCTCAACGAAACTCACTTTGTCTCAAAATCGACCACAGCCAGATGCTCGGACAACCAATCCATACCCAAAATCATGTAGAAACCATGAAACGGTAGCTCCATTAAATCAGCCGCAAACACGTGACCTTAAATCACCAAATGACATCTCCTAAACAACTTCTTTGTAATAACCGTCTCTCTAAAAGAACTCGTTACTTGCATTCCCACATCTATATTTCTGTCGATATACCAAGCAAATGTGCATACTCATGCAAAACATATGAATGCGTAGAACCAGAATCTACCAAAGAAAGTAATGACATAGACTATAAGGTAAAAGTACCTGCTATCACATCCGTGACATTTATCCCCTCGCGATGAGCATAGATCCTCGCCGATCCACCACCCTCGGGTCAAACCGCCACTATATACGCTACAGTCCTCTGATCTTCCTCTCTCCGCTGGAAGTTACCTCAACCGTACCCACGGCCTCTAGGTGGTGCAACAACAATGTAGGTGCCTGCCTACCTCTAGCAAGAAAAGGAAAATCATGTCTCATATGCTCCACAGATCCACAACTCCAACAAGAATTCGCAGCCATAACTGCAGGTGTCTGCCCTTCTCCAGCCAAACGTGGATAGTCTCGCCTCATATGATCTCTCGATCCACAAACCCAACAAACATATGCACTGACCGGACCTGGGTTGTAATACCCCAAAATTTACTAAGATGATTAAGGGTCATTTAGTACTAAGATAATAGCTTAAAGGCTAACTTAGTAACTAAAATGACAAAAATGCAACAGTCGGGATTTCTTTAATTATGGGTTTTGGAAAGGAAATTTTTAAGTTTTAAAGGTCTCATGTGATAGATAGTGAATTGAATAAGGTATTCTTAAATTTTAGTTGAATTCCAAGGAAAATTGGAATGGGAATTGAAGTTTAAAAAGTTAGTGACTAAAATGTAAATTTTATGGCTAAAGTATAAACTTTGGAAAAGTTTGGGGACTAAAGTTGTAATTCCCTAAAAGTTAAGGGTTTTTATTTCATAAATAAATAGAACGCCTAAGGGTGTGGATCGAATGTGAAGATTTTGGTTCGATCTGATATTTCGATTAATGGGAAAATCGCAGTTAAAGTTTAAGTTGAATTCCGATACCAGTTAGAATTGGAAAATTTTGAAAATTTTCCATATGATAGAGAAAGGTTATAAAATTTATTTCCAAGTGTTGGAAATATTTTTAGTTTGATTCAAGATGAATCTTACAGTTTATTTCTGAGTAAAGGATTATTTATCGGTATATTGGATCGAATGGAAATTTTGGAGACTAATCCAAAAGCTATGGAAAAGTCATAAAATTTTATTTTATGAATATTTTATTATGGTTTGTTGAATTCTAACTAGATTTAGTTAGATCTTAATAGAATGGCAATTTGGAAGCAAACTAGTAAATAAAGACTAGTTGGAGGGCAAATTGGTCAATTGACCCCATGGCAATTTTGAAATAATTAAAAAGTTATAAGGGCAATTTGGAAAGAGGAAATGGAAGATTAAATCTTGGCCCTTGATTGATGATAAAAGCAATCTTAACCATTGGATAAAAAAGGCAAAATTATAATTTCACTATTAAATGAATTTAATATTCATTTAATAGATATATGTGTCAAATAATGGTAAAAAGATGAACAAAGTTCATCTTTTCCAGCAACAAACGTGAGGGCTAGGGAAAGAAAAAAGAAAAAAATTTCCAAGCTCGATTCAAGCCCCGAAACTTGGTTTTCAGGTAATCTCTTCAACTACAATGTTGTTCTACTCTTCAAGCTCTATCTTTTGATATCAATAATTCATGGAATCCATGCTTGATTGATGAGAATTTACATGAGAAAGAAATTAGGGTTCATGGATCAAATTGGGGCTTTTGAGATTTTATGATTCCATGATTGAATTCAAGTTGAAATCAAGCTAGTATGATGTTAAAATCATGATATTGAGTTGGGATTTAAGTTTTACATGTTTTGATTATTATGAAGATGATTAGGGTTTATGGATTCAAGTTTAATTTAAGGTTTGTGATGTTTAAATAATGATCTCGTAAGCTTGAATTGTTGTTTGGAAGCAAAAACCTAAGTTAAATTATGTAGGGACCATTTTGGTAAATTAAAAAGTTGAAGGACCAAATCTGATTTTTTATAATTTTTAGTGTATTTATGTTATTAATGATGTTAGAAATAATAAAATGAAGTTAGAATGCTAAATTGATGTTGAATTGAATTAGTGACCATTTTGACAAATTGTCAAAGTTAAGTGACCAAATCGAAATTGAAGCTTTGTATGGGAGTTAAATCTGATTTTTAGTTGTAATTAAGGTATTAATGTTGAATTGAGGACTAAATTGCAAAGTTAAGAAGCATGAATCCTTATCTTTGCATTTTAGCGACTATTTCGGTAAATAAGGAAAATTAGGGAGAATTCTTGTGAATAATTATTTGGTGAAGAATGTGATGAGTTGGTGGTTTAAAGCTAATGATACATTAGTGTTTTGAATCAAGTAAGGGGACCAAATTGACAAATAGCAAAGTAAGGAGAAATTAGTATAAAGTTTGAAGTTATTTATGGAAGTTGTGTAGGAAAACTGGATTTGGCAGTAAGTTTGAAAATTCACCATAAATTCTACAAAAATGGTTAGAAAGTGAATTTTATTCTTATGTAAAGATTTGTTCGTCTAGTTTCATGTCCAACAAGCGGAAACTGATTTTGAGTTCCGAGTAAAAAAATATGAATTTTTAAGTGGTGAAAGGTCAGAAAACAGTATAGCAGGCTGTTCCGAAATTCAATACTGGAAATTGACTTTGAAAATTCGCCATAAATCGTACAAGTTGAATTTGGTCTATTAATTTATATGGTTGAAAATCTTATTGAATCTAGTTTCTTTCAGAACAAACGGAATCGAATTCTGAGTTGTAGATTATTTTACAGAAATATTTCTTTGGAGGTACTGCAAACTGTCAGAAAATGAGAATTGATACATTTTGTATCTAAGGTTGATTAGTAAGCTTGAAAGGGGTTAATGGAAGTTTAAATTGGTCACTAAGGACCATAGTGAGTTTTTGAACAATACAAGGAAGAAAGGAAAACGTTTGGAAATTTTTATATTTGAATGATTATTTTGGATGATATGTCTAAGATATTGTTAGATTGGGTTCTAACAAATATTTTACTTATTTGAATTATGAAGTTAAGTTCGAATCAAGGGAGGTTCGAGGTACGATGAAGGAAAGGATCAAAGAGGACTTAGTTAGGCATACTAATAAATGGCCCAGGTGAGTGCAACTCATACATAACATAATACGTGGATGTTTTATACATCACCGGTAGGACTTGTGATGAGTCTACCTAATTTATATATTGTCATGATATTTATGTCATTGATCATATATTTGACATATTTTAAATATGTGAAAGGTTGAAAATAAATTCATTGATCACTAGTTATTGATGATGGTATAATATGAATGTTATTTCGGTTATGAACTGTTAGACGTTGATATATATTGATATATGTTGCCATTGGTGACTTAAATGATGAAATAAAGCCCAATGTATGATATAGAGGTTCAAAGGTATATTTGGCTAGCCATAGAGTCATAAACAGCTGTATCAATATTCTAAGCACTTCGGTGCAATATTCATAAATACTCATTGAGGGTATACTCATGCAAGATTTTGGTATATGGAAACACTTCGGGTGTTAAGAACTACGGTGCAATTTTATTAATACTCAATGAGGGTATACTCATGCAAGGTTTGGGTATACAGAAGCACTTAGGGTGCTAAGCACTACGGTGCAAATAATACACTATACTCAAGTAAGTATAGGGGGATGACTCGTGTACAAAGAATCTCTTAATTCGATACCTTGGGCTAAATAAATTGAAAAGAATAAAAAAGAATCAGGAAGATAAGCTTGAAAGCTTGCAAATAGAAATGAAAAGAGGTATTGGTAAGCACTGAAAGCTTATGGATGGAAATAGCAACGGTATTGGTAAGATCTAATCTTATCACTTTGATATACATATTTATTTATGTTAACGAGCATGTAATGGTAAGGTGATCATATGAATTGTTAATCATTAATATTGATATTATTACAATTACACTTGAATTCGAATTGTTGCGTTACTAAGTAAATACTTAGCGTGTAACTGTTTTACACGTAGGAAAGAAGAAATGGTTAGAGTAAGGAGCATAAACGGACATCATTAATCAATAACAGGTACATCAATATCAGTAAGATATCTTTTGACACTGTTTGATATTTACTAGTTGTCATGTATATTAAAATGATATGCCTGCTCTAATAGAATTTGTATTTTATTTGGTATTTGGATGAATTTTAAATCAGGCAGTTTTTAGGCAGTTTTACTAATTATATAAAGAAAAATTAAATTGATAAGTTGCTGCCTGAAAATAAACTCGATTTGATGAGGAAAATATTATGTTTAAACTTTACGTGATTAACTAGATTTGTAATTAAAAACTAATTTTATTGTAATATTTTTAAAGAAACACAATTTTACCGAATTACAAATGTA
Organism: Hibiscus mutabilis; assembly: GCA_019671005.1. Lineage (NCBI taxonomy): Eukaryota > Viridiplantae > Streptophyta > Magnoliopsida > Malvales > Malvaceae > Hibiscus > Hibiscus mutabilis. The sequence continues at coordinate 30,780,434 of CM033739.1, read as the reverse complement.
GAGGGTTTTACGAATGTTTTGTGATGTCTCTAACTCGTATCCAGTGATGGATACGGGAAAGGGGTGTTACATTTATTGGTATCATAGCTACATGTTTAGCCGATTCTCAGCCTAAATGGAAATGGTTTTATGTTAAAAAGAGTATGCATGCCGCTAGGATATCAATATTATTGATCTGATGTTTTTATGATCTGATTGATGTCGCTCCTTACTAATGTAAATTGGGAGGAATTATAAGAAATATTTGAGTCAAGAAAGCGTGGAGAACTGATAAATTGGAAGCTTTTGATGGAATCAAGAGTAGTAATAATAAGGTTAATGATAACCCCTTGGATAAATTGGGACAAGAATGGGGCACTGGTACAACAAGGAGTGCTTGTGCCGGACTAAGGAATTGAAAAGTTTGGGAACACCTGAATTGAAAGGAGAAGCAAATGATGGTCCAGTGATTGTTGATTTATAACTGAATAACCTAAGGATCACACTGGATGGATTTCACTGCTTGGATGCAGAGGAATTGGATGGAGTTGTCTTGTTGCTCCGAGATTTAAGCTAGATTTGAAAACCATCTGAATTTGCTTCATAGCCAGGATTGCACATATCAGTCAGAGTTTATAACATCATGATTGATAAAAATTGGGATGATTCGAAAATCATAGAAGGTACATCTCATCTTTTTGGATAAACATGTATTGATGTTTATGGGTCCTAGCTTTACACATTCATATATAAGTACGAAGTTGAATGGTGAAGGAGATATCCATTTAGAACCCATTTCAAGTAATATAGCGGTCATAAATTTGTTGGGTTGTAATGTAAGGGTGAGCTGAACATTGGAATTGCTCGATAAAAATATAAGAAATAGAGTTCCCGATAAACTTAATGGAATTATCTTTCGAGGAGTTTAAGATGATGGTGGGCATAAATTGGTTATCTTCCTATAAGGTCATGATGAATTGTCGCATAAAGCGATTAGTATTAAAAAAACAAACAAACATGGAAGGTACAAAAATAGTAGTAGTTGATAAAAGGGTAAACCCTTTCCAATGTATTTTCAGTTGTTTTATTAAAGAAATTGTTGTTATAAGGTTGTTAGATTTTCTTAGCAAATGTAGTGGATATTCGGGCTGTTAAAGTTAAATTGGAAATAACTTATCTGTCCAAAAATATCCGGATGTATTCCCAGGTGGGTTACTCGAAATTTACCCTAGATTGAGAGGCGAAATTCAAAATAAAGATGTATCAGGCATTGCGCCTAAATTAATGACCCCGTATAAAATGGCTTCAACCGAACTTCGGGATTTAAAGATGAAATTGCAAGGAATGTTAGGTCAAGGTTTTATAAAGCCAAGTGTGTCACCTTGGGGTGCACCAGTGTATTTGTGAAAAAGAAAGATTGATCTATGTGATTAAGTGTAGATTTTCGTCAGCTAAATAAGATGATGGTAAAGAATAAATATCTTCTTCCGAAGACTGATGATCTTTTGATCAGTTAAAAAAAGGCACGGCTATGTTTTCCAAAATAGACCTTTGATCAGAATATTGTTAGCTAAAGATCAAGGGAGAAGAAATTCTAAAGACAACTTTTTAGACTCGGTATGAATACTACGAGTTCGTGATGATGCCTACGACATTTATAAACCTATTGAACTAAGTATTCTAATTTTGCTTGGACCAATTTTTGGTAGAGTTCATTGAGGATATTTTGGTCTATTTGAAGAAAAAAGGAAGAACAAGATGCTCATTTTCCATTGTTCTTCAGACCTTTCGAGAAAAGAAGCTATATGCTAATTTGTTAAAGTGTGAATTTGGATGTCAAAAGTTGTTTTATTAGTTATTTGGATTTGGCAGAGGGGATAAGAGTATATCCCAAGAAAGCACAAACTATAGTTGAATGGAAACCTTTGAAGAATGTTTTATAGGTTCAAAAATTCTTGATGATTGTCTCGTCATTGACCAAGCTATTGAGGTAAGAAATGCCATTTAGTTGAACAGATAAATGCAAGAAAACTTTGAGACATTAAGGAAGATCTTAATAGAAGCCACGGTACATGTACAACTAAAATCGTGTAAAGATTATGTGGTGTATAGCGATGCTTCTTATAACAGTTTGGGATGCGTACTTATGCAAGAAGGAAAAGTAATGGTCTATGCTTGAGGCAACTTAAGATATATGACAAGAATTATCTTACTTAAGATTTGTAGCTAGCAATGGTTGTATTTGCTTTAAAAGATATAGCATCATTATTTATACAGTGAACGATGCTATATTTATATAGGTTATAAAAGTTTAAAGTATATGCTTACTAAAAAGAGTTAAACTTGACGCAAAGAAGCTGGATTGAGCTTTTAAGAATTATGATATGGCCATTGACTATCATCCAGAAAAAGCTAATATGGTAGCTGACACTCTCAGTCGAAAGACAATTGTTGCCTTAAGAGCTATGAATGCAAGATTGGCATTAAAAGAAGATGGTGTTTTGATTGTCAAGTTAAGAATAAAATTTACCATATAGGATTAAATAAGATATCTTTAAAGAAAGGATGAGAAATGTTGTCAAGGTTCAAACAAGTGGAAAAGAGTGAAACTGAAAACTTGGAAGTTAGGGTTGATAGATATTTGTATTATCAAGGAAGAATTTCTATCTCGATAATGCAAACTATATGTTGATCCTGAAAGAAAAGATATTTAATGTGAAGTTAAGGATAAAGTAGTCCTTAAAAGATTCACCTTGGAAAAAGGTGTTATGGTTTAGACAAAAAGAAAATTAAGTTTAAAATTTGTTGGGCTATAAGAAATCGTGAAAGGAGTTAGTCTGATAGTTAAGCTTAATAGCTAGCTTTATCTTTGGAAATGGACAATATTCATAATGTATCGATGCTCAGGAAGTATTGATTAGACCCCTCACATATTGTTACTCCGGAGAAAATAGAGATTCAGCCAGATTTAAGCTATGGAAAAGAACTGGTAAAGATCCTAGCACATGGAGTCAAAGAACTAAGAAAAACAATACAATCTCGTTTATTAAATTTATTTGACAAAAAATACAAGGTTAAAGAAACGATTTGTGAGAAATAAGAAGAAAATATAAGAAAATAGTTTTCTCACCTTTTGAATCAGGTGCGTGTTGAAAATTCGAGAATGAATTTTCTTAAGGGGAGAAAATTGTAATACCTCCAAAATTTACTAATTTTATTAAGGGTTATTTAGTACTAAGATAATAGCTTAAAGGCTAACTTAGTGACTAAAATGACAAAAATGCAAAAGTTGGGATTTCTTTAATTATGGGTTTTAGAAAGGAAATTTTTAAGGTTTATAGGTCTCATGTGATAGATAGTGAATTGAATAAGGTATTCTTAAAGTTTGGTTGAATTCTAAGGAAAATTGGAATGGGAATTGAATTTTAAAAAGTTAGTGACTAAAATGTAAATTTTGAAAATTTTATGGCTAAAGTATAAACTTTGGAAAAGTTTAGGGACTAAAGCTGTAATTCCCTAAAAGTTAAGGGTTTTTATTTCATAAATAAATAGATCACCTAAGGGTGTGGATCGAATGTGAAGATTTTGGTTCGATCTGATATTTCGATTATTGGGAAAATCGCAGTTAAAGTTTAAGTGGAATTCCGATACCAGTTAGAATTGGAAAATTTTGAAATTTTGCCATATGATAGAGAAAGGTTATAAAATTCATTTCTAAGTGTTGGAAATATTTTTAGTTTGATTCAAGATGAATCCTACAGTTTATTTATGAGTAAATGATTATTTATCGGTATATTGGATCGAATTGAAATTTGGGAGACTGATCCAAAAGCTATAGAAAAGTCATAAAATGTTATTTTATGAATATTTTATTATGGTTGGTTGAATTCTAACTAGATTTAGTTAGATATTAATGGAATGGCAATTTGGAAACAAACTAGTAAATAAAGACTAGTTGGAGGGCAAATTGGTCATTTGGCCCCAATGGCAATTTTGAAATATTTAAAAAGTTATAAGGGCAATTTGGAAAGAGGAAATGGAAGATTAAATCTTGGCCCTTGATTGATGATAAAATCAATCTTAACCATTGGATAAAAAAGGCAAAATTGTAATTTCACTATTAAATGAATTTAATATTCATTTAATAGATATATGTGTCAAATAATGGTAAAACGATGAACAAAGTTCATCTTTTCCGAAAACAAACATAAGGGCTAGGGAAAGAAAGAGAAAAACTTTTCCAAGCTCGATTCAAGCCCTGAAACTTAGTTTTCAGGTAATCTCTTCAACTACAAAGTTGTTCTACTCTTCAAGCTCTATCTTTTGATATCAGTAATTCATGGAATCCATGCTTGATTGATGAGAATTTACATGAGAAAGAAATTAGGGTTCATGGATCAAATTGAGGCTTTTGAGATTTTATGATTCCATGATTGAATTCAAGTTGAAATCAAGCTAGTATGATGTTAAAATCATGATATTGAGTTGGGATTTAAGTTTTACATGTTTTGATTATTATGAAGATGATTAAGGTTTATGGATTCAAGTTTAATTTAGGGTTTGTGTTGTTGAAATAATGATCTCGTAAGCTTGAATTGTTGTTTGGAAGCAAAACCCTAAGTTAAATTGTGTAGGGACCATTTTGGTAAATTAAAAAGCTGAAGGACCAAATCTGAATTTTTATAATTTTTAGTGTATATATGTTATTAATGATGTTAGAGATAAGAAAATGAATTTAGAATGCTAAATTGATGTTGAATTGAATTAGTGACCATTTTGACAAATTGTCAAAGTTAAGTGACCAAATCGAAATTGAAGTTTTGTATGAGTTAAATATGATTTTTAGTTGTAATTAAGGTAGTAATGTTGAATTGAGGACTAAATTGCAAAGTTAAGAAGCATGAATCCTTATCTTTGCATTTTAGCGACTATTTCGGTAAATAAGGAAAATTATGGAGAATTATTGTGAATAATTATTTGGTGAAGAATGTGATGAGTTGGTAGTTTAAAGCTAATGATACATTAGTGTTTTGAATCAAGTAAGGGGACCAAATTGACAAATAGCAAAGTATGGAGAAATTAGTATAAAGTTTGAAGTTATTTATGGAAGTTATGTAGGAAAACTGGATTTGGCAGTAAGTTTGAAAATTCACCATAAATTCTACAAAAATGGTTAGAAGGTGAATTTTATACCGATGTAAAGATTTGTTCGTCTAGTTTCATGTCCAACAAACGGAAACTGATTTTGAGTTTCGAGTTGTATAGCAGGTTGTTCCGAAATTCAATACTGAAAATTGACTTTGAAAATTCGCCATAAATCGTACAAGTTGAATTTGGTCTATTAATTTATATGGTTGAAAATCTTATTAAATCTAGTTTCTTTTAGAACAAACAGAATCGAATTCTGAGTTATAGATTTCTTTATAGAAATATTTCTTTGGAGGTACTGCAAACTGTCAGAAAATGAGAATTGATGCACATTGTATCTAAGGTTGATTAGTAAGCTTGAAAGGGGTTAATGGAAGTTCAAATTGGTCACTAAGGACCATAATGAGTTTCTGAATAATACAAGGAAGAAAGGTAAATGCTTGGAAATTTTTACATTCGAATGATTATTTTGGACGATATGTCTAAGATATTGTTAGATTGGGATCTAACAAATATTTTACTTATTTAAATTATGAAGTTAAGTTCGAATCAAGGGAGGTTCGAGGTACGATGAAGGAAAGGATCAAAGAGGAATTAGTGAGGCATACTAATAAATGGCCCAGGTGAGTGCGAAGCATACATAACATAATACATGGATGTTTTATACATCACCGGTAGGACTTGCGATGAGTCTACGTGGTTTATATATTGTCAATATATTTATGTCATTGATCATATATTTGACATATTTTAAATATGTGAAAGGTTGAAAATAAATGCATTGATCACTAGTTATTGATGATGGTATAATATGAATGTTATTTCGGATATGAACTGTTAGACGTTGATATATGTTGCCATTGATGACTTAAATGATGAAATAAAGCCCAATGTATGATATAGAGGTTCAAAGGTATAGATGGTTAGCCATAGAGTCATAAACAGTTGTATAAATATTCTAAGCACTTCGGTGCAATATTCATAAATACTCATTGAGGGTATACTCATGCAAGGTTTGGGTATACGGAAACACTTCGGGTGTTAAGCACTACGGTGCAATTTTATTAATTCTCAATGAGAGTTTACTCATGCAAGGTTTGGGTATACGGAAGCACTTAGGGTGCTAAGCACTACGGTGAAAATAATACACTATACTCAAGTAAGTATAGGAGGATGACTCGTGTACAAAGAATCTCTTAATTCGATACCTTAGGCTAAATGAATTGAAAAGAATCAAAAAGAAATAGGAAGATAAACTTGAAAGCTTGCAGATAGAAATGAAAAGAGGTATTGGTAAGCATTGAAAGCTTACGGATGGAAATGGCAACGATATTGGTAAGATCTAATCTTATCACTTTGATATACATATTTATTTATGTTAACGAGCATGTAATGGTAAGGTGATCATATGCATTGTTAATCATTAATATTGATATTATGACAATTACACTTGAATTCGAATTGTTGCCTCACTAAGTAAATACTTAGCGTGTAACTGTTTTACACGTAGGAAAGAAGAAATGGTTAGAGTAAGGAACATAAACAGACATCCTCAATCAATAACATGTACATCAGTATCAGTAAGATATCTTTTGACATTGTTTGATATTTACTAGTTGGCATGTATATTAAAATGATATGCCTGCTCTGATAGAATTTGTATTTTATTTGGTATCTGGATGAACTTTAAATCAGGCAGTTTTTAGGCAGTTTTACTAATTATATAAAGAAAAATTAAATTGATAAGTTGCTTCCTGAAAATAAACTCGATTTGATGAGGAAAATATTATGTTTAAACTTTACGTGATTAACTAGATTTGTAATTAAAAACTAATTTTATTGTAATATTTTTTAAAGAAACAAAATTTTACCAAATTACAATTGTAGAGGGTTTTACGAATGTTTTGTGATACCTCTAACTCGTTTCCAGTGATGGATACGGGAAATGGGTGTTACATGGGTACTCTGTCATGTGATCCTCGACCAACACCATCTCCACCATGTCTCGCATACGGACGAAACCTCCTATCATGGTGTCTTTTGTTCTTACCACCACTACCACTAGCATTAGCCACTCTCTTACCCCAGCCAGGACCCTTTGGTCGATAAGATAAACCTAAGATCTGCTCTATGTCTTTCGCTTGTGTAACCAATACGACAAAATCTGTATAATTAGTAGCCAGCATGTAGGTCTTAACATCTTGCTCCAAATTATAGTGAAACCGATCGAAGCGATGCCTCTCTTCCAGTACCAACTTGGGCTCATACTGACTCAGCCTCACAAACTGCACCTCATACTCGGATACTAACATAATGCCCTGAACCAAAGCCATGAACTCACTTTTATTCATCCAAGTATCTTACTCCAAGATAATTCTTCCTGAAGGCAGCTTGGAAGAATTCCATGTCATATCACTGGGTTCTACGCCCGTGATCACAGCGGTCTACCAACTGTATGCATTACCATGTAGCAGGGATACAACACATCCCAGCTAGCGTTTATCGCTGCACCCCATATGAACCAAGATTCGCTCCGTACTGGGAAACCATTCATCGAATGCCTTGGGTGCCAACCCTCTAAACTCAATTCCTCCAAGATTGCGCAAACGCTCTAATGGCAATCTCAGATTAACAGCAGCAGCGGGTGCCGCTCAGGTACATGAACTCCAACCATCGCGACCTGGAATACTCTCGTCATTGCCTGAACCAAAGGCGTCATATCACCAAATACTGGACTAAGTGGTGCATGTGGCACTTGTTCTACTCCCTCATGAGGATTAGGCGGAGGAGGCAACAATCCCTCAAGATGTACAATCTCGCCCTCTACTCCCTGCCATCCAACATCAGCATTTCTGCTAGATCGTAATTCTCTCCTCGGTTGCATCGTATAAAAACGTATCTAAGGCATGATAATTACACCAAAACAAAAACTATTAGGCTAGCTTCAAGCAAGGATCAAAGACTTCCATTTCAGACCAAAATCATTTCATAACTGTAGTAATAAGGCAATGTGTCCCAAAAATATCTAAACATGGCATATTTCAAACACCGTACATATAAACAATCACCGTGCATAGTAAAACAGCATTGAAAAATCATCAACATCATCCCAATTTTTTGTAAACCTGGCTCTAATACCACCAAATGTAACCCCCTTAGCCCGACCTAGCCAGAACCGGACTGAAATGCTCACATTAGGTTTGTCGAAGCAAACCCGAAATAATAACTTAAACTGAGCCCATTTTGTCATTTTTATCGTGTATAAATGAATTTTATTATTATCTTAAATGAACATGCTTCAGCAAAAACGTCACATTAAATTCAGATTGCGAAATAAGGTTTATTTGCTTAACAATTCACATTAGGGACCAAATCATAATTTTTACAAATTATAGGGTCTTTAACACAATTAAGATTACCCAACCTTAATTAATCCATTTTCATGCTAGAGTATTAAATTCCAACTCAAAACGGTCATCAAAACTCATTCAATTGCTTTCATATCAACCAGGGACTAAATTGCAAGATTCCCAAACTTTAGCAAACAGGATTACATAAAATCAACATAGTGTATCGATACAGGCAAGCCCGTACCGATACAGCTTAACTAACAAAACGACTACATGTACCAATACACGTACAATCGTACTGATATGGTGTGTTGACCCATCCGTACCGATATAGCCTTGACCTTGTACCAATCTTTCCTTTGTTATTTCAAAACCTAAAATTCCAGTAGCTAAAGCTCGTACTGATACCGTACCCTGCGTATCGATACGGATTGTTGAAATTGAAGGGATCATTTTGGTACGCGTACCCGTGTACCGACACCAGTACATAATTTTCCTCAAGGCGTACCGATAAGGTGGCTAGGCATACTGATACCCTATACTTTACTTCAATGAAATAAGCCTTATCAAGACCTCGCGTACCGATCCTTGGGTACCCGTACCGGTAAACAGAGGTCTGTAATGACCTCTAGGTCTAACATATGACACTTTGTCTCACTCTAAACAACCTTAAGACATCTATAATCAACATATGACACCAAAAACATGCTTGATCATCAACATACCAGCATTTTAAGCAAGCCTAGCATAGCCAATCACAAAATCTATAGTCATGCTCCCTAGTCAACATCCAAAACACAAATCCAACCACATCTCAAGCACTTTAAACCACTTACAAGTTCAAACCAAAAATTGCAACTTGCACAAGCAGGGTTTCACCAAAAACCCTCCTAAAACAACATTTGACACATTGCCCTTATTACTACTATAAAATGTTTCAAACCATTCTTTGAAAAACAAGTTCTTGGAATTCTTTCCTTGCTTCCTCGCTGCCTCTAACCTTAAGTTCTCTGTGTTGATATAAAAAGAGAGCGTAAGCACACAAGGCTTAGTGAGGAATGCTCAAAAACCAACAACCATCAATGCATTATAAATCGTTTAACCATTATTTTGTTAACCATTTTCCAAAACACTTTTAAATTATTGTTTCAACATCACGCCTTATCAAAACCATGCTCGTAACATTTCCCAAAATAACATATCAAGCCATATGCAACATGTATCATGGATTAACATAAAAATCTCATTTGTTACCCTCAATTTAAGCTTTCCTATGCATACTACCAATGGAAAGCTTAAAGAGTAAAACATGTTTAAACTATATTAAAAAACATAATCCATCTCATGATACATCATCAATTATATTGGCTCACAAGTGATCATTAACCACATTTCACTTTTAAACATAACATAGATATATGGATTCAACAAGTGTTCCCTCAACACTTAACATACAATCTACCGGCATCTCAAGGTTTACCAATGGGAGTTTTTGGTACACATAAACCCCCCAACACCACTCATCGGCTAGATGTATAACCCACTAACGGGAGTCTTCGGTACAATTTAAACCCTCGACCGTTAGGGTACTTGGATGGAGTTTTCGGTACTACGGATCAAAACCCCTCAACATCCGAGAAGACTTTTTATAGTGCACTAACAATCCTATGGCCGGCCATCTATATCCGATAACATTTAAAAAAACATCTCATACATCACTTGCCAATATAGTTCGTTTCATTAACAACAACTCTCTGTTTTCATGTACATCGTCAAAATCCCTTTACTAATGCAATAAACTTTGCATTAACCAATGTTTATAAAAATTAACAAAACGTGCATTACTTCCAAATGCATCAACATTATTATGTAATCAATTTCCAGCATTATATCATGCTCAAAACATGCATATACAATGAGTAATTAACAATTTAAAACAAGCGCATAAAACCAATTACCAAACCGAGTTCGAGAGAGAATCCATCCTTTACTTACTTCCAAGCTTAGACCAGAGTTTCAAGCTTGATCTAAACTCCCAAACAAAACTTTCAAACCTTTGCAAGGCTGTAAAACATGTTTTCACTCACCGATATGCAAAGCCTCACTTGCTGATACAGTAACCATGCCTCTAAAGCTTCCGAAACGGTTGTTCAAACTTGAGGAACAACTTCCCTTATTTTATCCACACAAAAATAGAGGATTCAATGCATCAAAATGCATTCAACAACACAGAAACATAAATCCTCAACACCCACTACTCAATTTCACTCCACAACAACCAAAATCAACATCCAACATCTTCCAAACTCAACCCAGCCATAATCTAACATTTTAACCCATCAATTAACATCTAAAAACACAGCAACAATATCCTTATACCTCCAATATTCATAAAACCTCCACAACACCTCAAGAACTCACAACAAACAACCTAAAAATTAGATATTCATATAGTTTCGGGATTCCAATGTTAAAACCCACTTATTAACATTATTTAACATCAAAATCATGATTAGAATCAATCATTAACTCAGCAAAACAGAGTCCATTCAAAAATCAATCAATTTAACTTTGATTTAACAAATATTTCATAATTAAACCATCAAATCAAGTTAGAAAACATATGTAAAGGATCAATAACTTGGGAATTTCAATAAAGAACCTTGTATTAGAGGAGAAGAACGAACCTTACCTCTAATAGATGCTTTTCCCCTTAATTGGATGGATTTACACAATAAAACAATGAGAAACCATTTAAATTTTGTTAGGAAATCATCATAATTCCATTAGAAATCAAAAGATCAATTAAAAAAAAATTTACCTGAGAATTTTGAAGAAAAAAGAAGTGTTTGGCTGGAGAAAATTGGAGAGAAAATTATTTTTGAGAAAAGTTAGATACGTCAAATTATTTTAAACCTTTTTAATTATCCAATTAATTCTTTAAGTCTTTTATATTATTTTAAAATTATTTAAAATAACCAATTAAGGGAAAAAGTCTGATATTAGACTTTGGGAAAATGGCTCCATAAAGATTCAAAGTTTTGACCCTTTTACAAAACAGTCACTAAAACAATTTTGAAACTTTACATTTTGCTCACTGTCCAAAATGTCCAATTTTGAGACCCTTTTTTTTGTAAAATTGATTTTACCAAAATCATATTAAATAATGATTTTAGATTATTTTCCGTATTTGTATCTCATCCGAAAATATTTATTTCGAATAAAATCCTGAAACTGACTCAAATCCGATCCAACGGACCGTCTAAACCACTTAGGAAACTCCTAGGCCCAAAATCGGGGCGTGACAATAACTCTATATGTTACCAAATGCATAACAAATAGGGTACCAACACAATGTTTTACCAGACCTACATAAACGTTTATGTAATTTATAAGAAAAAAGGGTAGCTACACATATTACTACCTCGTATCTCCTAATATAAAACCAACCAACCTGATGGTAGGAAATTGTGTTATTACACAAAGTCTTAAAGGATAACTCTAAATGTTACCAAACTCATAACAAATAGGGTACCTATACAATGTTTTACCAGACCTACAAAAATGTTTATGGAATTTATAAGAAAAAAGGTAGCTACACATGTTATTACCGCGTATCTCCTAATCTAAAACCAACCAAACTGATGGTAGAAAATTGTGTTATTGCACAAAGTCTGAAAGGATAACTCTATATGTTACCAAACGCATAACAAATAGGGTACCTACACAATGTTTTACCAGACTTACAGAAATGTTTATGGAATTTATAAGAAAAAAGTTAGCTACACATATTATTACCCCGTATCTCCTAATCTAAAGCCAACCAAAGTGATGGTACGAAATTGTGTTATTACGCAAAGTCTTAAAGGATAACTCTATATGTTACCAAACGCATAACAAATAGGGTACCTATATAATGGTTTACCAAACCTATAGAATTGTTTATAGATTTTTTAAGAAAAAAGGCAGCTACACAAATGATTACCCCATATCTCCTAATCTGAAACCATCCAAACTTATGGTAGGAAAATATGTTATTACACAAAGTTTTAAAGGATAACTCTATACGTTACCAAACGCATAACAAATAGCATACCTACACAATGTTTTACAAGAACTACAGAAAGGTTTATGGAATTTAAAAGAGAAAACGTAACTACACAAATTATAAACCAACATCTCCTAATCTAAAACCAACCAAACTTATGGTATGAAATTGTGTTATTACGCAAAGTCTTAAAAGATAAATCTATATGTTACCAAAGTCATAACAAATAAGGTACCTGCACAATGTTTTACCAGACCTACAGAAATGTTTATGGAATTTATAAGAAAAATGGTAGCTAAACAAATGATTACCCCGTGTCTCCTAATCTAAAACCGACCAACCTTATGGTAGGAAATTGTGTTATTATACAAGGTTTTAAAGGATAAGTCTATATGTTACCAAAGTCATAACATATAGGGTACCTGCACAATAGTTTTCCATACCTACAGAAATGTTTATGGAATTTATAAGAAAAAAGGTAGCTACACATATTATTACCTCGCATCTCTTAATCTAAAACCAATCAAACTGAGTCTAGGAAATTGTGTTATTACACAAAGTTTTAAAGGATAGCTCTATATGTTACCAAAGTCATAACAAATAGGGTACCTACAAAATGTTTTACCATACCTAATAAATGTTTATGGAATTTATAAGGAAAAGGGTAGCTGCACTTATTATTACCTTTTATATCCTAATATAAAACCAACCAAACTGATGGTAGGAAATTGTGTTATTACACAAAGTCTTAAAGGATAACTCTATACGTTACCAAACACATAACAAATAAGGTACCTACACAATGTTTTACAAGACCTGCAGAAAAGTTTATTGAATTTATAAGATAAAAAAGTAACTACACAAATTATTACCCCATATCTCCTAATCTATAACCAACCGAACTTGTAGTAGGAAATTGTGTTAATACACAAAGTCTTAAAGGATAACTCTACATGTTAGCAAACTCATAAGATATAGGGTACCTATACAAATTTATATGAAACCTACATAAATGTTTATAGAACGGGTAAGAAAAATGGTAATAACACAAATTCCTACCCATATCACCAAATCTAAAACCAGCCAAACTTATGGTAAGAAATTGTGTTATAACATAAAATCTTAAAGGATAACTTTATATCTTATCAGACTCATAAGAAATAGGGTACCTACACAAAATTTTATGAAACCTGCATAAATTATTAGCAAGACAATATTAAAAACGGTAATAACACAAATTCTTACTCATATCACCAAATCTAAAATCAGCCTAACTTATTGTAAAAAATTGTGTTATAACATAAAATCTTAAAGGATAACTCTATTTCTTACCAAACTTATAAGAAATAGGGGACCTACACAAATTGTTATGAAACCTACATAATTTATTACAGAACCGGTAAGAAAAAAGGTAATAACAAAAATTCTTAACACATATCACCAAATATAAAACCGACGAAACTTATGGTAAGAAATTGTGTTATAACCTAAACTCTTACAAGATAACCTTATTTCTTACGAAACTCATAAGAATTTGGGTATCTACGGAAATTCTTATGGAATCTACATAAATTCTTACTAAAATGGTAGTAAAAATATGATAACACAAATTCTTACCAGAGATTACCAAATTCAAAAACATTGTTCAAAATCGATACTATTCATATAGAATCGATACTATTTTGTTGCATGTTTGATTCCGAAATCGGTACTATTCTTGTGGTACCAATAATTATGTTAATTGCACTGGTACTATTGTGTAGCATCTGTTCCATTTTAGTTCACTGCCTACATAAATCCATACCATGTGTATTGGCACTCTTGTATGTGCACCAGAATTAATCCACAATTTAGACATATGCATCTTCATAGTATATAGTCGGCATCACAAGAACAATTTCGATATCATACAAACAATTTGTAAGTTTTAATTAAAAATCAATTGGAAATAGTTTAAAAACTTATTTTCATTGACTTATGTTCTGTGGAAGTTTTTAAAGGGAAAATTATTCTAAATCCTTGGAAACAATTGTTCTAAGCACTAAGAAAATTTGTATGATTAATAGTATCAAAAGACAATAGACAAATAAGATGATAAGCACAATATAAGTAAAAGTTAGGGGTAATCCAAAATATTTATAGTTATAGAAGATCAATGTCATAATCTAAAATATAAGCATAATGTAGAATATCCAAATAGATCCAAATCATTCAAAATGAAACTACAAAATGAAAAACATCAATGCAACAAAAAACATCCAAAGTACCTACCATAAATTCATAATGACAACCAAAGACATAGATGCAAATCATGAAAAACAAGAGAAGCAAATTTATCAAGAAACTGATGCCGGTGGTGGATCAAAGTCAGAGAAAGAAGCTCAAAAATTAAAAGTTCCAAGAGAGAGCGGCAACTGCAACCCCCTTGACCTGGCCAAGATGCCCAACTGAACCGAGAAGGCTACATTAGGTTTGCCGTAGCAAATCGAAGAGATTCAATCAAACCCAGTCCATTTTTTCCTTTTTATCTTATCTAGATGCCCATTTATTAACCCTACATGCTCATACAGACATCAGGTGCAACCCCAACTCAATCGGGCATCAATTTGACATCTAATGATCACGTTTGCAAATTAAGGACCACATTGCAAATACAGAAAATTTCAGGATTAAAACTCATTTTTAAGTTACCAATATTTAATTAGACAGATTCCAAACCTTCATCTCAAATTTCAGCTCAATCTGATCATTCTACCACATATAATTGCATCAGCAAGATCTAGGGACTAAAAAGCAAGAAAGCAAAATTGCCCAAAATGACATTAACAGGAAAAACGGCCATTCATATCGAAACGGGTAAGCCCGTACCGATACAGTTTGAAACACACCGTTTCTATACACCACCAAGCCATTTTGATACGCCTAACTGAAATACCGAACTTTCGAAATATTTACAACCGTACTGATATGGTTCCTTAGGTGTTTCGATACGCGGGTTCGAGTTACAAAAGTGAATTCCAGTGGCTAAAACTCATATCAAAACGCCTATCCCCGTACCGGTACGCTAGGCCAAATTTTCCTAGGCGTACCAAAATGAACCAGACCCGTATCGATCCTACAAGCCTGAAATTGCTTAGCCGTACCGATATGGACCCCCGCGTATCGGTACGCCTGGGCCTGTAATGTCACATTTGGCTGATTTTTCATCCCATAAGCATGCTCAAACCACTCCAACATGCTTTAAACTCAATACTAACATGTCAAACATATCTCATGCTAACTAACACCACATATCTAGCAACACCACAAAGATTCATGCATCAAATAGGAAATCTATAGGCATACTTCCTAATATGCATCCAACCAACATATCAAAAGGTAAACCAGCACCAAAAATAAATTTTAAAGGCCATTTACAACCCAAGAGCAACTAAAGAAACATGCTCAAACAAGGAGTTTCACAAAACATCTCCCAATACACAACAAGTACCCTATTGCCCTTATTCGTTATAGTCTAGTCTCTAACATGCTTTGGAAACAAGTCTTTCCAAGATCCCCTCGCTTCTTGCTGCCTTCCAAGACCTCAATTATCTGCATTGATGGATAACGAGATCGTAAGCACACAAGGATTAGTGAGGAGTTCTCAAAAGCAAACACCATCAATGCATTTAAAACCATACTCTTAAAACCATCCTTTAAAACATCATCATGCCTCTTTAAAAACATGCACTTTACTTCATTAAAAACCAGCATACTAAACATATGCTACATGCATCATTAACCAACAGCAAGTTACATTGCTAACCCTCCACTTAAGCCTTCCCATAAATTACTACCAAATGCAAAGCTTGAGGAGAAACATGTATAAATCACATTATACAACATAAAGCATTTCAATGATACATTAACAATTATTTTGGCTTTCAAGTGATCATTAAAAAGTTCAATAGCAAAATAGTTCATCGGATACACGGATTCAACAAGTGTTAACCCAACACTTCAAGTCATCTCAACCGGAATAGCGATACAATCACAATCGCGGTACAATAACAACCAGGTTCAATAACAACCGGGCACAATCTCAACCCACAGGGATACTAATCCCTCTTATCGGTTATATGCTTAACCCACTAACGGGAGTATTTGGTACCGTTAAACCCCTCTACCATTAGGGTACTTGGATGGAGTATTCGGTACACAATATAAACCCCTCAACATCCAAAGCGACTTATTTATAGTGCACTCAATCCTATGGCCGGCCAACTATATCCGATAAAAATTTTAAAACCACATCAGTTGCCAATATAATTAACCAATTAACATTTACCTCACTGTTTTAACAAGCATTAAACCATGCCATTTCCAAAGCAACAACCACGCTTTAAAACACAAGTATAAACCATACTTACAAGGATCACTTACTATGTGCATCCTTCAGCATCCCATGCTTAAAAACAGTATATCAAATACTTTAAAACATGCTTAAACAATAGGTAACATGTAATTAAAACAAGTGCAAGAAACCATTTCAAACTAGCACGACCAAGAGAGTAAAACCACTTTATACTTAATTTTGAGTCTAGATAAGCGTTTCAAGCTCTACCTTTACTCCCAAACTCTATTCTCAAAATAGCAAAACACTCTAAACCACGTTTTCACTCACTGATACGCGAAACTTCGATTCGCCGACGCGAAACCAAGCATCCAAAGCCTCCTACGCTTCTCCAATCACTTTTGGATCAACCTCCCCTGTTTTACCACACAAAAACAGAGGATTATTGCATCATAATGCATTCTAAACACAGCAAACACAATCCTTCTTAGATTTCCACAAAATCCTCACAATTAACCCTCCACAATAACCGAAAACATAACCAAAACACTTCGATTCACAACCCATCCAACTTCTATCAACCTATCATCATTTCCAACATCAAAACACATCTAAAAACAGATCCAAAACAAGCTACTACTTCCAGCAACCTTACAACCACAAAAACACCACAAAACCTCAAAACTAACAACCTAAACAAATAGAGATTCTTAAGTTTCGAGATTCCATTGATAAAAATCACTTATCAAAATTATTAATCATCCAAAATATAAATCAAATCACCCTTACTTACTGGAAATTAGATCCAATTCACGAATCAACTCATTTTCCTCAAAGAACTCATTAAATCATTAGAAAATCATCAAAATCAGATTAGAAAAACAAAAACAAGGATCAAATGCTTGGGAATTTCAATAAATAACCATACAAAAGAGGAGATCTTGGACCTTACCCCTATTGTGAAGTTTCTCCCTCAATTGATTTGTGAACAGCTAAGAAAACACAAGATTAATGTAAGATTTTGTGTAATCAATCTTTATAAAACAATTTAAAACAATGAAATCAAGTTAAAAACCACCTCACCTCTGGAAATTTGATGAAATCTGAGTGTTTGGCTGAGGAGAGAATGGAGAGGAAAATTTTGAGAGAAAATGACGTGATTTTTGTTTTAGAAAAGATAACTAACTTTTTAACAAAATCCACTTTAATTATTAATTAAGTCACATGTTAAAATCAGTTAAATCAAGGGAGAAATCATTAGAAACCAATTGGTAAAATAGCTCCTTAAAGATTCTAAGTATTTGACCCTTTTTGTTTTAGTCACTAGAAAATCACAGTTTTCAAAACTTTCATTTTGGTCACTAACCAAAATGTCCATCTTCCAAAACTAATTTTTCAAAATTGATTCCACAAATATTAAATACATAATTAATAATTATTTTTAAGCATTTTTCTATAATTTTTCCAACACCAAAAATATGTGATCCAGAAACCGACTCGAATCTCTACTCCGGTCCACCGAACCGTCTAATAAACCCTCTAAATCGCTAAGACCTAAAACCAGGGCATTACAACTCTCCCACACTTAAGAAATTTCGTCCTCAAAATTTACCAGGAGGAAACAGGTGCAGAAACTGTTTCACCATATCCGACTTACGCTCCCACGTGGCCTCTTCAACACTGCGGTGCTTCCACAACACCTTAACCAGCTCTACTATTTTTCCGCGTAGTACCTTACTGCTGGTATCAAGAATCTCTACTGGTTCTTCATCATAAGATAGATCCGATCTCAGCTCAATCTCTTCCACCGGCATGACATACGATGGATCTGACCTATATCTCCGCAACACCAAAACATGAAACACATCATGAATCTTTCCCAACTTTGGAAGTAACCTCAAACGGTACGCAACTAGACCCACACGCTCAACAACCTCGTATGGTCCAATGAACCTCGAGCTAAGCTTCCCTTTTCGCCCAAAATGCAACACCTTCTTCCAGGGTGACACCTTCAAAAACACTTTATCACCCACTGCATACTCTATATCCCTACGCTTCAAATCCGCATAGGATTTCTGGCGATCAGCGGCTTCTTTCAAACACTCACATATTGACTTTACTTTTTCGGTTGTACCTTTCAGAACATTAGGCAAAAATACAAACTTTCCCCCCGCTTCTGCCCAACACGCAGGCGTTCGGCACTTCCTACCATACAACGCCTCATAGGGTGCCATTTGGATGCTAGCCTAATAACTGTTGTTGTAAGGAAACTCCACTAACGGCAACTGCTTCTCCCATATTCCCTGGTACTCAATAACACAACATCTCAGCATATCCTCGAGAACCTGAATCACACGCTCTGACTGACCATCCGTATGAGGATGATACGAGGTACTAAAACTCAATCGAGTCCCCAAGGCACGATGCAAACTCACCCAAAACCTTGCAGTGAACTGCGGATCCCTATTCGAAACTATAGATTTGGGTACCCCATGCAAACGCACAATCTCAGAGATGTACAACTCAGCCAACTTGTCCAAGGTATACGTAGTATGCATTAGCACAAAATTCACACACTTCGTAAACTGATCCACAGTCACCTAGATGGAATCCTTTTTGGTCGGTGTCAAAGGTAGCCCAGACACAAAATCCATGGTGATTCTTTCCCATTTCCATTTCGGTATCCTCAACGGTTGCAGCAACCCAGAAAGAAACTGGTGCTCAGCCTTTACCCGCTGACAAACCATACACTAAGCAACAAAATCAGCCACATCTCTCTTCACCCCCACCCAATAGTACTCCTCCTTCAACCCCTGATACATTTTAGTACTAACGGGATGCATCGCAAAAGGACTAGCATGCACCTCAGACAAAATAGTACGCCTCCACTCTTCATCCTCAAGCACTACTATACGACCCTTGAAACATAACACCCCATCATCGTTGAAATGAAAATTCGTTGGATTTCTATCCCTGATATCCTCCACATGCGGTACCAAACCCCTATCGTACGGTTGCTTCTCCTTGATCATCTGTGACAAGGACGGCTTCACTTGCAACTCAGCCAACAAACCCCCGTCATTCGTTATACTCAACCGAGCAAACATGGCTCTCAACTCCACAATTGTTTTCCTGCTCAAAGCATCTGCCACAACATTTGTTTTTCCCGAATGATACTCAATAGTCAAATCATAATCCTTAAGAACTCTACCCATCTGCGTTGCCTAAGATTCAGCTCCTTCCGTGACATCAGATATTTCAAACTCTTATGATCCGTAAAAACTACACATTTCTCACCATAGAGATAATGCCTCCAGATCTTCAAGGCAAAGACAAACGCTGCAAGCTCAAGATCATGAGTAGGGTAGTTATGCTCATACACCTTCAACTGCCTAGATGCATACGCCACCACCTTACCCTCCTGCATCAACACACAACCAAACCCAACATATGGCGCATCACTATAAATAACGAACTCCTTCCCCGATTTTGGTTGAACCAAAACCGTAGCTCACGTCAAGGCTTTCTTCAACCTTTCGAAAGCTCGCTGTCTATCCTCCATCCATTCAAATAGAACATTCTTCTGTAGTAACTTTGTTAACGGAGCCACCAAACTGGAGAACCCTTCCACAAACCTCTGGTAGTAACCCGCCAAACCAAGGAAACTCCTAACCTCCGTCACAAACTTAGGCTCCTTCCAACTCATTACAGCCTCAACCTTATACGGATCAACACGGATTCCTTCAGTCGACAGCACATGTCTGAGAAACACAACTTCCTTGTGCCAGAACTCACATTTGCTTAACTTAGCATAAAGTTGATTAGCCAACAGCGTTTGAAGCACAATTCTCAAATATCTATCATGGTCCTCCTCGGTACAGGAGTACACAAGGATATCATCGATGAACACAACCACAAACTGATCCAAAAACTCATGAAACACACGGTTCATCATGTACATAAAAGTAGCTGGAGCATTGGTCAAACCAAACGGCACCACAAGAAACTTATAATGCCCATACCTTATACGGAAAGCTGTTTTGGACACATCCACCTCCTTCACCTTCAACTGGTAGTACCCTAACCTCAAATCTATCTTTGAAAACACCGAAGCTCCCCTGAACTGATCAAACAGGTCATCTATCTGCAATAAGTGATACTTGTTCTTTATTGTCAACTTATTCAATTGCCGGTAATCTATACACATCCGTAACGTACCATATTTCTTTTTAACAAACAGTATCGGCGCTCCCCACGATGAGATATTGGGTCTAATGTACCCATGATCAAGCAACTCCTGCAACTGCGTCTTCAACTCTTTCGGATCCATGCGGTACGGAGCAATAGATATAGGTACCGTACCCACAAGGACCTCGATGCCAAACTCTACCGTGCGGTCAAGTGGCAACCCTGGCAACTATTCCAGAAAAACACCCAGAAACTCACATACGGTGCGAACATCCTGCACTCTCAACTCCTTTGATCCAAGATTCATAACATAGGCCAAATAGGCCTGACATCCCGAATCCAACATTCATCTTGCTTCCAAAACCAAAACAACATTAGACAAAAACTTGGGATTCTCGCCAACAACCACCACCTCATAATCATACGACAACCTCAAGGATATCCATTTGGTCTCAAAATCTACCATAGCTCGATGTTCGGTCAACCAATCCATACCCAAAATCACATCAAAACCATATAATGGTAACTCCATCAAATCCACTGCAAACACATGTCCCTGAACCATCAGCAGACACCTACGATACAACCTCCTAACCACGACTGTCTCCCCAAGAGAACTAGTTACTATAACACCCACATTAAGAATTTCAGCAGATATATCAAGCAACTCAACATGCTCACTCAAGATGTATGAATGAGTAGAACCAGAATCAACCAACGAATACAACGACAGAGACTAAAGGGTAAAAGTACCTGCAATCACATCGGTGTCATTGCGACCCTCATGGTGCGCATACACCTTAGCCGGTCCACCTCTCTCAAGTTGGATAGCAACAGTATGAGCTACAGTCATTTGTATACCATCTTGATGCTGAAAAGGTCCGCGGCCACGACTACGACCACGCTGCGGAGCAACCACAGGTACAGCACCCTGCCCACCTCGAACCAACAATGGACAATCACGCCTCTGATGGTCGTTTGACCCACAACTCCAACAAGCATTAGCCACCACAGGTGCAGGTGCCTGACCCTCCCTGGCCAAACGTGGGCAATCTCACTTCAAATGATCTAGGGATCCATAAACCCAACATGTACTAAACGGTGCTCTAGCCTGGGCTCCCTACCCCTGGACTCCACGTCCACCCGTACCTCCACCATACCTTGGCTCCGGGCGAAACCTCCTGTCATGGTGCCTCTTGGCCTAACCACCGCTATAGCCTGAATCAGCAGCTCTTTTACCCGAGCTAGAACCTCGTGATCCAGAAGCCAAACCCAAATTCTACTCCACATCCTTGGCTCGCAAAACTAACACATCAAAATCAGTATAATCAGCAGCAAGCATGTATGTCTTAACATCCTACAGAAGCCCATAACGGAAACGATCACATTGAGTACGCTCGTCAGGAACCAACTCAGGTGCATACCGACTCAACCTCACGAACTGCACCTCATACTTTGCAACAGACATACTGCCCTACACTAATGCCATAAACTCACATTTCTTCTCGTCCTGATACCGGACACCTAAAAACTTCTTCTAAAAACCCCACAGAAGAATTCCCAAGACACATCCTCGGTCGCCATACCCGATATCATGGTAGTCCACCACATATAGGTATCACCCTGTAATAGGGAAATAACACAACCCAACTTACGTACATCGGTGTACCCCATCTAGCCCAATATACTCTCAGTACTAGCCAACCAACCCTCAAAAACCTTAGGCGACAACCCTCGAAACTCAAATCTGCCCAAGCTACGAAGACGTTCAAGCAGCAAACCTTGCCCGTCAACCGGTGGTGCTGGTACATGAACACCTGCAACTGCTACCTGGAATGCACCAGTCATGGCCTGAAAAATGGTGCCATATCATCCATCCCTGGCCCAGCTAGCGTAGGTGGTACTTGCTCCACTCCCTCAGGTGGATTAGGTGGGGGTGGTGGCAACCTTCTATAAGGTACAACTTCTCCTTCATCATCATGCCCAGCGGCAGCAGCAATCGCGCTAGATTGCAACTCTCTCCTCAGTCAAATCGTGCTAAAATATATATAGGGCATGATAATCATTTCAAAACAAAGCAGTTAGGCCAGCCTCAAGCAAGGATCCTAGACTTTCCATTTCAAAAATCAAAACTTTCCAGACTATAATAATAAGGCAATTGGTACCCCAAAACATCCCCAACATAGCATACAACAATCAACATTCATATATCAATCACCGTGCATATCAACCAACGTACATACAAAAATCACCATACAAATCAAAGAACAGAGCATAACTCACAGTAACAACACAACCACCTCCTAACGAACCAAACCTGGCTCTAATACCACCAACCGAACCAAGAAGGCTACATTAGGTTTGCCGTAGCAAACTGAAGAGATTCAATCAAACCCAGTCCAAATTTTTTCTTTTTATCTTATCTAGATGCCCATTTATTAACCCTACCAACTCAATCGGGCATCAATTTAACATCCAATGATCACGTTTACAAATTAGGGATAAATTGCAAATACAAAAATTTTACGATTAAAACTCATTTTTAAGTTACCAATCTTTAATTAGACAGATTCCAAACCTTCATCTCAAATTTCAGCTCAGTCTGATCATTCTACCACATATAATTGCACCGGCAAGATTTAGGGACTAAAAAGTAAGAAAGCAAAACTGCCCAAAATGACATTAATAGGAAAAACGGCCATCCGTATCGAAATGGGTAAGCCCCTACCGATACGGTTTAAAATACACCATTTCGATACACCACCAAGCTGTTTCGATACGCCTAACTGAAATACCAAACTTTTGAAATATTTACAACTATACCGATACGATTTCTTGGGTATTTCGATAAGCGGGTTCGAGTTACAAAAGTGAATTCTGGTGGCTAAAACTCATATCGAAACGCCCATCCCCGTACTGGTACGCCAGGCCAGATTTGCCTAGGCGTATCAAAATGCACCAGACCCGTATCGATCCTACAAGCCTGAAATTGCCTATACGTACCGATACGGTCCCCCGCGTATCAGTACGTCTGGGCCTGTAATGTCACATTTGGCTGATTTTTCATCCCATAAGCATACTCAAACCACTCCAACATGCTTTAAACTCAATACCAACATGTCAAACATATCTCATGCTAACTAACACCACATATCTAGCAACACCACAAAGATTCATGCATCAAATAGGAAATCTATAGGCATGCTTCTTAATATGCATCCAACCAACATATCAAAAGGTAAACCAGCACCAAAAACAAACTTTAAAGGCCATTTACAACCCAAGAGCAACTAAAGAAACATGCTCAAACAAGGAGTTTCACAAAACATCTCCCAATACACAGCAAGTACCCCATTGTCCTTATTCATTATAATCTAGTCTCTAACATACTTTGGAAACAAGTCTTGCCAAGATCCATTTGCTTCTTGTTGCCTTCCAAGACCTCAATTATCTGCATTGATGGACAACGAGAGCGTAAGCACACAAGGCTTAGTGAGGAGTGCTCAAAAGCAAACACCATCAATGCATTTAAAACCATACTCTTAAAACCATCCTATAAAATATCATCATGCCTCTTTAAAAACATGCACTTTACGTCATTAAAAACCAGCATACTAAACATATGCTACATGTATCATTAACCAACATCAAGTTACATTGCTAACCCTCCACTTAAGCCTTCTCATGCATTACTACCAAATGCAAAGCTTAAGGAGAAACATGTATAAATCACATTATACAACATAAAGCATTTCAATGATACATTAACAATTATATTGGCTTTTAAGTGATCATTAAAAAGTTCAATAACAAAAGAGTTCATCGAATACACGGATTCAACAAGTGTTAACCCAACACTTCAAGTCATCTCAACTAGAATAGCGATACAATTACAATCGCGGTACAATAACAACCCGGGTACAATAACAATCGGGTACAGTCTCAACCCATAGGGATACCAATCCCTCTCATCAGTTAGATGCTTAACCCACTAACGGGAGTATTCGGTACCGTTAAACCCCTCTACCATTAGGGTACTTGGATGGAGTATTCGGTATACAATATAAACCCCTCAACATCCAAGGCGACTTATTTACAGTGCACTCAGTCCTATGGCCAGCCAACTATATCCGATAATAATTTTAAAACCACATCACTTGCCAATATAATTAACCAACTAACATTTACCTCACTGTTTTAACAAGCATTAAACCATGCCTTTCCAAAGCAACAACCATGCTTTAAAACACAAGTATAAATCATACTTATAAGGATCACTTACCATGTGCACCCTTCAGCATCTCATGCTTAAAAATAGTATATCAAATACTTTAAAACATGCTTAAACAGTAGGTAACATGTAATTAAAACAAGTGCAAGAAACCATTTCAAGCTAGCACGACCGAGAGAGTAAAACCACTTTATACTTACTTATGTGTCTAGGTAAGCGTTTCAAGCTCTACTTTTACTCCCAAACTCTATTCTCAAAACAACAAAACGCTTTAAACCACATTTTCACTCACCGATACGCAAAACTTCGATTCACCAACGCGAAACCAAGTATCCAAAGCCTCCTACGTTCGCCAATCACTTCCGGATCAACCTCCCCTGTTTTACCACACAACAACAGATGATTATTGCATCATAATGCATTCTAAACACATCAAACACAATCCTTCTCAGATTTCCACAAAATCTTCAGAATTAACCCTCTACAACAACCGAAAACATAACCAAAATACTTAGATTCACAACCCAGCCAACTTCTATCAACCTAGCATCGTTTCCAACATCAAAACACATCTAAAAACATATCCAAAACAAGCTACTACTTCCAGCAACCTTACAACCACAAAAACACCACAAAACCTCAAAACTAACAACCTAAACAAATAGAGATTCTTAAGTTTCGGGATTCCATTGATAAAAATCACTTATCAACATTATTAATCATCCAAAATATAAATCAAATCACCATTACTTACTGGAAATCAGATCCAATTCGTGAATCAACTCATTTTCCTCAAAGAACTCATTAAATCATTAGAAAATCATCAAAATTAGATTAGAAGCACAAAAAAGGATCAAATGCTTGGTAATTTCAATAAAGAACCATACAATAGAGGAGATCTCGTACCTTACCCCTATTGTGAAGTTTCTCCCTCAATTGATTTGTGAAAAGCTAAGAAAACACAAGATTAATGTAAGATTTTGTGTAATCAATCTTTATAAAACAATTTAAAACAATGAAATCAGAGTGCTTGGCTGAGGAGAGAACGGAGAGGGAAAATTTGAGAGAAAATGACATGATTTTTTGTTTTAGAAAAGATAACTAACTTTTTAACAAAATCCACTTTAATTATTAATTAAGTCACATGTTAAAATCAGTTAAATCAAGGGAGAAACCATCATAAACCAATTGGTAAAATAGCTCCTTAAAGATTCTAAGTATTTGACCCTTTTCGTTTTAGTCACTAGAAAATCACAGTTTTCAAAACTTTCATTTTGGTCACTAACCAAAATGTCCATCTTCCAAAACTCATTTTTCAAAATTGATTCCACCATTATTAAATACATAATTAATAATGATTTTTAAGCATTTTCCCATAATTTTTCCAACACCAAAAATATATGATCCCGAAACTGACTCGAATCTCTACTCCGGTCCACCGAACCGTCTAATAAACCCTCTAAACCGCTAAACCCTAAAACCGGGGCGTTACAACAACCACATCAAACAAAGGGTTGAACCGAGAAATAAATTAACCACAAACTTCCTCAAGTCTAACAAAGCGACATTGTTAAAGAAATCGGATAAGTCAACCTGCAAAAAAATAAATAAATATGTTTGCAACAATTCAATCTCAATTCTCAATAAATTTTATTAACCAAAACAATAAGTTTAAAGATTATATATATATTATTAAAAAGGAAAAAAGGGCTTGAAAAATAAAATGTGTGTAGGTATACTGTCAATCTCAATTTCATATGTAATATGTACGCGCAATACAGATACCGTCAAGAACAATACAAATATTGTCAAGAACAGTACATATACTATATGGTACTTTTACCCAAATTTCTACGTTCGTTCAAATGGTATTGATACTGCAATAACAATACCAATACCAAAATATAGGAAATGTCATTTTAAGCTCTAAAATGCTCCCCAGTCTAACTTTAACCTTATCATAGTGTCCCTAAGACTATACCTAATGCCACCAACGTTGTTCTTGCATCATTTAACATCATTAGCAAGCATTCTTAACGTCAATCTCATCTCAATAATATTGATTCACGAAATTCAACATGACTTGCTTTAGTTAGAAGATGCCAATCTCATCTTTAGCAAGCATTCTTAACGTCAATCTCATCATTAACAAGCATTCTTAATGTCATTCTTAACATCATTGGATGCCTTATTTTAGACCCACCGAGAAAGAGGGGTTTAAAACTTTAGGCATTTTCTCTCTCCCTTCTCGTGCAAAGAATTCTCTCTCAAACTTCCCCTCTATTTTCATCTTCAACCTCAAGTTTTCCATGTAGATTTCGAGAGAAACTTCAATGGCAGCTTAGGAAGTTAGAAGATGTGGTGTTGTTGGAGCTCAAGAGTCCAACCTTAGCTTATTTTTTAGTGTTTTGTAAAGAGGGAATGTTTATGAGAGATCTTTCACTCTCTTCTTTACGTTGTTTAAACTTGAATTTATTTTCAGTTTGTTTCAATTTTATGTATGAATGCGAGAGCTTATACATTTTTATGCGATTTAATCCATTTCCTTATGTGTGCAACTATTTTTCCGTTCCGGTGTTTATGCAATGCAGGCACATAGGATCAGAGATGACATTGTGAGTAGCACCCTAGCTCTAGAGACTAGGAGCAATGTAGGGTATAACTAGTGATTGTGTTGAGAGACCATATGATAGGTTGAAAGACTATCCAAATCACTACCTTGCTTCTGGTAGGTTAACTCCTTCTAGTAGAGATACCTAAGGTTTATTAGGAGGACAGCCGAAAGGTGCTTCCCCTACTAGTCAAGGTGTCAGAGTTAATCTTACCATATTTGGGGTCACATGGGTTGATGATATAGATTGGGATTCAAGACTTAAGGAAAAGCTAAGTATACACCATTGCATTACACCTTCACCGTCATTTGCAATTTTATTTTATTTTAGTTTCATGTTTTGAACCACACACAAACTTCACACATCATTATTTTTATTTTAGTTTTTGTGCTCCCAGTAGTAGTCACATTTAGTAATATCCATAAAGTTCCTGTGGGATCGATATCTAGCATAACCCTGTTGTGGCCATTTTATTACTTGGATACGTCTGTATGCTTGCACTATTTGTACTCACATATAGCATGGACCAAGAACAATGAACATGAAAATACACCTCAACCAGAATTTAGAAGGTTGATACATGAAAGGAGACCCCAAAACAATCACCTTTCAAGTGAGTATGCGACCCTGGCTAACGAGGGGAGGCTTCAAAGCTTTGATGAAGAAATAGATGATGACCACAAAAAAGAATGGTTTAAAGCCACGCAAGAAGAAATGCAATCTTTGCATAAGAACCAGAATTATGATCTTGTAGAGTTACACTAAAGGGAGACGCACTTTGAAGAACAAATGGGTATACAAACTCAAAACTGGTGAAAGCAACATAAAACCCAGATACAGGGCTAAATTTTTTGTCAAAGGCTACAATCAGGAAAAAAAAAGAAATTGATTTTGAAGAAATCTTTTCGCATGTGGTCAAGATGTTTTCTATCCGAGTTGTACTTCATCATACTGTTGCTTGGCAATTCTTCTACCATGAAGGATTTGGGCTCCAAAAAACAAATATGTGGAATGAATATTGTTAGACGTCGCTTCAAGTAGTTATTATGGCTTTCTCAAGAATAATACATTGAGAAACTTCTGTAAAGGTTCAACATTAACAAGTCAAAGCTAGTTAACGTGTCGCTTGGTGGACACTTGAAACTGAGTGAAAGTCAAAGTCCTTGTAGTGAAAAGGATGAAGAAGAAATGAAAATGATTCCTTATTCATCTGCGGTGAGAAGTCTTATGTATGCCATGATCTGTACCAGTCTCGACATTGCCCATGTTGTTGGGTTGTAAGTCCTTTCCTATCCAATTATGTAATATTGTTAATTATTTGAATTTAAAATTGTTAATTGTTATTTTTGAAAAATACATGTATTAGTAAAATTGGGAGAAATATACTTCGAATTTGCGTTTAGGAGGTCAAAAATGGATGGATTAAATATTTTGGGGATTAAAGGTCATTACTGATGATGATCGATGGTGGCTGAAGACGGTAGTGAGCGACAATCGACAGGGTGAATGACGACTGATAGCCGGGGATTTTGTTAAAGTATAGGGGCCAGACTGATATTTTATCTAAAGTTTATGGGTAAAATTAGTATTTCATCTGAAATTTAGGATCAAATTGATATTTTATCTAAATTTCATAGATCAAATTAAAAATAAACCCTTTTGACTAATGTGCCACGACATCAAACTAATGAAAGTTAATGACTCAATGAAAAAAATGTTATCAATAGATAACGTAAGCGATCAAAATATAAGTTTTCGAAACCATTGACCAAAATTAAACAGACCGAAAATAAAATAGACCAATCATATAGTTTACCCATTAAGGTAGAGATGGCAACTAGGCGGGGCGGATTTTTGACCGTCTCGACCCCCACCCGAAATTTGATATTCTTCTCCTGATCCCGACCCGAGACAATAAAAACAAATCCGACCCCGACCCGATCCGATACTTTTCCCAAAAATCTGTTCCTTTCCCTTTCCAGCCTTCTTCCCCTCTTGATTTTACACTCTATGCAAATGAAAACTTATTAGTGAGAAATTCAAATCTTTCCAACAAACAGGAACTGAAGTTCTTTTTATAACATATGTTTTAAGAAGTTTAAAAAAATCAGTTAACTTTAATTTTTAACTGAAGTTCTTATGTAGATTACATGAACTATATAAAAAAAATTCAAATATTTTCCAAGGAACATACATATAGAAAACAAGAACAGAACAACCAACCAAACATAATAAGAAAATTAAGAAATTTGATGGAGTCGAACCTTGTAGTGAATTAGGTGAAAAAAAATTAGACAACCCAGTTCTCGACTCACAATTAAAAAGCAATTTAGATGAAGAAAAGCGAAGATATATGCATATTCACAAGAATAAATGAAAATATTGCAAGTGTTGTTTACACTTTGCTTTTAGAAAAAGGCTAGCGAAATCAATTTGTGGTTGACAAATTAATTGGAATTGATTAGTGGTTCTTGTGGTCTTTAAGCAGATTTGAGTTTTGATTTGGTTTTTCATATTTGAGTTTCACAGAGAGCGGCGGAAATGAAAGGAAAAAGAAAAACAAACATATTTGAATTAGCCTAAATATTTTGAGTCGGGTCGGATTAAGAATTTTCTATCTTAAACCCACTCCCGCCCCGCCCTGCCCTCGACTCACTCATCTTCAAAATTCGTTCCGACCCGATTTGACCTAATTTTTTAATAAAAAATTGTCCCTATCAGGGACGGGGCGGGTCGAAACTCGTTGGGTTCAGAAAAAATTGTCATCCCTACATTTAGGTTTGAAGAGGTATATGTGATTTAAATATTGCATAAAAAAATTTAATAAAAAGTCTTAAGGGTTCAATAAGCCCCTAAACTTTTGCAAAAAAAATAATTAAGCCCCTAAACTTTTTCTTTCACTCAATTAAGCCCTCAAGCTCAAGAAAAGACTAATTTAACCATTTGACCTTGACGGTTAACTTTAACAATTTTTTTTAAAAAAAATCATAACACATGTCCCAACATAATAACGTCACTTGTCATTTTTAAGAATTTTAAATTTTAAAAAATATATAAAACAAAAAAATTATAAACAATATTTTAAAAATATAAAAATATTTTATAAATTTCAAATTTTATTTAAACAAAATAAATAATAAATTTCAAAAATTAAAATATTTTACAAAATTTAAAATTAAAAATATTAAATATTATTATTATAAAAAATAATTTTCAAAATAACTTTTATTGTTTTATATTTTTAAAAAATATTTTTTAATATTTTTTAAAATATAGTTTTAAATATATTTTAAATATCAAAAATAACTTTTATTGTTTTATATTTTTTTTGAATTAATTTTTATACTTGTATACTAATATTTAATTTTTTAAAAAATATTTTAATATTTTGAAAATTTTATTTTAAATAAATTTTGAAATTAAAAAAAATATTTTTTATATTTTTAAAATAGTTTTTCTGAATTTTCTAGAATTTTTGAAAAATATATATATATTTTTTCTGTTTTTAGATATTTTTTAAAATTTAATTTTTTAAAAAAAATGATAATTGACATTATTCTATTACGACATATGTCAAAAGAATTTTTTTAAAATAATTATTAAATTTAACAGTCAATATTGGTTAAAATTTCAAATTAATTTTTTTTAATTTAATAACTTAATTAAGTGCAAAAAAATTAAAGACTTAATTAATTTTTTGACAAAAATTTAAATGCTTATTTAATAGCCAAATAAAAAATACTTTTAAAAATAAAATTTCAGAAATAATGCAAAATACTTCAATTACATAACTAATATCCACTAAAATATAGCCACGTGAACAGTTGAGCTAGACCCGACCTCACCATAAGTAACCTCTCACTGTTGCTCTCCCCCCTTTCATCACCATAAGATCTGCAAAAAAAAAAAAAAACCCCTCAATTCCCATTCTCGCTTCCAAAATCCTTTCTGTGAATCAAAGCGATGACCGACCCCATCGAATCCTCGACTTCAACGAGCGACCCGAATCCAATTGTTAGCCCCATCACTCTGCTCCACCCTCGACGCGAGCCTTTCGAGCATGGCCTCTTACAAATCCAGAAGCTCATTTTCATCGACCCGGTCCAAGCCCTATCCCCTCTCAAGCTAAAATTCTCATCTTCCTCAACTCACCGTGTTGACTCGACTGCCCTCGCTGATGCGCTCCAGATCTCATCCGACCATGCGCGTCTCATCCTTGATACACTTTCCTCGGTGCTCCACTCCGATTCCGACCCACTCGTCAATGCCCGTCCCGAGGATGTAGATTCTGTCGGTGCCGATTTGCATGATCTGATACTGTTTTTGTACATTCAATCATATAAGAGGCTTTTGCCACGCTCCCACAAAGATTCTGCTGCGGTTGCCGATGTTTGGCCTTCCACGTCAGCTTTCGACGGTTTCTTGTCGGCCCTTTCTCCTTTGCAGGCAAGTAGTTTGACCAATTCGCTATATTTTTTGGTGAACTGTTGTTGATATATATGATTTTGAATTGGGTTTGTGGTTGTTGAAAGTTAGGTGGTTATTGATTTAATTTCGATGTCATTTAATACTAACAAATTAGATTAATGCTGCTTCTAGGAAAATGAATGCTTCGGATGCTAGAAGCGAATAAAATTCACGGAATGGTGGCTCTTAATTGGCATTTGGGAATGAACGAAATGTGGTTCCCTTCATGTTTTGGCAATTGAAAGATGTTTTAAGCATTATTTTAGTCTTTTTCAAAATTGGAAGCATCTGTGCTTTTAAGATGCCAAAGTTAATAACATTTTGATGAATTAAGTCGATACAAAAATGCATGATTACGCATTTATATGGAATAATTATGTTAGAGTATGCTTTACATTTTGCCATTTTTTATTTTTAAGTAAATGTATTTTCTTTTTCCTGTTTTGGCAAAATACCATTTAGCGCTTTTTTGCTTCTTGCTTTTTTATCCTGAGTCAAAAAGGAAGAATGAATTAAGTGCACATACAATATGCTTAGAAAAAGTGCATATCTGAAACAACAACATTTTTACCAACTTGAAATTGCACATACAATTATTTTTTGGAAATAGAATGCACGATTACATCTGCACCATTATGTAGAACAATTATATCAGCTTGGTGTTTCATTTTATTTATTTGTTTTTAATGAATAAATGCGTTCAAGTATTTACCTTTTCTTCAATAGCATTTTAGGAGGTGAAAATCAAACAAGTCTTAAGATTAAATTAACAATATGTTTAAATTTAGTCTTCTTGGTTGTAATAATTTTTTACTTTTGCTTTTATTTCCCTGTCTGATGCATTTTTAGCTTTAGGAGTTGGGATGCCCATATTTATTGAATAGAATTGTTTTGAATTGCTGGGTCTGATTGTTCATGTTTCTATTTCTTCCCTGTTCAATGCTTCAAACTTGCTGTCAAATATGATATATGCAGTTGGCTCTTTGTTAATGGAGAGATTGTAAAATTTTATGCTTTACTTCATACTTCATAGTAGGACATGGGTGTTTGTCACATCATTTTTATAGCTAAGTATTTCATTAATATGGATTCCCCATCTCTGGACAATGTAATAATTGTGGTTATATTTACTGTTAGAAGTTAATTGCAGTGTTTACTTCATAATTTATATAAGTCAGATCCTTAGGCTTAAACTTGGTGGTTCCTATGATTCTATCATCACAGCTTGTCCGCAGCAACACGCGTCGGTTTATGCCATCACAGGCTGATGAAGAGGCACATCAATTATCCTATCTTCAAAAGCATTTGGCTAATATTCTCTCTCTTTTGTCAGAGTCTGTGGAGGGAGAAGGCGAAGACTCTCTGGTTTGTAATATGCTATCTGTAGTTGGATAACCTTTTTCTGTTTTGGGATTTTGTTTTGTTATTCTCAATTCAAACAAGACCGACATATTTGAAATATAAATTAAGGATTGCAATTTTTTATTTACTAGTGATTCTTGTTGCATTTTGATTCTTCATGTTCTTCAATGAAATGCAATTTTATAATTCCAATATGTGTTAATTGTAGTTTCAAAGGATAAAAGGGAAAGGGGCCATGGTGGTCGGAGAAGATGAACGCCGGTGAACAATGAACAATAAAATATGAAAAGCTACAGTTTAACGATAGAACAAAAATAATATTTTCAACAGAGAACAATGTGTTTCTCTATATTTTCTCTTATTCTTCTTAATTATCAAATGTATACATAGTAAGCCTTTAAATAGGCTGATATAGAGTTTTAATATAACTAAAACTATACTTTTATTTTTAATTTAAATAATAATTATTCCTAATTTAAATAAGACTTCTAGTAAATCTAAACTACTGATTAGGAATAAACTCTAATTACACATTAAATAAAAACTCTAACACTCCTCGTCAATTTACACTCCCCCTC
Organism: Hibiscus mutabilis; assembly: GCA_019671005.1. Classification (NCBI taxonomy): domain Eukaryota; kingdom Viridiplantae; phylum Streptophyta; class Magnoliopsida; order Malvales; family Malvaceae; genus Hibiscus; species Hibiscus mutabilis. The sequence continues at coordinate 30,746,138 of CM033739.1, read as the reverse complement.
AAGCTCTAACACTTCTTGGATAACTTACAGAAAGCACTGGAGAAAATATTTTATTGGTTGCACTTAGTAGATCCAAATATTGATGCAGAATACTAATGAGCTCAAATGTTAATCTTGCTGCTTGTAAAGTGCTTTCACATGGTTTGTTTTTTAGTATTTGAAGGCAACCTGGTCTGTCTTACTAGGCTATCTTGGTGAGATTTTTATTATGAAAAATGGGATCTCCCGTAGTGTGCTTTTCCTCTTTATGCTTTGGTGTTCTTTTCTTACGGATTTGTTTGCAACCAAAAATTGGTTATGATGGGAGGAAAATATTAGCAATTTTGACCAAAAGTTGACAAAAGAACTCCTTGCTAGCTTTGCAGTAATCACTGATTTTAAGCTAAATTTTCTTTTTAAATTGTTAAGAGTATAATTTCGAGATTATATGAATCTTTGTTCTAATTTTCTCTACCTTTCCCAACACACCTAACTTTCCTTATAGCGTGTCGTTTTTTTAATTATGTTTTGATTTGTTCTGTTCTCTTCGTTATACACTTTCTCTTTATAATTAGCTAGGCTGTTATAAATCACTTTCTATTTATTCATGATTGGTCTTTCTAGTTATTTCATATCTTACATTTCCATTTATTTGTGCTTTTTATTAGTTTCTATGCCTTTCTATTCATTCAGGTTTTAACTATGGAGGGATTTGAGCACCTTGGATTTCTGATTCAATTTGGTGACAAGGGATCTGAAGGATGTCCATTAAGCCAAGCTGCTCCTTTTTTTGCTAATTCAGATCCAGACATGCCTGCTGTTCCTGTTCCAGCATCACAAGTTCACGATTGGCTTTTAGAAAATATAGCTGCTTCTTTAGAGCTTGTTACTGAAAAAATATCTGCAAAAGAAAATGGTCCACAAGGTGGCTCTGATCAGGATGTTGCTATGCCTGATGCTAGTTCTAGTTCAGCTAAAGCCTCACAAAGTTCGAGGAGTATTTGCTTCATTGAGGGAGTCTCTAAATCATCATATGTAAAGCAGGCATCTGATCTTAAACATTCTTCTGTGAAGGTTAGTTTATATTTGCAATGTGATTCAGTAACACCTGGTATTTTTCGTGGGGTAGTTGACATATATTGTTTTCATGGCTCGTTTAAAAGCAATAAGTGGCCTGCACCCCTGTAGATGTATCATGGTCTGGAATCTTATATTGATCTCCCAACCATAGAGTTATTTAGGTACCATACGGATTCGGTGGGGTGCATATTTTTATAAAACTCAAATTAGGTTATGGCGTGCAACCATCTTATAAATATTGAGATGGACGTCTGTTGGGTGCATATTTTTATATTTTATGGATTGACATGGATGAGATGATTCCAGTTTGGGTGGGACTATTTACTGATATGTTGCTTATGGTCAAAGAATAAGAAGAATGAGGATGTGAGGGATGCATAAAGATGCTGAAGTTGGTAAATATTATTGACATTGGTTGTGTTTTCACTAATCATTTATTTCTGGAATGATGTATATATGGACAGAAAACTGGTGGTTATGGTACAAGGGTTGAATGGCAACTATCTTTAATGATATGACTTACTTACTTGATACAAGAAAGAGGAGAGAAGAGCCTGTTTTCACATTTGGTGCAGTTAGTCCTTTTTTAGTTTAAGGGAGTTCAGGGCTTTTTCATATTAAATTTTCAAACTTTTACGATAAATTCTTCTTAGATTGGTTGGGGTTTCTGTAACCTTGTTTCAGATATTGAATGCAATTGTTCTTGAATGCTAGATACCAACTGAAGTCTGTTAAACATTAGCTGTCTGTTGAACATCAGCTGAATATAGCTCTTTTGTTCCTGTCCCCTCTTAAAAGTCGATGTCCTCAATGTCAATGTAATCATCATCTTGTTATTGATTTAAATATACACGTAAAACAGTTCCGATTGCCGTCTTTAAATTATTTGAATAAAAAATAATTGGGCCATGTCAACTACTTTGATTAGCTTGCTTTTATTTAAATTTAAAAATAATTTTGATTATTATTAGTAGTGGAATATGGCTTGGGACCTTCAATTTTGAAGGAGTATTCTAATTGGGTCATGCCAGCAACGTTGATCTAATTCTTTATTATTGTATGATTTTTGTATAATCTGACGTAAAACACCTCTAACTTCACATTATTTTATAATTTCAGGTCATTAATTGCCATGATTCAGTTATTTACATTTTAGCGCCTTTGAGATATGCCACCATTTATGGATGCTCTGATGCTACTATAGTTCTTGGAGCTGTTGGCAAGGTATCATTGCCTTTCCGCTGTCTGCTATTTACATTGTGGTAATTTTGGATCCAGTGGAAATATTCTTATATTCTCTAATGTGGAATTTGGATGCAAATTTGTTTTCCTCTTTTTAGTTCAGCATTGGTTTTTGGAAATGCTGAAAACTTCTCTATTATGGTATTTTGATATGGTACTCTGGAAGTTGATTTTACTTTGATCTCTCTTCGTTAGTGTACTTATTGGCCGCTATTCTATTGACTGGAAAATGTCCATCTCTACTAAAGAAGTTGCTCAGTTGTTTCCTCATGTTTTGACTTTTGGGATATGGCTAACATGCGTGTCTTCCATTTCATCTACCTAGCTTCTATTAGTCTGTCAATGATCTGTGAATTCTTCATGTTTGGAATAACTTTGAGTGAATGTAAAGAGTTTTGTCTGTTTCAAAATCCATCTTCTGATGTCGGTTATCATGTTTTTATTTTGAATACAATATTCAACAAATTTTTCTGAGAAAATCCTTTCTTCGTCTCTGCTCCATTTCCTGTCTAGGCCGAAATCACTGAAAAGAATTTGTATGAACTGAAATATGGCCACAGACTTGCACAATTAGTTTCTATTGCTAAGATTGTTAAATCAATAACAGATGTTTTCTTGCCTTACATGATATGCGCATAGATCTCGATATTGTTTGCAGCTATGGTTTTACCTCTAATATTCTTTACTTGCTTGCTATAATTATTCTCTCTTTATATGCTCCCCCATCTATTCTTTTTCCATATTGTATAATACTTTATTTTTAAAACAATAATCGTGATGGTTACACCCTGTTAACTATCAATTCATTCTGCATTGAAGTAATGATATGCTCTCAATTGATGGATGAATGTAATATGATTTTTCTTCATTGCAGGCAGTTAGAGTTGAACATTGTGAACGAGTTCACGTGATTGTAGCTGCAAAACGAGTCTGCATTGCAAATTGTCGTGAGTGTTTATTCTTTTTGGGAGTAAACCAGCGTCCCCTTATTGTTGGCGATAACCACAAGCTACAGGTGAGTGAGTCACAAGCATCCTCTAATAGGAGCAGAATTTTTCGAAGAAAAGTAATGATGAAAAATCAAAAGTTTTGATTAGATGTAGTAGCGAAGAATATTATCACTATTACAACTAGTAAACTAGAGAATTTCTAATGATAATAATTATGACTGCAACTAAAAAAAATCAGTATACTATTTATTATAAATAGCCTAGACTATTATTTGCTGGAAAACAAAGCTAAAGTCCTATAAAATAGTGGATAATGAAAATTGAGAACATGGCAGATTGATAGTTGTGGGGCAGTAAGGTGGGAGTTGCAACTCCTTTTCAGCATCATGTAGATCATAAGGATTGTGTATGCCAAGTAGTTCTTTGTTGGGTAGTGAAACCGTACGAGTAAATCCCCTGAAAACTTGTCTTGTACTCAAGGCGAATTGGAAGATTGGATATGTGACGAGGACTGAATTTCTCATTGCAGCGGACACACAAGCCCTTGGAAATTTGATTTTGGCGCTCAACATCCTAAGGAGATGTATTTGGGTGGGCGGTTTGCTGGGAGGAGGATGGATGAGTTTGTGTGGCTGGTGAATTATTTTCAGTTGGTTTGCTGGTGTGAGACCGTGAGGAAGTGAACCCACTAGGACCCTTGACCTTTTGGTTTGAACCTAATTTAGACTCAAATTCTATGGCTAAACTCATGGCCTGATACACGATGCGTGGTTTATGAATCCTTACATCAGCTTTGAGGTCCTCACGTAGCCCATGAAGGAAAACTCCCAATAAACAATGGTCTGGCTAATTTGATATTCTTGCTGATTTTCTTGCAAACAGTAGCCTATTCTGTTGAATGGTTCCTGTTTGGCTGATATCACATAGGTACTCATTTGTGTTTTGGAACTCAACGGGTCCGAAATTTACTTGGAGTGCCCGAACAAGCCCATCCCAAAAGATTAAAGTTCGTTCATTGTTGAGCCATGAAAATAAATCTAGTGCGTCACCTTCAAGATACATTGTTGCTATGTGCACTTTAATTCGTATGGAATCTGGTAGTAGCGAAAATACTTTTCTACTTTAAGAATCCAACCTTAGGGTTGCCACCTTCAAAATTGGGAAAATCAATCTTCGTATGTGGTCGACCATGAAAATTTTGACGTGGCCATGGACTAGTAGAGCCTTCCTTGGCCTTGCCTTTGTTAGGTAATTCTGGAATAGATTCCAATTGTGATGCACTCTTGGCTTGGGCTTTAAGAGCTGCCACATCAACCTGTAGATTATCGCCAAGTCAAGCAACAATTGAAGCAAGCTGTAGCGGCGGTGGGTTGTGAGGTGGGAGTGTTGGGATCGGTTGAAGATACCAAAATGATAGGAGCAGAATTTTTTCGAAGAAAAGAAATGATGAGAACATAATAAAGGTTTTAATTAGATGTAGTAGTGAAGAATCATAACACTATTACAACCAATAAACTAAAGAATTTCTTTTTTTTGACACATAAACTAGAGAATTTCAAATGATAATAATTATGCATGTCACTAGAAACAATTCCTATGATATTTATAATAAATGGCCTAGATTATTGTTTGCGGGAAAACAAAGCTAAGTCCCATAAAATAGTGGATACTGAAAACATGACAGATTGATAGTTATGGGACAGTTAAGGTGGGAGTTGAAACTCCTCTTCAGCATCATGTAAATAGGTTATGTATGCCAAGTAGTTTGGAACCGTATCATCCTCTTCTGCGCAGGTGCAATGAGAGTTTAATTTTATAACATTTGATTCGAACCTATTTCTATGTAAATGCTCTACTAGTCTTAATTTGAAATTTGTTAATGCACAAGGGAAAGAAATTGAATTCGTCATAATTAACTCTTATTTTCCTCCAGAGTGATGAGTCTTTTTGTCTGCCTCATCTCAAGTTCTTTTTTATTACACCATTCTCCTTTTAGAATCATCTTGCTATTGTTTTGACTTGGTTTTTGATTGTTATCACCATTACAAACTTCAACATTCAGGAAGATTGACATTTTGAAATTCTTTTACTTAAATTTCATCAGGTGGCACCATATAACACGTTATACTCTCAGTTGGAGGAGCACATGACTCAAGTTGGCATTAAAGCCGCTATCAATAAATGGGATGAACCTTTGGCACTTGGAGCTGTTGATCCGCACGATTCATTATCTCATCCTGCAGGTGTTTCTGATGCTCAAGCTGAGTTAGCTGCACACTTGGATCCTGATCAGTTCACAAATTTTCTGGTATGCTTGTATATTTTATATCTGAGCTTGTATGCTAATATATCTATTTTCTATTTCCGTCTATAGTTTGATCATCTTGTGCTTGACATTAGCATTTCTTGATAAGCAGATTCCAAACTGGTTTGAAGGCGAATCCACAGGGTCGACAAAGGATAATCCTTTCCCCTTACCTGATGCGTACTTGACATCACAACAGAGAAAGGTAAATGCCTCGGCCGAAGCGGTTTTGACCTGTGTATTTTGAATCAATGGCTGATTTTATTGATCAATCAAATATCGACTTAACTGAATTTTGTGTTCTTTCTGATGTTATTGACAGCAAAAGAATTTGGGTGAGATAAAGCAGATATTGAGAGAAACTCCGCTCCAAGAAAATCGCAAAAGAGAACTATCATGCGCCCTTCATGTGTACTTCAAGGACTGGTTATATGGTAATCCACCATTCATGATTATAGCCGGTGTTTCTTAACCTTTTATTGCATAATTCGAAGAGGTGTTTAGTCTGATGACGTTTTTGTAATAACATGGCAGCTTCCGGAAACATTCGTCAGCTGTACTGCTTACATGGTGATTGAGATCTTGAGGGTACATCGCATGATTAGACTAGTTATAGACGGTTTATGATTTTCATGCAGTTTGAAGCCCTTTTCCAGTTCCGGCTGTGGGAGACAACAGGCAGCTGAGCAGAGAATCAGCCTATTAATTTGCAAAAATTTTCATGGTTTGGCTGTTAGTCTTGTGCAACGAATGCAATCAATTAGGTAATAGGCATTGGCAAATCTCAATGTAATATTTTTGACATGTAATAGAAAATAATCTCCCTAGTGTAATATTTGTTAACCTACGTCTGCAGTCTTCCTTCAGATTGATTTGTTTATACATTGAAAAACTAACCTGATTTTTATGTTTTATTATATGCAGTTAAGATTCTGTTTTTTTAATTGCACAAAGGGACATTATAATTTTTTAAAAAAAATTTATAACCCTAACTTCCTCTTTCCCTTCCCTCAATTGCAGCACCAAAGAGATCCATCAGTCAATAATTCAGGACGCGAAATAAAAACTTCTGAGTTGGATATTTATTTATGACGAAGGAAACAAGAAGAAAACAGAGCAGATGATGGTTACATTTAAATACGCAACAAAGGACTTTTTCCTCCTACATATCTAAAGATCAAATTAGAAAGCATGTATTAAAAAGCCACCTAATCTATTCATCACCATAGTCTGTGGTTGAGGTCTCCCCAAGGGACATGAGCAATCTTAGACCACCCTGTACCGGTTTCAGCCATGCATCTTTTTTCCTTGGGATATGCTTGAATCCCCTATGGTAGACACGACAGCTTTGGGCAATATACTATCCCAAGCGTTTGAAGAGATTTAAGATGTTGGTAACCTTGACAACTTCACTAATCCAATACCATACAACAGTTTCGAGTTTTGGGGATCCAAGAATAATCCACTCCACTTCTGGCAATCCTTGAATAAACGATTTCTGAAGGCTACCACCATGACCATCTTTTCCTCCAAGTTCCTGCTCCACGTAGAGATTAAGCTCCTCACAACCACCATTACCAAAGTTTCCAAAGCACTTAGTATTTTGGACCTTGTGGCAATGAAATCAAGTTTTTGCATTCATCGATAGCCAATATTCGAAGGAATGTTAAGCATTGCATGTCTTGAAACAAATATCTTAAAGTTCCACATGCAAAATATCTCAACAACCGAAGATGACTTAGGCACCCTATTCCATTCTTTTGTAAACTCGAATGTTTTGTTGTTGTACATAATGTTGTGAGGCTAATCAAGTACCCTATTCCAAGAAAAAGTGTTTGCAAACTCTGCAGATTGCAAATTGAATTTGAAACGCTTTCTATATTGCGATTGTCATATGCACTCAAATTTCTCAAATGCTTTAGATAATATATGCTATTCGACAATTTGCTCTCAAACAAATGTTGCACCTTCAAACTTTTTGGACCTTGAGATGTATCATGCAATAAGGGATTCTTTACTAGTATTCGGTTATGCAATAATTAGTGATTGCAAACCACTGAACTTACTTGACAACTACGAAACGCCTTGCCCTAACAAATAAGTGTTGAAGTATGAAACAAGAGCATGCAGAAGAAAGAAGGTAAACAAGTGAGTCCGTGTTTGTATGTGTCATATTGTAATTAGAAATTGGTAGGTTAGTTTGTGTTCAATGAATGCAGTTAAGATTGTGTACTGCATCGTTGGTGATAATTACTATTGGAGTTTGGAAGACAGGCGATTAGAATTCTGTTAGAACCGTCCATCTCAACTGTTTACTTCAATAGGTCTCTTGTATATAATGCTAGTTTTTCATTGGATGATATAACATCTGCGATTAATAAAATCTAAAGAGTATTGCCTCTCTTTTTCTATTTTGTTTACAGTTATTCACTATACCATGTACATTGATTTCAGTCGATTTCACACTAGGCTTACAATCTTATATTATAACATGGTATCAGAGCTATGCCTAAAATGTTTGATCGAAACTAGGGTTTCTTCAAGATTTTCTATTCTTTCCCTTCCTCGATTCACAATTGTTGTAGTTGCAAATTCTACAAGGATCCAAAAGTTAATCCGAATGTTTGTTCGAAAGTCTAATCTCAATGATTTATAAGGATTAAAGGTTATATACTAATATAGATTTTGATCATAAGCATGTTTGTTCACGACGACTCATTTCACAACAAAGAAAACTACAGATTCATTTTAGGTACTTTTTGATTTGTGACTGTTTCATTGAATTGTTTGAATCGATTTCTTGAAACATTACAACAACTTAAATTCTTTTTTCTTTCTTCCTCTTGGTCTATTTGCACTGTCCTTGATCTTCTCATATTGTTAATTTGTTTTGGCTTATGTTCTTTGACTCTTGAGATATGTGAACTTCTAATCTCGTTTGGGTGAGATTTGTTTATTTCTTCATCTACTTTGGTTTGGACTTTTCTAATTTGATGTTCTATTGTTTGAGATCTAGTTGTTGGTTTACTCATTTTTTAGGTCTTTGCTTCTCATTACTTTGTATGACTCAAAGCATCAATGTAGAAACACACACGAGTCAAAAAATCAAATCAGGATACTATGTTTAAAAGTCAGCAAATTCATGCTCAACAAATACCTAAACATGACAATGAGAAACTAAGTGTACTTATATTCTTTGGAAGAATCCAGTCACACTAATCATTGACAATTATGGGTTATCAAAGTTCATAACTAATGAAAACAATGCTCCTAGTCAATTTGTTTTTAATGAATTGGGACAAGATGTTAAAAATCCCTTATTCATGGCCTATCGTCAACAAGATAAGTTGTTAGCTTCATTGATGTTGTCTATAGTGAGTGATGAACCTTACTAGTTACAACACCAATAGTGGCATTTGGTGCGTTGTGTCTCGATTGTTTGCAACTCACTTAAGTACAAAGGTGTCATCTTTGTAACATGGCCTGCACTCACAAAAGAAGTGTGGTTTTCATGTTAGCGAATTTGTTGGGCTTGATACGATCAACCAAAAATTTTCAAGAGGGGGCGAATTGACTTCTTGAAAGAATTGGTGGAAGCAACCAAAAATTAAAAATTTTCACAAGGATTTATAGTGGCTCGACTTCTACACCAAGTCTAGATCTACTACCTTAGCTTACCCCAACTAAGGATTTTTCCAAATTCACTAAACTTGAATTTGAAACTTTGAGGACAAGGTTTAACCTTGCAAATTTCCTTCAGATTATACCCCAAAATCCCAAGAGATTCCCCTTAAGATTTCTACCGAAATCTTAAGTATAAACAATATCATCATTAATATTATAATATCATTATTAAAGATGTTGTCAAACATAAATACTAGAAGTAGTTCCTTCATTTCTTCGATTTGTGTATTATTTATTGAAGCCATATAATCGTATATATATACGAGATTACGTGTAGTCATGATTTATTTATAAAAGAGAATGCACCAACATATTATCAATCGAATTCATATAATTAATGACATGAAATTATAAACATACCATAATTAAAGAAATAGCAATAGACTAACAGAAAAACAAAATACACTTATATGAGATTGTAGAGAATATAGTACATGATTGAAAATCCGATCTTTTGATCGTCTAAGATCTCGAATGTAAAATCATGATTGATGAATATGATCCTCGATGCAAATAACTTAATTCTCTTGAGCAAGTCGTGTTGATAATGTGTTGTGAATAAAATAACGACGAACAATAATAAGAACAAATATATGAGAGAAAGAGGGAGATTTGTATTTATTCTCAATATTGAAGTTGTACAATGCCTTTATCAAATCATCTATTTATAGGCATAAGAAGTAGATAATACATGAAACTCTAATTAATAAAGATAATATTTATATTGATAAAGCAAATCAAATCTCCTAGATAAAGTTCTTATCATGATAGACTTCACGTAGATAAATATTCATAACATTAAATATATTTTAAAGTTTTATGGACTTTAAATTATTTTTGAAATATTTGATCAAGTCCAAAATATTTTTCATTTAATTTGTTTTATCAAAATATTACCTCAACAGAATTCTTAGCCAAAATTAAATTGATATGTGATATTCTTAATGCTTCAAGTAGTATTTTTACTGAACATGTACAAGCCAATATCGTTTTAGTTGGTCTATCAACGGAGTCTGAATCAATTATTGCTATAGATTCAATAAAGACATTGTCCTTGGAAGCTATAACTGAGATGTTTCTCAACTGCGAGACAAGACAAAATATGTTTCAGTAAGAAAACTTATCTACACACGCCAACATTGCGACTCAACAAGGGACAAACACAAGTGAAGGTATTGACGAGGTGAATTCACAGAGGGATTATCTATATCATCAACATAAATACTTAAAAGGTCACGGTGGTGGTGGTGGTGGTGACAACTATCGAGGATAAGGACGTAGTAAGTTCAATACCAATTGGCCAGAATGTCATCTTTGTGGTCATATTGGACATACTGTCCATAAGTTATACAATAGGTTTGATCACGATTATCAAGGGTACAATAATAACATGAATGAATCCTTAGACGATGGTTACCAAATGAAAAATTGACAAAACAAGCATCATTCAGCCAATAATGGATATTCACAGAAGATAAAAACTCTTGTACAAGTGTATACTCATGTTGTGGGGCCTGGCTAGTTAAATCTACAAGAAAATCATTTTGGATATTACCAGATGAGATATCATTAGGTTGGGCCAAGTGTGAATAATCGTTTATGCTCAAATATTGGCATTTGACTGAATGTTCAGAACTTACCTTGTTCAAATGTTGGGTTTGTAGCACCTCAACATTCTGGTTCCAGTTATTTTCTACTGTAAGCCCACATTCTCTAGTTGGCTCCTTACCTGGTAATGGTCATTTGTCTCCCGTTGTTTTTTCCCATTGTGCTTCTGCCCTTGCTTACTCTGGAAGCTTTGGAGTTTGTACTTTTCTTTCTACACAAGCTTCAACATTTTTGCTCCATCTCTAACCTCTTCAATTGGGCATATTCAACAAGATGCAACCCGTTCATGGGAAATTGCTTGATACCCTGACTTGGATGTCACTCACCCTATTACCAATGATCAGTCAAATCACTAGTTTGGTATACACATATAAAGAAAAACAATTCTCTTTGTGTCTCAACTTGCTTGTGATAACAATATTTTCTTTGAATTTTATCCTAATGGTTGCTTTATGAAGGGTTCTCAGACTCGAATTGTTCTGTTGGAAGGGAAGCTCACTCGTGAAGGGGCTTTACAAGATGGTACCTTTAGTTGTATATAAAGTTTTTGTTGAATTTTGCGATGTGTCTAAGTCCCAAGGTACTCTAGTTTTGTGGCATAGACATTTGGTACACCCCTCTAAAAGTTTTCGTCAAACTTCTCTCCGTTCATGTAATATAACCACAAGTGAAAATAAAATGCCACACAAATGTTCTACCTGCTTACATGGGAAAGCTCACAAGTTACCCTTTCCTAAGTCCTTAATTGAATACAACTCCTTTTGAATTGGTTCTTACTAATGTATGAGGTCCAGCTTATGTTAAGTGCAACACACCTAAAATCGACTTAGTAAATTTTCGTTTTTTGATTTTTTTTGACGATTAAAACCAGTCCTCAAACTATTGGATTCGATTAATTTTGAATTATTAAGTTCAATTTGAAATGTTAAGGAATATGGACTCATTTGTAAGGAATGAAATCTTAAGCTTGGAAGAGTGAAAATAATTAAGTGGTTTAAATGTAAGAAGTGGAAAGCATGGAGATTAAGTTTGTATTTAACCTAAATTATATTAAAATGTTTAGTCATATTATAGGTGTCAATTGTAACACCCCTTTCTCGTATCCGTACACCGGATACGAGTTGGAAATGTTACGACTTCTTTAATCAAAAATAGGGTAATTTAAAATTTTCAGAAAACTTCTCAATGGTCACCCATCCTCAAATTTCTCTAGCCCACGCACGCTTAACTTTATTTAAAATCGACATAAATTATTTATTCAAGTTCCAATCATAAATCAATTATCTTAGCATGCAACTCATCACCTAAGGTTATTCTTAACCTTGAATCTTTCTAGAAATGCCAATTATCTTGAAACCATAACGAACTTTAAAGGCCAATCACAACTCAAATAGGTTTAGCAAGTATACATGCCACTATATTAATCAAACCTTAATTAGGATGTCATTATTGTGATTACCTGTTGAGCTTTCCAATATTGATGCAATGCTCTTCTCACTCTCATCTTGATTTACCTACGTGTATACAATCAAACACACGCTAAGTACAAACTTAGTGAGGCAATAAAGGAAGTTAATAACAATAATTTAAACTTTATTCAACTTCATGGATACATATATATAGCATGATATATGCCAATGCATCAACTTTAACATTGCATTAGTAATTATTTACTATATGCCAATGTCATAAGATTTTCATGCTTGTCCATTTGTCATAATATGCCTTATATGCATAAATGCATCATGATCACTAGATAAGTGTACCATCATATTAATCATATATCAACATAATATAAACCAGATATAAATTTCTTACCGATATACTTGCCATTTACTCCAAGAGTTCATATACTCCCTAACCTGTTTACCATTTATTATCCATTAATTTATAGCCCAAAATAAACCTTTAGGACCTTGGGTACGCGAGTCAAATATGCACCGAAGTGCTAATACACATAAGGTCGTGCCCACCATCCGCACGTTTATAAGGCCGCGCTAACCATCCGCACGTTTATAAGGCCGTGCTAACCATATGCACTAAGTGTCCTTTATATACACTATAGTGCTAAACCGTATAACTGAATATGCAGCGTGCTGCTGGACTCTATGGCATGCCAACTATACCCTGTCCCTCAATGACTTACTTGGGCATATTTTCCATATTTATTTCATCCATGGCAATGTATATCAACATAATTTAACATTGGGCAGTTCTTAACCGAAATAACATTCATAATATAACATCATATATAATTAGTGATCTATGCATTTATGTTCAACCTTTGACATATTTAAAACATGTCAATATATGATCAATGACATAAATATCATGTAAATATATAAGTAAGGTAGACTCATCGCAAGTCTTCCTAATGATGTATGAAACATCCATGTATCATGTTGTGTATGCATTGCACTCACCTTGACCACTTAACACAATACCTCACTAAGTCCTAGTTCGATCCTTTCTTTCATAGAACCTCGAACCTTCTTTGATACGGACTTGACTTCATTAATCACATGAATAAAATAAAATATTTGTTAGATTCAAATCTAACAATATCTCAAACATGCTGTCCAATATAATCATTCGAATATAAAATTTCCAAATATTTTCCCTTTCTTCCTTGTACTTTTCAGAAACTCATTATGGTCCGTAGTGACCAATTTGAACTTCTCTTAATTCTTCCGAGCTTGCTGACTAACATTTAAACAAAAATGTTTCAAATTCCATTTTCTGCCAGCCCGTGCTACCTTCAAAGATTTATTTATACAAAGCAAAATACATACTGGATCTTAATTTCCTTTATACTGGAGAAACTAGATTTGATAACGGTTCTAAAGGTATAAGCCACATAAATTAATAAAATCTACAAAAATTATGAAAAATCACTGAATTCACGTCACAGAAAACCGCTCTATAATTTTTCTGACCTTTATTTGAATATAAATTCTTATCTTTTAACATGGTACTGGAATCGCTTTCCGTTTGTTGAAACGGAACTAGACCATATACCTTTATATCGATATAAAATTCACCATATAAACCTCTTTATAGAATTTATTGTGAATTTTCTAAACTTACTGCCATAATTTAAATTCCAACATAACTTTCCATAAATAACTTCTAATTTACACCAACTTCCCCTTATTTCTCTACTTGTCAATTTAGTCCCATCACTTTACTCCAAATGACTAAATGAAGCTTGTATTCATAAGTTCTCTTTACATCCTTCATCAAAATAGGCTTAAACCTTTACTTATCTAATTTCTCTTGATTTGTCAAAATGGTCACCCAATTTCCAATATAAGGATTCAAGCTTCTTAACTTTACAAATTAGTCCTCAAATCAACATTGCTACCTTAATTCCATCAATTTAACTAAAAATCAGGTTTACTCCTTCTACATATCCTCTTTGCCGAATAGACCATTCAAGTTTGACAAATTGTCAAAATAGTCACTAAAGCAACTAATCGTCGGTTTAGCATTCTAACTTCATTTTCATGCTTAGCAAAACCTTATATAACCAATAACAACTTCTTAAATAAAAAACAACATCTGCCCCTAATATTAATCAATCAAACCGAATAGGTCCATAAAGATTTCCAAATTGTTGATTTAGTCACTAGTTGAAATAACTAGATTTTCATCCTCAAAACATCAAATTCAAGCTTCAATCTTCATCAAATCTATAAATACTCTTAAAATTTAAGATTTAAACACCAGCCCTAACCTTTAAATGATGTAGTCTCTTAACTTTATACATCAATCCAATTTAGTCATAAGCATGGAAACAATATAAAATCAAACATAGTTTCTTAAATCTTCAAAATTCCCAAAATTCACATAACCCCAATTTCTTCCTCATATCAAATCCCATCAACCAAGGAAGTATTCTATGAATTATTTACATCAAAAGATAGAGCTCGAAGAGTAGAACAACTTTGTAGTTCAGAAGATTACCTAAAAACCGAGATTCGGGGCTTAAATTGAGCTTGGAAATTTTTCTTCTTCTTTCCCCTCTTTCTACATGGTTCAAGGCTGGAAAAGATGAACATTTGTTCATCTTTTAACTATTTGTAACTACTAAATGAATTTTAAATTCATTTAAATAGTGAAATTACCAATTTTGCCTTTAAATCCAATGGCTAATTTAATCTCATCTAAAATCAAGGGCCAAGATTAAATCCATGTATATTTCATCTTCCAAAAACGTCCTCAAATTTTCAAAAATATTTCAAAATTGCCATCCTTGCCAAATGACCAATTTGCCCTCCAACTAGTCTTTATTTACTAGTTTGTTTCAAAATTGCCATTCCATTATAATCTAACTAAATTAGTTCATTCTCAACCGGCCACTATTCCATAAATATCATTTTATGATTTTCCATGGCTTATGGAACAACCTCTCAAATTTCAATTCAATCGGTTTCTCGATATTCACTAAATACTTATACTACGATTTTACCTTTACTGAGCTATCGGATCTATTCCGAAAATTCTATTTCCATATTCAAAAAATAAATACTATTATCTCATATAAAATTCCTTTCTTAAGGACTTAGACTAAATTTTCCTATCTCAGTCTATTATTCTGACAATTACCGAAAATCCTCCAAATAGTGAAATAACCATTTTGCCCTCAAATCCAATGAATCCATAATGTACCACATGTCATCATCCTTCATCCAATGGCCTAGATTTAATCTTGATTTAGTAGTTACTAGCTTTGCCCATAATATTTCTCCAAAATTACGATATTGCCATTTTTCATCCAACGGCTCATATTTAACATGGAAAAATAACTTAAATCCAAGGGTTCATATTCTTCCAACACAAAGAAAATATATTATACATGTAAAATGACATAATCAACCTTGGCTTATCATCCTTCAAAATATCCTGGATATTCGATTCGATCCGATTATCCGAATATTTTTCTGAACTTTATCGCTTTATAGCCATTAATGCAAACTCCGTACGAAAAATTCGGGTAACACAAAAATGTCATTTTGGGGGTAAACTATTCATTTACGGGGTTAAAATACACAACTTTTAAAATTAAACTTTGGTCCCTAAACTTTTCCTAAGTTTATACTTTATTCACAAAACTTTCAAAATTTACATTTTGGTCTCTAGCCAAAAATTGGGATATTACAATTCCCCCTTAATAAAATTCGTCCTCAAATTTTCAACGCATCCTTGGTTCAAAAACAATGATAAAACTATTTTTATAATCTTTTTCTTTTTCCCATATCACTTTTTTCGAATTCATGATTTCGCCAAAGAACTTTAACAAGCGAGATCATCTTATTACTTAGTTCTTTGACTCCATGTGCCATAATCTTTACCAATTCTTCCTCATAATTCAAATTCGGCTGAATCTCTATTCCCTCCGAGGTAATGATATATAAAGGATCTAATCGATACTTCTTGAGCATCGATATATGAAATACATTATGAATCTTATCCATTTCCGGAGGTAAGGCTAGTTAATAAATCACCGGACCAACTCTTTTCACAATTGTATATTATCAACTTCCCCTTTTGTCCCAAACCATAACACCTCCTTCCAAGGTAAAGCTTTTAAGGAATACTTTATCCTTAACTTCATATTAAATATATTTTCTTTCAAGATCAACATATAATTTCCATCATTCTAAAGCAATTCTAAAACTGCTTCGAACCATTCTTACTTTATTCTCCATATCTTGAACTGAATCAAATCACATTCAATCACCTCTTAGTTTTCTTTTCATCATCATTGGGAGTATAAATTACCCCTTGATAACATGAACATCATTTAGACTTAACATCGAAATCTTTAATTTTTTCCTTTTCACCTTACTAAATTCTTTCCAGGCATATCTTATCTTTCATCTATAAATCTTTGACCCAATTTGTCAAAGTAGACTCGAAATGCCGAGGTCAGAAATCGATACACTATTTTCCTGCAAAGATAATTGGGCATTTAATGCTTATAAGCCAAAGAATAACTTTTGGCTAAAAACATCAACTACTACATTAGCCTTATTACATCAATGCACATCCCAACCTATTATGGGACGTATTATTGAATAAGGTAGAATCCTTACTAGATTCATACTGAACTAATACTAGTGCTACAATCAAATCTTCTTCTACTGGTAATAATATAATCATAATTTAATCTTAGAGGAATATTAATGCTTATTTTGACTAACATCACTGAAACTTCCTAAGGTGATATACTGGGTCGTATAAAATCTCAATCCAATGACTCTTGCAACTAGGTCTTTAGCTTTCTCAATCTAGTAAGAGCCATTCTGTAGAGTGCAATCAATATAGATCCAATATTGGATTAAATCCAATCCTAAACTTGGTCTCTTTACGAGCTATGACCATTGTTTAGATATTTTCTCGTTCTGAACCCTTTGCATTGCATTTACCATAATTTGCTGCTTCATGAAATTTTAAAATACATAGGGCAGCCAGTACTTCTTTGTACCTGACCTCCAGCCCTCTATGAGCTGTCATAACAAGCTCTCTTTCATGTCAGAGGGAAGCGGTTTAAAAAGCAAATTAGCTCAGTTTATTAAACTTGCACTCATATCCGTAAATAATCTAATTGCCTAATTAAGATGCAAGAAACTCCATCGCATCTCTAGGATAAACTTTGTTATGAAACTCTCAAAGAAAGAACTTTTAGTTAATAGACTTTTGAGTATGTACCGTAACATTACTTTATCAAATACTGGTCTAATCCTTTCAGATGAGATAATAACCTTTCTTTTTAGTCTACTCTGATCATCAAGACAAAGTTCCTTCAACATAACTTTTATATCATTAAACCATAAATTAACAATCATAGGATCTCGATTAATATTTCTCTGAAAAATCTAGTATGCGTAACTCTTAATTCTTTTGCTATCGATTGCCTAAGTAGGCTGAGTTATGATCGCATCTAATGTCCGGAAGAAAAGCTCTTAATCCGAACATGCATATCATGCTACTCGGTGCCTCTCGCACCATGCTAAGCTGAGAGTAGAATATTATCATTAACCTTATCATGCTTGTGAATCTCTTATTGATTCACTTGCCTAAACACCTGACACGATTCTTATACCCTCACACATTGAAATTTAACATTATTATCATAATGAAGTGAGAAATTGCATTCATTCAAACAAGTAAAATCATCAGTAATTCTCATATCCTAGTGGAATGTATACACTTTTGACTTTTACTATACTTCGTTTAAATCCAGAACCGGCTAAACCTGTAGCACTGATACCAATAAATGTAACACCCCTTTCTCGTATCCGTACACTGGATGCGAGTCGGAAATGTTACGACTTCTTTAATAAAAGATCAGGGTAGTTTAAAATTTTTAGAAAACTTCTCAATGGTCACCCATCCTCAAATTTCTCTAGCCCAATCACGCTTTAACTTTATTTAAAATTGACATAAATTATTTATTCGAGTTCCAATCATAAATCAATTATCTTAGCATGTAACTCATCACCTAAGGTTATTCTTAACCTTGAATCTTTCTAGAAACGCCAATTATCTTGAAACCATAACGAACTTTAAAGGCCAATCACAACTCAAATAAGTTTAGCAAGTAAACATGCCACTATAATAATCAAACCTTAATTAGGATGTCATTAATGTGATTACCGTTGAGCTTTTCAATATTGATGAATGCTCTTCTCACTCTAATATTGATTTACCTACGTGTGTACAATCAAACACACGCTAAGTACGAACTTAGTAAGTCAATAAAGGAAGTTAATAACAATAATTTAAACTTTATTCAACTTCATGGCTACATTTATATAGCATGATATATGCCAATGCATCAATTTTCACATTGCATTAGTAATTATTTACTATATGCCAATGTCATAAGATTTTCATGCTTGTCCATTTGTCATAATATGCCTTATATGCATAAATGCATCATGATCACTAGATAAGTATACCATCATATTAATCATATATCAACATAATATAAACCAAATATAAATTTCTTACCCATATACTTTCCATTTACTCCAAGAGTTCATATACTCCTAACATGTTTACCATTTATTATCCATTAAATTATAGCCCAAAATAAACCTTGAGGAACCCGGGAACGCGAGTCAAATATGCACCGGTCTGCTAATACACATAAGGTCATGCCCACCATCCGCACGTTTATAAGGTTGTGCTAACCATCCGCACGTTTATAAGGCCGTGCTAACCATATGCACTAAGTGTCCTTTATATAAACAATAGTGCTAAACATGATAACGGAATATGCAGTCTTTGTTGGACTCTATGGCATGCCAACTATACCCTGTCCTTCAATGACTTACTTGGGCATATTTTCCATATTTATTTCATCCATGGAAATGTATATCAACATAATTTAACATTGGGCAGTTCTTAACCGAAATAACATTCATAATATAACATCATATATAACTAGTGACATCATATATAACTAGTGATCTATGCATTTATGTTCAACCTTTGACATATTTAAAACAAATCAATATATGATCAATGACATAAATATCATGCAAATATATAAGGTAGACTCATCGCAAGTCTTCCTAATGATGTATGAAACATCCATGTATCATGTTATGTATGCATTGCACTCACCTTGGCTACTTAACACAATACCTCACTAAGTCCTAGTTCGATCTTTTCTTTCATAAAACCTCGAACCTTCTTTGATGCGGACTTGACTTCATTAATCACATGAATAAAATAAAATATTTGTTAGATTCAAATCTAACAATATCTCAAACATGTTGTCTAATATAATTATTCGAATTTAAAATTTCCAAATATTTTGCCTTTCTTCCTTGTACTGTTCAGAAACTCATTATGGTCCTTAGTGACCAATTTGAACTTCCCTTAATTCATCCGAGCTTGCTGACTAACATTTAAACACAAAATGTTTCAAATTCCATTTTCTGCCAGCTCGTGCTACCTTCAAGGATTTATTTATACAGAGCAGAATACATACTGGATCATAATTTCCTTTATACTGGAGAAACTAGATTCGATACGATTCTAACGTTATAACCACATAAATTAATTAAATCTACAAAAATTATAAAAATCACCGAATTCACGTCACAGATTGTCCAAGCAGAAAATTGCTCTATAATTTTCCGACCTTCATTTGAATAAAAATTCATATCTTTTAACATGGTACTCGGAATCGCTTTTAGTTTGTTGGAAACGAAACTAGACTGACATAACTTTATATCGATATAAAATTCACCATCTAACCCTTTTTATAGAATTTATGGTGAATTTTCTAAACTTACTGCCATAATTTAAATTCCAACATAACTTTCCATAAATAACTTCTAATTTACACCAACTTCCCCTTATTTCTCTACTTGTCAATTTAGTCCCATCACTTTACTCCAAATGACTAAATGAAGCTTGTATTCATAAGTTCTCTTTACATCCTTCATCAAAATAGGCTTAAACCTTTACTTCTCTAATTTCTTTTGATTTGCCAAAATGGTCACCCAATTTCAATATAAGGATTCAAGCTTCTTAACTTTACAAATTAGTCCTCAAATCAACATTACTACCTTAATTCCATCATTTTAACTAAAAATCCGGTTTACTCCTTCTACATATCCTCTTTTGCCTAATAGGACATTCAAGTTTGACAAATTGTCAAAATAGTCACTAAAACAATTAATCGCGGTTTAGCATTCTAACTTCATTTTCATGCTTAGCAAAACCTTATATAATCAATAACAACTTATTAAATACAAAACAACATCAGCCCCTAATATTAATCAATCAAACCGAATAGGTCCATAAAGATATCCAAATTGCCGATTTAGTCACTAGTTGAAATAACTAGATTTTCATCCTCCAAACATCAAATTCAAGCTTCAATCTTCATCAAATCTATAAAAACTCTTAAAATTTCAGATTTAAACACCAGCCCCTAACCTTTAAATGCTGGACAAAACAGTCCATTTAACTTTATACATCAACCCAATTTAGTCCTTAACATGGAAACAACATAAAATCAAACATAGTTTCTTAAATCTTCAAATTCCCAAAATTCACATAACCCTAATTCTTCCTCATATCAAATCTCATCAACCAAGCAAGTATCGAAGAGTAGAACAACTTTGTAGTTCGGAAGATTACCTAAAAACTGAGATTCGGGGCTTAAATCAAGCTTGGAAAATTTTATTCTTCTTTCCCCTCTTTCTCCATGGTTCAAGGCTGGAAAAGATAAACATTTGTTCATCTTTTAACTATTTGTAACTATTAAATGAATTTTAAATTCATTTAAATAGTGAAATTACCAATTTTGCCTTTAAATCCAATGGCTAACTTAATCTCATCTAAAATCAAGGGCCAAGATTAAATCCATGTATATTTCATCTTCCAAAAAATTTCAAAATTGCCATCCTTGCCAAATGACCAATTTGCCTCCAACTAGTCTTTATTTACTAGTTTGTTTCAAAATTGCCATTCCATTATAATCTAACTAAATTAGTTCCTTCTCAACTGGACACTATTCCATAAATATCATTTTATGATTTTCCATGGCTTATGGAACAGCCTCTAAAATTTCAATTCAATTCGATTTCCCGATATTCACTAAATACTTCTACTACGATTTTACCTTTACCGAGCTATCGGATCTATTTCGAAAATTCTATATTTCCATATTCGGAAAATAAATACTATTATATCATAAAAAATCCTTTCTTAAGGACTTAGACTAATTTTTCCTAACTCACCTCTTATTATTACGAATTACCGAAAATCCTCCAAATAGTGAAATAACCATTTTGCCCTCAAATCCAATGAATCCATAATGTACCACATATCATCATCCTTCCTCCAATGGCCTAGATTTAATCTTGATTTAGTAGTTACCAGCTTTTCCCCTAATATTTCTCCAAATTACGATCTTGCCATTTTCATCCAACGACTCATATTTAACATGGAAAAATCAACTTAAATCCAAGGGTTCATATTCTTCCAACACAAAGAAAATATGTTATACATGTAAAATGATATAATCAACCTTGGCTTATCATCCTTCAAAATATCCTGGAAAGTACATCAACTACTTTAGCCTTATTACATCACTACACATCCCAACCTATTATGGGACGTATTATTGAATAAGGTAGAATCCTTACTATATTCATACTGCACTAATACTAGTGCTACTATCAAATCTTCCTTTATTGGTAATAATATAATTGTGATTTAACTTTAGAGGAACATTACTGTTTCTTTAACTAATATCACTGAAGCTTCCTCAGGTGATATACCAAGACGTATAAAACCTCCATCTAATGACTCTTGCAACTAGATGTTTAGCTTTCTCAATCTAGTAAGAGTCATTGTGTAGAGTATAATCAATATAGTTCCAATATTGGATTAAATCCAATCCTAAACTTAGCCTCTCGATTAAGTATCAAGCCTGATGGCTCCTCTTGAGCAACCCATTTAAAACTCACAAACAATAGGAATACTCTTCCAGCTTAACCTTTATGCTCGGTATCCATAGCATAAGTTAAATCATTTTCATATTGATAACAAATTCCAATAAAAACTATGCATGCTCATGCATGCCCATAATTAAGATGCAAGAAATTTCGTTGTATCTCTAGGATAAACTTTTTTGTTATATTTATTCAAGTTCCAATCATAAATCAATTATCTTAGCATGCAACTCATCACCTAAGGTTATTCTTAACCTTGAATCTTTCTAGAAATGCCAATTATCTTGAAACCATAACGAACTTTAAAGGCCAATCACAACTCAAATAGGTTTAGCAAGTATACATGCCACTATATTAATCAAACCTTAATTAGGATGTCATTATTGTGATTACCTGTTGAGCTTTCCAATATTGATGCAATGCTCTTCTCACTCTCATCTTGATTTACCTACGTGTATACAATCAAACACACGCTAAGTACAAACTTAGTGAGGCAATAAAGGAAGTTAATAACAATAATTTAAACTTTATTCAACTTCATGGATACATATATATAGCATGATATATGCCAATGCATCAACTTTAACATTGCATTAGTAATTATTTACTATATGCCAATGTCATAAGATTTTCATGCTTGTCCATTTGTCATAATATGCCTTATATGCATAAATGCATCATGATCACTAGATAAGTGTACCATCATATTAATCATATATCAACATAATATAAACCAGATATAAATTTCTTACCGATATACTTGCCATTTACTCCAAGAGTTCATATACTCCCTAACCTGTTTACCATTTATTATCCATTAATTTATAGCCCAAAATAAACCTTTAGGACCTTGGGTACGCGAGTCAAATATGCACCGAAGTGCTAATACACATAAGGTCGTGCCCACCATCCGCACGTTTATAAGGCCGCGCTAACCATCCGCACGTTTATAAGGCCGTGCTAACCATATGCACTAAGTGTCCTTTATATACACTATAGTGCTAAACCGTATAACTGAATATGCAGCGTCTGCTGGACTCTATGGCATGCCAACTATCCCTGTCCCTCAATGACTTACTTGGGCATATTTTCCATATTTATTTCATCCATGGCAATGTATATCAACATAATTTAACATTGGGCAGTTCTTAACCAAATAACATTCATAATATAACATCATATATAATTAGTGATCTATGCATTTATGTTCAACCTTTGACATATTTAAAACATGTCAATATATGATCAATGACATAAATATCATGTAAATATATAAGTAAGGTAGACTCATCGCAAGTCTTCCTAATGATGTATGAAACATCCATGTATCATGTTGTGTATGCATTGCACTCACCTTGACCACTTAACACAATACCTCACTAAGTCCTAGTTCGATCCTTTCTTTCATAGAACCTCGAACCTTCTTTGATACGGACTTGACTTCATTAATCACATGAATAAAATAAAATATTTGTTAGATTCAAATCTAACAATATCTCAAACATGCTGTCCAATATAATCATTCGAATATAAAATTTCCAAATATTTTCCCTTTCTTCCTTGTACTTTTCAGAAACTCATTATGGTCCGTAGTGACCAATTTGAACTTCTCTTAATTCTTCCGAGCTTGCTGACTAACATTTAAACAAAAATGTTTCAAATTCCATTTTCTGCCAGCCCGTGCTACCTTCAAAGATTTATTTATACAAAGCAAAATACATACTGGATCTTAATTTCCTTTATACTGGAGAAACTAGATTTGATAACGGTTCTAAAGGTATAAGCCACATAAATTAATAAAATCTACAAAAATTATGAAAAATCACTGAATTCACGTCACAGAAAACCGCTCTATAATTTTTCTGACCTTTATTTGAATATAAATTCTTATCTTTTAACATGGTACTCGGAATCAGTTTCCGTTTGCTGGAAACGGAACTAGACTGACATACCTTTATATCGATATAAAATTCACCATATAAACCTCTTTATAGAATTTATTGTGAATTTTCTAAACTTACTGCCATAATTTAAATTCCAACATAACTTTCCATAAATAACTTCTAATTTACACCAACTTCCCCTTATTTCTCTACTTGTCAATTTAGTCCCATCACTTTACTCCAAATGACTAAATGAAGCTTGTATTCATAAGTTCTCTTTACATCCTTCATCAAAATAGGCTTAAACCTTTACTTATCTAATTTCTCTTGATTTGTCAAAATGGTCACCCAATTTCCAATATAAGGATTCAAGCTTCTTAACTTTACAAATTAGTCCTCAAATCAACATTGCTACCTTAATTCCATCAATTTAACTAAAAATCAGGTTTACTCCTTCTACATATCCTCTTTGCCGAATAGACCATTCAAGTTTGACAAATTGTCAAAATAGTCACTAAAGCAACTAATCGTCGGTTTAGCATTCTAACTTCATTTTCATGCTTAGCAAAACCTTATATAACCAATAACAACTTCTTAAATAAAAAACAACATCTGCCCCTAATATTAATCAATCAAACCGAATAGGTCCATAAAGATTTCCAAATTGTTGATTTAGTCACTAGTTGAAATAACTAGATTTTCATCCTCAAAACATCAAATTCAAGCTTCAATCTTCATCAAATCTATAAATACTCTTAAAATTTAAGATTTAAACACCAGCCCCTAACCTTTAAATGATGTAGTCTCTTAACTTTATACATCAATCCAATTTAGTCATAAGCATGGAAACAATATAAAATCAAACATAGTTTCTTAAATCTTCAAAATTCCCAAAATTCACATAACCCCAATTTCTTCCTCATATCAAATCCCATCAACCAAGGAAGTATTCTATGAATTATTTACATCAAAAGATAGAGCTCGAAGAGTAGAACAACTTTGTAGTTCAGAAGATTACCTAAAAACCGAGATTCGGGGCTTAAATTGAGCTTGGAAATTTTTCTTCTTCTTTCCCCTCTTTCTACATGGTTCAAGGCTGGAAAAGATGAACATTTGTTCATCTTTTAACTATTTGTAACTACTAAATGAATTTTAAATTCATTTAAATAGTGAAATTACCAATTTTGCCTTTAAATCCAATGGCTAATTTAATCTCATCTAAAATCAAGGGCCAAGATTAAATCCATGTATATTTCATCTTCCAAAAACGTCCTCAAATTTTCAAAAATATTTCAAAATTGCCATCCTTGCCAAATGACCAATTTGCCCTCCAACTAGTCTTTATTTACTAGTTTGTTTCAAAATTGCCATTCCATTATAATCTAACTAAATTAGTTCATTCTCAACCGGCCACTATTCCATAAATATCATTTTATGATTTTCCATGGCTTATGGAACAACCTCTGAAATTTCAATTCAATCGGATTTCTCGATATTCACTAAATACTTATACTACGATTTTACCTTTACTGAGCTATCGGATCTATTCCGAAAATTCTATTTCCATATTCAAAAAATAAATACTATTATCTCATATAAAATTCCTTTCTTAAGGACTTAGACTAAATTTTCCTATCTCAGTCTATTATTCTGACAATTACCGAAAATCCTCCAAATAGTGAAATAACCATTTTGCCCTCAAATCCAATGAATCCATAATGTACCACATGTCATCATCCTTCATCCAATGGCCTAGATTTAATCTTGATTTAGTAGTTACTAGCTTTGCCCATAATATTTCTCCAAAATTACGATATTGCCATTTTTCATCCAACGGCTCATATTTAACATGGAAAAATAACTTAAATCCAAGGGTTCATATTCTTCCAACACAAAGAAAATATATTATACATGTAAAATGACATAATCAACCTTGGCTTATCATCCTTCAAAATATCCTGGATATTCGATTCGATCCGATTATCCGAATATTTTTCTGAACTTTATCGCTTTATAGCCATTAATGCAAACTCCGTACGAAAAATTCGGGTAACACAAAAATGTCATTTTGGGGGTAAACTATTCATTTACGGGGTTAAAATACACAACTTTTAAAATTAAACTTTGGTCCCTAAACTTTTCCTAAGTTTATACTTTATTCACAAAACTTTCAAAATTTACATTTTGGTCTCTAGCCAAAAATTGGGATATTACAATTCCCCCTTAATAAAATTCGTCCTCAAATTTTCAACGCATCCTTGGTTCAAAAACAATGATAAAACTATTTTTATAATCTTTTTCTTTTTCCCATATCACTTTTTCGAATTCATGATTTCGCCAAAGAACTTTAACAAGCGAGATCATCTTATTACTTAGTTCTTTGACTCCATGTGCCATAATCTTTACCAATTCTTCCTCATAATTCAAATTCGGCTGAATCTCTATTCCCTCCGAGGTAATGATATATAAAGGATCTAATCGATACTTCTTGAGCATCGATATATGAAATACATTATGAATCTTATCCATTTCCGGAGGTAAGGCTAGTTAATAAATCACCGGACCAACTCTTTTCACAATTGTATATTATCAACTTCCCCTTTTGTCCCAAACCATAACACCTCCTTCCAAGGTAAAGCTTTTAAGGAATACTTTATCCTTAACTTCATATTAAATATATTTTCTTTCAAGATCAACATATAATTTCCATCATTCTAAAGCAATTCTAAAACTGCTTCGAACCATTCTTACTTTATTCTCCATATCTTGAACTGAATCAAATCACATTCAATCACCTCTTAGTTTTCTTTTCATCATCATTGGGAGTATAAATTACCCCTTGATAACATGAACATCATTTAGACTTAACATCGAAATCTTTAATTTTTTCCTTTTCACCTTACTAAATTCTTTCCAGGCATATCTTATCTTTCATCTATAAATCTTTGACCCAATTTGTCAAAGTAGACTCGAGCTGAGGCTGTAAATCGATACACTATTTTCCTGCAAAGATAATTGGGCATTTAATGCTTATAAGCCAAAGAATAACTTTTGGCTAAAAACATCAACTACTACATTAGCCTTATTACATCAATGCACATCCCAACCTATTATGGGACGTATTATTGAATAAGGTAGAATCCTTACTAGATTCATACTGAACTAATACTAGTGCTACAATCAAATCTTCTTCTACTGGTAATAATATAATCATAATTTAATCTTAGAGGAATATTAATGCTTATTTTGACTAACATCACTGAAACTTCCTAAGGTGATATACTGGGTCGTATAAAATCTCAATCCAATGACTCTTGCAACTAGGTCTTTAGCTTTCTCAATCTAGTAAGAGCCATTCTGTAGAGTGCAATCAATATAGATCCAATATTGGATTAAATCCAATCCTAAACTTGGTCTCTTTACGAGCTATGACCATTGTTTAGATATTTTCTCGTTCTGAACCCTTTGCATTGCATTTACCATAATTTGCTGCTTCATGAAATTTTAAAATACATAGGGCAGCCAGTACTTCTTTGTACCTGACCTCCAGCCCTCTATGAGCTGTCATAACAAGCTCTCTTTCTGTCTGTAGGAAGCAGTTTAAAAGCAAATTAGCTCAGTTTATTAAACTTGCACTCATATCCGTAAATAATCTAATTGCCCTAATTAAGATGCAAGAAACTCCATCGCATCTCTAGGATAAACTTTGTTATGAAACTCTCAAAGAAAGAACTTTTAGTTAATAGACTTTTGAGTATGTACCGTAACATTACTTTATCAAATACGGGTCTAATCCTTTCAGATGAGATAATAACCTTTCTTTTTAGTCTACTCTGATCATCAAGACAAAGTTCCTTCAACATAACTTTTATATCATTAAACCATAAATTAACAATCATAGGATCTCGATTAATATTTCTCTGAAAATCTAGTATGCCAGAACTCTTAATTCTTTTGCTATCGGTGCCTAAGTAGGCTGAGTTATGATCGCATCTAATGTCTGGAAGAAAAGCTCTTAATCCAGAACATGCATATCATGCTACTCTGGTGCCTCTGCACCATGCTAAGCTGAGAGTAGAATATTATCATTAACCTTATCATGCTTGTGAATCTCTTATTGATTCACTTGCCTAAACACCTGACACGATTCTTATACCCTCACACATTGAAATTTAACATTATTATCATAATGAAGTGAGAAATTGCATTCATTCAAACAAGTAAAATCATCAGTAATTCTGTTATCCTAGTGGAATGTATACACTTTTGACTTTTACTATACTTCGTTTAAATCCAGAACCGGCTAAACCTGTAGCACTGATACCAATAAATGTAACACCCCTTTCTCGTATCCGTACACTGGATGCGAGTCGGAAATGTTACGACTTCTTTAATAAAAGATCAGGGTAGTTTAAAATTTTTAGAAAACTTCTCAATGGTCACCCATCCTCAAATTTCTCTAGCCCAATCACGCTTAACTTTATTTAAAATTGACATAAATTATTTATTCGAGTTCCAATCATAAATCAATTATCTTAGCATGTAACTCATCACCTAAGGTTATTCTTAACCTTGAATCTTTCTAGAAACGCCAATTATCTTGAAACCATAACGAACTTTAAAGGCCAATCACAACTCAAATAAGTTTAGCAAGTAAACATGCCACTATAATAATCAAACCTTAATTAGGATGTCATTAATGTGATTACCGTTGAGCTTTTCAATATTGATGAATGCTCTTCTCACTCTAATATTGATTTACCTACGTGTGTACAATCAAACACACGCTAAGTACGAACTTAGTAAGTCAATAAAGGAAGTTAATAACAATAATTTAAACTTTATTCAACTTCATGGCTACATTTATATAGCATGATATATGCCAATGCATCAATTTTCACATTGCATTAGTAATTATTTACTATATGCCAATGTCATAAGATTTTCATGCTTGTCCATTTGTCATAATATGCCTTATATGCATAAATGCATCATGATCACTAGATAAGTATACCATCATATTAATCATATATCAACATAATATAAACCAAATATAAATTTCTTACCCATATACTTTCCATTTACTCCAAGAGTTCATATACTCCCTAACATGTTTACCATTTATTATCCATTAAATTATAGCCCAAAATAAACCTTGAGGAACCTGGGAACGCGAGTCAAATATGCACCGAAGTGCTAATACACATAAGGTCATGCCCACCATCCGCACGTTTATAAGGTTGTGCTAACCATCCGCACGTTTATAAGGCCGTGCTAACCATATGCACTAAGTGTCCTTTATATAAACAATAGTGCTAAACATGATAACGGAATATGCAGCGTGCTGTTGGACTCTATGGCATGCCAACTATACCCTGTCCTTCAATGACTTACTTGGGCATATTTTCCATATTTATTTCATCCATGGAAATGTATATCAACATAATTTAACATTGGGCAGTTCTTAACCGAAATAACATTCATAATATAACATCATATATAACTAGTGACATCATATATAACTAGTGATCTATGCATTTATGTTCAACCTTTGACATATTTAAAACAAATCAATATATGATCAATGACATAAATATCATGCAAATATATAAGGTAGACTCATCGCAAGTCTTCCTAATGATGTATGAAACATCCATGTATCATGTTATGTATGCATTGCACTCACCTTGGCTACTTAACACAATACCTCACTAAGTCCTAGTTCGATCTTTTCTTTCATAAAACCTCGAACCTTCTTTGATGCGGACTTGACTTCATTAATCACATGAATAAAATAAAATATTTGTTAGATTCAAATCTAACAATATCTCAAACATGTTGTCTAATATAATTATTCGAATTTAAAATTTCCAAATATTTTGCCTTTCTTCCTTGTACTGTTCAGAAACTCATTATGGTCCTTAGTGACCAATTTGAACTTCCCTTAATTCATCCGAGCTTGCTGACTAACATTTAAACACAAAATGTTTCAAATTCCATTTTCTGCCAGCTCGTGCTACCTTCAAGGATTTATTTATACAGAGCAGAATACATACTGGATCATAATTTCCTTTATACTGGAGAAACTAGATTCGATACGATTCTAACGTTATAACCACATAAATTAATTAAATCTACAAAAATTATAAAAAATCACTGAATTCACGTCACAGATTGTCCAAGCAGAAAATTGCTCTATAATTTTCCTGACCTTCATTTGAATAAAAATTCATATCTTTTAACATGGTACTCGGAATCAGTTTCCGTTTGTTGGAAACGAAACTAGACTGACATAACTTTATATCGATATAAAATTCACCATCTAACCCTTTTTATAGAATTTATGGTGAATTTTCTAAACTTACTGCCATAATTTAAATTCCAACATAACTTTCCATAAATAACTTCTAATTTACACCAACTTCCCCTTATTTCTCTACTTGTCAATTTAGTCCCATCACTTTACTCCAAATGACTAAATGAAGCTTGTATTCATAAGTTCTCTTTACATCCTTCATCAAAATAGGCTTAAACCTTTACTTCTCTAATTTCTTTTGATTTGCCAAAATGGTCACCCAATTTCCAATATAAGGATTCAAGCTTCTTAACTTTACAAATTAGTCCTCAAATCAACATTACTACCTTAATTCCATCATTTTAACTAAAAATCCGGTTTACTCCTTCTACATATCCTCTTTGCCTAATAGGACATTCAAGTTTGACAAATTGTCAAAATAGTCACTAAAGCAATTAATCGCCGGTTTAGCATTCTAACTTCATTTTCATGCTTAGCAAAACCTTATATAATCAATAACAACTTATTAAATACAAAACAACATCAGCCCCTAATATTAATCAATCAAACCGAATAGGTCCATAAAGATATCCAAATTGCCGATTTAGTCACTAGTTGAAATAACTAGATTTTCATCCTCCAAACATCAAATTCAAGCTTCAATCTTCATCAAATCTATAAAAACTCTTAAAATTTCAGATTTAAACACCAGCCCCTAACCTTTAAATGCTGGACAAAACAGTCCCTTAACTTTATACATCAACCCAATTTAGTCCTTAACATGGAAACAACATAAAATCAAACATAGTTTCTTAAATCTTCAAATTCCCAAAATTCACATAACCCTAATTCTTCCTCATATCAAATCTCATCAACCAAGCAAGTATCGAAGAGTAGAACAACTTTGTAGTTCGGAAGATTACCTAAAAACTGAGATTCGGGGCTTAAATCAAGCTTGGAAAATTTTATTCTTCTTTCCCCTCTTTCTCCATGGTTCAAGGCTGGAAAAGATAAACATTTGTTCATCTTTTAACTATTTGTAACTATTAAATGAATTTTAAATTCATTTAAATAGTGAAATTACCAATTTTGCCTTTAAATCCAATGGCTAACTTAATCTCATCTAAAATCAAGGGCCAAGATTAAATCCATGTATATTTCATCTTCCAAAAAATTTCAAAATTGCCATCCTTGCCAAATGACCAATTTGCCCTCCAACTAGTCTTTATTTACTAGTTTGTTTCAAAATTGCCATTCCATTATAATCTAACTAAATTAGTTCCTTCTCAACTGGACACTATTCCATAAATATCATTTTATGATTTTCCATGGCTTATGGAACAGCCTCTAAAATTTCAATTCAATTCGATTTCCCGATATTCACTAAATACTTCTACTACGATTTTACCTTTACCGAGCTATCGGATCTATTTCGAAAATTCTATATTTCCATATTCGGAAAATAAATACTATTATATCATAAAAAATCCTTTCTTAAGGACTTAGACTAATTTTTCCTAACTCAGTCTATTATTCTGATAATTACCGAAAATCCTCCAAATAGTGAAATAACCATTTTGCCCTCAAATCCAATGAATCCATAATGTACCACATATCATCATCCTTCCTCCAATGGCCTAGATTTAATCTTGATTTAGTAGTTACCAGCTTTTCCCCTAATATTTCTCCAAATTACGATCTTGCCATTTTCATCCAACGACTCATATTTAACATGGAAAAATCAACTTAAATCCAAGGGTTCATATTCTTCCAACACAAAGAAAATATGTTATACATGTAAAATGATATAATCAACCTTGGCTTATCATCCTTCAAAATATCCTGGATATTCGATTCGATCCAATTATCCGAATATTTTTCTGAACTTTATCGCTTTATAGCCATTAATACAAACTCCGTATGAAAAATCTGGGTAACACGAAAACGTCATTCTTGGGGGTAAAATATTCATTTACGGGGTTAAAATACACAACTTTTAAAATTAAACTTTGGTCCCTAAACTTTTCCTAAGTTTATACTTTATTCACAAAACTTTCAAAATTTACATTTTGGTCATTAGCCAAAAATTGGGATATTACATCAATGGCATAATTTATAAGGATTTTCCATTTAAGAATAAATAGGAAATTAAGGAAAAATCATGGGTAAACCCACTGCTAGAAGGAAATGAAGGAAAGAGAATGAAATTAGCCACCAATTCTTCTTCTCCAAGATACCTTCTCCATGGTTGAAGGCTTCAATGAACCCTAGGACTAAAATTTCAAATTACTTCAAATTTAACCATCAATTCTCAAATTTAATTCTATTTTAGGTAAGCCCTTGATTCTATCTTTCATTTCGTACCAATTTTTTCAAGTTTAGAATATATGTTCTTATGAAACCTAATCCCTAAAGTTGAAGGTTTTGTGAAATTAAGAACCCATATGTGAAATTAGATTGGTTCTAAGCCAAATCCCTTGAAATTTAGGTTTCCATGTCAAATTTAAGATTCTGTTATCATATATTATGAAACTTCCATTGATGAATTCCTTATTTTGTTTCATGTTGGAATTAATTCTAGAGATGGAATCATCAATTCGATAATGGAAGCTAAGGAGAGATAAACCATGTTTAACATTTCAAATCACTCTGTAACTTCAAAGTAATCAGTGAGTGTAGTTTGTGTCCCAGGATGACTCAGTGTTGTCTTAGTATGTTATTTTGTTAAGATATGTCTTAATTCATATTGCATCTTTGGCTCATTTAGAGCATTGAGTGGCAATGGCATGAAAGAAGCTTGGTAAGCTTATACTTTTTCTCTTGTTTGATAAGTACACTTACGTAACCTTTGATGAATTATATATTGATATGGACTGTGCATCAATGAAAGATTCTTATGATGTGAAAAGCTATGGAGCCTTATGCACAATTATGAAATAAGTTATGATATTTGATCGTAAGGAGCTTTAAGCTTATCTTTGAAATCAAACTATGAACTAATGATAACCTAGGATAACAAGCTAACTTTGGGTACAATTGACATGTCATAGAATTGATTGAGCTCATGTACGGGTATGTATTATGATCCTTTAGTGTTTAGAAGGGATGTGTGTGTTCATAGGCGATAGTTGGGTGGATTGACCTTCTCTATTTATAGGCGACAATGGGTGGAATTCATGTATCCACACGTTACTTTTAATCCAAGGAACTAAAAGATTTTTCCATGTTTAAGTATTTAAACTTATGACTTTGATCCTATGGTTAAACTATGCTTATGAAATCATGTCTTCATGTTATTCTAAAGTTTGATATTGATCTTGTATAAATGTTACTTGCATACATTGCATTCCTATCTTTAGTTATATACCTTAGTAAGCTATGTAAGCTTACTTTGTTTATTTGCATTCATTTCATGTTAATAAACTCTGAAAGTAGTCAGGATCGTACCTAGGAGTTTCAAGTTACTCCACAAGTAATGATGTGTACGGTTCCTTTGATTAATCTCGTAGAAGGTGACATATGAACTAAAGCATGTAGAGTTGAATATGAGATAAGTGTGGATTGAATGAGCTTATAACTTTGGTTAAGTTATATGCTATTATTATGGTATGTTTGATATTATATGATGTGATGGAAGGTATGTTATAACATGTATAATTTAGGATAAAATGTTCCTATACTATATTTTGTATGTTTGTATACCTATGCTTGTGAAGAAAGGTAAGTATGGAGTAATAGATATGAAGTTGATTCATAAAAGTTGTCGATTGGTAATATTTTGATCTTTATGGAATAAATAGGTGATGATAGTTAAATCTTTGTTTTGCTTGAGATATGTTTGGTAAGGAATTTTGTAATGTTTGTATGAATTGAGTTAGGTAAGCTTTATGCTATATGGTTATGTGTGAATCATGAAATGGTACTTTATGATATGCTTTGTATGCTTGGTTATGATTATATGTGTGAAACAAGGTAAGTCTAAAATGGTAAGAAACGATTTAGATTTCTAAATTGACAATTGATAAGTTCTTTTTATCTAAGTGTTAAACAAGTTAAAGTAAAAGAAACTTTAGTATGCTTGTGGTTTGCTTGGTGAAAACTCATGTGGTTCAGTTCTTGTGAAGTAGAAACTATGCATTAAGTACTTAAATCTAATGATCTTTGATTCTTAATTGGAATGAATGATAAGTATTTGGTTTGGTGTTGTTAGAATGAAGTTTAATAGTGAACAAAGTTAAAATTGGTAGAAAACATATTAGAGTTTCAAAACCCCAACTTAAGTATTGAAACTATGGGTGAAGTTTCGAACATTGATTCAGTTATGGTACTTAAAATTATACTAGAATGCCAAGTTTCAAAACTTCACCAAAAGTTTCAAAACACTTTTTCCAATTTTGAAAGTTTTGCATTTTATTCACTAAATTGTACATTCATGATTTGAAGTTTGATTTGGACCCTGTTTGGGTCAAGATTGAGTTGTTGATTTTATGAGTGTGTAAATAACCTATTTTGTATACCCTTTTAGCTTAGCTTTTACACGTATTTAGGCTTATTTAGTTGCATTTAGGATTAGTTTGCATATAGTTTGCATGTAGTTAGGGAGTTACACTGTCTGTACTTAATTGTTATATATTTTGGTGCTTTTAATGGGGAAGGTAGTGTTTTGTGGTGCATGCACACGATCTATTAGAGCTAGAGGAATGTTGGAGCAAAAGGACAACAGATATCTCGATTGGAGTTGACAAGGCAAGAAGAGTTGGAGATAAATCTACCTTTGACCTACGTGGACTCTCCTTAGATACGAAACTCATTAAAGATAGCGGGAAAGCAAGATCCTCTTAAAGAAGGTTGCACGCGCTTTAGGTTTACGAAACCCTAGCTTCCCCTCTATATAAAGAAGACTTGGGCTACAATTAGAGAGAGCTTGATCACAGACGACAACCCTTAGTCTTCAACTATCGGATAACCACATAAGTCGAAGTAATAGAGGAGTCTTCACACGAAGAAAGCCATCAAGAGAGGCTAAAGGAGTACGGGACCTATAGTAATAGTTAGAAAGTTTGGAGGAGATAGATTTGTCTTCCCGGCAGATTTTATCCTCCTTAATTGTAAAGTTGACGAGAATGCTCACATAATCTTCAGGAGACCATTCATTGCCACCGGGCGTATCATGATTGATTGTGAAAAAGGTAAATTTAATATGAAGATGAACGACCAAAAGATCACACTCAATTTCTTTAGCGCTCTCAAGTATGTGAATGCCTATGAAGAATGCCAGCTTGTGCAAATTAAGGAAACCCTAGTCGAAAAAAATCTTCAAGAAATATGATGCAGTAATGTGCTCAGCATTGCAAAACAATCTGACTTCGACGAAGCCATGCAAGAAGCTGAGGAAAAAGGTAAGGAAGAGATTGAACAATCTAATGTTGTGTTTACCAGGCCATGTACATTTTTTGAATCTTTGGATTATGCTGATTTTAAATCTCCTAAGCCCTCGCTTGAGCATCCTCCAGTACTTGATCTTAAACCTCTCCCTCAATAACTGAAATATGCATATTTAGGGGAGAATATATGTTGCTTGTTTTCATATCGGCTAGCTTAACATCTGACCAAGAAAATAAATTGTGGCATGTCTTATCTCAACATAAGAAACCTATTGTTTAGACTATTGTTGAGTTGAAGGGTATAAGCCCTACTTTGTGTACGTATAAGATTTTACTTACAGATGATCATAGCAGCTCTATAGAGCCATGGTGGAGATTCAATCCCATCATGAAGACTGTGGTTATTAAAGAGATCATCAAATGGCTCGTTGCTGGAATCATCTACCTTTTCTCGAATAGCTTGTGGGTGAGTCATGTCTAGTGTGTGTCGAAGAAAGGAGGCATGACCGTAATCAAGAATAATGTCGATGAAATTCTTTCGACAAGAAACATTGCTAGATGACAGATCTGTATTGACTACCAAAAGCTGAACAAAGCCACAAAAAAGACCATTTCCCGTTACCGTTCATTGACCATATGCTTGACAAACTTGCATGAAAACCCTACTATTGCTTCCTGGACAGTTACTCCAACTACAACCAGATTGCTATAGCATCGGAAGACCAAGAGAAAACAACATTCACATGTCCATATGGTATTTATGCCTTTTACCGAACGCCCTTTGGCCTATGCAATGCTCTAGCAACATTCTAGCTTCGTATGATGGCCATCTTTTCAAACATGGTGGATGATTTTATAGAGATCTTCATGGATGATTTTTCTATCTTTGGAGAATCTTTTGATTAATGCTTAGGTAATCTGGCCAAAGTATTGAAACGATGCGAGGAAATCGAGCTTGTAATTAATTGGGAAAAGTGCCACTTCACGGTGTCCGAGAGCATTGTCCTAGGCTCCGTATCTTTGAGATAGGCATCGAAGTGGACAACGCCAAGATTGAAGTAATAGAGAAGCTTCCACCCCCTACTAATGTTAAAGCCATTAAAAGCTTCCTTGGTCATGAATGTTTCTACAAGAGATTCATTAAAGACTTCTCCAAAATATCGAAGCCCTTATGCTTGTTGCTGGAGTATAATAGATCATTTGTGTTTGATGACTAATACCGTGCAGTGTTCGAAACCCTGAGGAAGGAACTTATTTCTACACCGATTGTAGTTCCCTGATTGGTCACAACTATTTGAGCTTATGTGTGATGCTAGCGACTATGTTGTTGGTTTTGTTCTGGGTCAGCGTCGAAATAAGGTTTTTCATGTTATATTTTATGCTAGTTGTTCCCTAAATGAGGCACAAGTTAATTGCATTACCACTGAAAGGAGCTGCTTGATGTAGTTTTTGTATTTAATAATTTAGGGCATACCTTATAAGAATTAAAGTCATTGTGCATACTGATCATTATACCATTAAATACTTAGTGACTAAAAAAGATGTTAAACCTAGACTTATTAGGTGGATATTACTGCTACAAGAATTTGATATTGAGGTAGTGGATAGAAAAGGTATTGAAGATCAAGTAGTTGACAATCTTTCTAGGCTTGAGAATGCATGCGATACTGATATTGCATGTGATATTAAGGAAGAATTCCCTAATGAGAAACTTTTAAAAGCTATGGCATTGCCGTAGTTTGCTAACATTATTAATTTTCTTATTAGTGGTATTTTCCTCGTGATCTTAGCAGCCAGAGAAGGAAAAAATTCCAGCACGATGCACACTACTAATATTGGGATGAGCTCTGCCATTCCAAGCAATGCGCTGATCAGATGATCTGAAGATGCATACACGAGGAAAAATAGGAAGACATCCCCTACCATTGCTATTCCACTATGTGTCTCGAGGGTATTTTAGAGGACAAATGACTTCTGCGAAGGTCCTACAGTCTGGATTCGATTGGCCAACCTTGTTTCGAGATGCCCATGCATAGTACAAGGCTTGCAATTGATGTCAAAGAACATGGGAACATCTCTTTGTTGAAGTTGAACTCTTTGTTGTTTGGGGCATTGACTTCATGGGACCATTCCCATCCTCCAATGGACAACTATACATTTTGCTCATGGTTGATTATTTTTCCAACTGGATGAAGGCCGTTGCTACAACCAAGAATGTTGCAAATACCGTCCTGAGGTTTTTACTCAAGAATATCTTCACTTGATTTAGAGCACCTCGAGCTATTATTAGTGATGAGGGAAGTCGCTTCGACAACAAGCTGATTGCCAAGGTATTGCATCAATATGGAGTTCACCATAAGATTGCCATAGCATACCATCCGTAGACCAATGGACAAGCTGAAGTGTCCAACTGAGAGATTAAGTAGACCCTTGAGAAAGTGGTCAAGCCAAACCGTAAAGACTGGTCCTTGAAATTAGATGAAACCTTATGGGCCTATTGGATCGCGTTCAAAACACCGATGGGCATGTCAC
Source organism: Hibiscus mutabilis (assembly GCA_019671005.1). Taxonomy (NCBI): domain Eukaryota; kingdom Viridiplantae; phylum Streptophyta; class Magnoliopsida; order Malvales; family Malvaceae; genus Hibiscus; species Hibiscus mutabilis. The sequence continues at coordinate 30,707,710 of CM033739.1, read as the reverse complement.
CTTATAGACTTGTCTATGGAAAAACGTGTCACCTACCGGTCGAGCTTGAGCACAAAGCCTTTTGGGCTATCAAAAAGATCTATCTGGACTGCCAACTAGCTGGAGAAAGAAGATTGCTCAAGTTAAATGAGTTAGAGGAGCATCGGCTGAATGCTTATGAGAATGCCAAAATCTACAAGGAAAAGATTAAAATATGGCATGATGCTAAATTGTTGCCTCAGTATTTTTCTGAAGGCCAAAAAGTCCTACTCTACAACTCTTGCATGAAACTTTTCCGGGCAAATTAAAGTCCCATTGGTCCAGCCGATTCCAAGTTTTTAAGGTGTATCTACATGGAATAGTGGACACCAAGGATCTCAAAGATGACCCAATCTTCAAAGTCAATGGATAATGTTTGAAGGCCTACAAAGGAGCCCTGGTTCATCATGACAAATCATCGGTCACGTTACTAGATGTCTAGACATCCAGATCTATCCTTTTAATTTTATGCACTTTTAATTTTTTTCATTTAATTTTCGTACTGTATTTTATCTTACAAAAGTTTTACTATTCTTTTTGTTTTCTATTAGGATAAGGTTTTATTTAATGTGTTTTGTTTATTTTGGCAGATATCAAGGCACAAACCTGAATTAGAAGGACTTCCTAGACTTTTGGATAGACAAGACTTTTGATTGACCAGAGCTATACTTCTACAAGAACAAGTTGATGGCCATGTACAGAAGCAAGGAGAATATTGAGTATTTAGTACTCTTTATTCCCATGCTCATAACCTCTAACATTCTCTCTCCTACTTCTACAATTCCCACTTCCCTATGACCGTTACACATCATTAACATGTTCTACACGCTGCTTCCCTCTTTACATCTCCATCACAAAAATCATCGGTACCCTCCTCCAGCCATATTTCCTGTATGTTCAACAAAGAGATTTAAAACTACTCCCGAACTTGTCAATGGTGTTTCCCTTAATGCCTCCCCAACTTCTCTCTGTCATCCATGTTCTCGCAACTGCACCACCACCAACCACCCAGCCCCAAAGAAGAAAGCGACCAGATATTGATGCTAGTTCCTCTTCCCACCCTGCCAAGAAGACAAATTCCTCATGGGAAAAAGACAAGGGCATCTTCATTCGGGAACCTTCTCCTCAGTAACTCATAAGGTTATTTTTATTTTAGTTTTTTATTTTATTTTTCATATTGCATATGCTTGTTTCTTTCTTTTTGTTTTTCTTGTTTTCATTTTTATTGGGGACAATGTTCTTTTCAAGTTCGAGGGAGTACGATCACATGTATATATTAGGTTAAATTTAGGTAAAAATTAAAAAAAATTAAATTTTTAAGCATGTAAATAGCCTAATCTGTTTTTATGGTTCCCTTTGCTATGATTCCACTAATTCTAAAATTGCTACTACGTTGATCATGATTTCCTATGATTCATCTATGCTTAATGTTTTGCAATGTGTTAAGAGCTTTCGTGTTTTGAACCTAGTGTTGAAATTGTTGTAGCTTTTAATTCACATGTTGCATGCCTTTTAGAAGTTTAAGAAACTGTTAAGTGTCTAAAAGTACTATTTTATTCACCCTTTTTGTTCATACTATTGCTAGACTCAGGCTCATATTAGTTGCATTATAGCCATTCATGCATGTTTGCATTGTTTCCTTGGTGGTTAAGCTTGATTTCATATTTTGCTTAATTTTGTGGAAAAATGGTGCTGCCGATAGTTGTTTTTGTGTGTGCGCAGAATCACTTGCCTAAACAAGGCTGGAACCAGTTGCCAGGGCAGTGCATGAAAGAGATGCCGAGCTAGTTGCCAGGGCAATTCTCGATAAGGGATAAGATGATATGGAAGTCGAAATTGATGACTAGATAAGCCGAAGATGACGTGGAGCAAAGTGAAATCCCAAAGGTGTTTGATTTCCATGAAGAGGTCAAAGAGAAATTAAATCCCAAAAAGATAGGAGAAGATCTAGAAGGAATTTAAATATAATAAAGAATTATATTCTTTTAAAGTATTTAATTCAAACTTAACTTCCTCCTCAAGAAGGACTTTGACCTAGCCATCTCCTATTTAAAGGAGACCAAGCCGTCAAACTCAAGGAGAGAGCAAAGGGGAGAGATTTCGACAAGGGCTTTCAACCATTCTTCATCTTTTTCTTTCTTGTTCGATTAGGTTTATGTTAGGGATTCTTTGTTTTGTGTTTCTTTGGAACCTAGCCATGAACTAAATCTATTTGGCTAAGGTTATTGTGTTTTGTGGTTGTGAGAAACAATTGGATTTTGTTTAGGTAATAAGAGTTTGCACTTTCAATTCAAGGTTTACTCATTCTTGGTTTTTATTCTTGTTTCCGAGTGAATTGGGAGAGGAACTCATAACTTTATCTATTTATCTAATATAGGGAGAGTTAGATTCAAGAAATGAATGAGTATGGTCTTTATTCAATCTATTGAGGCTGAAGATTAATCCGGCTTAGGAATAAGTTAAGGATTTCAACGGCTAAGAGGAGCGCAAATTGGTTGTTGTTCACCTTTGATTCACGCAGGGATGTATTATCAAGGCATGCATAATTAGCTAGAGTTTCGACTTAGGGATAAGAAGAAACCATTGAAGAACGCTCCGCCGAACCTTGAAGTTGCTGCCCAGCCGCCCAAACAGTTACCCAGGCAACCGTCGATTAGTTGCCAAGGCAACCCAGCTGCGCAAGTTGCCACGGCAACTGAGTTGCCCTTGCACTCTTTTTCCAAGACGATCCAATTGGCTATCATACCTCAACTCACGATAACCTGGCCTATTCTCTCTCATTTTATTACATGTTCTTTTACTTTATTGCTTTCTAGTTTAGTTGTTAGTTAAACTCCTATAATCTTCTACTTGTGTTCTTTTACTTTTTACAGTGCAAGAGATTAGATTCTTGAAGTGGCACCAATCCCTCTGGAGACGATATCTTTTATACTATAACTTGCGATGTGTACACTTGCACAATTGCGGAGCACTTATTACGCGCAACAAGTTTTTGGCGCCGTTGCCGGGGATTGGCAATAGAAACTTTGTTTTTATTTTCTTACACTTTTATTTTTATTGTTTAAAGATTTGAAGGGCTAACAAACTTTGGTTTTGCTTTGGTATATGACCAGGGCGAGACCAACTACATCAGAATATCCCTTTGATCCAGAAATCGAACGAACCTTGCAAAGACTCAGACAAAGGTTAAGAGTAGCAATGGCTAATCAAGACAGAAATATGAATCAGGATGTTCCAGTAGGAGAAGGAATGATTCTTGCACGAAACATAACTATTCGAGACTATCTTGAAGGACTTAATCCAGGAGTTGTCACACCTGAAATTGAAGCCGACCACTTTTAGTTGATACCGGTGATGTTCAATATGATCAACACAATTGGTCAATTTGGCGGCTCAGCAACTGAAGATGCACGACATCTTAAATCTTTCCTCGAGATTTGCAATTCATTCAAAATACAAGGATTCACCCCCGATGTTTTACAACTAAGATTATTCCCCTATTCACTGAGGGATAAGGTGAAAGCATGGTTGAATAGTATTCCTGCCGGATCAATAGGATCTCAGACCGATCTTTGTCGTGATTTCCTTGCTCGATTTAATCCTACAAATTTGACTGATAAGCTTCGTAATGAAATTACTTCTTTGCGGCAGGCAGATGATGAATCCATGTACGAGGCTTGGGAGCGATATAGAGAACTTCTACACAAATGCCCCCTACACGGATTCCCAGTGTGGACACAAGTAACAATGTTTTACAACGCTGTGAATACACCAACAAGGATGATGCTAGATGCCTCAGCAAACGGCATACTCCTAGATAAGTCGTCGGAGGAAGCAATGCAAATTCTAAACAGGCTTGCCAAGAATGATTATCAGTTCCCATCTTCCAGAAGAGGAGGAGTTAGACGCCAAGCCACAATACATGAACTGGGATCATCAGACTCAATTTTGGCACAATTGGCCACTCTAACCAAGATGGTCCAGAACATGCAGAAACCAAACAACACAGAGGAGGTCAAGGTAATGGGTTCATTTTGTGAGTTATGTGGTGGTAACCATGATTCTTCTGAATGTATGCAGAATCAAGAATCCAGCTTTTATGTGGGGAATTACAACCGAAACAACAATATAATGTCCAATACATACAATCCAACTTGGAAGAAGCACCCAAATTTTTCATGGAGTAATCCCAACAATGCTCTAAACCAGAACAATCAGAATGCACAAGCATCGGGATTCCAACAGAATATGTCACGGCAACAGTTGCCGCAGCAACAACCGATAACATCTAGTTCTTTGGAAAATTCTCTCATTGCTTTTATGTTGAAAACTGAATCTTATATGGCTGAGAATAGCAACTTCATAAAAAGAATTGATGCTTTTATTAACAGGACCAAGATGAGATTGCAAAACCAAGAGGCGGCAATCAAATCATTGGAAAATCAAGTCAGACAATTTGCTCAAAACCTGAATACTAGACCGCAAGGAGGTTTACCTAGCGATACTAAAGTCGCAAGAGGAACTGGCCATGATCAATGTAAGGCGATCGCCACTAGAAGTGGCAAACAACTTAAAGAGGATCAAGCTCGCTCATCAAACAAAACTCCACAAAAAGAACAAGATGAATTCAGCGGCAAAACCTCAGATGCTGAACCAGGAATTGCCAGACAACCAACGATAAGCATGCCTGAAATGAGCATGTCGCGGCAACCAATGATAGGCACGCCACGAAGTTCACTTACTCTCTAACTTATTCTGAGAGTTCACTTACTCTCTAACTTATTCACCATTTATTATCATTTTCTGAGAGTTCACTTACTCTCTAACTTATTCACCATTTATTATCATTTCCTGAGAGTTCATTTACTCTCTAATTTATTCACCATTTATTATCATTTTCCGAGAGTTCACTTATTCTCTAATTTATTCATCATTTATTATCAAATAAATTATTGCCCAACATAGTTTTGAGGACTTGAGTACACGAGTCAAAACAGCACCAAAGTGCTAATAAACCGCACCGAAGTGCTAAGAGACCGCACATAAGTGCTAAAGAACCACACCTATGTGTTAATAAACCGCACCGAAGTGCTAAACCACTGGACTCTATGGCATGCCAACTATACTCTATACCTCAAATACTTATTTGGGCATACTTTCCAATTCCATATTCAATTCATCCATGGCAATATAATGAAATACTGGGCAGTTCATTCCCAAAATATATCATAGCCATACATACATGGTATATTTAGTGATCAAATGCATCATAGTTCTTCCTTTGACAATTCTCAATATGTCAAATATAAGTTCATGATATAAACATATAATTATCAAGTAATTATTAATAAGGTAGACTTATCACAAGTCTTCAAAATGATAATCATAGTATTATCCATGCATAAAAATGCACTCACCTTGACACTTTATGCTTTGTCAATATTCACTAGCCTCACTAAGTTCAACTTTGATCCCGTTCCTTTTCTCAATTGCTAACTCGATCTTGATTTTGTTCACAGTCTACAAGTATATTAAAACACCATAAGTACATTCCAAATTATATGTTAGTATCTTACTAACACATAAACAATATAGGAATAATTTTCCTATAAACACCCTAATATTTTCCAAATATTAGTTTCATGACATAAGTCATTCCATCCCCAATACTTCGTATTTCTTCCAAACTTTACTCAATGAAAGATTTATAACTCATTCTAATATTTATTCCAGCATAATGCTTCCATAAAAATAAATTTTCACTTAAGTTCTTAATTTCTTCTAAATTGCCGAATTGGTCCCCAATCTTTTCAAAATTTCTAAATCGGTCGTTATGTTTTACAAACTTCCAAAATAGTCCAAATGACATTTTAAAGCTTGTAAAATCATAATTTCAACATTTCCAAATTTATGGAAATTTTTCCATAATTTCTCCTAATTCTATCAAAATGCCAAAATCACCCTTATGCTTTTCCAAGTTTCCAAATTAGTCCACTTAACACTTAGACATCATTTCCAAGCTTCACAATCATTCCTAACTCAAAATCAATCCAACTTCAACTTTTGTACTAAAACCCTAACTTTGAACAATTTAGGGTTTGGCCATTTCCATATAGTTTCAATCATCATACAAGCTTTAATATGATTCTACATCATATTCATCAAAAACTAACCCTAGTTCATCCTAAAACAACATCCCCTTTATCCTTCAAAGTCACAAAACCAAGGTTCTAAGCAAGGAAAGCATGAACAAATGGTACCAAAAGATAGAGAATTTCATGTAGATTAATTTCATGTTTCATGCCTTCAGCAAAATTCCAATTAAATAAGCTTGAAAATTATGAAGAAAAAATTTTCTTCCTTACCTTGGGGTGTTCAAAACTTGGCTGAAATTGGGGGAGAAATCTTGAAATTTCTTTTCCCTCCAATTTAGCCACTTGTACTTAATATATAAAAATGAATTAAAAATTCATTTTTAAAGTCTAATGACCTTTTTACCCTTGCAATCCAAAGCTCCATATTAAACCACATGTCTACCTACCAATCCAAGGGCCCAAAACAATCCAAGGAGTTAGTGATTACCAACTTTGCCCTTGCCATCATCAAAAATTACCATCTTGCCATTTTTCATCAATGGCTAAGATTAAACATGGAAAAATAACCTTTGATCCAATGGTCCATATTAATTTTTATTAAAATAAGACATGGAAATGACCATTCTATCCGGGACTAACTTACATAACTATTGAAAATTACAACTTAGTCCCTAAACTTTTCAAAATTTACACTTTGCACCAAACTTTTGAATTTTTACATTTTGGTCACCAACCAAAATTTTGAGGTATTACAATTCTCCCCCTTAAGAAAATTCGTCCTCAAATTTTCCTAAGTACTAGATTGAAAAAAAATGCGAATACTGCTTTTTCATTGATTCATCAGGTTCCCAAGTAGCTTCCTCTACTTTGTGATTTCTCCATAACACTTTGACTAAAGGAATTTTTTTTATTTCTTAACTGTTTTTCTCCATGAGCTAATATCCTCATAGGTTCCTCCTCATATGTTAGATCTTGTTGAATCTCGATTTCTTCCGGTGTAATGACATGCAAAGGATCTGATCGATACTTCCTCATCATGGATACATGAAAAACATCATGGATCTTACTCATCTCGGGTGGTAACGCTATTTGATACGCCACTGGACCAACCCTTTTTAGAATCTCATAAGGGCCGATAAATCTTGGACTAAGTTTGCCTTTTCGTCCAAAGCATAACACTTTCTTCCAGGGTGATACCTATAAAAATACTTTATCCCCAACCTAAAACTCAATGTCTTTTCTTTTAAGATCTGAGTAAATTTTTTGTCTGTCGGAGGTAGCTTTGAGATTGTCCTGAATAATTTTTACCTTGTCTTCCATTCTCTGAACAAGATCCGGTCCAATAACCTTTCGATCTTCAAGCTCGAACCAATTTAATGGCATTCCACATTTCCTCCCATATAATGCTTCGTAAAGAGCCATTTTTATGCTCGATTGATAACTACTGTTATATGTAAATTCTGCCAAGGGGAGATGCTTTTCCCAAGAACCCGCAAAGTTTATTACACACGCTCTAAGCATATCCTCCAATACTTGGATAGTTCTCTTCAATTGCCCGTCTGTCCGGGGATAAAAAGCAGTACTAAAATGTAATTTAGTTCCCAATGCCTCGTGCAAGGCACTCCAAAATCTTGATGTAAACCTAGGATCCCTATCCGATATAATAGACATAGGAATACCATGCAATCTAATAATCTCCTTAATATATAGTTCCGCCAGCTTGTTCAAGGAATAATTTGTGCGAACTGGTATGAAATGTGCCAATTTAGTCAATCGATCCACGATCACCCAGATTGCATCCTTTTTACTTGGTGTCAAAGACAAGCCCGTTACAAAATCCATAGTAACTCTTTAATTCTCTCTATCAAAGTTGGCTTGATTTGAAATTCCGCCACTAATGCACCATTTTCCTGCATTTTCAACTGGGCACTCATGGCTCTCAAGGCAGAAAATGTTTTCTGGCTAAGTGCATCAGCTACCACATTAGCCTTTCCCGGATGATAATCAATAATTACATCATAATCTTTGATTAATTCTATCCATCTTCTCTGCCTCAAATTGAGCTCCTTTTTGGGATAATGAGTACTTCAAATTTTTATGATCAGTGAAAATATAGCATTTTCACCATATAAGTAGTGTCACCAAATTTTTAGAGCAAACACCACTGCAGCCAACTCTAAATCATGAGTAGGATAGTTTCTCTCATGAGTTTTGAGTTGCCGTGAACCATAAGCTACCACTTTCCTTCTTGCATCAGCACACATCCCAAACCATTATGTGAGGCATCGCTATATATTACAAATTCCTTTCCAGGTTCTGGTTGTACTAAACATGAGCTTCTGTCAAAACCTTCTTTAGTTGATCAAAACTTTCTTAACATTCTTCCGTCCAAACGAACGATACCTCTTTTATTAAAAGCTTGGTTATCGGAGAGGCAATTATTGAAAAATCTTTCATAAACCGCTAATAATAACCAACTAATCCCAAAAAGCTTCTCACTTCAGAGATATTCTCAGAAACTTTCCACTCAAGGATTGCTTGAACCTTTTTGGGATCAACTCGAATTCCCTTGGCTGAAACTACATGCCCAAGGAAATTTACTTCTGATAACCAGAATTCACACTTTGACAGCTTTGCGTACAACTTCTTTTCTCATAAGATCTGGAGAACTACTCGAAGATGAGTATTGTGCTCCTCATTGGTTTTAGAATAAACCAATATGTCATCAATAAATACTACCACAAATCGATCCAAATACGGCTTGAAGATTCAATTCATCAAATCCATAAATGTCGTTGGTTCATTTGTAAGTCCAAATGGCATTACTACAAACTCGTAATGCCCATGCCTGGTTCTGAAAGCTATGTTTGGGATATCCATCTTCTTAATTTTTAATCGATGATACCCCGATCGAAGATCAATCTTAGAGAACATCGTTGCTCCCTTAAGTTGATCAAAGAGATCATCAATCCTCGGTAAAAGATACTTATTCTTGATCGTCACTTCATTAAGTTAACGATAATCTACGCATTATCTTATTGATCCGTCCTTTTTCTATATAAATAGGACTAAGGCTCCCCAAGGTGATATACTAGGTCGTATAAAACCTCGATCTAATAATTCTTGTAACTGAGCTTTCAATTCTTTAAGCTCTGTAGGATTTATCATATAAGGTGCTATCGATATTGGTGTTATTCCAGGAAGCACATCAATACCAAATTCTTCCTCTCAATCGAGAGGTAATCTCGGTAATTCATCCAGAAAACATCTAAAAATTCTTGTACCGTTGTACATTTTACAGATTTATTTTTGTTTCTAAGCATTAATCACATTGTTCAGATTATTCGGTCTTTCTCCTACAAATACCATCTTTGAACCGCCTGGCTTCTTCAAGATTAACCCTTTTATATTTTCCATAAAACCAACAAGAAATTCTATTATTTGAATCTTTAGAGGACATTTCTTGCATATTTGACTCACTTTGGCACTTTGTCCTATTAGATTGACGGCAACTACTTTATTCAAATTTGGTTCTATTGGGATATTTCTTTCGAATATTATTTTAGAACTAATGTGAGAATGAATAGAGCCTAGATCAATCAATGCAAAGATAGGTCCGCTAGAGAGTTCGATCATACCTGCTACGATCTCCGCATCATCCTGATCCTCAACAGTTTTGATGTGGTATACCCGAGATGTAGCCTTGCTCTCTTGATTAGGCGTAAATGCAGATATTTCTGGGTTACTACCGTTATTTCCTTTACCAGCCTGATGTGCTACAATAAGCTGATTTGGGTGAAGTTCTGGACAATGCTTCTTGATATGACCAGCTTGCCCACAATAGAAACATGCCTCAGTCAACCAGCACTGACCAGGATGCCTTTTGCCACAATGCTCGTATTCTATAATAAGACGAATTCCAGAATCTCGAGTAACCGTAGTAGTCGTCTGGGATTGCTTCGATTTTCTTCCTACATACCCCTTCTTAACTGAAGAGGTTGATGATGCAGGATACTGTTGTGGTATTCCTTTACTACGTTTAAATGATGATGCAGCAAATGAACCTCCATACCTTTTTCTGGTCTGAATCTACTTCTCACCTTTTCCCTCAAGGTCAACTTTCTCCACTATATTTTTCCTTGAATTCTTGTAGAAAGAATTCCCAAGTAATCCGTTCTAGAGGTACTTGTGTAGTTATCACGTTCCACCATACGCTGGCTTGTTCCATCAATAGGGATACTACTCCTTCTATTTTTCCTTGATTATCATAAGGAATCCTATTTAATATGATCTTTATATCATTTAACCAATAATCGGAAACCATAGGATCTGCATCAGTATCACCCCAGAATTTTGGTGCCCCAATTTTCTTTAATTCCTTTGGGACTGATACTGGTGCCTGCCGATTTAGGATTGCCTCCAAAGACTGCAGAAATAAGCCTTGATCTTGTACCGACATATTTCTTTGTTTCTGAGCCTGTTGCTTGATAAGTGTTCAAAAGTACTATTTTTATTACCCTTTTTACTCATATTATTGTTAGACTTAAGCTCATATTAGTTGCATAATTAGTCATTCATGCATTAATTCATGTTTCTTTCCACCGCTGAGCTTGATTACATAACTTGGTGATTTTTGTGGAAACAGATGCTGCTTTGGTGTGTTTTTGTGTGTGTGCAGAATCACTTGCCTAAACAAGGCTAGAACCAGTTGCCAAGGCAGTGCATAAAGGAGATGTCGAGCTAGTTGCCAGGGCAATGCATGAAGGAGACGCCGAGCCAGTTGCTAGGGCAATTGTCGACAAAGAATAAGGTGATATGGTAGTCGAAATTGATGACTAGACAAGCCCAAGATGACGTGGAGCAAAGCTAAATCCCAAAGGAATTAGATTTCCATGAAGAGATTAAAGAAGAATTAAATTCCAAGAAGATAGGAGAAGTTCTAGTAGGAATATAATTATAATAAAGAATTATATTCTTTAAAGATAATTTAATTCCAACTTAACTTCCTCCTCAAAGAAGGACTTTGACCTAGCCCTATAAATAGATCACCATATCGTCAACTTGGAGGAGAGCAAGAGGAGGGAAAATTTCGACAACCCCATAGGGCAAGAAGAGAGAAATTTTGACAAGAGAGCAAGGGGGAGAGAGTTCGATTTCTTCTTCTTCTTTGCTTCCATTAGATTCATGGTTTGGGGATTATTCTTTGTATATCTTTTGAACCCAACCATGAACTAACTTGATTGGTTGGGGTTATTGTGTTTTGTTGTTGTGAAAAACAATTGGATTTTGTTTAGGTAATAAGAGTTTGCACTTTCAATTCAAGGTTTACTTATTCTTGGTTCTTATTCTTGTTTGCGAGTGAATTGGGAGAGGATCTCGTAACTTCATCTATTTATCTAATATCGGGAGAGTTAGATTCAAGAAACAAATGAGTATGGTCTTTATTCAATCTATTGATGGTGAAGATTAATCCGGCTTATGAATAGTTAAGGATTTCAATGGCTAAGAGGAGCGCAAGATTGGTTGTTGTTCACCCTTGATTCACGCAGGGATGTATTATCAAGGCATGCACAAGTAGCTAGAGTTTCGACTTAGGGATAAGAAGAAACCATTGAAGAATGCTCTGCCGAACCTTAAAGTTGCTGCCCAGCCGCCCAAGTAGTTGCCCCGCTAGTCGCCCAGGCAACCATCGATTAGTTGCCAAGGCAACCCCGCTATGGAAGTTGCCACGGCAACCGAGTTGCCCTTGCACTCTTTTACCAAGACGATCCAATCGGCTATCACACCTCAACTCACGATAACCTGACCTATTCTCTCTTTTTCTTTCATCTATTCTTTTAGTTTATTGCTTTTACTTTACTCGTTAAAATCAAATCCTACTATCAATTGTGTTTTTACTTTTACAGTGCGATAACTAAAGAAAAGTGGCCGAAACCAATCCTTGTGGAGACAATACTTGATACTCTTATCACTTTATTACTTGCGACGTGTATACTTGCACATTTGAGTAGCACTTATTACACGCAACAAGTTTTTGGCGCCGTTGTAGGGGATTGGCAATTGGTGTTAGTTGTTTTTGTTATTGCATTTTTTCTCTTAGTTTTACTAACTTTTCTTTTTGTTTGTTTTATAAAAAAAACAAGTTAAGGGACATCAACATGTCGGGAAATAAAAGTCGATCTATTCGAGAGATGATGTTGGAAGATATGAATCAATCCAATCAAGAGTTTCTTGCACCCTTTGATGATTACCTATACCAACCGAGAAAAGCCCAAAGAACTTATACCGTGGAAAAATCTTGTGCTATGTGTGGAGAACATCATGTGTTTGAAAATTGCCCTTACATTTTCGGTGCATATAACTACATGGAGGACAATAGAGGGAACTAGCAGCAAAATTCTTCACGGTATGGTCAAAAAGCTCAATTTTTTTTTACCATAACAATTTTGCCGCAGCAACAGATATGCCATGGCAATGTAGTCCTTTTCAAGAGCATTCCAACTCCTTGGAGGAAACGTTACTAGCTTCCTTGGCTAGACTTGACAGATCAGTTGAAGAGATTTGAGAGCTATCAAAATCTATGGATACGAGGATAGCTCAGTGGGATACAACCTTAGGGGATTCAGAAGATCAATTGGGGAGATCCACATATGTCATAGATAAAATGCCCCAACAATTCATTCCTAGGGATACTGACGTCCCAAGGCAAGAGGATAAGGAGCAATGCAAAGAAAGCTCTCCGATGTGTGGGGAACAACTAGAACCTCAAAGTCAAGAGGATGCCAATGAGAGAGACTGCCCAACACATGATGAACCTGAACAACAAATTGCCTCGGCAATGATTGAGGAGCCTGAACAGAGCAATGCCGCGACAACACTCAGTGAAGCTGAGAACAACAATACTACAGCAAATTCTGAGGAACCTGATGCCCATAAGGTTACAACGTTGATGTTGAAGTAGGAATCTGTAGATTGCTCTCATCTACAATTGCCACGGCAATTACACGACCACATGCAAGATCAACGAGATTATAATACTTTGCCAATAGAATATGAGCAGGTAATAGTTGAACCTTTTGAATTCTTTAAAAACTCACCTCGTCCATTGCAGGTATGTCTTGAGGAACTGAGGTTGGTAGATTTGAAGCCATCGAAATCTCTACTGATGGAGATGTTTGAGAGACCAAAAGAAAACGGTGTTTGGATTCGTAAAGCTTTTCAGAAAATTGGTTCTTCCCTTGACTTACAGCAAATTTTGGCAACTGATTGCCACGGCAATTGGCTTGAGCAGCAATTGCCACAATAGAGGCTACATCCAACCATGATAGAAGTCTACAAGAATAAGGTAATTGAATGGTTGAGAATGGATATAATTTTTCCTATTAATATATTTGTGCCTTCAGGAATAGTAGCAAGGTGGAGAGTATACATGGACTACAAGCGAACAAAGAAGAAAGACACCTCCACCATGGTGACGCAAAAGGGAGTAGTGGCAAGCACATTGGCCAAACTCTTTATGGGCAATATTGTCACCTGATGGAGGGTGCGGATGGACTATAAGAAGTATCGAAAACGACCATCCTCAAGTTTTCTCAGATATGCACTAACATTAGAAGATGCATGATGGCACTCTTTTTAGACATGGTCGAAGACTTCCTTGAGATCTTCATGGATGATTTTTCCGTTTTTGGTAGTGACTTCAACAGTTGCCTCGACAATTTAGAGAATGTGTTGGCAAGATGTGAAGAAACCAATTTAGTCCTTAATTGGGAGAAGTGCCATCTTATGGTAGATGAAGGAATAGTGCTCAGACACAAGATTTCATCCAAGGGAATTGAAGTAGACAAAGCCAAGGTGGACGTGATCGAGAAGTTACCCCCACCAAGATAAAGTCTTCCATTTTGATGATTCTTGCACACAAGCATTTGAAACCCTAAAGGAAAAGCTTGCATCGGCACCCATTGTCGTTCCACCAGATTGGACGCTACCTTTTGAGCTCATGTGTGATGCAAGTGATTTCGCGGTAGGAGCAGTCCTAAGCCAATGCATAGGAAAGGAACAGAAAATCAAGTGGCCGATCACTTATCATATTTAGAACGCAATAGGGAGGAGGATGCGGATTTAGAGATATGCGATGCATTCTCGGATGAACAACTTTTAGTTGCCTCGACAACCATAGATATGCATGCCTCGGCAACCCTTGACGCCTCGGCAACCATGGATACGCATGCCTCGGCAACCCTCGATGCTGTAGCAACCCTTGACGCCTCGGCAACCCTCGATGCTATAGCAACCCTTGACGCCTCGGCAACCATGGATGCGCATGGCTCGGTAACCCTCGACGCCGTAGGAGCTCTTGACGTGCATGCCTCGGTAACCACTGATACGTACGCCTCGGCAACCATGGATGCGTATGCCTCGGCAACTCTAGACTCACACGACTCGGCAATCTTGGGAGCAGTCACCACGGCAGCACATGCCTTGGCAATACCCTGGTACGCGAATTTAGTTAATTTCCTTGTTTGTGGTATTTTACCTTATGGCCTTACTCACCAAGGGAAGAAGCGGTTCCACCATGATGCTAAGCATTACTTTTGGGACGAGCCTCTTTTGTTTAAACAATTTGCAGATCAGGTTATACGCCGATGTTTCCCTGAAGAGGAGCAACAGAATGTACTCCGACAATGTCATTCTTCACCCTATGGAGGACATTTTAGAGGAACTCATACCGCGGCCAAAGTTTTTCAATCCGGTTTGTATTGGCCAACACTGTACAAAGATGCCCAAGAGTTTTACAAGCAATCTGATCATTGCCAGAGGACGGGCAATATCACCCACAAACCAATGGGCAAGCAGAAATTTCCAACCGGGAATTGAAGGGTATACTCGAGAAAGTTGTAAATCCCTCTAGGAAGGATTGGTCAATAAAACTAAATGATGCACTTTGGGCATATCGCACTACATTCAAAACACCCTTAGGTATGTCCCCCTTTGGACTTGTCTATGGCAAAACATGTCATCTACCGGTGGAAATCGAACACAAGACATATTGGGCAATCAAGACCGTGAATATGGATTAGGAAAGTGCCAGACAAAAGCGTTTGTTGGACCTCAACGAGATAGAAGAATTTTGTGCACTCACCTATAACAATACACAAATCTACAAGGAGAAAACAAAGCAATGGCACGACAAGAAACTATTGCCGCGACAATTCATGCCAGGGCAACTAGTTCTCTTACTCAATTCTCGACTAAAACTTTTCCTGGGAAAACTAAAATCAAGATGGTCGGGACCATTCAAAGTTGTCAAACCATTCTCCCATCAAGTCCATTACCGACGAACATGAATTCAAAGTTAACGGACAGAGATTGAAGCATTACAACGGTGCCCATGAAGAACGAAACAAAGAAGTTGACACCTTAGGAGATGCATGAGCATGCTCTCCTTTTGATATTTTCTGTTTCTTTTTATTTTTCTTTTTATTTTTTTCAAACTATTTTTTTTAGTTATTTTTTTCTCTCTTTATTTATTTTTGGAATTTTTAGGAGATATTTTATTTTTCTTCATTATCTTTAGTTTACAGGTTTTCTTTTCCACAACAAGACTCACAACCACCATGCTAAGGAAATTTATTGCCGACTACTTGCCACAGCAACCACAACAGAAACTAGCGATGCCCAGGCAACAACAATGGCTTCGGCAACTACTGATGCCCATGCAAGTGAACCTGCATCGGCAAACATGGATCAAATCAAAGCAATGCTATTCATGCGGTACCAGCATTCAACCACCGACTGAAAAATGAATCAAGCAAACAGCACGAAGGAAACTTATCACTCGAGGTGACGACCTCTCTGACTAACTCATTTCATTTAGTTTCTTCTAAATTTTGTTTCACTTTTACGTGCATTGAGGACAATGCTTCTCTCGAGTTTGGGGGGGTGTTGGTTTCTAGTTAGTTTCATGTTTAGTTGCATTCATCGTTAGCAATCACATATAGGTTGCATATGTTACTTGCCATGCCTTTAATTAGATTTAATTGCTTAAGACTTGTTGAATATCCAATGATGAATTTTTGCCACTGCACTTAATTGAAAGAACCTTTAATTTTAGGATTGCATGAAAAGAACTTAGAATTTTACTATGATGCTGATTTTTTTCTTTTACACGGTTGTGGCTTGTTGATTGAAAGAAACTTAGTGAACTTAGGTTGCTTAAAATTCGGGTAAATTTAAAATTGAAAATTAAAAGTTAAATTCTTGCTAGAGGTGCCCAAAACTGGCTCTAGTAGTAAATGCACTTTCTTGCTAGAGGTGCCCAAAACTGGCTCTAGTAGTTAATGCATATTAAAGAATCGCTAGAGATGCCCGAAATTGGCTCTAGTCGACTAAAATAAAATAAGAAATTGCTTACTTTGCTAGAGGTGCTCGAAATTGGCTCTAGTGAAAATAAAAATAAATGCCCCGGTAATTAAATTGATAAAAGCCTATTCTTCACATAGAATCCTAAAAATCAACTTGTACAGAACTACGCACACACATTGTCACGAGCATTATAGTTTGGTGCCGGGTAATTTTTGTGCTACCCCAAAATTAAAAGGTGATCATACTTTGTGCCACTGTTTCGAGGTTTGAACTCAAGTTTGAAGCATGTCTTTGATGATTAAAGTCTTGGCAGGTAATTGTTAGTTTGCATTGCTTGGGGACAAGCAATAGTTCGAGTTTGGGGGTGTGATAAGTGTTCAAAAGTACTATTTTTATTACCCTTTTTACTCATATTATTGTTAGACTTAAGTTCATATTAGTTGCATAATTAGTCATTCATGCATTAATTCATGTTTCTTTCCACTGTTGAGCTTGATTACATAACTTGGTGATTTTTGTGGAAAAAGATGCTGCTTTGGTGTGTTTTTGTGTGTGTGCAGAATCACTTGCCTAAACAAGGCTAGAACCAGTTGCCAGGGCAGTGCATGAAGGAGATGCCGAGCTAGTTGCCAGGGCAATGTATGAAGGAGACGCCGAGCCAGTTGCCAGGGCAATTGTCGACAAAGAATAAGGTGATATGGTAGTTGAAATTGATGACTAGACAAGCCCAAGATGACGTGGAGCAAAGCTTAATCCCAAAGGAATTTGATTTCCATGAAGATATTAAAGAAGAATTAAATTCCAAGAAGATAGGAGAAGTTCTAGTAGGAATATAATTATAATAAAGAATTATATTCTTTAAAGATAATTTAATTCCAACTTAACTTCCTCCTCAAAGAAGGACTTTGACCTAGCCCTATAAATAGATCACCATATCGTCAACTTGGAGGAGAGCAAGAGGAGGGAAAATTTCGACAACCTCATAGGGCAAGAAGAGAGAAATTTCGACAAGAGAGCAAGGGGAGAGAGTTCAATTTCTTCTTCTTCTTTGCTTCCATTAGATTCATGGTTTGGGGATTATTCTTTGTATATCTTTTGAACCCAACCATGAACTAACTTGATTGATTGGGGTTATTGTGTTTTGTTGTTGTGAAAAACAATTGGATTTTGTTTAGGTAATAAGAGTTTGCACTTTCAATTCAAGGTTTACTCATTCTTGGTTCTTATTCTTGTTTGTGAGTGAATTGGGAGAGGATCTCGTAACTTCATCTATTTATCTAATATCGGGAGAGTTAGATTCAAGAAACGAATGAGTATGGTCTTTATTCAATCAATTGATGGTGAAGATTAATCCGGCTTAGGAATAAGTCAAGGATTTCAACGGCTAAGAGGAGCGCAAGATTGGTTGTTGTTCACCCTTGATTCACGTAGGGATGTATTATCAAGGCATGCACAAGTAGCTAGAGTTTCGACTTAGGGATAAGAAGAAACCATTGAAGAACGCTCTACCGAACCTTTAAGTTGCTGCCCAGCCGCCCAAGTAGTTGCCCAGCTAGTCGCCCAGGCAACCATCGATTAGTTGCCAAGGTAACCCTGCTGTGCAATTTGCCACGGCAACTGAGTTGCCCTTGCACTCTTTTACCAAGATGATCCAATCGGCTATCACACCTCAACTCACGATAACCTGACCTATTCTCTCTTTTTCTTTCATCTATTCTTTTAGTTTATTGCTTTTACTTTACTCGTTAAAATCAACTCCTACTATCAATTGTGTTTTTACTTTTACAGTGCGATAACTAAAGCAAAGTGGCCCAAACCAATCCCTGTGGAGACGATACTCGATACTCTTATCACTTTATTACTTGCGACGTGTATACTTGCACATTTGCGTAGAACTTATTACATGCAACATTGCTCTACATTTTTCTGAGCCAATTGTTCTACATTTTGCTGAACCTGATGTGGATTCTGATTCACCTCATTACTTCCACTTCGAGCAGGCACATCCTGCTCAACAGCCTATCGGGATTCTCGATAACCTAGCATCTGTTCATGTCACGTTTATCTAAAATAAGTAAGGAGTAATCTACTCAACATCAGGCATCATCATAATCCTACACAATATCAGTAATTTTTATATATTCTAGTGGCATGTATATAACTCTGACTTTCTACAGAGACTCATTTACTATCCAGAACCGGCAAAACATGTAGCTCTAATACCAATAAATGTAACACCCTTACCAGTATTTATTACCCAATACTAGTATAGAGTGTCACATGATGTTTAAATCATATTTTATGCTATCCGAACAAGTCAAAAATGACGATTTAAAATTTTTCCTTTTTAATCGCGTAAAATTTATTTCCAATTTTTAATCCATCAGATAGACCTCGATTTCAGGCAGCAACTTGGCAATTTTTAACTATACTATTGTTGCGTGTAATAAGTGTTACGCAATTGTGCAAGTATACACGTCACAAGTAATAAAGTGATACGAGTATCGAGTATCGTCTCCATAGGGATTGGTTTGGGCCACTTTGCTTAAGTTACTGCACTGTGAAAATAAAAACACAATTGATAATAGAGGTTTTAATTAACGAGAAAACTAAGAGCAATAAACTAAAAGAATAGATGAAATTAAAATAGAGTAAATAGGCCAGGTTATCGTGAGTTGAGGTGTGATAGCCGATTGGATCGTCTTGGTAAAAGAGTGCACGGGCAACTCAGTTGCCGTGGCAACTTGCACAGCGGGGTTACCTTGGAAACTAATCGATGGTTGCCTGGGCGACTAGCTGGGCAACTACTTGGGCGTTTGGGCAGCAACTTCAAGGTTCGGCAGAGCGTTCTTCAATGGTTTCTTCTTATCCCTAAGTCGAAACTCTAGCTACTTGTGCATGCCTTGATAATACATCCCTGCGTGAATCAAGGGTGAACAACAACCAATCTTGCGCTCCTCTTAGCCGTTGAAATCCTTAACTTATTCCTAAGCTGGATTAATCTTCACCATCAATAGATTGAATAAAGACCATACTCATTCGTTTCTTGAATCTAACTTTTCCGATATTAGATAAATAGATGAAGTTACGAGATCCTCTCCCAATTCAATCGCAAACAAGAATAAAAGCCAAGAATGAGTAAACCTTGAATAGAAAAGTGCAAACTCTTATTACCTAAACAAAATCCAATTGTTTCTCACAACAACAAAACACAATAACCCCAACCAATCAAGTTAGTTCATGGTTGGGTTCAAAAGATATACAAAGAATAATCCCCAAACCATGAATCTAATGGAAGCAAACAAGAAGAAGAAGAAATCGAACTCTCTCCCCCTTGCTCTCTTGTCGAAATTTCTCTCTTCTTGCCCTATGGGGTTGTCAAAATTTTCCCTCCTCTTGCTCTCCTCCAAGTTGACGATATGGCATCTAATTTATAGGGCTAGGTCAAAGTCCTTCTTTGAGGAGGAAGTTAAGTTGGAATTAAATTATCTTTAAAGAATATAATTCTTTATTATAATTATATTCCTACTAGAACTTCTCCTATCTTCTTGGAATTTAATTCTTCTTTAATCTCTTCATGGAAATCAAATTCCTTTGGGATTTAGCTTTGCTCCACGTCATCTTGGGCTTGTCTAGTCATCAATTTCGACTACCATATCACCTTATTCTTTATCGACAATTGCCTTGGCAACTGGCTCGGCGTCTCCTTCATGCATTGCCCTGGCAACTAGCTCGACATCTCCTTCATGCACTGCCCTGGCAACTAGTTCTAGCCTTGTTTAGGCAAGTGATTCTGCACACACACAAAAACACACCAAAGCAGCATCTTTTTCCACAAAAATCACCAAGTTATGTAATCAAGCTCAACGATGGAAAGAAACATGAATTAATGCATGATTGGCTAATTATGCAACTAATATGAACTTAAGTCTAACAATAATATGAGTAAAAAAGGTAATAAAAATAGTACTTTTGAACACTTATCACACCCCCAAACTCGAACTATTGTTTGTCCCCAAGCAATGCAAACTAACAATTACCTGCCAAGACTTTAATCATCAAAGACATGCTTCAAACTTGAATTCAAACCTCGGAACCGTGGCACAAAGTATGATCACCTTTTAATTTTTCGGATAGCACATAAATTACCCGGAACAAAACTATAATACTCGTGACAATGTGTGTGCGTAGTTGTGTACAAGTTGATTTTCAAGATTCTATGTGAACAATAGGCTTTTATCAATTTAATTACCGGAACATTTATTTTTATTTTCACTAGAGCCAATTTCGGGCACCTCTAGCAAAGTAAGCAATTTCTCATTTTATTTTAGTCGACTAGAGCCAATTTCAGGCACCTCTAGCGATTCTTTAATGTGCATTAACTACTAGAGCCAGTTTCGGGCACCTCTAGCAAGAAAGTGTATTTACTACTAGAGCCAGTTTTAGACACCTCTAGCAAGAAATTAACTTTTAATTTTCAATTTACCCAAATTTTAAGCAACCTAAGTTCACTAAGTTTCTTTCAATCAACAAGCCACAACCGTGTAAAAAAATATTCAGCATCATAGTAAAATTCTAAGTTCTTTTCATGCAATCCTAAAATTAAAGGTTCTTTCAATTAAGTGCAGTGGCAAAAATTCATCATTGGATATTCAACAAGTCTTAAGCAATTAAATCCAATTAAAGGCATGGCAAGTAACATATGCAACCTATATGTGATTGCTAACGATGAATGCAACTAAACATGAAACTAACTAGAAACCAACACCCCCAAACTCTAGAGAAGCATTGTCCTCAATGCATGTAAGAGTGAAACAAAATTTAAAAGAAACTAAATGAAATGAGTTAGTCGGAGAGGTCGTCACCTCGAGTGATAAGTTTCCTTCGTGCCGTTTGCTTGATTTATTTTTCAGTCGGTGGTTGAATGCTGGTACCACGTGAATAGAATTGCTTTGATTTGATCCATGTTTGCCGATGCAGGTTCACTTGCATGGGCATTAGTAGTTGCCGAAGCCATTGTTGTTGCCTGGGCATCGCCAGTTTCTGTTGTGGTTGCTGTGGCAAGTAGTCGGCAGTTAATTTCCTTAGCATGGTGGTTGTGAGTCTTGTTGTGGAAAAGAAAACCTGGAAACTAAAGATAATGAAGAAAAATAAAATATCTCCTAAAAATTCAAAAAATAAATAAAGAGAAATAATAACCGAAAATAATAGAAAGAAAAAAATAGTTCAAAAAAATAAAATAAAAGAAAAAGAAAATATCGAAAAGAGAGCATGCTCATGCATCTCCTAAGGTGTCAACTTCTTTGTTTCGTTCTACATGGGCACCGTTGTAGTGCTTCAATCTCTGTCCGTTAACTTTGAATTCATGTTCGTCGGTAATGGACTTGATTATCACGGCATCATGTGAGAATGGTTTGACAACTTCGAATGTTCCCGACCATCTTGATTTTAGTTTTCCCGAGAAAAGTATTAGCTGAGAATTGAATAAGAGAACTAGTTGCCCTGGCATGAATTGTCGCGGCAATAGTTTCTTGTCATGCCATTGCTTTGTTTTCTCCTTGTAGATTTGTGCATTGTTATAGGCTAGTGCACGAAATTCTTCTATCTCGTTGAGGTACAACAAACGCTTTTGTCCGGCACTTTCCTAATCCATATTCACGGTCTTGATTGCCCATTGGTTTGTAGGTGATATTGCCCGTCCTCTGGCAACGATTAGATTGCTTGTAAAACTCTTGGGCATCTTTGTACAGTGTTGGCCAATACAAACCGGATTGAAAAACTTTGGCCGCGGTAAGAGTTCCTTCAAAATGTCCTCCAAAGGGTGAAGAATGACATTACCAGAGTACATTATGTTGCTCTTCTTCAGGGACACATCGACGTATGACCTGATCTGCACATTGTTTAAGCAAAAGAGGCTCGTCCCAAAAGTAATGCTTAGCATCATGGCGGAACCACTTCTTCCCTTGGTGAGTAAGGCCATAAGGTAAAATACCATAAACAAGGAAATTAACTAAATTCGCGTACTAGGGTATTGTCGAGGCATATGCTGCCGTGGCGACTGCTCCCAAGATTGCCGAGTCGTGTGTGTCTAGAGTTGCTGAGGCATACACGTTCATGGTTTCTGAGGCTTGCGTATCAGTGGTTACCGAGGCGAGCGCATCTGGAGTTTCTGAGACATGCGCATCAATAGCTGCTATAGCGTCAAGGGTTACCGAGGCATGCGCATCCATGGTTGCCAAGGCGTCAAGGGTTGATGCGGCATCGAGGGTTGCCGAGGCGTGCGTGTCAAGAGCTGCCGCGACGTCGAGGGTTGATGAGGCATGCGCATCCATGGTTGCCAAGGCGTGCATGTCTGGAGTTGCCGAGGCGTGCGCGTCAAGAGCTACTGCGGCGTCGAGGGTTGCCGAGGCATGCGCATCCATGGTTGCTGAGGCGTCAAGGGTTGCCGAGGCAAGTTTTTCCTTTAGGGTTTCGAATGCTTGGGGTGCAAGAATCATCAAAATGGAAGACTTTATCTTGGTGGGGGTAATCTCTCAATCACGTCCACCTTGGCTTTGTCTACTTCAATTCCCTTGGATGAAATCTTGTGGCCGAGCACTATTCCTTCATCTACCATAAGATGGCACTTCTCCCAATTAAGGACTAAATCGGTTTCTTCACATCTGGCCAACACATTCTCTAAATTGTCAAGGCAACTTTTGAAGTCACTACCAAAAACTGAAAAATCATCCATGAAGATCTCAAGGAAGTCTTCAACCATGTCTGAAAAGAGTGCCATCATGCATCTTCTAATGTTAGTGCATATCTGAGAAAGCTTGAGGATGGTCGTTTTCGATACTTCTTATAGTCCATCCGCACCCTCCATCAGGTGACAATATTGCCCAAAAAGAGTTTGGCCAATGTGCTTGCCACTACTCCCTTTAGCGTTACCATGGTGGAGGTGTCTTTCTTCTTTGTTCGCTTGTAGTCCATGTATAATCTCCACCTTGCTACTATTCCTGAAGGCATAAATATATTAATAGGAAAAATTATATCCATTCTCAACCATTCAATTACCTCATTCTTGTCAACTTCTATCATGGTTGGATGTAGCCTTTGTTGTCGTGGAAATTGCTGCTCAAGCCAATTGTCGTGGCAATTAGTTGCCAAAATTTGTTGTAAGTCAAGGGAAGAACTAATTTTCTGAAAAGCTTTACGAATCCAAACACCGTTTTCTTTTGGCCTCTCAAATATCTCCATTAGTAAAGATTTCGATGGCTTCAAATCTACCAACCTCGGTTCCTCAAGACATACCTGCAATGGACGAGGTGAGTTTTTAAAGAATTTGAAAGGTTCAACCATTACCTGCTCATATTCCATTGGCAAAGTATTATCATCTCGTTGATCTTGCATGTGGTCCTGTAATTGCCGTGGCAATTGTAGATGAGAGCAATCTACAGATTCCTGCTTCAACATCAACGTTGTAACCTTATGGGCATCAGGTTCCTCGGAATTTGCTGTAGTATTGTTGTTCTCAGCTTCACTGAGTGTTGTCGAGGTATTGCTCTGTTCAGGCTCCTCAATCATTGCCGAGGCAATTTGTTGTTCAGGCTCATCATGTGTTGGGCAGTCTCTCTCATTGGCATCCTCTTGACTTTGAGGTTCTAGTTGTTCCCCACGCATCAGAGAGCTTTCTTTTCATTGCCCTTTATCCTCTTGCCTTGGGATGTCAGTATGCCTAGGAATGAATTGTTGGTGCATGTTATCCATGACATATGTGGATCTCCCCAATTGATCTTTTGAATCCCCTAAGGTTGCATCCCACTGAGCTATCCTCGTATCCATAGATTTTGATAGCTCTCGAATCTCTTCAATTGATCCGTCAAGTCTAGCCAAGGAAGCTAGTAACGTTTCCTCCAAGGAATTGGAATGCTCTTGAAAAGGACTACATTGCCATGGCATATCTGTTGCTGCGGCAAAATTGTTATGGTAAAAACAATTTGAGCTTTTTGACCATACCATGGAGAATTTTGCTGCTGGTTCCCTCTATGGTCCTCCATGTAATTATATGCACCGAAAATGTGAGGGCAATTTTCAAACACATGATGTTCTCCACACATAGCACAAGATTTTTCCACGGTATAAGTTCTTTGGGCTTTTCTCGGTTGGTATAGGTAATCATCAAAGGGTGCAAGAAACTCTTGATTGGATTGATTCATATCTTCCAACATCATCTCTCGGATAGTTCGGCTTTTATTTCCTGACATGTTGATGTCCCTTAACTTGTAGCGCACCTAATTTTTTTTTGATAAAACAAACAAAAAGAAAAGTTAGTAAAACTAAGAGAAAAAATGCAATAACAAAAACAACTAACACCAATTGCCAATCCTCGGCAACGGCGCCAAAAACTTGTTGTGTGTAATAAGTGCTACGCAATTGTGCAAGTATACACGCGCAAGTAATAAAGTGATACGAGTATCGAGTATCGTCTCCACAGGGATTAGTTTGGGCCACTTTGCTTAAGTTACTGCACTGTGAAAATAAAAACACAATTGATAATAGAGGTTTTAATTAACGAGAAAACTAAGAGCAATAAACTAAAAGAATAGATGAAATTAAAATAGAGTAAATAGGCCAGGTTATCGTGAGTTGAGGTGTGATAGCCGATTGGATCGTCTTGGTAAAAGAGTGCACGGGCAACTCAGTTGCCGTGGCAACTTGCACAGCGGGGTTGCCTTGGCAACTAATCGATGGTTGCCTGGGCGACTAGCTGGGCAACTACTTGGGCGTTTAGGCAGCAACTTCAAGGTTCGGTAGAGCGTTCTTCAATGGTTTCTTCTTATCCCTAAGTCGAAACTCTAGCTACTTGTGCATGCCTTGATAATACATCCCTGCGTGAATTAAGGGTGAACAACAACCAATCTTGCGCTCCTCTTAGCCGTTGAAATCCTTAACTTATTCCTAAGCTGGATTAATCTTCACCATCAATAGATTGAATAAAGACCATACTCATTCGTTTCTTGAATCTAACTCTCCCGATATTAGATAAATAGATGAAGTTACGAGATCCTCTCCCAATTCACTCGCAAACAAGAATAAAAGCCAAGAATGAGTAAACCTTGAATAGAAAAGTGCAAACTTTTATTACCTAAACAAAATCCAATTGTTTCTCACAACAACAAAACACAATAACCCCAACCAATCAAGTTAGTTCATGGTTGGGTTCAAAAGATATACAAAGAATAATCCCCAAACCATGAATCTAATGGAAGCAAACAACAAGAAGAAGAAATCGAACTCTCTCCCCCTTGCTCTCTTGTCGAAATTTCTCTCTTCTTGCCCTATGGGGTTGCCGAAATTTTCCCTCCTCTTGCTCTCCTCCAAGTTGACGATATGGCCTCTAATTTATAGGGCTAGGTCAAAGTCCTTCTTTGAGGAGGAAGTTAAGTTGGAATTAAATTATCTTTAAAGAATATAATTCTTTATTATAATTATATTCCTACTAGAACTTCTCCTATCTTCTTGGAATTTAATTCTTCTTTAATCTCTTCATGGAAATCAAATTCCTTTGGGATTTAGCTTTGCTCCATGTCATCTTGGGCTTGTCTAGTCATCAATTTCGACTACCATATCACCTTATTCTTTGTCGACAATTGCCCTGGCAACTGGCTCGGCGTCTCCTTCATGCATTGCCCTGGCAACTAGCTCGGCATCTCCTTCATGCACTGCCCTAGCAACTAGTTCTATCCTTGTTTAGGCAAGTGATTCTGCACACACACAAAAACACACCAAAGTAGCATCTTTTTCCACAAAAATCACCAAGTTATGTAATCAAGCTCAAAGGTGGAAAGAAACATGAATTAATGCATGAATGACTAATTATGCAACTAATATGAACTTAAGTCTAACAATAATATGAGTAAAAAGGGTAATAAAATTAGTACTTTTGAACACTTATCAACTATACAATTAACAAAACTGACTAAAATAAAAATTATTTTGATTACTCTAAAATTTCATTATTGTAATCTTACTCGGTTTTCGTTACTAGCAATTTCTTTATACTAGTATCATTTAAATAAAACTCAATATCATATTCTAACCACTTATCTAGATATTATTATTACATTCCATATCTAGACTAGTTTGAAAGGAGCTACTTTTTATTTATACATGCCAACTAGAAATATCAAAATACATCAAATATGTAATTACCGATACTGCATATATCCCCTTTGATAGTAATGCCTAACTCTTTACTCTGAACCGGGTTTTCTACCTACGCGTGAAAAACCATCACACGCTAAGTATATACTTAGTGAGGCATTATAACTATTTAATATTAATCAACATGCTTGAATTATATCAATAATATAATAAACATGCGTTTGATCACTATTCCTTTATTTCCCTTATGTTAATCAAATTAACATAATATAATCCGGATTCATAAATCCTATTATTATCCTTTCCATTATCCGAGAATTTACCTACTTTATGAATTATTTAACATTTATTATCCGAGAGTTCACTTACTCTCTAACTTATTCACCATTGATTATCATTTTCCAAGAGTTCACTTACTCTCTAATTTATTCACCATTTATTATCATTTTCTGAGAGTTCACTTACTCTCTAACTTATTCACCATTTATTATCATTTTCTGAGAGTTCATTTACTCTCTAATTTATTCACCATTTATTATCATTTTCCGAGAGTTCACTTACTCTCTAATTTATTCATCATTTATTATCAAATAAATTATTGCCCAACATAGTTTTGAGGACTTGAGTACACGAGTCAAAACCGCACCAAAGTGCTAATAAACCGCACCGAAGTGCTAAGAGACCGCACATAAGTGCTAAAGAACAACACCTAAGTGTTAATAAACCGCACCGAAGTGCTAAACCGCTGGACTCTATGGCATGCCAACTATACTCTATACCCCAAATACTTATTTGGGCATACTTTCCAATTCTATATTCAATTCATCCATGGCAATATAATTAAATATTGGGCAGTTCATACCCTAAATATAACATAACCATACATACTTGGTATATTTAGTGATCAAATGCATCATAGTTCTTCCTTTGAAAATTCTCAATATGTCAAAATAAGTTCATGATATAAACATATAATTATCAACTAATTATTAATAAGGTAGACTTATCACAAGTCTTCCAAATGATAAACATAGTATTATCCATGCATAAAAATACACTCAACTTGACACTTTATGCTTTGTCAATATTCACTAGCCTACCTAAGTTCAACTTTGATCTCGTTCCTTTTCTCAATTGCTAACTCGATCTTGATTTTGTTCACAGTCTACAAGTATATTAAAAGACCATAAGTACATTCCAAATTATATGTTAGTATCTTAATAACACATAAACAATATAGGAATAATTTTCCTATAAACACCCTAATATTTTCCAAATATTAGTTTCATGACATAAGTCATTCCATCCCCAATACTTCGTATTTCTTCCAAACTTTACTCAAAGAATGATTTATAACTCATTCTAATATTTATTCCAGCCTAATGCTTCCATAAAAATAAATTTTCACTTAAGTTCTTAATTTCTTCCAAATTGCCGAATTGGTCCACAATCTTTTCAAAATTTTTGAATTGGTCCCTATGTTTTACAAACTTCCAAAATAGTCCAAATGACATTTTAAAGCTTGTAAAATCATAATTTCAACATTTCCAAATTTATGGAAATTTGCCATAATTTCCCCTAATTCTATCAAAATGCTGAAATCACCCTTATACTTTTCCAAGTTTCCAAATTAGTCCACTTAACACTTAGACATCATTTCCAAGCTTCACAATCATTCCTAACTCAAAATCAATCCAACTTCAACTTTTCGACTAAAACCCTAACTTTGAACAATTTAGGGTTTAGCTATTTCCAAGTAGTTTCAATCATCATACAAGCTTTAATATGATTCTACAACATCGTATTCATCAAAAACTAACCCTAGTTCATCCTAAAACAACATCCCCTTTATCCTTCAAAGTCACAAAACCAAGGTTCTAAGCAAGGAAAGCATGAACAAATGGTACCAAAAGATAGAGAATTTCATGTAGATTAATTTCATGTTTCATGCCTTCATCAAAATTCCAATCAAATAAGTTTGAAAATCAAGAAGAAAAATTTTTCTTCCTTACCTTGGGGTGTTCAAAACTTAGCTGAAATTGGGGGAGAAATCTTGAAATTTCTTTTCCTTCCAATTTAGCCACTTGTACTTAATATATAAAAATGAATTAAAAATTCATTTTTAAAGTCTAATGACCTTTTTACCCTTGCAATCCAAAGCTCCATATTAAACCACATGTCTACCTACCAATCCAAGGGCCCAAAACAATCCAAGGAGTTAGTGATTACCAACTTTGCCCTTGCCATCATCAAAAATTACCATCTTGCCATTTTTCATCCAATGGCTAAGATTAAACATGGAAAAGTAACCTTTGATCCAATGGTCCATATTAATTTTTATTAAAATAAGACATAGAAATCACCATTCTATCATTGCCTTTTTTAATAAAATATCTCCTAAAATATCTCATAAAAGATTTCTCATTTATTCAATTAAATCTGATTATCTAGATTTTTCCCGAACTTTAAAACTTTATAGCTCTTAATACAAACCCCGTATCAAAAATTCAGGTAAAAAGAAAATGCCACTCTTGGGGGTGAACTATTCATTTAAAGGACTAACTTACATAACTTTTTAAAATTACAACTTAATCCTTAAACTTTTCAAAATTTACACTTTGGCACCAAACTTTTGAATTTTTACATTTTGGTCACCAACCAAAATTTTGAGGTATTACATAATGTTCGTGCGGTACATGAAGGATCACAACAATGCCATCACCCAAGTCATCCTAGAAAAGTACCCGGACAGCCGTGTGCTGTTCCTCATTTTTCCTGCCGAAATCCTTGCTACGACAACCAATAAAGCAATTGCCACGGCAATCGCAACAGATAATGCCGCGGAAACCTACACTGCGCCTGCCCAAGCAGTTTCCACGACAACCAACACTGAAGATGTCACGGCAACCAAAGCTAAAGATACCCCGGCAACCACTGCAAAAGCCAAAGGTAAAGCACCTATGCCCGAATCAACTCGTACTGAATCATTGTCTGATTTTTCATATTCAGACGAGTCCTCCATTGCACCAACAAAGACCACACCAATCGAATCCTCCAAGCCCAAGCGATAGGCCAATGACATTGATGATGAGGACACCCCCGTACGAAGATCGATTCCACCATCGGCAACAAGAAAGCAACCACCGCGTTCAAGCAAACGAATCAAGACACGGGCCAAAAGGAAACTAATCATCCACGAAGATGAACTCTCGGAGTAAGTCCTCATTTGCATTTTACTTTTCTTTATTGTTATTTTTATTTTTATTTTTCTTTGTTGCGTGCATTGAGGACAATGCCTCACTCGAGTTTGGGGGGATTGTTATTAGTTAGTTACCATGTTTAGTTGCATTCATCTTAAGTATTGCATTAAGGATACATAAATTGCTTGCCATGCCTTTAGTTGGAACAAGAATTGCCTAGATTTGATGAATATCTGATGATGACTTTGCCAATGTACTTAATTGATAGAACTTTTTATTCTAGGATAACCGTGGAAACACTTAGAATCTTACTATGATGCTAAACTTGATGAAACATTGTTGTGGATTGATTGATTTAAGTAATTCTAGCGAACTTAGGTTGATAGTTAAAAAAATTGGGGGATTAGAATAAAAATTGGATGAATGCTAGAGGTGCCCAAAATTGGCTCTAATATGTGCTAAAAATTGATCGCTAGAGGTGCCGAAAACCGGCTCTAGTATGTGCTAAAAATTGATCGCTAGAGGTGCCCAAAACCGGCTCTAGTCGAATAAATTAATTAACTTAAGAAAACTACAAAAACACTAGATGTGCCCGAAACCGGCTCTAGTTAAAACATGTTAAAAGAACCCAATGAAGTAATTTGAAAACCTCATGTTTGTATAGAATCCAAAAAATCAACTTTCACACAACTCCGCATACACTCACAAGCATTATAGTTTGATTCCGAGTAATTCATAAGTTGACCAAAAAATGAAAAGTCGATCATACTTTGTGCCACAGTTCTGAGGATTGAAATCAAGTTTGTGAAAATTGAAGTGTTGGCGGGTAATTATTAGTTTGCATTGCTTGAGGACAAGCAATAGTTCAAGTTTGGGGGTGTGTTAAGTGCTAAAAGTACTATTTTATTCACCCTTTTTGTTCATATTATTGCTAGACTTAGGCTCATATTAGTTGCATTATAGCCATTCATACATGTTTGCATTGTTTCCTTGGTGGTTAAGATTGATTTCATATTTTGCTTAATTTTGTGGAAAAAGGGTGCTGCCGATAGTTGTTTTTGTGTGTGTGCATAATCAATTGCCTAAACAAGGCTAGAACCAGTTGCCAGGGCAGTGCATGAAGGAGATGCCGAGCTAGTTTCCAGGGTAATTTTCGATAAGGGATAAGATGATATGGCAGTCGAAATTGATGACTAGATAAGCCCAAGATGACGTGGAGCAAAGTTAAATCCCAAAGGAGTTTGATTTCCATGAAGATGTCAAAGAGAAATTAAATCCCAAAAAGATAGGAGAAGATCTAGAAGGAATTTAAATATAATAAAGAATTATATTCTTTTAAAGTATTTAGTTCCAACTTAACTTCCTCCTCAAGAAGAACTTTGACCTAGCCATCTCCTATTTAAAGGAGACCAAGCCGTCAAACTCAAGGTTTAATCTTAGCCATTGGATTAGGTTTATGTTAAGGATTCTTTGTTTTGTGTTTCTTTGGAACCTAGCCATGAACTAAATCTATTAGGCTAAAGTTATTGTGTTTTGTGGTTGTGAGAAACAATTGGATTTTGTTTAGGTAATAAGAGTTTGCACTTTCAATTCAAGGTTTACTCATTCTTGGTTTTTATTCTTGTTTGCGGGTGAATTGGGAGAGGATCTCGTAACTTCATCTATTTATCTAATATCGGGAGAGTTAGATTCAAGAAAAGAATAAGTATGGTCTTTATTCAATCTATTGATGGTGAAGATTAATCCGGCTTAGGAATAAGTTAAGGATTTCAACGGCTAAGAGGAGTGCAAGATTGGTTGTTGTTCACCCTTGATTCACGCATGGATGTTTTATCAAGGCATGCACAATTAGCTAGAGTTTCGACTTAGGGATAAGAAGAAACCATTGAAGAACGCTCTGCCGAACCTTGAAGTTGCTGCCCAGCCGCCCAAACAGTTGCCCAGGCAACCGTCGATTAGTTTCCAAGGCAGCCCAGCTACGCAAGTTGCCACGGCAACTGAGTTGCCCTTGCACTCTTTTACCAAGACGATCCAATTGGCTATCACACCTCAAATCACGATAACCTGGCCTATTCTCTCTAATTTGATTACATCTTCTTTTACTTTATTGTTTTCTAGTTTAGTTGTCAGTTAAACTCATACAATCTTCTACTAGTGTTCTTTTACTTTTTACAGTGCAAGAGATTAGATTCTTGAAGTGGCACCAATCCCTGTGGATACGATATCTTTTATACTATAACTTGCGACGTGTACACTTGCACAATTGCGGATCACTTGTTACGCGCAACAAAAACCTTAGGGAAATTCTAGGTCGACTCTCTAATTCCAATGCATGAATTAATGTAAATGAGCTGAATGCTCAAATGTAGCAATTAAAAGACTAAATTAAACTGCCAAAAAAATTGAGGAAATAATTAAAACTCGATGCTATAGGAAAAACTATTGAGGGACGCTCTTCTATGCATCTTGCTACCTTAGTACACTAGGTGAGTTATGTTGCTCCATTTAACTTTCCCTGGTAGGAATGGTAGTATTGGCATAAAAGTGAATGAAAGTCTTCACAGGATGAATCTGCTCGTAGGGCTCAGGGATAAGCTGTTTGCTCCACTCTATATTCAGGTCTGAAGAGTATTCATGATAAGCTAAAGCCTTAGTGGTATAGTTTTAAACTTAAAAACAATGAAGGGAGTACAATAATGTGCTTAAAAGAAAAAGAGTATGCCGATATAATAAAAATGAGTAATCCATAAATTTTTCTATGGCTATTAAGTGATGAATGCATGTGACATAGCACCCGCTGCATCAAAAGTAGAATCGATCCTTGGAACAAAACTGTGAGCTCTATGCATTGTATCCCTTTAAAATAGCTGAGGAATGAATTACTGCTGCAACATGTCTTGGAATTCTTGTTATCATATCTTGGTTGGAACCTTGGAAACGATGGGTTGTTTATGTTTTTGTTTTTGTTTTTCATGTTTACATAAAATTGCTTGAGGACAAGTAACATTTCAAGTTTCGGGGTATTTGACGAGTGTGTAAATAACCTGTAACCCCCTCGACCCGGCCTAATTGCAAGACCGAACTGAACGAGCTACATTAAGTTTACCAAAGTAAACCGTGAAGAAAACTCTGAAAATATGACCATTTTTTTATTTTATCTTATCTAGATTCTGGTTATTACCCTACATGTACATACAAACAACGAGTGAAAACCCAACCCAATCGGGCATCGATTTGATATCCAATTGGTTACTTTACAATAAGAGGGACCAAAACGTAAATCTACAAATATATAAGGGTTAACTTGTAATTTGCTTTATCAATCTTCGATTAGTCAGGTTACAAGCATACATGCCAAATTTCAACTTAAAACGATCATCCGAACTCATCCAATTGCATACATAACACCCAGGGACCCAACTGTAATTTTCATTATTTTGAAGGACCAATTTCGTAATTAAAGTTACCAATCCTCAATTAAACCAATTACATGCATACTGGTGAAATTTCAAGTCAAAAAAATCATTCAAACTCATTTAATTGCATGTATATCACTTAGGGACTAAAACGAGAGAAAACATAAACCTTAATTAACTAACTTAACTGCCACCCGTATCGATACGCGGGCAAGTGTATCGATACGCCTAATCCTTTACAAAATTCTGGATTTCAGTAGCTCAAAACCGTATCGATACACCTTCACGTGTATCGATACACTATGCTTGAAACCGTAGACCCGTATCGATACGGTTACCCGTGTACCGATACACTAAGCCTGAAAATGTGCTTACTCGTATCGATACGGTCCCTTGTGTATCGATATGCTGTGCTTGGAAACACTTACCTGTATTGATACGGACACAGGCATATCGATACGCCCTGACCTGTAACGTTAAAATTTGCTGGTTTTTAGCCTCATTTTTGGAATTCTAACACTTAAGCATGCTTCTAACAATCAAATAACATCATCATTGGTCATTTACCATCAAATACCATAAACCAAACATCAAGAAACAATCATCATGCTTTAAAGGTAAACTATAGGCATGCTTCCTAAAACTCAAGCAACCAAAGCATGAACCATGTGCAAAATCCAACAAACCAAGCTTATCACAAGTCCAAAGCAGCAATATAAACTTGCTCAAATGGAGAAGTAACCACTCAAACCCTCCCAACAACATTTAAGCCACATTGCCTTTATTACTACTTTAAAACTCAAACATACTTTGGGAAATCAAGTCTTGGAATTCCCTCCTTGCTTGCTAGGCCACTTGCATTCTATCAATCTGCATTGATGATAGAGCGTAAGCAATCATTGCTTAGTGAGGAGCGCTCCAGAACATAAAACATCATCCAATGCAATTTCAAACCATTTAAGAACAATCATGTCATTCTTTCAAAACATGCACTTAGTCTTTACAAAATCAGCATATTAACCATATGCAACATGTATCATGGATTCCACAGCATAATCTCATATCCAATTCCCTCTACTTAAGCCTTTCCATGCATAACATCCCATATGCAAAGCTTAAGGAGTAAAACATGTGTAAACACTTTATTCCAATTCAAACCATCAACATGATACATTTAAAACATTATATTGGCTTGCAAGTGATCCATCTCAACAACAACATTTCCATAAAACCATCATTAACATCGGTAACATCAGATACACGAATTTCCCAAGAGATCTCGCAATCTCTTGCAGCTCAATGGCATGGAGTCGTGCAACACATACACCTCCTCTACACTACCAAGGATAATCCTCCAACTTGGAGTAAACACATTCGACGCATCAACCTCTGCTGCTCTTGGCTGGAGTAAATGCCATCTAAATGTCACCTCAACAACATTGGGGTTCACATAGTCGGAGTAAGTACCTCTTATACCACCTCTACAACTACGAGCTACTTATTATAGTGCACTTTAAACCCTATGGCCGGCCAATTATATCCGATAACATTTTTGTAGCATTTTCAATTCATCACTTGCCAATATAATCCACTTTTACAAACATACCTCACTGTTTTCATATGCATTGTTCAAATCGTTTCATCATGCATTAAACCATGCATAAGCCATGTTCATAAACATTCTTTAAAACCTTGCATTACTTTCCAAATGCATCTAATATCATTTCACATCAGTTTCCAACATTAAACCATGCTCATTTCATGCATAAAATATGAGGTAAACATTCATCAAACAAGTGCATTCATAAAGCATTTGCAAACCGAAAACGAGAGAGAAAAACCAATTCACTTACTTTCGAGTCTTAGACCAGTGTATCAAGCCTAGTCTAGACTCCCATAAACCTTTTCAAACCATTGAAAAGCCATTCTTATCCATTTCACTCACCGAAAAAGTAACGCCTCCTTTGTCAATGTCAAATCAAGCCTTCGGCAACTCCTCAACACCAAGATTCACTTCCGAACTACTATCCCCTCTTTCAAACACATCATAACAGAGAATCCAATGCATTACAATGCATCCAAACTCACAGCAACACAACAATTATTAGCACCCAACTATAATCCTCCACAACACTCTATCTTAACAACCGAAAACATCATCGATTCCCCAAAAACCTTAACCCAACCCACAACTATGAATCTCAACCTTCAAATAACATCAATTAACATCCAAACAACAACCTAAAACAACATTATACCTCCACCAAGCAATAATCAACCACAACACCTCAAAATCTCTAAACTAACAACCTAACAAATTAGAGATTCATTAGATTGCGGGATTCTATCATCAAAATTCACTTCATAATCATTTAAGACATCAAAATCAAGTTATAAACCAATCCTTAACTCAGCAAAAACAAATCACTACGAATTTCCACAATTTTTCATCATAAATCATCAATTAAACCATAAATCCGAGTTTAATTTATCAAAACCCAATACAAATCATATAAAATGGATCAAGAACTTAGGAATTTCAATAAAGAACCTTTCATTAGAGGAGAAGAATGAATACTTACCTCCAATGCTGATTTCTCCCCTTAATTGCTTTATAAACCATGAAAATCAAGGTAGAAATAATAAGTATTTGATGTAAAAGCTTTAGAAATCAATTGGAAATCAGAACTCTTTGAAATCCTAATTTTTCCTAAAGAAATAGCAGCTGGAAAATATGTTTGGCTGGAGAGAATTTGGGAGAAAAGAAGTTACAAAATTAGTTATGTGAAATTCTTTTAAAAGCCTTCATTGTGTTTAATTAATTCTCTCCTTATTTATACCTCTTAAAACTTAATTAAAAATAGTTAATTAAAGGGAGAAATCTGATGAAACCCTTTTGGAATAATAGCTCATTAAAGATTCAAAGTTTTGACCCATTTCCAAAACAGTCACTAAAAATAGTTTTGCAAACTTGCATTTTGGTCACTAACCCTAAATGTCCCATTTCTGAATTTCATTTTCCAAATTTTTTTACCAAAATCATTTATACATTTAATAATGATTTTAGACTATTCTTCCATATTTTATCTTCAATAAAAATATTTAATCCAATTTAAATCCCGAATCTGACTCGAATCTCTAATCCCGGTCCACCGAACCGACTAAACCGTTCCCCAAAACTCCTAAGCCCAAAATTGGGGCGTTACATAACCTATTTTGCATACCCTTTTAACTTAGCTTTTGCATGTGTTTAAGCTTATTTAGTTGCACTTTGGAGTACTTTACATATAGTTAGGGAGTTACACTCATGTGCTTAATTATTATATATTTGGTGCTTTTAATTAGAAAGATAATATTTTTGTGGTGCATGTGCAGGATATATTGGAGCTGGAGGAATGCTAGAGTAGAAGGATATCAGATCTCTCGGTTGGAGCTGGCGAAGAAAGAAGAGTTGGAGATAAATCTACCTTTGACCTACGTGGACTCTCCTTACATATGAAACTTATTAAAGATAGCTAGAAAGCAAGATCCTCTTAAAGTAGGTTGTGCGCACTTTAGGGTTACAAAAACCTAGCTTCCCCGCCTATATAAAGGAGATTTGGGCTACAATGAAAGAGAGCTCGA
This sequence comes from Hibiscus mutabilis, assembly GCA_019671005.1. Taxonomy (NCBI): domain Eukaryota; kingdom Viridiplantae; phylum Streptophyta; class Magnoliopsida; order Malvales; family Malvaceae; genus Hibiscus; species Hibiscus mutabilis. The sequence goes on along the minus strand of CM033739.1, from coordinate 30,670,846 downwards.
TCATAGATGGTAGCCCTTAGTCTTCAGCTATCGAAAAACCACCAGAGTCGAAGTGCTAGAGGATTCTCCAAACGACCGAAGCCATCGAGAGATGTTGAAGGAGTGCGGAACCTGCATCAACAATTAGAAAGCTTGGAGGAGATTGTCGAGGATGTTTGACCTTTTTCTATCCTTTGCTTGATAAACTGTTATGTTTTTAATTTATTTTATTATGGATGTTTTAGGCTGAGACATGATCTAAATACTCTTAGTTGGGTTTATTGCTTTATAGAATTTTATATTTTGAATACTTTTTTTTAATGTTATAGTTCTTTTACTTTATCTATTCAGTTCATCGTCCTTCATGCATAGTTATTGTAAGAGTTATCGAAAAAGGTCTTTGACTATTGATCTGTGGCTTATTATCAAGAGAGATAGGTTAGACAAATGTGAACACTGATGCTAAGCTGTTAGCTTAGTTTTAATCTGGCTTAGACATAAGTTTAGGGTTTCAACGATAAATAAGGAGAACTTAAACAGATAATAGAGTTGTTAGGGTTCACGCGTACATGTATTACCTTAGCTTTGTTGTTATCAATTTCTAGGCATTGAGAGAGTCAGAAGTTCATTAGAAAATCCTGCCGAATAGATAAAGATATTAATGGTTTACGCAGACATGTATTGTCAGTGGCTATAGCATTGAAATAAGTGATCAAGCAAAATTCCTAGGTAATAAACCTAACTTCTATAATTATCTGTTATTTGTCGCAGCATCTGTTTATCTTGATCATTGCTACTTTACTTTAATTGTATTTAGTTTTGATAAATCACCATCAAACCAATACTTGCTCAACCTCTCTTAAGTACGATAACTTCTTATTTATTAATCCAATCCTTGTGAGTTCGACACTCTACTTTATGACTTTATTACTTGGTCGACGAGTATACTTGCTCTAAAGTGCATTACTATTTGACAAGCATCATAATTATAAAAATTTCATCGAATAAGTAAAAAGGATTGTATGAAGGAAATTTTATGAAATCCCTAAAATTTAAGAAATTACATTTTGGTCCCTTAACTTTTAAAATTTTACAAATTGGTCCTTAATGTTAAAAAGTTTAATTCATCTTTAACCATTCATGAAGTATTCATTTTGATTTTTTTACAATTGATATTATTTTTATTTGATTCTCTGATTCCTTTTTTTCCGTTAGGGTTGTATACGATTGTTTGGTAAAAAAATAATAACCCTTTAGTTTTTGGTTCGGTTAAACTCGGTTACAATTTTTCCACAACAACCTTAGATTATGAGATTTTGTATTTTATTTTGACCAAAATAGCTTTATTTGATTACTTTTAAACAATATTTGGTAAATTTTTAAAGTGTTTTTCATAAATATATCTTTAAAAATTCATTTTGCAAGTAAATATAAAAGCATTAACAATTCATATATAATATTTTTTTAGGTATTTCACTATTTTTAAGTATAAAATACCTAATTCTACATTATAAAATATTTAAAATTAATTATAAAATATTCAAATTCGGTTCGGCTCGGTTAACCACAGCTTTTAACCATGTGAACCATAAACTGGTGACATGCTCAGCCCTAGTTTCTATTACCGGTGACGTCTTCGACTTGGTTTTCTTCTAGATCGGGTAAAAGATGTTATATTAAGTTTTATAGTTTTTCAATGTTTATAGTAGACACACATGGTTATATCTATTGAAATAGAACTCTGAAGTTATTCAATGTTACGGATGCAAGATTAAAGCCTTAATATAACATCATTATCACTAAAATATTGTCACGGATGCAAGATTAAAGCCTTACAAACATAGTCATGTGGTTGAAATGATACTCACTCTTCTAACACAAGCATCATTATCACTAAAATATTGGTCTCATGCATTCACAACTATTGTGCTTTTATTAACATATTACCTACTAAAATATTAATAGAGGTGCAGTTTGGATACAATATTAAAACCTTACAAATAGATTGGAGTGGAGAATATCAAGCTTTAACACCAAATGATGTTCATGTAATACCCCAAAAGTTGATTAGTGACCAAAATGGCAAAAATTGATAACTTGAAGTATAGAGTTCAATGATCAAAATGGTAGCTTTGTAAAAGTTGGCTGCTAAAGTACAAACTTAGGAAAAGTTTGGGCATTAATTCCCTAATTTAGCCAAAAATATTTTTATTACATAGATGAACAGTTCACAGTAAAACGAGAATTCTCATGATACTCGGACTTTTGGTGCAGGAATTGTGTGAAAAGTTATAAAGAGTTAAAGTTCGAGAAATTTTTTGGGTGATCGGATTGATTCAAAAATACGAGAAATTTAATAGATATTAAAGAAAGGGCATAAAAGTCTTTTTCTATGGTTAGAATAAATATTAGTCATTGAATTTATGGTTGAATTCTAACCGAGTGGCAAATTAGTAAATACAATGATCTTTCAGTGGGTATTTTGGCAATTTCCCTAAAAGATATGTTTTTGGAATTAATTTATCTTACAAGGAAAATTTAAGAAATAATTATTTAAAGATTAAATATTAGCCCTCGAAAGATGATGAGTGTTGGATGAATGTTAGCCATGTGATCAAAAGGGCAAATTAATAGTTTCACTATTTAAATAAATTTAAAATTCACTTAATTAAGGATAGTGACAAGTTGCATAAGTGATCCGAATAAATGTTTGAAGATGAGGAAAAATCACAACCAACAAAAATCTCCTTCTTCCTCATTTACGCAGGTTCCATCGGAGACTAAAGGTAAGTTTTTTCTTCCATTTTACTCACTGCATGTTAGGATTCAAGAAAAATCAAGAGAAAATTTATTCTACATCTAATTATCCATCATTTGGCATGAATATTGCTTGATGTTATGGAGTTTGTCTATGATAAAGAATTTGGGGTTATTGATTCAAATGAAATAAGGATGAATATTGATGAATTAAGTGTTGTAGTATTGTTTTCAAGCATGAATTGAGTTCAATTTCATGTTTAAATTCCTAAACCTTAAACTATTTAGGATTTCATTTATGGTTTATAGAGTTAAAGTTTATTTGGAGGATTAATGGTTGCAATTGCTTGAATATGACGTTGGAATTGAAATTTCAAGCTGAATCCTTGAATTTAGTTTGGTGACCAAATTGGCATGTGTAGAAACTATGGAGACTTTATGTTTGAACTTTAAATTGATGATGGATTCGTTTTTTACATGTTCTAAAGTGTTGAATGAAGCAAAAGGATTAAGTAAATTGTGTAAGGATCATTTTGACATGCTTGTAAAGTTAGGGGACCAATTCAGCTGTTAAGGGGAAATAGGGGACTAAAATGTCAAATTTGAAATTTAAGTGGACACATTGTTTGACATGTTCTATGCTACGAAATGATGATTCAAATGTTGAAAATGGACATGAATTGTGAAAGTTGTCATTTTAGTCTTTGAAATGCTAAAGAGAGGACATGCGGAATTTTAAGGTTCGAATGAGTTGTTTGAAGTATTTTTATTTCAATTGAGCATTGAAATAATTTTTATAAAATTTATAGAGTGAAATACGCATGGTATAGGGTACCAGTGACGGATGCACCCAGCCCCGGTAGGGTGCATCTGCATCCCCATTTTTTATTTTTTTCAAAAAATAGGTTTAATTTAGTATTATTTTAAAAATAATAAATTTGTTTAGTTTGTAAAGGAATTTTATTTTTGCATTCCCGTTTGAGAAAAAAATATATTTTGGACCTCATTTTGAATTTTTAGATTTATCACTGATACAAAAGCCAGGATCCAAGAATTACCTCAAAAATCTAGGAACCCTCTAGATCGCAATTAATCTAGCAAACTCACTAACATGATCCGAGAAAACCTCAAACTCCGCATTCAGCAGATCGGTAATAAAGCATGATCTTGATGTAGAAAACAAGATAGTTTTCCTCAGGCACCCTCCTAATCATAATTGAATACGCAAAAACCCTCAAGCGGCTCTAACCCACCCTCCTAAACGCAATTACCTAGGTAAGCAAGAGTGTGAAGACGATCTCCCTCATAAGAACTTGGAGAACTTATGTTGAAGAAGACTTCTGATACAAAAAATAATCAAGGTGAATCCATCAACCTTGAAAAGAAAATAGCCCATGGCCAAAGGTTATTTTGCAACTCAAAAATTCATGATGTTCTTCTTATTAATGAAGCAAATATGCCTTTAAATAGGCTACAAAAGAAGAGTTCATCTTACATTAGGAGAAGTAAAATAATAATAAAATAGATTAACATATTTTATCTAACCTAAAAAACTAATAAATAAATAACAAATCTAATCCTAAATCATCTAAATATCTTCATAAAGAATCATAGATTAAATTTAAATACAAATAATCAATAAAATTATTGAAAATTCGTAATAAGTAATAATTCTCGTATCAAATCAGTATAGAGGTTTATGCTTGTTAGAGTATGCCCAAAGACCAATCATGAGATGGTTGTAAAAGACATACTTATTTTATCATGTTTATTAATATAAAGCCATTATTATTTTTCAGTCTTATTCTGTGCATTTATAAATAAACTGAATTATAATAAAGTCCTTAGAATAATATAGTTATTCTTGAATGTCCTTAGTTGAGTATTATTGTGGGCAAGGACACCAATAATATATTAAGACTAATGTGTAGTTGATTGATGACAAAGTGTTGTCATTGACACTAAGATGTCAAAATCAATACATAAGTATCTGTTAGAGAACGACATACTGGACTGGCCCGCTATGAGCATGTTTCTTGATTATTATGTGACAGTCGCAACATTGCTCATAGTGATAACTACGTGTATGATCCTCAGAATTGAGATCATCGTTATTTCAACATCGTGAGTGGCATATTTTGATACGGTCAAACGTGTGTCATAATTGACTACATTATAAAGACTAATATTGGATATGTCACAATCTATGTAGCGGAATATGGTTGATCAAGATAGGAATTGTCCCTCCTATATAATAGGAGTAATATCATAGGCTACTTGATTTAGTGAGACTAGAAAATGCATGGTCATGCTCGAATAAATTGATATGGGATATCATAGTTATTCGTTTATAATAGTCTACTCAAGATATCAAGAAATATTAGATGGACTATACAAGTGTGACTATTCCATGACTTGTGTCCGATCTAGATATGAGGACAAAAGGATGTAATACATAAAAAGAGTTAATCACGAAAAAGGTTATCTCGAACCACGACTTCATATAACTTAGGTAGCAATGATGCATTGCTAGATGTCACTCATTGCTTGTAATATTAGAATTGTTCTAGATATTACTGCTAACATTACATGAACCTACAAGGGTCACACCCTATGATTGAAACGAACAAATATCGACTAAATAGCATGTGTACAAACTTTTTGTATACGTAATAAGTAAAAACTAAAATTATTATAATTATTGTAATTATAGATAATCTTGTTTATATATATATATTTTAATACTAGATAATTATTGTAATTATTAAATACTATTAAACTATATATATCTCTAAAGAAACCTAATTAAAGTAGAATCAAATTCTACATATTTAATTATATTTGGTTAAATATATTGTATATTTAATGAATCCGAATTTAATTAGAATTAAGTTTTTGAATGCTATATAAAGGCATAAGGTCTAGCAGCCGAATATATGCCTTTTTGCGAAAACCTCTCTAACAGTTAGAGAAGTAAAATATTGTTCGTTTCATTCAGGTGGACTGCGTAGAGGTCAGAATGCTGTTGTGAGGACTTGGATTCGATATCGTGCTAGAAGAATTGGATTCTCCTAACTCCCTGTAGTTTTTTAGATTTATTTAAGGTAACGTTTCATCCCTTTTTACCCCAGATTTGTTCCTCATACATGGATCACTAGCGGAATACGCTGGATAATTTTTTTGATACGCCATAGGGTGTACTAGCATAGCCTAACAGTGGTATCAGAACCACTTGTACAATAAAAATTTGGACTTAAATACTTGGATGATGTTTTTGTATGAGATGTATGTTTTGCTTTTCTGTTTTGACGAGTATACGATATTTGTGCGAAACAAAGAAATTGAATCCAGTCACGGTTAATATGCTAATATGTTTTAAATAAGTTTTTACAATCGATGGTTAAACGTTAATCATGTGTTTGTTGTTGTAAGGTTTTAATGTTCGTATGTTAATTGTTAACATGATGAATATGATGTTCTGATAGCATATCATTTTCGATAGAGGAACAATGGTTGTTCCAGTGCGAAAAACCTTAGGGATTGAAAAATCCCAAAAACACGAATCTGTTGATAAAAGTTATCAAATCGTGAGGTTTTTCTATAGTAATCAAAGTGCTAAAATTAAAATTTTTCTCGGACCGCGTAGGCAACAAAGGTCGTAGGAACTATTTTGGTAATTATAATTAACAAGATAAAACATGTGTATGTTTTGGATGATATGCACGGTGTTTGAAATGCATGGTTATAGCCCAATAGCCCATTTACTTTGGTTTTATATTTATAAATACGGCATGCGTGTCATGTCTTTCTTTCATCTATTGTAATTCTCTTCTCATCTTACTCCATCATATGTAAAACGAGTTTCTAAAAAAATTATAATATTTGAGGAGAAAGCGTGGATCACAGGAGCAGAATGATGAGACGATCAAATGTGGATTGGATGCTTGAGAAGCAAGTTCTATCTTTAGTTTATTTTGGTTCTCCCATTGACTTGGGATGGGCTACCTTAGTTTTGCGGGCTATAACTATTGCATTTATATTTACTGCTTTATATATATGTGTTACAATGTATGTTTTTAGCATGATGGTAACTAATTAGATCATACTTGAATGGTGAGATTAATATAAAAAAAACCCTCCATATTTAAGTAAAATAGCCATCCAATATTAGCCCTCGTTAAAACCTCGATTGGTACTATGTAGGTTTTGCCAAACAGAGTACTTATATCTATCTTGGAACGCGAAGAATAAGCAAGTGATATTCATTGGTTGTAATATTGGTTAAACTAGGTTGTCCTAATGAGATTAGAAACCTAAAGGCTAATGATTTGGATAATCATGAGATGATTAGGAACAATCGTTCTTCACTAAATATAGGAATTACATGAGATATAATTAGCAAGTGTGCTTACCTAAATAATTGAATTCTAGGAGTAAAGCCAAAGTAGACTTAGGATGAAATGAAATATGGATCCTTACCCACTAGAAATACTTTTTAGTAAGTTTTTCAATTTTGAGGGGTTTTAATAGTGGGAATGCTATTACTTTATAAACATGATAAAAGGTACTTATAAATCATATTTTATCATTGTAGATTTGTTATGGCAAACTCAAACTCATTATCATTGCGATCCGTCCTTGAGAAGGACAAATTGAATAGCTTGAACTTCCTTGACTGGTTCCGTAACTTGAAGATTGTCCTCAAGCAAGAACAAAAATTACAAATCACCGAATAACCCGTCCCTAAAAAGCCAGCAGATTATGCCTCCAAAGATGAATTGGAAGCCTTTGAAAAATACTCAAGTGACATGGTAGATGTCGGGTGTTTGATGCTTGTGGCCATGACTCATGAGCTTCAAAAGCAACATGAGGACATGGTTCCCTATGAGATGGTTAAAAACCTCAAGGAATTATATGAGGGGCAAGCTCATCAAGAGAGGTATGAGACCTCTAAGGCTTTGATTTTATGCAATATGGTGGAGGGAACTCCAGTAGGAACTCATGTTCTTAAAATGATAGGGTATATTAACATCGTGAGTGACATATTTTGATGCGGTCAAACGTGTGTCGTAACTGACTACACTATAAAGACTAATATTGGATATGTCACAATCTATGTAGTGAAATATGGTTGATCAAGATAGGATTTGTTCCTCCTACATAATAGGAGTAATATCATAGGCCACTTGATTGAGTGAGACTAGAAAATACATGGCCATGCTTGAATAAATTGATATGAGATATCATAGTTACTCGTTTATAATAGTCTACTCAATATATCAAGAAATATTAGATGGACTATACAAGTGTGACTATTCCATGACTTGTTTCTGATCTAGATATGGGGACAAAAGGATGTAATACATGAAAAGAGTTAATCACGAAAAAGGTTATGTCGAACCACGACTTCATATAACTTAGGTAGCATTGATGCATTGCTAGATGCCACTCATTGCTTGTAATATTAGAATTTTTCTAGATATTACTGCTAACGTTACATGAACCTACAAGGGTCACACCCTATTATTGAAACGAACAAATATCGACTAAATAGCATGTGTACAAACTTGTTGTACACATAATAAGTAAAATCTAAAATTATTATAATTATTGTAATTATAGGTAATCTTGTTTATATATATATTTAATACTAGATAATTATTGTAATTATCAAATACTATTAAAATATATATATCTCTAAAAAACCTAATTAAAGTAGAATCAGATTCTACATATTTAATTATTTTCGGTTAAATATATTGTATATTTAATGAATCCGAATTTAATTAGAATTAAGTTTTTGAATGCTATATAAAGGCATAAGGTCTAGAAACTGAATATATGCCCTTTTGCAAAAAAACATCTCTAACAGATAGAGAAGTAAAATATTGTTCGTTTCATTCAGGTGGACTGCGTAGAGGTCGAAACGCTGTTGTGACGACTTGGATTCGATATCGTGCTAGAAGAATTGGATTCTCCTAACTCCTTGCGGTTTTTTAGATTTATTTAAGGTAACGTTTCATCCCTTTTTCACTCTGGATTCGTTCCTCGTACATGGATCACTGGCGGAATACGCGGGATAATATTTTCGCTGCGCCATGGGGTGTACCGGCGTAGCCTAACAATGCTCGCATGGTCTTCATTAAAATGGACATAACTTGAGCTCCTGACGTCGAATTGATGCTTTTCAAGATACGTTGCAAAGCTAAGAGACATACGAATGCGTTTGAAGAAGACTTGGCAACCCAAAAGTGCCTGGATCCCATCCGAAAATTTGATGCAAGCCAACTAAAATTTTAGACTTAAAAACAACTGTAGCTTTTTGGCTAAAATGCATCGTTTTAGCCCTCCCATGCATGTATCATTTGCTAACATGATTTATCATATTCATCCATTGATTCTAGTATATTCACGCCATATTCATCAATCAACTTCCATTAAATACCAATTGATAAAGAAGCCAGGATCCAAGAATCACCTCAAAATCTAGGAACCCTCTATATCTCAATTAATCTAGCATACTCACTAACATGATCCGAGAAATCCTCAAACTCCAAGTTCAGCAGATCGATAATAAAGAATGATCTTGATGTAGAAAATGAGATAGTTGTCCTCGGGCACCCTCTTAATCGTAATTGAATAGACAAACACCCTCAAGTGGCTCTAACCTACCCTCCTAGACCCAATTACCTAGGCAAGCAATTGTGTGAAGATGATCTCCCTCACAAGAACTTAGAGAACTTATATTGAAGAAGACTTCTGATACGAAAAATAATCAAGGTGAATCCATCAACCTTGAAAATAAAATGGCCCATGGCCAAAGATTATTTTGTAACTCAAAAATTCATGATTTTCTTATTAATGAAGCAAATATGCCTTTAAATAGGCTACAAATGAAGAGTTCATCTTAAATTAAGAAGAGTAAAGATAATAATAAAATAAATAAACATATTTTATCTAACCTAAAAACTAATAAATAAATAACAAATCTAATCATAAATCATCTAAATATCTTCATAAAGAATCCTAGATTAAATTTAAGTACAAATAATCAATCAAATTATTGAAAATTCGTAATAAGTAATAATTCTCGTATTAAATTCGTATAGAGAGTTTTGCTTGCACAGTCTTCATTAAAATAGACATAACTTGAGCTCCCGATGTCGGATTGATGCGTTTCAAGATGCATTGGAAAGTTAAGAGAAAGAATAATGTGTTTGAAGAAGACAAGTCGAACCAAAGTGTCCGGATCCCATCCAAAAATTCGATGCAAGCAGGCTGAAATTCCAGACTTAAAAATAGCTTCGGCTTTTTGGCTAAAATGCATCGTTTTATCCCTCCCATGCATGTATCATCCACTATAGGGTACAAACATATACTTTGAAATGGTATGTGTCATGTAAATGGTATGTGTCATGTAAATGGTATATTTACAAATTAGAATCAATATCATGAGCAGAATAAAGTTAAGGGCAAATCTAAAATTTAAGAGTAAAGTGAACATTTTTGCTCACAGTTAGTGGGTAAGAAGGTCAAGGATAGTAGATTACTATTATTTTATAGATATTAAATATGTTTTAAATGTTAGACCTTTAAAGTCTAATTGCTTGGTACAGTTTTATATTAAATAGCTTTTACGGTTAAAAGAAATGTTTTTATGCATAATAGGGTATAGGGTATGAAATGCCCTATTATGACAGATGATGATCATATATGTCAACAATATATATTATGATCTTTCACAGGTATTAAATTGTACGATAAAATTGTCTAAGTATGTTCTTTAAGAAAATAGGTATAAGATAGAATACCATGAGTTTTAGAATCGTTCTGTTCAATACTTCAGGACTAAAGTACTTTGGTATGATGACAACACTTTAGTGTTGTGGGTATTGTATTTATCTGTACTTCGGTACGATGACATCACTTGGTGATGTAGGCATACCTTAATATCTCTAAGTATACTTTGGGTTAAATGAGTAAAGATGACAAAGATGAATCAGGCATTTAATTGTCTACATGCTTATTTTATGGTATTTTATGATATATTTACCGATATGTTTTAATGTTATTTTGTTAAATATTTTAAATGTCTTATTAAGTTATGCTTAGCGTGTGTAAAATTTGTACACACGTAAGTTGAACAGCAATAAAGGGTAGTGGGCAAATTCAGCATCATTACTCGAGGAATATATTACAAGCCATTATAAGTAATTAGTTTGACGTCCTATCGATGTTTTTGTTTTATTAGTGTCATGTAATGTGTTAAACATGTACTATTTTATAAATTTGAATATTATTAGTTTAATATAGTTTGTAATTGTAAATAGTCTAAACAGATTAAAGTATGTATGTTAATGAATGTTTTAAACTATATTAAGGTGTTGTGTTATTAATTGAATATTATGTTCGAAATGGGTAATAGGTGGTTTTAAATTAAAGATTGTTATAAATGAATTGTTTTTATTAGAATAGTAAAAAGAAATAAATTTTATTAAAAATTAAACAGTAAATGTTTTAACAATTTTATAACATTTTCGACTTGTGTTCGTTGTACGAATACGGAAAGAGAGTGTCACATTGATTGGTATTAGAGCTACAGGTTTAACTGGTTCTAGAGTTAAACCAAGCCTAATAATAATTTAATGAGTATACATGCCATTAGGATGTCATAATATTACTTATAATGATACTAGTAGGATGATGTGACTGCTTACTAATGTGAAATGAAATTGAGTACATATGCTCATGTACAATAAAAAATGCAGTACAGCCTCCTGCTCAGCCAACAGTTCATGCTCATGTACAATAAAAAATGCAGTACAGGACCATGGCATATTTCTGTAAGCTTCGGGTGCTATTATTAATAGACCCTCATGACTTTCTGTTGCTAAGGAACTAAAGGATTTAAGAGCTCCTGATTTTCAGAGGTGATACACTCCTGATTTTCAGAGGTGATACGACTGGTTAAATAATCTGAAAATTATGTTTGAACGGATGCACATCGCTGATTAACAAAGGTTGGAAGGAGCTGTGTCTTTGCTTAAGGGACACGCTCGAATTTGGTGGACTACCATTACTACTCATCCTAGAGGGGAGATCACCAAGGAATTTTTCTTGAGGGAGTTTCACAGCAAGCATAATGTGAACTGTTCGTCTGAGAGATGAGATAGGAGTTCTTAAATCTTAGGATCGACCCGTCTATGAATATGAGTGTGAATTCAATAGATTGAGTCAATTTGCTTCAGAACCGCTTTCGACAGAAAGGGTTCGAGTAGACAGTTTTATAGATGGATTGAATGTCAAATATAAAAAAGGTGCTTGCTGCCTTGAAGATATCAGAATTTTAGAAAGTAGTTAATAAAGTTTAAACCATGGAAAAGGCTCGATCAAAGAATGCAGCAGAAGAGAAGCACGTGTAACTTTTACTTCGCCATCTGCAAAGCAAGATAAAGGTTCTTATCAACAGAGCAAGGCTGGTTCTATCACATCACAAAGACATAAATCAGGACGAGGAAGGTCCAGAAATTCTCAGACTTCTTCTGTGGGCACTGGAGGGTCAGGCATAGTACCAAGAACACTGTGTGAGTATTGTGCCATGTGGCACATTGGAGAATGTCGCATGCTTTCTGGTGCATGTTATAGATGTGGTGGTACAGATCATTTTGTGAGAGACTATCCGGGAGGAACTGAGGAGATACGAGTTTAGTTGTTGTTCTATAGAAGGGTAGAGGTAGAGGTCGTGCTAGAGCTTTAAAGGCTGCATCTAGAAGAGAGTTCAGGACCCCTGCTAAAGTCTACAACATTCACACTACAAAGGATAAGGACAAACCAGATATTGTTACAGGTACTTTCATTCTCTTTGGTAGACCTGTATTTGCATTAATTGATTCAGGATCCACGCATTCATACATTAGCTTGAAGTTGGTCCAAAAGTTAGGAATTTCATTAGAACCAATATTGAGTGATGTGATAGCAACCAATCCTACTGGTCTGAGTGCTATAAAAAAATTGATAAACCATTGATGTCATTCGAAAGATTCATTTACCATGGTTCTGAAGTGTATGTTAAAAGGTGCAGCTGACTTTCTTTCCAAGCTTGTTCGTAGGAATGAGTTAAGAAATCTGTGACAGCATGTTTAGAGAAAACATAAGCTAGTTAGTGGATGTGCTCCTAATAATCTACCTGGTACATAAAATAAAGTTGAAGCCACGACTGAGAACAATGTTAAAAGTAACCAATCCAGTGATTATGGATTATCTTCACAGAAAATCAAAGATGAAAGTGATACCTAAGCTATTTTGCAATGGAAGTGTACGATTTCAAATATTAGCTACACAAGCAGAGAGCAACAGGAAAATGTTGTCAAACTGGGTCAAGAGTCACTTAAAAATGAGGTTCAAGCTAAAGGGATATCTGACAAGCTATTAGTCTCTGAAAATTCAAAGATATTTATTAAAGAGGTTGCTCATTGCAATGACACTGGTGAATCCATTGCATCGAAATTGGAAGAAAACTCTATTTTCCTTGAAGAGATGACACATGATATTGTTGAAATGCAAAGTGAAAGAGGAACTGGGTATGCTACCATGGGAGAGGGATGTAACGAAAACATAATGGAATCTTCCCCTAGAGCTATTGATATAATTGCTTCATTTGATAAACACCCTAAGGAACCCTTTGCGATAAGTGATGGTGCAAAAAAGTCTGAATTTTCTCCACAATTGGAGCTTTCTTTGAGAAGATTTGTTTAGTAAGCACAAAGAATCAAGGTAACAGTGAAAAGCATATACTAAACCATTCTGATGCATTAGACTTTTCATGGTATAAGAATAGGAAATCACTATAGCCCATTTTCCCTACAATAAATTGCAACCATGTGTTGCTGAAGGAGAATGATAGTAAACCCATACGAGACCTGGAGAGTAACAAATGTATTTCTCAACCTTAGGTTGTCACACCGAATGATATTTGGGAGATTCTTCCTAGTTCAATGAAGGTGCAATCTGACAAAACATCTTCAAATGCCCCAGTTGGGTTGTTTTCTATTATATGGGTGAGGGTGGAAGATGTGGATGCTGGATGTAATAATGTTTTTCTACACGTTTATCATGCACCATCAGGGTTACCCTCTTCATGTAGTCCTAAACAAGAATTAAAGCAAGAATATTCTCCCTTCCTATGAGCAACTCAGTGCATTCAGATCCTGATGTTCATGACTCATAACAGGGCTGTCACTGGTCTGATAAAGCTACCAATTCTACTATTGCTTAAACTGTTAGAGGGTAGGACAAGCAAGAGCATGTTGTGGAACTTGAAGCTAGCTTATTGTTTGCTGAAAAATAGACGCATGTACTAGATATGCAGAAGAAATATTTAAAAGTAGTGAAGGAAGCAATGCAGACAACTATGGAGGCATGCCATGAGTTTCGCAATATTAAGCTATATAGTGTTGATGTTAAGCTCCCTGTTGAGATTTACACTGTCAGTGATTGGCCCTCTATTGTTGTTGTTTCCTTGAAAAGCTCAGGTGGCAAGGTTATTGTTGAATATGATTTTACAGAGGACACTGGTGATGGTGATATTGATGATCTTCCTGAAACAATGACTGGTGATGATGCATCTACATCTGGAACTACTTTTGCTGCTGAAATTTATGCACTAAAAGTATGAAAGAAAAAAGAGAGGCGATGTCTTGGGGTGAGAATGAAGGATTCCAGTTCCAATTAAAGGATATTGCTGAGGTAGTTCAGATTGCAAGTGAAGCAGAAGACACTCTGGCTACTGCACTAGTTGAGGTAGTTCGGAATAAAAGATTCTAGTTTCAATTAAGAGATTGTATATAGTGTTGACAATTTTATGACCTATGTAATGAAGATTGATGTGAATGCACTTGCTGATCCCCATGGTAATATGGCGATTGAAGGACTAATTGATAAAGTAGTGCAATTGAAAGAAGGTGGATATGCCACATACTTGAAGTTGTCGGGTTTAGAACAATTGATTTTAAATGGTGATGAAGCAGTTAGCAAGAAACCCTCGAATAACTGGGCACAAAGGATGGTTAAGAAAGGCAATTAAGCTGCCACTGAAGAGTTATTAGAATGTCCTAACTCATCTCCTAAAGTGGCTACTTGGGAAGAACATACAGTGCTGAAGTCTCAATTTTCGGAATTCGATCCTTGGGGACAAGAATCAAGTGCAGCAGAGGGAAATTTAAGGACTTTGGATGAAAAGTGGAAGAAATTAAGGACTTGAGATGCATTAGCAGATGAAGGTACGAGAAAAGAGTATTGAGGAAATGAAGATGAGTTAAACGATAACGTTTTTAGAAATGGATTAAATGAAGAGAAATCTCGGACACCAAATTATCGAGGATCGGGCCATATAGATCAAGCAGCTCAAATTAGGAGAAAGAAACGTACTAATTAACTCTATCGGTGTTAGAATCTATTTACAATTATAGTTCAATGTTTATTTGTTAGTACAATAACCATATATGGGGAATGATTGTACATAGAGGATTATCATCATTTTTACGTCAATGAATTCTCTTGATCTTTCTCTCTAATCTTTTGCTTCTCCAATCCTTTCCATTCTATTATTATGCTTCTTCAATCATTTCTAATCTCTCTTTGCTATCTCTTTCAGTTAAGTTCTTGAGACATAACATTTTCATCTCTACTAAGCAATGAATAAAAAGAAAAATATTTTTTTTCATTTTTTTAATCTTTTCTACCAAGCACTCCAATGAAAGAAAAAACAAATTTTTCGTCTTCCACTTTTTAATTTTTCATCATTTCACTTTCCTTATCGTCCTACCAAACAAAGCCTTAAAGAACAATTAAAAAACTTTGTTTTATTTAATTTTTTATTTCATTTTGGTTGGATTTTGATATTGGGTATTAAAAGTTTTTCAGGTTTAGCCCGGTAAGAATTCAATTTCTTGAAAATCGATTAATTGATTTTCAGTTCTTATTCCAAAAGCATTTTTTGCATTAGTTTTATACATTTGCCGGACCGGAAAGCATGACTGGCATATTATTATTATTATTATTATTATTATTATTATTATTATTCAGTTCGTATTCCAAAAGCATTTTTTCTGCATTAGTTTTATACATTTACCTGAAAGGAAAGCATGGCAAGCTAATAATAATAATTGAGCTCCTTATTTGTTCTTTGTTTGGAGAGGTTGGCTCAATCTATTCACCTGGCGATAGATCATGGGCATTGGAAGTCCTTTCACACTTCAGTTCACAGCCCGACCATTTCACATCTTTTTTTTGCAAATTACATGTTATTTGCGGAAGCCTCCATGGAGCAAATGTTCGTTATCCATTCACTTTTGGAATCCTTTTGCCAAGCATCCGCGCATAAAATAAGTAGTGCAAAAACTACAATTTACTTTTCAAAGAATATCCCAGTTAATGTTCCCTTTGAGATTAGTTCGGTCTTTGTTTTCAATGAAGTTTCGGACTTTGGTAAGTATTTAAGGGTTTCTCTTCTTCATCAGCGAGTCATGAAGACTTCGTATAGCTATTTACTTCATATGGTCCAGCAAAAACTAAGTGGGTGAAAAGCTAAAAATCTGTCTTTTGGCAGGTAGAATCACATTGGCAAAATCGGTATTATCTGCTATCCCTACCTATACTATGCAAACTGCGGTTATTCCGAATAAGATTTGCTATGAGTCAGAACAGTTAATTAGGAGGTTTGTTTGGGGCATCACATCTAATTGGGGTGGCGTTCATCTTTTTAGGTGGGATGATGTTTGTCAACCGTTGTTAAATGGTGGCCTTGGTTTCCGTAAGATTGAGCTTTAGAATTAAGCTTTCCTTATGAAATCAGCCTTTCATCTTTTTACTCGAAAGGATGATCTTTGGGTTCTCTTTCTTGGTGCTAAATACAAATGCTTAGAAGGGGTACCGGTAGTGTTCCGTGCTGCTAATTGTTCTCATCTTTGGAAAAGGCTCAGCGTGGTATGGGAGGATGTTCGACAGAGTATTAATTGGAGCATTGGTAATGGATGTAATGTCAATTTTTTGTTTGATCCTTGGATTGGCGAACTTGATCCTCTTATTCATCATGTCTCACCATCTGTGGCCTGTCAAATTCAGCGCATAACGGTTGCGGCAATGATAATGCAAGCCGGATATTGGAATTGGGAGCACTTGCAAGCATTGTTACCGACCGAGGTACTACTACGACTGCGTCTATAAAAGCTCCCTTGTCGCGGCTCGCCAATGACATTATAAATTGGAAAGGTACTGCCTCCTCTGCTTTCACGATCCGATCTGCTTATGATATTTGTCAAGGTAGCTTATCGGATACTACGAAAAAGGTTTAGAAGCTTATTCATTAATATCGGGGTCCTTAAAAGATTTGTATTTTCTTATGCCTAGCCTGTAGTGAGAAACTCATGACTAATTCGGAAAGGGTGCGCCAGCATTTCTCAAAAGATGATCGTTGTCCTTGTTGCCAAGCAATGTCCGAGACTCTCCATGTTGTTCGAATGTGTCCTAATGTTTGTTTCGATTTGGCAATCGTTGGTCAAGCGAGTCGGAGTTTTTCTCCATGGATTTACGTCATTGGATTATTACAAATCTTTCTAATCTGGGTTATTTTGCTAAAGAAGCGTTGAATTGGGATATTTTATTTGGTGCAATAATGTGGAATATTTGGACGTACCGTAATTCAGTTGTGTATCCTTCGCCGTTGGAGGATTGGGTTCAATCTTAGATCGCAGTCGTTGAATCAAATCGCAAGCAGTGAGTGAGTTGGATGTCTGTAAATGGGTTCCTATAGTTCATAATCAGATATAACGTGGCTCCGAATGTTGGCAGCCACCAGTGGAAGGCTTGATTAAGCTCAACACTGATGGTGCGCGCAGCAGTACAAATGGCTTATCATCATGCGGTGGGGTTTTGCGGGACCATGTTGGCACTTGGTTGGGTGGGTTCATTAAATTTATTGGAGGATGCTCGGTGTTGGAATCTGAATTATGGAGTGTGTATGTTGACCTTCTTGGTGCATGGGATGCAGGGTATCGAAATATTGTGTTAGAATTGGATAGTTTAGAGGCTCTTCGTTTACTCAAGTCTTCGTTTGCCTTATTGAAAAATCTTGATGTGTTACGACAATGCAACTGGGTTATTCAAATTCAACATGTGCGTCGCAGTGGTAATAAGGTGGCTGATTTTCTAACCAAGTTAGCCTCGTATGGAATGCTTGAGGTTGTTTGGTTCATTAACCCTCCGAATGGAGTTGATGAGCTTCTTATATGAGGATGCTTTACATAGTCCAGTCTAATGCATGTGAGCTCTACGATGGGTTATCGCATAATTTATTGTATATTTTTAATAAGGCATATGTCTCCCTCTTCATAAAAAAAATAATAATTTTGATTGCTTATCAGGTGAAGTTTCTAATTTTAGTCACAACGTTTTGATATGGATTTATTAGTTTATGATTTTTTTTAAAAAAATAATCCTGTACGATATGTGATTATTTTTAATTAAAATTCATAAAAATAATTTCACTTTAAAAAAACGTGAGAATAAAATTGGTCATTGCCTTGGCTTTCAAGATTGAAACGGTACGCCAAGCTTTCCTTTTTTGCCCATTGGTATCTCATATGGCTGTTGAGTCTATGCCGTAAACAAAATACATGTATTCGTGAGGTATTTTTTTAAAATATTTTGATGAGATTACATTATAATATTTATTTTTTATTTTTAGTCTTTTAAAAATCTATACACCATGTAGGCAAACTGCTCGTACTCGGTCTTTTAGGCTGGGATTATATATAATAGGGACCGATGGAGGCCACCTAGGTGTGGGAATCGGGTTTTTGGGAAATCTCAATTAAATGTTTCGGGGTCTTTTTCATCCTCATACCCTTCCCACGTAGATCCCCGCGGTTTTCGGGAAATCTCTATCCTAAACAATATTACTATTTTACTGACCAAAATAAATGGCGAATTCAGTTCAAAATATAAAGTTTGGATAGTTCGATTGAAAGCAGTTACGAGATGATGAAGATTGAAAGGGTGTTGTGTTGAGGGAAGATTTAGACAAGAGTTTTAGCTTATATCTAAAAACTAAGATAGAAACATGTTGAGAAATTTGACTAGGTTTGAGAGAAAGTTGAAGTGATACTAATATAGTTAGGGTTTTTTTATAAAAATATATATTAAGGGTATATATATAATTAAGTATATATTTTTAAAAATCTAGTAAAATATCAAGATCCTTACGGATATTTTTTGGGATCCCCACGGTTATTTATACGGTTACGGTTCGGATATAGCAATCCCAATCTCCATCGCCATTTGAGCTTCGGTGATAAAATTTCCCCCGTCACCATGGATGAAGATTTCAGTTATTACCCATCCCGTTGGATCGGATCCCACAGTTTTCAAATATTCCCCACCCAATTCCCACCCCCAGCCAACCCCAATCTTTAAAATTGGAAATTTTTAAGTTGGTACAATAGTAAAATTGTATTTTAGTCCTCTAAAAATAATTAATTAATATTATTGACCCTATAAATTTAAACATTTTTAAACGGGCTCCTCAATAAATAACGTTGAATTCCGCCACTGCTCCTAAGAATAACAACACTCTCTTTTCCACTTAGACCACTCAACGGGTTCAGGTACTTCTAATATCCTAGAAGTGTTGATTTATGTATTGAAAATTAAGTTAATAAGGATGTATGTTTTGATTATGTGAATGGGGTACCTTATGTCACACCAGCTTCATGCAATGACCATGTACATGTGCCTTTGGTAATATATGAGATTCATCAACATCATCATTCCATTTTTATGAATTGGAGTAGGTTCAAAACAAATCTTTTCCTTCGCTTTGCCTTCCTTTGGGGTGCTTCATGTTATTGTTTTGAAAAGATCAGAGGATCCTCCGATTTTCTTTGACTTCGTAAAATTTAGGTATAAAGGAATTAGAACCAGGAACATTGTAATTGTATGACATATAGACATTGGGATGATTAAAGAAGCAATAATCAGTGAGGGTTCTGAACATGTGCAAGTGCAGCGACCGCACATGGCCCTCAAAAAAATACTCCCAAAAATAAGGATCAAACATAAATTAAGTACTTATAATTTTTTTATAAATTCTTATTCGATAACTAACAACTTACGAACAAATTACACCGTCCTTTAAATTAATTGCAAAATACGTACAAAATATTAAAAATAAATTTTTAGCACCTTATTATAATTCTGATATATAAAAAATAATAAAAGATAATACTTAAATTTCAAATAACATATACCTAAATAAGTTTTTTTAATCTAAAGTTAACATATTGAAAATCTTAATTACTTGCAACGGGTAGTGATTGGAATTTATTGGAAATCTTTGGAAATTGTTTCAAACGGATGGTAAATGGTAATGGAAAGTTATAGAAAATCTTTGGAAACTAAATTGTAATAATTTTGAAAATTATTTTCGACGGGTAGTGATTCAACGATAATAATTTAAAAACTCATTGTAATAATTTTGAAAATACTCTTAGAAAGGTGAGTTGTCTGATGTTGGTGGAAATAAATTATTTATTGAACTGAAATTACTTAGAGAATTTTTACCTAAGAAAAAAATATGAGCAATGGATTTATTAAAATTTTTAAAACGTTTTAATTGCTTCCCAAATGAGAATTGTTTATAGCATCTTATTGACTATTCCTACTGCCGTGTAATACCCCTTTCTCGTATTCATAGCTGAATACGAGTCAGAGATATCACAAAACATTTGTAAAACCCTCTACATTTGTAACTCGGTAAAATTTTGGTTCTTTAAAAATGTTACAATGTATTTAGTTTTTATTTACAAATCTAGTTATTCGCGTAAAGTTTAAAAATAATATTTTCATCTTCAAATCGAATTTATTTTCAGGCAGCAACTTATCAATTTAATTTGTCTTGATATAATTAATAAAACTGCCTGATTTAAAATTCATCCAGATACCGAATAAAATGCAAATTCTATCAGAGCAGGCATACCCTTTTAATATACATGCCAACTAGTAAATATCAAACAGTATCAAAAGATATCTTACTGATGTTGATGTACCTGTTATTGATTGATGATGTCCGTATATGCTCCTTACTCCAACCATTTCTTCTTTCCTACGTGTAAAACAGTTACACGCTAAGTATTTACTTAGTGAGGCAATAATTCAAATTTAAGTGCAATTGTCATAATATCAATCTCAATATTAATTATTAATTATTAATAATACATATGATCATCTTACCATTACATGCTCATTAACATAATTAAATATGTGATAGCATATATGTATATCAAAGTGATAAGATTAGATCTTACCAATATTGGTGCCATTTCCATCCGTAAGCTTTCAATGCTTACCAATACCTTTTTCCAACTCTGTGTGCAAGCTTTCAAGCTTATCATTCTATTTTTTTTTATTTCAATTCAGTTTACTTAGCCCAAGGTATCGAATTAAGAGATTCTATGTACATGAGTAATCCCCTCATACCCAACCTTTCTTGAGTATGTATATTATTTGCACTCTACCGGGAGTGCTTAGCACCGAAGTGCTTCTGTATACTTACCAGAGTATACAATATATCCCTCATTGAATTTTTATGAAATTACTCCGAAGTGCTTAGTAGCCGTAATAAGTCCGTATACTCAAACCATGCATGAGTATACTCCTCAATGAGTATTTATAAAATTTGCACTTTACCTGAAGTGCTTAGAATCTTTATACAGTTGTTTATGACTCTATGGCTAGCCAACTATACCTTTGAACCTCTATATCATACTTGGGCTTTATATCATCAAATATTTCATCCATGGCAATGTATATCAATTTATATTAGCATGAAGCAGTTCATAACCGAATAACATTAATAGTAAATCATCATCAATAACTAGTGATCAATGCATTTATTTTCAACCTTTGACATATTTAAAGTATGTCAAATGTATGATCAATGACATAATTATCATGACAATATATAAACCAGATTGACTCATCGCAAGTCTTACCGGTGATGTATAAAACATCTATGTATAATGTTATGTATGCATTGCACTCACCTGGGCCATGTATTAGTATGCCCCACTAAGTCCTCTTCGATCTTGTCCTTCATTGTACCTTGAACCTCCCTTGATTCGAACTTAACTTCATAATTCAAATAAGTAAAATATTTGTTAGATCCCAATCTAATAATATGTTACATATTGTCCAATATAATCATTCGAATAGAAAATCTCCAAACATTTTCTTTTCTTCCTTGTATTGTTCAATAACTCATTATGGTCCTTAGTGACCAATTTGAACTTCCATTAACCCTTTTCAAGCTTACTAATCAACCTTAGATACAAAGTGTATCAATTCTCATTTTCTGGCTGTTTGCAGTACCTCCCAAGAAATATTTCTATAAAATAATCTACAACTAGGAATTCGATTCCGTTTGTTCTGAAAGAAAATAGATTCAATAATCTTTTCAACAATATAGATTAATAGCCCAAATTCAACTTGTACGATTTATGGCGAATTTTCAAAGTCAATTTCCAGTATTGAATTTCGGAACAGCCTGCTATACTGTTTTCTGACCTTTCACCACTTAAAAATTCATATCCTTTTACTCGAAACTCGAAATCAGTTTCCGTTTATTGGACACGAAACTAGACGAACAAATCTTTACATCGATATAAAATTCACCTTCTAACCATTTTTGTAGAATTTATGGTGAATTTTCAAAGTTACTGCCATAAACTAGTTTTTCTACACAACTTCCATAAACAACTTCAACTTTTATACTAACTTCTCCTTACTTCTCTACTTTTCAATTTAGTCCAATCACTAGCTTTAAACCACCAACTCATCACATTCTTCACAAAATAATTATTCACAATAATTCTCCCTAATTTTCCTTATTTATCGAAATAGTTACTAAAATGCAAAGATAAGGATCCATGCTTCTTAACTTTGCAATTTAGTCCCCAATTCAACATTAATACCTTAATTCCATCATTAAAACTAAAAAATCAGATTTAGCCCCCATACAAAACTTCCATTTCCATTTGGTCACTTAACTTTGACAAATTGTCAAAATGGTCACTAATTCAATTCAACATCAATTTGGCATTCTAACTTCATTTTCTTATCTCTAGCATCATTAATGACATAAATACACTCCAAATTCTAAAAAATCAGATTTGGTCCTTCAACTTTTCAATTTGCCGAAATGGTCCCTACACAATTTAACTTAGGATTTTGCTTCCAAACAACAATTCAAGCTTATTAGATCATTATTTCAGCATCACAAACCCTAAATTAAACTTGAATCCATAAACCCTAATCATCTTCATAATAATCAAAACATGTAAAACTTAAATCCCAACTCAATATCATGATTTTTAACATCATACTAGCTTGATTTCAACTTGAATTCAATCATGGAATCATAAAATCTCAAAAGCCCTAATTTGATCCATAAACCCTAATTTCTTTCTCATGTAAATTCTCATCAATCAAGCATGGATTCCATGAATTATTGATATCAAAAGGTAGAGCTTGAAGAGTAGAACAACTTTGTAGTTGAAGAGATTACCTGAAAACCGAGTTTCGGGGCTTGAATCGAGCTTGGAAAAAACTTTCTCATTCTTTCCCTAGCCCTCACGTTTTTGGCTGGAAAAATTGAACATTTGGTTAATCTTTTTACCATTATTTTACACATATATCTATTAAATTAATATTAAATTCATTTAATAGTGAAATTACAATTTTGCCCTTTTTATCCAATGGTTGAGATTGATTTTATCATCAATCAAGGGCCAAGATTTAATATTCCATTTTCTCTTTCCAAAATTGCCCTTATAACTTTTTAAATATTTCAAAATTGCCATTGGGGCCAAATGACCAATTTACCCTCCAACTAGTTTTTATTTACTAGTTTGCCATTCTTGTAAAAATTCAACTAAATCTAGTTGGAATCCAACCAACTATAATAAAATATTCATAAAGTAATATTTTATGAATTTTTTCCATATCTTTTGGATCAGACTCCAAAATTTCCATTCGATCCAATATACTGATAAATAATTTTTTACTCAGAAATAAACTGTAGGATTCATCTTGAATCGAACTAAAAATATTTCCAACACTTGGAAATGGCTTTTATAACCTTTCTCTATCATATGGTAAAACTTCAAAAAATTTCAGTTCGATTCGGGTATCCGAATTCCACTTAAACTTTAACTGCGATTTTTCCAATAATTGAAGTATCAAATTGAACCAAAAATTTTGCATTCGATTCACACCCTTAGGTGATCTATTTATTTATGAAATAAAAACCCTTAACTTTTTGGAAATTACAACTTTAGTCCCCAAACTTTTCCAAAGTTTATACTTTAGCCATAAAATTTTCAAAATTTACATTTTGGTCACTAAACTTTTAAACTTCAATTTCCATTCCAATTTTCCTTGGTATTCAACCAAACTTTAAGAATACCTTATTCAATTCACTATCTATCACATGATACCTTTAAACCTTAGAAATTTCCTTTCCAAAACCCATAATTAAAGAAATCTTAACTTTCGCATTTTTGTCATTTTAGTCACTAAGTTATCTTTTAAGCTATTATCTTAGTACTAAATGACCCTTAATCAACTTAGTAAATTTTGGGGTATTACATGCCATTACTTCTGCAGAGCGAAGTTTTTCAAAATTGAAGTTGTTGAAGTTATACTTACAGACAACAATGTCGCAAGAAAGGTTAAATGGACTTGCTTTGATGGCAATCGAGAATGATCTTTTGGAATAAGTAGATATTGAAAATGTTGTAGATGATTTTGCTTCAAAACATGCAAAAAGAGCAACACTTTTTAAGTGAAAATGTTATATTTTTAAATGTTTATAAGTAAACTTTTATTTTTCAAGAGAGTAATTAAGCAATTTTTTGTATTAAGGTTTTTTTTTCAAAAAAAAAAGTATTTCTTATGGACTATAAATTAACGCCTCATTTAATAAATTGCACATGGCCTTCTAAATTTTTGAACCGCGTCTAACTATAATAATGTGTCATTCTTCAAGAAAATGAGCTTTCTCAATCACTTTCACTTTATGATCATCTTTAAAATACAATGTTTCCTGAATCCGAGACGGTGATGCTTTGTAAGTCAATAAAGTGATATATATCGGTATCATTAGTGACAAAGTTTGAGGGGACTAACTTAATTTTTTTAAAAAGTTTAGATACTTAAACTAAAATATTCATGAGATATTAGTTGGATCAAACCTAGTTTTGATGAGCATGAAATCTTGAATCTAGTACACTTCCCATGAGAAAATCATGAACTAATAATTGAAGGACTGAAATGACCTGATTGGGATCTGGTTAAATCATTGATTTCAGATGTTCACAGCTCTTACACAAGTTGGCCAATCTAAATATATTTATATATGTTGGGTTGAAAAAGTTGTCTTAATTACATTGGTTCGAGTGTAACAACTACTGATCCCAAATTAACCTAATATATTAGAGAAATTGGATAAGCATCTACACTGAACTTTCCAGCATATATTATATTTCTTTTGGCTCAGAAACTTAGCCATAGCTACAGAATAGAACATTCATCTTCCATCTGATCTCTCAAAGAAAGATATCATTAAAATCTGGATACTTGCACTGAATTTACGTAACAAAAGAAAATTGAAAGATGTTAAGATTATTCCCATTAATTGTACATAACCTTGGAAGTGGAAAGTGGAAAGAAAATCACCACAATATAAGGGAGGAATTGCACAACCATGTACAATTCTCCAAACACAAGTCTGTCAATGACACTTTCTCTACCCCCATCAATGTATGTCACATACAGAAAAAGCTTAGGCTAGAAAAACAAAGAAGATTATTAACTAATAATTAAGAAGAAAAAAACTTCATATGCTTCTAGCCATCATTTCCTGGAATCTCCTGTAAGACTCTTCCTTCTCCAACCTAAACTTTTCATGGCAATTGGCTATAAACATTTCTGCTAGCTTATCAATCTCGTTGAGATCTGACTCAGCCGTGGAATTCCCAATATCCTTCTTTTCTTCTAGCCATTCAAGGTAACCTGAAAGCTCAGACTCCACAGTTTCCTCCTCACATTTCTCACCTGAAATCACTGAGTCCCAGGTTGAGTCATAGTAGGAATGAGTTGTGGTGCACGCTTCTAGTACTGGAGCTGGAACCGGTGTAACATGGGAAGAGCACCAGTTATAGTGTAGCCTAAATGAACCAAAGAAGAGCTTGTTGTGCTTGTACTTGTTTTTTGTGGTCCTTGAGTTGGAAATCAAATATCGTATGGGCTTGTTTTCTTTACAAATTTGAATGAAAGTAGACTTTGCTTTTGAAAATGCTCGGATTAGACGACAAACCTGAGCATAGACAAGGGTGCGAATTACACTTTTGATTTCCATTGAGCTTAAGGAAGAAGATGAAAAGGGTGGAAGGGGGAGCAAGGTTTTTAGGTAAGAAGGAGCAATCACCATTTTTAATTTGTATTTCTTGGTGTATGGGAATCCTGAACATGTTCTCAAATGGGGTTATAAAGGGTCTTGATTACCAATTGGCCACTTGACTTTTAAGTTATTTAAACCATTGCCATCCACTTTGCAGATTTAGGAAGACTCTTGCCTTGTCTTTTTCCATGTATTATTTTAAAATTCGATAACACCTTGTTTGGTTGCACTTGCACCAACCGATGAGACTGATAAAGTGATAATAAATCACTCTTTCTTCAATGTACCCTTATATTATCTTAGTAATTAAGATCATAAATTTATACTGTCAGTAACTTCTTTGAGTTTGCTTCAGATCTAAATAAGGGTTGGAATCTTAGGGCATGACAGGGAATCTTTTTAGCAAGCAAATCTCAAGGCTTTTCTCCCCCACAAGACCCGCTTACATAGTTTGAAAACTTGCAACTTTTTTTCACTATTTAAAAAGTGGGACTGGGGCCATTTCGGCAAAGCAACTTGGAGATGAGGTCTATTTATCAGCTATGGTAGGTTTCAACATCTAAAAACAGTAAAAAAAACCAGTTGAGATCGGGTATTCAGGCTTAATATCCGCCAAAATTACCACTCCAATGAATAATATAATTTTCCTGCTGAGTTATCAGTGTATTATTTTGTAGTCCCATCTTCAAGGATCAAACAAGTAGTTTTATGGTGCTTGTGATGCAAATGTCATTTCTTTAAAAATATCTTCCCATGTTCCTTGCAAGTACTTATTTGGCTACATTGCCGAAAAAGAGAAAAAGGGCAATGAAATTCCTCATTTTAAAGTTAAACTAAGTATTGAAAGTGGTATTAAGAATAAATAATTAGTCTTTTTTTCTAATGAGGTAGCCATGAATAATTTCCTCGCAACTTTGGTTTAGACTTTAGACTTAAAAAATAAATAAATATCAGTTTAGGATGGAAAGTCTGATCTTATTCTTGTAAGTATGGGGAAACAATATTGTATAATATGGGGAGTTGTTGTAGACTTTGGTTGAAGATGACTTTTAGTGATTGACTAACAACACAAGATCCGAACTAATCACTTTCCATTAAAATTTTGAAAAGGAAAACAAAACCAATACTGACAAATGGAGGTTCAGTGTTTATGCTTGTCAAGGCAGATGAGGGTTTGGGACTTCAATTCTATCTTTAAAAGGTTAAGTTTTGGGGTAAATTATAGATTTCATCACTCAACTTTCTTTCACTCCTATTTTGGTCACTCAAGTTTAAAATTTTTCAATTTAATCACTAAACTTTCAATTGGCTCCTATTTTTGTCATTCCATCGTTAAATACTTAATGGTGTTATAACTGAACATATATCCTTCAAAAACTATGCAATGTCCCCAAAACGTTTTTTTTTTATTTTTTGTGAAAACACTCTAGTTTTGGATTTCCTTTGATTTCTAAACGATGGAGCATCTTCTTCCAAATCTCAATGGTGGAGAGATGCAGAAGGAGAAAGAGAGAAGTATATCATGATTCTACGTTGATCGAACGATGGATATTGTAGATCGGAGTTGTTTGAGATTTGGCGCATTTTAGATTTTGGATTGGGTTTTGCGAGTTTTGAATTGATTTTTCATAAAATCTAAACTGATAGAGTGGTAGAAGATGATCAAACGAGTTTGTTGATGTCTTAAGTGATAGGAGAAGACGTTGAAGAATGGTTATTTCAGTACCGACGTGACAGAGAGGTGAAACTGTAAAATTTTCATGTTCAGGGGAAAAAGATAAAATAAAAAACGAAAGAAAAAAAGGAAAATGATGTGGATGATATGTGGATATCATGTCATCAAAAATCAATCCAAGTCATCACACGTGGCTGCCATGTCACTCTTCCATTTCTGATTTAACATTTGACTAACCAAAATCGGAACAAATCGAAAGTTTGGTGATCGAATTAAAACATTTAAACTTAAGTGAGAAAAATAGGAGTGAGACGTAAAATGAGTGATGAAATTTATAATTTACCCTTTTTTCTTCTTCAGCTCCCCCATAATATTTACATCTACATCTTAGGGTTATGCTTTGCCTTTTATAATTTCTTTTCTTTTTTTAAATATATTGTTATAATATCGATTGTAAGCGATATGTGAGCACCAAATTGATTTTATTTATTTTAAGGGAAGATAGTTATTAAGATTTTAATTTTTGTTATGAAAGAAAGAAAGGTCAACAGGTGCCTCGTTAAAAAACTTTCTTAAATCTAGATGAAGGAAAAAGAGTACACTTGAAAATCTACATCAACAGTCAAGTTACAGAACCACTAATATCCGCATGAACAACGTTAACAACTATATCCGGAGGCTGGACAAAGACCATCTCCCCCCTGCCCCATTTGAAACCCATATTTCGCCAACGAATCGGCCACCATATTTGCTTCCCTATAGACCTAAGCGAATCGGACCTCCCAATCCCGAGCCACCAACAACCGAACTTGATGAATAAGAGAGCTATATCTTCCACTCTCTGGCTTCATGCGTAAAAGCTTAAATGCATCACCACTGTCAATCTCAACATTAATACGGCGAATACCTCTATCCCAGGCATGACGTAATCCAACTAGGATCCCCAAAAGCTCCGCATCAAGCACCGAACATATACCAATAAATTTTGCAAAACCCATCCGCCTAGCTCATCACAGATCACACCTCCACAGGTTGTACGACCATCCACAATGCAACGAGCCCTATTAATAAAATGAAAATTTTATATAAATTTGATTAATAATTAATAAAATTTTCAATTTCAAGAAAAATATGTTCAAATTAAAATCAATAATAATAACCATTGCATCGGATTTGAAAAAAAAAATATTTAATTATCTCAAGTGATGTTATAATATCTTTATAATATTTTATAATTTATATTATAATTAATATATATGTAATTAATGGGTTTTTTTATAAAATTAATATGTATAGATAAAAACAAAAACACAGTATAAGTTAAATACTATTTTTTGTCATTAAATTTGTAAGATCTTACCTTGGTTTAGTGCTTAAACCTTAGCTTAAATCACAAAGGCCGTCCGTTTAAGCTAATATTGTGTCGTTATTTTATTGGGTGATAATAATATATAAAATAAAATAAATAAAATACTATAAAATAATATTAAACTAAATATAAATTTTAAAAACAATATAAGTCAATTTTGAATTAAATAATTTTAGAGACTAAACTGCATTAAAATAAAAACTAAGAGGCTAACATGTCATTTCCATTTTTTTATTAAAGTTTGCCTGAAAACTTTAACAGAATTGACAGTTTTGGGATAAAATGTGTAACGTTTATTTAGGGTGCTAATGACAAAAAAAAAATTAAATATCAATATGAGAAACATGTAAACTTTGAGAGGTAATTTGTGCAATAAAGCAATATAATTAGAAAGAGCTTAAATGAGAAAATATAAGTTATTAAGGGAAAATTTTATTACAATATTCGATGAATCACTATGGTCATGTTTCGCAACTAGTAGACATTTGATAATAGATTGTATTAATTGATAGATGATAGTGGATTGCATTGACTAATTTGATTAACGGGTTATATTAACTGATAGTATAGAAGTGTTTTATAAAATTAACTGATAGCTGATAGTTGCTTGCTTATTTGAGTAAGCAAAATGACATATAAGAGCATACTTGAAATGTATATTAATTTTTATTTATGGAGTTATATTTTTAATAAAATATAATTAACTGCTAAATTTAAATAATATTTGAAGCATACGTATTAGACTTGTCTATTTGAAAAAAAATAATTATTTAAATTATATACGAGAATATGTTCTACTTCAAAAGAATATGTGAACTATTTAAGCACAATATAAATTTGTAAGAATAAAAAAATATTAGCTTACAAATGTTAAAGACAAAAGTGTATTTACAACTCTTATATCAAATACTCTAAACTGAAAACGATGCTTCTAGTTACTTGTTTAGTTTTAGAGGTTTCACCTCAATCTGCCATTACCATCCTTTGTTTTAAAGGTTTTACCTTAATTCGTTATTGCAATCCTCTATTTACCAAACAAATAAATTTGTAAATTTGACGAGTCAAAACTCTAAAAGTATTTTGATTCTTTAATTTTAACTCAAAACTCTATTTACTAAACATAGCCTGTATATTCCACACATTTTAGGAATTCCTAAGTTATATTGTTTTAGTATACCTTCAAGAATAATAAAAAAATCAACAATTAATGAGATTATTAATTTATTAGAGAAAATTTAGGCAGGAGAGTGAAATTTTGTTAAAATGGAGGGGTTTGAATAATTTAAACATTGAATAAAAAGAAATTATGATTCCGTGAGGTCTCAGTTTAATTGTAATAAAGAGAATTCGAGAAATTTTGAATCCATTAGGTTTTAGAGAATAGATGCCATTTTTTTTCTTTTTCATTTTTGTAGAAAATAAAAAACAATAAAGAGAATGCATTTGGTTGTAAAACCAGCAAATGAAAATAAAAACGAGTGAAAATATGAAAACATAAAAATAATATTTTCAATATTTTCATTAGAGTTGTTTTGGAAATTTGGAAACAAGACTTAAGTGATAAAATACAAAAATTGTCCTCCAACTATAAGATTTTTTGTCAAGTCCTCAACTATGAAAAAATTATAAAAGGGTCGCATGACTTAAAGCAACTAAGAAATTGGTCTTTTGCTATTAAAATGTTAACAGCAAATGACATGAAAGTTAATAAAATTAACATAATAACAAATTTAGTTCTCTATTTTTATACTTTATTTTAATTTGGTCCCAACTCTAGAAAATTAACCACCCACATTTCAATATTCTATTAATCTAATTCTTAATTCTCTATTTTCTTCAATTTGTCTTCTCATCATCTTTTTCTTCATCAATCCAAGCGTCATTGAACTTACCTTATGAACACAACTATAAAAAATTACTCGCCGTTTCGAAACACAAAAAAAGATTATAAAACTCTAAAAATGTCCTAACAAAACAACTAAACCCAAAAAAATATTGTTTCACACGATTAATTGTTCACATTTCATGATAGAAACACAAAAACAAAGGATGCATGAATTTAATTG
Organism: Hibiscus mutabilis; assembly: GCA_019671005.1. Taxonomy (NCBI): domain Eukaryota; kingdom Viridiplantae; phylum Streptophyta; class Magnoliopsida; order Malvales; family Malvaceae; genus Hibiscus; species Hibiscus mutabilis. Next base: position 30,639,488 of record CM033739.1, on the reverse strand, counting down.
TTTTCGGGTTACTATAAACTCAAATAACACTTCCAAATGGATGGTCTAAATATGTCATATTTTTATTAAGAATACAAAAATATTTTTTTTTCTTTTTTTGATTTTAAAACTTTGCTTTGTTTAATCATATTTTCTTTTTATAGTTATAATAATATTTTTTAATTGTATTTTAATTTAATTATTGAGTAATTATTTGTTCGTTTATATTTTGAAAAAAATTAAATATAAAACACATTTTTATTTCTAAAAATAAGTTTTCATTTCAATTAATCAAATGTGATTTCTGATTTTGAAATATATAGGGTAATACGATTGAAAAAAATATTTAGGGATCTATTGTTAAATCTACAATAGCAAACGAGATTGAGGAAGTTGTCATACCTTCCTGATGACTTTCATGGCTTTTATTTTCTTTCCCTTAAAATCACACTAAAGTTGTCAAGAAAGCATGATGGCTGTGCTTGATTTTGGGACTGAAATGAAATGAAGGCAAACACAGGAGGCTTGAGTGAGAAAGTGGAGAAGTTTGAGAACTAAAGTTAAATAAAAAGAAATTTTTCTTTTAGTAAATGCTCGTATGATTTTTTACTTAAATCCAGACCCCAACTTCTCCAGTTTCTCACTCCAGCCTCCCAAGTTTGTCTTCTTTTCATTTTCGTCCCAAAATTAAATATTCAGTCTCCCAAGTTCCCTTGTTTCTCACTACAGCCTCCCAAGCTCGCTTTCCTTTCATTTTCGTCCTGAAAGTCGTCAAAAAAATATGACGATTACTTCAATCTCGTTGAAAATACATGGCCACTATTTCTGATATTATAGAAAAAACCATAGATCCCTAAATAAAATTCAAATTGCCCCATTAATTCAACTATATTATTTCACTAATTTTACCAAGTTTGATGGAAAAAAGAAACCAATATTGTGTGGCACTGTATTGAAATCCGTACATAGAAACAAATAAAGAAATCCTTTCTTTTTTGTTTTTCCTTCTGACAAACACAGATCATGTCTACCCTAATTTCTTTGGAAGGTGTTGGGATTAAAATAAGACTCCATTTAACAACACATTTGGGGTAGTGTTCGGAGGAAAATTGGCTGCCAAATGAAAAAGCGTCGCTGAACACCTTGCATTTGCTTCTCTCCACCGTGTTTTGTGGCTGATTTTGGTCCCAAAGTCCGTTTTGAAAAAGCTAAAATTTTCAGCTTCTCCAACGTCTGCTTCTTCCGGAAATGTAGTTGGAGCAGGGATTTAAATAGCGTTTGCGGTCGCGTTTTCGGTCGCGTCGCGTTTATCGCGGTTGCGGACATAACGGATGCCATTGCGGTTATTGCGGATGTCGCGGTCGTGATTTTTTTTAAATTCACACAATTTATTGTAAAATATAATAAATGTAAGTGTAAATATAAAAAAGTCACTTTTGATGATTTTTAGAATGTTTTGTAATGTTTATAAACTTTTATTAGTATGAGAACACAATTTTTACAATCTTTAATTATTATTATATTTATTTACAAATTTCCCAAAAAAATTGTATTAACTATAACAAAAATAAAATAAGAAATATTAAATATTCAACTTATTTAATAACTTTGAATCTTTTATAAATAAAATAATTAAAAATCCATATATGAGACTTGAGATAGGTTTTCAATGTTTCCTGAAAAATATCTGGTCAAATTATTCGTTTTCATTGTTATTATTTGTAAAATTCACACAAATTATTATAAAACATAATAATAACAATTATAATTATAAAAAGTTACTTTTTATGATTTTTAGAGGGTTTTCCAACACTTATGAAAGGATTTAATTGAAAGAGAACAAGACTTAGTGGCTCAATTGGAAGTTTCATTATGGATTTAAGGACTTAATTGGAATAAAATAAAACATCCTAATTAAACTAAAAATCTAAAAGGACTAAACTGTAAGCGGAGTAAAACTTTTAAGTCTCTTCAAAAATCACTAAAACTTGAACCCTCCATCCGCAATTTTCCCTTTTTTATTTTTCATCTTCTCCTCCCGCGTGAGCTCTGTAACTTTTTTCTTTTTCATTTTTATCTCCAGCCACCAGGCGGTGCCGCGATTGTTCTGATAACGAGGATAGCGTCCCGTTTGCCGTGACAACCGCAATCGCGTCATTTTGCGACCGCGATAGGCCGCAACAGTCGTGATTCTGTTGCCCACCACGAATTCCACCAAATACGGTTTCGAAAGGCGGCCGACCGCAATTTCGCGGCCGCAATCGCGTTAGCGGTCCGCGATTTAGAACCCTGGTTTGGAGCAGTGAAGGTGAACTGGTCCTAAGTCTCAGCAGTCATCAGTTTGGAATCCCTGTAATGTCAGGATCCAATGTTCCATGTGTTCTATTATTGTTATGTCTGTTTGTTATAGGAACTACTTAAAAAAAAAAACAAGGGGCAGACATTAATCTGGGGGGACATCAGTAATTTGTTTCGGGGAATCTAATCCATAAATAACAAACTAACTGAGATGCCATTGTCATCCTTTGGAACCTTCCAACTAAGCTGTCACATGAAACATAATCTTAGGCAATAATCATGATTTGCATCTCAAAAACAACTAAGATTTTCCAGACAAATAACCCAAAAACATGCTTCTGAACAAAACAAAAAGACAGCTAAACCCACATGAAAATGGTCACATTCTTGTTAAACCAAGATCTGTCCAAATGGTTTTTAAAGTTTGTAGACGATAAGATTTATATTTGCTTCTTCATTTTTCCAAGAGAATCTATGGAACACAGTGAAATAAAGCTGAGGGCTTGCTTGGCGACAGAGGAGGGACACAGTGAAACAGCCAACTTTAATCTGTTGGTTGGATAAAGATATTTTCAGTGACATTGGAAGATTGGATTACATCATCTTTTCTTTTATTATATATATTCCCTTGGAGTAACTTGTCACAATCATAGAAAGCCCCTAGTAATTCAACAGTTCAAGTTTCAACTTTTCAAACTCATCTAGTAGTCCTAATAGAAATACAAATGAGGTTTATTTTAAAAAGACTCAAATTCAATTGTTTTATCAGTAAAATATATGTGTATTGTTTGAAGATTAAAAATATGTACGAAAAAATATTACTTTATAATTAACTTTAAACTATTCAATAAAAAGTTTGGTCATGCTCTTTTTTTTGGGTTTTCCATAACTAATGATTTTATTCATAAAAGGAAGCAGAAGCAAAATATGGGTATATGTACTATAGCACGCACTTTTAAAATGAACAGAAATGATTGGCCGGAAGTAAAATCATTTTTGTAACATATAATAAAATTAAAATTGTCAATTGATATGATTGGTAACTTGGTAGGTATGGTATTTGTCGCAAAATTTAGGTAGATATAGGTCAGGGTGTATCTAAGTGTATATTATTTTTTATTTTAAAAGTTCGAAGGATTTGAATAATTTAAGTATTATATAAAAAATTGTCAACAATTCTTAGAGTATGTAGTGAAAAGTTTTCAGTTGACATCTTTTCCTCTTTTAGGTTTTGAGTTCTAGATTCAGTAGAAGCAAATTTTCCCTTCCCCTCTCCTAGTTAGAAATTATTAAAAAAAATATTATATAAAAAATTAAAATTTTATGAGATTAATTTAATTAAATGATGTGTCATTAGTTTAGAATATGACATGATATTTATCCCTACGCCGCTTTCATCCTCTTCTCATTTTTATTTGGCCGGCGGTGGCGGCACAACTTTAGTGCTAGTCGTCGCCGCCTGTATTCTTTTCCTTGTGTTCTTATATTCATGTAATCACCCATTTTTGTCCGAGTGTATAATAAATATTAGTATAATATCAATGTTGTTTATTAAGTAATGTGTGCTTATATGCGCATTAATATGTATGCTTATATGGATATTAATATATGTCTATGTGCATGTGTGATAATATATGTGTACGTATTATGGTAATTATATTATTGTATGTATATATATTGTATTTGTGAATTAACATTGTATTGGTATACGAATATTTATGTGTGTTTATTATTATGAATTACGTGTTAGGTATTGCATGTATGTATTAGTATATGTATATATGATCGTATGTGTGTATGTATTGTATATGTTATTATTATTATTATTATTATTATTATTATTTTAATGGGTTAATGTGATAATAATAAAATAGATCCAATATAAATTAAAACCCAAAACCTGTATATTAAGTCCAATTTACAACCAAAGTACTAAATATTACATCAGGCCGGTTTGGCCCAAACCCTAACAAAACCCATTTGATAAACTAAACCCTAACATGCTATCTGTTTTCCTACGCAGCCAAAAGGTAACCGTTAGATCAAGCCAGATCCAACGGCCATGATTGAAGATCAGCGTCCCTCCAGATCTCGTGTGAGATGCATGTGCTAGCCAGCTGTCTCCCATGCGCACATGTAGTCCACGCGTATGACCATCTGCCTTCTTTACGCCACGCGTCTCCATCCGGTGTTGCCACATCATCGCCCAGATCTCATCTCGGCCATCCATCTTCACATGATATCAGTCGTTGGATCGAGTTTAATCGAGTGGCCCAAAACAGATCTGGCCGAAGAAGATCATCTTCCTCGTCTACGTGGCGCCACCACCGTAATTCTCGCGCTACCGTATGGCTGCCCATCACTGACTCACCCACCAAGCATGGCCGAAACATTAAAAAAATAGAAAAAAAAATCAGAATCATTGTCAACTACAGTGATTCCATCATTATAGCTTATGCTTGTAAACAAAGAAATCAAAGACAAATTGCATATATATGCAACCAACCCATTGTAACACAGAGATTTCATGGTCAATAAAAAAGAAAAAACACAGCCTTCTAAGGTAAAAAAAGAGTCCTTATCCTCATTTTTTCAATTCGACATAATAAACAAAACAAAAAAAGAAATAAAAAGGGAAAATTTCTACCCTTTCGGCTTCGGCCAGCCACCTTGCATGGTGGCCGAGGTTGGGGACGCCGATGATTGGTCCCCATATATCTGTCTCTTTGTTTTCTCTTTTCTTCCACTGACGTTCAAGCGTCTTAAAAGGTTTCCAAAACTTTTTTTGGCTTCGAGTTTTCCTAGATCTAGGTAAATAAGGGGTTGATTCCTAAAATCTAAGGCTTGATTCAAATTTTAAATGGAAAATGGGTTGTTTGGGGGGTGGTTTTAGACTTCGCCGGCCGTGACGTTATGCCGGTTTATGGCTTCATCAAAGAAGTTTGGCTCGGTTTTTTTGGAGAAAATAAAGAAGAGAAAGTTTTATTCTTAAGGTTTGAAATAAAATGGCCAAAATTCTAAATCCTGAGTCGGTGAGGGTATTTTATAGTTTTTTTTATTTTAAAAATGGTTTAATGACTTAATAAGGACCTCCGCCCTTTTCAGTTTTTTATTTTTGGCTCGCCGCATGGTTTATTTTCACTATCAATCCCTCCATGTTTTCTATAATTTTCAATTTCATCCCCGAATTAAAACTATTCAATTTTCAAATGTGGAAATCACCCTGCTAGTCCATCTGCCCTTTTATTATTTTCAAATCTTCTCTGTCGGGTGGGTTATTTGCATTACTAGTCCCCTGAAGTTCTAAACCGTTTTTAATTTCCTCCCCGAATTTGTTTTAATTATTTTAAAAATAAATATCAGCTTCAGTCCCTATCCTTTTTACAGCTTTTAAATTAGGTCATTTTCCTCCATTTTTAAAAATGTTTTTATATGGGGTAGTTACCTTTTGGTCCTCGTTCTTTCAACTTTATTTATTTTCAGCCTTTAATTTATGTTCTTGTTTAATTATCTACATTTAGTTCGCATTATGTTTTTGTTATCTTTTATTTGTGTTTTTTATTTGTTCGGTTCATGTTGCCGGTGTTTTTTTTATGATTTGTGTTTATTTGCAAATATCCATGTTAATATTGCTTTATATTCGGATTACGTTGTTATTATTGTTTTTAATCTTTGGTATTTTTGGACTTTCCAGGTTGACTTGATTGTCCCCGAGACACTGAAAATCTAGATCTCTCCTGCTGTGAATATCATTTGCTTCGCTTTGATGATCACGCCGCAAAAGATGTTTCAGCACTCCTTTTCTGACTTTGTGATTCTCTTTCAGCCTTTTCTCGGACAATCTCCATTGCTTTGGCTTTATTAACTGCTTCTTGGAAGTCCTTGGGAATAATTGCCACTAACACCTCTTGATATCTAGCATCTAAACCACTTATAAAACTATCAGTGATGGCTCTCTCGTCCGGTAGCAATTCAGAAGCAAACCTACTCAATCTATTAAACTCACATTCATATTCATACACTGAGCGATCTCCCTGTTTAAGATCTAGGAACCACTGCCTTATTTCTCAAATGAAGGCATCTCCAATATATTTCCTCCTAAACTCACGGAGGAAAACTGCCAATTCACCTCTTCTTGAACACGAGCAGTGACATTATTCCACCATATCAATGCTTGCTCTCTCAACAAGAAAACAACTCCTTCCAGCTTTCCTCGTTCATCACACCCAATACGAGACAATATTGTCTATATGTCATTTAACTAAAGATCTACCGACATAGGATCCCCATCAACGTCGCCTTTAAAACCAGGAGTCTGCAACTTATTTAACTCTTTCGGAACAGAAATTCGAGGAGGTCTATTAATTATCGTGTCTAGGGCTTGCAGAAACATACCCCGGTCTTGCACCGACATTTCCTGTGCAGGTGCACCAACCCCTTGTTGAGCAAGCTATTGTACTTCCTCCCCTACTTCTGGAGCATTCTCAGGCCCCATTTGTTGAGTAGCATGTCGGGATCCTACTCCCTCCGACATTTGTACTCATAACATATACTTAAACTAATAAGCAATTGCATCAATCCAACAAGTATCATTTTCAAGTAAATACGACATCCTAGTGGCATGTACACACTTTAACACTTTTATCAAATTCAATTTTAACTTTAGAACTGGCTAAACCTGTAGCTCTGATACTAATAAATGTAACACCCCCTTCCCGTATCCGTACATTGAACACGAGTTAGAGATGTCATGGACTTTTAAAAACATCTTTTAACTAAAAAATCGAGATAATTTAAAAATTTTAAAATAAATTCCCAAGTGGTCATCCATCTTGGAATTTCCCTAGTTCAAGCACGCTTAACTTTATCTAATTTATAAATAAAACAATATTTAATACCCGATAATAAAACTTTTTACATAAATAAGATAATCATATCATAGCATGTAATAATAAACATATTTAACGTTCATAAAAAAGTTAGTATCACTATTACATGGCCAATTAATGTACTTTATCAGAAAGACAAGATTAGCCAGTAGATGCCACTATTAAACACAAAAGCATGGATTTCACAAGTATTGAAATTAACCTGTCAATTCGGTACTCCCAAAAGAGGCAGTGATGCAAAGCTCCACTCCTACTTCCGTTTACCTACGTGTACAACCGAACTACAGGCTGAGTATAACTCAATGAGGCATAAGGTAAGTGACATATATAAACATTCATAAATACATGATACTTTTCAAAACATGATAATCATTAAAATCACATACTTTGTAATGCAGGAATGTCTATGCAAGAAAGCATACCGTATCCATTCTTTAACCTAAAAACATAGGTTATCTCGTGCAATCATATAGCCCAAGGTAAATATTAAGTGTCTAATATTCTTTACCTTTTTGGGTGACTTATCGCAAGTCTCTTTATAGCATGTTAATAAACATACATTTAAAAATATACATGTACTCGCCTTAGCCTTGCAATGTATCTGCCCTTACTATTCGATTTCAATATCGAACTACTTCTTTTCCAGGTCTACTAGTACGACCTTCATTTTTATCGAAATCTACACCAACAATAACACATACCATTTCGAAGTATATGTTAGCATATACTCGTTCCATATACAATAATGGAAATTAATAATTAACTATTCATCAAATGTAAACTTGATCAGATAAATCTTTTTATATTCGAATCGTAATTTTTCCATATTCTTCTCTAAATCTCCAACTTTTCCCAAAAATTCTACTTTAGTCCCTAAAGGCTCTTTTAACCTTCAAACCATAAATTCCAGGTCTGATCCTTATATTTCTCATCCTTTACACTTTAGGACTCAAACTTTAAAACTTTACAAATTTATCCCTAAGGTAAACGAATCTTTCAAAATGGTCCCAAAGTTAATATGAATTCCAAAATCAATATTCCAATCACATTACTTAATTTTCCCAACATAATATACTTCAAAAACAAGCTCAACATCAAATCCCTAAACTTTTCATAAATTCAAGACTAATCCCTAATTTTCTTCAAATTGCTGAATTAGTCCTTGTACTTTCAAAATTTTTCATTTTGATCCTTAAACATCAATTTATGCTATCAAACCATAATTCATCAATTTAAGAGCTAAAATAAATTTTTCAATAATTTCTCCAAATTTTTGAAATGGTCCCTATAACTTCAATTGGGGAAATTATTTAATCTGACATCAAAAATTAAACTTCCAACATCATAATCTATTCAATATCATATTCAATTTGATTCTCTAACCAAACCCCCCAAATCTTAGGGTTAGGGTTTATAACTTTAAACATGGAATTAATCCAATTTCAAGCTTGATTCCATGTTTATAACATTAATTCTACACAAAAAAACCTTAATTTTATCATCTACTATCAATTTCCATAATCATCTTCATCCATGACATAACTTATACTCAACTTAATCAAAAAAAATTACTATCAAAAGAAAGAGCATGTAGCATAGATCATATTTTCTCAAAGCAACATACCTTGATTCTAACTTTGATCCTTGAATTTTGGACTTGAAAATTGAAAACTATATTTTTCCCTTCTTTTTTGTTCTATTCGAACAACCTTGGTGTGTAGAAGATGATATTTGTTCATCTTTAATATTAATCCACATGTTTAAAATAAAATGAATTTTAAATTTATTTTACATAGTGAAATTACTACTTTACCTTTTTCATCCAATGGCCAAGATTCAATAATATCAAAAATAAATGGCCAAGATCTCGTCCATGTATATTTTGACCTTTCAAGATTGCCCTCAAAGTTTCAAAATATTTCAAATATGCCATCATGGCAAATGTCCAATTTGCCCTCCAACTAGTTTTTATTTACAACAAGACTTAAAAATTGCCATTCCATTAAGATTGAACCAAATTGGTTCCATTCTAGCCGTCCATGTCCCAAAATATCTTAGATTTTTATTTATGGCATTTATTCGATCCAAATATTCGAATTTCACTCAATATGATTTCCAAATTTTCTTCCTACGAACTTTAAAGCTTTATAGCCACTAATACACACTCCGTACGAAAAATTTGAGTAACACGAAAGTGTCACTCTTGGGGGTGAACTATTCATTTACGGGGTTAACTTACATAACTTTTAGAAATTACAATTTAGCCCCTGAACTTTTCCAAAGTTTATACTTTAACCCCCAAACTTTCAAAATTTTCATTTTGGTCACTAAACTAAAACCACCAATCTTTAACTCTTTACGTTTTAGTCACCAAGCAAATAGTGGGGCATTACAAACAATGTCCAAGGTTTGATTGAAGCTGCTTTGCTAAAATTTTGAGAAGAATATGGTAGAAATAAATTCTGGGGAGATGATAGTTTCCTGTTTTAGGGGCTTTTTTGTTGATTCCTTGCATTTTGAATGTTCCTTTTGAAGTAATGCATCGAATCAACTTTGCTATTTTTGCCCAAAAATAGCAAAGATCATTTTGTATGGGGCATGTTATAAATTTTCATTCTAATGAAAGTTGCTTGTTGCTTAACATACAATGGCCTTGAAAGCACGTATATATATGTATATATATATATCCTTTCTTGCCTTTTAGTTCACTGGATATCAATTGCAAGATGTGACATTGATTCTAAGATCAGTTGAATGTTGTGATAACGATGAAATGTGATCCCCCTACCAGACTCTAGTCAGCAAAGCAAGACTACTACTCCTTTGATGATATTAATGATGAAAAGCTCCGAATTTTAACCGAAAGAGTTGCTTGAAATTCTAATCGTAGCCTTCTGTACCTTAATTAATGGCTAGAAGTATACATATATAAAAAAGGAAAAAAAGAAAAAAGAAGAAGAGAAAAAAAGAAATGAATTATGAAATAAATAAATCTCGGATCACTCTAATGAAGTCGTGGGATTGACAAATCTAATAAGGAAGCTTTGCTCCACATGTGCAAGACCCTGGCGTTAAAGAAGGATCTTTGAAGATATGATTATAATAATAATAATAATAATAATAATAATAATAATAATAATAATAATAATAATAATAATAATAATAATAATAATAATAAAAGCACCCACTTACACCCAGAATGATATTCTTAGAATCATATTTTTGCATTCTAACGGTTAAACAAGCCCATTTTTTGGGCGGGGCAAAAAATGAGAATTGAGAATGAGTAGTCTTCTATAGCAACGCGATAATCATGAGGATGAACCGAGTCATATCAAGGGGATTTTTTGATTTCAAATTGCCACAACATTCAAAGTCTTCATAGACGCAAGCTATGCTTAAAATGATCACCGAAAGGTTAAATCTAAGACGCTCTTGCACTTGATATCCAGAGATTCTATTATATTTTTTCCTTATATAGATTTTTGTTTCAAAGTCCTGTATGTTGATCCAAAAAGGAATATTTCATTAAAATGTCGATTTACAAACTGACATTTTGAGTAAAAGGATTTCTTTGTATTGCTTCAGAGGCGAATTTCTAAATGCAAGGTTAACACAAATGATCAACCAGGCATAGACGATGGGGAATTACGTGACAAGAGATGGTAAAACACTTTTTAAGATTAATGGGGGCATCATTGTCTATAAATCAAAAAAAAATCTTATGTACATAAGAGTTTAGATCAAGATGGACGAGAGAGGGCGATATCTTGATAGAATTTGAAAAGAGTTAAAGGGCTTTATTGAATGAAGAATTGATCTCGATTGAAGTCACTTGACTTGAAAGAAGAATGAGCAATAGAATTTCGGGAGCAAAGTTCGTTGGAGCACAAGGATGATAAATGGTTGTAGTCCCAAGATGAAGCCTATCTAACCAGAAGAATGATGACGTAAATATCAAGATTGAGAATATTATTCTACATAGACATATGCATTTTTGCATCATAAAATATGCTCATGAATCATCTAGCCATTATCATAAAGCATTCAAATAGGTAGTTTTCAAGAGGATAACGTTAACAAGGACTTCGTGCACCTTTGCACCGATTAAGAAGACACACACTTGAGTGTCATAAGAGAGAAAAAAAGAAAAAAAATGAAAAAAAGAAAAAGAAGAGAAAGAAAAAGAAAAAGAAAAAGAAAAAAGAAAAATGGAAAAAGAAAGATTATCCGACAGTTTCAAATCAAGATTTTTCGTGCCATCACCTTTGGTGGACTTCTTTTGATGTCAAGACGGATAGAACCGGGACATCATTTTATAAGATTTTTTTCTTAATATTATCCTTTCATAAGGATGTTTTGTTTAAAACTCGAATTTCTTAAGTTAATCCTTTCATAAGGATATTTTCTCCTTTTGGTAGTCTCAAAGCAAGATGCCATTTTTATTTAAACTTAGAGTTCCTGATTTTATCCTTCCATAAGGATGATTTTCTTAAATCTCCCATTTCTTAATTTTATGCTTTCATAAGGATGTTTTCCTTAAAACTTGAATTTCTCAACTGGACCCTCATATAAGGGTGTTTTTTTATAAAAAATCAAATTTCTTAATCTTATTAGGGTATTTTTCTTAAATCTCTAATTTCTTAATTTTATCCTTCCATAAAGATATTTTTCTTAAAATTCAATTTTAATTCTTTCATAAGGGTATTTGATTACTTAATTTAGTCCTTTCATGAAGATATTTTTCTTAAATCAAAAAGTCCTTAATAAAATCCTTTCATAAGGATGTCTTCTTGAGACTAATATTTTGTTGCTTGTAGCTCAAAGAATTTGGCCAAGGAAGAGCGAAAAGTTCCAGAAGTACTCGAGATTCTGAGACAACAAACAGGGAAGTTCGACAAAAATGAGTGCTTTGGTCTTTGCTTTACAAGATCAAGCAAAGAGGGGCAACTGTAATCACTCATTTTTGTCCGGGTGTATAATAAATATTATTATAATATCAATGTTGTTTATTAAGTAATATGTGTGCTTATATGCGCATTAATATGTATGCTTATATGGGTATTAATATATGTATATGTGCATGTGTGTACGTATTATGGTAATTATATTATTGCATGTATATATATTGTATGTGTGAATTAACATTGTATGTGGTATACGAATATTTATGTGTGTTTATTATTATGAATTACGTGTTAGGTATTGCATGTACGTATTAGTATATGTATATATGATCGTACGTGTGTATGTATTGTATATGGTATTATTATTATTATTATTTTAATAGGCTAATGTGATAATAATAAAATAGATCCAATATAAATTAAAACCCCAAACCTGTATATTAAGTCCAAGTCCAATTTACAACCCTAGTACTAAATATTACATCAGGCCAGTTTGGCCCAAACCCTAACAAAACCCATATGATAAATTAAACCCTAATATGCTATCTATTTTCCTACGCAGCCAAAGGGTAGCCGTTAGATCAAGCCAGATCCAACGGCCATAATTGAAGATCATCGTCCCTCCAGATCCCGTGTGAGATGCACACGCCAGCCAGGCTGTCTCCCTTGCGCGCGTGTAATCCACGTGTATGACTATCTGCCTTCTCTACGCCACGCGTCTCCATCCGGTGTTGCTGCGTCATTGCCCAGATCTTATCTCGACCATCCATCTTCACATGTTATCGACCGTTGGATCGAGTTTAATTGAATGGCCCAAAATAGATCTGGCCGAAGGAGATCATCTTCCTCGTCCACGTGGCACCACCATCGTAATTCTCGTGCCACTGCACGGCCGCCCATCACCGGCTCACCCACCAAGCATGGCCAAAACAGCAAAAAAAGAAAAAAAAAGTCAAAATCATTGTCAACTACAATGATTCCATCATTATAGCTTATGCTTGTAAACAAAGAAATCAAAGACTAATTGCATATATATGCAATCAACCCATTGTAACACAGAGATTTCATGGTCAATAAAAAAGAAAAAACATAGCCTTCTAAGGTAAGAAAAGAGTCCCTATCCTCATTTTCCAGTTCGACATAATAAGCAAAACAAAAATAGAAATAAAAAGGGAAATTTTTTTACCCTTTCGGCTTCGGCCGGCCACCTTGCATGGTGGTCGAGGTTGGGGCCGCCGATGATCGATACCCATATATCTGTCTCTTTGTTTTCTCTTTTCTTCCACAGATGTTCAAGCGTCTTAAAAGGTTTCTAAAACTTTTTTTTGGCTTCGGGTTTTCCCAGATCTAGGTAAATAGGGGGTTGATTCCTAAAAAATAAAGCTTGATTCAGATTTTAAATGGAAAATGGGTTGTTTTGGGGGTGATTTTAGACTCTGCCGGTGCCGACTAGCGGTGGCCGGAGGTGGAAGGGACGGCGACGTTATGCCGGTTTCTGGGTTCATCAAAGAAGTTTGGCTCGGTTCTTTGGAGAAAATAAAGAAGAGAAAGTTTTATTTTTAAGGTTTGAAATAAAATGGCCAAAAATTCTAAATCCTTAGCCGGTGAGGGTATTTTATAGTTTTTTATTTTAAAAATGGTTTAATGACATAATAAGGACCCCCGCCCTTTTCAGTTTTTTTTTAAATTTTTGGCTCGCCGCATGGTTTATTTCCACTATCAGTCCCTCCATGTTTTCTATAATTTTCAATTTTATCCCCGAATTAAAACTATTCAGTTTTCAATTGGGGAAATCACCCTGCCAGTCCCTCCGCCCTTTCATTATTTTCAAATCTTCTCTGCCGCGTGGGTTATTTGCACTACTAGTCCCCCGAAGTTCTAAACCATTTTTAATTTCCTCCCTAAATTTGTTTTAATTATTTTAAAAATGAAAATATCAGCTTCAGTCCCTGTCCTTTTTACAGCTTTTAAATTAGGTCATTTTCCTCCATTTTTAAAACTGTTTTTTATTGGGGTAGTTACCTTTTGGTCCTCGTTCTTTCAACTTTATTTATTTTCAGCCCTTAATTTATGTTTTTGTTTAATTATCTACGTTTAGTTCGTATTATGTTTTTGTTATCTTATATTTGTGTTTTTTATTTGTTCGGTTCATGTTGTTGGTTTTTTATGATTTGTGTTTATTTGCAAATATCCATGTTAATATTGCTTTATATTCGGATTACGTTGTTATTATTGTTTTTAATCTTTGGTATTATGTTATGAATTATTTTATATATATGTTATGTATATATTAACTAATATTCTATATTATTTTATATGTTATATATTTTTGTATTATTTTTGTACTAATATGTTATATCTTATGTTATATACTATGGTCATACATGTATGGATGATTTGTTTATATTTCCTTTGCAATATATGTATATGTTTTTTACTTATTAGTTGTTTATCTTTTATATTTCGTTTATTTTAATTTATTCTTGTTCATATTTAACGTATTTATATTTTCCACGCATAGTTTAGGGCCTTTTATCCCGGTATTCTAGTGGGAGTGTCATCCTGGCCTCCGAGTGTCATCTCATTTGGTACCGTGGATCTAGGAAAAGTTTTAACATTTGAACTATGATTTTAGGAATTAATAATTAAATTAAACCGACTTTTATTTTTCTTTATAAATATGATATGAATCTATTTGGTACCAATTTTGGGCATAGCGGGGGTGCTAACCCTTCCCCGTGCGTAATCAACTCTCGAACCCAATTAAAATCTCTGGTTTTGTTTTCGGTGTCCGGTCTACCTAATCCAAGTGACCAGTGGCAATTCCATTTTTAAAATACGTGTTTTTCTAAAAATTCCCTTTTTAATGTTTTTTAGTAAAAACAGAAAATACCCCAAACACGACATTTATTATTATTTTTCATAGCTGCCCTTCAACACTTTAGGAAAAATTAGTCGCTACAATCCCGCTTTTATTTTTGTATTTTTGTTGGTCTTTTTAGATTTTTATATTAAAATCTTGTTGTTTTGGATTCCTATTTCTCGCACATATTGCTGCGCTTGTTTCCTTTGCTTTTGTGGCACGCTTTTCCTCTGCCTTGTGGCACGTCTCTGCCTTACAACATGTTATTCGCCTACCTTTTCGGTAGATTTGCGCTCGTGTAGAGTTTCTCATGATCCTCGATTCTGATGTGCGATTGTCGGTGGTCGTTTAGAAGTTTGATCATCTTCTTGTGGTTGTTTGCCAATGCATTTAGAGCTATTCAGGCGAAGTAGCTTGCAAGATTGTTGGTTTTGCTCGCCACTCCACTATTTTATCAAGCATCTAGGGGATTCACTTTTATCTCTTGTGTGTTGACAACTCCCTTGGCCTTTTGTCGTTCAATGAAATCTATGTTTATCTATATGTTAAGTATGGCTCATATACTAGAAAAGGACAGATACTGGAGCGGAGCGGGAGTGAGCGAATGGAGCGGAGGGAGAGAATTTGTCCATTAAAAGAGTTCTCGAGTTAGTCTACGGGCTTGGATTAAGTGGGTTTGGGGGTGCGGGGGCGCAACCCCTCAGTACGGTACGGGGTATTTTGGTAATTGTATCGGGGTTACTCTTATACATTGTATTTGTAACCTAATTGTATCATCAATCTCATAATAAGAAAAACAGCCGCTCATCGCTCCCGATGACGTAAGCATATTGTAGAACCTCGTTAAAATCCCGTGTTCTTGTTTGTTTAATTCCTTGCTATTTATCGTGATTTCTCAACACTATCTGAGCAACGGTGAGAGCATTATTTCCTGGCGTGACTAAGTTTTTCCTATTTCGGGAAGGAGGAGAGTCCTTTCATCTTTTTCTATTTTCAATTTTTTAATTTATTTGTTGTTCTTTATGAATATGATTATGTTTGAACCCGATATTATATTAAAAAAGAATATGACATAACATTTATTTTAATTATATAAATTAATTCAAATTGTTGTGTTTAACTTGATATGATTTCAAAAGTTTTTTCTTTAAAAGTGTTGTACATATATTGATTTTAGTGTTGTCGTCTGATTTTTACTTTATTTTTTTTATTTTTAGTTCTAAACAAAAATTTCCTCTATTTTGGATATCTCATTTTCCACGCATCTTGTTGTGTTTGTTTGTTTGCCTCTATGACACAGTTTTCGTATGTCTTGTGGCAAAGTTTTCGTCTATATTTATGATAGTTTGACGTTCGTGTAGCGATCAAAGAAGGTCGACTGTCTAGTATGGTTAGATCTCTTTTTGTGGCAGTTTTTCTATTCAATCAAAACCTCTAGCGAAGCAATTTGCAACATTGATTTTTTCGATCTCCACTCATACATCGATATAGTGTCTAGATGGATAGAGATAGATTTTTATGATAGTTGCAAGGTTTCTATAGAAGATGACAAACATATTCAAGGGAAGTTTCAAATTTTTTTCATCTCCATGTCCTTTGGGTTTACATGTTTCATTTTTGTTTGTTAATGAGTTTTCATGGTGGACTAGGTACCTAAAGTTCTCTCTATGATTGGAATGTGTGAAATCCAACTTATTGTTCTTGTGAAAAAAACTTATCAGATTTCCTATTTTATTCATCAATTAAATACATTGTTATAAGTTAAACTACACCATATTGGGTGAACTTATCACATTAGTTTACGCAAAGCTTGTTAGATTTAGGGTAGGGTTTAGAATTTATGATGTATGATTAGAGTTTAGAGTTTAGGGTTAGTAATTTACGTTGTAGGGTTTAGAATTTATGATTTATAGTTAGAATGGAGTTTAGTGTTAGGAGCTTAAATCGTTGGGTTTTAAGTTTAGTAATTTAGAAATTAGATTTTAAAGAATGGTTATGTAATATATTTTATACATGTTATGTATCAAAATATAACCCTCTTTTAAAATATCTTTTTATTTTGAACTAATATCAAATCATAATTAAGTATAAGCCCTAAAATTAACCGTTATTTTAAATGTTACAAACATTTGTCTGAGATATAAGGACTTGTATTCATTTTAAAAGTATACTTCACACTAAAATACAAGAACATGTGCAACACTATTGCCAAAAAATTGCTGCCAAATAGTATCAAGTGCCAACCTGCCAAAATTTAGGCAGAAGCAATACAACATCAAAGGAAAGAAGAGAAATTGCAGAAATAGTTGGAAATAAAAAGCAGTGAAAGAAAACAGTAAAACTAATGTTTTCTCAAACATACCCACACGAAATCTCCAGGTTTGACATATTTTATTTAGAACCACTCATCCTCTTAGAGGAGTAGGGTACTTATCGAGTGAGTTGATCGCGATTTGAGTACCGCTTGACTCTTGCTCGTTAAAAAATCTCGTTGCTCATTAAGTTTGATAAAATTTTATTCGACTCGTGCTCGTTAAAAATCCCGTTGCTCGTTAAGCATGTCAAATTTTTTACCTTACTTTTTTTAAATATAGGTAAAATCTAGTGATACTATTAGGGCTTAATATAAACATAAAAATTCACAAGAAAACAAACGTGAGGTCCGAGAAGATAAGTAAATGAACCTGTCATGTCCGAGTTAGAGATAAAGTCGATATTCGAGTGTGAGACTCTTTTTTAGTTTCTCGACAATATTCGATGAACAACAAAGGAGAGAATGTCTTAAGAATTTCGGGGTTTTAACTTTCAATCGTATTTTTTATATGGGAAGTGAAAACTGAAGATTTCCCCCTTTCTACTTTTACACACAATGTAATAATAAAATAAAAAGAAAAGACTTTTATACAAATTAACTTTTTTATTTTCGAGAATACAAAACGTTTTGGAAATTTAAAACTAAAATTTTAAGATAAATTATCTAGCAATTCACTAAACTTTTCTAGAGTTTTTGACTAGTATTTAAATTTCTCGAAACATAATATTTTAAGGTGGCCACCAAAAAATCATAAAATTATTTATAAAACAATAATAAGCTTCTTACGAACTTATCGAGTAGAGTTAGACCTTGCTCGACTTGACTCGTTAAGATCTCGAGTCGAACTCGATTTCGAATTGAGTCAAGTCGAATCGAGCGTTAACTGAATTTTGACCGAATCGAACTCGAGTTATTTGCGAGCCGCTCAACTCAATACTCTGTTTTCACATTGGCTGCTACATTTTATAATCAGTGGGGCTTCAAGGAACAAGCAAGTCTGGTCATTCCCAAACATGCACTCAACTTTCAGCCTCTGCAATCTGCAGTGATTCTCATCTGTTCCTTTATCAGTCTTCTTCTGACACCAACACTTTCACCAGTGCCATGAATTTCTGGAAACAGTCCTCACTTTCATTTCAAATGGCCAAAAATATTACAAATTAAATTCAAGTAAGAATGGGGTAAATTTTCCTGCATTATGATCAAATGATGGGCCCGGAATATCATGGCAATATCTTTTAACTTTTCTTTATTCCTTTCTTTATGCAAAGTTGTATTCTAAGACTAAAACATGAAACGTCTCAAGTTTCATTAAGCTGGATAACATACATTAATTTAATGAGAACTTCATGTTCTTAATGCTTGTCGATTCTTCAGCACAAATACTTCAAAAAAGTATTATGCTCTGCTCTCAGCCTAGTAAACATGATTAGGTGGCAAATCAAAAAGTAACCGCCTGTAATTCCTTAAAAGTATTGATCCGATTATCTGCTACTATATCAAAAGTATGCTAAAAAAAGTAGTTATAAGTTGAAGACAGTTTGACTGAGTTGGTTCGTACAATCATTTTTACAAGGTAGTTCTCATGCTGAAGCATTTATTGTAAAATATATAGATGAATTTTTAATGAACTGATAATATATAATTTTATGTACTGATAGTGAACTAGGTAATGATGCATCGCTAAAAAGTGAATTTAAATAAATTTAATTATAAAAGTTTACGTTCATGTATTGATATTTAATTTATTGACGAGGTATAAAATTATACGCTATCAATGCATCAAGCATCACCCATTACATGCATTTACTCAACTTGAATTGAACAATTACATTTTTAGGTTAATATAGGATTGCGATTTTGTTTCTAACATTTATAAGTTTTGTGGGGTTGGAACTCCTTAGGGAAACTAAAAAAGAAAATGGTTTCCGAGTCTTAATTTAGTCAAACCTAAGTGGGATTACATTAATGTTTGATGCATTGATAATATAAACTCTATTCATTGTAAATAAATCAAATAATGATACATCAAAAAAATAATTTTCTAATTTTCTAATGATGTTTCAACATCTAATTCACTTATTATTAGAAAATTCTAGAATGGTGACACATTAACTCACATCGCTACACACCACTAACGTTATACACCATTAATTTTTTTAATGACTTTTAAATAATTATAAAAAATCTCAAAGACTCAACATGCAATTAATCATGTTTTAAAACAAAACTAGAATTTGGGTTAAATAATCCTTTCATTTTTTGTTTTCTATTACTTTTTTAATTCTTAATTTAAAATATTAGTATTAAATTCTCCATCATCCGCAAACTCTAACCTCATCCCTAATTTTTAATTTGGGTTGAATAACAACCCTTCTATTGTATCCGTGATTAAAATTCTAATTCTTAATCGTCCAATCTGTGTAGACGAAAGGAACCAATATGTTCATATTCTTTAATTTCAAAACTTGTAAACTTGTTCAACATTACTACAATTAACGACCATTTCAAACTTGTACACGAAGGGAACCATATTTTTTGTGCTGTTAAATGAGACCCATGCTTTGAGGATCGCACTGATTGAAAACTTTGCAACTATAGAGCTCTAGACTGAAAGATCCTAATTGGCCTTGGAAAGTTGTATCTCGACTAATTGAAAAAAAATTATGGATGAATCTAGGGTGTGTGGAAGGTAGAGAATTTAATATTTTAAATTAAAGATTAAAAAATAAGGTAAATTACACCAACAATTACCGAACTATTGTATATTTCTTATTTTGATTACCGAACTAATTTTTTGGCAAAATCATCACTAACGTTCCATATCTTTTCTATTTTGGTCAACGATCGTTAAGTTTCCATTAAGTTTTAACCAAGATGGTGACATTGCATAGTATAATAACATTTTAGTCCCAAAACATATATATTTCATCATTTTGGTCCTCATTTTCTAGATATTAACTTTTTTACTTTTTTATAATTTAGTCCTCTCACTTTAACTTCTCTTAAAAAACAACCATCTTCTTCACTTAAAAACCATACCACCGACATTCACCTTTGTTGTCGGGTTCTCTGGTGAGTAAAGAATGATTCAGGGTTTTGATCACACATTCCTTGGTAGGCTTCGATTTAGTTGTCGTTGCCAGCTCTTTAGTTTGATATATGTGAAATGACCCTTATCTTGAGACACTTAGTAATATCCTTTCACTTATCAAAATAATTTACTTCGGTGACCAAAATGGTAACATTGTACATTGAATTTGAGTTTTTAACGAGGCACTTAGTAATATCCTTTCACTTATCAAAAATAATTTCAATGATCTAATATTTTAGGCATGTTGAATAATTGAAAATTTAAAACTCTTCGTTAGAATCTTTTAATGAAAAGTGTGGAAAATGTTAAGTAAACGAGGGCCTACTTATCAGTTAATGAATATTTTCAATATTTTTTATTTATTTCTTTTAACTATATTATATTTTCTGATAAAAACTATATTATACTTTAAAATTTATATTTATCAAATAGTCTAATATATTTAATATTTAATTTTTAGTAAAATGCTAAATGATTTATAATTTAAATCCAACACTTAATTTTTAATATTTAAATGTACGACACTTAAATTTTTAGTTTATAAAGCAACACCTTAGCAGATAGAGTTAGGGCTGGAAATGAGACGGGTTAGTTTTCAACCGCCATGACCTTGACCTAATAGAACAACACTTCAACCTGACCTTTAACCCAACATTTAGAGTCACCCTATAAACATTAAATTCAACTGATTTGGGGCCACTCATTTTTAGGGGCCCTGTACGGTCGCTCACCTCGCACATGTACAAAACTCTCACTGCAGTAATGGAAGGAATCAAATATACATGAATTCAATTTTTGTAGTATCAAATCATGATTCACATTAAACGCGTTTAAACACAAAATAATTTTTTTGAACAATCTGTCGGCTGAATTTTATTAAAAATCAGAATACAAAAAACAGTTAAAAGAAATTAAATTATAGCAGAAAAACAAGCACACAATAATCTAAATTAAAAAAAACCTAGAAAACAAACATCAGGAAGCAAAACACGTCCAGTGGGCTGCAAAATAGTGATAAAATTGAAACACTGGAGAAATAGAAGTAGAGAGCAAGACTTCTTGTCTTTATCCACCTATACGCTTTAGGATTGAAGTAGGAGTGATGAGAAAAACCAACAATCTTGGAGGCTGCTTCGTAAAACAGATTTGACTGCATTCGCAAACGAACTACAAAAGAGGATCAAACTATTGAAGACCACTGAAAATCCGCAAATCAGACCCAAACGTCATGAAAAACGTATCCACGAGCACAGATCTACCACAATGGTATACGATAACGTGCCATAACAGAAACGTGCCACAAGGTAGAGGAAAAGCGTGCCACAAGGTAGAGAAAAAACGTGTTACAAGGTAGAAAAAAAAAAACTAGAAGAAAATTGAAATATAAAAAAACAAGAATTTTCTATAAGTAAACGCTCAATTCTGCGATAGGCACGTGAGACAATTGAATTGGGGAAACTAATTGGGGCTGAAACAGTTGGGAACGAAGAAGAAATTGTGAAGGATATAGCGCGCTTGATTAAGGCGAGCGACAAGGGACAATAATAGCGAAGGATGAGGGTGTTGCCGTGGAATTGTCGGGGATTAGGATAGGTTGCGAAGCGTAATGCAGTCAAGAATTTAGTGTGGCAACAGCGAGGCGAGATGATTGTATTGCAGGAGACTCAATTGGAAACAATCTCTGATAGTTTGGTGAGTAGAATATGGATTTCGGATAATTTTGAGTACATGTTTACGCCATCGGTTGGAATGTCAGGAGGGGTGTTGTTAGTTTGGGATAGTTTGCGTTTTCAGTTGAGGTCATCGGTGATAGGCGCTAGATTTGTAATGATGGAAGGTCATTGGATACAGGATGATTGGGATTGTTGTATTTTTGGTATTTATGCGTCGTGCTTGGTGGATGAACAACTCATCTTGTGGCATAAATTGTATCAGTTGGTGGCTAGTCGTGAATTGTCAGTTTTGTCTAGCAGGTGACTTCAATATGGTCAGAAAGAGGAGTGAACGTCTTGGGTGCGCAATTGTGATCAGGGGAATGACGGAGTTTAATGAGTTTATTAAGAAAGCTGCATTAATTGATATTCCAATGCTGGGAGAACAATACACGTGGTTTGGTCCGGGTAATCGTGGTAGTCGAATTGACAGGTTTTTGGTGTCAGACTCGTGGTTGGTAAGATTTGCGAGTCTGTTGTTGAACAATTTGCCGAAGGGATTGTCTGATCATGCTCCATTGGTATTGATTAGCGATGATATGGGTTGGGGTCCGAGGCCGTTTTGTTTCTTGAATGTTTGGGTGGATAATGCTGGGAATGTGTCGACAATGGAGCACGAATGGCTGTGTGTGTCGATTGAAGATGAGGATTCCAATACTTTGTACAAAATTAGGCGTTTGAAACTGTTCCCAAGGGATTGGAATAAGTCTGCCTTTGGAGACATTGATAAGAAAATAGAGGCAATGACGCGACAAATATATGCTTTAGATATGCTCATAGGGAATGGTTTGGGATCGGATGTTGAGGCAGTGGAGAGGAGAAAGCTTCAGTCGGAATTATGAATCCGAATCGGGCGTTGCCGTCTCTTGGATTTTGCATTCGGAACGTCGACCTTGGATGGGAGTGGGTTTGACAAATTGATGAGGCATGTACGGTTTTTGCCTTGTGTTTGTTTTACTAATGTTTTTTGTGAGGCGAACAATTTAGCTGATTTTTTGGCTACGAGTGATGTTGCTAGTAAAACTTGGTTTCGTGTTTTGGAGTGAGTTTGTTGGGTGTTTGTTCTTTGTTGCACTATCTCGAGTACTCTTTTCCTCCACATAGGTCTTAAGGAGGTTTTTTAATGAGTCTTGGGGTAGTGTTTTGGGCTTGTATGATTTCTTCTAATAATACTCATACAGTTGCTGAAAAAAAAACAAAACAAAAGAACTACAGGCGGCGACGACCAATATTTTAACTGATGCCACCGCCGATGAATCAAGAACAAAGAAAAAAACAAAGTTGGATTGAAATTTTAGAAAAAGGGAAGAGCAGCGCTAGGTTTTTTTTAGCATTTACTTTTCTTGTTTACATGTATTTTTTTCATAGTTAAACACAAAATAATTAAAACTACAATTCCATAGCAAAGTTAAATAAATTCAGCATATGTAACCAACACAAGTCTTTTTATCTTAACAATTTTTACCTACGGGAGGAAAAAATTGCTCCTAATGGGTTTTAAACCCACAATCTATGAGGAAAAAGGAGGGTGTCAACTTAGAACTTTAATCACTTGCTCTAGAGATTGCTGACAAACATAAACATCTCATCTAGTAAAAATCCTTCCTTTTGGACTTCACATTCTTCAATAAATTCATAGAATCAATATATATGTATATAATATAATAAAAATAATAAATATGAAATTAAAAATTATCGTTATCCCATGATACTCTATTTCATCAACATCTTCATAATAGGAGTTTGTTGCATTTGAATTTCATTCTAAAATGACATAATTGAAAATAAAATCTTAGAAGAAAATGATCACTAAATATTTAATTAAAATTTAGGTTTAAGGGTGCTTTAAGCCCCTAAACTTTTGAAAAAAAAATCAACTTGATTTAATTAACTTGATTTATTGTAGACAAAACAAATTGGCATAATGAATACTTAGATTTGTTTATTAATTTTGATTGCACAAATCCATATAAAACTATATGCTATACCTTTGCACTTTTGGACATTGATTATTGCACTTTGGACTTTAATTATTGACATTGGACAATAGACTTTCATTGCAAGACCTTCCGATTGAATTTCCCTTCATCATGTGGACTTCAATTGAGTAATAAAATAAATAAAATTAATCTTAGTATAATACCAAGAGTGAATTATCAAAACCTCAACATCTCTCATTTATATCATTGTTTATTTATTCTGAATCAATTATCCTCTTTGTAGAAACTTTTATTTGAATTTATAATCTTGTAATTTGTAAACAAACTTCCCAGTGGATTCGACCTCAGACTCCCGAGAATTATTACTTGACAACAACCTGCACTTGGGTATACGACTAAAAATAGCTGGTCATGTACTGCCAAAACGTGATGAGGTTGAGTTTGGCATCGAGGTTTATTCAGGTATAGCTCTTGTGTCTATGGCACCTTACCGAATGACACCTAAAGAGCTTAAAGAGTTGAAGATACAGTTGCAAGAACTATTAGACAAGGGTTTCATTCGACCTGGTGTTTCTCCATGTGGAGCTCCTATTCTGTTTGTCAAGAAGAATAGCGGGACACTTTGACTGTGTATCAATTATCAGAAGCTGAATAAGCTAATGATTAAGAATAAGTATCCCCTCCCTCACATTAATGATCTCTCTAATCAGTTTCAGGGAGCTATGATGTTTTCTAAGATAGACTTGAGATCTGGTTACTACCAACTCAAGGTTAAGGATTTTGATGTGTTCAAAACAACTTAATGGACACGTTATGATCATGACGAGTTCCTTATGATGCCCTTTAGATTGACTAATACCCCTGTCGCGTTTATGAACATGATGAATCAGGTATTTCAATCCTACCTAGAGCAGTTCGTTGTGGTTTTCATTGATGATATACTGGTCTATTCTAAATTCGAGGCCGAACATGAGGAACATATGATGATTGTATTGCAGACTCTGAGGTAGAAACAGTTATATGCAAAATTCAGTAAATGTGAATTCTGCTTTTAGAGGTTATTTTTCTGATCATATAGTTTCTGCTAAGGGTATTCAGGTAGATCCAAGGAAGATCAAGGCTATCATGAGCTAGAAGTAGCCCAAGAATGTTCATGAGATCCGAAACTTCTTGGGTTTAGCTGGCTATTATCGGAGGTTTATTGAGGGATTTTCTATTATCTCAGCTCCGTTGACTAAACTTCTGATGAAGAATGCCCCTTTTGTCTAGACTGAGGCCCAGCATGCTAGTTTTGAGAAACTTAAGATCGTGTTAACTAAATCACTGATTTTGATCCAGCCTGAGCCTAGAAAGGTTTACACCGCCTACAATGATGCTTCTCATATCGGTTTGGGATGTGTTCTGATGCAGGAAGGGAAAGTAGTAGCCTATGCATCCTGATAATTAAAAACGTATGAGTACAACTATTCTACCCATGACCTTGAGCTTGTTGCTGTGATTTTTGCTCTCAAGATCTGGCGACACTATCTCTACAGAGAGAAGTGTTATATCTATAAGACCATAAGAGTTTGAAATATCTCCTCACCTAGAAGGAGCTCAATCTAAGACAACTTTGTTGGTTGGAGCTTCTCAAGGACTACGACTATGAGATTAAGTATCATCCAAGCAAGGATAATGTCATTGTAGACGCCTTGAGTCGTAACGCCATTTCAGACTTGAATCGTAATGCCATTACATACACTTATCTTACATTAAAGATAATTTATTATTTATTTTATAAAAAAAACATTTGAATAATAATAGTATTAAGAATAAAACATAGTGTTAGAATTGTGATCCAAATTCTTTTAGGATTTGGTTTAAAGTAAGAATCCTACTTTTAGTAGATCTTGTTTACTTTATATTAGTTAAAGGTAAGAAACTTAGTTTGAGTAGAATTTGTTTCTATGCAAGTTTCCTCTGTATACAATGAATCTATCCCTATAAATAGATACTAGGGATTAGGGGTTTAGACAGAACATCATAAATCAGTTGTAATCTCTTTCTCCATCATAGTGAAAGTTCTCATCCTCTGCCCGTGGTTTTTCCCTTTTGGGTTTTTCACGTAAATTCTTGGTGTTATTTTTTCTTTTTTGCATTTGTGATTATTTACTTGTCTCGTCATTATCGTCCCGATAGTATAACAAATTGGTATTAGAGCTTTTCAGGTTACTCAGGATAATGACGACGGTGAAGTATAAAATTCTGCTACTAGATCGCAACATCAAGTTTTCGCTATGGCAGGTGGAGGTTCGAGATGTTCTTGTTCAAATGGATTTAGATGATGCATTAGATGGGTTTGATAATATGCTGAAAGAATGGTCGAATACAGAGAAGCACCGCAAGAATAGGAAAGCTGCTTCCCAGATCTGTTTGCACTTATCAAACAGCATTTTGCAGGATGTTCACAAAGAGAAGACACTTGTCGACTTATGGGCAAAATTGGAACAAATTTGCATAAAGAAAACTTTGACCAGCAAGTTGCTACTAAAGAAATGCCTATACTCCCACAAGTTTGCAGAAGGTTCTTGTCTTGACGACCACCTAACAGATTTCAAGGAGATCGCCTCAGATTTGGAAACGATAGAGTTAAAGTACAATGAGGAAGACTTATGTTTGATTTTACTTTGCTCATTGCCTGCTTCATATTCGTCTGTTAGAAGTACCCTTCTACACAGCCGTGATACACTTACTATTTAAGAGTTATATGATAATTTGAATCCACATGACAAAATGCAACATCTTACCGGCTCCGAGTTCCAAGCAGAGGGTCTTATGGTGCATGGATCGACTAGTTTAGACCACGAAAGAAAAGATGATTGTAATTCTACAGTCAAAATAGAGGTAGGTCTAAGTCGTCAATTCGAGGTAAAACATGTTATTTCTGCAAAAAGAAAGGTCATATTAAATCTGAGTGTTACAGATTACAAAATAAGATAAAGAGGGAATCCGAGAATCAGAACTCTAGTGAAGATGAAGCTGGTATTGTAGAGGAGTATAATGATGGTAAACTTTTAGTTGCTTTCGGTGAAGACTCTATAGCGAGTGAGGAATGGATTCTTGACTCTGGTAGTAGTTTTCATACGAGTCCAAATCGGGATTGGTTTACGATGTATAAACATGTGTCTACAGGTGCTGTCTTGTTGGGAAATAATGTCTCTTGTAAAGTTACATGTATTGGCACAATCAAGATTAAGATGTTCGAAGGGATTGTTCAAACACTTGGTAATATGAGGCATGTTCCAGATTTAAGAAGAAATCTGATTTCGTTAGGTACTCTGGATTTAAAAGGGTACAGATACTCCAATGAAGGTGGAGCTATGAAAATTTGCAAGGGCACTCTCGTTGTGATGAAAGGGTATAAAAGAGCTTCCAATTTTTATGTTCTACAAGGTTTAACTATTTTAGGTGATGCATCCATTGTTTTTTCCTATGTGTCAAATGACGATGTTACTAGTGAATGCGTCTTGACTGAATCAAGTAAAAGAGGATTTTGTGTTGAACATAACAATCGTGGGCATAACGGTTTTGGTAGGAGAAAAGAGTTCGATTTTGTGGGCACAACAAATTTGAAAAGAATAATAAAGTTGAATTTCGTGGGTATAACGAATTTGAAAAGATAAATAATGAGAAAGGTAGTAGTGCCATAGATGATCGGGGTCGTGTTATTGCTCGTGGTGATATAGTTGTGAGCAAAGTTGGCACTAATGTTGATATTATCGACGTGAAGACTAAATTACCTTGTACATCCAAGCTTGGGGAAGGCTTGGATTCGTTCGCTCTTCATTGTTGAAGATTACCCCTTGAAAGGGTTTCATGGAAGAGGTGGGGATATTGTTCGACAGGAAGTTTTTTCAAGGTGGAGATTGTTAGAATTGTGATCTAAATTCTTTTGGGATTTGGTTTAAAGTAAGAATCCTACTTTTAGTAGATCTTGTTTACTTTACATTAATTAAAGGTAGGAAACTCAGTTTAAGTAGAATTTGTTTCTATGCAAGTTTCCTCTATAAACAATGAATCTATCCCTATAAATAGATACTAGGGATTAGGGATTTAGATAGAACACCATAAATCAGTTGTAATCTCTTTCTCCATCATAGTGAAAGTTCTCATCCTTTACCTGTGGTTTTTTTCCTTTTGGGTTTTCCATGTAAATTCTTGGTGTTATTTTTTCTTTTCTGCGTTTGCGCTTATTTACTTGTCTCGTCATTATCATCCCAGTAGTATAACACATAGATATTCTTTTATCATTTTGCACGATTAAAATAACTAGCCAACAATATGAAAAATGGCTCAAGGAGCACTGAGGCGATATGAGTCATATAGCCTAGGCACAAGGCACAGACATGAGGCGCTCGTCTTATTGAAGTAAGTCACACTTTTTGAAAATTAAGATATACTTACTAATATGCATACATAACTTACTAAAATAGACCTTTAAACCATATAATAGTTCAACAAAATCTCTTCATTTCATTAATTACCTTTTAGTTTTAAATAAAAAACATATAACATCAAAATATATCATGAAATAAGAACAACATATATTGTAAATAAACAATTCTAGATATATAATAATATCAAAAAGGATATATGATAATATGTAATCATCTTCTTTTTTTAAACTTGTCTTCATATCATCTCCATCATGGGAGTTGTAGCCTTAGTCTTCCCCATCCCCATCTTCTTGTCTCAGGGATTACCTTGAACTACCATCTCTTCCTCCTTGTGTGCTCCATCTTGATATCAAGTTAAACAGTTCTTCATGAACTACAACAACAATTGCAACGTGTTCCCAACTAATATCTTTATCATTTTTTAATACAAACTCCTCTTGAGCATCTTTACGTTCTTTTAGTCAACCATTCATTGATGTCATCAATAACTTGCAAAGCTATTGGGTCTATTTTATCACGCAACTTGTATCGTTAAACCAATGCTCGACTATACTTGTCCTACATCAAGTCATTTAGTATGGATTGTGTGAGCCTATTTGTTAGGATTTATGTTTTGATATAATAATTGAAAATAGTTTTGGACCAAATTGGAAAGATTTCAAAAAAAATTTAAGTCCAAACAACTTGAAAATAAGTTTGAAAAGTTTTTGAGAGGTTTTGGAAATGTTTTGAATGTTTTAAAGTAGCCAAACTAATATTTTCAACATACCCGTATCGATACGGTATACCCCGTATCGATATAGATAAGGGTATGAGCTACAATATTTTTCCAGTAACCAAAAACCGTACTGATATGCCCCTAGGCATACCGATACGTGTAGGATCGTTTCGGTACGCTTTCAGACGTATCAATCATTGTTTTAACCACCCCAATGGTTATTTCCCAACGGCTATTTAAATTGCAGGTCGTACCGATACGGTCCTGGCATTTCGATACAGTGTACCAAAATAGACCAAGGCGTACCGATACGCGTAGCCAAAAATAAGCATAACGGCTAATAGCAGTACCGATACACCTACCCGCGTATCGGTACGGAAGGCTACAAAACTACATTTACTGTGGGAAAAATAAGCCCCAACAGCTCCAATTCAATCCCAACGATCTCCAACGGCTAGAAACTTATTTGGGAGTATAAAAGGGACATTCAAGCTTTAGCAACAACTAATAATTCAATTGTCAACAATATTATGATGCCAAAATTATCTTAGAGCTTAAATTCTCATTCTTTGTACAGACAACACTTGTGAGCTTAAATTGTCAATGTATGCTCAAGCGTTTTAGGTTTTGGATGAGAGATTTAGAGTGCAAACAAACACCTTATAGAGGGATTTCAGTTTGCTTAAGAATTCTTTTGTTTGAGAGTGTTCCCAAAGCTCGATTTGTGAGCTTTGGATGCTAGACTTTGTGAGTGAGTCTAGGATTGTAAAGGTTGCCTCCTAAGCCTAGAAAAGGGGAAGAATTCTTAGTGAATTGGTTGAAATCCTTAGTGGGGAGCTAAGGTAGTGGATGTAGAGCTTGTTAGAAGCTTGAACCACTCTAAATCCTTGTCCAATCTTTTCTATCTTTTTGCTTCCTCCGCCATCACCCAATATACATTTTCTCCACCACTTGGCAAGCATATCGATTGAAGGAATTCGAGCCCAACAATTGGTATCATAGCAAGACTCAACCGAGAAGGATTAACATCCTATTGAGGTGATCGGAGATGCTTGATACAACAAACAATCAACCGGTGACCATGGCGTTATCCATTGGCAATCCATTATTCTTCAACGGTGAAAACTATGCTTTTTGGAAGTATAGGATGATGTTCTTCGTGAGAGGCAAAGATTATCGTCTTTGGGACATAGTTGAAGATGGACCGTACGTGTTACCACGAAGTAAGTTGGAATGAAGAGCGAAAGATTGCAAGAAGATGAAGCTAAATTCTAAGGCCATGCACATTCTATTTTGTGCATTGGGGCTGGATGAGTATGCCAAAGTATCTTCTTGTGAGAGTGCCAAGGAGTTATGGGACAAACTTGAAGCAATCCATGAAGGGAAAATGAGGTGAATGAGACAAAGATTGGTCTACTCAACCTCGAATATGAAAACTTCAAGATGGACCCATATGAAGACATCAAGAGCATGTTCGAATGATTCTCTACAATCGTCAATCAACTCAGAAGTCTTGGAGAAGAAATTTTGGAAGAAAAGCTCATTCAAAAGTTGATTTACTCACTTCCCGAATAATGGGAGAGCAAGAAGATGGTAATCATCGAAACCAAAGACTTAAAGAAGCTCAAGCTTGACGAGCTCGTAGGATCTCTTCTTACCCATGAGATGATGTCCAAACCATTGAGAGAAGGGAGGGAGAAAAAAATCAAAGAGCTTAGAATCGAAGATCTCAACATTTTAGATCTTAAATCCTCCACAAGCCACCAAGAAGAATCAAGTGGGGAGGAAAGTGGAGATGAAGATATGGCCATTCTCTTCAAGGAATTTACTCGGTTCATGAAGAGCAACAAAGAAGAATCCAAGAATGAATCGAAGAAGAAGAAAAAGATGGTGGATCCCCCAAGTGCTCCAAGTACAAGGAAACGAGGCACAACAAATTCGATTGCCCTCACTTCAACAAAAAGGATCATCATCAAAGAAAACATATGTGGCTCTATGGAGTAATGAAGACTCCATCGATGAAGATGAAGAAGCCCACCTAAGCCTATGAGGGGGGGTAACTTCTAACTCATATATTTCAAATTCAAATTCATATACATTTGATGAGTTGCAAGATGCCTTTGACCAATTGGTTTTTAAGTTTAAAGTTTCATTTTCTAAGAAAAAAAAAGTTGATTTCTAAATTAAAAATTGAAAATGATTTGCTTGTGAAAACCAATTTGGAATTTGAAGCAAAATTAAAGGATTTTGAACTTAAAGTTTTGGATTTACAAAATTTGCTTCAAAAGAAAGAAAAAGGTCATCAAATTAAAGCAGGTGATCTTAAGAAAGAAAAAGATTTGATTTCCAATGAACTTCAAAAGAAAAATAATTTGGGAAAATCAAATTTTTATGTGAGACAATCTAGTACCCCCTAGATTTTTAAATGGAAAATGTTTTAGAAGTATTTGGGTCCCAAAAGGACTACTTACTTCAACTAAAAAGGATGAAATTGAAAAATGGATTCCTAAGGGGACTAAATTATGTGCTACTAATGCCTATAGATCCAAAGCAATTTGGATACCAAAATTTTTGTGATTGTCTTATTGTAGGTGTGATGAAGCATTTGATCAACAAGTTGATGAAGCATTTGATCAACAAGTTGATGAACCATGGAAGCTCTATGCACACAAGGAATAACACTTGAAGAAGGAAGGCTTCACATCCTACCTTTGGTTCAAGTGTGGTAAAATTAGTTGAATTTTGTTTATTTTAATTTGTTTTTATTTATTTTAATTCAACTAGTTTATCATAATTGTTGGACTAACATTTGAATGTTGCTTGAGTAAGGGGGAGCCAATTTTAAAACAAAACTTATTTTTGTCATTTTTTTACCTCTCCATTATTATTGGACTTTAAAGTTTAAACTATTTGATATAACAAAAAGGGGGAGAATGTTTTGAAAAAAAATTGAATTTTCAAATGAATAAGGGGGAGCTTATAAGATTTTCATCATTTAATCTCTTATTCAAATCTTATTTTTACTAAGGGGGAGAATCTAAAAAACAATTTTTCAAGTTGGTTTTATTAGATCAAAAGAGGGAGATTGTTAGGATTTATGTTTTGATATAATAATTAAAAAAATAGTTTTAGAACAAATTGAAAAGATTTGAAAAATGTTTTTAAGTCCAAACAACTTGAAAATAAGTTTAAAAAGCTTTTGAGAGGTTTTGGAAATGTTTTGAATGTTTTAAAGTAGCCAAACTAACATTTTCAACATACTCGTACTGATACGGTATACCCCGTATCGTACAGATAAGGGTTTGAGCTACAATATTTTTCCAGTAACTAAAAACTATACCAATACGCTCCTAGGCATGCCGATACGTGTATGATCATTTCGATATGCTTTCAGGTGTACTGATCCTTATTTTAATCACCCCAACGGCTATTTAAATTGCAGGTCGTACCAATACGGTCCCTGGCGTTTCGATATGGCGTACCGAAATGGACCAAGGCATACCGATAAACGTAGCCAAATATGAGCATAACGTATAGTAGTAGTACCCATACGCCTACCCGCATATCGATACAGAAGGCTGTAGAACTGCATTTATTATGGGAAAAACCAGCCTCAACGGCTCCAATTCAATCCTAACGGTCTCCAACGGCTAGAAACTCATTTGAGAGTATAAAAGGGACATTCAAGCTTCAGCAACAACTAATGATTCAATTGTCAACAACATTATGATGCCAAAATTGTCTTAGAGCTTAAATTCTCATTCTTTGTATAGACAACACTTGTGAGCTTAAATTGTCAATGTATGCTCAAGTGTTTTAGGTTTTGGGTGAAAGCTTTAGAGTGCAAACAAACACCTTATAGAGGGATTTCAGTTTGCTTAAGAATTCTCTTGCTTGAGAGTGTTCCCAAAGCTCGGTTTGTGAGCTTTGGATGCTAGACTTTGTGAATGAGTCTAGGATTGTAAGGGTTGCCTCCTAAGCCTAGAAAAGGGGAAGAATTCTTAGTGAATTGGTTGAAATCCTTAGTGGGGAGCTAAGGTAGTGGATGTAGAGCTTGTTAGAAGCTTGAACCACTCTAAATCCTTGTGCAATCTTTCCTATCTTTTTGCTTCCACCACCATCACCTAAAATACATCTTCTCCACCACTTGGCAAGCATATCGGTTGAAGGAATTCGAGCCCAACACTATTTCTCTTTTTGGTATGAATATGTAAGACAATGAGAGAAGTTTATTCAGTTTATAATTATCAAAATACAAAGAATTTAACATTGCTAATTAAATATTTTATTAGTTGACTGCTATGACTTACATACTCAAAAGTGCTCTAGTTTCTCACATCCTGATGTGTTACATGTAAGGTTTTAATTTTTTATGGCAAATTGTTGTAAGATAGTTGCTGAAGAACCATAACATGCCCATCACCCAGTTGCAACATTAAAAAAATTAAATTTGGATAAATAAAAGTATATGATATATCATGTATAAGAAAGTTAAATTTTCATTACCTGGAGTCGTAGTCTTCATACGTGTAATAACCATTAGATTCCCAAATAGTCCATGTGCTTGCTTGTAAGTAATGAGATCTTCCATAATCATAACTTGCTTGTCAAGTGTAGGGACTAGCCTTAGGATATATTCATGCAAGCCATTTACCATTTCTTAACATTGCTCAAGTTGGGATTATCATAAAAGTATTCGAGATTATGGAATGGCCATCTACATGTAAAGGGCAATGTATTTGACATTCCTATCTCTTATCTATCATTTTGAAGTCTTCGGAGCACTTTGACTCATTTTCATTAAACGGATATGCAATATATTCTTTAGCACGATCCATAGCCTCATATATATATATATATATATATATATATTTCATGGCAGATTTTTTTCTCTCTATCAACCAATCTTAGTGCACAAACTAAATGACCATTTGACTTCAATGCATATAAGATGTCATTGCAAAAGGAATGAATCAATGTAACCCTTAAGCCTGCCTAGATTGTATGACCGAATTTCGAAGGTCACATTAGTCACTAAAGTGACACTCGAAAACATTTTCAAATATTTAAAAAAATTGTGACAAATATTAATTATAAAACAAAAAATTATAAAAAAGAAATAAATATTCTAAAATTAACAAGATCAAAACTCATGCCATAATTGAAAATAAATTTAAAATATCATTAAATTACTTTAAATAAGAAAAAAGGTGAAGATTACGATCCTGTGAATATCAAACTGATCCTATCATCTTGAAATATCTGAAAATAAGAGAAGAAGCGGGGTGAGCTAGAAGTAGGGGCTTTCAAATCCGGGTCTTCGAGTTGTAGCTTGGTTGTCCCGTGTTGATCGGGTACCCGAAGTTTTTGTCTTTTTCAAATTATTAAATTAAAAAAAACATACACAAATTTAAAAGTTCGAATTATATAATCCAACGTCTACACATATAATTTTAAAATCCTAGTTACATAATCTAAACATAAAGTTTAAGATCCAAGTTACATAATCCAATTCCAAACAACATAAAATTAAAAAATACAAAATCTATAATATAAATAAAACTTAAAGTTCATGACTAAATAGATATAATCAACTTGATGGACCATTTTCTACCAACAAAATACTACCTCAAATCACATACACTCATGAATTACGATCACAGTCATTTTCCTTCATTTGCCATTCTCCTTTCCTACAAGCAATTCTTTTATTAGATATAAAAAATCACATCACAAGTTCACAACAACCAATATCTTACCAAGATGCAAAACGAGAACATAACTAAACTTTCATCAAAAGAAATATCAACTGGAACTTTCATCAATGAAAACATAACTAAAATTTAATAGCTTACCATAGTTTAGGACTTATGGGCATAGCTCTTCATACGTGACACCGATAACTTTATTTGTCTCATCAACGATAATTGTAGGTTGCTCCAAAGTTAAATCTTGTATTTTTACATTAAGAATTTCAAGTATACAATCATTACAATGTATTACATATGTTTTAAAATATAAATATTTAAATATCTAAACGTGATATTGAAAACTAACCTTCTTCCATATTCTCCAATACTAGCAAGCTCTCCTCAATCATAATAGTATTATGAGAAGCACAAATCTAATCTTGAGTACAAATAAGAGCTTCCACCAACCTAAGAGTCAAAGAGGTGTGAAAGAAATCAAGCACACGTCCTCTCGTGCTAAAAGAGAACTCCGAAGCAAAGGTAGAAACCGAAATTGTAGGTACATCACCTGCCATTCTCATAAGAATATGATAGTTCATTTTTTGCATAGACCACTAACACAAGATATCAAAATCACCAGTCTCGCGAACACACTTATCCCCCAAATACTTGTCTAACTCAGTTGTTTCGTAAGTATTAATTCTATCTCAATCATAAAATCTTTTCTTAAATTTGTTCCTTTCAATTTCCTTATTACTCCTTCATCACCATGACCAATAGTATTAGCATCCATAGAGAAAGATTTCATTTGTGGTGCTGAAGGTTGCGAAGAATAAAAAAAATCAAACAACAATGACTAAGTGTCTTTAATTTGTTGACACAATAAAAGGAGTTGTTAAGATCATAAGAACGACGAACGATCCAATCAACATATCTTAACTTATGTCTAGGACCAAGAACTAAAGAAATGAACATCAACACATTAACATTGTTAACATTTGCCCAATACTTATCAAATTTCATCTTCATTTGACGTGCCATGCTCTTAAGCTCAACATTCGAGTCATTAACATAATGGTTAATCATATACCAAATGTCAAATATTTCTTCCACAAAATTATTACCAGTCACATACCTTGATCCAGAGAAGCTCAATGTAGCCTCGTAAAAGATCTCAAGAAAAAGCAAGAAAGATGTAACCTTTTCCCATTCCTCATCATTATGAGCATCACAAACCTTCCTAAGCTTTTTTGTGTAAGAAATGCATTTCGTTTCCATGTTTTTGAATGCCTTCCTAAATACCAAAACACTTTTGAGCATGGAATAAGTGGAATTCCACATTGTTTCGATATCCAAGCAAACAAGAGATTTGCTATTTATATTTTCTTCTTCAACACAAGATCGAAACTTTTGAAGCCTTGTAGGGGAAGACCTCTCATATATTCATAACAGCACAAACTTTCATAACATAATCATCATCATTCAACCCATTTTTAACAACCAAATTCAGAATATGTGCAACACATCTCATATGCAAAAATTGAGTATCCAACACACTCTCATCCGACTAGTTGACATTTTGCTCCAAATACTTGATGCTAGATCATTTTATTCAATTTCCAAGTATCATCTATGAAATGGGTAGTAAGACACATATACGACAAATTTGACCAAATGTCCATGTTTCTGTGGTAAGATCTAGAGGCCAAATTCTTGAAAAAGTCTTTAGCGTCTTCCTTTTATCAATAAACAGGGCATATCAATCTCTTGTAATAGTAGCACGTGAAGGAGGAATAAAATCAGGAATGGCGATCTTGTAGAACATACGAAATCCTTCACGTTCAATAAAGCTAAATGATAACTCATCAATAATCACCATTTTAGCGAGTGCTTGTCTAATCTTCTCTTGATCAAAACTCCATAGTTTAGGAACACATCAGTTTCTATGGTCCAATCATCGTTGTACTTTGTCTTGGACTCGAAACATTATATTGTTTGTGTTTTTATTCCAAGTTAAAAGGGGCTTTCTTGCACAGGTTAGTATGACGCTTCATTGCATTAATTCCATTAGCAGATGCACAGGTTATTTTTCGAGCACATTAAATGCATTTGGCATGTTTTTTATCACCATCAATTGCTTTAAAATGATCCAAAGCAAAAGAATTTTTTCTTTTCGCCTCTTTAGCTGTTGAAATTTCAGCAATTTTTTCTCATTCCTTTTGTTTTTCGTATTTATTGGAGTCCCAGCCACTTTAGTTCTTTCGGGTTTCTTAGACGACTCAATTAAGGAAGATATCATCTTTATATTATTAATATTTTTCCTGTCGTTGATATAATTTGAAAAAAAGAGATGAATGTATGAGAATTGAGAATTATACAATCACCATTTCAGTATTTTGAAACATTAACATAAATGCGAAAGTTCTAGAAAGGAGAACCAATTTTTTCAATTGGTATTAAACTGTAAACAAGAAAGCCAATTTCAGCACATAAGTATAAGATAGAACATTTTGGGTTTTGAATACCCAAATTTGTAAATATGAAAAGGAACAAAGATTTCAAATTTCGATTGTTAAATCAACTAACATAATCAAAAGATCTCAATGATTTATTTATTTATTTATTAAATGATTAATATCATGCATGATGCATGTATCAAATATCAATCATCTTCTTAAAAAACCAAACTAATATGAATATGT
Organism: Hibiscus mutabilis; assembly: GCA_019671005.1. Classification (NCBI taxonomy): domain Eukaryota; kingdom Viridiplantae; phylum Streptophyta; class Magnoliopsida; order Malvales; family Malvaceae; genus Hibiscus; species Hibiscus mutabilis. The sequence goes on along the minus strand of CM033739.1, from coordinate 30,601,946 downwards.
AGTGACTGCACTAATGAGTAATGACAAGTTGTCATTGACAACAACTGTTTGAACCTCAATCAGAGCTAGTTTTGAGAATATTATCTCCCTACAAACTTACACAAAAATTGTCCATACCACCTTAACGAACCTTCATTCTACTTTGGGAGTTGGGACTTAAACAAGAAGTTTGGAAGCACAAAACAAGTGACAAAATCCTTTTCAAGCAGTCTTGTAACATTAAAGCCAATAAACTTTCTTGACTTTATAGGGATAAAATCTATAAAATGAAAATGCTAATACTCGTATATTTTTTCTAACGATTTGTCCTATAAATTTCTTAAAATTTAAAGGAAAAAAATACAAAAGGAAAACATTTCCTTTGTATCACAAGAACTTGCCATAAAAGGCAAATAGCTCCATCTTTGTCAGAGGTGCTCAGAAAAAAGTTTAGACTGGACATATTAGAGGTGCTTTATACAACTCTTTAAAATGAACGGTTTGCATTTAATACCAGAGTTTTTAGTGTTGATTGCTTATATTTGTTCAATAGACAAAGGTGGAAGTTCTAGCACTGGATTTAGAGCAAACGGCAAACACGTTGAAAAGGGAATTTTACTCTAAAGGTGGAAGTTCGCCAAAACCCCTCACTGCAACCTCCAATCACATAGTGATGAAATATCAACCGGATGATAGACATGTCTTCCTCCATATAATCTCAACTCATGCACAGAATGTCAGGATGATGATTTAAAAATCTAGGTTTCACATAAACAATCTAATAATATTAAAATACGAGGTTCATAGTTCTATAAATCAGATGTTTCACAGTTTCATAAATTTGACGTTTTATAGTTTTGTAAATCTGATGTTCAGTTAAAAACAGTCTGATATTTTATACATGATATTTAAAATGTTCAAAACCACATCACAAGTGATACTTACGTAAGGTGTAAAACACCATCACACAACAAAATACGTAACAAAATAAAAAAAGAAACACGTATTAAGACGCAAAACTGGTCTTCAAGAAATTTATTTAAAAATAAAGAGAACAATACACACGTAACCTCTAATTAAAATGGGGGAAAAAACACATGTGGTTGACGCGTATCTAAGTGAATCACCAATAAAATACCTAAAACCGTTCACCACCTTACTCAATCCACCACAATCACATATTAACTACCTACTTGAAATCGACCGAGTACTACTTTAGAATTTAAAACCGAATCTCGAGTGAATTTACTATAGTTTTTAATTTTAAACTTTTAAAAATTAGATAAATCCGTACATCCTTGAAAGCTAAATGGAAATATATAAATACATAGAGAGGGGTTAGAATCCACTTACATAGAATGTAAACCTCGTAGTTTTATACGTTTTTTGATCGTTGGATGTGAAAAATAAATGGGTAAGATTAATTCTTTACTTTTCTCTAAGTGATAATCTTCACATAACTTACTGTTAATCTCGGTCATCTGTTTCACACATCCAACGATCTAAAAAACGTATAAAACTTAAAAATTCTTATACTGTGTAACTGAATCGTATCTCTATATATAATGATATTAAAGAGCACTTACCTTAGACATAAATAAAGAATATAATAATAATAATAATAATAATAATAATAATAATAATAATGGTAAAGAATGCGAAGAACTTCCCTCCACATTTATTGTTCCCTCGTGACCAGGAGAAAACTTTCCCAAACCTTTGGACTTCTCCCTCTGAACCGAGCTTGCCGATGAGTCCGAAGAGCTGCCGGCCGACACCATATCAGACTTCTTCTCCGTCTTATTGTACTGACCATTTGACTGCACATTACTCTGAAAAACCGATCTCGATAACTCTGAAATCCAAATTTTAAAAACATTATTGCCCACTTCCAAATCCACAGATTCTTCAATTCTCTAAATCTGGTTTGTTGATATCAGCAGCGTTGTCCTTTCGCAACCATTGTTTTGGAAAGCATTTTCCCCCAGAGCAATGAGAGATCCCCAGCATCCTGCGATTCTTTTGAAAGTCTCATGGTTCCAACAATGTAGAGCAATCCCTCTCAACTCCACCCATGTTGCTCTTTCTGGTATCTTGAATGATTCTGACCAATGCTCAACTTCAACGAAAATCTACCTTAGACATAAATTTGGAATGGGTAGAAGTGTGCTCTTTAAAGCCTGGTGATGAATTGTTTTTGTTTGTCATTTCTTCATGGTGTCTATTTGAGATGAATCTCAGTCGCCAGGCTAGGGGTTCGTAGTTGTGTAAGCCTAGTTGGGGTGTATTCTTTTCCTCCGGTTACGATTATGAAGGTTTTTAAGGAGGCTCCCAACAATAGCAAAAGCTTATCATTAATAAAACCTATTGTTTAGCAAAAAAAATGGTAAAAAAGGAAATCACGGCTTTGATGAGACCATGTTTGGTAAATAGAAGTTTTATCTAAAATTAGAAGTTTTTGTTAAAATTAGAGGTTTGACCAGTCAAATCTGCTAATTTGGATGTTTCGTGAATAGCGGATTGGAGTGAAACTTCTAATTTTGAAAAAGCTGTTAATATGAGCCTTTTGAAATTAGTTGTATTGCCATTGGAGTTATAAAAACCTTTTACCCTTAACAATTATCAAAAATCTCTAAATAACCTAAATTTAACCTTTTTATTTTAATTTTTCACCTTAAAGTATTTACATTGTGACATTTGTAAACTAATATTTTTTCCCATGATAAAATATAATAAAAATAATAAATATGAAATTGAAAATTATCGTTATCCCATGATACTGTGTTTCATCAACATCTTCATAGTAGGAGTTTGTTGCATTTGAATTTCATGCTAAAATGGCATAATTGAAAATAAAATCTTAGAAGAAAATGATAACTAAATATTTAATTAAAATTTAGGTTTAAGGGTGTTTTAAGCCCCTAAACTTTTGGAAAAATCAGCTTAATTTAATTAACTTGATTTATTGTAGACAAAACAAATTGACATAGTGAATACTTAGATTTGTTTATTAATTTTTATTGCACAAATCCATATAACACCATATGCTATACCTTTACACTTTTGGACATTGTTTATTGCACTTTAGACTTTGATTATGGACATTGAACAATAGACTTTCATTGCAGGACCATCCAATTGGATTTTCCTTCATCATGTGAACTTCAATTGGTATTAAACTGTAAACAAGAAAAAACATTTTCAGCACATAAGTATAAGATAGAACATTTTGGGTTTTGAATACCCAAATTTGTAAATATGAAAAGGAACAAAGATTTCAAATTTCAAATTCCTATTGATAAATCAACTAACATAATCAAAAGATCTCATTGATTTATTTCTTTATTAAATGATTGATATCATGCATGATGCATGTATCAAATATCAATCATCTTCTTAAAAAACCAAACTAATATGAATATGTAGTGATTGTACTAATGAGTAATGACAAGTTGTCATTGACAACAACTGTTTGAACCTCAATCAAAACTAGTTTTGAGAATATTATCTCCCTACAAACTTACAAAAATTTGTCCATACCACCTTAATGAACCTTCATTCTACTTTGGGAGTTGGGACTTAAACAAGAAGTTTGGAAGCACAAAACAAGTGACAAAATCCTTTTCAAGCAGTCTTGTAACATTAACGCCAATGTACTTTCTTGACTTTATAGGGATAAAATCTATAAAATGAAAATGCTAATACCTGTACATTTTTTCTAACGATTTGTCCTATAAATTTCTTAAAATTTAAAGGAAAAAAATACAAAAGGAAAAATATTTCCTTTATATCACAAGAACTTGCCATAAAAGGCAAATAGCTCCATCTTTGTCAGAGGTGCTCAGAAAAAAGTTTAGGCTGGACATATTAGAGGTGCTTTATACAACTCCTTAAAATGAATGGTTTCCATTTAATACCAGAGTTTTTAGTGTTGATTGCTTATATTTGTTCAATAGACAAAGGAGGAAGTTCTAGCACTGGATTTAGAGCAAACGGCAAACACGGTGAAAAGGAATTTTACTCTAAAGGTGAGGGAAAAGAGAGATTACATGTGGGTTGTGGCTATGGGTGGTCGTGTGTTTCCTATCGTCGAAGGCTCGTAGCTGAGATGAACGACCTAAGTGACAACCGTCGACCAGCACGTGAGAGAAGAGCAAGGACCAGCAAGATTGCGAGGATGATGAATTAATTTCTAGGGATTTCAATTTTTGGGGTGAACTGAAAACGTAACAAAATAATTAAGGAAAAAACTTTAATACACGTGTAAACTTTAGTTTACACGTGCCTTTTAGTTTTAGGGGTTAGGGTTTAAGGTTTAGGGGTTTAAGTTGTAGTGTTTAGAATTTAGGGTTAGTGTTTAGAATTTAGGTTTTAGGGTTTAGAGTGTGGGGTTAGTTTTTTAGGGTTAGGGTTAGAAATTTAGGATTTGGGTTTTTATAGTGTAAATACAAAGGCTTGTGTAAAATTAATTTTACACAGTGTGTATCGAAGTTTTACCTAATAATTATAGTGTTTTTTAATATTATTAGTCTAATATATAAATATAAAAATATTTTAATTTGAAATACATCCTAGTATTCGGGCATCCAAAAATTATGATTTACGAGCCGACCCCGACACGAGAAATGGCGGACTCAATACCCGACCCGAAAGGTGAAAATTTTATAAAATTACTCGATTTTTATTATCAGATTGACGGATCAATGGGTCAGGTCATTCGGGTCAAACATTTTTGAACACCCCTAATTAAAAGTCCCATGTAATCCGAATACACAACATAAAACACTAAATAAAAATAATATATATAACTCCCATAAAACACAATATTATAGTCAAGAACACACAAAAGTATATCCCAATAATATTTTCTCAAAACTCTTTTTTAAAATTCACAACTGATCACGACGGAAATGATATGATATGATGCTACACGCTCAATGTAATATCCAGTTGCCACCTCCATAAAAGAGGAAGGTTCCTCAAAACTCCTCACTGCATCCTCCAACTACATAGTGATGAAATATCAACTGTTTTAAGGGATGATAGTCATGTCTTCCACCATATAATCTCAACTTATGCACACAATGTCATGATGATGATTTAAAAATCTAAATTTCACAAAAACAATTTAATAATATTAAAATATGAGGTTCATAGTTCCATAAAAAGATGTTTCACAGTTTCATGAATTTGATGTTTTACAGTTTTGTAAACCTGATTTTCAGTTAAAAATAGTCTGATATTTTATACATGATATTTTAAAGTGTTCAAAACCACATCACAAGTAATACTTACATAAGGTGTAAAACATCATCACACAACAATATACGAAACAAAATAATAAAAAATCATGTATTAAGACGCAAAACTGGTCTTCAAGAAATTTATTTAAAAATAAAGAGAAATACACACGTAACCACTAATTAAAAATGGGGGAAAAACACATATATGGTTGACGCGTATCTAAGTGAATCACCAAGAAAATACCTAAAACCTTTCACCACCTTACTCAATCCACCACAATCACATATTAACTACCTACTCGAAATCGACCGAGTACTACTTTAGAATTTAAAACCGAATCTCGAGTGAATTTACTATAGCTTTTAATTTTAAACTTTTAAAAATTAGGTAAATCCGTAATTCCTTGAAAGCTAAATGGAAATATATAAATAGATAAAGAGAGGGGTTAGGATCTACTTACATAGAATATAAACCTCATGGTTTTACACGTTTTTTGGATCGTTAGATGTGAGAAATGAATGGGTGAGATTAATTCTTTATTTTTTCTAAGTGATAATCTTCACATAACTTACTGTTAATCTCAGTCACCCGTTTCACCCATCCAGCGATCAAAAAAACGTATAAAACTTAAAAACTCTTACACTGTGGAACTGGATCGTATCCCTATATATAATGATATTAAAGAGCACTTACCTTAGACATAAATAAAGAATATAATAATAATAACGGTAAAGAAGGAAAACATGGCTTTGATGAGACCATGTTTGGTAAATAGAGGTTTGAGCCAAAATTAGAGGTTTGAGTTAAAATTAGAGGTTTGACCAGTTAAATCCGCTAATTTGGATGTTTGGTGAATAGTGGATTGAGGTGAAACCTCTAATTTTGAAAAAGCTGCTAATAGGAGCTTTTTGAAATTAGAAGTTTTGACATTGGAGTTATAAAGACCCTTTTACCCTTAACAATTATAAAAAAAATCCAAATAACCTAAATCTAACCTTTTCTATTGTAATTTTTCACCTTCACGTATTTACATTGTGACATTCGTAAACTGATGCTTTTTTTCTTTTTAGTCTCACACATTTATATTTGTATTTAAATTTAATAATTAAATTGTATTAAAAATAATTATATAAATAAAAATTAATATATAAATCTTTCAAATATGCTTAGTAATGTTATATTAAAAAATATTTTTCGTAATCTAATTAATATTAATAAATACAAAATATTGATAACTAATAAACTATTCAAACAAGTATTGAATATAATCATATCCTTATATGTTATTTTGTTTGTTTAAATAATCAATAGCTATAAGCTATCAGTTAATTTTACCAAACACTTTTATATAATCAGCTAATACAATCCGCTAGTTAAATCAGCTAATGCAATCATCTATCAGCTAAAGCAATCCGCTATCAGCTATCTGCTAATTGCCAAACAGTGCCATAATTTATTTTTAATTTTTATAATTTTTTCGAATGTTTTTAGTATGATTATTTTAATCAATTTAATCCTTTAAAATTTTATTTCATCTATAATTGACCCCTATTTGTTTCAAATTTTTATAATTTCAACTAATATTTTTAATATAGTTTTATTTTTGTCCAGTTTAGTCCATAAAATTTTTATTTAATCTAAAATTGACCTCTATATATTTTTAATTTTTATAATTTAGTCTAATATTTTTATAATTAATCTTGAGAGTTTCACTATCAATGCAACACCTAATACCCGGTACAAACGAATATAACCCGAATATCGAATGTTACAAATGGCCTATTTGAGGCCTAAAAACATATTTTAAAAAAACAAGCATATTCATTTAAATGAAAGTAAACAATCAACATGAACATAAAGAGGAAACAATTAACTAAAGTCACCCGAGAAAATAAACCTTTAAAACCTTTAGAAAAATAAGCGTTTTAACAAAAATGAATTTTGGTAATTTTACAAGATTTGAACCTAAAAAACATTCAAAACTTAAACACAAGTTTAATATAAGTATAAACATCTTACACCTCTATTTTTCTAATAAAAAGAAGTTCAAATCAAAGTAAATTTAACTGAATTGAGGTTTAGGGACTAAAATGTAAGTAATTCATAAGTTGGATTTTAAGTTAAAAATTCAGTTTTAGGTCCGTTTTAGACTCATTAACTCCAATTAGACTTAATTGTAAATTCATGTTGAAATCAAATTTGAAATAGAGTGTTAATTGCAAAAATAAGTAGTTTATAGGCCATTTTGAAAACATTCATAAAATATAGGGGCCAGTTTTTCAAAAAAGTGAAACTAAACATTTCTTTATGAAACAAATATCATCACTAACATATAGGCCAAGTTTCAGGTTAATCCGAGCTAACAATTATAAAATTAGTGACAACGTAAAGTTTGCAATTATAAGGTATTTGATTAAATTATGAAATAGAAATAAATATAGGTCAATTCTAAATTAAATAAAATTTGAGGGATTAAATTGAACAAAAATAAAATCATAGTAAAAATATTACATAAAATTATAAAAATTAGAAACAAATATGGGTTAATTTTGGAATAAATAAATTTTTGAGGGACTAAAGTGAACAAAATATTATTATATTAATAATATTGACTTTAATAATAAAATTTAAAAATAAGGGTAAATTTTAGATTGAATGAAATTTTTAGGGACTTAATTGAAAAAACAAACTCATAATAAAAATATTGGATGAAACTATTTTAAATATAATTTGATAATTTTGTTATTAAAGTATGATAGCTTTCACTTTTCTTTCCTACTTTCCACCCAATTTTAGAGAGAAAACTATTTGTATAGGAGCAAGGAAAACTACCTCCCCTCCTATTTTATTTCCTTTCAATTTTTCACTCTACCAAACAACCATTAAATTCATTTTCTTTTTTATTTTATTTTCCCTTCTACCTCCCTTTCACTTTTCCACCCAACCAAGAAAAGCCTTGAGGATGACATAAGAGGTTATATTATAAGGAAATTAGGGTTTTAAGTTTTGGAAATTTGGCCTCAAGTTCCTAAATTTTTTTGGAAATTCCCCCCAGCATTCAAGTAAATTGTAAAATTGACCTCTAATATTTTAAAAACACGGATTAGTCCTTGAACATTCAAAAATTTTCAAATTGGTCCATAATTTCATTTTTTTTAATTTTAACAGGAGAGTCATAATCAACAAAAGTTAAAATTTGGAAAATTGAGAATTTTAAAATTAGAGTTTTTATTTTGGGTTAAAATCAGGTTGTGACAATCAAAATAGTATCAACAGCTCTTTTCCCTCGGGTTCCTTGGCCTATTTGCTAGTTCTCCATTCTTGAGATGTAAACATATTTCTTAAGTTATCTTGTTGTTGTGTATAGATGAAAGTGTGATAAAAGTAGTTACCAATCTTGTCTTTGTTGGCCTTAGCAAGTTTCTTTGTTTAATGAATTGTCTCATCATATTCAAAAGACTTGGGCATTGATAAATGAAACTATTAATCTGAATTGCCCTCTTTAAGACTATCGATAAAAATTGCTTTAATATCTTCAAGAATTAGATCAATATAATGGGTTGCTCAAGGAGTCCAATCCAAATGTGGATACTTTACCATCAAGAGTGCACCATCATCAACAAAGTTTCTTTTATTGTTTGTTATAATTTGCAACAACATTTACATCACCTACTTCATACAAAATTTTACTTAACAGCCCAAATAACTTAACACCGGTTTTTTATAGCTTGATGCATCAACGAAATTTAGAAACATGCTTCCTTTTGAACAATTAACTAAAAAGTTAATGATTGTCCTTCCACACCGATCAACCAATGCATTCAACATAATAGAACATAATGTTTTAGCTCATTATTCTTTGTGATTTCTCATACTCCCATCGGTATTTTCAACTTTTTTATTCAAGAAAGTGACCTTTACTTCATAGGTACTTGGTGACTTTGTTGGGCTCGAATTCCTTCAACCAAAATGCTTGCCAAGTGTGGAGAAGATCGATTTTTGGGTGTAAGTGTGGAAGCTAAAAGATGAGACAATGAACACAAGGATTTATAGAGGTTCAAGCTTCTAACAAGCTCTACATCCACTACCTTAGCTTCCCACTAAGGATTTCAACCAATTCACTAAGAATTCTTCCCCTTTTACAAGGCTTAGGAGGCAACCTTTTACAACCTAGACTCAATTACCAAGTCTAGCATCCAAAGCTCACAACCCGAGCTTTGGGAACTCTCCTAACCAAAAGAGATTCTAAGCAAACTGAAATCCCTCTTAAAAGTATATGTTTGCACTTTAAATCACTCACCCAAATCCTAATACACTTGAGCATACATTGACATTTAAGCTCAACAAGTGTAGTCTATACAAAGAATGGGAATTTAAGCTCTAAGACAAATTTGACATCATAATGATGTTGACAATTGAAGCATTAGTATTCCATAGATGCTTGGAGGTCCCTTATATACTCCCAATTGAGTTCATAGCCGTTGGAGACCTTTGGGATTGAATTAGAGCCGTTGGAGCCTCTATTTCCCGCAATTAATGTAGTTCTGCAACTATCTGTATCGATACACGGTTACCCATATCGATACGCCATTCTTAGAAACTAGCTGTTAAGATCTTAGCTGCCTAACAGTATCGGTACGTGTGTACCTATATCGGTACATGTACTAGCCGTTATGCTCAGTCTTGCTAATCGTATCGAAACACCTTGGTCTGTTTGCTAACCATATCGGTACGGGTTGGTTAGTTTCGATACGCCCTGCAAGTTAAATAACTGTTTGGAAATAGCCATTGGGGTAGTTAAATGGGGATCGGTACGTGTACATGCGTATCGGTATGACCCTACCCGTATCGGTACGCCTAGGGGCGTATCGGTACGATTTTTGTTTACTGGAAAATATTATAGCTAAAACCCTTGGACCGTATCGATACGGGGTATACCGTATCGGTACGCCTATGTTGAAAACAACATTTTGGCTTCTTTAAAACGTTCAAAACCTTTCCAAAACCTCTCAAAAACTTTACAAACTTATTTTCAAGTTGTTTGGACATAAAATCATTTTTGCAATATTTTTAATTTAGTCCAAAACTATTTTTCAATTATTATATCACAACAAATATTCTAACAGACTTCATTCTAATTCCAACTCCAGAGATTGAACCAATTGCAACCTTAATCTTGCTTTAAGTTATTTATTTATTTTTCTTTTATAATGCTAAGTATGATTTTTACCATAATCATACTTAGCTAAATTCTCCATAGCCAAGGGCTAAAGCAATGGCTCAATTCCAACGTGAGGATTGGAAAGCACTTAAACAATTTCGGGTATCTCTCTTAGTTTTCTAAACTTAATTTCAAAATCAAAATGATTTCAAAACCAAAGATTGACGTTGGTCAGTATGTTGTTTTGGTTAAATGTGTGGGAGGAAGGATCGGCTATTGAAGTACATTCGACTTCCTGGGAACACACTTAGCAAAATTGTTTGCTAAGAGGAAACTGAGATCATAATTAGTTATTATTGAAACAACGCAGTCCGAGTCGGCTTACTTATACATTTTTTCTCTACAACATTGTTGTTGATTAGATCAATTTCCAAAATCGATATCAAAGGTGGCACTTGGGTATTCGGTATACAAGGCACAGTCACAAGGATTGATCCTTGTAGGCGAGTAACCGATGTGAACCCTGAAGTGAAAAATCCTTATTCCAATGATCCGAGAAAGCTGAGTCAAAGCAAAAGCCCGAGGCTAATCTTTACCATATTGAATCACTTCTTAAATTTTATCTACAATATCTTATTATTTCTACTCAATTCCACAAACCCCCACCATATTTGAATATTATTCAACTCTATTCTTGGCTCACCGATTGAACAAACATAAATTAGGAAGTTCTCTTAGTCCCTGTGGGATCGACCCTTACTTATCTTTTACTACGTTTGAATTCCTTTATTTATTATTTGAGAAGAATGAATTATTTTGACGCGAAAATGATGCGTGTCAAATTGGCGTCGCTGCCGGGGACTACGACGAAGTTACTGATTATTTTTGTTTGATTTATGACTAGGAGGAATCCGAGAGAACAAGCAGAATATAACCCGGAGATCGAAGCATACGCCCGAAGACTACACGCCCAAACACTTCGGGAGAAGAAACAAAGACAGCGACAACAACAACTAGAACGAGATTTAGAAATAGCATATGAAGTAGAATCACATTTCGACCACACAACCAAAGAACCAGTTCCGATGGGAGACAACGACCAAACTATCCGACAACTGACTGCGGCCCCTGATGATACCAGCCGATGTGCATAACATTCCCGAATGGCGAGACACCATTCGCTCTCAAGACAGGCTTAATACACCTTTTACCAACCTATCACGGTTTGCCAAGTGAAAATCCACATAAACATCTAAAGGAATTGATTAGTGCTTATATTATGCATTATTCTATCTCTAATTACTCCTTGATTGATTGTTTTAAGTTGCTAATCTGGGCACTTTTGTTCATTTTCCATGCAGGACAGTAGATTCCAGGAATATTGCTTAAACTGCTGAAACTGTGGAACTTTTGATTTTCTGGATTCATGGCTGGATTAGTGGGCATGAATCTGGGCATGAAAGTCTGACTGGACGCCATATCAGCAGCTTCTAGAAGACACCACGTCAGCAGCAACGATAGCTTATCAGCCGCATATCAGATAACTTATTAGTCAGATTTTAAATTCAAACTTTGGATTTATCTTTTGTAATTAATTTAAAAAATTTGGGATTTATCTCTTATCTCTTTAGGGTTATTTTTAGGGTTTTAGGCTGCTATAAATACCCCATTTGGGCAAACTCATATCTCATATTCTCATTCTCATTCTTAGCTTTGTTTCTACTTTTAGAGTTTTATAAAATTCTTTCTTTTCTTAGTTCTTGCTTTAAGTTTTTTTATTTATTTTTCTTTTATAATGCTAAGTATGATTTTTCCCATAATCATACTTAGCTAAGTTTTCCATAGCCAAGGGCTAAAGCAATGGCTCAATTCCAACGTGAGGATTGAAAAAGCACTTAGATAATTTCGGGTATCTCTCTTAGTTTTTCTAAACTTAATTTCAAAATTAAAATGATTTCAAAACCAAAGATTGACATTGGTCAGGATGTTGTTTTGGTTAAATGTGTGGGAGGAAAGATCGGCTATTGAAGCACATTCGACTTCCTGGGAACACACTTAGCAAAATTGTTTGCTAAGAGGAAACTGAGATTTGAATCAGTTATTATTGAAACGACATAGTTCGAGTAGGCTTTACTTAAACATTTTTGATCTACAACATTGTTGTTGATTAGATCAATTTCCAAAATCGATATCAAAGATGGCACTTGGGTATTCTGTATACAAGGCACAGTCACAAGGATTAATCCTTAAAGATGAGTAACCGACGTGAACCCCGAAGTGAAAAATCCTTTTCCAATGATATGAGGAAACTGAGTCAAAGCAAAAGCCCAAGGCTAATATTTACCATATTTAATCCACTTCCTAAATTTTGTCTACAATCTCTTATTATTTTTACTTAATTCACAAATCCCCACCATACTTAAATATTATTCAACTCTCTTCTTGGCTCACCGATTGAAAAAACATAAATCAAGAAGTTCTCTTAGTCCCTGTGGGATCGACCCTTACTTCTCTTTTACTACGTTTGAATTCCTTTATTTATTATTTGAGAAGAATGAATTATTTTGACGCAAAAACGACGCGTGTCAGGAATTTCACATGGTCTGTTTAAGCACAAAACCCAGGGAGTTTCTGAAGATCAAATCAAACTTTGCGTATTTCCTTTTTCTCTAGCTGATATTGCTAAGGATTGGCTATTTGATTTACCCTCCAACTCGGTTTCAACTTGGACTGACATGGCTCGCCTTTTTCTTGACAGGTTTTTCCCAGCAGCTAAGGCAAGCGAGCTAAGGCGAAGTATCCTGAGTATCCGACAAAAGGATACTGAATCTTTATATGACTACTGGGAGCGTTTCAAAAAGCTATGCGCAAACTGTCCGCAACACAGATTATCTGAACAAACACTTCTCCAGTATTTTTATGAAGGATTAACACCCATGGACATAAAAGTGGTAGACGCAGCAAGTGGATGAGCTCTTGTTAACATGACTCCAACGGCGGCAAGAACGTTAATATCTACTATGGCCGCCAACTCGCAAAGATTTCGCCCTTCAAGTGAACCATCTCGATGGGTTCACGAGGTAAGTACAATTTCGCTGGAAAACAAAATTGATAAATTAGCTGATATTGTTCAATATCTTGTTGCAGATAAAAAAAATTGCAGCCAAGCTTTCCGGGATGTGTACGAGTCCAGAGCATCCGACGGACTATTGTCCGATTATACAAGAAGAGGACACTGAGCAAGTGAATGCCATAGGAAATTTTCCAGGACCTCCACAAAGACAATACAGCCCCAACGCCAACTCGTATAATCCAGGTTGAAAAAATCATCTGAACTTCAGTTATGCTCAAAATCAAAGGCAAAGTCAACCATATCAACAGAGACAACCCACTCAACAACAATATCAACAACTGAAGTCATCATTGGAATCCATCGTTGAACGGTTGGCAATATCCCAAGAGAAGTTTCAAACACGCACTAAGGCCCACCTACAAGATTTGGACAAACAAATAACCTAGTTGGCTCAAACTGTGGGGAGACTAGAGTCGTAGGGAAGACTTCCTTCTCAAACGGAGTTAAATTCGAGAGAAAATGTTACTGTTATCACCCTCCAAAGTGGAACCATTGTCACACCTAAAGTCCCAAAAGAGAATGCCGCACGGTCCAAGAAAGGGAAGGGAAAGCCACCCTCCGACGTCCAAGGTACATCTTAATCTTCATCGCCACCACCACCTCCTCCTCCTTCTCATGAAATTACACCACCCTTCCCATCAAGATTGATGAGGCGTTACAAGAGAGCCGAAGAGAAGGAAACCTTAGAGGTGTTCCAAAAAGTACAAGTCAACATACCTCTCCTAGAAGTAATCCGACAAGTGCCAAGGTATGCCCGATTTCTAAAGGAGCTTTGCACCACAAAGAGGAGACTGACTGGTTACGAGAAGGTAAATATGGGAGAACATGTCTCAACAGTATTTCAGCGAAAGCTTCCACCAAAGATGAAAGACCAAGGTATGTTCGCTATACCTTGCAAAATAGGTGTGCGACTTAGGAGCTTCAATTAACGTTATGCAACTTTCTGTTTATAAAATTATTACTAACGAACCTTTGACGGAAACAAGAGTAACTATCTAGTTGGTTGATCGTTCTATTATCTATCCGAAGTGAGTGCTTGAAAATGTCTTAGTGAAAGTCAATGTTCTGATTTTTCCTGCCGACTATGTCATCGACATGGAAAATGATAGGACTGACACTTGCTCTGAGGTACTTTTAGGCCAACCCTTCCTAAGCACCGTGCATACAAAGATTGATGTGAGAAGCGGTATATTAACAATGGAATTTGATGGTGAGGTCGTAGAATTTGACGTTTATAAAGTAATGAAATACCCTAATCAAGTTGAAAGAATTAATTATGTCGATATTATTTATAATTTAGTTGATGAATTTGTTGAAACTAATTTTTTCGATAATTTTTACAGGGATCTTAAACATTGCCGCAGAGAAGAAGAAATAGAGTTTGAACATATTTTATCTATCAATTCTGATTTATTTTTATCTCCCTCTAAAACTAAAATGTTACCTTCTATTTTGCAAACGCCAGAGATAGAATTAAAACAGTTGCTGGAGCACTTGAAATATACATTTTTAGGAGAAAATGAAACCTTACCGGTGATCATCTCAAACAAATTGTCCAAAGAAGAAGATAATGCACTAGTGAAGGTATTACGCGCACACAAGGAAGCCATATGATGGACTATTGCGGATATTAAGGGACTTAGTCCCTCGATTTGTATGCATAAGATTAAAACGAAGAAGGAGCGAAACCCTCTAGACAAGGACAACGCTGTTTGAACCAACCAATGATGGAGGTAGTAAAAAAGGAGATACAGAAACTCCTTGATGCAGATGTAATCTATCCTATTTTCGACAGTGACTGGGTAAGTCCAATTCACGTGGTACCTAAAAAGACCGTAGTGACAATGGTCCAAAATTCTGAATGAGAGTTAGTTTCAACGCGTGTACAAAATGGATGGAGAGTTTGTATCGACTACAGGAAGTTGAACTCTCTCACTAGAAAAGATCATTTTCCCTTCCCTTTATAGATCAAATGATTGAGAAATTAACTGGTAAAACTCATTATTGTTGCCTTGATGGTTTTTCAGGTTTTTTCAAAATTCCAGTTGCGCCAGAAGACCAAGAGAAAACAACTTTTACTTGCCCGTTCGGTACATTTGCATATCGACGGATGCCCTTTGGCCTTTGTAATGCACGTGCCACTTTTCAGAGATGTATACTGAGTATTTTTTCTGACTATGTGGAGAAGGGCATCGAAGTCTTCATGGATGACTTTACGGTATACGGTAGTTCTTTTAATGAGTGTCTTAGTAATTTAACTAATGTGCTTAATAGATGCCTAGAATTTAATATTGTTTTGAAATATAAAAATGCCATTTTATGGTTGATAAGGGATTAATTTTGGGACATATTCTGTCATCTAATGGAATTGTCGTTGATAAGGCCAAGACCGATATTATACGCTCACTACCTTACCCCACAACTGTGAGGGAGGTTCATTCTTTTCTTGGCCATGCAGGTTTCTACCGAAGATTTATTAGAGATTTTTCAAAGCTGGCGCGACCGTTGTGTGGGCTGTTACAAAAAGATAAAGTCTTCGATTTTAATCTTGAGCACAAAAAATCATTCGATGTACTCACAGAAAAGTTGACCACGGCACCAATCATTAAAGCATCAAATTGGGAATATGATTTTGAGCTTATGTGTGACGCATCAGATACGAGAGTTGGAGTTGTTC
This sequence comes from Hibiscus mutabilis, assembly GCA_019671005.1. Taxonomy (NCBI): domain Eukaryota; kingdom Viridiplantae; phylum Streptophyta; class Magnoliopsida; order Malvales; family Malvaceae; genus Hibiscus; species Hibiscus mutabilis. Next base: position 30,585,752 of record CM033739.1, on the reverse strand, counting down.
TTGGACAAAAAATCGGCAAAGAACGACTTGTTATCGCCTATGCTTCAAGGACTCTAGACTCGGCTCAGAGAAATTACTCCGCAACAGAAAAAAAAATTACTTTCTATTGTTTTTCTTTTAGAAAAATTTAGATCTTATTTGCTTGGAACTAAAGTGATTGTTTTTTCTGACCATGCATCTTTGAAGTACCTTATGAGCAAAAAAGAGGCGAAGCCAAGGCTTATCCGATAGATCCTGCTTTCACAAGAATTTAATTTGGAAATTAAAGACAAGAAGGGAAGCGAGAATCTCGTACATGATCATTTAAGCCGCATTCATATTTCTACAGCCGACCCACCAATTAACGATAAGTTCCCGGAAGAACATTTGATGTTGGCGCAGAAAGTGGTTCCATGGTTCGCAGACATGGTAAATTACTTGGTCACAGGTAAATTACCCTTAGACTTACCTAGATCTAGAATTAATCGACTAAGGCGAGACTCTCGATATTATATTTGGGATGATCCTTATTTATGGAAGCACTATTTGGATCAGGTAATTAGGCGATGCGTCGCTGAGGAAGAGGTAAATTCTATCCTAGACTTTTGCCATTCTTATTCATGTGGTGGTCGCTTTGGACCAAAGCGAACTGCCCATAAAATTTTGGAATGTGGTTTCTTTTGGCCTAATATATTTCGTGATGCTTACTTATATTGTAAATCATGTGATAAGTGTCAACATGTAAGGAATTTAAGCCGAAGGAATGAATTACCTCAAAATCCGATTCACGTCTGTGAGATTTTTTATGTGTGGGGAATCAATTATATGGGTCTCTTTACTTCTTCATTTGGAAATTTTTATATCATTCTTGCAGTTGATTATGTTTCCAAATGGGTGGAAGCTAAGGCTACCCGAAATAATGATGCTAGAACCACTGTTATTTTTTTGAAAAATTATATCTTTTCCAGGTTTGGCACACCACGAGCGATAATTAGCGATCGAGGAACCCATTTCATCAACAAGGTAATTGACGTGTTATAAGTGTTCAAAAGTACTATTTTTCTTACCCTTTTTACTCATATTATTGTTAGACTTAGGCTCATATTAGTTGCATAGTTAGTCATTCATGCATTAATCCATGTTTCCTTCCATCGTTGAGCTTGATTACATAACTTGGTAGTTTTTGTGGAAAAGATGCTGCTTTGGTGTGCTTTGTGTGTGTATGTGCAGGATCACTTGCCAAAGCAATGCCGAGCTAGTTGCCAGGGCAATGCATAAAGGATATGCCGAGCTAGTTGCCAGGGCAATGCATGAAGGAGACGCCGAGCCAGTTGCCATGGCAATTGTCGACAAAGAGAAAATGCAATAGAGATGTCGAAATTAATGAATATACAAGCCCAAGATAACGTGGAGCAAAGCCCAAACCCAAAGGAATTTGATTTCCATGCAGAGATTAAAGAAGAATTAAATTCCAAGAAGATAGGAGAAGTTCTAGTAGGAATACAATTATAATAAAGAATTATATTCTTTAAAGATAATTTAATTCCAACTCAAACTCCTCCTCAAAGAAGGACTTTGGCCTAGCCCTATAAATAGCAAGGAGATTTCGACAATCCATAGAGAGAGCAAGAGGGGAAATTTCGACAAGTCCAAGGGAGAAAGCAAGGGGAATTTTCGACAAGCTTCATCTTTTCTTCCTTGTTCGATTGGGTTCATGCTAGGGATTGTTTATCTTGTGTTTCTTTGGAACCTAGCCATGAACTAAATCTACTTGGCTATGGTTATTGTGTTTTGTGGTTGTGAGAAACTATTGGTTTTTGTTTAGGTAATAAGAGTTTGCACTTTTCTATTTCAAGGTTTATTCATTCTTGGTTCTTATTATTGTTTGCGAGTGAATTGGGAGAGGATCTCGTGATTTCATCTATTTATCTAATATCGGGAGAGTTAGATTCAAGAAATGAATGAATATGATCTTTATTCAATCTATTGATGGTGAAGATTAATCCGGCTTAGGAATAAGTTAAGGATTTCAACGGCTAAGAGGAGCGCAAGATTGGTTGTTGTTCACCCTTGATTCACGCAGGGATGTATTATCAAGGCATACACAAGTAGCTAGAGTTTCGACTTAGGGATAAGAAAAAACCATTGAAGAACGCTCTGCCGAACCTTGAAGGTTGCTGCCCAGACGCCCAAGTAGTTGCCCAACTAGTTGCCCAGGCAACCATCGATTAGTTGCCAAGGCAACCCCGTTGTGCAAGTTGCCACGGCAACTGAGTTGCCCGTGCACTCTTTTACCAAAACAATCCAATCGGCTATCACACCTCAACTCACGATAACCTGGCCTATCCCTCTCTCAATTGATCTCATATATTCATTTACTTTATTGCTTTCTAGATTAGTCATTAGTTAAACTCCTATAATCCTTTACTTGTGTTTTTATTTTTTACAGTGCAAGAGATTAGATCCTTGAAGTGGCACCAATCCCTGTGGAGACGATATCTTTTATACTATAACTTGTGACGTGTATACTTTCACATTTGCGTAGCACTTATTACGCGCAACAAGTTTTTGGCGCCGTTGCCGGGGATTGGCAATAGCGACTTTGTTTTTATTTTCTTGCACTTTCTTTTTATTTTTCTTGTTTAAAATTCAAAGGGCTAACAAACTTTGGTTTTGCATTGGTATATTACCAGGGCGAGACCGACTTCACCAGAATATCCCTTTGATCCAGAAATCGAACGAACCTTACAAAGATTTAGACGAAGGATAAGAGAAGCAATGGCAAATCAAGACGCAATATGAATCAAGATGTTCGAGCAGGAGGGGGAGTGATTCTTGCACGAAACAGAACTATTCGAGACTATCTTGAAGAAGATCTTGATTGGCTTAACCCAGGAGTTGTCGCACCTGAAATTGAAGCCGACCATTTTGAGTTGAAACCGGTAATGTTTAATATGATCAACACAATAGGTCAATTTGGCGGCTCAGCAACTGAAGATGCACGACAACATCTGAAATCTTTCCTCGAGATTTGCAACTCGTTCAAGACATACGGAGTCACCCTCGATGTCCTACGATTAAGATTATTCCCCTATTCACTGAGGGATAGGGCCAAAGCATGGTTGAATAGCATTCCTGCCGGATCCATAGCATCTTGGACTGATCTTTGTCGTGATTTCCTTGCTAGATTTAATCCTACAAATTTGACTGATAAGCTTCGTAACGACATTACTTCTTTTCGGCAGGCAGATGATGAATCCATGTACGAGGCTTGGGAGCGATATAGAGAACTTCTACGCAAATACCCCCTACACGGATTCCCGGTGTGGACTCAAGTAACAATGTTTTACAACGCCGTGAATACAACAACAAAGATGATGCTAGATGCCTCGGCAAACGGCATACTCCTAGATAAGTCACTAGAGGAAGCGATGCAAATTTTAAACAGGCTGGCCAAGAATGACTATCAATTCCCATCTACTAGAAGAGGAGGAGTTAGACGCCAAGCCACAATACATGAACTAGGATCATCAGATTCAATTTCGGCACAATTGGCCGCTTTAACCAAGATGGTCCAGAACATGCAAAAACCAAACAACATACATGAAGTCAAGGTAATGGATTCTTTTTGTGAGTTATGTGGTGATAACCATAATTCTTCTGAATGTATGCAGAATCCGGAATCCAGCTTCTATATGGGGAATTACAATCGGAGCAATAATGTGATGTCCAATACATACAATCCAGCTTGGAAGAAGCACCCGAATTTTTCATGGAGTAATCCCAACAATGCTCTAAACTAGAACAATCAGAATGCACAAGCATCGGGATTCCAGCAGAATATGCCATGGCAACAGATGCCGCAGCAACAACCGACGACATCTAGTTCTTTTGAAAATTCTCTAAATGCTTTTATGATGAAAACTGAATCTTATATGGCTGAGAATAGTAATTTCATAAAAAGAACTGATGCTTTTATTAACAGGACCGAGATGAGATTGCAAAACCAAGAGGCGCCAATCAAATCATTGGAAAATCAAGTCAGACAGTTTGCTCAAAATCTGAATACTATACCACAAGGAGGTTTACCTAGCGATACTGAAGTCGCAAGAGGAACTGGCCATGAGCAATATAAGGCGATCACCACCAGAAGTGGCCAACAACTTAGAGAGGCTCAAACCCACTCATCAAACAAAACTCCACAAAAAGATCAAGATGAACCTAGCGGCAAAGCCTTAGATGCTGAACCAGGAATTGCCGCAGCAACCGGCAATAAGCATGCCTCGGCAACCGACAATAAAGACGCCTCGGCAACTTGCGATAAGCATACCTCAGCAACCCCAGTTGATAACGCCTCGGCAATTCCAGATGTCTCGGCAATGCCGTCAATCAAGTTTCAAACCAATGAAAGGATCGAAGATATCCGACTTCCACCACCATTCCCACAAAGGTTGAAGCGACAAAAGCAAGAATACCAATTCAAGAAGTTTCTTGATATCCTAAAGCAAGTTCACATCAACTTGCCACTGGTGGAAGCAATTGAACAAATGCCAAACTATGCCAAGTTTCTTAAAGACATTGTGTCCAAGAGAACAAGGCTAAGAGAGTTTGAAACAGTTGCCGCAACAGAGGGATGCATGGCAATGTTGCACAATCGTATGCCACCTAAGTTGAAGGATCCCGGAAGTTTCACAATACCATGTTCCATTGGAAATCACTATGTCGGGAAAGCACTATGCGACCTTGGGGCTAGCATAAACTTGATGGCTAAATCAGTTTTCCAGAAACTAGGAATCGGGAAGGCAAGACCTACAACAGTCATGCTGCAGCTAGCCGACAGATCCTATGTGCATCCAGAGGGAAAAATCGAGGACATACTGGTAAAAGTTGATAAATTTATTTTTCCCGCTGACTTTATTGTTTTGGATTGTGAAGCAGATGAGCATGCACCCATCATTCTCGGGAGACCATTCCTAGCAACAGGGAGAACCTTGATTGATGTTGAAAAGGGAGAACTCACAATGAGGGTGAATGACCAACAAGTCAAACTAAATATGTTCCAAACACTAAGGCATGCCGATGATCCAGAAGAATGCCAACTTCTTCATGCCACGGCAGAGTTTAACTTCGATGAGGAATTTAGTTGCCTCGGCAACTACATTGCCGACCAAGAGGAACATGAGGAGTATGAAGAACCGGTCGATGAGGAACAACCAAAAGAGGCAAATTGGCTAGCCAATCGACCAGGTACATACTTTGAATCACTGGACTACTCAGGTAAGGAAGGTAAGCTCGAAAAACCCTCTATTGAACATCCACCAATTCTTGAGTTGAAACAATTGCCAGAGCAACTAAAATATGTATACTTAGGGACCGATAATACATTGCCTGTAATTATTTCTTCTAAGTTACAGCCTGAGCAGGAAAAGAAGTTGATCAAGATGTTGAAGCTACACAAAAAGGCAATAGGGTGGACAATTGCCGACTTGAAGGGAATTAGCCTGGCGGTGTGCATGCACAAGATCTTGTTGGAAAATGATCACAAACCTTCAATTGAGGCCCAGAGGAGACTGGATCATGCCATGAAAGGGGTTGTAATGAAAGAAATCATCAAGTGGCTTGACGCCGGCATTATATACCCTATCTCCGATAGTACGTGGGTAAGTCCGGTACAATGTGTACCGAAAAAGGGAGGTATAACAGTGGTAAGCAATGAAAATAATGAACTTATCCCAACCAGGACTGTGACCGGTTGGAGGGTTTGTATGGACTATCGAAAGCTAAACAAAGCCACTAGGAAAGATCACTTCCCATTACCCTTTATTGATCAAATGCTTGACCGTCTTGCAGGTAAACCCTTTTATTGTTTTCTTGATGGTTATTCAGGTTACAATCAGATTGCCATAGCACCAGAAGATCAAGAAAAGACAACCTTCACATGCCCATACGGTACTTATGCCTTCTGAAGAATGCCGTTCGGATTGTGTAACGCCCCGGCAACCTTCCAAAGATGCATGATGGCACTCTTTTCAGACATGGTCGAAGACTTCCTTGAGATCTTCATGGATGATTTTTCGGTTTTTGGTTTCAACGGCTGCCTCGGCAATTTAGAGAGGGTGTTGGAAAGATGCGAAGAAACGGATTTAGTCCTCAATTGGGAGAAATGCCACTTTATGGTAGATGAAGGAATAGTGCTCGGCAACAAGATTTCATCCAAGGGAATTGAAGTAGACAAATCCAAGGTGGACGTGATCGAGAGATTACCCCCACCAAATTCGGTTAAAGGAATTCGAAGTTTTCTCGGACATGCAGGTTTTTACAGGAGGTTCATTCATAATTTTTCTAAAATTACTAAACCCTTGTGTAATCTGCTTGAACATGATAAAGTCTTCGATTTTGATGATTCTTGCACTCAAGCATTCGAAACCCTAAAGAAAAAGCTTACCTCGGCACCCATTGTCGTTCCACCAGATTGGACGCTACCTTTTGAGCTTATGTGTGATGCAAGTGATTTCGCGGTAGGAGCAGTCCTAGGCCAACGCACAGGTAAGACCTTCCATGTGATATACTACGATGGTAAAACTCTTAATGGTGCTCAAGTGAATTACACAACAACGGAGAAAGAGTTACTAGCTGTAGTTTTCGCATTTGACAAGTTCTGATCCTATTTAATTGGTACAAAGGTAATTGTTCATACGGACCATTCGGCAATCAAATACTTATTTGCTAAAAAGGATGCTAAACCTTGTTTGATTCGTTGGATATTACTTTTACAAGAATTTGATATTGAAATTAAGGACAAGAAAGGAACAGAAAATCAAGTGGCCGATCACTTATCACGTTTGGAATGCAATAGGAAGGAGGACACGGATCTGGAGATATGCGATGCATTCTCGGATGAACAAATTTTAGTTACCTCGGCAACCCTCGACGCCTCGGCAACCCTAGACGCCTCGGCAACCCTAGACGCCTCTGCAACCATGGATGCACACGCCTCGGCAACTCTCGATGCCGCAGCAGCCTTTGACGCAAACGCCTCGGCAATTCTGGGAGTAGTCGCCACGGCAGCACATGCCTCGGCAATACCCTGGTACGCAGATTTAGTTAATTTCCTTGTTTGTGGTATTTTACCTGACGACATTACTCACCAAGGGAAGAAGCGGTTCCACCATGATGCTAAGCATTACTTTTGGGACGAGCCTCTTTTGTTTAAACAATATGCAGATCAGGTTATACGCCGATGTGTCCCTGAAGAAGAGCAACAGAATGTACTCCGGCAATGCCATTCTTCACCCTATGGAGGACATTTTGGAGGAACTCGTACCGCGGCCAAAGTGTTGCAATCCAGTTTTTATTGGCCAACATTGTACAAAGATGCCCAAGACTTTTACAAGCAATGTGATCGTTGCCAGAGGACGGGCAATATCTCTAGACGACATGAGATGCCGCTCCAGAATATCATCGAGGTGGAGTTGTTCGATGTATGGGGGATCAATTTTATGGGACCTTTCCCATCTTCATTCGACAACCTCTACATTCTACTTGCCGTCGACTACGTGTCTAAATGGGTTGAGGCAGCTGCAGTTCGCAACAACGATTCCAAGACCGTGCAACGATTCCTGCAGAAAAACATATTTACACAGTTTGGGATGCCGAGAGAAATTATTAGCGACGAAGGCAAGCATTTTGACAATAGACTAATTGTCAAGATGTTGCAACGCTTCGGCATATCACACAAGATCGCCACGACATATCACCCACAAACCAACGGGCAAGCAGAAATTTCCAACCGGGAGTTGAAGGGAATACTCGAGAAAGTTGTAAATCCCTCAAGGAAGGATTGGTCATTAAGACTAGATGACACACTTTGGGCATATTGCACGGCATTCAAAACACCCTTAGGTATGTCCCCCTTCCGACTTGTCTATGGCAAAACATGCCATCCACCGGTGGAAATTGAGCATAAGGCGTATTGGGCAATCAAGATCGTGAATATGGATTGGGAAAGTGCCGGATAAAAGCGTTTGATGGATCTCAATGAGATAGAAGAATTTCGTGCACTCGCCTATAACAATGCACGAATCTACAAGGAGAAAACGAAGCGATGGCATGACAAGAAAATATTGCCACGGCAATTCACGCCAGGGCAACTAGTTCTCCTATTCAATTCTCGGCTAAAACTTTTCCCGGGAAAGCTAAAATCAAGATGGTCGGGACCATTCGAAGTCGTCAAACCATTCTCCCATGATGCTGTGATAATCAAGTCCATCTCTGACAACCATGAATTCAAAGTTAATGGACAAAGATTGAAGCACTACAATGGTGCCCATGTGGAACGTAACAAAGAAGTGGTCAACTTGGGAGATGCATGAGCATGCTCTCCTTTCAATATTTTCTTTTTCTTTTTCTTTTTATTTTCATTTTTATTTTTAGGAGATATTTTATTTTTCTTCATTATCTTTAGTTTTCAGGTTTTCTTTGTTTTCTTTTTCACAACAAGACTCACAAATACTATGCTAAGGAAATTTACTGCCGAGATCCTTGCCCCGGCAACCAATGAAGAAGATGTCGCGGCAACCTACATCGTGCCTGCCCAAGCTGATGCCACGGCAACCAAAGCTAAAGACATCCCGGCAACAAGAAAACAACCATCGCGTTCAAGCAAGAGAATCAAGACACCGACCAAAAGGAAACTAATCATCTACGATGATGAACTCTCGGAGTAAGTCCTCGTATGCATTTTTATTTTTATTTTTTATTTTTATGCATGCATTGAGGACAATGCCTCACTCGAGTTTGGGGGGGATTGTTATTAGTAGTTACCATGTTTAATTACATTCATCTTAAGTATTACATTTAGGATACATAAATTGCTTGCCATGCCTTTAATTGGAACAAGAATTGCTTAGATTTGATGAATATTCGATGATGACTTTGCCAATGCACTTAATTGATAGAATTTTTATTCTAGGATAACCATGGAAAAACTTAGAATTTTACTATGATGCTAATTTTGATGAAACACGGTTGTGGTTTCATTGATTTAAGGAATTCTAGTAAACTTATTGATTTAAGGAATTCTAGTAAACTTAGGTTGATAATTAACAAATTGGGGGATTAGAATAAAAATTGGATGAATGCTAGAGGTGCCCGAAATTGGCTCTAGCATGTGCTAAAAAAAATTGATCACTAGAGGTGCTCGAAACTGGCTCTAGGATGTGTTAAATTTTTTTTAACTAGAGGTGCCCGAAACCGGCTCTAGTCGATTAAATTAACTTAATAAAACTAAAAACAAAACACTAGAGGTGCCCAAAACTGGCTCTAGTTAAAACATGTTAAAAAGAACCCAATAAAGTAATTTGAAAACCTATTGTTTGCATAGGATCCGAAAAATCAACTTGCACAAAACTCCGCACACACTCACAAGCATTATAGTTTGATTCCGAGTAACTCCTCAGTTTTCCGAAAAATAAAAAGCCAATCATACTTTGTGCCCCGGTTCAGAGAATTGAAATCAAGTTCAAAGCTAAGTTAGTGAAAATTGAAGTCTTGGCAGGTAATTATGAGTTTTCATTGCTTGAGGACAAGCAATAGTTCGAGTTTGGGGGTGTGATAAGTGTTCAAAAGTACTATTTTTCTTACCCTTTTTACTCATATTATTGTTAGACTTAGGCTCATATTAGTTGCATAGTTAGCCATTCATGCATTAATCTATGTTTCCTTCCATCGTTGACCTTGATTACATAACTTGGTAGTTTTTGTGGAAAATATGCTGCTTTGGTGTGCTTTGTGTGTGTATGTGCAGGATCACTTGCCAAAGCAATGCTGAGCTAGTTGCCAGGGCAATGCATGAAGGATATGTCGAGCTAGTTGTCAGGGCAATGCATGAAGGAGACGTCGAGCCAGTTGCTATGGCAATTGTCGACAAAGAGAAAATGCAATAGGGATGTCGAAATTAATGACTATACAAGCCCAAGATGACGTGGAGCAAAGCCCAAACCCAAAGGAATTTGATTTCCATGCAGAGATTAAAGAAGAATTAAATTCCAAGAAGATAGGAGAAGTTCTAGTAGGAATACAATTATAATAAAGAATTATATTCTTTAAAGATAATTTAATTCCAACTCAAACTCCTCCTCAAAGAAGGACTTTGGCCTAGCCCTATAAATAGCAAGGAGATTTCGACAATCCATAGAGAGAGCAAGAGGGGAAATTTCGACAAGTTCAAGGGAGAAAGCAAGGGGAATTTTCGACAAGCATCTAGGGCAAGGGATTTTCGACAAGCTTCATCTTTTTTTTCCTTGTTCGATTAGGTTCATGCAAGGGATTGTTTATCTTGTGTTTCTTTGGAACCTAGCCATGAACTAAATCTACTTGGCTATGGTTATTGTGTTTTGTGGTTGTGAGAAACTATTGGTTTTTGTTTAGGTAATAAGAGTTTGCACTTTTTCTATTTCAAGGTTTATTCATTCTTGGTTCTTATTATTGTTTGCGAGTGAATTGGGAGAGGATCTCGTGATTTCATCTATTTATCTAATATCGGGAGAGTTATATTAAGAAACGAATGAATATGATCTTTATTCAATCTATTGATGGTGAAGATTAATCCGGCTTAGGAATAAGTTAAGGATTTCAACAGCTAAGAGGAGAGCAAGATTGGTTGTTGTTCACCCTTGATTCACGCAGGGATGTATTATCAAGGCATGCACAAGTAGCTAGAGTTTCGACTTAGGGATAAGAAGAAACCATTGAAGAACGCTCTGCCGAACCTTGAAGGTTGCTGCCCAGACGCCCAAGTAGTTGCCCAGGCAACCATCGATTAGTTGCCAAGGCAACCCCGTTGTGCAAGTTGCCACGGCAACTGAGTTGCCCGTGCACTCTTTTACCAAAACAATCCAATCGGCTATCACACCTCAACTCACGATAACCTGGCCTATAATCTTTTACTTGTGTTTTTATTTTTTACAGTGTAAAAGATTAGATCCTTGAAGTGGCACCAATCCCTGTGGAGACGATATCTTTTATACTATAACTTGCGACGTGTATACTTGCACATTTGCGTAGAACTTATTACGCGCAACAACGTGCTCATGAAAAAGTTCGGAGTAACACAAAGAATTGCCACTACTTACCATCCCCAGACCAACAGACAAGCGAAAGTGTCGAACCGTGAGATTAAAGCAATTCTTGAAAAGATTGTAACACCGGATCGTAAAGATTGGAGTCTCAAGTTGTCCGATGCGTTGTAGGCATACCATACGGCTTATAAAGATCCTATTAGGATGTCACCGTATCGACTCGTTTTCGGTAAGCCATTTCATTTGCCGGTTGAATTGGAGCATCGAGCCTTTTGGGCAGTTAAGCAATGTAACATAGAGATGGAAGCAATTGGAGAAGCGTGGAAGCTACACATCCAAGAATTAGAGGAAATCCGATGAAACACTTACGACATCGCTCAAATATTTAAAGAGAAAATGAAAGAATTCCATGATCGAAGAATATCCTTTAAATCATTTACAATTAACCAAAAAGTTTTTTTGTTTAATTCAAAACTTAAACTTTTTAAAGGCAAACTTCGATCAAAATGGCTCGGCCTATTTACGGTAACTCAGATTTTTCCTTATGGCACAATGGAGATAGAAGACAATTCTGGAGCTCAATTTAAAGTAAACGGCCAGAGGTTGAAGCTGTATTATGAGAACGCTTCGGTAAGATTAGCTGAGGAGATCGAATTAGAAGAACATACGCTTTAAAAAATTGGCCCGTCAAGCTAACGACGTTAAATAAGCGCTGGATAGGAGGCAACCCATTTTTAATTTATTTTGTTTATTTCTTTTTGTTACAATTTTTCTTAATTTATTTTCTTTCTTTCTATTTTATTTTTGTATTAAATCTTCTGTTATCCCTTGTTGCTGATCGTATTTCGCATCGATTATGTACAAATTTTTCAGGCATGGAGCAAGTTAGCATCTCCTTTTTAATTGGTGCACTATAGCCGGTCCTTATTCAAATATTAGAATCAAATTTTGAAATTTCCCTATCATAATCGGTTAAATTTTGACCCAATCTTGTTGCTTTGTGAGATTCTGTGGGCCCCACTTGTGATAAGATATCACAATCCCTTCCAAATTCAATTTTTTTACATTTCCCATACCTAAACTATTACCCTTCTTCTTCTTCAGCCGTTCCTTCAACCAACCAGCCCTCACCCACGACAACCTTCGCTTGCTTCAACAATGGTGCGCACAAGGGATCAAGAACACCGGCTCCCCCAAACACCAGTATCCATAATGCTCGGCGACCGTCGTCGGATGGCACCACCGCAGTTCGTGGTCGTGCCTAGCGATTTAGACTCGTAGCTCACTCCTCCGCTGCCTCCTCCACGTCGCAGCAGCAGACGGCCACCACTCAGCCGAACGACCATGAACCAACCCCCGATCACTCAACTGGCCGGTCTGCTCGTTCGATGGGCAGCAACGCGACTGCATGGTCTTCACGCCTTCGACCACCGCGTAGCCACCCGGCACCGTCGTCCCCTTTCTTCCACTCTATGCCTTCCGTCGTGTCCTCAGAGTCGATGCCAGATGCCACCGATGCTGACCAGCCACGGCAAGATAGATCCTCAAAGAGGTTGTCACCATCCTTTCATTCCATACACGGAGATACTACGCTTTCTCACCCCATGCATTCGTCTCCGCGGCATCAAACACCTGAGATAAATTTTGATTTTATCTCCGTTGCCCCTCTACTAATGTTTCATCCAGTTTTTGGCTTTACAGACACCCTCGGAGCTAATCTCCACACGAACAGCCCATCGATGGAACAACTGGACTTTGAGCATGGATATCCTTCTGACCAGCCTGTCCCATCCCACTCGAACAACGAACGTCCAGATTCCCTACCATTCACAGCAAGTTCAGGAAACAGTGTCGTTCTGAACAACCACACCAATCAGAAAGAGCATTTTGAATGCTATCGACGTGGCCGTAAGTATTTGGTTCCAACCGATGAGGTTTTACATGGCTAGTTGGAGTTTGTTGACGACGACTTGGAAAGATCTAATCACATTCGCCACCGTCACTTTCAAGTTTGTAAGTATATTCCTCCTCAAACTCTAGAAAGTTTGTACTTGCGCGAGTCTGTCATGCAGTTCTTTGATGCGATTGGATGGACAACTTATCCGAAAATTAGATGTAACACGTATTATGAACTGGTTTTTGAGTTTTATGTCACGTTTTCATTTGATAAAAAATGTGTTATTTCTGTGCGCTCTCCTGATGTTGTATCCTTTCGACTGCTTGGTCAGTATTTTTCAATGTCAATCACGGATCCTGGGTATTTAACTGCTTTACTTGAGATTCTGCAGGATTTTGACAGTGACATATGCTATGAAACTCTTACTGGCTTGGCGGGTTCAGTATACGATCCGCGTGCGACGAAGGGATGGGCCATTCATAATCCAGCACTCCGCTACATTCATCGCTTCCTTGCGTACAACTATTCCGGCCGTAATGACACTTCTTCCAATTTAAGTAAGGTCGAACTTTTCTTTTTATGATGTATGCAAGTAGGCATTAAGGTAAATATAGGCTTTTGGTTTGCCTATGCCTTTGAGCGTGTTGCGCGGACTAATCGCCCACTTATTCTTGGTCCTTATATCACACACCTTGCATCTCGTCTTTTCCCTCTGACATTTGATCCTTCACAGTTTACTTACGCATTTTCCATGGATGCTTTGGATGTGAGGTGCTTGGATACAATGGGTCTTCTAGCCGGTACTCCTGATGCGCCATATATTGTTCCTCCGGGCACTAGTACACCTCGTAATGAGCGCGTTTTCCTTCGGAGGCCGGATCCTCGACCCGCACAGGACAACAATCCGTAGCCGGATGTTAACGAGCGCCTGAACTCCATTGAAACTAATATTGCCGAAATCATATCCTTCTTTCGTCCGGGCACATCTCGTCGAGGACGTGGGCGTGGGCGTGGCCGATATTAATCGGGGAGTATTTTCACCCGCTCTCTCTCTTGCACTTTATTTTTCCATAATGGGACATTATGATTAAGTGGGGCGGAATTAGAAATCAGATTGACTCCCACTTATGCTTTGCGATTGAAATTGAGTTGTTTCTTGATTAGAATTGTTGAAGACTTTGGTTGTTAGTCTCTTGTTTGATTTAATTTCTTTGCATTTCTTTGTGAATTCAATCTTGTTCTTATTGAATTTAGGATGCATGATAGCATGGCATGACTAATTTATGTAAATTTTTCTTGGTCATTTCATGAATTTGTTGATTGAATTGGATGCATACTTAGTTCAATAGAGTTTTCGTGTAAGTTTTGAGCCTAATGAGCATACGTTTTATTCTTGCTCTTTGTTTCAATTGAGTGTGCCAAACTAATTGATTGCATTCTAGAACTTGTAACTCGATACTTGTTGAGACTACACATTTTGATTATGATGCTTTAATATGATAGAGGCATTAGGATTAAACCAATTTTTTCTTCCCGAACAAAATAGCCTACCCTTTTATTTATTTTCCACTTAGTGAACCATTTTTGAGCCTTTAATCATTTTCTTTGTTTACCGTATCACTAAGCCAAGCCTATTTTATTTTTGTTTTCCTTTCAATTATTTTTGTCACCCTTTTTTAGGACAAGTTGAGGTTATTCCAAAGCGAAAAAAGAGAGAAAAAATCATATTCGAATCAGTTCGGAAAAAAAACATTGTGTAGAAAAATAAATAGTGCAGTGCAGAAAAATAAATCAGTGCAGTTTGGTTCGAACAATGCAGGAAAATATAGCGCAGAAAATTTGCAGAACCGTGTAGTGCAGTTCGAATATACGGTGCTGTTCGAACAGTGAAAAAAAGCAGAAAAAATCCAGAAAGAAAGGGGGACAATTCGAATGAAAAAAAATGATTGATTTCTTCTCCTCTCTTCGAATAAATTCCTTGGAATAATTTTACTTGTCTTGACATTTTAAACCTCATTTTCGGCCTTTTATCCTACCCAAACCTTAACCCCGTTACAACACATTTTAACTCTTCTTGATTTTTGCATCATTTTTATATTAAGTAGTGGAGATTAGATCTAGTTACAAGCCTATGGTAATGAGTTGATTAGTTTAGGCTTGAGCGGTTCTCTTACCTAAAACATTTGAGCGAAATGAGTGAACCAATGTGAGGAGCTAAGTCTTGTATTCTTTGAAATTGGTAGACGATTGAAATGCCTTGGTCGATTTACACTTAAGTAATTATGTCATGATTGATTGATCTTGAATTTCAACATTTACTTGATTTAGTTTACTTTAGAAATCTTGGAAATTCTTTGAAATTGGAGTTGGCAACTTAAGGTTTTTAGTATGATAATTGAGAAATGCTTGAGGACAAGCATTGAATAAGTGAAAGGGAATTTGATTAGTGCTTAAATTATGCATTATTCTATCTCTAATTAATCCTTGATTGATTGTTTTAAGTTGCTAATGTGGGCATTTTTGTTCATTTTCCATGCAGGACAGTAGATTCCAGAAATGTTGCTTAAACTGCTGAAATTGTGCAATATTTGATTTTCTGGATTAGTGGGCATGAAAGTCTGACTGGACGCCACATCATCAGCTTCTAGAAGATGCCACGTCTGCAGCTTCTAGAAACGTCAGCAACAATGATAACTTATCAGCCCCATATCAGATAACTTATCAGCCGAATTTTAAATTCAAACTTTGGAATTATCTTTTATAATTAATTTAAATAATTTAGGATTTATCTCTTATCTCTTTAGGGTTATTTTTAGGGTTTTAGGCTGCTATAAATACCCCATTTGGGCAAACTCAAAGAATATATCTCATACTCTCATTCTTAGCTTTGTTTTTACTTTTAAGGTTTTATAAAATTCTTTCTTTTCTTTAGTTCTTGCTTTAAGTTTTTTATTTATTTTTCTTTTATAATGCTAAGTATGATTTTTACCATAATCATACTTAGCTAAATTCTCCATAGCCAAGGGCTAAAGCAATGGCTCAATTCCAACGTGAGGATTGAAAAGCACTTAAACAATTTCGGGTATCTCTCTTAGTTTTTTAAACTTAATTTCAAAATCAAAATGATTTCAAAACCAAAGATTGACGTTGGTCAGGATGTTGTTTTGATTAAATGTGTGGGAGGAAGGATCGGCTATTGAAGCACATTCGACTTCCTGGGAACACACTTAGCAAAATTGTTTGCTAAAAGGAAACTGAGATCGGAATCAGTTATTATTGAAACAACGTAGTCCGAGTCGGCTTACTTATACATTTTTGATCTACAACATTGTTGTTGATTAGATCAATTTCCAAAATCGATATCAAAGATGACACTTGGGTATTCGGTATACAAGGCACAGTCACAAGGATTGATCCTTGTAGGCGAGTAACCGACGTGAACCCCGAAGTGAAAAATCCTTATTCCAATGATCCGAGGAAGCTGAGTCAAAGGAAAAGCTCGAGGCTAATCTTTACCATATTGAATCACTTCCTAAATTTTATCTACAATCTCTTATTATTTCTACTCAATTCCACAAAATCCTACAATATTTGAATATTATTCAACTCTATTCTTGGCTCACCGATTGAATAAACATAAATCAGGAAGTTCTCTTAGTCCCTATGGGATCGACCATTACTTCTCTTTTACTACGTTTGAATTCCTTTATTTATTATTTGAGAAGAAGGAATTATTTTGACAGGAAAACGACGCGTGTGAGTGGGCTGGGGAGGCTTCTCTTCAGACCATGTTTCCCCATGTTTATGCTCTTGCTCCGTTGAAGGAAGGTAAGGTGTGTGCTTTTGGATCAAAATTAACTAACGTTTGGGAATGGAATATCCCTTTACGCCGCAGGTTGTTTGATTGGGAGTTGGACCTTTGGGAAGATTTTCTTAACACCATAATGACTGCGTCCAGGGGGTCTGAGAGCTGTGATTGTTTAAGATGGTCTGGTTCTTCATCGGGTTGTTATTCGACCAAAGATTTTTGTATAGCTTCGGTATCAGTTGAGGATCCTGTTGATGATATTTGAAAATGTTATGGTCTGGTCTAGCACCCCCCAATGTGGAAACATTTCTGTGGAGAGCTGTGCAGGATCGCATCTATGTAAAGACAGAATTGCTAAAGAGATCAGCAAGCACCTCAATTTCCCCCCTATGCGTGTTATGTTCCAAGGAAATGGAGTCTGTTAGCCATTTGTTCTGTCATTGTTCAGTCTCGTGGAAAATTTAGCAAAGATGGTGCGGTTTATGGAATGTTCAGATGGT
This sequence comes from Hibiscus mutabilis, assembly GCA_019671005.1. Classification (NCBI taxonomy): domain Eukaryota; kingdom Viridiplantae; phylum Streptophyta; class Magnoliopsida; order Malvales; family Malvaceae; genus Hibiscus; species Hibiscus mutabilis. The sequence goes on along the minus strand of CM033739.1, from coordinate 30,568,490 downwards.
TGTTCCAGCATCTCTAAAAAATTTGTTATTACGTTGGGCGCGCTCAAACCTTCTTTACAGTTGGCTTTTCATGGCATAGTATAGTCCATTTGGCTGTACCAGAACGATATAGTTTTCAATGGGAAGCAATGTGAAGGTGATCGATTATTTGATCTTGTGTTACTTAGAATAAGTTTCTGGTGCAAAAGCAAACGGCCCGAGTCATTCGTGTCCATCAATGATTTACTAAGGTGCCCGTCGGCTTCTTCTATTCAACCTTCACCATTTTGAAGACCCCCTCATGGCTCTTGGATACCACCAAATACCGATGTTCTCAAGTTCAATGTTGATGCAGCAGTCCAAGGTGGTTTTGGCTATGCCGGCATTGGAGGAATTCTACGCGATTATCGGGGAAATCATATCGTCATTTTCCAAATCTATCGGGATGTCAGACCCGACAGGAGCGGAAATTAGTGCAATCTTAGAGGCACTACAATTGTTCCACGAATCTAGGTGGTCCAAGTTGTAAAAGTTGGAGATAGAATCGGATAGTCTCCTGGTGGTTAGCTGGATCCCAAACCCTAAATTATCTCCCCCTTGTTTCGCTGCTGGAATCTCATGGTGTATTTCCTATCCCTCTCAAACTTCCTGGAAGGTATGCTTTGCATTTCCTGAGAACAACTGTGAAGCGCGTAGGTTGGCTCGTGAGGGCATAGAAATATTTTCAATTTGATCTTGGTTCATGCTAAAGATGGAGGATAGTTGCTACGGGTGCTTAAATTCTCGAGTAGTTTGCTGAGTAGAGCGAAACTGATGCAGTTTCTATTGTGCTATGAAGTATGGACGAAAAGGCTGCTATCGTGCAAAGGAATGGTGAAGTTATGGTGTTTCTAAAGATTGCCATTTAATGGGAGTGTATATCTGAAATACTCAAACAATGATGTGCAGCACTATTTTTCCTCCAATTAGGCTTAGGAAGGTTTTTTAATGAGGCTAACATCATTGTTTCACAGTTGTATGTTTCCCTTATCAATAAACATACTATTAACCTTTCAAAAAATGAAGTAATGTTGATTTCCTTTCTTACTGGAATCTACACAACGCTCCTGTTATCCACACTACTTCTAAGCGCTTTCAGTTCTTAGGTATTAATGGAAGCTTTAAACGAGCCTTGAAATATAAGACATGGGACTTGCTTAATCGATTGCATGGCTCCTCCTTGCTACCATGGCTTGTGGGGTGACATAAATGAGATACTTTCTGACATTGAAAAATAAGGTGGCAGACACAAGGCTCATATCCATCTCGAAAACTCTAAGTACTGCCTAAACTATAACAATCTTTTTTATTGCAATCCTGGGAAAGGATGGTTCACTTGGACACACTCGGTCCCAAGAGCTTCACCTACCCACGAGCGCCTTGATAGATTCATTGTCAGCCGTGCCTGGCTGATTCTCCACTATGAATATCGTGTGACATCTAAATATACTACTCACTCTGACCATTAATATCTTATTAAGGACATGGTTTGGACAAGGCATCCGCGAGAATATCGAGCCAGAGGGGACTACTTTTGGTATGAAAATTCTTGGGCTAATAAGGGAACTTGCATTACAAAGGTCCAAGATGTTTGGTCATATATTGTCGGTAATGCTATGGATAAGATCCATGTTGTGGGAGGGGCTCTCAAGATGTGGCAAGATGGCTGAGAGGACACTGCTAAGCAACACATCAAAGACTTGCAAGATTTCATCAATTCTTGCCTCACTCATAACCTTTCCGATACAGAAATGGATGGTTTCATGACTGCCAATATAAAGCTAAAGGATCTCCTCGACAAAGAAGAGACGTATTGGCTCAAAGGTTTCGTGTAAGCTGGTTTTCACAAGGGGATAGAAATACTACTTATTTCCATTCAATAAGGGCCTCTTTGATCAGAATGGGTAGTGGCAAAAGGGGATGGAAAACACCATGCAGGTGGTCACCAACTATTTTTAGAACCTATTTGCCTCTTCGAATCTGAATACAAACTAACTCTTTCTTGACAACATCACACCTACGGTAGCACCAAGTATGAATGCATCCTTTACTAAATCTTTTTACTACTAACGAAATCTCTGCTACTTTTGAGGACATAAATCCAAAGAAAGCACCGGGCATTGATGGGCTACCTAGTAGTTTCTTCAAACAACATTGGGACACTGTTGGTTTCGAATTCATCAACCTTTGTATGAACCTCCTCAATTGCAAAGCAAATATGTCTATTGTCCACAAGACTAACCTAAAGTTGTCAAACCTACTAATATGAAGCAGCTTCATCCCATCAGCCTTTGTACAGTGGTGTACAAAATTGTCTCGAAGGTCTTAGTCAACCATATGAAACCAATTCTTCTTTTCTGCGTCAGTGATAATCAAGATGTGTTCATCAAGGGAAGAATATTCTCATACAACATTCTTGTTGCTCACGAGCTCATATACTTCCTCAACTCCCTCTAGGACCAGTTAAATCAAGGGTGCAACCCTAAAGCTCGATATGGAGAAAACCTTTGAAAGGATCGAATGGCCCTTCCTGCGTAATGTTATGCTTAAACTTGTTTTTAATTCTACATAGGTCAATATTATTATGAATTGCGTATATGATGTATCCTTTTTGCTCGTATTAACAGTTTCTTTTCTCTTGAGTTCTTTCCACAGCGAGGTTTGAGGCAAGGAGACCCTTTGTCCCCTTACTCTTCCTCTTTTGTACATTGGGCCTCTCGGCTACATTACATGTTGGGCAGAGAGCTAGTAGAATCAAGGGTATTCGTGCGAGCCAAAATGCGCTAATAAGATGATAACATGATTTTCTTTACGTAATTCTACTGTTGAGGCAACAAGACTTAAAGAGATCATATATATGCCTCATCCATTGGGCATAACTTTAACTTTGATAAATCAACTATCTATTTTATCCCTCGTACGACCTCTGAGCATAATAAGGTAATTCATAATATCCTGGGTGTCCGAGAGGTTGATGACCCATGTATCTATCTCGGCATCCCTCTCCTTGTTGGTAAAAACAATACGAACACTATAGGCTTTTTCTGTGACAAGGTCAACATTTAACATGATGGAAAAAGAACCTTTTATCATATAGAGGGAGAGATCTCTATAAAATCGGTTGCTCAAGACTAGCCCTGGTACCTGATGTCTTGCTATTTACTTCCACAATCCTTGATTGATGATATGGTGCGAACCATGCACAGTTATTGATTGATAGGCAAAACCAATAATAGGGGTTGGCCTCTTGTTGCCTGGAGCCGTATGTGCACACCCAATAGTGCAGGAGGAACGGGCTTTCATGACATGCGAAGCTCCAGCCTTTCCCTTATAGGTAAGCAAGTTTGGAGAATGATATAGAACCTAATAGTCTTCTTTCTCGTGTTTAGAAGGCTAAATATTTACCCTTGGGGGACATTTTCGATGCCAAACTGAGTGACAGGGCCTCATTTGCGTGAAAATGCTTACATCATCCATGAGTGAGCTACAAGATGGCTTCTTTTAGAAACTAGGGCTTGATAGTAATGTATGCATACATGCAGAACGTTTGGATGGCTCGGCGGCCATAAACTTCTCAATCTCCTATGTGGACAACCCAGCATCTCATGTCTGAAGCCATGAATTCATGAACCAAGGACAAGCTTGTTGGCATGGAGAGAGGGTTCTTAATGTATTTCATCTAAGTGGTGCAGAATCCATCCTTCGTGTTCCAATTTCACCTACACAAGAAGATGTCGTCATTTGGGGTCACCATGACACAAGTATGAATAATTGTAAATCTGGTTATTAGTTCTTACAACGTCCTCTTTCTCCCATTGATAGGCCATCGAGGGTATGGAAGATTATCTCTAAACTACCGATTTTTTCAAGATTCGCATCTTCAGTTGGCACATTGCACATGAAGCCTTGCCCTTAGGAAATACATTACGAACTGAAAACTAGGCTCCAGGCCACTATCCTCTATGTTAGAATGAGACTAAAACAGTTTTACAAGCTCTCAGAGATTGTCCCTCTTCTAAGGAACCCTTTGCTCTTGTCGATTTGCCCAATGCTACCATCAACAACCAAGCACCCCTTACTCTGGCATGGCTTGAGGAGGCAACTGCCATCCTAGATGTCAACTCCTTTGTAGGCCTTATGGTCTTACTTTGGAACCAAAGGAGCGTCCTGGTTCATGATGACATTCTCTAGCCAACTTGGGTTACCGTCACCAATTCACGAACTCTTCTTCGAGACTACCAAGCAGCCATGACTACCTCAGGAGCTAGCCAGGCTCGTGTAGTCCCTCTAAGTGCAGAACCAAGATGGAAGCACCCTGACCATAGATATATTGAAATCGATGTTGATGGAGCCTTCGACCCTGATCGAGGAGCTGCAGAAATCAGTCCAATTCCCCAAGATGAGTATGGATTGGTCCTTGGTGGGCTTGCACAACACAGGAAGTTGCAATGAGGCCACCATCGCCGAGATCACTACCATTATTGTTGCGCTACAGTTGGCATGTGATAGAGGTTGGAAACAAGTCACCTTTGTATCGGACTCGACTATCGTTCTTAACAAGTTGGGCTGTCCGATTGGAGACCTCTCAGTCTTAAGCTCTCATCTTGATTTTTCACGCCTTCTTTTAGATGCACATAGTAATTTCCATATTGTTTTTGTAAAAAGAACGTCAAATGTAGCAGCCCATTCTTTGGCAACCTGGGCCCTTCGATCCAATACCCCTATTTTCTTTGACTCGATTTCTACCAAGATTATTTCTTCTATTGTACACAACGATGTATCCTCCTCTCTCCATAATGTTATTTGGATACTCTTTTCCCCCATAGGCGGCCAACTCCAAACCCCAGTTAATGTTGGCTTTAGTGGGAAGTTTTAAAGAGGACTGTCATTTTTCCAAAAAAAATAATATTTTGAGTCATTGTATGACTCTAAGTGGGGGACTTCACAGTGTTGGATTGAGCTCGGTTAAGGAAAGATCATGGGTCATGACATTAACCAAACAGACTGAGTGTAATCTTTAGCTGATTTGAGATATATCATAAGGACAAATTGGTAAATTTTATTTTCAGTTAATCTTATATTTTCACAACTAAAACATTGTAATTTTATATACCTACAAAATAAACTAAATAAGCTAATGTAACATTCATAATAATGTGTCAAGTAATGTTTCATCCTGAGAATCATATTCCATAAATAATCTTATATTATCTGAACCAAACGTACCCTTAGTGTTTCTACTTGTTACACCCCTTTTTCTTCCGAACAATACAAGAGAATTTATGGTTGAATGGCCCAAATATCTTCCATTTTGATGTGGCCTATGGACTTTATGCAATAATAAAAAATTTGAAGTCTCAGCCAAAACATAGGCCATGTTTGGCAGTTAGCGGATAGCTGATAACTGATAGCGGATTACATTAGTTGATAGCTGATTGTAGTAGTTGATTTGACTAGTGGATTGTATTAGCTGATTGTATAAAGTGTTTGGTAAAATTAACTGATAGATGATAGTTGTTTGGTTATTTAAACAAGCAAAATGACATATAAGGACATGATTATATTCGATACTTGTTTGAATAATTTATTAGTTACTAATATTTTGTATATTAATTAGATTATGAAAAATAATTTATTTAATATAACATTACTAATCATATTTGAATGATCTATTTATTAATTTATTATTTATATAATTATTTTTAATATAATTTAATTAATTATTAAATTTAAATACAAATATAAATATGTGAGAATAAAAACAAAAAAATAGTTACAAATGTCACAACGTAAATACGTGAGGGTAAAAGGATTTTTATAACCCTTATGTTAAAACCTTTAATTTGAAAAAGCTCCTATTAACAGCTTTTTCAAAATTAAAGGTTTCACCCTAATCGGCTCTTCCAATCCACAATTCACCGAACATCTAAATTAACAGATTTGATCGGTCAAATCTCTAATATTAACTCAAACCTCTAATTTTAGCTTAAATCGCTATTTACCAAATAGGGCCATATTTTTCCGAAGTTGTACCGACATTGCCACCAGTTTGGCATCCAGACAGTCCTATCAATTGTACTTCCCATATTCCTTCAATTATATATTTGACCAATGCTTCGATTTTTTATTTTTGTATTTTTTATTTGGACAAAAAAATATGCCCTTTTGCGGTACTTTTTTATGCGTCAACATTAAAAAATATTAAAAAATAAATTTTAAACCTTAATCCTAAATTTTAAATCATAAACCTTACGCCTTAAAAATACACTCTACCTAAATTTATTAAAACTTAACTTTAAACTCTAAACCCTAAACGTAATTTTTAGTGTGGGGCATACCGGGCCACTAAAAGAATAGAGGATTTCTATTATTTTATCTCTGCATTATCAGCAAGAAAAGAACATTAAAATAACGAGTATTCTTTCTTGGAAAAAAAAAGTAAATAATGAGTATTCTTATGGGAATTGTTCTTACATGAAGCATGGAAATAACGGTATTAAGGATGAAATGCCGTTGTAAAAAATTTATTGAAAAAAAAATACGAGCTATGCTTGAATACAGAATGAGCTTCTCATGTTGATATTAATTATAATTAGAGGTAATTAAAACATTTTATTAGTTTTGGAAAATATTTTTTTATTTTTTATTTTTATTTTTAAAAAATTATTTTTATTTTCAGTTTTATAAAAATTATAAAACATGTGTTAGGATGATCAATCAATTGAGATGGTGGCCAAGAGGGGGTGAATTGGCAATTTTAAAGTTTGGAAGCAAATTGAAAGATTTTGACAATGAGACAATGATTTATAGTGGTTCAACCTTCTAACAATGTCTATGTCCACTACCTTAGCTTCCTAGGAGGCAATCATTACAAGTTCAAGCTTTCTACCCAAAGCTTTGAACAATTCACTCTCAATTACAAAGAAAGAAGTTTGGCAAATAAAATATCCTCACAAGATACAAATTTTGCCCAAATAAGATTTCTCACAACCCCAAACTTGAAACAAAGATTTACAAATGAATTACACAAGTTGGGTATACAAGATATGACTCTAAGAGCACAAAGGTTGGATTTTAGCCTGGATGTTTGAGTGTTGATCAAAATATGTTCATTAGTTGTTGTTGTTGCATTGGAGACTTGTATTTATACCCTTTCATTGAATTCTATCAGTTTGGGTGGTTGGGGTATTGAATATAGCCGTTGGTGAGCAAATTTCCCGCAATAAATGTTGTCTGGTCACCTACCGTATTGGTACACGTATGCCCGTATCGATACCTGTTGAAAGAAAAATATAGTCGTTGTGTAGTGGCGTACCAATACGCGGAAAGACGTATCGGAATGGGCATAGTGTAAAATTGGGGGTGTATCGAAACAGCAACGCCGTATCGGTACGAGTTTTGCTCACTGGAATCTGAGTTGAAAAATTGCATCGGTACGTCTAGGGGCGTATTGATACGGGTAACTGAAAAATTAAAAGTTCGTTGATTCCAATGCTGACAAGGCAACAATCGAAAACATTTAATGCAAACTGTATCGATACGGATGGAACCATATCGGTACGACTAAAAATATCTTAAACCCAGATTTCAGATCGTATCGAAACAGTGTAAGTTGTATCGAAACACTTTACAAAACCATTTGCCCAGATGAATGTCGTATCAAAACGGAGGACGTCATATCGATACGCGTAGTTTAAAATACAGGCCTGACGGTCAAGGCCGTATCGAAACGTTGTGCAAAATCAAATTCCAGTAGCTAAAATCCGTATCGAAACACCAAGGGGTGTATCGATACGCCTGGGCATATTTGTGTATTTTGGCTTGAAAACACTTAGAAGAACTTTGGGTTTAAGGTTTGGACCTAATAAGAAATTTTTCGTGTCATTATGTGAGACTTTTGAGTACTTAAAAATTTATATTCTTTTACAATTTGTTCCTTAAACAATTTGTTATATCAAAATCAAATATAGGTTTTACAATCTCCCCCTTTTTGATATAACAAAACCAAAGTAAAATTTTTAAGTAACTTTGAAAATTTTGAAAAATACACCCCCTTACTTTAAGCTTAACCTTGAAAATTTTTGGCTAAATTCCTTCTCCCCCTTTTTGTTAGATCAAAATCAATGGGATATAAACTTAAAGTAATCAAATAACTCCAAGCAATATAAATCAAACATATTCATTTAAATATAAAGCATAATTCAAAGCATAATCAGATCCAACTCAAATTCTAAAAACATAAACCAAACGAAATTAAAGCATAGGAGTCCATAAAACATAAAACAAATGGTGCATAAACTAATCCTAATATGATATGATATGTAATGCAAAATGCCTAAGGATCAATCCCATTATCTCCATCGTCTTCATCTTCGTCATATTCATATTCATCCTCATCATCATTGTTTGCTTGAGGTCCAAGGGATTGACGCCACTCGCCATGAAATGCGGCAAGAGTGATATCCATTGAGTTTTGGAGATTTTCAATAGTGGTCACTTTTTCCTCCAAGGATGTGAAGCGTGTGTCAATCGCGGCAAACCCAGAATTCATGGTTGTATGCAAGCTGGTGAATTGCTCATTGAGGTATACCATGAGATCATCAAGATTAGGTTGAGCCACTGGAGCTAGTGGAATGGGAGCCTCTTGAGGAACCGCCACTGGATCAGGTTGAACACCTCTCGAAAGATCGGTGTTTTGAATCCATTCTCTATTGTAGTATTTAAACTTTGTGCGACGAAGAGAACGCTCATCAATAGGATCGATGAGGGGCTCCGCAATGTCATAGGAGTAATCAATTCCCATCTTGTAAAAGATGTAGCTCAAGGCGGTGCCATAGGTGAAGGATGTAACTATAGAAGTATGGCGATGTTGCACAAGGAAGACAATTTCTGCAAACATAATTTGAGCAAGGTTTGGTCGCTTCTCCTCACGAAAGCAACGGAGCCAAAAATCATCGACTTGGCGGATCGTAGAAAACTTGCCACCGAATGGATGGAACCACCAAGTGATCATGAGGTGTAGAATGCGGTCATTGGCATCTAGCATGGTCACAAAGCCTGCAAGGACATATCCCAACTCATTCTCATCATCAATTCTTGTATCCTCAAAACCTAAATAGTTTGCTAAAACGGTTGAATCAATGCGAAATATCTTACCCATTAAATAGGATTGAATCGCAATAACCAAGGATTTATTTTCATCAAAAATACACCGGGCATTGGAATAAAAAATTAAAACAAGGTTTTGGTATAAAACCCAGGGTATACTCAAAATGACATAAATTTCCATTCTTGCATTAATCTAAGATATTTAAATGGAAATCTTTCGGATTGTAGAAAAGGGATCGAAGTAACACGCTCACGGCGAATTTTATAACTTTGATATTTCTTAAAACGATCCACGATATTTGGAAATTGTGGTTCATTAAAACAATTTTGAAAAATATGGGTGAGATTGGGTCGATTACCATTATGGTCGGGATTGTGACTAGGAGGATTGGAACCAGAGGCAATTTCTTTTCTCGCACGTTTCCTTGGTGCCATTATCTGAAATCAAATCAAACCAAAAACAATGTATGCATAAATCAATACATTCAATCCAAAAATTAATCCAATGTTCAAGGTATCATTAAAATCTATATAATATAGTTTAAAGAAATATAAAAGTATAAAAATAATTTTTTGGGTAAATAATTTTTCAAAAACAATGTTAAAAATTATACGGTATAATTTTATATTCGAACCAAAAAATTTCGGATTTTAAAAGGGTTTTACAAAAACATTGAAAACTATACTATGTATATTCTAAATCTATGATTATAATGTAAAATCAATGTATAAATATGTACGAAAATTAAAAAAAAGGTTAGGGTTTATACCTTGAAGTTGGGATTAAGGATGAATGAAGAGATGTTGATGCACAAACTTGATGAATTTAGCTTGGGTTTGATGTAAAAACCAAAAGCCCTCAAAGGATTTGAAGAGATGTATGAAAAATTGTGAGGTATTGGGAGGTTTTTATAGAAAATTTTTGAATCTAGGGTTTGTGAAAAAATAGATGTGTTTGCATTAAAGTTGGAAACCTCTTTTAATGCCCGAATAACTACCATGCGACTGCGCGTACTAATACGCCACGTGGCGTATTGAAATGAGTATCGAAACGCTTATTAGGGTGTTTTGATACGCAATATGTACTGGTACATGTAAAGCCGTACCGAAACATATATCAATAACCCTTATCGATACGAGGAACACCGTATCAATACGCCTGTGCCAGAAATGACATTTTTGGCTGCAGGTTGCTCAAAAAATTGATTTGCATCAAATCGAAATGCATGAAAATGATATGAGATCATCATGTTTGAGCATAAATAGATGCATACTCCCCCTAGCAACAAGCATATATGCATATAGGGGCAAAAACACATAAGCAATCAATCAAACAAATTTAAGCATATTTTTAAAACCAAAAGAGGCTCTAAGGGTCAAGGAAGGCTGGTTAAATGTAACGCCTTGATTTTAGGGGTTAGCGATTTAGAGGGTTTATTATACGGTCCGGTGGACCGGAGTAGAGATTCGAGTCGGTTTTGGGATCGTATATTTTTTGTGCTAGAAAAATTATGGAAAATGCTTAAAAAATTATTAATTATATTTTTAATAATGGTGGAATCAATTTTGAAAAACGGGTTTTAGAAGTGGACATTTTGGTTAGTGACCAAAATGAAAGTTTTGAAAACTGTGATTTTCTAGTGACTAAAATGAAAAGGGTCAAATACTTAGAATCTTCAAGGATTTATTTTACCAATTGGTTTCTGATGATTTCTCCCTTGATTTAACTGATTTTAACATGTGATTTAATTAATATTAAAAGTGGATTTTGTTAAAAAGTTAGTTATCTTTTCTAAAACAAAAATCACGTCATTTTCTCTCAACTCTTTTTCTCTCCATTCTCTCCTAAGCCAAACACTCAGTTTTTCATCAAATTTCCAGAGGTGAGGTGGATTCTAACTTGATTTTATTGTTTCAAATTGTTTTATAAAGATTGTTTATACAAAATCTTACAATAATCTTGTGTTTTCTTAGCTTTTCACAAATCAATTGAGGGAGAAACTTCACAATAGGGGTAAGGCCCGAGATATCCTCTAATGTATGTTTCTTTATTGAAATTCCCAAGCATTTGATCCTTATTTTTGTTTTCTAATCTGATTTTGATGATTTTCCAATGTTTAATTGAGTTATTTGGGGAAAATGAGTTGATTCGCGAATTGGATCTGATTTCCAGAAAGTAAAGTTGCTTTGATTCATATTTTTTATGCTTAATAATGTTGATAAGTGATTTTTATCAATGGAATCCTGAAACTTAAGAATCTCTATTTGTTTAGGTTGTTAGTTTTGTGGTGTTTTTGTGGTTGTAGGGCTGCTGGAGTTAGTGGCTTGTTTTGGATCTATTTTAGATGTGTTTTGATGTTGTAAATGATGCTAGGTTGATAGTTGTTGGCTGGATTGTGAATCGAAGTGTTTTGGTTATGATTTCGGTTGTTGTGGAGGGTTTGTGAGAATCTGAGAAGGATTGTGGTTGCTGTATTTAGAATGCATTATGATGCATTAATCCTCTATTGTTTTGTGGTAAAAATAGGGGAGGTTGTTTCGGAAGTGATTGGAGAAGCGTTGGAGGCTTCAGATACTTGATTTCACGTCGGTGAATCGAGGTTTCGCTTATCGATAAGTGAAAACATGGTTTAAAGCATTTTGATGTTTTGGGAACAAGGTTTTAGGAGTTAAGGTAGAGCTTGAAACGCTTACCTAGACTCGAAAGTAAGTATAAAGTGGTTTTCTCTCTCGGTCGTGCTAGTTTGAAATGGTTTTATGCACTTGTTTTAATTTCCAAGTTACCTACTGTTTAAGCATATTTAAAGTATTTGATATAATGTTTTTAAGCATGAAATGCTGAAGGATGCACATGGTAAGTGATCCTTGTAAGTATGTGGATTATACTTGTGTTTAAAGCATGTAATGTTGCTTTGGAAAAATGGTTTGGTGAATGCTTGTTAAAACAGTAAGGTAAATGGAAAATGGTTAATTATATTGGCAAGTGATGTGGTTTTAAAATTGATATCGGATATAGTTGGCCAGCTATAGGATTGAGTGCACTGTAAATAAGTCGTCTTGGATGTTGAGAGTTTATATTGTATACCGAATACTCCATCCAAGTACACTAACGGTATAGGGGTTTAACGGTACCGGATAATGTCGTTAGTGGGTTAAGCATCTAACCGATGAGAGGGATGGGTATCCCTGTGGGTTGTTATTGTACCAGTTGGTTATTGTACCCGGTTGTTAATGTACCGCGATTGTGATTGTATCGCTATTCCGGTTGAGATGGCTTGAAGTGTTGGGGTAACACTTGTTGAATCTGTGTATCCGATGAACTCTTTTGTTATTGAAGTTGTTAATGATCACTTGAAAGCCAATATAATTGTTAATGTATCATTCAAATGTTAATGTTGTATAATGTGGTTTACACATGTTTCTCCTTAAGCTTTGCATTTGGTAGTAATGCATGGGAAGGCTTAAGTAGAGGGTTTGCAATGTGATTTGTTGTTGTTTAATGATACATGTAGCATATGGTTTAATATGCTGGTTTTAAATGTTATAAATTGCATGTTTAAAAATAGGCATGATGATGATGTTTTAAAGGATGATGTTATGTAAACGATTTTAAATGCATTGATGGTGATTGTTTTTGGAGCATTCCTCACTAAGCCTTGTGTGCTTACGCTCTCGTTTCCCATCAATACAGATAATTGAGGTCTTGGAAGGTAGCAAGAAGCAAGGGGATCTTGGCAAGACTTGTTACAAACGTATGTTAAAGACTAGACTATAATGAATAAGGGCAATGAGGTACTTGTTGTGTTTTGGGAGATGTGTTATGTTGAACTACCTGTTTGAGATTGTTTCTTTAGTTGCTCTTGGGTTGTAAATGGCCTTTAAGGTTTGATTTTGGTGCTGGTTTATCTTTTGGGTATGTTGCTTTGGATACAAGTTAGGAAGCATGCATATAGATTTCCTTTTGAATCATGAAGCCTTGTGGTGTTGTTAACGTTGTGTTGTTAGTTGACTTGTGATATGTCTTGCATGTTGGAATTGTGTTTAAAACATGTTAGATTGATTAGAGTATACTATTCGGATGAAAAACCAACAAAATGTGGCATTACAGGCCCAGGCGTATCGATACGCGGGGGACCGTATCGATACGGCTAGGCAAATTCAGGCTTGAGGGATCGGTACAGGTACTGTGTGTTTCGATACGCCTAGGCAAATTTGACCAGGCGTACCGATATGGGTATAGGTGTTTCGGTACAAGTTTTTATCCTCTGGAATTTACTTTTTCAATCCGAACCCGCGTATCGAAACACCTAAAGAGTCGTATCGGTACGGTTTGTAACATTTCAAAAGTTAGGTAATACCGTTAGGCGTATCGAAAAGGAAAGATGGTGTACCGAAACGAGGTGTTTTAAACTATATAGATACGGGCTTACCTGTATCGGTATAGAAAGCTAATTTTCTGTAAATGTCTTTCGAGTAGTTTCGGCGTTCTTGCAATTTAGTCCCTAGATCTTGCCAATGCATATGTATGTAGTAGAATGATCGGATTGAGCTGAAGTTTGAGATGAAGGTTGGAATCTGATTAATTAAAGATGGGTAACCTAAAAATGATTTTAATCCTGAAATTTTCTATATTTGCAATTTGGTCTCTATTTTGCAAATGCGATCAATTGGATGTCGAATTGATGCCCGATTGAGTTGGGGTTGCACATGTTGTCTGTATGAACATGTAGGGTTAATAATTGGCATCTAGATAAGATAAAAAATGGATCAGGTTTGGATGAATCTCTTTGGTTTGCTACGGCAAACCTAATGTAGCCTCTTTGGTTCGGTTGGTGTCTAGGCCGGGTCAAGGGGGTTACATTTGGTGGTATCAGAGCCAGGTTTGGTTCGTTTGGGAGGTTGTTGTGTTGTTGCCATGTTTGTTTTGTACAGTGATAGTTGTTTGTACGTTGGTTGATATGTATGGTGATTGATATATGAATGTTGGTTGTTGTATGCTATGTTGGGGATATTTTGGGGTACCCATCGCCTTATTATTATAGTCTGGAAAGTTTTGATTTTTGAAATGAAAGTCATGGATCCTTGCTTTAGGGTGGCCTGATTGTTTTGTTTTGAAATGATTATCATGCCTTAGATATATTTTAGCACGATGGGAACGAGGAGAGAGTTGCGATCTAGTGTAATTGTTGTTGCCGCGGGGCAGGATGATGAAGGAGAATTTGTACCTCCTTGAGGGTTGCCACTACCCCCACCTAATCTACTTGAGGGAGTGGACCAGGTAACACCTGTGCCGGCTAGGCCAGGGATGGGTGATATGGCACCGTTGATGCAGGCCATGACCGGTGCGTTTCATGCAGCAGTTGAGGGTGTTCGTGTGCCAGCACCACCAGTTGAGGGGCAAGGCTTGCCGCTTTAGCGTCTTCGTAGTTTGGGCAGATTTGAGTTTTGAGGGTTGTCGTCTGAGGCTTTTGAGGGCTGGTTGGCCTGTACTAAGAGGATATTAGGCCAGATGGGGTACACCGATGCTCGTAAGCTGGGCTGTGTTGTTTCCCTGTTGCAGGGTGATGCTTATGCATAGTGAACTACCACGATATTCGGTATGGCGACGGATGATATGACATGGGAGTTCTTTTGTGAAGTTTTTCGAAAGAAGTTTTTAAGAGTCCAATATTAGGACGAGAAGAAGCGTGAGTTTATGGATTTGGTGCAGGGCAGTATGTTTGTTGTAGAATATGAGGTGCAGTTTGTGAGGTTGAGTCGGTATGCACCTGAGTTGGTTCCTGACGAGCGTACTCGATGTGATCGTTTTCGATATGGGCTTGTGTAGGATGTTAAGACTTACATGCTTGCTGCTAATTACACCAACTTTGATGTGTTAGTTTTACGAGCTAAGGATGTGGAGCAGAATTTGGATTTGGCTTCTGGATTGCGAGGTTCTAACTCGGGTAAGAGAGCTGTTGATTTGTGTTATAGCGGTGGTCAGGCCAAGAGACACCGTGATAGGAGGTTTCGCCCAGAGCCGAGGCATGGTAAAGGTGTTGTGGGACGTGGAGTTCAAGGGCAGGGTGCCCAGGTTAGAGCCCCGTTTAGCACTTGTTGGGTTTATGGATCCTGAGATCATTTGAGGCGAAACTGTCCGCGCTTGGCAATGGTGGGTCAGGCATCTGCGCTTGTGGTGGCTAATGCTTGTTGGAGTTGTGGGTCAGGTGACCATCAGAGGCATGATTGTCTATTGTTGGCTCGAGGTGGGCAGGGTGTTGCACTTGTTGTTGCTCCGCAGCGTGGTCATGGCCGCGGATCGTTTTAGCGTCGAGGTGGTAGACAGAGGACTGTAGTATATACTGTTGCTATCCAGCCTGAGGGAGGTAGACCGGCTAGGGTGTATGCGCACCGTGAGGGTCGCAAAGACACCGATGTAATTGTAGGTACTTTTACCCTACAGTTTTTGTCATTGTATTCGTTGGTTGATTGTGGTTCTACTCATTCATACATTTTGAGTGAGCATGCTGAGCTGCTTGATATATCTGTTGAAATTCTTAATGTGGGTGTTAGTGTGACTAGTTATCTTGGGGAGATAGTCGTGGTTAGGAGGTTGTATCGTAGGTGTCTGCTGATGGTTCAGGGATATGTATTTTTCGTGAACTTGATGGAGTTACCATTCCATGGTTTTGATGTGATTTTAGGTATAGATTGGTTGACCGAACATCGGGCTGTGGTGGATTTTGAGACCAAACATATATCTTTGAGGTTGTCGGATGATTATGAGGTGGTGGTAGTTGGCGATAATGCCAAGTTTTTGTCTAGTGTTGTTTCAGCTTTGGAAGCAAGACAAATGTTGGATTCGAGATGTTAGGCTTATTTGGCCTACGTTATGAATCCTGGATCAAAGGAGTTGAGGGTAGAGGATGTTCGCACCGTATGTGAGTTCTTGTGTATTTTTCCGGAGGAATTGCTAGAGTTGCCACCTGAACGTGAGGTAGAGTTTAGCATCAAGGCCTTTGCGAGTACGGTACCAGTATCCATTTCTCTGTACCGCATGGCTCTAAAAGAGTTGAAGGAGCTGAAAATGCAGTTGCATGAGTTACTTGATCATGGGTTCATTAGACCTAGTATTTCACCGTGGGGAGCGCCAGTACTGTTTGTTAAGAAGAAAGATGGTACGATGCGGATGTGTATAGATTACCGGCAGCTGAATAAGTTTACAATAAAGAACAAGTATCCATTACCATGGATAGATGACCTATTTGATCAGTTCGTGGGAGCTTCGGTGTTTTCCAAAATAGATTTGAGGTTAGGGTACTACCAGTTAAGGGTGAATGGGTGGATGTGCCCAAAACAGACTTCCATACGAGGTATGGACAATACGAGTTTCTTGTGATGCCGTTTGGATTGACCAATGCTCTAGCTGCTTTTATGGACATGATGAACCGTGTGTTTCATGAGTTTTTGGATCAGTTTGTGGTAGTGTTCATTGATGATATCCTTGTGTATTCTCGTTCCAAGGAGGATCATGATAGACTTTTGAGAATTGTGCTCCAAACGCTACTGGCAAATCATTTTTATGCTAAGTTAAGCAAATATGAGTTATGTCTCAAGGAAGTTGTATTTCTCGGACATGTGGTGTCGGCCGAAGGAATCCGTATTGATCTGCATAAGGTTGAAGCTGTGATGAGTTGGAAGGAGCCTAAGTCTGTGAAGGAGGTCAGGAGTTTCCTTGGTTTGGCGGGTTACTACCGGAGGTTTGTGGAAGGGTTCTCCAGTTTGGCGACTCCGTTAACAAAGTTATTGCAGAAGAATGTTCAGTTTGAGTGGATGGAGGATAGACAACGAGCTTTTGAGAGGTTGAAGGAAGCTTTGATACAAGCTCCGGTTTTGGTTCAACCAGAAATGGGAAATGAGTTTGTTGTTTATAGTGATGCGTCGTATGTAGGGCTTAGTTTTGTGTTGATGCAGGAGGGTAAGGTAGTGGCATATGCATCTAGGCAGTTGAAGGTGCATAAACGTAACTACCCTACTCACGATCTTGAGCTGGCCGCGGTTGTGTTTGCCTTGAAGATTTGGAGGCATTATCTTTATAGTGAGAAATGTGTTGTTTATACGGATCATAAGAGTTTGAAATATCTGATGTTGCAGAAGGAGCTGAATCTTAGGCAATGTAGATGGGTGGAATTGCTTAAGGATTATGATCTGACCATTGAGTATCATCCGGGGAAAGCCAATGTTGTAGCGGATTCTTTGAGTAGGAAAGCGACTGTAGAGTTGAGAGCCATGTTTGCTAGGTTGAGTGTGACGAATGACGGAGGTTTTTTGGCTGATTTACAAGTGAAGCCGTCATTGTCGCAGATGATTAAGGAGAAGTAAACGTATGATGGGAGTTTTGTATCTCATGTGGAAGATATAAGGGATGGAAATCCTACGGATTTTTATTTCAACGATGATGGGGTGTTGTGTTTCAAAGGTCGAATAGTGGTGTCTGAGGATGAAGAGTTGAGGCGTACTATTTTGACTGAGGCACACGCTAGTCCTTTTGCTATGCATCTCGGTAGTACTAAGATGTATCGAGGGTTGAAAGAGAAGTACTATTGGGTTGGACTGAAGAGGGATGTGGCTGATTCCGTTGCATGGTGTATGGTTTGTCAGTGGGTAAAGGCTGAGCATTAGTTCCCTTCTGGGTTGTTGCAACAGTTGAGGATACCAGAATGGAAGTGTGAAAGAATCACCATGGATTTTGTGTCTGGATGCCTTTGACGCGACCAAAAAGGATTCCATTTGGGTGATTTTGGATCATTTTACGAAGTGTGCACATTTCGTGCATGTGCATACTACGTATACCTTGGACAGGTTGGCTGATTTGTACATCTCTGAGATAGTGCGTTTGCACAGGGTACCCAAATCTATAGTTTCGAATAGGGATCTGTGGTTCACCGCAAGGTTTTAGGTGAGTTTACATCGTACTTTGGGAACCCGGTTGAGTTTCAGTACATCGTACCATCTTCAATCAGATGGCCAGTCAGAGCGCGTGATTCAGGTTCTCGAGGATATGCTAAGGTGTTGTGTTATTGAGTATCAGGGAACGTGGGAGAAACAATTGCCGTTGGTGGAGTTTGCCTACAATAACAGTTATCAAGCTAGCATACAGATGGCCCTTATGAGGCATTGTATGGCAAGAAATGTCGGACACCCGTGTGTTGGGCAGAAGTAGGGGAAAAGTTTGCGTCTATGCCCAATGTCTTGAAAGGCACGACCGAAAAGGTAAAGTTGATATGTGGGTGCTTAAAAGCAGCTGCAGATCACCAGAAATCCTATGCATGTTTGAAGCGTAGGGATATAGAGTACGTTGTGGGTGATAAAGTGTTTTTGAAAGTGTCGCCCTAGAAAAAGCTACTGCGTTTTGGGTGAAAAGAGCAGCTTAGCCCGAAGTTCATTGGACTATACAAGGTTGTTGAGCGTGTAGGTCATGTTGCGTACCGTTTGAGGTTACCTCCGGAGTTGGGAAAGATTCATGATGTGTTCCACGTTTCGGTGTAACGGAGGTATAGGTCAGATCCATCGCATGTCATGCCAGTGGAAGAGATTGGGTTGAGACCAGACCTATCTTATGATGAGGAACCAGTAGAGATTCTTGATACCATCAATAAGGTGCTCCGTGGTAGAACAGTCGAGCTGATTAAAGTGTTGTGGAAACACCGCGGTGTTGAGGAGGCCACGTGGGAGCGTAAGTTGGACATGTTGAAATAGTTTCCGCACCTGTTTCTTCCAGGTAAATTTTGAGGACAAAATTTCTTAAGTGTGGGAGAGGTGTAATGCCCCGGTTTTAGGGCTTAGCGGTTTAGAGGGTTTATTAGACGATTTGGTGGACCGGAGTAGAGATTCGAGTCGGTTTCAGGATCGTATATTTTTGGTATTGTAAAAATTATGGGGAAATGCTTAAAAAACATTATTAACTATATTTTTAATAATAGTGGAATTAATTTTGAAAAATGGGTTTTGGAAGATAGACATTTTGGTTAGTGACCAAAATGAAAGTTTTGAAAACTGTAATTTTCTAGTGACTAGAATGAAAAGGGTCAAATACTTAGAATCTTTAAGGAGATATTTTACCAATTGGTTTCTGATGATTTCTCCCTTGATTTAACTGATTTTAACATGTGATTTAATTAATATTAAAAGTGGATTTTGTTAAAATCTAGTTATCTTTTCTAAAACAAAAATCACGTCATTTTCTCTCAACTCTTTTTCTCTTCATTCTCTCCTCAGCCAAACACTCAATTTTTCATCAAATTTCCAGAGGTGAGGTGGATTCTAACTTGATTTTATTGTTTCAAATTGTTTTATAAAGATTGTTTATACAAAATCTTATAACAATCTTGTGTTTTCTTAGAATTTTCACAAATCAATTGAGGGAAAAACTTCACAATAGGGGTAAGGTCCGAGATCTCCTCGATTGTATAGTTCTTTATTGAAATTCCCAAGCATTTGATCATTGTTTTGTGTTTCTAATATGATTTTGATGATTTTCCAATGTTTAATTGAGTTATTTGGGAAAAATGAGTTGATTCGCGAATTGGATCTGATTTCCAGTAAGTAAGGTTGCTTTGATTCATATTTTTTATGTTTAATAATGTTGATAAGTGATTTTTATCAATGGAATCTCGAAACTTAAGAATCTATATTGTTTAGGTTGTTAGTTTTGAGGTTTTGTGGTGTTTTTGTGGTTGTAGGGTTGTTGGAGGTAGTAGCTTGTTTTGGATCTGTTTTAGATGTGTTTTGATGTTGGAAATGATGCTAGGTTCATAGTTGTTGGCTAGATTGTGAATCGAAGTGTTTTGGTTATGATTTCGGTTGTTGTGGAGGGTTAATTGTGGAGGTTTGTGAGAATCCAAGAAGGATTGTGGTTGTTGTGTTTAGAATGCATTATGAAGCATTAATCCTCTGTTGTTTTGTGGTAAAAACAAGGGAGGTTGTTTCGGAAGTGATTGGAAAAGCGTTGGAGGCTTCGGATACTTGATTTTGCATCGGTGAATCGAGGTTTCGCTTATCGATGAGTGAAATGTGGTTTAAAGAGTTTTGATGTTTTGGGAACAGAGTTTTGGGAGTTAAGGTAGAGCTTGAAATGCTTACCTAGACTCGGAAGTAAGTATAAAGTAGTTTTCTCTCTCGGACGTGCTAGTTTGAAATGGTTTTATGCACTTGTTTTAATTTTCATGTTACCTACTGTTTAAGCATGTTTAAAGTATTTGATATACTATTTTTAAGCATGAAATGTTGAAGGATGCACATGGTACCTAGACTCGAAAGTAAGTATAAAGTGGTTTTCTCTCTCGGTCGTGCTAGTTTGAAATGGTTTTATGCACTTGTTTTAATTTTCATGTTACCTACTGTTTAAGCATGTTTAAAGTATTTGATATACTGTTTTTAAGCACGAAATGCTGAAGGATGCACATGGTAAGTGATCCTTGTAAGTATGTGGATTATACTTGTGTTTAAAGCATGTGATGTTGCTTTGGAAAAATGGTTTGGTGAATGCTTGTTAAAACGGTGAGGTAAATGGAAAATGATTAATTATATTGGCAAGTGATGTGGTTTTAAAATTGATATCGGACATAGTTGGCCGGCCATAGGATTGAGTGCAGTGTAAATAAGTCACATTGGATGTTGAGGGTTTATATTGTGTACCGAATACTCCATCCAAGTACCCTAACGGTAGAGGGGTTTAACGGTACCGAACACTCCCGTTAGTGGGTAAAGCATCTAACCGATGAAAGGGATGGGTATCCTTGCGGGTTTTTATTTTACCCGGTTGTTAATGTACCGCGATTGTGATTATATTTCTATTCCGGTTGAGATGGCTTGAACTGTTGGGGTAACACTTGTTGAATCCGTGTATTCGATGAACTCTTTTGTTATTGAACTTGTTAATGATCACTTGAAAGCCAATATAATTGTTAATGTATCATTGAAATGTTAATATTGTATAATGTGGTTTACACATGTTTCTCCTTAAGCTTTGCATTTGGCAGTAATGCATGGGAAGGCTTAAGTGGAGGGTTAGCAATGTGATTTGTTGTTGTTTAACGATACATGTAGCATATGGTTTAATATGTTGGTTTTAAATGTTGTAAACTGCATGTTTAAAAAGGGGCATGATGATGATGTTTAAAATGATGAGGTTATGTAAACGGTTTTAAGTGCATTGATGATGTTTGTTTTTGGAGCACTCCTTACTAAGCCTTGTGTGCTTACGCTCTCGTTGTCCATCAACACAGATAATTGAGGTCTTGGAAGGCAGCAAGAAGCAAGGGGATCTTGGCAAGACTTGTTACAAACGTATGTTAAAGACTAGACTATAATGAATAAGGGCAATGGGGTACTTGTTGAGTTTTGGGAGATGTGTTATGTTGAAATATTTGTTTGAGCTTGTTTCTTTAGTTGCTCTTGGGTTGTAAATGGCCTTTAAGGTTTGATTTTGGTGTTGGGTTATCTTTTGGGTATGTTGCTTTGGATGCAAGTTAGGAAGCATGCCTATAGATTTCCTTTTGAAGCATAAAGCCTTGTGGTGTTGTTAAAGTTAGGTTGTTAGTTGACTTGTAATTTGTCTTGCATGTTGGAATTGTGTTTAAAGCATGTTGGATTGATTAGAGTATACTATTGGGATGAAAAAACAGCAAAATGTGGCATTACAGACCCAGACGTATCGATACGCGGAGAATCGTATCGATACGGCTAGGCAAATTTAGGCTTGAGGGATCGGTACAAGTACTGTGTGTTTCGATACGCCTAGGCAAATTTGGCCAGGCGTACCGATACGGGTATGGGTGTTTCGGTACAAGTTTTAGCCTCTGGAATTCACTTTTTCAATCCAAACCCGTGTATCGAAACACTTAAGGAGCCGTATCGGTACGGTTTGTAACATTTCAAAAGTTAGTTAATACCGTTAGGCGTATCGAAATGGTAAGGTGGTGTACCGAAACAAGGTGTTTTAAACCGTATCGATACGGGCTTACCTGTCTCGGTACGAAAAGCTAATTTTCTGTAAATGTCTTTCAAGTAGTTTGGGCGTTCTTGCAATTTAGTCCCTAAATCTTGCCAATGCATATGTATGTAGTAGAATGATGGGATTGAGCTGAAGTTTGAGATGAAGGTTGGAATCTGACTAATTAAAGATGGGTAACCTAAAATTGAGTTTTAATCTTGAAATTTTCTATATTTGCAATTTGGTCCCTATTTTGCAAATGCGATCAATTGGATGTCAAATTGATGCCCGATTGAGTTGGGGTTGCACCTGTTGTCTGTATGAACATGTAGGGTTAATAATTGGCATCTAGATAAGATAAAAAATGGATCGGGTTTGGTTGAATCTCTTCAGTTTGCTACGACAAACCTAATGTAGCCTCTTTGGTTCGGTCTAGGCTGGGTTAAGGGGGTTACATTAAACCTAACTCTCTCCTAAGAGACCAAAAACGCTCTTTGTCTAATGGTTTGGTAAAGATGTCTGCTAATTGGTTTAAGGTGTCTACATATTCTAGAACTACATCATTTTTCAATACATGGTCTCTAATGAAATGATGTCCGCTAATTGGTTGAATCTCTTCGATTTGCTACGACAAACCTAATGTAGCCTCTTTGGTTCGGTTGGGCGTCTAGGCTGGGTTAAGGGGGTTACATTAAACCTAACTCTCTCCTAAGAGACCAAAAATGCTCTTTGTCTAATGGTTTGGTAAAGATGTCCGCTAATTGGTTTAAGGTGTCTACATATTCTAGAACTACATCATTTTTCAAGACATGGTCTCTAATGAAATGATGCCTTATTTCTATGTGTTTGGTTCTAGAATGTTGGATGGGATTCTTAGTGAGACAAATAGCACTAGTATTGTCACACCTAATGGGGATGGTACCTACATCAAAATCATAATCTAAGAGTTGTTGCTTCATCCAAAGCACTTGAGCACAACAACTCCCTACCGATATATATTCCGCTTCGGTGGTAGATAATGCTACACTATTTTGCTTCTTAGAAAACCATGATATTAGCATACTACTTAGGAATTGACATGTACCGGAGGTACTTTTTCTATCTATCTTACAACCCATATAATCTGCATCCGAGAAGGCATGTAAGTTAAAGGAAGACTCTCTAGGATACTAAAGACCTAAACAAGGTGTATCTCTAAGGTATCTAAAGATTCTCTTAACGGCTATAAGGTGTGATTCTCTAGGACTAGATTGAAATCTAGCACACAAGCAAACACTAAAAACAATATCGGGTCTACTTGCGGTAAGATAAAGCAAAGATCCAATCATAGAGCGATAAAGCTTTAAATCTACTCACTTACCTCCTTCATCTTTGTCAAGCTTTGTGGAAGAGCTCATTGGTGTGGCTTGAGGTTTCACACTCTCCAAGCCAAACTTCTTGAGCATGTCCTTGATGTATTTAGCTTGATTAATGAAGATGTCGTCCTTCCTTTGTTTAATTTGGAGCCCCAAGAAGAACGAAAGCTCCCTCATCATGCTCATCTCAAACTCACCTTGCATCAACTTAGCAAAATCTTGGCAAAACAATTCATTAGTAGAACCAAAAATTATATCATCAACGTATATTTGAACTACTAAAATGTCTTTGTCATTTCTTTTAATAAAGAGTGTAGTGTCCACCTTTCCTTTTTCAAAGCCTTTTTCAATTAGAAAACTTGATAATCTTTCATACCAAGCTCTAGGAGCTTGTTTCAAACCATATAAAGCTTTTGAAAGTTTAAAAACATGGTTTTGGTCATTTGGATCTTCAAAACCGGGTGGTTGTTCTACATACACTTCTTCATTAATAAAACCATTTAAAAATGCACTTTTTACATCCATTTGAAAAGGCTTAAATTCGTGATAACATGCAAATGCTAGAAGCATCCTAATGGCTTCCATTCTAGCTACGGATGCATATGTTTCATCAAAATCGATTCTCTTTTCTTGAGTGTAACCTTGAGCAACAAGTCTAGCTTTGTTCCTCACTATGTTACCACTCTCATCTAGTTTGTTTCTAAAGACCCATTTAGTTCTTATAGTAGATTTATTACTAGGCCTATCAACTAATGTCCAAACTTGACTTCTCTCAAATTGGTTTAATTCTTCTTGCATAGTCATTATCCAATAATCATCATTTAATGCTTCTTTGACATTTTTAGGCTCTATGCATGAGATAAATGCAAAATTACATGCATTTTTAAGAGAAAGTCTAGTGGTTACCCCTTTGGATGGATCACCCAAAATCTCACCACCTTTGACATATTTGTACTCCCTTGGGTAGCTCACTTCATTTTCCTATAGATTCATGTCTCTCAAGGCTTCTAGAGGTGGATCTTGTGCTTCTTCTTCTTTGGTTGGAACTTCATTCACCTTTGATGATTGCCCACCATCATTGTCTTTAAAAAATCCCTACATCATCATCATCACAAGAATCCTTCCTCTGAAGGAGGTTATCATAAAAAATCACATGTATTGACTCTTCAACAACTAAGGTTCTTTTGTTAAATACTCGATAGGCTTTAGAGTTTAAATAATACCCTAAGAAAATAGCTTCATCACTTTTAGAGCCAAATTTGCCTAAATTGTCTTTTCCATTGTTTAAAATAAAACATTTACAACCAAATGGATGAAAATAGCTAATGTTAGGCTTTTTGGATTTTAAAATCTCATAAGGAGTTTATTTTAAAATAGGCCTAATCATTACTCTGTTTATGATATAGCAAGTCGTATTAGTGGCTTCCGCCCAAAAATATTTTGGCAAATTGTTTTCACAAAACATGGTTCTAGCCATTTCCTCTAAAGTTTGATTTTTCCTTTCAACAACCCCATTTTTTTGAGGTGTTCTAGGAGCTAAAAAATTGTGGCTAATACCATTTGAGTTACAAAAATCCTCATAACCTAAATTTTGAAATTCGGTGCCATAGTCACTTCGAATGTGATAAATAGTTTGACCAAGGTCATTTTGAATAATTTTTGAAAATGTGATGAATTTTTCTAAAGCCTCATCTTTGGTACTTAAGAATAAAACTCAAGTGTATCTAGAGTAATCATCAACTAAAACATATGCATATGATTTTCCACCCAAGCTAGTTGTTCTAATAGGGCCAAAGAGATCCATGTGGATCAATTGCAAAACTCTACTAGTTGAAACATCATTAATGGATTTGAAAGAAACTCTTTTGTGCTTGCCTTTTGCACAAGCATCACAAATTTTATCATTTGAAAACTTAATTTTAGGCAAACCTCTTACTATATCTTTTGAAACCATTTTTTCTAAAACACCCATGCTTGCATGCCCTAATTTCCTGTAACACCCTAACCAGTATTCTATATTAAATACTAATTAGAGTATCACCTAATTTCCTATCAAATTAAATCCGATTTCAGGTAGCAACTTGACAATTCTTTCCTATAACATATAAGGAATATAACTGTCTAAAACAAAAATCTACCCGATTACTCTATTTAACCTTTTTCTAGTCATTACATGATTTTAACGTTAATATAACTACTCATCATTTGCTATAAACATAAACTAGTTTAGAAGTTAATACAAACCATATAAAAACTAGTATGTAACCGATTAATTTTAACATATACATGCCATCTAGAAACATCAAAACACATCAAATGATGTTATTACTGATACCGTTATTATACCTCGAATAAGTAGGATGCCCGCTCCTTACTCCAATTTCTGCTTTTTACCTACACGTGAAAACCATTACACCCTAAGTATATACTTAGTGAGGCAATAATAGTACTCGGTGCAATATAACATAACTATAATTAATAACATGTAATTGTATTCATGCATTTTGAATCACTAGACATGTTTTACCAGTATGTAATTCAAATATCAATAATGTAAACCAGATATAATTTTCTTACCAATATACTTGCTATAATTTTAAGAGTGTATAAACTCTTTAGCCCGTTTATCAATTATTTACCGATATCATAGCACAAATATAAACCTATGAGGACCCTGGGTACTCGAGTCAAGATGCACCGAAGTGATAATACACATAAGGTCGTGCCCACCATCCGCACATTTATAAGGCAGTGCTAACCATACACTAAGTGTCATTTATATACACTATAGTGCTACCCGGATAACCGAATATGCAGTGTGCTGCTGGACTCTATGGCATGCCAACTATACCTTGTCCCTCAATGACTTATTTGGGCATAATTTCCGTATTTATTCCATCCATGACAATGTATATCAATATAATTGAACATTGGGCGTTAATACCCGAAATAACATTCATAGTATACCATCATATATAACTAGTGATCCATGCATTAGTATTCATCTTTTGACATTTTAACATATGTCAATCATATGATCAATGACATAAATATCATGCCAATATATAAACAAGGTAGACTTATCGCAAGTCTTCCCAATGATGTATAAAACATCCATGTACCATGTTATGTATGCATTGCATTCACCTGATGCCTCACTAGTAAACCTTACTATAGCTTGTAGCTTTAATCTTGAAACTTTTCATTGTCTTTAAATTTGCTCGTACAATGATCTTGATCACGATCATGATCTATCAAATCATCGTTTACCGAATACATACATTTCAAAGCGTATGTTAGTATCATTCTAACATAAGCACATATTAGGAATAAAATTCCTAAAAATCCTTTACTATCCATATCCATCATAAATTCACAAGACAATTCTCAAATCTCACAAAATAACCATAAAATGAATTCTTTTGGAATTCACCTCAACTTTCCAAATTATTCAAAATGGTATCTTGCCATAAAACTTCAAATTCAAACACTTAACAACATATTTAAGCATTCCAAGAATACGTTCAAGCTTAACACATTAATTTCTAATCACTTTCCATATCATTCCCAATTTTCCCTTAATATGCAATTTGGTCCACAACACTTTAAAAGCTTACAAATTGATCCAAACAACATTCTAAGCCTTGTAGAATCATTCTCACATGATTTCTAGCCTTAGGGAAATTTTTCATAATTTTTCCCTAATATCCTCCCTTAGGCCGAATATGAAAGGTCACACTAATCAAATTTTCCAACTTGATTCAAGCATGAATTCCACTTTTAAACCTCATTTCCAAGCTTCTATAATTATTCCCATGTCAAAATCAATCCAAATTTAACTTCCTATCAAAACCCTAACTTAAACCAATTTAGGATTTAACTACTTTCAAGTAGTTTCAATCATCACACAAGCTTGGATATGATTCTACAACAACAACTTCATTAAAAACTAATCTTAAATCATCATATTTAAAATCCCCATCATCCATCAAAATCATAAAACTAGGGTTTCAAGCAAGGAAAGCATGGATAAATGGTACCAAAAGATAGATAATTTCATGGAGATCAATTTCATGTTTCATGATTTCATCCAAAATCCAACTAAATAAGCTTGAAAATCCAAAAGAAAAAATTTCTTCTTACCTTGGGTAGTGTTCGAACAAAGGGGAAAAGATGAAGAATTGTCTTGAAATTTCATTTGTTTCCAATTTGGCCATTTGTCATGTAATTTAAAAATCTAAATAAAAATCCCTTTTATAATAAAATAACCAAATTGCCCTTTTAATCCAATGCTTCATATATTGTCAAATGTCTAGCTAGTCATCCAAGGGTCAAAAATAATCCAAATAGTTAGTGATTACAAACTTTGCCCTTGGAATTTCCCAAATTTACCATCTTGCCATTTTTCATCCAATGGCTCATATTTAACATGAAAAAACTACTTTAACCCAATGGTCCATGTTAAATCCTACCATTTTAGACATGGAAATTACATTTTTAACCTTACCTCATCATCTTTTAAAATATCTTAAATTTTTTATTCGATCCGATTATCCGAATATTTTTCTAAACTTTATCGCTTAATAGCCAAAAATACAAACTCCGTACGAAAAATTCGAGTATCACGAAAACGTCATTCTTGGGGGTGAACTATTCATTTATGGGACTAAAATACATAACTTTTGAAAATTACAATTTAGTCCCTGAACTTTTCTAAAGTTTATACTTTGACCACCAAGCTTTCAAAATTTTCATTTTGGTCACTAACCAAAATTTTAGGATATTACATTTCCTATTCCATAAACATGAATCATGCTCATCATTTGCAACAAAACATGCATTAGAAATATGAATGTCATCTAAATGCACCTTGTACATGTTTCCTATGCGATGATCAAAAAGCACAATTTTGTGGGTTTCGACGTTCATAATTTTGCAACCATATTTATCAAAAATCACTACGAAACCTTTTATCACAAATTTTTCTTATGATTAACAAGCTATGTTTAAGACTATTGGCATATAAAACATTTTCAATAAGTATGGAAGAGTAATTACCGATGGAACCCATTCCTTCAATTTGACCTTTGGAGTTGTCACCAAATGTCACTAATCCTCCTCTCTTTAGATCAAGTTCCACGAATCTACTCTTGTCTCCGGTCATGTGTCTCGAGCATCCACTATCAAGGAACCATGAATTTGCATCTGAAGCATTAGCCTTGTAACAATGCTCCCCCTACAAACATGGAATTAATTTTTGATTTTTGGTACCCATATCTTTTTGGGTACATGAACATTAGTTCTCAAAATCTTGGTTCCTTAGGAATCCAAGAAGCAATCTCATTAACATTGTTAGAAGCAATAACATCCTTAGGAATCCATACACTTCTAACTTTCTTACCATAATAAGGCCTTGAGTGCCCTCCATGTTTGTACCCACCAAAGTTCCTTTTTTACATGGTTGGGTTTTGAAGATTTCCCTTTTTCAAAACTTGATTTCCCAACCTTGTTCAAGGAAGCTTTGAGATCATTTACCTCCTTGTGGTAATGATCATTCAACTCGGAAAAAAGGTTGTTTAAATCAATATTTTCTTTTTTAAAATATTTTTGATTATCTAATAAATCACAAACCTTCTTTTCAAGTTCTAAATTAGTTTTGATCAAAGAATCATTTTGATTTTTCAACTCAAAAATTATTTGCTTGTTTTTTAAATGTGATTCTTTGTATTTTAAAACTAACTCGTCATAAGTCTTTTGCAACTTATTAAAGTCATCAAATAATTCATCATAAGTAGGATCATTAGATGAGTTGGAGGTTACCTTAGGATCCTCTCAAAGGCTATAAGACATAGGTTTGCAACTTCTTGCTCCTCATCACTTGACGATTCTTCACCGCTCCAAGTGGCTACATGGGCCTTTTGTTTCTTCTTCTTCTCGAAGCCTTTCTTTTTGAGTTGGGGACAATCGATCTTGATGTGTCCCGGCTTCTTTCATTTATAGCATACAATAGGATCATACTCTTCTTCCTTGCCCTTGCCCTTGCCCTTGAAATCCCTTATTTGATTAAACTTCTTTCTCTAGTTGGATCTTATAAGCCGAGTGAATCGTTTGGCTAGCATAGCCAATTCTTCATCTTTCTTCTCACTTGAATCACTCTCTTCCTGTGAAGCTTTGGGAGCGATTCCTATATTCTTTCTCTTCACTTCCTTCTTTTCGACCTTCATTTCCTCCTTCTTTTTTTCTTCATCTCTTCCTTTCTTCATTATCTCATGGGTGAGAAGAGAACCCATGAGAGCGTTGAGCTTTAGCATCTTGAGATCTTTCGTTTCTATGATGGCCGTTCATTTACCATCCAAAGACTCAAGAAGTGAGTAGAGTAGTTTTCGAACTAGCTTCTCCTCCGTGATAATTTCTCCTAGACCCTTGAGGCCATTGACAATGATGGAGAATCGTTCGAACATTTTGGAGATTTCTTCATTTGAGTTGATCTTGAAATTTTCATAGCTCAAATTAAGAAGCCCAATCTTAGTCTCCTTAACTTTATTAGTGCCTTCATATGTGATTTCTAGCTTATCCCATATTTCTTTGGCACTTGAGCAAGATGACATCTTGGAGTACTCATCCGGTCCAAGTGAGCAAAATAGCATGTGCATTACTTTATCATTGATTTGGTGCTTCTTCCGATCTTCATCGGTCATCTCTTGCTTGGACATCAGTACTAATCGATCACCTTTTCTCTTCATCAAAATTGCCGGTCCATCTTCCACTACATCCTATAGGAGATAGTCATGGGATTTGATGAAGAACTTCATACGGTTTTTCCAATAGGGATAGTTATCCCCATTGAAGTATGAAGGTTTTGTGATGGATTGAGACTCGTACAAGTTGTTGTCAGAGGTGGATGCCATGGCTCTAACTTCTATTGATTGAATCACCTTCTAGGATCGCCCCAACGGTTGTTAGACCTTCAGTTGAGTGTGACTCTGATACCAATTGTTAGGATGATCAATCAATTAAGACGATGGCCAAGAGGGGGTGAATTGGCAATTTTAAAGTTTAGAAGCAAATTGAAAGATTTTGACAATGAGACTCAAGGATTTATAATGGTTCAACCTTCTAACAAGGTCTACGTCCACTACCTTAGCTTCCTACTAAGGATTTCAACAATTTCACTATGAAATTCTTCCCCTTTTCTAGGCTTAGGAGGCAACCGTTACAAGTTCAAGCTTTCTACCCAAAGCATTGAACAATTCACTCTCAATTACAAAGGAAGAAGTTTGGCAAATAAAATATCCTCACAAGATACAAATTTTTCCCAAATAAGATTTCTCACAACCCCAAACTTGAAACAAAGATTTACAATTGAATTACACAAGTTGGGTATACAAGATATGACTCTAAGAGCACAAAGGTTGGATTTTAGCTTGGATGCTTGAGTGTTGATCAAAATAGGTTCATTAGTTGTTGTTGCTGCATTGGAGACTTGTATTTATACCCTTTCATTGAATTCTATCCGTTTGGGTGGTTGGGGTATTGAATATAGCCGTCGGTGAGCAAATTTCCCATAATAAATGCTTTATGGTCACCTACAGTATCGGTACACGTAGGCCCGTATCGATACTTGTTGAAAGAAAAATATAGTCATTGTGTAGTGGCATATCGATACGCGGGAGGACATATCGAAATGGTCATAATGTAAAATTGGGGGCGTATCGAAACGGCAAGGCCGTATCGATACGAGTTTTGCTCACTGGAATCTGAGTTGAAAAATTACATCGGTACGCCTAGGGGCATATCGATACGGGTAACTGAAAAATTAAAAGTTCGTTGATTCCAATGTTGACAAGGCGACGGTCGAAAACATTTAATGCAAACCGTATCGATACGGATGGAACCGTATCAGTACGAATAAAAATATCTTAAACCCTGATTTCATATCATATCAAAACAGTGTAAGCTGTATCGAAACACTTTACAAAACTATTTGCCCATATGAATGTCGTATAGAAACGGGTGAGGCCGTATCGATGCGCGCAGTTTAAAATGCAGGCCTGACGGTCAAGGACGTATCGAAACGTTATGCAAAATCAAATTTTAGTAGCTAAAATCCGTATCGAAACACCAAGGGGTGTATCGATACGCCTGGGCGTATTTGTGTGTTTTGACTTGAAAACACTTAGAAGAACTTTGGGTTTAAAGTTTGGACTTAATAAGAAATTTTCCTTGTCATTATGTGAGACTTTTGAGTACTTACAAATTTATATTCTTTTACAATTTGGTCCTTAAACAATTTGTTATATCAAAATCAAATATAAGTTTTACAACATGTTTGGTTAATAGGGATGGAAAATTGTTTTCAAAAATAAAATAGTGAAAATGTGTTTGGTATCTAGTTTTTCAAAATAAAATTGAAAAAATAATTATTAAACAATTAAATAAAATATAGTTAGAAAAAATATTTTATAATAATAAATAAATAAAATATGACTAAATAAACCAAATTTTAAAAAATAGCATTAGAATGATTTGAACCCGAGTTAAAACAAAGTTAAAATTAAAAAAAATCTTGTTTTCATATTTTCCACTCTCCTAAAACATTCTCAATGAAAACATCTTTTTTACGTTTTTAAATTTTTACTTATTTTTGTTTTTATTTTTTAAAATTCATTTTCTAATTTTACACCAAACACGTTTTTTTACCGTTTTTTATTTTTTAAAAAAGATAAAAATAAAAACCGACTTCATTCTTTAAAACTAGTTTATAAGGCGTCTATGAACGAGTTTTAGCTTTAAAATTTTGTCTCCTGATCTTTATGCGGGTCCTAGGAACACTTCAAGTCCTCACATGGTTTAAAAGATCGTAGTATGGTTCATAGGATTTAAGAGACCGTGTCGAAAATCATAAAGGTGGTTCGCCTAGTTTAAAAAATCAAACAGAGAGCTACATAGTCCAATTGAGAAAACTTTATTGTTTCGGTGTCGTGGGGTTTGAACTCAGGTTTTTAAGCATAAAGAATATTTTTAGGGCCAGGTGGATACCTTAAGTCAACTATTGTATTCACTTGCCATTCAAAATATCCTTTATCCTCAAGGGCATTGCTTCGAATCATACCGACAACGAAATATTTAATATCTCTCGGTTGGATTTTTGTGGCTCTCCGCTCGATTTCTTAAATTGGGTGAACCATTTCTATGGCTCTTGACCCAGTCTTCTAAATTGTGTTAACCACACCACGGCCTTGTAAAACCGTTTGACGACTCAAGACACTCTCGAACTCTCGTAAGGGTCGAAAGACAAAATCTCAAGCTAAAAGTACACACAGACATCTCAAAACACAATACCAATTATTAGTTTGGGTGAAAATGAATAAATACAAATTATATGATAATAAGGTTGTAATTATTATTGAGTTGGGTAGATTAGATTGTAATTAGGGATGACCATTTGACCCATACTTGATGGGTTTCGACCCGACCCGATCTTATAGGGTCGGGTTTTTTAAAGAAAATTTTGGGTTCAAGTCAGGTTCGGGTCTAATTTTTTGAGGATAAAATCGGGTCATGTAAGATTTGGGTTTAAGGTGAAAAATATTCTACCCGACCCGAAATAATAATTTAATTTTATTCTAAATATTTAGGTATAATTGTTACAATGCCCCTCTCTTTATATATATATTTCAGTTATCTCCATATTTTGTCTAATAAAAATGAAATAATTATTATAATGCTCCATCTTTATTTGTATTTTTCAATAAGACATCTGTTTTATCGAATAATAATAAAAAATGATAATTTTTTATTTATGTCGGGTTGGGTCGAACTGGGTTCGGGTTTTTACTCTAAAATTCAAGTTGGGTCGATTGGAACATTATAGAGTGTCAAGTTGAGTCAGGTTTGGATTGAAATGTTAAATTTTTGAGTCAGCTACGAATCGATCAAAAACCCGATTCAACTTGACCTATGACCATCCCTAATTGTAATCGATTCATGTACACGAAGAAAAGAGGAGAGAGGGTCCCTACATTGGTATAACGTCCCTCCAAAGCTTTAAGGGGCAATTTTCCCATTTTTTTAGTTGCTGATGCCCGTCTAAATTAAAATAAAATCGAAAAGAAACAAAAATCTTTCGGTTTTATCCATTTGAGATAGAATGTTGATTTTCAATTGTCTTCTTCATTCCATTTGTTTATTTTTATTTTTTCCCAAAGCTTATATTTCTTTTAATCCTAGTAATTAATTATCTTACAAAAAGCTTTACGTTGAACCCGATGTTTAGCCTAATATTTCCTGCACCTCCACCTGTCAAGAAATATGTCCTATAACTTTGAGATTTTAAGTTTTCAACTCATTTTATTTTCAGCCACAATTTAAATAAAAATCAATTAATATTGAGATTAGTATATTTGTATTTTTTTTAATTTGAAAATTCGAATCAATTCATTTGAATTCAAATTTAATTTGATCATTAATCCGTCCATTTCAAATTAATTAATATTCAAAAAACAGACAGAGCAAAACATATGCAAATTTTTAACAAAATGATATGTCTGGAAGCAAACTCCGAATAGTAAGTCCCTATCTACTCACCCATCCATCGTAACACAATCAACAAGTTTTCTCTGAACTTGGATCCAACCTTACTCACTAACGGATAGCAGTGGAGGAAGCTTTTGGAGACTAGTAGGGTTATGGCCTCCCAAAATTTTGAAAAATTAGATTTTTGACCCTTCAATTTAAAAAAAATAATTTGCCCCCTCAAATTTTTTTAAAAAAAATATATTAAATTTTAAATTTTTTAATTATTTTTAATTAAATCCCCTCTTATAATTTTTAAAAATTCTCATTAAATCTCTCAAAATTATTAAAAATTTTGTTTAAACCCTAAAAAATTTTGACCCTCTAAATTAAAGAAAAATAAGTTGACCCCAAACTTTGTCACAAATTTCGTCACTAACGGATAGTAACACGTAATGAATCAACAAAAAGGCAATGATATGAAATTGAAGTGCACCATATTACAGTAATATATATATATATATATGAAAATATTCTGATACACAAGTCTTTCAATTCTAAGGTTTAGAGATTTAGGTTGTGGTTTAAGAGTTTAGGTTGTAGAGTGTAGAATTTAGAGTTTAGGGGTTTAAGGTTTAGGTGTTAGGTATTAGAGCTAGGGATTTAGGCTTTAGATTTTATAGTTTAAATATTAAGAATTGTATAAAAAAATTTTACACAATTTATGTATCAAAATATAATCTTATATATAAAAGTGTGTGTTATAAAGTGCCAATCCAAATAATACTTCCTCTTAACAATGTCATATTTTAAGTTCCATTTACCTAAATCAAGTGGGTCAACTTTTGAATAATTTACTACTATCTAACTATTTATTTTATGTGAAAAAATAATCATTGAATATAATATTAAAAAGATATTGATTAGAATTCGTATAATTGATATGTCGATTTGATTTAAAACGTAAGATGCATGAAAAGTGTAATTATATAGATAATTCGAGGTTAAATTATTAAAATTTTAATTATATAAAAAAGTATACATGTATGTAAAACTAAATAGTGCTACATTCGACAAAATGTTTTCTTGGGACCAAAAGTAAGGTAGATAAATAACCTTTTCACGACAAAAAAAAAATCTGGGTCGAAAAGTATTTTTAAAAGTTAAAATTTTTAGTTTTTGATTTTTTGAAAGTATTTTTTTAATAATTTTTACTTAGGGAAAGGGAAGGAGAATTTTATTTCTATTGGGTCTTAAACCCACAACTTAGGGGAAGGAGAGAGTATCAACAGAGAGCTTCAACTACCTGCTCTAGAGATTGTTTACTTGAAAGTATTTTTAAACTATTAATAGTTTTAATTTTTTATATTTTCAAAAATAATGACTAAAATGGATCTTTTATTTAAAAAAAAATTTGACAACAATGTAAAATATTTAAATTTTAAATCAAACCATCTAAAGTCATTGTTCTATTGTATTTTTCAAAAACAATATCAAATTAACCCTTAGTCGAAATATATTTTTACTAATAATATTGAATTTTATTAGGAGAGGTTGCCGTATTTTTTTATTTCATAAATTCCATTATTTTAATCCAAATTAGAAATCAATATTTTCAAATTGTAGTTTAAAGTTCTACTAAAAATTATCTTCCAATATTTACACTTGAAAAATTTTCATTAATATCATTATTAAAAAAACGTTAAGAAATAAGAAACGGGAACATAGCAAGAGTACGTACACTGCTTGGTGTAGATACATGACTAACAGCAAATATCTTATTTATAAGGGAAGATTTTTAGTTTAATAAGGGAGATTAATATATATAGGAAAATGATGTGATACATTGACGATGGAAACGAAATTTTTACAAACGTTATATTTTTAGGGTTTAAAATTTAGGGTTTATAGTTAGCTTTTAAGATTTAGAGTTAAGATTTAGGATTTAAAATTTAGGGTTTAATTTTGTGTGTATATTTTAGTGCCACTAAAATGACATGTTGCATCATTTAAAAATTGTTTATACAAAGAAAAAATTTCACTAATGGTGCATTAAATATTAGCTTATATATAATTAGTATTCTTTTAGTTCGTCGACCTTTAATACTATATATTTATGAATATAGAGATAATATGACATATGATTCTCTTTTCAACTTCATATATAAAATTAAAATGCGTTACTAGAGTATGGACAGATAAAACCTAACTCTATAGCTATTAATTTATTTTTTTATTTAATCATCGATATTTGATTTATTGGTCGATAAATTTATAATGGGTTTTGTAGAGGCCTAAAATGAAATGACCATACCAACCCAATTTTTTTCATTTACAACGTCAGAATTTGAATTCTTGACCTTATTTAAGAAAACTAGCATCTCATTCCGCTAAGTCAACTAATTATTAGTTATAGCTATTAATTTATTAATAATCAAGAAACTACAAGTTAAGCAAGGAATCTGCTTTTTTGCCGTCAAATCTTTCAACCTGAACGTTTTTCATATATAATCTGGCCACGTCTGCTGATAATTAAGCAGAGCAATTAAATAATTAATTAATGCTAATATCATACGTGATTGTGATTATTAATAATTCCACATCCTAATCCGGACATTAGCCAAATGAGTTGTCCGAAGCCTCCCATGCAGAAACTATATAGTTTTTAGGCTAAACTACAAAATAAGTGTTTAAATTATGTCTTTTTTTGTGATAGGTGTCTAAACTATTTTTGGCTAAAGTATGTATTTAAAGTGTCTTTTGGCTAAAATAAGTGCTTAAAATTTTATTTTTGGCTAGTTTTAAAGTCAACTGAAGCACCTGCTTTGACACTTATTTCAACAAAAAATGAGACTTTTGGCACATATTTCAGCAAAAAAATATTTTAAGCACCTATTTCAGCTAAAAATGAAATTTTAGACACCTATTTCAACCAAAAAGTACTTTAAGTACCTATTTCAGTCAAAAATAAAATTTTAAGCATATATTTCAACAAAAAAATACTTTAAACGCTTAATGCAAAAAAGAGATATAATTTATGCAATTATTTTGTAATTAAGCATAGTTTTTCTTTATCATCGTTTATGGTGCTTTGCTGCTTTGGATGGACTCCACTCTCCACCTCACCATTTTCTTGTTTTCCTTTTTTGTTTCTTTCTTCTTTATTCATGTGTGGGAGTGGAGAAGCCTGCCATTTTTATTCTAAATTTCGTAAAACTGTGATTAGGGATTAGTTGCAATATTTTGGCATATTGTATTATCCAATGATCCCAAAATTCAAACGCTAATTAAATATGTGAAATCCAACAAAATTTCAACATCAATTATTAGGTGGCATTGTGTGTAACCAGTAACTTTTACAACTTTAAAAAGTTAAAAATCTTATTGTACATGACATTATTATATGACGTCCAAGATCTAATCAAAATTGAAGTTGTTCGTCCACGTCAGATCTTGGATAAAGGTTTTTGTAATAAGAGATAGAATGCAGGTTCGAATCATACTATTGACAGAAATAGTCACACGGATTTTAAATATCTTCAGTTGATCGCGTGTAAGTTGATATGGGAAAAAAATTCGGTTAGTTAATAATTGCTTTACCAAACATTCGCCGCCTAAAGTTGATTCTATACATATTTTGAGAATGATTCTATATATAAATGGGTTAGATTCCAGTGTGTTAACTTTAGAGATTTAATTAAATGTTGATCGTATCATCCGAAGTTTGGTTTCGGGTAGTTAATTATACGGAATGGATTTTTCAACTTGTTTGGGAATCCACTGCGGGCTTTTATCATAGTGGTATAATAGTAGTGTACTCCATGAACTCTCCTTTTTCTCTGGTAATTTCGGACACCATTTGGAAAGAAGCACTGTTGTGGGAAAATGAATACACGAATAGTGCTGTTTCAATGCTATTTAATTGTTTATAATCCTTTTAGGTAAAAAAAAAAAAAGAAGGAATTTATGCCCGTATCTTATTTTTGAATTATTAAGGCCATAGATGCCTAAGTTGAAACCAACCCTAGGCCCTAATCCCTTTGATTTTGATGTTCATATACCTGCTTTCTTGGCTTCTGTTGGAAACATAATTTTATATTTGCCAATTAGTTTTCCGAACATGGACAATTCCTTTATTTTATTATTTGGAATTAGTTCTTTGGGGGGGGGGGGGAGCTTTGGTCGTGTCAATTTGTCTCCATTTTATGTTTTATATTCATATCTTAAACCTCAAGTATTTGAGGAATATAAATGAGAATTTTTGTACCATAACTCTGAATTCTTCACCATCTTATCTGCATCTCCTTTTCTTTGATCTTGGCGCGTATTCTGCGTGGCTTTTAATCTTATAACTGATTCATACTACCACTCAAATCAGCTCCACTTTCTGATGCTGCAAACGGAAATTGGCTTACAATTTGTAAATGAACACTCAGAAGATTGATTGCCAAGAAAATGTAGACCAGAACCTTGGGTTCGTTAGGGACTACAATTTCGATCATGTTGGATTTCAACACCCTTGGAACATGGGTGGAACTGTGTCAGTGCAGCCCAATACAATCATGGGTGGTTTTCAGACGCCAGGTGCTGCCTTTTATGCAACTGAAAGATGCATGGGGTTTCCCCAGTACAAGATCTGCAATTCTCAGTTTCCTTCATTTCATTGCTCTGGGGACAACTTCTCCATCCAATCACTCGCTCCAGATGAACTAATCTATGAATCCTCAAATACATTGCAATCGATATCGAAATCCCATATTTTTTGCCATCAATACCAGAAATCCTCGGGAAAGTCCTACAGAATTCCATGCACAAACACACAAACGAGCCAGGTTCCCTCACACGATCTAAGTAACTTGCTTGGAAACAATGCCGCCTCCATCGTGAATGATCGCTTCTCGGTTCCTTTCCGAGGAAATCAAGATCAGAGAGTAAGTTTTCTTTTTTCGTTTTAGTATGAATTCTGATTAACCTGTCCTCATGGAAAATTTTGCATCCACTATGTCTTAGCCGTTTCCCTTTGCAGGCTTATTGTAATTCACAGGGTTCTTCGCCTGCAAAGCTAAGCTTCTTTCAACAGGAGAAGCAATCTTCAAACGATTCATCCAGTAACACTGCTTCGACTGGCTCAGTGCTTGCTAGCAAAACTCGAATACGGTGGACGCAGGACCTCCATGACAAGTTCGTGGAGTGCGTTAAACGCCTCGGGGGTGCCGAGAGTAAGTCAATACAGTAATTCCATGACATTAACTTCCTCAAAATCTAGAGAATCCATTGATTGATTCTTCAATCAATTTAGTTATGTATTGGTTTTGATCCAACAGAAGCAACCCCAAAGGCAATTCTGAAACTGATGGATACGGAAGGTTTGACCATCTTTCATGTTAAAAGCCATTTGCAGG
Source organism: Hibiscus mutabilis (assembly GCA_019671005.1). NCBI lineage: Eukaryota > Viridiplantae > Streptophyta > Magnoliopsida > Malvales > Malvaceae > Hibiscus > Hibiscus mutabilis. The sequence continues at coordinate 30,529,119 of CM033739.1, read as the reverse complement.
TACTAATTCAATTTGAAGAACTTGGGCTCTTGGTTAAAATATGATATTCTGACTCAATGCTAACATCAGATTTTGTTTCCTGCTGAATTCTTACAGAAATATCGAATTGCAAAATACATGCCAGACTCTGCTGAAGGTATACTTTGGGATTATGATTCTTTTTCCTTTTCTGGTTATAATCTCAAATTGAGAGAAAATTCTAAATGATTGGATTAGGATTTGTTAGAGTAAATGATATCATGAAAATTTAGTCTCCTCTCATCTAATACCCTTTTCTTGTTGCAGGAAAATCACAGAAAACAACAAGTGATGTTGCTCAGATCGATTTCAAAACGTAAACTTCTTCACCCCCTTCATATTGATATTTAAAAATGATGGTTATTAGTGTGATGATCATGAATCTTGTATTTACATGTTGCATTCTCATGGCACCAAAAAGCATTTATGTAGTTTTTATTTTTGTACAAGAAAATTACTAAATGCATATTGTATTCATGATTTCTTTTAGTTATTGTTTTAATAATTTCGTAATAGTCTTTTAGTTATTGTTCAGCAGTGGTTTGCACCTTACCGAGACGTTGCAACTTCAGTTGGATGTCCAGAGGCGTCTTCATGAACAATTAGAGGTACAACAATGTTGTTTGATTCTGTTATATTTCCATGGTATATCTTTCCATGATTTGCTTAATTCACAAGCACAAATGTTTGTCATTGAAGTTCAATCTTTTAAGCCCTGTTTTACTATTTGGTGGCATCCAGTTTCATAACCATGAAATTGAACTCTGTTTCTTGTTGCTGCTCAGATCCAGCGAAATCTACAGTTGCGAATCGAAGAGCAAGGAAGGCAGCTTAAGATGATGATCGATCAGCAGCAAAAAACAAGTGAAAGCCTCTTGAAAAAGCAAAATCTCCACATCAGTCCATTTGATCACGATCCATCGTTTAGCTTCGAAGATGTCGAAGCCTCGATTGCAGAAAGTTCAGGAACTGCTTACATTCCATCCAACATAAACTAAGAGAGATTAGCAATTCATGTCAAAAGATGTCACATTTACATCAAAAAAAAAAAAATCAAGCTTTTGACTGTAACAGTAGAACATAGAAATACAAGTTTGTTCAATCATATGGACTAGTTATGCACATCAAGCTCGTACCAGTTTTGGGACATTTGATAATAGATGAAGAAAATCATGGTCGTGCATGGTTTAAGTAGTTGTTTTTGGTAATTGGTATGTAGGATGACTTTATTTAGAAATTGTTTTTGTTTATGTAGTTTCATAATGTTTTCTTTAATTATTGTAATACCCCTTCTCTTCTTAGATAGACATTGAATAAAACAAAGGCATGCAGCAATTTTATTAGGTGTGGTATCTAAGAGGGACCGGTAAAGCTACGACCCCTCTATTTTTTATAATTTAGAAAATTTTGAAATTTGAATAATGATAAAATTGTATTTTAGTCCACTAAAAACATATAATTTATATTGTTGGCTCCCTGAGCTTTGCTCCGAGAGGAGGATACTTCATTTTCTAGGTGATGGTGGTGTATTGTTCAACCTTGGTACAAGATTTAGGGATTTAAAGTTTTTTTTAAAAACGAATTGCGAGGGTTTTTTCAGTAATTAGATTTTTAGTTTAAAAAATTAAAATCAGGGCACATGTCAGGCAATGATTGTATTTTTTTTGAACAATCCTTAGGGGAAGGGGAATTTTACTCATACTAAGTCTTGAACCCACAACCTAAGGGAAGGGAATGGTGTCAACTGAAAGCTTTAACTATCTAGATATCACCTGCTCTAGAAATTGTTGATTGCAATGATTGTATTCTATTTTTCAATAAAACCTTAAAATGTAATGTAACGAAACGTTTGACACATGCTTTTGCCAAAACAAAAACAAAAATAAAATATAACTAAGACACTTATTTTTATAACAAAAATGAAATGAAACTAGTTTGAGGTGAGCAAAACTAAACTTGACTTACATTAAAAAAAAACTCAACTTGAATTGAAAAAATAATTTTTTTTTGACTCAATTCGGCTCGATGCGAAAAAACTCGACTTATCTTGACTTGACTCATAATTTCATAAACTCAACTCGATAAAATTTCAAATAAAGTTTGAGCTATAAAATAAAAATTTGAATAACTTAAAATTCTTAGTAAAATTAGTATATCCATGAATATCGAGTACCCGTAAGTCAGATACCCACATTAACTGAGTACTTGTAATTTCGGGTCATATAGTACCCGGATTAAAATTGTGTATTTTTTTTCATATCATACAATCTAGAGTAATCCAAATGACAAACTTCAGTTGGTTTCTAAATTATAGCATACATTCAATGAATTATTAACTGTAGATATATATTACATCTATACTACAAAATGTTGTAGCAAAACGTTATATTATGACTCATTTATCTTTCAACACTATAATACTATATATTAAAAGAGAAACAATAACATATAATACATATAAGAGATCAATTAAAAGAATTAATATAATACTTGCATGTTTATAACTTTCAAGGGATTAATTAAAAGACATTTCAAAAGAGAATAAAAATATTTAGGAGATGATATTTTAACTTTTAAGTTTTAATTAAAGAAGGCCCAGTTTGGCAATTAGAGGATAGCTGATAGCGAGTTATATTAGCTGATAGTGGATAGTATTAGCTGATTTGATTAGCGGATTACATTAGCTGATTTGATTAGCGGATTACATTAGCTGATTGTATAAAAGTGTTTGGTAAAATTAACTGATAACTTATAGTTGTTTGATTATTTAAACAAACAAAATGACATATAAAGACATGATTATATTTGATACTTGTTGAATAATTTATTAGTTATTAACATTTTGTACCTATTAATATTAATTAGATTATGAAAATTAATTTTTTTAGTATCATTACTGAGCATATATGATGATGTACATATGAACTTTTTGTGAAATTATCTTTTTAATATAATTTTAATAATTATTAAATTTAAATGTATATATTAATTTCTTATCTATGAAATTATATTTTAAATATAATTTTATTAATTATTAAATTTATATGTATTTATTAATTTTTATTTATGAAATTATTTTTTAATTTTATTAGTTAATCAAATTTATGTTATTTAGATAAATTTTTTTATAATTATCAAGGACAAAATAGTCTTTACAAGTCTTTTACCAAAACATCCAACTCAAAAAGCTCTTAAAATGAGCTTTTTCAAACTGTGAGGTTTCACCTCAATCTGCTATTACAGTCATCTATTTACCAAACATCCAAATTAGCGAATTTGACTAGTCAAACCTCTAAAAATGCTTTAAACCTCTAATTTTAGCTCAAAAAGTTGTTTACTAAACAAGGCCGAAATCTTTATTAATAATCTAAAAATTAACCAACAAGTGTTGGGCGCATTAGTAAGGCACATTGCACTCCCAAGGAGAGGACATGAGTTCAAACATGGGCGGATGTAGCATAGTAAATGGGGGTGCAATTGACCACACTTGATTTGTTAGGTATGAGGTTTTTAATGTGGTAATCTAGAATTTTTCATAGGAAATATTAGATTTGACCCCACTTAATTTGTTAGGATATGGGGTCAACAATACTTACTATAGTGGTATGAAAATCTTTCATACCTCATACTTTATTCACGACCCCACTAGATGAAAATCCTGACTCTGCCACTGAGTTCAAACTTTAGAAACGACATTATTAGGAGGGGCAACCTTACACCTATAGACCGTAAGATAAACATGCATATTACAAAAAAATCTAGAAATTAAGAAAAATAAAAATAGTAATTTAGGTCATGTATCCATTCAATTAAAAAATTGTGTCCTGGACCCAACACGCGAACCCTTGAATTTTAGCGGGTTGGGTACTTGACCCGATTTTTTTAATGAAAAATATCCCATTCTTTTTATACGGGTTTAGTAGATTAGGTAATTTGAGTCGTGTATTTTTAAGCACATCTAATATATGGTTATAGAAAGCCGTTTAAATTAGAACTAATTAGTACAATAGCACTATAAATGTTTACAATTATATTTAAATAAAAACTCAAACAAATCGACTTGACTTAACTCGACTCGAAAAAAAGTTCAAATAAAGTTAAGTTATAAAACATGACTCGTCAACTCGATTAACTTGAAATTTTGTGAGTTGACTCGAATTGATCGAATACTCACCCAAAACCAGCTATTCTCTGCTAGTTGTCAAACAACTCAAACCTCCATTGTTGGAAATGGGTTGATTTCACTTTGCACAACCGCAAAACTCTGGGCATTATAGGACAGAAGAGTCAGTTGCAACTGGAAAATGTGACGGTTTAGACTTAGCCAAAATCCCCCGTGCCACTCTGAAGGAGGCGCCTCAAGCTGCGTTGTTAGATTATTTGCATTATTCAAGGAATATTCCGTTTATGGATGCTAAGAATATGAGCAAAAACTCACCTGATTTTTTAAGAAAGCTTTTGAAAAGGGTTAACATTGTTAAGGATATTGGAAGCGATTTTTGTGTTATCATCCCCATTAATGAATTTGAACCTTTCTTTGAGAGTTTGGGACTGAAACCCTGCGAGTATACTCCTTTCCTTTTCTTCATAGGGATTTGATGTTTCAGAGTGAGGATTCTTTGTTGTTACAGAATTATAGGGTCTATTTGGGATTGAACCAAATAATATTGGTTCCTCTACAAAGTAAAAACTTCATCTAACCTGCATTCATACATAGTAAAGAGGAGCGAGTTTTGTTCAACGGCGAATTTGGCTGAATATTCTCTTTTGAGAAATTATTTGAAAAAACACCAACATTGAAAATTATTTAAAAAAATATCCCTTATTCGGTCCACGTAATGACGACTCACGTTCTGCCAGACGCGATTTCTGAACTCGCGCTCAGAGAGACGTGACTTCATTCTAATATGGCGCGTCTTATCCTTTGGCCTGTTTTTATATTCATTGAAAAAGAACTCGCGCTTAGTAGGACGCAAGTTTTGCGAGAAATTGAGATGAAACGACGTGAATTTATAGCGTTATCAGCATGGAACTCGCGTTTATTACAACGCGAGTTGTGTGTATTCCTATTGTTAAAACAAGCTTCGATAGGCATGTTTTAGGTGAATTTACGGGATGTTGGGGGATAATATTTCATATTTTTTAACTTCCACGTCGTAGTACTGAAATATCTCTTGAAAATGATGTAAAGATCGGCGTGCATAAGGCATCCTAAAGGGTGTAAAATTTGCGTTAAAAACGCTATCTAGCCATGTTTTTTTGCATGAAGAACAAGCAAACATGGGTCAATAGGCATGTTTAAATGGATTTTGCGGTATGTTGGGGGGATATTTTTTCTTGTTGTTTAACTTTCACGTCGTAGTACTCAAACATATGTTTGTAATGGTGCAAAAATTAGTGCGTATAAGGAATCCTGAAGGGTGTAGAAATCGCTTTAAAATGGTACGAAAACCAAAAAAAAAGCTTGAAAGATCATTTATGATATTTAGAAATAAAACATTACACTGACAAGTATAATTAGTCGAGGACCGGTCCTAATAGGACATTTTCTCTTGTCGTGTCTAGTGTTCCTACATTTAGTGCACCGTTTAGGTTATCCGGTCTGTTCTCGAGGAACCATATCCTTGGCACAGTGAATCCTAGTTGAACGTGGACGATCTTTTTTCTTGCATCGTAGGAAAAGATCTGGGCGTATCTTAGGTTCATCGTCAATTATATCACGATCGCATTCATTTTCGATCAGAGGAAAATCGTATCGATATACTTTGAATATGTTTTCAAGTCGGTATACTGGATCAACGAGTGTCATGGCGTTAAAATGAACGGATGCATATGCAGCAAAGACGTGCGCACACAAGTATTTGAATGTCCGGAAGACTCCGCAATTGTACGCTCTTCGGCGCAGATCAACCATGTAATTGTTTTGCATTATTCTTTCAAGCGGTCGCGAATATTCAGAAACCTGAAAGTGATGTTCGCAATGAGAGAATTATATCGAACTCATCGCGTTTGCTTGTGTATTGTATATTTGAAATTTTTGCTGGAGATCTGGATGGAACTTGTGGCCACCTGTCATCCAGTCTATTTCTTGTTTTTTGAGGGTTACAAAAAATGTAGGCAGTCGGTAATATGTCGCCTTGACAATGAACGTGATAGATAAATAACGCATTCCCTTCAGAGATGAATTGATCGCCTTAGCCAAGTTTCTTGTTATATGACCATATCAATGACTCCTATTATAATATCGCAGTCATTTCCCCCACGGTATATCAACAAGATAGTTATATCTAACTAAATTTCTTACTCTCAACTCTTCCAGCAGCTCCTCAACTTGATCTACTCGGTGTGCATTGCTTATTCAATAAAAGACAAAGTAGTTAACAAGAAATAATAATAAAAGCAATGATAATTAAAATTGTACAGAGTGAAAGGCGTACTCATGCAAAGAACCATTATATGTTCATCATCATTCTTATATCTCTGGTAGTAATTTGCAGCAATATGTCGTAAACAGTACCAGTGATGTATATATGGGGGTTCCTAAGACGCGCCCATACGTGAGATTACTCTTCATATCCTTACGTCTTTGTCTGAAATAATACATATCCCCTCTTCTCTTTCTCGTAGAACCCGGTGTAGGACATGTGCGAAGGTTGGTGAGAAAAAATGTCCAAGAATGGATATCTTCCTTTTCAATGATTGCGAAAAGCTACTAGAATGCATTTTCTACAATTGTCTCGTCCAGCTGCCAATAGTAAGATCTAGGTGTATCTACCATACAAGAATATGTCGTTGATCTGGAGCATCAGTTTGCAGTGGCAAAAAGTCTTAACGTATTGCAAAAATGTGCAAAAAAAATTGGCACTCCCAGGTACGATACAATCATTATAGTATGACGGTATAGTTTCTAGTTGCACAATCGTTCTTGGATTGTATTTCTGCATCATCTTCAGACACATTCGCTACTTGCTGTACGATTGTTCCCACTACCCATACAGTTGTTGGATGACACAATATCTTGCAAACCATGTTTTATCGTATTTAACCATATAAGTGTATTGGGATTTAATGGCAGCTATACATATTGGCACAGTTACACGTAAATTTAGTTTCACGAGTGAAAGGATGGCATCACAAAGCACATGCACATCCAAGTTAGGATGATCTTGGTTCAGACTTCCCACAGAACATGTATGAGGTCCTTCGTATTTTGTTATCTTCCACATGTCGTTCAGCCTCTTCAATCGTGATACATGGATCCTTTAATTACATCTCTATTACTTGTGGAGACATTCTGCAATATATTTGTCTACTTCGATTTTCCTCACGGTGGACGTAACTGAGTGGCGTATGTTGTAATGCTTAATCGCAGCCTCCGCGAGTTTTTTAGTCCTGAAGTCCATTCCAAGTTGCTCAATAATGTTAGATGTTAAGTTTAGTTCCTCAATTATTTGTTCTTTCTCCTACCGTCTCCTATAATTTCATGTAGAGACCGCGTCTTCGTCTAGACAATGGGGGTTGGTTGATGAACTTGAGCCTTTTAAATTTTACAGTGAGCTCGATGTTTGTACCCCCAACACGTTTGTATGACCAAAACATCTTGCGCATATCTTTCTCATTGGATAGTGTTAGCATGTAGTGTTCTTTTGGGCATGACTCATCGACTGGCATTTTGACATGCAAGGCATAATTTTTTTTACTTGTAGACTCGCTAACCCGCATTGAAATAAACTCAAACAAATCATCTTTTGTGATTTTGTCATTCAAAAAAGTGTAGAAGTAGGTTCCACAAAAGAAAACAGTAGCAGAAAATCGCGCCATAATTTATATTTGTATGTTCAAAATATAGGTAGATGGATATTGTGGTCGGTGGTGTAAACTTTATTCTGGTGGTATTTATAGCCTAGATTATTTAAATCGTGACTAGATACAAAACTCGCGTTTGGATAAACGTGAGTTCCACTGACACGTCAGGAATTCTGTAAAAAGCTGGCCAAACTCGCGTTTATCCGAACAAGAAACTCACATTCATCTTGAAGCGAGTTCTGGGAACATTGAACTCGCGTTTATCTAGACACGAGTTCTTTTCACTTTAAAATTTTTTCGCCTTCATTCGATTATTTCACAATACTTGTAGGTACGTCAACCGATTTCGCTTATGTTATTCATTCGATATAATTAAGTATGACTTGGTCAAAATAAAGGGAAAAATAAATGTGAAATATATAATACTTTAAAAAAATATTATATATTACTTAAATATATTCAGATACAATAAAATATTTTCATATACAATAGATAAAACTAATGATGCCTATGTCCACCAGTACCACACCCCGATGGACGACGAGGCCGATTGAGATTGTGTCAGCGATGAAAAGGATCAACTGGCTGCTCATCATCATTATCATCGTCCAGTTCCAACTCCAACAGTACCACTTGTTCTAACTGGATCACCTGTGAAGAAAAAAGAAGTACAACGATGTTTGCTGAACAAACCGGTTCTAAAATCGGTTGCAACCATGAAAACTGATACAAAGGTAGGTAGTCTAGAGGAACACTCGATGTACCACTCATCATTTCTGAAAATGAACCATAAGGGTCGGACAAAATAGGCGTAAAAAAATCTTCGATCGGACTCCATGGCAGATGAAATGATGAGTGCATCGAGTGTGTGAAGCTTTATGGTCACATCGGTGGGGTGGCATGTGATGGTCCCAGTGCTAAATTAAATTACCACTCTACCTACAAAACAACAACATAACTTTAATATTTAAAATATATATATTAAAAAACATTTACTTTTTTCTTACCTCCGGATTAGTGGAAAAATATATGGACTCGGCTCGCTCAGTTAATGGTATAAAAACGATATTTTGAACCATGCTCACGACTGAAGCAACAGAAGACAACCTCCAATGATGTACTTCTCTAGATTGGTGTTCTAGCACATCACCCTAAATAGAACTGCCAATACTGCCAATTTTCAGCTCAATTTATCGGAATCATCAAAATCCCGCAAATGCCGCAACCACAACATGTGAACTTTATTGCGAGATTTGTCAAGCATCAATATCCCGCTAATTATTTGTAAAATATGAGCGCGAGCATATGCCTACAATAGGAAAAATATATTAACATATAGAAATTTAATTATTTCATTAATATTCACTAAAAATTGCATTTTTACCTTCTTTACATCTTCGTCCGTGTTATCCGGTAAATAGGTAAAATTTTGCTGCAGTCACTTCAGAAATACACGGTCACCAGCCCCTAGCAACTCCAAACACAGGTCATGCCATTCACCACTACTTTTACCGGTAATAGCCTTTCCATCAACTGACAGACTGAAAATATGCGAAACGTCCTCCAAGGTAATCGTCACCTCACCGCACGGAAGGTGAAATGTGTGTGTCTCTGGCCTCCACCTCTCTAGAAGAGCGTTGATCAAATCAATTTCCAATTTCGCACCTCCAATGATTTTGGATACGTGAAAAAATCTGGCCTTCTCGATATATTCTTCTAGATCCAGGTAGGGTCCACTTGTCATTTGAGTGATGAAAACTTCCAGACGATGTTCCATCCCATCCTAAAAAAATTAAACAAACATAAATTAAAACTACTCTACTATTTATTTATAAATTATTAAAATTATTTTTAATTACAAAATATAACAAAATAACAAAATTAAAATACAAAATTAAAATAAATAGATAAAACTTACATGTCTCTGCCAATAATCGAAAACGTGTTTATGATCCAACCTTATCAACCCCGCCATTATATCAAACCCGAGAAATTAGCTGAGAAATTTTAAAGATCTAGGACCCGAAAAATTGATAGAGAGTAAATTGAGAGTGAGAATTCTGGTGTGGGGAAAAGGGGTGGGGGAGGGGTCCATTTATAGTGCAATGCACATCGGTTGGAGAACTAGTATTGAATAGAACTCGCGTCATGTAGGACGCGAGTTCTGTGTAAATTTAACGCGGTTATTTATTTTTCAACCGCTCAATTTATTATCCCAGAACTCGTGCTACAAGAAAGGCGAGTTCAGTTTATTTTTAATATTTTATAATGCCTGCGATAAATTCACACCGTTTCATCTTAAAATCTCGCGGAACTCGCGTCCTGCTAGGTGCGAGTTCTTTTTCATTGAATATAAAAATAGGTCAACGGCTAAGACGCGCAACATCAGATTGAACTCGCTTCTCTTTGAGCGCGAGTTCTAAAACGCGTCTAGCAGAACGCATGTCCTCATTACGTGAACCGAATGAAGAATATTTTTCCAAATGATTATTAGTAGGGGTGTTTTTCTAAATAATTTCTTAAAAGAGAATATTCAGCCAAATTCGTCTTTGTTCAACTACCATTAGCTTATATTTGCATGAGGTAATAAAGTTAAAGTTTTAGATTCCGGTTCCCACTTTATGGTTTCTTTTCTTTATTTTAGGTTCAGATCCACATGCATTTCTTATTATAACAGTTGGCTTCAAAGTGAGGCCATCATCATGCTAATAACTCCCCCCACCTCTAACTACTTATGTGGGACAAGCAGACTTATATGCACAGCGACTAAGAATTTATGTGAATCTTCTGTTTATTTGTTGAACTGCTTCTGCTTCTACATGTTTGTACAAGAGTTTATTACAATACATAACAGAGTGAGCTCCGAAAACAGCTGATTAACTGCAAATATGAAATGACAGTTATCTTTAGTTCATTGTATTGTCAAATGGACTTCCTCTTTGTTTTCACTTTTCATAACTACAAAAAGAATAAGGGACAATTTAGCATTGCTTTTAAAAAGTATTTTTTAAAAGTATTTTTAAATTTTTGAGTTTGAGATTTAAATGTTTAGTATTACTGTTAAAAAATATTTTTGAAAAGATAAATAATCATTTTGGATGTAATATTGTATATTAAAAAATATATATTTAAATGATATTCAAATTCTTTAATGTTATAATATATAAAATACATCAACTTAAATTATCATAAAAATGTAAAAAATATTTTTATTAATAAATAAATAAATCAACTACTTCTATGTTAATCAGATTGATAAGAATTTTAAAGGGTAAAATACAAAAATATCACTCAATTATCTTCTCTCTCTTATTTTGGTAACTCAACTTTCAAAATTTTCAATTTACTAACTAAACTTTCATATTACTCTTGTGTTTGGTCACTTTGGATTATTTTATTATTATTTTTGAAATTTTTAATATTATTAAATATAAAAATAAATTAAAATAAATAATAAAATCATATTTATTATTATTAAATTAAAAAAACATATAAAAATATCACCATCATCGTCGACCACTGTCAACCAAAGTCGGCCTCAAAATCGACGGCCGTTTGATCCCAAATTGCATCAGTGGACTCGTTTTGACATGTCGAATCTGAATCTGTTGTTTGTTTCGCCGAAAAATATCCTGAAACTCGCGAATCTCGTTTGAAACTTTTTGGTTTCCTAACTTTCAATCTCTTTTCCATGGACTTTGGAGCAGCTTCTGGCAAAATGGAGGTTATATTCGGACTCAGGGGCCGAGACGAAGTGACCAGTGAAATTTAGGACCGAACAACCACCATATACGATCGTCGGCGGTGGTGGCCGACAAAGGCGAATGGTGGCCGACGAACAGTTGGATTTAGTTTTATATTTTAAATTATGTTTATAATAAATAATAATAATAAGTACCAAAAATTTGAAAATAATAATAAAATAATCCAGAATTACCATAACAGGAATAATCTAAAAATTCAATTAGCAAATTGAAAATTTTAAAAATTGAGTGACCAAAATAGGAGAAATAAAATAATTAAGTGATGATATTTGTATTTTACCCAATTTTAAACTATATAATATATCAAACTTATCCTCTTTATTATGTTGGCTTCATGTTTTTTAATAATCAATTATGATATGTTTTGGTAATTTGCTTTATGGCGCCTCAATAAGGAACATTGTCCATTGTTGGAACTTGAAAAAAACATAAAAATCTCCAGCCCCATATCTTATTATTATTTTTGGCTTTTATATGACCTATGCATAGCTTAAGGGTCATTTAAAAGCTTACATTAAATATAAAATTTTATTTAAAAAAAAGCTATCATATTATAAAATCTTAAAAGATTTTATTGAAAAAACTTTCATTTAATGTATTAGGGTTTAGAATTTAGGATTATACGGTTTAAGGTTTTATGGTTTAAGATTTAAAGTTTAGGTTTAGGGGTTTATGGTTTTATAGTTTAAAGTTTAAAGTTTTATAGTTTATGGTTTAGAGTTAGGGTTTATGATTTAGGGTTTAGTAATACATTGAATGAGAGTTTTTTCAATAGATTTTTTAGGATTTTGTAATACATTTAATGATAGAGTTTTTTAATAGAATCTTGTATTTAATATAAGCTCTTAAATGACCCTTAACCTATGCTTGCATAGGTTAGACAAAGTCTTATTGTTATCATCTTAAGGCTCATTTAAGGAAATGATAAGGCTTGTTTAAGCAAAAAACAACATAAAACCATTAGTACAAGATGATTTTTGATAAAGTCATAAACATCAAGAGATAAATTTATCATATACTATTCATTTTGATTTATTTTTCTAATAACTATTCAATATTTTTTTTGTAATGAATTGTGAAAAAACACCATTCAACTATAAAGACAGATCCATTTCATCAGATACAGAAATATATCGTTTATATATCATTCCACGTGGGAAAAAATTATTTTGGAATGAGCTGAAATGAGTAAATAAGGATCCATTTTCCAAATAAAATATAAATAAATAAATGGCTAGCCATTAGACAAGTTTCTGAATTAAATATAAAGAAGGTTATTTTCGACGCTCCTTTATGTCATGTTTTAGCTTTGAAGTACTTCCATGCTTGTATTGTACGACTGAAATCAAGTCTCAGCTCACACCCAATCTGTTTCCAAGCATATGCAAAAAGTACAATTTTTTTTAAAGAACCCGTGTACGATGCAAAACCTTACTCTTCTGATGTTATGCCACGATCACCATACACGTGTCAGTTAAACATAACCCCTAAACCCACAGTCAATCTAGATAGAAGATGATGATCTGAATGAGTAGACAAAGCAATGTCTATTAACCTTTTCCTACTTTAGTTTTTACCCTACAAAATACTTTTTCTAACTCTAATATTAGAACCAGAACAACCCTTCTAAGACACACCAAAGAGGAAAAAAAAACAATATTTAACACTTTTCTCTTTCTCAACCTTTGCCTTCTCTGGTTCATGGCTTAAACTCTGTTAAAATCCCATTGTGCATTGGCTGATGGTTTCCTTTTAACTTGCACCATATTATCTGATCCGGGTAAAGACCCGGTTTTTCTTTTCTCGGTGTGCTTGTAGTAGCTTCTTGGATTGGTATGATGAGATTCTGAAATATGGGATTTTGATTCAAGGAAGCAGACTATTGATGTGCGTTTCAAGATCAGCTTCAATTTTCTTGTTTCTTTTTTTAATGGTAACTGAGTTGTCTATAGAAAAAAAAGAAGAGAAAATGCTATCTATGTAAATGTTTCTTTCATGTTGTATTGATTTATCATTTATGAGGAGTTAATGCTGTTTGGTGATGAAGATATATGTATATATTGCTAATTTGAGTCATAGATTTTATATCTTTTAGGAATTCAGATATGTTAAACTCTTGCTTTACATAACCTTAGATTCATATATTGAAGATGTTTAAAGTTTATATTAGAAGGTAAATAACATGAAAACTTTGAGGTTATGGATTTTGCGTTGGGGGGGGGGGACTCTATTCTTTCTTGGCTGCTCAAACCTGAAGATTGTATGCCTTTGTGTTTTGGTTTTGGAGTTTGTTCTTGCGAACTCTTTAGGTTAAATTCTGTTCGAAATTAGGCTTATTTGTCTTGATGTCTTCATGCAATCTCTTTGATTTATTCTCAGAAGATGTAGGAAAAAAGAGGGATTAAAACAAGAAAAAGCAGTTCTTATTATTTAAAAAAGGGGAAAACCTGCAGTTGGATGAACCAAATGAGACTATCTGTTTTGGTTTAGGTGGGTTTTACAAGGTTTCTTAGGAGAGTGAACTTTTAATATATTTGTATATTTATATACTTGCTATTTCTTATGTTAGATTTCTCGCTTTGAAACAAGGTAGGAATAGGGTGGATGTTTTGTTGGAATGATAGAATGACTACATGAATGTTTTTCATTTCTTTAGTATTGCCTCTTGTTTCAAGGCCTTGCTAAATTATGTTGATGTTATGATATGTACTTTGCGTAAGTTTTATTTGGATTCCAGAAACGGAGTGTGCTATTTCCATTTTTTGCACTGAATCCATCCTTTTGTCTTTGCAGAAACCTTATTTAGATGTTTGAAATTGTTATTTAAGTGGTTCTTTAACAATGAGAAGAGGTAAAGGAAAAGCAAAGAAGCAGAATGTTGTTTCTTCTCTTGATGATCCGGGAAGCGGTGAAGACGAAAAAATTCCGGCTTATAAGAGAAGAGGAAGGCCACAAAAGCAAATGAAGGATGATATCGATGAAGATGAAGTGGAGAAGGCTGAAGAAGATGGTGAAGACTTGAAAGGTTCAGTTCCTGCCAAAGAGATGAAAAATCAGGCTGCCACGGAGAACGGAAGGAAGAGGAAAAGGTCGATGCAAGCAAAAGAAACATAGATTCAATCAAGAAAGGAAATGGTGCTACAACAGAGTTGAGCACTGATGATTCAACTAAACCACTTGGATACCGGCAAAATGGTAGCAGACGCAAAAACAAGCCTCGACGGGCTGCTGAAGCAGTTGTCGAGTGCAAGTGAGGTTCCAGATAACCATCACTGTGGATTGTCTTCTTTCTTATACCTGAAAATCATTCCACAAGTAATTCTGGTCTCTGCGTGTATGGAATTGAATGTTTCTTTTTGTCACAGGACATTTGTTTTTGCAGTATTCTATTTCACTAGCGGTTAATTTTGGTTGTGAGTTATTTTGATAAGTAATGCTTGTAATATTCCATGGTGTCATCACAAATTAAAAGGAAAACAAAACATTTTGCTAGTGATTTTTACCATGAGACATCTTGTTATTCACTTGAGAGGTCACTTATTAAGTGCATTATTTAGGTCTTTGCATCAGTAAGGAGCCTTATTTGTTTATCTATCTGCATAATTTCTTTCATGAGACCAAGTTATATGTAACATGGTAGATAGTTTGAAGATGTTACTAATGTCTTGAATTCTAGAAAGCAGAGAATGAGTGCTTTCAGGGTTGTAGAAAAAAATGGAAGCCTTTGAGCTGGAAAACCAGCGGAGAAATGGCGGTGTATATGCTGGAGCTGGACTAAAGCATTGAGACAATGGCTTTTCTGAAAGGGGTGCCGGAATCTGTGAGATACTTATGCCTAAATGGTGAAATGAGGTAAAGTTGATTTCTTTTGTTTTCTTATATAAACAGCTTTTATGTCAAGGTACTCCGTTTTGCAATTCGTTAAAGAAAATCGATTATCGATTTATTTGACAGGGTGCTGTAGTTTTTCCTCTCTGCTTCTGGTCTGTTTTAGCTGATTGTCAATAGGTGCAATGATTTATATCAATAGCTTGACACACTGATGGAAGAGATCTCTCACGTGCAAATCATGGCAGAGTCATCTTTAGTAGAGACTGCATATCATCCCCATTTGCATGTTTTACTTGTTTCTTTTGGTTAATTTACTTCACTTGAGGAAATCTATAATATTCAACCTGTGTTGAAGAATGTGAAATTTGTTGGTAATAAATGTTAAAAAGGAATTGCAGTTCTTGTGCATCAGTTTGGGGTTTCTTTTAAGCGCTTTAAAGTTTCAGATGGGCCGGTATTCTTCGTGTTCTACGCATATTCATCAAGATAATAGATATCATTTTTTTCCTCAAAAAAGTACACGTTATATATATATAGGACATGAATATACTATTAAGGTTTCTTTTAAGCTGTGCTTGGTTCAGCGGAAAAGTGGAAAGAAAGGGAGGGGAAGGATAATACATTTAAGGAATCTTGGTTGAACAAAAAACTAAAAGGAATGAAAAGAGGGAGGGGCTTTTCCTATCCTGTGCACAAAACATAATCTGTCCAAGATTAGGCAGAAGAGAGTAAAGTGAAGGCAATGTATTTCTCTGAAAATTTTTGGATTTTGGAACAGGTGCTATGATTCTCTCTAGAAGCTTAAGATGACATTCCTGTAATGTGGGATGTCTTACCCTTATTCACTTCATAGGCAAAGCACAATATCTTTCAGGTTAACTGGTTTAACATAGTAATAACTTGAATTCTTATATATTGTTGTTGCTTACTGGAAAACGGATTGGAATAGGCCTTCGTTATTCTGTAATTGCGCTTCTTTCATTTGGGGATACTTGGTTTCAAACTTAAGATTTTCGGTTCGGTTCAATAGACAGAACTTCATAGAACTGCAGGATGCTATAAGATTTTTAGATCTTGTCTTCAGTTAACTTAGCGGCAAAATTAAATGAGTATTCTCTAGATAAACAACCCAAAAGAAGATTATGTAGAAAAATTCTCCCGTTCAGTTAGATCTATAGAACAGGATGTGTCAATTTGTTAGTTGACCTTTTTTTTTCAGTTTGTTTGTTATTTGTAGCTTTAGAAAATCTGAAAATAATGAGATTACTACTGAAGTTAAAAAGGTTCATCTTTAATAGATGGAAGAGATAGATATAGATATATATATATGCGTGAACAGAAACAAAGTTAATGGCACGTTTACAACATGGTGAAAATATGTAAAATCGGTTTCTCACTTGTAAATACCATTTGAAAATGTGTAAAAAATCTTGAGGGAAATTTTACCAAGTGTTTTGATTTGCTCATCGCCGAGTGAATTTAGATGAAATCTGTTGATTGAGCTTTTTATGTTTTTTTAACAGAGTTGATTGAGCTTTTTAAAATATGTTATATTTTGACAAGAAAACGTTACTTTAAAATTTAAATTCTAAATTTCTAAAAAGTAAAATCTTAAACCTTTAACTTAAATTTTAAATCATATATTTTAAGAAAAAAACTTTGATACACAAGCCGTGTAAATTTTAGTTTACACGTGTCTTTTAGTTTTAGGGGTTAGGGTTTTAATTTAGGGTTTAAGATTTAAGGGTTTAGGTTGCAGGGTTTAGAATTTAAAGTTAATATTTAGAATTTAGTGTATAGAGTTTAAGATTTAGGGTTTAGTTTTTTAGGGTTAGGGTTAAAAATTTATGATTTGGATTTTTATAGTTAAATACACAAGCTTGTGTAAAATTAAAAATTAATTTTACACAGTCTGACTATCAAAGCTTTACCCATATTTTAAACTTTAAATTAGCACCTTAGACTTTGAATTTAATAAGGTTTATGTTCTTTTTAAAATTGAGGCTTGGGAGTCTTATTAAGGGTTATTTTGTTCCAATATATCATTTTTAAAGGGCTATTTAACGAAATAAAATATTTATCAAAAATAGCGTTCATTTTGATCATGTATGACGAAGATGCGTCTAGTAAAGCACATTTTGGGAAGGCGCTGGGTGTTTTTATTTTAGTAAAAAGTATAATTTCATATCAGTTCGGAGTTCGTGTATATTTAATTTAAAAAATAAAAGACGATTTTGACTGGACACCTTCCATGAGAAATTGAAAGACCGTGCGTTTTTGGAAAGATATTCTTCAAAATATTTAAAATACAGCGCCATCCGTGAAAATTTAAAATTTATAAATAATTTTTGTTACGATTTGTGTAAAATGTTTATGATTTTTTAAGTTTCAATTAAAGAAGCTAATAACTTGAAAATAATAATTATTTTATTTTTTAAGTTTCAATTAAAGAAGCTAATAACTTGAAAAAAATAATTATTTTAAGGGTAAATTTTACTAGAGGTATTATGTTTAGGGCGTGTTTTATTTTAGCCGCGTAATTTAAAAAAAAGTTATTTTTGTTATTTATATTTCCGATTGTTATTATTTTGGTCACTCGACCGTCAATTTCCGTTAATACGATGACGTGGAACGTTAATAAGACAAGTTAATTTTTAATTTAATTTTTAAACTTTTAAAATTTTATTTTTCACCATCTTTCTCAAATTTTTTGATAAATTACCCAAATAAAAGTTTTGTCTTCTTCTTTAATGATAGCAAGAGCTTCGTGAACCGGTTTGACATCCGGCCAATCCCTTCATGCTTAATATGCATCCAAACACGTAGTATTCTTGAGCTTATCAGGATGACGGTAGACTCGGTTTCGATCCCAACTCAATTGACCAACTTCTCTGAAATTCTAAAAATGTAACAATTAAATGAACTTTCGAGATTTATCGGACATCAGGATCTTCCGATTACACTCAGGATATGCGCACATGCGCAGGCCTTCACATCATCTCCAGAATAATTTTCGGATATGATTTTAAAATTGTCTTTCAACCACTTTAAACTGAAGTGACCGCCGTTAAAACAGTCTGGTACTTTCCCGAGCAATTTGAAGCACAAAGCAGGCCAGTGTCTTTTGTCCGAACCGGTCACAACACGTCTGTCAACCAGGAGACCGAGCTAGAATGTTACATCCTCCAAAGTGAAAGTACATTTATCGCACGAGAGATAAAATGTGTGTGTCTTCGGCCTCTATTTTTCTACGAGTAACTAAATTAGTATTGGCTGCAACTTACAACCTTCGACTATCTTGCACACTTTGAAAAACCTGACTTGGTTTATGCATCCCCAAGTGACCTAAAGGAGAGCTCTATTGATGTGGTTAATGAACACATCGCGATGCGTTCGTACTCATGTTATTTTTAAATAATTAATTATATTAGATATTTAGTAAAAATAAACTGAAAATTAACAAAAAAATTGATAATAAAAAATAAGTTTGCTTACATTATTGACGTGGTAGTTCAAAATGTATTTGACATCAAATTTACATATTTTCATTTTTATTGCTTCTTCTACTTGGTCAAAAATTTCTACCGGTCTCCTTAACTCACAAAATATACCTGTCACAAACAATTTTCTTGCTTTCTTTTGTAGCTTTATTTCAGTGCAGTTGGTATTTATAGGGAAAAGAAGAGGCCATACAAAGTGCCTTCCGTAAAAAATTTATTTTTTTTTGCAAAAGATACATCATGTCAGTCACGTCTTTTTAAAAAAATTAATTTTTAAGAAGAGGTGCCTTCCCTATTTATTTGTTTGAACAATGCATTTAGGATAACGTGCGATCTTCCAATTTTTCGTGAAAAACACGTCCAGTCAACAACGGTTTTTGTTTTTATGCACGGACTCTGAACTGGTATGGCACGTCGATGAAAGGTGCGCTCAAATAGCAACACCTTCCTAAAGCGCATCTAATTAGGCGCGTCTTCGTCCTACGCAGTCAAAATGGGTGCTATTTATTATAAATGTTTTTTTGATGTTATTTCGCCAAATAATTTAAAAATAAGTATATTTGGTGAAATTAACCCTTATAAAGATCAATATACTACTAACTCTGTTATCAAGTGAGCCAATGGACTGTAAAAGAAAGTGGTCTTGGTCCAACTTCAATTAATTTATATAGAAGTTGTGAACCATCATCTTCTCCATCTGTATCAAACTCAGTTGTAGGTTAACATATTATTTAGTTTATAATATTTTCTTTCATGGTATGAAATCATTAGTTATTCTACTTAGTTTATAATATGTTATTCTATTATATTTGTTCTGTCATATGTTCTGAAATTAGCCTATTAGTCTTTATATTGAACTTACTATTTTGCTACACGTGCTTAAAGCTCATGCTATCGAAGATGCAATCTAAAATGTTCATCTTTTTTTTAATCAAAAATCTGAAATGGTGTTCATCATTTTGACATTTGTAAATCATGTTATTTGAAATGTCTGATTATCTCATTGTGATACTTCTTGAACATAATATTTCAAGTTGAGACTCTTTTATGTTATATTTTGATAGGAACAAAATTTTTTCAAAGAAAAGAATTGATGAAAATAGAATCAACATTTTGATTAGATGTAGTAGCGAAGAAAAGAATCTTAACATTATTACTATCAATAAACTAGAGAATTTCAAATGATGATAATTATGCCTACAACTAAAAACAATTCAATATGACATTTATAATAAATAGCCTAACCGGAAAACAAAGCTAAAGTCCTGTAAAAAGTGAATAATGAAAATATGTGAGATTGATAGTTTTGGGATAGTTAAGGTGGGAGTTACAACTTTTCTTTAATATTAGGCTTAACTATAAAATAGGTACCTAAACTTTGTTATTATTTTGACAATAAGTGTCTAAAGTATTTTTTGGCTGAAATATATGTATAATATTTTATTTTTGCCCATTTTAAAGTTAATCTGTAAAAAAAATCATCACCCAATTATAGTTTGGCACGCGGCTTTTACTTTTTAAAACAAACTGAAAATAAAATAATTTAAAAATATCCCAAAATTTTTAAAAATTATAAAACAATCTCAAATCCCTAAAACCCCAAACCCAAAATTGATACCATTGTCACTGTCGATAGCCTCGCCGGACCTCCACTATCGCTGTCGTCGGAGTCTCCTGCCCATTTCTCTCAATCACCCATCATTGATAACTGGTGGAAGTACGTCAATCGGATGACAAACGACGAGCGCGAAAGACTCCAACTGTTCAACGTTCAATTGGCACGCCTCTCGCCGGTTACCGACGATGGGTGCTTGAAGAAAATCGGAAGGGAACTCCGGCGACAGCGGTGGTGGGGTTCGGCGAGGTTATTGGCGGCGATAATGGCGCCAATTTTAGAATTTGGGGGTTTGGAATTTTAGGGATTTATGATCGTTTTGACAATTTTAAAAAGTTTTAGACTTTTTAAAAAAATTATTTCTTTTTTTTAATATTTTGAAAAAAATAAAAAAAAGTACATGTCAAATTCTGATTGTGCACCTATTACAAAAGGATGTATAGTTTGGGCACCTATTTTATCGTTAAGCTTTAAATATTATGTAGATCATGGGTCGTGTAGGCCAAGGAGTTAGGGCTTTGTTGTGTAGTGGAACCGTGTCGGTATTTCTCCCCTGGAAACTCAACTTGTTCTAAAGGTGTAGTCGAAGATTGGTATTCTTCTTCCTATCTTCTTCGTCACTGTTTATGAACCCAACATGGTAAAAGTGCATGTTTTACATCTATGATCATGATTGCAGGGGAAATACAAGTCCTTGGAAATTTAATTTTGGCGCTCAATATCCCAAGGACAAGATGTATTTGGGTGGGTGGTTTGCTGAAAGGATGATGGATGAGTGCATGTGGCTACTGAGGAATTATTTTCAGTAGGTTCGTTGATGTGAGACCGAGAGGAAGTACACCCCCTAGGACCCTTGGTCTTTTAGTTTGAACCTAATTTAGACTCAAATTCTATGACCAAGCTCATTGCCTGACACATTGTGTGTGGTTTATGAATCTTTACATTAGCTTTGAGTTTCTCTCATAACCCGTGAAGGAAAACTCCTAATAAACAATGGTCTGACTAGTTTGATATTCTTGTTGATCTTCTTGCAAACCCTTCTCTACACTATTGAATGATCATTTTTTAACGAACATCACATAGGTACTCATTTGGGTTTTGGAACTCAGCGGACTGAAATACTTGGAGTGCCCGATCAAGTTTATCCCAAAAGACTATGGTCTATTCATTGTTGAACCATGAAAATAAACCTAGTGCATCACCTTCAAGATACATTGTTGTTATGTGTGGGACTAAATCTATAATTGTGGGCACATATGTATAAAGTATGCTACAAAATTAAGTAACCAATTGTGTTACACATATAATAGGTATTAAAGTTTCATAGAAATAAAAATGTAGATACTATAAATTATATTTATAATTTGATGAAAGGAACAATTATAAATACTTATAAACTAATTTATAATTCAATTTATATAAAGAGGTAGTGATCTCCAAGAAATATGTTAACTTAGTTTTCTCTTATTCCCGTCAGAGAGTTTTGCTGCAAGAAACAACCTATTTTCTTTAAAGGTCATAACCGTCTATAAAATCTCTATCAATGGATTCAAGTATGCTTCTGAAAATCTAGTTTCTTGTTCTTAATGATTTACGATTATGATTATAAACTCTCATTGTAATCTTTTCTTTTTGAGATTTCATTGTAATCTTTATAATCTTAAATATTTCATCTTTTTTATAAAAACTAGCTACTTAAATAAAAAACTACCCTAACAAATATATGTATATATATATATATATGAAAATCTAAATTTTAATTATAAACTTTAATTATAGGGTAAAATACACCGTTCATCACTCAACTATTTTCTCACTCCTATTTTGATCACTCAACTTTCAAAATTTTCTATTTAATAACTGAAATTTATACATTGAACATTCTTGGTCACTCTGAAATATTTTATTATTATTTTCAAAAATTTTAATATTATTAAATATAAAAAATAATTTAAAATAAATAATAAAATCATATTTTAATAATTGACAGTTGTTAAATCGTCGACCATTATCGGCCTTAGAACTGACGGTCGTTTGATCCCAAATTGCATAGGAAGATTCGTTTTGACAAGATGAGTCCGAATCTTGGGGTTGTTTCACTAGAAAATGTCTCAATCCCCGCAAATATCGATTGAAATTTTTCGATTTTCCCACTTTCAATCTATTTTTCGTGGACTTCAGAGTACTTTCTATCAAAATGAATGACAGATTTAGACTCAGGAGGCCGAGACGAAGTGACTAGTAAAACTTGGGACCAAATGACCACCATCTACAACTGTCGAAGGTGGCGTCCGACGACGACGAACAATGAGCAGCAAAATAGAAATGACCGACAACTGAGAATTAGGTTTTATTTTATATCTTTTATATTTGATAATATAAAAAAATGTTGTCATAGAATAATAATAAAAAAATATTTTAGAGTGATTAAAAACGTTCAATGTATAAAATTTAATTATTAAATTAAAAAATTTAAAAATTAAATAATAAAAAAAGAGTAAAAAAATAGTTGAGTGATGAATTGTGCATTTTACCTTAATTATAAAGAAAAGAATTTATCCAAACCCGAACTGACCTTATTCGAGCGGGGCCTGGCCGGTAACAGGTTTAAATATACTCATCGCGATGGAGCGAATGAAGTTCTCGGAAACATTTGAGCTTCACTCTCTCACTTCCTCTTCTCCAATTTCATCCAGAAGGTAATTTTCTCTTTGTTCTCTTTTCTTTTCTTAATTAGCGATATATGATTCCTTTAGGTCATCCTTTTCAATCTATTGGAATATGCATTTAAATCAGCTGCATAATCTAGGGTTCTCTTTTCATAAATCTAATCTAATCCTTTGGTTTGCTTGATTTGATCTATTCCCAATTCCTTTGTTTTCTTCTTCTTTTTCCTTTAAATATGCACATATATATTTTTTGCGTTGAGATTTATTCGATAATTATTACAATTTTTAAATTATTTTTCTTATTTCGGTTTTTTTTTTTAAATTTGGTACGTAGGCATTGTTTGTTCGCAGCTGAGCAACATTTTCAATTTCTCATGGAAATTCATTTTTTAATTAAACTGAAAAATCATTGTTGTGTTTTGTCCAACTTGCAAGGGCTTTTCTATATATTCTTATGAACATATGACCTAATTATGTTGCTTTTATGCATTGAATTTGTGTTGTTTTCTGGTATTATTGATGGCCCATTTTGTATTCTAATTTGCTTTAGATGATGTGCTTGTTGTTGCTCTGTTGCGGAAAGGATACCAAACGGTTAAAATTTGAAAATTAAATTTAGAAGTCTGTGATTCTCAAGTTTGAATCTCTGGAAGTGGGATGGGAATTATGCATGGAGAGATCTACCTTTATGTAGCCCAATCCTGATCCTAGATGCCCTCCAGATGTATTTTAATTGGGTCATTTACTTTCCCTATGATAGATATGCAAAGATACAAGTACTGTGGCTGAACATCTTCTATATGTACATATATGATTTTGTATACATATGTCTGTGTTTTAGTTAATTAATTAATTATTTTTACAATATTGGTTCTTATTCAGGAAGAAGATGGCTGTAGACCCTTCAGAGCTTAGGTATTTAGAGGATGATGACACTCCAACAATGAAAACAATCAAGGGTGCAACTACCGGTTTTGTGGCTGGAACTATATGGGGAACTGTTGTTGCTACATGGTATGACGTGCCTCGTGTTGAGAGAAATGTTGCCATACCAGGGCTTGTAAGAACGCTAAAGATGATGGGAAATTATGGACTGACATTTGCTGCAATTGGGGGCGTCTATATTGGTGTTGAGCAGCTGTTGCAGAATTATAGGATGAAGAGAGACTTTGTCAATGGGGCTGTTGGCAGTTTTGTTGCTGGGGCTTCCATTCTCGGTTTCAAAGGTATAATTTTTTTTTTCAGAGGGATAAGTATGCTTTGTGCACCGCACCTTAAGACTTGCTATCTGATTTTATTATTTTTTACAGCAATATTTTGTGATAATTGGCATAACTTGGATGTTTTATCTAATTTTTTTTTTCACAAAATTTCTGAGACTGGATTTTTACCTCAGACCTCTGAATGAGCCTGGTAAAAAATAATACCATTTAAGTTCAGTTCATATATTAATTTTTGTGTTTCAGTAACATGGAGATGGTTGTCTTAGAAAACATTACCTCTTCATAATTTCATATATTAATTTTTGTGATGCTTTGAATTGTTTTTGTTTGTCTTGTTGATATTTCTTCAACATGTTTACTCACCTGAAGTGGTAGGAGTTCTGCCTCTTGTGAAAATCAAAAGTCAATACTTTCTGATTTCTCCCATAATTTCCTTTCATTTTGGATTTTTTTCACATGCATTGCTGTAGTTTCTTTCTTGCTTTGTCTTTTACTTATGCATTATGAATTGTCCTGAGCTGAAATACGTTGTTGTAAAATGTGTGGGTGAAGAGTAGGGGAAAGGGTCTGTGTTTTTTGTCTTTTGAGGTAGAGGGTTGTGTAAAGGCATCACTTTGGATGATTGAACTTCTTCAGTTTTTGTGCTTTTAAGGTGAGTGAAATGGACTATCAAATATCAATGCCTTATGTTGGTTATTGAATTTGGACTCTGTTTCTGGATCTAGGTTAAACTTTGTCAGCTTTTACCGCTTGTAATGTTCAACAAATGTATTTACATGCTGTCCTTTTCCAGGGAGGAGCATCTCAACAGCTATTTCTGCTGGATCGGCACTGGCATTCACGTCTGCTGTGATTGATGCTGGAGGTCAGACTACAAGAGTGGACACAGGCAAGGATTATTACCCATACACCACCAAGAAAAGACCTGCTGAGTAATAAATCTTGCATTTCATTGTGAGGGCATATTTCCAGCTAAGTTTGAGATAATCAATCCTGTTTGATGAACTGGATGTCTTTGTTTTTGAAGATATAATCATACCCTCAGACTCGGTTTCGCTTTTGGCTGTTTTACTTTTAGAGCAAGGGATGTTGATTTGAATAAACATGTGTTGTTATTTATCAAAACCATGGGACAGATGACAGTTTCGGAACCTATTGAATCCAGGATGCTTGATTAATGCTTTTGTGATATGTTTTGCTTGTGTCGGAAAAATGAGCAACCAAGAATGGTGCTCCCGTTTCTCTGAGTGTCAGAGTTTTCCCTCAACCTTCAAACTTGCTAGATGGGCCAATGAAATTACAGTTGTAGTGGTGAGATTGTTGTAAGCTGGCACCAAAAAGATTTGGGTCTAACACATCCTGCTCCCTCTAGATCTCGAAACGGAAATATGAAGAATGCAATGGCAAAACCTAGAAAAGCAAATGATACATCGGGAATCAGTTTGGGGGTGACAGTGTCGGAGCCGACTCATCCGGAGGATCCAGAATGTCACACTCGGTCACTGACCTGATCTATATCAAAGTTTAAAACTCAGTTTGGTCAAATAATTAAGTCGACAACCTATATCGCCTTATTGGAGAGTGATCATTTATTAACTAATATAAAATAATATCGCAATGTCTGCAAAATGCGTGCATTATCAAAAGACTACCTGTGTGCATTATTAAAGGACTATCTTGTTCGATATTACTTGCGGAACTGTGGGTAGTCTATAAGGGCCTCCAGCATGCTTGGAGTCTTGGACATTGAAGGGTGGAGTTGGAGTTTGATAACCTTGAGGCTACTCTAATCTTGCTTCAGACATTGACCGTGTTGAAATCGCATGCACTTTTGACCAATATTCTAGGTCTTTTCGAGCTCCCGTGGGTCGTTGAAATCCGACATGTCTATCGAAAGTCTAACGATGTTGCAGATCACTTGGCCAGATTAAGTCATGGTGCCCAGGTCCGGGGCTTGCTATTTACAGAATCGCCTGCCGAAGTTGCGTCTGTGTTGCTGCACGACCTGCATGGTTAATTAAGCCTTGTTCCTGTTCAAAATTACAAAAAAAAGATTACATTGTAATTATTTTTATACTATTAAAAAAAATTATTATATAAATTATCTTAAAATGTATATTAAGATCTAAATTAATACATGAACTTCGCTTCTTAGTTTAATTAGTTAGAAACACATAAATAATAAATTCAACCATATAAAAAAAAATATATTTACCCTAAATAGGGAAACGAATGAAATGGCAATAAGGGCTGGGCTTAAATGGATATAAATCAATGGTTCAAAACCCAATCGAAACTGAATTCCAATTAAAGCCCAAAAAGACTTTAAAAAATGGCTAAGATTCTTCATCTTCATGACGTAAAACAAAATCCAGCCCCTTAGATTTATGGCCGCTAATCATCAGCCCTAGCTGCCACTGCCACTTAAATATCTCTATCTTTCAACCTATTTTCCCACTCTCTTTTGCTTCGTCTCTATCTTCCTCTTCCTCATCTTCTACCAAAACCTCCTTCCCAAGCTAGGGTTACTCTTCTTTTCCCTTCTCTTTTTCTGGGTTTTTAGGCTTCCTCAAATTCTTACAGTCATTTGATTTTTTTGTTTTGTTTCTTGGGTTTTCCCCTTTGGATCTGAGATTTTTCATTAAAAAAGTTCTCAGATGGATACTCGTAAAAGAGGAAGGCGTGAAGCTGGGTTCAACTTTAATGGCGGCATCAAGAAATCTAAGCCAGGTCCGCCCCTTTTCTTTTTCTCTCTGAAATTGAAATATCTGGTCTTTGTTTCTGTTAATATTTACAAGCTTTGATAAGTGTTAATATCGGAAGTGGTTAACATATAATTAGTAGTAATGAAATTTCATTAAAAGCTGATATAAATAATTATAATATTTTTGGGGTAATTTCGATAAAAAAAAAAGAAATTGTAACTGAGAAAAAGTAATTAATTAATGTTGTGGAGCAGAATTGGAATCTTTATCTACTGGTGTAGGAAGCAAATCGAAGCCATGCACCAAGTTTTTCAGGTTAAAATTCTTATACCCACCTAAATAAATATTGGTACTCTCCAATTTAAATTCCACTTTCTTTGTAATCTATTTCTAATGCTTATGGAAAAAAAAATAAACTTTATAATTTGTTAATATTAATAGTTAAAAAATTGCGATTTTGCTAATCAAATGTGGGTATTGAGTTATGACAGGTACGTTACTGTTGTTTGGTCATAATCAAGTTAACGAATAACAGAGATTGGCTTCATTTATAACAATATTGCTGGAGTGAGTTGGTGAAAAAGGCAAATTGTGTCAAAGATGTATTACTTGTTACAACTTATTAACTGTACCTAAGATTGAATCAAATGGTAAAATTTTCAAAATTGGTACAGTTATCGAGTCTGTTGGTAAGTTGCTCGTGTTATAAACAAAATTGTGATGAAATCCAGGTATGTTGTGTTAATGTGAAAAACCTTATCATTCGAACTTCTTTTTATGTTCCCCTGATTATTCGAATGCAGCTAGGCAAGAGTATTGGTTTTTAATTGTTCACGGCGATATGAACAGCTTTTCATCTTTGATGTTGTTTTACTATTTTGTGGGTGAAGATTTTCATGTTTGTTTTATTGATTGGCACATGAATGCATGTTTGATAAGGGATAACCGATGCTTTAGTAGAGAAAGAAGCTCTACCTGGCCTTAAAGTATCGACTATCAACCTTGAAATACACGTTCCATTATATACAGTATAGTTGCAAACTCTTGTAGCAAAAATGGAAGGCTACTTGAGTCTTTGCGTTCTTTTTTGCGGTTATGCTTTTATGCTACACTATTTGTTGTGTGCTGGTGTTAGCTGGGTTTCTGGTCTACTGGGTTTTCAATGTTTTTGGTTCTGAGAGACATCAAATACTAGTGAAGCATATTTATGCCGTCTTCTACTGGTAGATTTATGTTTAGCTGATCCCATGTTTTAATTGCAGCACTGCTGGTTGCCAATTTGGTGAGAGCTGCCATTTCCTGCACTATTTTCCTGGAGGTTACAATGCAGTGGCTCAGATGATGAACCTTGCACCAGCTTCGAGAAACATTGCAGCAACGGCTGCCATCCCACAGGGATCTGCCTCTGTAGTCAAAACACGCTTGTGCAACAAATTTAGTAGTCCCGAAGGTTGCAAGTTTGGTGACAAATGCCATTTTGCACATGGAGAATGGGAACTTGGCAGGCCTATTGCTCCATCTCATGATGATCCCCGTGCCATGGCACCTATTACTGGTCGTATGGGCAGTCGGGCGGAGCTATCACCCCCATCTGGTCTTGCTGCTACCTTTGGTGCTTCAGCAACAGCAAAAATTAGTGTGGATGCTTCCCTTGCAGGTGCCATCATTGGGAAGGGTGGTGTCCACTCCAAGCAGATATGCCGTCAAACTGGAGCAATACTTTCTATTCGGGAACACGAGTCAGACCCCAGTCTTAGGAACATCGAGCTTGAAGGATCTTTTGAACAAATAAAAGAAGCCAGTGCGATGGTTAGAGAATTAATCAGCAGCCTAGGCCTGGTGCCAGGCCCTGCCAAAACACCTGGTGTGCAGAGTGGTCAAGGACATCCGGGAAGCAACTACAAAACGAAGTTGTGCGACAATTTCGCAAAGGGAAGTTGCACTTTCGGAGAAAGATGTCACTTTGCACATGGTCCAGCAGAGTTGCGGAAGTCGGTAGTTTGAGGGCTTACTAGTGCATTGCAAGTAGTTGATAGCATGAGATATTATGCAGTGTTTTTATCAGTTAGAGCCTTGATTAACATGCTAGCTGTGCAATACTATCTAGTTGAAGTCATCTGAGCAGAGTTATGACATTACTTTCATTTTAGTCTCTTATATTGTGATTGTCTCTCAGGTTGCAATTTCCCGTTTCCCTGTCTCTAATGTGATTTTGTAAGCTTTGAGGATTTAATAATTTCCCATTTTAGTTGGTACGGCAAATAATTAAAATAATTTTGTTACACATAATAGGTTAGGGTTCTATAGGAAATACATCCTAAAAGATTTGGTTAAAGCTGGCAACAATAATGATTTGTGCAATAAACATAGTCCAGGCAAAGCCGACTTCTGCCTACCTCCCGTGGATTGTCCATGCTCCCCTGTCGTGGAGTACGAGTGAGTCCCAGTTGCCGTGAATCCACCGCCTTCTCCGAGGTTCTTGGCCGCCTCGTTATGCAGGCGAGCGTCTTGTTTATCGAGCTCCGCCTGGTGGATCCTCTCCTGTTTCCTTTGGGTCGCCATTTCTTTCTGGTTTTGGTCATGGCTTGTTGCTTTACCAATCTGATCCACCACATCCGCCATTAACCCAAATTAAAATGGATTGCTAATTTTGGCATTGCTTTTAAAAAGTAAGATAAAAAAATAATTTTAAAAGTGTGGTAGAAAAGTAATTTAAAAAAATTAAGTTAGTATTTGTCATTGATGTTAAAAAGTGATTTTGAGATGACAAAATGTCTATTTTAAACATAATATCGTAAAGTAAAATAAATAAACTTAAGTAATTGTCAAATTTATTAAATTATAATAAAAAATTAATTTAAAAATAAATCAACTTAAAATATAATAAAAATTTTAATTTAAAAATATAGACTATATAAACTATAATAAAAAAATTATTATCAATATAAATACTATAACATATATATATTATTTTATAATTATGTATAAACAATCAATTATAATTAAATAATAAAAAGTAAAAAAGTAATTTTTCTTTTTAAATTAGTTTATTTACCGCAAAAATCATACAATTTAATTTTTAAATTTAGGTAAAAAAATTACTTTTAAAAGTAGCTAAAAATATTTAATTTATTTTAAAAGAACTTAAAAAAGTATTTTTAGATCGCTAAAAACAACAACAAAAAAAAACATACCCTAAGTTAGGGCAGAATAGATGGTAAATACGGAGGAATGTACCTTCTCCTCCACACTGGCCTTGGTCTTTTCCAACCCAGATTTGGCCGAAGCCGCTACGTTGGCTGCCGTTTCCTTGATTGGCTGCATTTTTTTTCTTTGCTTCTTCATTCCAAGACGACAAGCTTGCTTTCCATTAAATAGATTCAAAGCGGCATTTGGGTTTCTTCCACGTATTGCTACACAATGTATATGTGGCTTCCACGGAGAGGTGTTTATAGTAGCGAAGACACGTGTCTTCTTATTTTGGTTCCATTTGCAAACGGGGAAGTTTTGGTGTATGTCTGCGGTCGCTCTTGCTTCGCGTGCGTGTCACTGTCAATGTTTGTTTTCATCCGTTAGCTTACCCTTCATTCCGAGCTTTGAACTATTGACCTGTCTTTCGGAATAAAAATGATAATTAATACAATAAAAAAAATCTGTCCTACAATTGATAAAGAAGCTTTGAAAGTCAAGAACATACATCCTAAACAACGCAAACTATGGCACCAAGTAAGTTCGAAACATAGAATCAAAAAAAAAAAAAAGTCGTCACACGATCAAATAGAGGGAGGAAAAATAGGTTGTAGTGGCCATGAAGAGCGAGGAAAAAAATTGAACTTCAACACCTAAAAAAGGCATACGGCAAGTTTGGCGATAGGTATCGATGACATCAAAGTGGAATCTAAAGGTCGGGCTTATCAGGACGGCGGACGAGACACCATTAAAATAAAAAAATCTCTTAAAAAAAGAATCCGACACAGCAACGGGATCTAAAGGTCACATGCAAAGAGAACATCGGAAGGAAGAGTTGCTAAAGCCACCACTGCCATCAACATCCATCAACCCTGCAAAAGCAAACAATAGAGAACAGAGCCAACAAAACAGAAGACACATATAGAAAGGACCGACGAAAACTGAATCTCTTTACCCAATCTTTCTCGTTTCGAGCCGACAGAGAGGATCGATCATCCCTCTTCCAAAAACGAGGCTCAAGCTTGAACCGTGACGACCGAAAACGATAAAACCCATCAAAAACGCTAAAAAAATAGAAGAACAAAAGTAAAAAAAATTGACAAAAGTCTAAAAAGAAAAGAAGAGAAAGGGGAGAGGAGGCCAGCTACTTGAGACCCGCAGCTAGCCGGCCACTGAGGCTCAGGTCTAGGGTGAGTTTGGGAAAGAAATTTGGGTTTTTCTTGGGGTTGAGAGAAAAAGGTTACGTGGGGTTTTACAATTTAGAATTTGTATTAAGGATAAGAGAAAAAAATAATACGAGAGAAGAGAATAAATATTCTATTGCTTATCTCATATTAATAATATTGGGTAATACATGTCCTTATATAAGACTTTTAGTAGACTTCATAATTTAATGTATCATAATATTACGTGTATAATAATAAATAGGAGAGGGAACTTAACAAGTAGTTTTAGTGAAAAAGCGGATGATATTTATTTTAAGAGTTTTAGGTTCAATCGTAATGTCTGCAAGGTGTGTATATTGTCAAATGGTTAAGAATATTTATAAGCAAATACTACATTGTAAATTACATTTAGACTATCAAAAAAATAATAAATAGGGGATGGGATAAATCTTCTCATACAATGTATTACTTGCAAAATGTATGTATGAACATCCATTATAAATGGATTTATAACACTTTGCTTTGATGTCCATTAATAAAACATGTGTTTCATTAAAATTTTACTAGAAAAAAAAATTAGAGGGACAAAAATTTAGTGATGGAAAAAAATTACAAGATGTATTTTCTCTCACATGTACGCATCACTTAAGATCTTTGAAATTACACATTTTAATGTCAAAAATTAGTTTCTCAAATGTAGCAGTAGGAAACACCTTAGTAAATAGATCTGTCAAGTTTTTGCTTGGCCGAATTTGTTGGACATTAATGTTGTGACATCCTAAAACTGGTCTATAAGTTACAGATGAGTTTGGTAGGTCAACGAGTAAAAATAGTAAATTAAAATTTAGAATTTATCAGATTAATAGTCCATTTTACAGTAAAACAAAATCAGCTCAAAATCACAGTTCGTAAAGTAAATAGCATACAGGAAAAAATTACTTAAAATTCATTAACCCTTCGAAAATTGAGACTCTTTGACTGATGTCGAATTCAAACATAAAGAGTAAGTTGATATGAAAAGTAAACAGTAAACATTGAATGAGCTAAGAAGCCCAATGTGGTTTCTAAGTGTAGAAATTAATCAAAGAGCATGCGCAAATGAGAATTCAACCAAACATCAGATTATGTTTAGAATATTCATTCGAATGGAGAAGACTGAACATATGCAGACGTAGATGGAGAAGACTGAACATATGCAGACGTAGATGCAGGCTCGAGCTAGCAAGCCCCATAACTACCCATCCATCCTCCATACACCAATGGAGGATAAAACGTAATTTTATTATCAAAATAGTAATTCAAGAGTAATACAGAATGGTCTATCGTATTACAATAACAGAAATATAGGGGTAATACAGAATAGTACATTGTATTATAGTAACAAAAATATAAGAGTAATATGGAATGATGCATTGTATTACAATAATATAAATACAAGGGTAACACAGCTTAGTGTTACAATAATCTTCCGCCCTAACACCAACCCCATGCAGAATATCACATACTTTATAGAGGAAACAGACTTTAGAAACTTTCATGTCAGATTCTGAACATAATTTATCATGTCTTTATCAGATCATACAAAAGCATTAGAATCTCAGAGTTGCTCATACATATTCAACAAAAACATGCTTGTAGCACAACATAATAAACAAAACATGTGTATTTCAGATAATCATGTATCAGAATACAAATACAACAAACTTATTAATCAGATAATATGCACAAAAAACATTTAGCACTAGTAGAAGACACACACCTAATAACGATACACAATCAATTGCACCAACCTCCGACTACGATCACTGGGTCCAACATGATCAAATCATACAATAAGAATTATTAAATGGTATAAAATAATTCCAATTATACAATTCATTCTCAATCTGATTAATGGTCTTTTCAATTTAATCCATATTATCCATCAGTTCAGTCTCAATTCCTGTACATTAATACAAGTCACACAAACCAATACCGAATACTAAATTCAAGGTGAACAGTTTCACATAATCAGAGCTTTGGAACTAATTAAACACCTTGAAATTCAAAGTACCATAATTGAGTCATTAATAGTATAACGAATTAGAGTTGCAGTAAACTAACAGAAAATTTGGAATCATTGGTTCAAAATTAGTTAAAGTCAAATGTCTTGTCAAAGTCAACGGTCTTGTTCAAAGTTAACAGACAATTATGGTCAAAGTCAACAATGTTTTGGGTCGGGTATAGATAAAGGTTACGAGTCATTGGTTGAATCGGAGTAGACTAACTTATTGGACTTCGGTCTTGGATCAGGTCACGGGACATAAAACCTAAGTTTGAACCTTAGCTAATTATGGCCCAAACTGAATCGGTTTGATAACCAAAACAGATCTCGGTTTTGGGCTACCTAAAAAACTAGGTTAGGGTTTGTGAAATGGACAGAAAACTCTAACGCTTGAGATGGATGAAGGTGGAAACTCAATTACTGGAAACCTAGGGTTTGGCAAGGCGAAGACGACAAATACAAACTTGAGGACAATGACTAGGGGTCTCGGATGACGAATCTATAGTGAAACTACAACATATCAACAGAATTGGAACTTACCCACTTACCCCACGATGGCTACAATGCGTTGAAAACTACTATGGAACACGACAACCACAACTACACAAACACAGTGATAACCAACAACGAATTGGAAAACAGAACGCCCACGCACGATGACTACCACCAACACAATGTAAAGGAGGAAACCAATCCACTCGTGCTCACACTGAAACTGTCCCACACACACCTACCGACACAATGACGACTCGATTCAGACAAGACTAAAAAACAAAGATACTGGGAAGAAGACTGACATCAAACGAAGACCAACTCGATAGTGAAAAAATAAAACGTGGGTTAATCAAAGAAGATAAAATGGTTAGGGAAATAGGAATAAAATAGAGAGAGTCAGAGGAGAGGGAAATGGTGAATGACGCATGCTTCCTCCAATTTAATAATTAACAAGAAAAATTCCAACCCTCAAAACCAGATATTACAAATGTCACCATTCTTTCTTAAATCATGAGCGATGAAGAATTTCGGTGAAATGTGTTTTGTTATATCACCTTTTATGTATCTTTTCATAAGATGGAAATGCTGGTTGTATTATCTTTATACAAGACTGTCGGAGCAACCATTCTAGAGGGATTTTGTGACGCCCTAAGTCAGTTTTTGCAGTCCATTTCGCCAAATTTGAACCAATAAGTTGTTTTTAAACATTTAATTCTACATTTAGATTCGATTATGCAATTCATTGATACATATCATATTTGTATTTATTTGAGGAATTATTGATACTCGAATGTTGAATTAAGAGGGATGATTAGAGGAATTTGATCGAGGAACATCGACAATTATCATTAAAACTTTCGTTAAAGGTTAGTACTCCTCGAACTTTAAAGTGTTTCATGGTTTTCATAATTGTGATACCTTGCGTGTAATGCATATGGTTATACAGATATTGTAGTGACTCGAGTACTAATATGGTAAGTTACTAAATTACCCTTAATGACGATTAGTCGAGTTGAAGCTATATTCTAGAGAATAATATTTATAACGCTAAGGAAGGATGATTAATATGCCTTGTGTGTGGGAATTACCGGGACATGTGTGGACGGTAGTAATTATTAAAATTCCATGGAAAAAGACTAAACTGCCCTCATGATTAAACAAAGGTTTAGTAGGGTTATAGACGTTATAAATGCTTCTAATGATTGGGCAATGACCAGTTAAGTATAATATTTTGGGTAAAACTTTGATACACAGGCCATGTAAGACTAATTTTACGCAAGCCTGTGTATTTACACTATAAAACTCAAATCCTAAATTCCTAACCCTAACCCTAAAACCTAAACCCTAAACCTTAAACCCTATACACTAAATTTTAAACACTAACATTAAATTCTAAATCATACAACCTAAACCCCTAAACTTTAAACCCTAAACTAAACCCCTAACCCCTAAAACTAAAACGCACGTGTAAACTAAAGTTTACACGGCCTGTGTATCAAAACTTTTTCCTAATATTTTATAACAAACTCGAGTAAAAAATGTATGTTAGAAACGCATGAACATTGTGTAGGTACCAATACTTTCTTCAAGCAGTACCGATGTTGCTCACCTGGTACTAGTACTGATGAGTCAGTATCGGTAATAATCGCTTTGATTCGAAACACCGAACTTAAATTTTATACTGGTACTAATGGTGAGTACCAATAATCGAAGTTCCAATATCTGTACTCATTGGATAACACCGATGCTAATAGTGGAATAAAAACATCATATCTTTTTTGGTACCGATACTGAAGATGAGTACCGATACCCCTTGTAACGAGTACCCATACCCATATAGGAAGATCGATACTCACTGAAACTAAGGTTTAATAAAGGGAATTGGTAGAGCCTCGTATTGGACTAGGTGCTAAATAACACATAGTCAAGCATACTGAATGTAGACAATAAAACCTTTCATGAGATTGGTTAATAAAATAAAATACACATTTGAGCATAATGTGCATAGATGTTAGAGATTTGGTTGAGCTAAGATAGTGAGATATTTAGCGATAAACCTAGATTAATTAAGTGTTGTGATGTAAGGCCCTAATGGCACTTGATTCATTGTTGTGGGATTCAGATACCCAATGAATTTATTACAATACTTGACATCTAAATGTGCATCTGATGTCTGGGTGTCCGCATTCGTTATACTTGATGTCTAGGTGGTCGTAGTGCCATTCACTATACCTGATGTTTGATTGGTCTCAGGTATGCAACATGGTATTGTATTTGATGTTTGCATGGTCCCGAATATGGTTGCGAAGTACTTGATTTTTAGGTGGTCTTAAGTACGTTCGTGGTTAGCCTGATGTCTATTGTGGTCCCGGGCAATGCAAGTTATCATGCCATTTTGTTGGAAATATGGATGATGGTTTCCTATATTATTCTATGGTAGTTATCATGTGTATCTTAGATGTAAAGCTATAGATAGGTTGCTACACTCATGTATTATTACCCATTGTTTTACATGCATGCTTACATTTATGAACCTCAGGAAATAAAGTAGAGTAGATGTGTACCACTGAGCTTTGTAAGCTCTGCATTCGGAATTGTTGTTTCCGTGCGTAGGTTGGTAGATTGATCGTAAGCTTGGAGAGCACTATCAGCATAGGATTCCAGCAGACGATGTTTACCAGAGTTAAATACTTATATTTAACAGTTAGTGTTTTCATAGGACCTTACATGGTTGAGTTTGTAAACAATGTTATGTTATTTAATAGTTTTATAATATGAGCATTTTATGATGGAATTAATTTAATTTCTTGGCTAAACTTTGGTTTAAATTATGACAGGTCAGGTCGGTGACCCGATGTAGCACATAATATTATCGAGTCGGATTGTGATGTTACATTCACAACACAGTTGTTGTTCCTATTGTTGATTTTGCCTGCCGCGCTTGCTTCTTGTACATTGTCATCTAATTGTTATGGTAGGGGTGGTGGATTCTTGTTTTCTCGGTTGTTTTGACCCTCATTCCCTAGGTCTCCATTATTTGCTGTATTTCTCGATGTCTTTTTCCAAAATATCTTTCTGGTTCTGGATGAGTTAGAAATAGTTCTTTAGAAGAGCTCTGAGTCATATATTATAAAAGAAAAAAAAGAGAACTAGTAAAATAGCTAAAAAAACACAAGCAATAATAAGTATACATTGTCGATCCAAGTATACATTATAAATATTCCTCGCAATGGTGACAAAAGCTTGGTCGTCTATTTTTTGACACGTAAATAGTGCAAGCATACACTGTCTATCCAAGTAATAAAGTGAAAACACACAAGGTGTGTGTCCAAGTTGTTGAACCCACATGGAATGTGCAATGTTTATTAGATGCTATTGAGTGTAACAAGTTTAATAAGCTTGACGAGAGTTCAAGAATGTAAATAAGAAAAATAAAGAGATAACTCATATAAATAAAAGAGGGATCTTGGTACTTCCAGAAGCAACCAAGAAGTTGTGATCAAAAAGATGAAATTATCTAATGCATATATTACCCTACAAACATTTGCTTTGCCACGACACTAACATAGTTGATGGGAGATTCTCTTTCGACGCCACAAATAAGTTC
This sequence comes from Hibiscus mutabilis, assembly GCA_019671005.1. Classification (NCBI taxonomy): domain Eukaryota; kingdom Viridiplantae; phylum Streptophyta; class Magnoliopsida; order Malvales; family Malvaceae; genus Hibiscus; species Hibiscus mutabilis. The sequence goes on along the minus strand of CM033739.1, from coordinate 30,491,487 downwards.
ACCCAAAGTACTGTCATGATATTCTAAGGCAAACTTATTCGTTCAGGTGTCGATAAAACCATTCCCAATTAAGCCCAAAACATTTCATTTGACTTAGCCAAGTGGTGACTTTCGCTACTCATAGTGCTAAAATCATTTAACATATGGTTAAAGGATGCTAAATTCAATCCTATATTTCTATAGTTGTTTGAGTGAAACACAAGCCAATAACAAAGAACGTCAAGGAAAAGGCAACTTCATTAAATAAAGTATTAAGTTCTACAAGCCATAAAATAAGAACTATGTTTAGAAAAAAACCAATATTTCTAAATATCACACATGATCAGTAGCAAGGAACAAGTCTTTATTGGGTAAATGAACTATGCTCCTCTTGGATGCTTGAGCCTTATACTAACCACTACTCCAATTATTGATCCAATGAGCCTTTCGGCCTACTTATTACTCCCTTTTGCACCAAGACCTCCAAGCTCCTTAAGCTTTCATGGCCAAGGCCATTTTCTTGAAAAGAAGAAGGATTTTCTGAAAAAATGAGCTCTCTAAAGACTATCCAAACAGACATACTTTCTTGCAAAATGGGTCTTTTCTTTAGATAGGCGGGGGATGGAAAAATGACAGCCGATAAGAATGCAACAAGTGCTTGTCCTCCTTGTGGCCCTTTCCTGAAAAAGTATTTTGTCCTGATGCAACCGCCATTCTATAACCCCAAGAATTGTCTAGTGGCCCGGCTTGACAATTTTTCTTGATACAACGAGCATACTGTTGCCTCTGTCGTACAATGGTCTTGGCACCTCAATGCATTATGTGGCTCTTGTATAGCTGGAATGAAGCTCCTGTGAAGGTCAGCTTGCAATTGTGGTCTTAAGTGGTTTCATGCAAGCAACTGTCACGTGGTCCCAAAATATAAAGACATCTCCTTTATCTTATCTCGCTCCTGGGCTCATCTGTGTCACAACCAGCAAATAGATTACACAATTCTATATCGACATAAATGTATAATGTACTGATAAACTAAGGCAGAAATCCTTAAATGTTATAGAATGTATGAAAACATAAATAATAAACACTAATATAAATGAAGAAAGTAAAAACCTAAGTAAAAGGGATGGATAGATATGTGAATATATGAGAGTTATCAAGCGTGTAGAGTTAAAATTTGCAATTAGATTTGTATTTCGAGGTTTTAAATTTATAAAATATGCGAAAAGATGATTTTACCGTTACTTGCTTTCAATTTCCTTGGTCTTTGAAGCATGTTTGGACTCAAGCCCATCTAGTTAATGTTATTGGATTCATTGTTGGCAATTGCATTGTAAAGTTTTATTTTACATGCGTTTTGATATCATTAGTGTTAAGATCACTTCAATGATCAATGTGGTATTTGGTATTCGAGTCTATTTGTCTAGGTTGGGTAAGGAGTGTTACATAACATGCACCTTTCCTAAGAGTTTATGATCAAAAGATCCATTACCCAAAATAGCTTTAAGATTTGACTTGTGACCCTTGTAAATAAAATCCTGAGCTATCATAACGATCGAACACCTACACCTGAGCAGTCAAAAAATAATGAATAAGTAGTCTTTAATACAATAAAATTACATGCTCAATTGAACATTAATAAGTTAAATCTGCACTGAAAGGCGTGACATTAATGGCATAACATAGATTCATAATCAGGGCATTTAAAGGTTCAAATTCCATGAGAATGTAACCTAAGTTGTTATTTAATTTCTTTTATCATACAATTCATATCACATATTATGTATCATACTTGCCATGCTTTACTACTTTACTTAATTACACTTCTTTAGCTATTCTTTAACATATCACATGGCAAATGTATATTCACAAGTTAATAATAGAATATCAATTCATAGCATTATTCTCATTTTCAATAGTACAAAGCATTCTTATTCACATTTCTCAATTATCATTATTTAACATCACACTTAGCAAGGAGCCAACCATATTACAGAGCATCTTTTCATCGTATATCATTTGTTCATTCATTTTATTATTTAGCCTGAGGGTTAATTAGTGACTTACTGATACTTGGATCCCACCTCCTCGCCAAGTATCGATATGATACAACTCACAAATATCCCTATGCCTCACCGGGACATAAAGTCAGAAAAAAAATATAACATCTCTCCTCGTCGCCAAGACCGAAGTCTAATAACCCGTACACAAGAGCTATAGACCCTATGGCATGCCAATTATATCCAAGACTCGACTAACAACCAAGGTAATCATTTAACATTATAGCCAATTTATTTAGGGTACATTTAGCATCACATATGGAAAGATTTCACTACAAAGATCGTAACTTGTCTCAGTTGAGATCTAAGCTTTGTAAATTCTTCGAAATTCACATTGTAAATCTTTTTCATATACTGAACACATTGGAAGTATTAATTTCATATCATAAGGTATTTAAATATCAACATAGGCTCATTAATCCTATATATATATCATACAATTTAACTAATAGTATTAGGCAAGTATGAAATTATACATATAACATCCTAAATTAGATTAAGCTTACCTATAAGCTTACCAGCTTATAGTTGCCATCCAAAGATTGCTCTAATTGAGCCAAAGCACTTAATAAACATAAAAAAAATCAGTAGCTTAACCAAGGATAAACATATTCAAGCAACATTACGATGGATTCGATGTCCGATTACAATCATCTAAAATCGAGCTTACGATATGTCTTGGCTTATCGATTAATCCTCGTTACAAGCTTTCCCTTGTCAATTAGAATTGAATTCAACAAAAAAATAAGGATCTAGCATAAACTCAATACACAATTCATCAAGAACTTATTAACCAAAACCCTAAACTTAACCCCAAATTACTTAATTCCTAAACTAGTAAAAAGGTTTTAGGCTTTGGACTTCCACTGATCCAAAAATTAAACTAAAATTATCTATGGAATTAGAATCAATCATTCTTTATATTTGAATACTAATTTATGGTTTGTGAAATCTTAAACTCAAAAATCACAATTTAAAGTTTAGGGATCAATCTTGGAAAAGTCTAAAAATCACAAGAAAAATACTAATGGATATCCAAACGTATAAGCTACACATATGAACACTTAATTATGAATTTAACCCTAAAATTAGAATCCTCTAATTTAGAGTTTAGGAATCAATTGAAATACTCGAGGAAAAAGAAAAAGAAATATATTCCAAATTGAAGTTTGGAGTGTAAGCATCACTATTGGTCTTCAATTTGATTTTAAATGGTTAAAATTCAATTACTAAGCCATGCAAGGGGAGGTTAGATGGACGGCATTCATGGGAGAGTTTGGAGGTTGTAGATGGTGACTCTTCTCTTTCCTCTCAATTCATCTCACGGCAAACCCCCAAAATATGCATCAATTTTTTCATATTTTTAACACAACCTTTAGGTGACTCGCCATTCCACTTTTAATAGGATTAATTGTCATGCAGGAATCAAACTTGTTCCTTTAATCAAAATGGTCATCAATTCAAGTTTTCCCAAAATTCACTTTTTGACACTAACTTTTCATTCCTCTCAAATTGACCCAAATTCAAAATTCAAATAGACTTTATTTCACATCAATATAATACTAGCATAATAACTTCTAAGCTTTATATTAATTATTGAAATATTTTCCTGTCACCGAACTTAGAAAAACTACCTGACTCTATTTCGGGGTGTTGCAAGTTTTTAGTTAAAAAACTGCAAAACTTAAAAGAATATTTTTACACTCCTATGTTTGGGTATGTCAAGTAGGCTAGAATCACTTTGTTTGCTTCGTTGATTATCTTGGTTAGAAAGGTGTTCCTAGATGATGTAGCGATGTCCGTTTTGCTAAAAAAATATTTTCGAGGTATTTGTGGTTTTTTGAATATAAAAATATTTATTCCGTGGGGTTTTAAAAACCACGTTTTATTTAGAAATTGGAGTCGCCACCGGCCACTTAGGTAGGCCGGACACCATAAAACCAGAGATTCAAAAACGGTTGGGTTCGGGAGTCGGTTACGGATGGGGAAGGATTAGCACCCCACACCGCCCAAAATTGGTACTTTAATAATTACCGCTTTATTAATATTAAACTTTCCGGATTAAAGTGACGATTAATTTAAAATTCGGTTATAATTGCGAGTAAATTTTAAAGGCCCCGTTATCCGAGAGTAAACGCCCAACCACTATCACTACGCCTGATACTGGCCCCGTTTACGCTCGGATAAAAGGGCACCGCATTGACAGCTTATATATCTTGACATGCAATCTTAATGAAATAATTCAAAATATGCATTTATATTCATATGGTAAAGGAAAAAATAAATAATAAAGACATGGATATCACAAAAATTACAAGTACGACAAAAATGCGAACACGACATATCGTAATAGTAATAATTATAATGAAGCATGAATAAGACGTATAGTAAATAAATGACCCATAATTCAAGAATACATACGATATAACAAATGCATGGCATGAATGTATTATGATATTAATTTCACCATATCAAGACGACGTACTAATAAAGAAACTAATACCTAGCATATGGCATCTGACATAATTTACATACGTAAAATAGAAACACGATATTATACATGACAAAGGAAACATGCTAACACATGACCTAAGAGCAAAGAGAACGTACAATACATGCTAAGATACAAAAACATGTCGTATACGAGCCAACTAAAACATTAATCGAACATGTATGATACAAACGAGCGAACAAGAGTATAAAATATATAATCATCATAAACTAAACACATATATGAGAATACAAAATATGTACAAGAAACACGTAAGAATGCAAAAGGGTCACATCAACATATACGATCATAATAAATAAACATGAATATTTAGACATGGAAAAGGACTGAAATGAAAAGAAACGAAAATAGGAAACAAAAATTAAAAGGTAATAAAGTGCGATTTAGGGACGAAATTGCAAATCGAGCAGAACATAAAAGGACTAAATCTATAGTTGGACCAAGGGGCATGCTCGGAATGAAAACTTCAAAAACGCGGTGGGACTGGTGAGGTAATTTCACCATTTAAAAACTGATTCAGTTTAATCCGGGGGTTGGATTGCAAGATTTCAAAATATAAGGAGGACCAGAGTTGTAAATATCCCCAGCGGCGAGACAGAAATGAAAATATCGAAAACGCGGGGGGATTTATTACAGAATTTCACCATTTCACAAAACAAAAATACCTATAAAACTGTTTTTTCTGGCCCAAACTCAAACTTTTCCTCATTTACTTTCAAAACCGGTTTTTTATAATAATCCAGCTCTATATTTCTCTCACCGTAACCACCCCGACCCTTAGACGAACCCAGAAACTGGCGACCACCCGCCGTGCTCTCCGCCGTCGGCCGCCACTAGCCGGTGCCGATGGAGCAAAAGAAACACCCAAAACAAACCTCGTTTCAAACCAAACCCAGATCTAAACTTAGATTCATAATAAGACTCCCCCTTTTGCCTAGATCTGAGCAAATACGAAGTGAAAGAAACATTTTTGTTTAACCGAAATGAAACCAAAAGGGACCTCCCTCTCCTTTTAGTTCACCATGTTCAGTTTTGGAAACTGAGGCGGCTTGTCACTGGTGAAGGGAGACCCATTGACGGCGAAGGTAACAAATCTATATCCCTCTTACTTTTGTTATCACTTCTTATTTTTTATTTGTACAAGCATGCAAGGAAGTAAGAAAAAGAAAGAGAGGTTACCACTGAAACTTGGTGCTTCTTTTTTTATTTTTTTGGTAACTGATTACAACTGAACTCCCTGATTTTCATTTTTTTGAGTTACATATCTCCCTTTGGTTTTCTAGACTAGTACATAAGATATAGTCTTTTTTGATCTGATTTTTCTGATGCCTTTCCGTTTTCGTGTCTTTGGTATGCCTGGCCATGCTTGGTGGTTGGTACGGCTGGCATGGGGAGCAGCATGGTAGAGGTGACCGTTCGGCTGTGCAGACTGGCGTCTCGGGAGACAAGATAATTGTTACTGCCAGAATCGTTCCTATCCGTTGGATCAGATTTGATCCAACGGTTAGGACCGCTCGATGATCAGATGGCTGAGATAAGGCCTCAGAAATGATGTAGTGGTCCGGGATCGCGCCACGTGGCCTGACGAAGATGGTCGATCTTGTACGTGTCTCACACGCACGAGTAGAGAATCCAACAGCCTGCGCGTGGACTTCACGCGGTAGATGAGGGGTCTTTATGCCTCAAATCGTGGCCGTTGGATCCAGATCTGATCCAACGGCCCTTGTGTAGCTGCGCAAGATAAAAGGATGGCTTTAGGGTTCTATTATCTGATGTGGGTTAGGGTTTCTTAGGATGTGGGCTGGCCGATTTAGACCTGATCAGGCCTTGTAATAATATTAATATTTTCAGGCCCTGTAATATGTAATGGACTGGTAATTATTCATTTTGGGTTTAATATGTTTTTTTTGGATTTCATCTTACATTAGCCTAATAATAATAACATCAATAATAATAATAATACACATACGATAATACATACGTACGTACCTATGCACACACATACGTACAACACACATGCAAACATTAATTAATATAACATACTAGCATACATGCATATATAATCATACACATAATTAACATAACATCTACACACATTATCCGTAAAAACAATACGCTCGTACTAAATGTAGATACATGCGTGACACACATACACCGTATTACTTATTAATGCGTATACATATATAGTTTATAATATACATGCACACACTACACACACTTTACATATATTAATAACACTCATGCACATAATAAACATATAGCATAATAATATGATACATGTATACATGCAACACTAATATACTAATAATTATACTAATATGTATTTATAGACCAGATAAAAATGAGTGATTACAGTTGCCCCTCTTTTCTTGTTCTCGTGGAATGGGAACAAAGCAAAGATTCATAAGCACTCATTTTTATCCAACTTCCCTGTTTGTAGCTTTGGAAACACGTGTTCTTCTGGAACTCTCCGTTTTTCCTTGGCTGAATCTTCGGGCTCGTATGTACTTTCTATATATAACGTCTTCCCCCTCCAATCTTGGAGCTACAGGCTCTTCCTATATAGAACCCTTCGCTCTGAAGCCTCAAGTTATGAGTCCCTCCTATATAGAACTTTTCACTCTGAGACGGTAAGGCTTGGAGTCATTCCTATATAGAACTCTTTGCCTTCAACGCGGATGGTTTTTCCTACATAAAACCTTCTACGCCACGGATGGGTTCTTCCGACTGGGAGTTCCTCCTGTATAGAACTGTTTGTCTTCAAACCCGGGAGCTGCCAGTCCTTCCTATATAGAACATTTAGCTTCTGAAATCTCAGAGCTATGAGTTCTTCCTATATAAAACCTCTCACTCTAAGACAGTAAAGCTCGGAGTCCTTCCTATATAGGACTCTTCGCTTTCAACACAACAGGTTTTCCCTATATAAAACCTTGTGTATCATGGGTGAATTCCTTCGACTGGGAGTTCTTCCTATATAGAACTGCTAGTCTTCACCCTAGAGCTGCGAGCCCTTCCTATACAAAACTTTTAGCTCCTAGATCCCCGGAGCGGCGTATTCTTCCTATATAGAACCTCTCGCTGCAGGCGCTTGGAAATATAGGCCCTTTCTATATAGAACCTTCATCTTCACATTTGGGATTCACACCAGGATGGCTACCGATGTTTCTTTGAATCTATATATACCTGTTTAGAATAAGACAAAATGCTATGACAAATGAATTAACATGCTCCTAATCTTAGGGATGTCTAACTATTCATGATGCATGAGTGTCAATATCTTGGTGGGCCTACTTTAGTCCCCAGTCAACCTCGACCTTACGTTGCTTGCTTTCTCTTTTTTCTTCTAGCGGCGATACCTCATTTCACTGTCAGGTTCAACCATTCCAACCTTTCTTTTTTTGAATTTTTTATTCGAGATTCTAAAGTGCCATTTTAGGTTTTTCCTTTAGAGGTTTCTCATTTTTCTTTCTCTTTTTTTGAGGGTTTTCACCTGGGAGATCTCTCTTGTTGTCTCGCATGCTTTCTATTAAACAAGTAGGGCGTGCGCCATTGGTCATCCTACCCTGGTGCTTGAAGCCTTCTGCCCGCCCTATCAACAGACGTTATGTAGGCAGCTAGAGGGCAAGGTTAACATCGTTTTCTAATCACCTGCATCTTTAAGATTAGATCATAGTAATGCTCAGAAATCTCTTGTTTATCATTAGCCTATGTTAGCTTATTTGCATGATATTAACAAGAAGGCAAGGAATGGATGCTCAAAATATGATTTTATTACGATTAAGGGTTTGGGACAACTTTGAGAGAGTCATGACACACATGAGGAAAAGGAAAAGCCAAACATGAAATACAAGATCCCTCATTATCTTCAGTATGAATGATACATGATCTCGTCAACCGGCGTAGAATCTTTGCCTGAAGCTCCCTCTTCACAGGGTTCATGGGGACGACCCTTCTCTCCGGATATCTAACCTCTTAATTTATCCAAGCCGCCCTTTACGGGTTTTCGACTCAGGTCCTTCCTTTGCTTCAAGACACCCTGTTTTGGGTTTTCACCCTGAGCTCTCAATTTTTTGTTATTTTTTTGTTTTTTGTTTGTTTTCAAACGTAGTATTTCTTAACAACATCAGAATTTATAGGGCTTTTCAGCTCGTCTCCATCTATTTCAGTTAAGATTAAGGCTCCTCCTGAGAAGGCATTTTTTTACCACGTATGGCCCTTCCCAGTTGGGCATCCACTTTCCTCGAGAATCTTTCTGAATTGGGAGGATCTTCTTGAGCACCAGATCCCCTTCTCTGATTTCTCTTGGGCTCACCTTTTTGTTGTATGCCCGCATCATTCATTTTTGGTACATTTGACCATGGCAAATGGCCTTTAGTCTCTTTTCTTCAATGAGATTTAGCTGGTCGAGTATGGCTTGCACCCATTCGGATCCTTCCAATTTTACTTCATTTAAGACCCGGAGCGACGAAATCTCTACCTCAATGGGGAGTACTGCTTCGGTACCATACACCAAGGAGTAGGGTGTTGCCCTTGTCGATGTGCGAATGGACGTCCTATAGGTGAAAAGGGCAAATGACAGCTTTTCGTGCCAATTCCTATAGGTATCCGTCGTCTTCGCTATGATCTTCTTTATGTTCTTGTTTGCTACTTTTACCGCCCCATTCATTTTAGGATGATAGACTGTGGAATTATGGTGTGTTATCTTGAATTGGTTGCACATGTCCATCATCATTTTGTTGTTTAGATTGGAAGCGTTGTCGGTGATGACCCTTTCTGGCAAACTGTATCGACAAATGATCTCCTTCTTTAGGAATTTACATACTGTAGTCCTTGTGATGTTGGCGTAAGACACTGCCTCCACCCATTTAGTGAAATAGTCTATGGCGACCAAAATAAAATGGTGTCCGTTGGAAGCCTTCAGGTGAATCTGCCCTATGACGTCCATGCCCCATACTGCAAAAGGCCATGGAGAATTCATGGTGTGTAAAGGTGATGGGGGAGCGTGAATCTTGTCAGCATAAATTTGTCATTTGTGGCATTTCCTGGCGTAATTGATACAATCTCCCTCCATGGTCGACCAGAAATAGCCATACCTTATAATTTTTCAGGCTATAGACAACCCGTTGGCGTGCGTCCCACGTAGACCGTCGTGTACCTCGGCTAAAGTCTCCTTCGCCTCCCGGGCATCCACACATCTCAACAATGTCTGATCATGACATCTTTTATAGAGGATCTCCCCATATAGGACATATCCTGTTGCCATTTTTTTGAGTGTTTTTCTGTCATTGTCATTTGCCCATTCGGGATACTTTTGAAGCTTGACATATTGCAAGATGTCATAGTACCATGGGTTGCCATCAATCTATTCCTGCACATTACAGCAATGAGCAGGCCTTTCAAAAGTCTGCATCTTAATGGGCTTCATTTCTGCCCCTGTGTTCGTTTTGAACATGGAAGCCAAGGTTGCCAAGGCTTCTGCCATCTGATTTTCTTCTCTGAGAAGGTAATTGAAGCTGACCTTTTCGAACTCCTTGGCGAGCTCTTGAATTAATTCATAATATTTGACCAACTTCGGGTCCCTGGTTTCCCATTCCCCACGCAACTGGTAAATCACTAAGGATGAATCTCTGAATACTCGAAGTTCCTTAATCTTTCTTTCAATAGCTGAGTTTAGTCCCATAACACAGGCTTCGTATTCAACTATATTGTTGGTGTAGAAGAATTCTAGTCTGCTGGTGAAGGGATAATAGACGTTCTCGGGGGAAATTAGCACGACCCCTATCCCGTGTCCGAGGGCGTTAGAGGCCCCATCAAAGTAAAGCTTCCACGAGTTATCATCTGAAGCCCCTTCCTCGGTTGTAATGCACATCAAGTCTTCATCCAGGAAATTCAAGTTCACCTCATAATCGTCCGAAGCGAAACTAGCTAGGAAATCTGCTACGGCGCTTCCCTTTACGACTTTCTAGCTTACATATACAATGTCAAATTCAGATATGAGCATCTGCCAGTGGGCCATCCTTCCCGTCAGTACTGGTGCTTCCATTAGGAACTTCAAGGGGTCTAGCTTGGATATTAACCAAGTAGTATGGTACAACATATACTGCCTACGCCGCTTGGTAGCCCAAACTAAAGCACAACGCAGTTTTTGAACTGACGGGTACCGTGTTTCGCAATCATTGAACTTTCTACTTAGGTAATAGATGGCTTGCTCCCCTTTTCCCTGACTCATCATGTTGCCCCAATACACACCCCATTGAATACTCAAAGTCTGTCAAGTAGAGGATTAAAGGCCTGTCTGGTACTGGCGCGACTAAAATCGGAGCATTTGTCAGGTACCTTTTGATCTTTTCTAGGGCTTCTTAACATTCCTCATCCCACACACCGGGATTATTCTATCTAAGAAGTCTGAAGACTGGGTCACACCGATCAGTTAATTGGGAAATGAAACGAGAGATATAATTCAACCTCCCTAGGAAACCACAAACTTCCTTCTGAGTGTGGGGTGGTGAGAAATCCTAGATGGCTTTCACTTTATCTGGATCGATCTCAATCCCTCTTCTACTCACCACAAACTCCAAAAGTTTTCCAAAAGTAACAGAAAAGGTGCATTTGGCAGGGTTAAGCCTCAACTGGTATTTCCGTAGTCTTTGGAATAGTTTTCTTAAGTTCTGTAGGTGCTCCTCTTCTGTTCGGGACTTGGTGATCATGTCATCCACGTATACTTTTATTTCTTTGTGCATCATGTCATGGAAAAGAGTCACCATTGCTCTTTGGTAAGTTGCCCCTGCGTTCTTGAGCCCGAAAAGCATCACCCGGTAACAAAAAGTGCCCAACATGGTTATGAATGTAGTTTTCTCCATGTCGTTAGAGTCCATCTTTATCTGGTTGTACCATGAAAAGCCGTCAATGAATGAAAACCATGAGTGTCCCGCGGTGTTGTCAACTAGCGTGTCAATATGTGGCAGAGGGAAATTGTCTTTAGGGCTAGTTCGGTTGAGATCCCTATAATCTACACACATACGGACCTTTCCGTCCTTCTTCGGTACTGGTACGATGTTTGCAACCCATTCGGGGTATTTGGCCACCTCCAAGAAGCCAACATCAAACTATTTTTTACCTCTTCTCTGATCTTTAACAACATGTATGGCCTCATTCTCCAAAGTTTTTGCTGTATTGGTTTGTATTCCGGCTTTATTGGCAGTTTGTGCACCACTATGTCAGTATTCAAACCTGGCATATCTTGATAAGTCCAGGCGAAAACATCCTTAAATTCTCAGAGTAGGGTTATCAGTTCGTGCCTGGTTTTCGAGGAAAACGTCGTCCCTATTTTTACTTCTTTTCTTTCTTCTTCAGTCCCCAAGTTTACAACTTCTGTTTCTTCTTGGTGGGGCATGATTTGCCTTTCTTCGTTGGCCACCATTCTCCTCAACTCTACAGGGACCTCACATTCTATCTCATCACCTTCTTCCCCAATTCTCTCTGAGATTTCGGGGCATTCAAAATTTACTCCGGGATTAGGTCTGGTATCATTCATACAGTCAATCATGAGAGACCTGCATTAAATGAGAATGAATTATATTGGGAAGAGAATGGCTTAATATGAAGTGAATGAACACGAAGAATGAATGAATGAAATAAATGAAATGTTTGCCATTTAAGAAAACGGGGAAGATATTTTCATTTCAACAAAAAGTTAACATAGGTGCCTTATACAAGAGATCCCCAATGTTTATGGGCAAAAACAAAAAGTTGATTCAGAGCATTACTCTGATCTAGTCCTAAAAACCACAGGTAGATCAATGTGGCTCCAGTTATCAAGAGTTTCCCCGGGATGGCAGGGGCAGATGTTGGTCAACATATTGCTGACTTGGCCCTTTCCAGCTATCATGTTGATGTACATCCCCTCAAGTGATTCATTAAACATTTCCTCATTGTTGAGTACGTCATTTTCCTTAATTGCCTCTTCAACCTCTTATCATGGTTGGTAGAATCCTCCGGAGACAAAAGTGGTTTTCAAACTAGGGAAAGACATTGGTCTCCATGGAATGTCTTCTCCCTTAAACCTGGCTTTTCTTTGTTCTTCTTTTCTCTTGTATTCTCCTTTTCTTTGTTAGGCATTTGGTTTGTAACCCAGCCCAAAACGGTCCTTCTTGGTTATCGTACTTTTGGCTCACAGGCTCCCTTGCAATCTTTTCCCTAGCCCTCTTCCTGCTTTGCCTCCTCGGCCCAAAGTTTCAGCAATGGTTATCTTGGTATAATTTGATAACCTGGGATAGGGGATCCGACTTCCCTCCGTGACGAATGTGGCATTCACTAGCTCTAATGCTCGAAAAGAGCATTCTGCAGCATCCTCGTCATTTTGAATGTATGGGGCATCTGATGTCACTGAAGCAATAATTTCCTGCTCGACCTCTACTGTGACCAATTTGCCTTCGATTACGAATTTTAATTTCTGATGTAATGATGAGGGGACAACTCCTGTGGAGTGGATCCATGGCCTTCCCAATAAGTAGTGTAAGATGGTTTTATGTCCATTACCACAAAATCAATCACGTACTCAGTCGGCTCGATCAATAGAGGCACCTCAATTTTTTCTATTGTTCCTCTTTGTATGCCGTTAAAGGCTCTCACGGAGTTATGGCAGGGCTTTAGGTGAGAACCATCTATTAGTAGCTTCTGCAAGGTCACCATAGGCAGCACGTTCAGTGCTGACCCATTGTCAATCAGTACCCCCGGTACCACATACCCTTTGCAGTGGGTTGTGATGTTAAGAGCTTTGGTGGACCCCATTCCGCCCTCGGGGATCTTGTCACTATCCTGTCCAGTTTTGCCACAGAAATGTCCTGGGGCACAAAAGTCTGATTTAGTACTTTTAATAGTGCCTCACGGTGTCTTTCTGAACTCAAGAGAAACTCCAACATCGTGATCCTAGCCGATTGCTTTCGTAGTTGTTCCACTACGCTGTACTCGCTATGTCTCAGGAACTTTAGAAATTCTTTAGCCTGAGCCTCGGTTACCGGCTCATTTATCTTTGGAAGAGGTTCTTCACCGAATATCTGCGCGGGGGTAACCGATGTATCCTTTCCTTTATCTTTGGCCGCTTCAGCAGCCCTTAAGGTCCCAGAGGAGTAACATCTGTCGCTCCTCGTGAAATGGCCCACCTCACCGACATTCACATCACTCTTGCTTTGCTCGTCTTTCAGTGTAAGCTCTTTTACCTCACCAGATTCTGGCTTTTCTGGCGTGGTCACATTTACAGCATAGTTTCAGGGAGTTTGCCGCATATCCTTGAATGGGAACGGGGATGGTGTTGAGATGATGATCTTGGGATTTGTCTTAGTGGTTTCTCCTTGGGAGACACCTGTACTCCTCGGCCTGGAGGAGATGATAAGAGGTATATCTCTCCCGTAGTTAGCATTGGGGCTATCCGTCATATGTACGTTCGACCCCTTCTTTCTTGTGGGCTCTTCGAAGAATTCCATTTGCTTTTTATTCATCAATTGTTGTACCTATCTCTTAAACTTGTCGCACTTTTGGATGCCGTGCCCTTCGTCCTGATGGAATTCGCAATACACTTCACATCCCTTCTACCTTATTACCATACCTTTGTCGATCACATGGGCCATGCACAATTGTTGAAATACCCACCGCAACGGAGATTTGATTTCTGACACATCATCCTTAATCTTCCTGGTAAAGCATTCCTCAATAACATTTACTCCTCTGTTCCCATAATTAGGCAACGGGTTAGTAGCTACACTTGGTTCTTCAAACTTCAGTATCCCAAAATCAATTAAGTTCTGCACAAGTTTTTTGAAAGCGAGGCAGTTCTAGGTGGGATGACCAGGGGCACCACCGTGATAGTCGCAATGCGCGTTCGGGTTATACCAGGACGAGAACGGCGGTTTGAACAGAGTAACGTAATATGGACGGACCAGGTCTGCTTCATACAACTGGGAGTAAAGCTCCGAGTACAGAATGAGTAGTGGAGTAAAACCTTGCCTCTCTTTCTCTTTTCTCGAGATTCTCTCATCTCTTTGATTCGAGTTTTGCATTTTTTCCACATGTGCTTGTGGCTGTGAGACTGTAAAATTCTTCGGGGCAGTGTAAGTACTGGAGGCGTTTACTTCATTCTTCTTGTTGTACATTCGAGATCCTTCTCCGCTATCAATTCTACCACTCTTAATTGCATATTCAAGGGACTCCCCAGTCCTAATCAAATCAGCAAAACTCTGTGTTGTGTTATTAATGAGGCGATCGAACAGTGCCCCATTCAAGGTATTAACGAATAATGGCATAATTTCATGTTCTGGGAGGGGTGGTTGAATTTGGGCGGCCACTTTTCGCCACCTTGGGCATACTTTCGTAGACTTTCGTTGGACTTCTGCCCAATATTTTCCAACATAATTCTACTGGGGGTCATATCTGTTACGTGCTTATATTGCTCGACGAATGCTTTTGAAAGATCTTTCCATGTTTTAACATTTACCCTGCTCAACGGGGTGTACCACCGTAACGCCGCCCCAGTTAGGCTGTCTTGGAAACAGTGAATCAGTAGCTTCTCATCCTTAAGGTAGGCCACCATCTTCCGGTAGTACATTGTTATGTGCGCGGAAGGACACGTGGTTCCGTCGTATTTGTCGAACTCTGGCATTTTAAATTTTGGTGGTAGGATAAGGTCGGATACCAAACTCAAGTCACTGGCATCATTTCCTGATTCTTCCATAGTTTGCAAAGTTTTAAATCTTTCCTCCATGAGGCGAAACCTTTCCTCCCACTTTTTTCTACCTCTGTCCTGATCCTTTCGACCAAATTCAGGTCTGGCACCTCCTCTTCATAGAGTGCTTCAGTGTCAAGGGGTTGAGTCTCAGATGCCCCTACTTGAAGATTAGCCGACATCCCCACAGGATCGATACATACCCTTCTAGTCAGATTCGGCACAGCCGGTTGAACCTTATTGTGAACTGGGGTACCTTCCGGCTCTTGAGCGGTTTCTCCTTCAACTCTCTTTTCGAGACTTTTATCCAATAATGCGATTATGTCGGATACTATCGATGCTTGTGACTGAGCTATCTGGTCACTGAGGCTTCTTTGAGCCTCGTCAAATCTTGCCTCGAGCTCTATTTGTCTCTTTTCTAGACTGATTATCCTGTCTTCCATGAGCTTGCTTCGTAATCGGGTAAGATATGGATGATGAATGATTGTGGCTTAACTTCTATTTTCACACACTAGCACAATATTTATAACATTAATATGGTTGCAAGGAAAATAAATGTGTGTATAATGATGCGAATGTCATGATGCAATGCAAGAATGTATGCAGATAAAGGTACTGATTCCGCTGGTAATCACCCTTTTGAACTACTTCCACAAGAATTAAAGGGTTTAAATTACAACAGAGTTCATATTACAAAATGAAGGTCCCTAATACAAAAGAGTACTAATTACAATACAGAGCCCTACAGATAAGCCCTAGCTCTATCTCCTAACTTTCCAATAGCCCTGAGCAACTTGATGAACCTGGGAGCTTCTTCTATTTCTGGGACTACGAAAGGTCAGAGTGTTTCAGCCTCGATGGCCAAATCATTCACATGCCTGGTGACTCGCTGTATGTCCACCATCAGGTTTGCGTAATATTGGTCCCTATCCTGCACTATCCGGGCAGCGTCACGCAGTCTCATTTGCCAATAAATGTCCCCTCCGGCTGTAGCCTCTTCGAATACACTGATTCTTTCCTTATAATCCTGAATAGTTGCTTCAAGGGACTTAATTCCGGTTCATAACGTGCCTACTTCGAACTCTCTTTCTTGTAGCTTAGTGAAGCCATTCCCCTGACAATAGGTTCGAAAGGAGTGTTCTACTTCTGCCACTTTTTCTCCCAACTCGACATTCTGACTTTGGCTCTGATCCATACTTTGGATAGTGTCATCGTACAACCTTTGCATTTCTAACAGTCTATTCCGGCTACTCATGGACCTTCTTTTCCATTCGGCGACGTTTTCTCTCTCGTGGTTGACTGATTGTTTTCCTGTGCTAATTTCTTGCCTAGTTCTTTCCTTTTCTTGGTTAATGGCCTTCTTGAAGGACTGCCTTTCTTCCTCAATAGCCAACCAACAGCTTTCTATCTCCTTCTCGATTGCTCTCTTGCTGATTTCTCGTTTTTCTTCCACCAAACGGATACCATTCATTCTTTCCTTTTCCACGGCTATGAACTGACTTTGGTCGCCTTCTGTATTTTTGCTTGGAGTAGGAGGGTATCCTTTTGGTAAAGAGCGTTCTTATCGCTCAAATCCTCATTTAATTTCTTCAACTGTCTAATGATCCCATCCCGTTCGTCGACCTCTAAGCTTGCTTTATAGAGCTCACTCGCATGTTGAGTCTGTTGGGTGTCTATTTTCCTCTTAATTTTTTCGAGTTCATTCCGTAAGATATCGGTTTTAGACGGTACCACCCTTGTAAGCTCCTTAAGCGACATAACTGGTCCTTGATCGGATTCAAGAATCACATCATTAACCCTCAAACGTCTCCAAAGATCGTAGTCTGGGTGGTCATGCGCTCGGTGTCTCCTTCCACCCTGATCCGGTAACAATAGTCCCAAGCCCTCATGATAGTCTGAACTTTTTCTTTGAACTCCCATTTGAAAAGAAATTCGCTTTGGCTCAATCCGGCGGTATTGGGAACAAACTGTCGTGATCCGAACTGTCGAGACACCAGAAACAGAGCACAAGCAATCCAGCCATGCAGCCCCAACATCACCAACCAGTTGTAATCACCTCAACTGTACAAGAAGTAATTAACTCTACCGAGCCACAAAACTCTCCAGACTATGTCTTCATCTTGAATATTCCTGAAAAAACTGGACCATTTCTTCATCTTCAAGTTTTTTCACCACTCTTTTGCTAAGTACTCCCGTAATGGCGAAAAGCCTTGGAAGGATATCCCCGGTAGGACCCTCGTTGGTGTCTTCCACATGTGGCTATGAATTCATACCTGTAACAGCTGCGCACATCCTTGAAAACGTCATTCCTCATGCTTCTGACTGGCATTTAAAGAAATAAAGGTCTCGACAAAGATCGCTGGTACTGGGTTTGCTCTCCGTTTCATACGCTCAAACAGGTCCATAATGGCTACATCAATGTTCCCAAGAGCTCTCGGAAAGATCACCAAACCATATATTCCCAAGGCAAATTGGTCTATCTTCTTCCCCTTGTCTGGATGTGCAGGTATGATGTCTCGAATACTCTCCCATGCAAAAACTGTACAGTCTCCTCGGAGTTGAATCAGGCCATTAACCCAATCGTCACTCATTTAAGCAAAGATTTTTAGCTTCGAAGTGTAATTCTGATTCCTCGAAGGCTTCGCGTAGATCCAATCTTCCTGAATGTTCTTCTGATTAAGTAAGGCAGTGTATTCTTCTACTGTAGGCATCATGTCCTGCCCATTGAAGGTGAAGCAGCAAAAGGCAGGATTCCAGAACTGAAAAATAGCTCGGAGCAGGGGCTGGTTAACCCGAACATATAACAGTTGTGCAATGTCGCCATAACTATCGCAGAACACGTTCTGTAGTCTTTGGTCCCATCCTTCCCAAATGCTTTGAAGATCCCATAGGTTGTACTGTTGGAGACTCACATAGGTGTACCCTGCTACTACGCACTCGCTCGGCAAACTGTCCCTTTGGGCCTTCTGATTGACCTCTGACCAATGCCTAACTGACAAGTGAAGCTCTTCTTTCCTAAGATACCTTTTTTCCAAGGTGAAAGACTTTCTGATCGGGTAAACCACTTGATCCAGTACCTTTATGTAATGCAAATGCAATAATGTATGAAAAAAACAAAAGCGAAAAAGAAAACAAGTCAGTACCAGATAAAATTAATAAATATATAAATAAAAGGACAAATTAAATAGAATAAACACACAAAACAACCCTATTTATCCCATCTAAAACCTAAGGTTATCCGCATAGCTCTAAAGGGGCGGGTTTCTATGTATTCTCTACATGCAGTCTTGGTTCTAGGAGGTACCCGAATTGTCCTTGCTGTCTCCTACTAAGAGTAGCAAGGCCCCCGATCATCACCCATTATAGGCTCATTTCAATAGGGTTCAATTTAGGGGGACCCATTCGCTTATGCCTGTATGAAGGAACGATATCCTTACGAAAGCATAAGGTACTTGAGCCCCGAAGGTACTTGCTAGGCCCATACGGGAGAACGATATCTCTACGAAAGCATTAGCGTTTTCCCTCATTTAAAAAATGGGTGTATATGCCATATTTTAAATACGTTAAAATAAACGCGCAATTATAACCGAATGTTAATTTAATAGTCACTTTAACCCAGAATTTCTAATATTAATAAAGCGGTAATTATTTTAAAAAGCTTGACTCTCTTCTTGTTTTCGAAAAACAAAAAAAACTCCCTAGCGGAGTCGCCATCTGTAGCGATGTCCGTTTTGCTAAAAAAGTATTTTCAAGGTGTTTGTGGTTTTTCGGATATAAAAATATTTATTCTGCAGGGTTTTAAAAACCGCGTTTTATTTAGAAATTGGAGTCGCCACCGGCCACTTAGGTAGGCCGGACACCATAAAACCAGAGATTCGAAAACTGTTGGGGTTCGGGAGTCGGTTACGGATGGGGAATGATTAGCACCCCCACCCCGCCCAAAATTGATACTTTAAAAATTACTGCTTTATTAATATTAAACTTTCCAAATTAAAGTGACGATTAATTTAAAATTCGGTTGTAATTACGAGTAAATTTTAAAGGCCCCGTTATCCGAGAGTAAAGGCCCAACCACTATCACTACGCCTGATACTGGCCCCGTTTACGCTCGGATAAAAGGGCAACACATTGACAGCTTATATATCTTGACATGCAATCTTAATGAAATAATTCAAAATATGCATTTATATTCATATGGTAAAGGACAAAATAAATAATAAAGACATGGATATCACAAAAATTACAAGTACGACAAAAATGCGAACACGACATATCGTAATAGTAATAATTATAATGAAGCATGAATAAGACGTATAGTAAATAAAGGATCCATACTTCAAGAATACATACGATATAACAAATGCATGGCATGAATGTATTATGATATTAATTTCACCATATCAAGACGACGTACTAATAAAGAAACTAATACCTAGCATATGGCATCTGACATAATTTACATACGTAAAATAGAAACACGATATTATACATGACAAAGGAAACATGCTAACACATGACCTAAGAGCAAAGAGAACGTACAATACATGCTAAGATACAAAAAACATGTCGTATACGAGCCAACTAAAACATTAATCGAACATGTATGATACGAACGAGCGAACAAGCGTATAAAACACATAATCATCATAAACTAAACACATATATGAGAATACAAAATATGTACAAGAAACACGTAAGAATGCAAAAGGGCCACATCAACATATACGATCATAATAAATAAACATGAATATTTAGACATGGAAAAAGACTGAAATGAAAAGAAACGAAAATAGGAAAAAGAAATTAAAAGGTAATAAAGTGCGATTTAGGGACGAAATTGCAAATCGAACAGAACCTAAAAGGACTAAATCTGTAGTTGGACCAAGGGGCAAGCTCGGAATGAAAACTTCAAAAACGCGGTAATTTCACCATTTAAAAACTGATTCAGTTTAAAAACTTCAAAAAGGACTAAATCTGTAGTGGGACTGGTGAGGTAATTTCACCATTTAAAAACTGATTCAGTTTAATCCGGGGGTTGGATTGCAAGATTTCAAAATATAAGGAGGACCAGAGTTGTAAATATCCCCTGCGGCGAGACAGAAATGAAAATATCGAAAACGCGGGGGGATTTATTACAGAATTTCACCATTTCACAAAACAAAAATACCTATAAAACCCTTTTTTCTGGCCCAAACTCAAACTTTTTCTCATTTTCTTTCAAAACCGGTTTTTTATGATAACCAGATCTAAACTTAGATTCACGATAAGACTCCCCCTTTTGCCTAGATCTGAGCAAATACGAAGTGAAAGAAACGTTTTTGTTTAACCGAAATAAAACCAAAAGGGACCTCCATCTCCTTTCAGTTCACCATGTTCAGTTTTGGAAACTGAGGCGGCTTGTCACTGGTGAGGGGAGACCCGTTGACGACGAGGGTAACAAATCTATATCCCTCTCCCTTTTGTTATCACTTCTTATTTTTTATTTGTACATGCATGCAAGGAAGTAAGAAAAAGAAAGAGAGGTTACCACTAAAACTTGGTGCTTCTTTTTTTATTTTTTTGGTAACTGATTACAACTGAACTCCCTGATTTTCATTTTTTTGAGTTACATATCTCCCTTTGGTTTTCTAGACTAGTACATAAGATATAGTCTTTTTTTATCTAATTTTTCTGATGCCTTTCCGTTTTCGTGTCTTTGGCATGCCCGACCATGCTTGGTGGTTGGTACGGCCGGCATGGGGAGCGGCGTGGTGGAGGTGACCGTTCGGCTGCGCATACTGGCGTCTCAGGAGACGAGGCGATTATTACTGCCAGAATCATTCCTATCCGTTGGATCAGATCTGATCCAACGGTTAGGACCGCTCGATGATCAGATGGCTGAGATGAGGCCTCAGAAATGATATAGTGGTCCGGGATTGCGCTACGTGGCCTGAAGAAGATGGCCGGTCTTGCTCGTGTCTCACACGCGCGAGTGGAGAATCCAACAGCCCACGCGTGGACTTCACGCGTGGACTTCACGCGGTAGATGAGGGGTCTTTATGCCTCAAATCGTGGACGTTGGATCCAGATCTGATCCAACGGCCCTCGTGTAGCTGCGCAAGATAAAAGAATGGCGTCAGGGCTCCATTATCTGATGTGGGTTAGGGTTTCTTAGGATGTGGGCTGGCCGGTTTGGGCCTGATCAGGCCTTGTAATAATATTAATATTTTCAGGCCCTGTAATATGTAATGACTTGGACTGGTAATTATTCATTTTGGGTTTAATATGTTTTTTTGGACTTCATCTTATATTAGCCTAATAATAATAACATTAATATTAGTAATAATAACATCAATAATAATAATACACATATGATAATACATATGTACGTACCTATGTACCCACATACGTACAACACACATGCAAACATTAATTAATATAACATACTAGCATACATGCATATATAATCATACACATAATTAACATAACATCTACACACATTATCCGTAAAAACAATACGCTCGTACTAAATATAGATACATGTGTGACACACATACATTGTATTACTTATTAATACGTATACATACATAGTTTATAATATACATGCACACACTACACACACTTTACATATATTAATAACACTCATGCACATAATAAACATATAGCATAATAATATAATACATGTATACATGCAACGCTAATATACTAATAATTATACTAATATGTATTTACAGACCAGATAAAAATGAGTGATTACAGATAATAATGTAGAAAAATAGCCTATGGGGTATTATGTTGTAGCAATAGGCCAAGTAGCTAAGAAGCTAGTTGTAAGCTCCACATATTTCTTTTAAGTTAAAAGACTTAGCTTCATGAGTGATTGTGATATTTTTTTAGTCATGATCATTGTAATACCTTAAAATTTTGGTTAGTGGCCGAAATGAATAAAATGAAAGTTTGGTGATTGAAGTATAAACTTTAGAAAAGTTCAGGGACCAAAGTGTAATTTTCAAAAATTATGTATTTTAACCCCGTAAATGAATAGTTGACCCCCAAGAATGACATTTTCTTGTTATCTGGATTTTCTATATGGAGTTTGTATTAATGGCTATAAAGCGATAAAGTTCAAAAAAATATCGGATAATCGGATCGAATCGAATATTCAAGATATTTTGAATGATGATAAGGCAAGGTTAAATATGTCATTTTACATGTCTAAGATATTTTCTTTTTGTTGGAAGAAGATGAACCCTTAGATTTAAGTTGATTTTCCATGTTAAATATGAGTCGTTGGATGAAAAATGGTAAGATCGTAATTTTGGAAAATTACAAGGGTAAAGTTGGTAACTACTAACTCAAGATTAAATTTAGGTCATTGGATGAAGGATGATGACATGTGGCATATTATGAATTCATTGGATTTGAGGGCAAAATAGTCATTTCACTATTTGGAGGATATTTTCAATATTTATGGAAATAAAAGATGCCAAATGGCATAAATAAAAAAAATGAAGAAATATCTTCATATTTCTTCATGCTTCATGTCAATAAGAAGAGAACAAGAAGGAAAGCAAGGTAAGTTTAAGGTTTTACATTTTTAATCCCTAAATACTAGAATTTAGGGTTAGCTTATGAAATATGATGTTGTTCTTCATGAAATTCTCTTTCAATTGGTATAAAAATTTCACAGAATTGTTGAAGGATACTCTTGATTTTTGAAGAGAGATAATTTAGGGTTTATGGATCCAAATGAATTAGGATTGAACTATGGAAGATTATGTGATGTTCTATTATTTCCATGCTTGATTGAAGTTGAAATTGATGTATTCTTGATGGAATACCATTTGGTTAATTAGGGTTTAATTTGGGGTTTAAGGATTCAAGTTGAATTTGGAGTTTTCATGAAAGTAAAATGTTGGAATAACATAATTGAAGGTTAATTTGAGGTGTTGGAATGGTTAAAGGATGCTAAAGATGTGAATTATGAAATCTGCCCAGAATTTTTGTCATTGGGAGTAAGTTCGGAAATTCGCCATAAATTCTAAAAAAATGATTATAAAGTGATCCTTATATCATTGTATTCCCGATTCAGTCTAGTTTCGTTTAAAACAAACGGTGACTGATTTCGATTTGTATATCAAAAGATATGAATTTTTAAGTGATGAAAGGTTAGAAAATAGAATATCAGTCTGCTCCGAAATTCAGCATTGAAATTCAACTTTAAAAATTCGTCATAAATCGTACAAGTTGAATTTGTGCTATTAGTTTACATGGCTGAACAGCTTATCGAATCGAGTTTCTTTTAAAACAAACGGAATCGAATTTCGAGTTGTGAATTATTTTATATAAATATTTCTTTGAAGGTAACGCAGACTGACATATTTTAAAATGAGTACCTTATTAGTGTTATTAATTTGTGCATGTAAGGGATGAATATGAAGCATTCAAGTAAACCCGAGAAATCGGAAATTCAATAGATAAAGCAATGATCAAGCTTGAAGTTCTCTTAAGTTATTCAATTTAGTTTGGGATAAGAAGTGTAAAGGTGAGTGCAATTGCATACATATCATGACACATTGATGTTTTATACATCATTGGGATGGCTTGTGATGAGCCTACCCAAATTTTATTGTCATTATATTTATGTCATGGATCATATGATTGACATATTTTAAATATGTCAAAAGTTAAATATAATGCATGGATCACTAGTTATATATGATGTTATATTATGGATGTTATTTCGGGTATGAACTGCCCAATGTTAAATTATGTTGATATACATTGCCATGGATGAAATAATATATGGAATATATGCCCAAGTATGTCATTGAGGGACATCGTATAGTTGGCATGCCATAGATTCCAGCCGCACACTGCATACTCGGTTTAGCACTATCGTGTACGTAAAGGACACTTAGTGCATATGGTGGGCACGAACTTATGTGTATTATGGTGGGCACGACCTTATGTGTATTAGCACTTCGGTGCATATTTGACTCGTGTACCCAGGGTCCTCATAGGCTTATATTTGGGCTATGGTTTATTGGTTAATAAAAGATAAACATGTGAATAAGCTTATGAGCTTTTGGAATAAATGGCAAGTATATTGGTAAGAAATTTATATCCGGTTTATATTATGTTAATATATGATTAACATGATGGTAATACATATCTAGTGATCATGATACATTTATGCATATATGGCATATTATGACAAATGGACAAGCATGAAAGTCTTATGACATTGACATATAGTTAATAACAATGTGAAAGTTGATGCATTGGCATATATCATGTTATATAAACGTCATCATGAAGTCAAATAAGTTTAAATTATTGTTATTAACTTCGTTTATTGCCTCACTAAGTTCGTACTTAGCGTGAGTTGATTGTGCACACGTAGGTAGTTTTAATTATTGGACGAAGCAAAGAGTTGTATCAAGTTCAGAAATTTCCATCAAGCTGCCACAATAATGACATCCTACTTGAAGTTTTTAATTTATTTTAGTGGCATGTATAAATGGGATTAATTTGTCTATTTTAGTTTCACGTCCGATATTTTTTGAACAGTCAAATTTATTTTTTTAAAAGTAAAGGAGCTCCGATTTTGTGTATTAGTCGATATAAATATTTTCAAAGGTTTTAAATTTATGAAAATTTTGAATAAAAATCATATTATTTTTCTGTGACATCTCTGACTCATATTCGGTAATCGAATATGAGAATGAGATGTTACAATAATGTTGAGTAACTCAAAATTTTGTTGTATGCTTCATCATTTATCTCGAGTCAAAAGATGTGATGAGTTGAATTCCTCTAAATAAAAAATAAAAATAAAAAAGAAGAAAAGAAAGAGGGATCAAGACGGAACCCACGATAGGTAGTTTGAATCCAAGCGTGGCTCGAATTTAAGGGAAGATAAAAAAATATGGAAAATGATTCCTTTCGAAACCAAGTAGTATGAAAGGAATGTCGCATCTTCATACATCTCCTGCATTTGGGACGATCTTCGGAAAATTAATATTTTCTTTTCATTGGTATGTTTGCCTTAGTAGGGAAGATGAAAAAATTGAAAGATAATTGTATTTTATTTTTATTTATTATTTGGTAGAGTTGAAAATTGAAAGGAAAGGAAATAAAGTTTTAAAAAATTTATATTTTGAACTCACATATCTCGCATATTTTCTCTCGTTTTTTTACACATCAGCATGGAAAGTAATCTTTCATCTAGTTTTCTTTTCTTTAACTTTTTTTCCTATCAAGTACACCTAAAATTTATTTTCTTTCTATTTTTCCTTTCTCTTCTTCCACCCTTCCACTTTTCTACCCAACCAAGCAAAATCTAATTGTTCGACTCCTCTATGTCCGCATGGAAATTCTCATCCTTTGGAGGTTGCTTAGAGACTGGAGCTGATTCTAAGAGGGTTGTTATTTCATTAATCGTTTAGCAAATGCAACAGAAATAGCCATGAATGTTTTTCTGGGATGCTTCTAATTTTAGCAGCAGCCTGTAAATCTCTTTTTCCCTATCTGGGATTGAGCTGTCCATGTTCATTTCATGACATAAGATTATCCGATGTCAAACAGACATTGTTCATTACCAACGATCTTTTATTTCCAGTCTCCCATTACAACATGTATAAATAATCCCCAAGCTTTTCCCTGTTGATTCAACAAACCTTTCCATATCTAGACACAGGTCTCCAAGTTAGCATCAAAACATTTTTCTTCTTCAAAACAAAAAATGGCAAAGGATATTAGATACATGCAAGAATTGGGAGAAGTGGCGCCATCCCTTGTCACATCTTACTACAAACCTATGAGTTGCCCTCCATTGGAGCCCATAGCCGAAGAGGAATGTGGTGATGTAGAGGTGTTGAAGACGAGGGTCTTTGTTCTTCTTCCTGTTCTGCTTTCTTTGTCCGTATATGTGTTTTTGCTTAGGTAGAGAGTACACATGTGACTCGAACTCAGAAATCTGATCAGATCGACCCAAATCTAAACTCGATCCAACTCGAACATATTGGATTGGAATGGAATTTAATTTATTGGTTTATATCTACCTTGTGTTACATTTTGTCATGTTGAGACGTAGTAAAGGTTATAAATTTTATCAAGTTGGTGAATTGAAAAAAAAATCAAAGACAATTGAAGCCCAACCTCTATAAATTCCGGGGTTGAATTTTCTTTTCCTCTTTTATCTTTGCAAAGAAATTTTAAACACCGATTCACACGTCTTCGATTATTTGTGTTAATCTGGAAAAATAAGCTGATGGAATCTCTAATTAAAATCTTAACATGGCATAAAAATATTGTACAAAATTAATATAAATAAAAAATGTTCAAAAGTTTTAAAGGTTTTAATTAAAATATTTTAAAAAAAATTGAGATTTTTTTTTTAATTTTGAGTCTTAACGAGAACTTTTAACATTTTTAAGAGGAGACTTAATTGAAAATATTCAATTTTTTTTGAAACAAAGTTAAAATTT
The DNA here is from genome assembly GCA_019671005.1 of Hibiscus mutabilis. Taxonomy (NCBI): domain Eukaryota; kingdom Viridiplantae; phylum Streptophyta; class Magnoliopsida; order Malvales; family Malvaceae; genus Hibiscus; species Hibiscus mutabilis. The sequence continues at coordinate 30,464,751 of CM033739.1, read as the reverse complement.
ATAAGTTGTAAACGGATTAAATTAAAATTTAAAAAATTAAATGTTAATTTTCCAACATTTTGAGGCCAAGCTCTTCTTGTCCATTACCATATGCTCTTATAGTTGTCTGGGATGGGTATGGATTGGGTTTTTAGCCCAACTGAACCCGATCCGAAAATAAATACACTAAACCCGACCTGACTCGATCGTAATTTAAAAATCCGACCCGAAAATAAATGATCTAAACCCAACCCCGACCCACCCGACCTATAGAAAAAAATAATTTTAGGGACCTAATTGTAAAAAAATAATTTTAGGGGACTTAATTGTAGAAAATAATAGTTTTAAGGACTAAATTGTAAACAAAAAATCAATTTTAAGGACCTAATTATAAAAAATATATAAAGAGGGGTATTATTATAAATATCCCTAAAAATATAAGGGAAAATTACACAATTAGTCCCGGGTCGGGTTAGGTCGGATATTTTTACCCTAAACCTGACCCTGACCCGACCCGACTTAACCCTTAAAAAAAACCTGTCCCAACCGAATTCGAACCCAATTTTTTTAATTAATCAATCTCTTGCAATTTAATATTGATTTAATAATTACTATAGACATGCAATACATTCATTTTAATTATGATTTATCGAAACTTAATTAATATTTTTAATAATTGATTTGGATATATTTCGATTATAAACAACCACATAAGAATGGCAAACGGATACAATTTTACGAATTTCGCACAACACCCGCCTCAGTTGGGGTAGAGATGGGTATGCGTTTGGTGGGTAGTGGGCGGGTGTGGGTGTAAAAAGTCATACCCGCCGTGGGTAGTGGGTAGGTGATGCATTTGAGACCTTACTCGCACTGTATCCGCCCGTATCCACACACCCTGCATCCGCCTGCCCACTAACTACTCACCATATGAATTTTGGACCATTATGAATTTAGGAATAAGTTCACAGACTATTATGTAAACTCTAAGATTTTAAAGGATGTGCCTTATAATTTAACCAAATGCTCTAGTTAAGTTAATTAGAATTTATACCAGTGTAAATATACTTTTTGTCCATAGTTAGTTAGTTAGTTGTAGTTAAGTAGAATTTATATCGTTGTAAATGTGCTTTAGTTAAGTTAGCTATAGTTAGTTAGTTAGTTGTAATTAAATTTATAATGATGTAAATGTATTATATATAAGCATTTGATTAATCAATAAAGTATGCGAAGTTTTACTATTATTTACAAAATTCTATGGTTTGTTTTTACGTAATTTGATATTAGTGGATGCCCGTCAGATAGGTATGAACGAGTACAAAGTGGGTAATGGGTATCCAATTGAGTAGTGGGTATGAATTTAAGAATGTACCCGTGTAGGTGGATGAAGATTTAAAAATTGTACCCGCTGTAGGTGATGATTATGAAAATTTTAAATAAATATAAATATAGAGAGGAGTTATCCGCACCCGTCTTGCCCCACCCTTTTGTCATCCTAACCATACGTACGATATAAAGCAAAGTAATAAACCCGGTTTAACATTTTCCATGGAAAAAAGTGAAACATTTTGTGGAACTCTTAAAATTTTTTAAAACAAAAAAAACCTCAAAATGACGAGACACTCATTATCTTTTGTAGTTGTCGGAAATTTTCTACCATATATAAGTTATGGAAATAAAAAAAATAAAATCGATGTCCGTGCAAGGTTATAATATATATAATTAAATTGTCTAGTTTATTTACAAGATGATATACATTTATCACCGTAACAAGAGTGCAAAACTTGACCTAGCCGCTGTCCCTTTCTTTTTTCCTTTGGCATTTACATTTTTTTTTCATTTTTATATAGTTGACGGCGACACTAATTTTAATCTAGTTGCCGATCACCGATAAATTTTTTTATTTTTAATTTTTTTAATTTTTAAATTCAATAACTGTCCTTGTGACATGATTTTCTCTACCTTTTGCTACGTATCATCTGTCTTTTGGCACACTTTTCTTTTTTTAATCGGTCGTTTGGTTATTTTTTTATTTGTTTTTTTATCAAGGTTGGATTTGACGTCGTCACGACTGATCATGATGTCACTCTTTTAATTATCATGTTGATCTCCCTGTTTTGGACCCTTGAACTGAATTTTGATAAAAGCTCACGATCACCGCTCTTGTTCGCAATTGAGTTGTGGTAATGACCGTGTTGTCAACGTACCTTATTATTTCAATATGCATTTTTTTAACGTTGTTTGTTGTTGGCTTTTACCTTTAATTATCAAACTTTGGCGATGTCTGTATCTTTTTGTTTTGAGCCTTTGAGTTAGGGTCTTTACTTTTTCTTTGAGCGGTCTTGTTTATGATCTTAAACATATGTAAATTTTTCTTTATACATGTATATGATTTTAAACTATAAATTATATATTTTTACATTACCTTGATCATTGGTTGATAATATTGGATTGATTTTGATGATATGCATACATAGTGTTCTTTGATTTAATTTTTGCAGGTTTTATCTTTTTCTTATCCTTTTACCATGCCTCCTAGATCCAAACGTCCTAGAACCGATCCTGCTAGCTCTTTTGGTAAAGGTGCTAAGCCTAACCTTACCTCTATTTATGCCAAAAGTTTTAATGAGGTCGGTGTCACAAACTAATTTGAAAATTCTAAATGTTTCAAAATTTACTGTTCGTCGTGAGCGTGTTGTTGATTTTTCATATATGTGCTCCGATGAGTTTAAGTTCAAATATCCTGATTTGATTTGGCGTTGAAAATTTATATATTTTCTTCAAGTTCTCGACATTATTTACAAAAACCTTGTCTGAATTTTTTATGCCAATGCTAGATGTGTTTTAAACCAAGAAAGAATCGAAATCACTGGTCTTGAGTCCTATGTCACGAGAAAGGTTATTTATCTTGATTCTAGGACCTTAGTCAATCACCTAGGTTTAGAGGATATTGGTATAGATGATGAAACCTCTTTTACCATTCTAATAACCCGAGTGCCTCTATCAAAATCCTTGAAGCCCATGAGCGTTTCCTTCACCTTCCTATCACTTGATGACTTCGACCATTCGGTGGTAAATGGTCTTCCATTCGAGCCATCGATGATTTTTGACTCTATTGCTTTCATGAGGGAAAACGTCCAAACATTGCCCAAATCATCTTTACCGAGATTGTTCATATAGTTAATCACCGTTGTACCAACATCATCAAATCATTTACCTATGAAACTATTTTGATTCATATCTTTCACAAGTTAGAAGTCGATTGTTCCGATGATCTCGCTTGTACCCTTAAGAAACTCATAGATGCTAGATCTCTTCGCAAAGCCAAATTCCAGTTCATTAATGGTGAATTGGTTTCTGATGAGTGTGGCAATCGATCAAATCAAGCCAAGAGGGGGTGAATTGGAATTTTTTAAGAATGGTGGAAACTAATTGCAAAGATAGAAAAATGCAAGGAGATTTATAGTGGTTCAACTCCCTCAATGGAGCCTACATCCACTACCTTAGTGACCACACTAAAGATTTTCCACAAATCCATTAATTTGTCTTTCCTTTAGGATAAGGAGTAACCTTACACAATTCAATAAACTTATACCCCAAAGTCTATTTAATCCTTTCCCAAAAACAAATACAAATGAGCAAACTAGAAAATCCTCACAAGGTAAGTGTTTGCAAAGTTTAAGCTCTCTCTCACACCCAATAAACACTAGAAAAGGAATTACAATGAAGAACACACTAGTGTTTACAAGAAAGATGGAAAAAAATAAGCTCAAATTGAATTCTTGATTGCTTGAATATTTGGATAGGCTTTCTTGTTTTTTTAATACTGTTTGGAGGCCCATTTTATATGCTTTTAATCTTTTCTAACCGTTTGTAGCCGTTGGGGGGACTTTGGAGCTGTTAGAAGCCATTAAAACCGAGCATTTAATGTTCACCTGCACAGGGGTTTCGAAACCTTTAAGGGGGTTTCGAAACTTGGGGTTAATTCAAACCAAAAACTAGCTGTTACAGGCCATGGTTTCGAAACCTTTATGGGGGTTTCGAAACCTATAGCCAAAATCATAATTTTTGGCCTTACTGCCATACAGGTTTCGAAACCTCTAAAGGTGGTTTCAAAACCTGTAGTCAAAATGTGAGATTTAGGTCTTACTGCCATGGTGGTTTCGAAACCACTAAGGGGGTTTCGAAACCTATGCTTGAAAATTCTCAATTTTGACTTTTTGAAGATTATACAACATAGGTATTAAGTGAGATAATTTAGAAAATATTTGTTCGAGTTAAAACTATATTTTTGACAAATTTGAATCGAATAAAACAAGTTTACAAATTTTTACAATTTAGTTTTTTTAGTTATATCAAAATCAAAATAAGTCTAATAATCTCCCCCTTTTGATATAACAAAACATTTGATAAAAATTTATTTTTGAAAAAATTGTCAAACTTTTAAATTTTCCACTTAGGCTCCCCTTAACAAATGTCATTATGAATTATTTGAAAATTAACTTTTAAATATATTTGATTAGAATAAAATGTGTAATTTTTTTTTATAAACAAATTGTTTAATTCTAATTTCTCCCCCTTTTTGTTATAGCAAAAAAGAATAAAAAGCTACAAAAGAATAAACTTCATTAGAGCAATAGGGCATTATCCAAATAGCAATAAAAAGATAAACCATAATATTCAAATTAACATAAAAATTCATTATAAAGTTTAACATTAAGATCCAAATATAAAATCCAACATCATAAAATCCATCATAAATATTCAATCAAAGTGCATAATAAACCTAAAGGCATAAACCAAAGAACTAAATCAAAATAAGTCCAAAATGCCATAGGAAAGTCATAGAATAGTACAAGAATGCATAAAGAAGCCTAAACACTCGGTGCATGAGACGATGAAAGTGGAAAGAGATGACCATGAATATCATGCATATCATGCTCCAATGATGTCACACGACCATCAAAGCTCCTAAGCATGCCGGTAGTCTCCTCATGAGAACTACGAAAAAATGCATCCATGTTGTCAAAGCGAGTGACCATAGTCGCGTACATGGATTCAATGGTCATAGGAGGTGGAGCATCCGGTGCATTCCCTGGATTAATACGAGCTTCATCTTCATCGTTTTTGTAAAACCATTCATCATCAACGAGCCTCCAACCAGTCTTTTTAATAGTAGTCTTATCAATTTTGCTCTTGAGACGAATGGCCGGATCAAGAGAGGTGTCAATGTTTAAATTCTCAAAGATGTGACTTAGAACATATCCATAGTTGAGAGAGAAGCTATAAGGGTTGTGAATGATTTTGAGAAGGGAAGTGAAGATAATTTGGGCAATATTTGGATGGTTACCGGTTCGGAGTTGGTGTAACCACCAATAATCGGTATGACGCATGCGAGTGCATAATCCATCAGAGGGGCAAAAGAACCAAGTGGTGAAAAGGTGAAGGAGCCTATCATAGATGTAAAGATGTGTAGGACTATCATCATCAAACTTAATAGGCACACTTTTGGATTCATTTGAAACACCACTATTGGGGACACCTAGGTGATCGGCAATACTTGCCGGAGTAAGAGTAAACTCGATTCCAATGAGATATGACTCAATAGCTATAACTTCAGAATTATTGTTATGAACAAGAATGACATTTGCATAAAAAGCTTTCACTAGGTTATGAAAAACATGAGGTTTGATATCAAGGAAATCCTTCCAACCCCATTCAACAAACATAGGAAAGAAATCAAAATTATAGACCTCGGAGGTTAAGAAATTCAAATCGATTGTTCATTCGGATCTAATAACTTTTGTCTCATAAATTTGATGAAATCGATCAAGGCATTCATCATCTTGAAAACAAAGATTTAAAAAATTTAGATTTTGGTTTTGAGGTGGAGGTTGATTAGAACGGGGGATTTGACATCTTTCAAGGCGAGCATGTTTGGCTCTAGAAGGCCTGGTTCTAGGAGCCATGATTTTAAAAGATGTGAAAATTTTAGCTTCAAAAAATTTGGTTGGGGAATTTTAACAAACACTTGGTGGACAAGGGTTTGGAATTTTTTTGAATAAGTTTAGACTAAATGTGGTAACCTCCTGCAAAAACAAGCAATATACAACATATATATCAATCTCAATTCATCAAATTTAATGCCTAAAACCTTGAAAAACTAGCAATTTTCGGAAACCCTAGGTTTAAGAAATTTGAAGAAAATTTCATATATTTTTGAGTAATCATGTATGAAAATACAAAATATGAAGAACTAACATGATTATATATGATTTAAAGCACGAAAAACGTATTTTGAAAGTAAATTATCATCAAAAATTTGAAACAAAAAGAATTGAAAAAGATGAGCTTTTAATGAATTTTACCTTGAATAGTTGATGAAGATGATGAGAACACCCAAAAACTTAAGGTAGAATGATGGTTGATAGCCAAGATTTTGAGAGGATTTGAAGAGTTTGCCGTTTAGAATGGAGAGAAAATAGGTTTGAGGTGTTTTACAGTCAGTTTTTAGGGTTAAAAAATAACCCAGCCCGTGTTTTCTGCCCGCATGGTTTCGAAACCAGCAAGGGGGTTTCGAAATCTTAGAGGAGGTTTCGAAACCTTTTGTCCAAATTCAACACTGCCGGGTAGGTTTCGAAACCAGTGTTAGTGGTTTCGATACCTATGACCCTGAAACGATGGAAAATGCATTTTTATGCCTTGATTTGATTCAGATATGCATTTTAAAGGTTTATGACTGTTATAGGCCTTTAAGACACTTTAAATTAAGTTCAAAGATGTATGTTATTTAAACAAACAATAGCCATAGATAAATATTTAAAATTAGAACATCTATGGTAAGAGTTGGATCCTAAAAGAGGTTCAAACAATAGCTAAGAGTGACTAGCTTAACACATGTATCTAATTTGCATATAAGAATCACATTGTGTCACTCAAGCAAACAATTTAAGTCAAGAAAAACACATAAGCACTCAAATCATAAAACATTGACTAAAATCAAATAATGCTAATATTAAGGCCAAAGGACATAGAATTAAGCATATAAGGCAAAAAAAATGAGCATTTCATTTAACAAGAGCTCACCCTCACTAAAAGAACTAAAGCAACATATGGGGACCCTCAAACATGTTATAAAACATATAAACACACATAAATAAACATGAATGAGCAAAGATTTCATGTAATGGAAAATGTTACCACGTGAACCAAGATAGGTTGATTAGGCCTCATCCTCTTTAAGTGTCATTCCTTCTAGTGTGTCTAGAGCTTTCAAATTTCTTCATTTTGCTCAACATGGCTCCAACACACCTATAATATAGAACTATACATATTTTGGTACTCAAATTCTTTTGGGTCCTAAGGATTAGTTCTTAAAATTCTAGTCTATTTTGGAATCCATTTTGACAAAAGATCATATTCTTTGTTAGCAATGCGTCCTTTAGGGACCCAAATACTTTTAACTATTTTTCTATTATATGACCTTTGGGGACCACCATATCTATGCCCATTAAAGTTCTTTCTAACATAGTTGGATTTTGAATTTTCACCTTTAACAAAACTTTTTGTTCCAACTTTGTCAAAGGAAACTTTTTGTTCATGACTTTCAAGCTCCTTATTAGATTTAGAAAGAGAGTCATTTTCATTTTTCAATTTTGAAATGATTTTTCTATTTTCAAAATTGACTCTTCAAATTCTAAAGCTAATTCATCATAAGCCTATTGCAATTCATCAAAAGTATAATCAATTAAACTAGATGAATTAGAGGTTACCATAAAATAATCTTCAAATGCCATGAGACACAAGTTGGCTACTTCATCCTCGTTCTCATCCGATGTGTCTTCATCACTCCAAGTAGCTATATGAGCTTTGTGCTTCTTCTTTTTCTCAAAATTCTTTTTCTTCAATTGAGGACAATCAAACTTGATATGTCCCAGCTTTTTACACTCATAGCAAATGATGGGATCCTTCTCTTTGACATCATTCTTGAAGCCCTCTTCTCTTTGAAATCTTCTTCCTTTGTTGGACCTCACGAATCTTCTATATCTTTTGGCAAACATAGCCATCTCTTTTTCTTCATCCTCTATACTAGAATCATTATCTTCTTTTGTTGATTTGGGAGCAACTCCACATTTCTTCTTCTTAACTTCTTTCTTGTTTTTTTTCTTTTCCTTTCGACATCATCTCGTGAGTAAGCAATGAACCAATAAGCTCATCTAATTTGAGAGTCTTAAGGTTCTTTGCTTCAATTATCACCGTCTTCTTTGATTTCCAAGAATCAGGAAGAGAATAGATCATCTTCTTCGCAAGTTTATCTTCAGGAATTACTTCTCCGAAGCCCTTCAACCCTTTTACGATCACGGAGAATCGATTGGACATGGATTTGATATCTTCTTCGGGATCCATTTTGAAGTTCTCGTAGTTGAGGTTGAGGAGCCTAATTTTGGTCTCCTTCACTTTATTGGTTCCTTCGTGTGTAACTTCAAGTTTGTCCTAAATTTCTTTGGCAATGGAACATGATGACACCCTTTTATATTCATCCAGGCCGAGAGCGCAAAATAGAAGATGCATCGCCTTGGCATTTGTGGAGAATTTCTTGTTTTCCTCATTGTTCCATGTCTCTATGCCACTAGTTGGAGCGGTGTAGCCACTTATGATGATCTTCCATGCTTCAAGATCAAATTCTTGAATGAATAACCTCATTCGATTCTTCCAATATGCATAGTTTACTCAATTGAAGAAAGAAGGCTTGTTGGTGGGTTGAGAATCTCCCAAGCTTTGATAGTGGAGGTGGAAGCCATGGATGACCTTGTGGATGATTGCACACTTCTAGGATCTTTTCAAGAGGTTGTAAGACCTTCCAATGACCCTCGCTCTGATACCAATTGATGAGTGTGGCAATCGATCGAATCAAGCCAAGAGGGGATGAATTGGAATTTTTTAAGATTGGTGGAAACTAATTGCAAAGATAGAAAAATACAAGGAGATTTATAGTGGTTCAACTCCCTCAAAAGAGTCTACATTCACTACCTTAGTGACCACGCTAAGGATTTTCCACAAATCCACTAATTTGTCTTTCCTTTAGGATAAGGAGTAACCTTACACAATTCAATAGACTTATACCCCAAAGTCTATTGAATCCTTTCCCAAAAACAAATACAAATTAGCAAACTAGAAAATCATCACAAGGTAAGTGTTTGCAAAGTTTAAGCTCTCTCACACACCCAATAAACACTAGAAAAGGAATTACAATGAAGAACACACTAGTGTTTTCAAGAAAGATGGAAAAAATAAGCTCAAATTGAATTCTTGATTGCTTTAATATTTGGATAGGCTTTCTTATATTTTTAATACTGTTTGGAGACCCCTTTTATATGCTCTTAATCTTTTCTAACCGTTTGTAGCCGTTGGGGGGACTTTGAAGCTTTTGGAAGCCATTAAAACCGAGCATTTAATGCTCACTTGCACAACGGTTTTGAAACCTTTAAGGGGGTTTCAAAACCTAGGGTTAATTCAAACCAAAAACTAGCCGTTACATGCCATGGTTTCGAAACCTTTCTGGGGGTTTCGAAACCTGTAGCCAAAATCATAATTTTTGGCCTTACTGCCATACAGATTTCGAAACCTCTAAAGGGGGTTTCGAAACCTGTAGTCAAAATGTGAGATTTAAGCCTTACTAGCATTGTGGTTTCGAAACCACTAAGGGGGTTTTGAAACCTATGCTTGAAAATTCTCAATTTTGACTTTGTGTTCACTTTTTGAAGATTATACAACATAGGTATTAAGTCAGGTAAGTTAGAAAATATTTGTTCGAGTTAAAACTGTATTTTTGACAAATTTGAATCGAGTAAAATAAGTTTATAAATTTTTACAATTTAGTCATTTTAGTTATATCAAAATCAAAATAAGTCTAACAGTTCGAGATCCCAATGCTCAAGATGGATATGATGAGGATGCTGCTCTGGTCGAGGCACCTCCCGTGGCTCTAGTTACACCACCTTCCCTTGATGCTTTCATGACATACCTTGAAGGGAAGTTGCTTGGATACGAGGTTCAGCTCCTTGGATACGAGGATGACTTCCCTGGAGAACTGATTTTCTTCAGTCGAGATCTCTCTTGCCGTTTTTCATCATGATTGCCGTACGCAAGTTCATGGTGACGAGGATGATGATGAGGACGGCGATGATGACGCATCAACTTAGTAGCTTCTATCATGCATATCACATCATATATACTTTTTTGGATTTATGCACCTTAGTTGATTTTTATTATTTCCTATGTTTTTTTTTGGATATTATGCTTATGTTGGTTTTTATGATTAGGATATTGTTGGATTTTATGATGCTTTGGATTTTTATAATGTTATGGACTTTATGTTAATGTTTGGAGATATTTTAGATTATATATTGTCATGTTTTTATTTTTTTACCCTATTGATTTTGATCTAACAAAAAGGGGGAGAAGTGTGGTTAATGGTTTTTTGAAAAACCTATAGCCTTTTAGTCTTAATGATAGGGGGAGTGACTTAAAAATTTATTTGGTTTTGTTATATCAAAAAGGGGAGATCGTTAAACCAATATTTTGATTTTAATATGGCGAGGACTTAATTGTAAAATTATAAGGTATTTGAAATTACTCACAAATAGACAAGCATTCGAACATACTTAACTGATTTTGAAGAAAAAATATTTTGTATAAGTTAAAATTTTCAAAGTAAAATATTTTTCTAAGTGTTTTCGAACTCAAACAAGCCATTTTGTTCTGTAAGTACCAATGCGGCTATATGCATACCAGTACGGGCACTTCAATAATGGAAATCAAAATGGTAACTGAGTATCGGTACGGCTCTATGCGTACTAGTACGGGTTCTAAAACTTTTGAATGCTTGTCAAATTTTGGAGCGAAACTTGTTTTCAAATGAATTGAGTACCGCTACGACCATACGCGTATCGATACCCAAGTTCCTTAAAATTTCCAGTGAGTAAATTGGAGTGTCGGTACGAAGATCTGCGTACCGGTACCCCTTGTAATTTCTTCACTCCGTACCAATACGTAAGCCCACGTACTGGTACCCCTTACCTGCAACAGCTATTTTCTCTTTGAGTAGGTACCAATACGAAGACCCATGTACTGGTACCCACACTTGCCACACACCATTTATTATGGGAAAATAGCAGCCCAGCGGCTCTATTTAATTTCCTAACAATCCAAACGGCTACAAATCAATGAAGGGGTATAAAATCAAGTCTCCAAAGCTTCTTCAACAAGAAGACAATTATTTTAAAGCATCCAAGCACATATCTAATCTTTTTGAGAGCTTTTATTGTAAAATTCTCTTACCCACTTGAGAGATTTCATTTTAATTTATTTTTCATCAAGTGTTGGGGTTTAGTGAGCTGAATATTTGCAAACGACTTTCTTTGGAGGATTTTCATAATTTGCTTCTTTGCATCCAATTTTAGGAAAAGAAATTACTAGAATTTGGGGTATAAGTCTAGGATTTGTGAGGTTATCTCGTTTAGGGTAAAAGAAAAAAGAATAGTGAATTTATGAAATCTTTAGTGCGGGAGTAAGGAAGTGGATGTAGACATTGTTTAGAAGGTTGAACCACTATAAATCTCTTGTGCAAAATTTCTTTCTTTTTGTAATTTGCTCCCACCAAATTTTTTAATTGCCAATTCACCCCCTCTTGACAATTTTCATTGATTGATCAACTCAACAATAATTTATTATTAAGAATGAATTTATTTTATTTTTTTATAATCATAAGTATCATTCTTTTTTTTACACTCTAGCGTAATTCTATTCGTAAAATATAACTTTTGTTAAAAAGTTAATTAAATCAAGTTGAATTTAAAAGGAAGAAGAATTTTAATTTAAAACAAAAAAAAGTTACTTAAAATATTATCAAAAGATGCATAAAATATTATCCAAAACATTTACTTTTGAAAAGCTACTAGGATTTTGACAACACAGATTATGAATTTAATTAAAAGTTTAGGATTTAATTTTAAAAAATTACAAAATATAAAAACCTAAAAATTCAAAAAAAAAATCAATTTTTTGAATTTATATTTTCTAACAATTATAATTATGCTTACTTTATTTGAACAATTTAAAATTCATAAAATTATTTTTAAAAAATAAAAATATAATTTGTTTGAGTTTTTTATACTTTTTTATTTTATTTTTAAAGAATCTTTAGATTTTTTTAGTTTTATATAATTTATAAAATATGTAATGTTTTTTTTATATTTTTTTGATAAAGAAGAGATATTATCAAGTGCCTCCTTAAAAATTCTCTAAACTTAGTTAGAGAAAAAGAGTACATAAATAATAAATACAAAAAAAAGTCTACGAGATAACCTCGTCTATAATAATCAACGTAAAGGAACAAGAAATTAAGCAACAACTTAAGCCCCATCATCTACAATAGGAGGAACCCCATCACTATTAGCCCATCGATTGCCCAAATCGTCACGCAGCAAACTTAGAATCAATGCTGGCGGTGTAGAGAAAATCTGCTCACTAGTGATCCCCGGCTCAGCCAATTTCGCCATTGCATCTGCGACTCTATTAGCCTCTTGAAAAATACACGCGAAAGATACCTCCCAATCACGATTCAGCAGGTGCGAAATATGTTGAGTCAACGAGCTGATAAAACCCCCGGCCTGCTTCTCCAAGAGGATCCGAACAGCAGCTACACTATCGAGCTCCACAGCAACTCTTCGAAAGCCCAACTCCCATGCATGGTTAAGACCTTCGAGGACCCCCTACAGCTCCGCTTCAAGCATCGAGCATACCCCAATAAACTTCGAGAAATCCCTCATCCAAACGCCCCTCTCGTCTCTAAGAACCCCTTGTGTTGATAAGGAATCCAAATATCCTATAAATAGTGATACAATACTTTGATATAAGAGGATGTGTACTTGTGCTAGGTGATCCGAGTAACATCCAACGTATCTGTACTATATGAACCAGGTGTGGTTCTAGAGGCCTACATGTGCTATGTGAACCGGGTGAGGATCTAGAGACCTACTTGTGCTACGTGAACTAGGTATGGTTGTATTAAACCCAATTTCTATGTGATTACAGGTAAGGTAGGGCATTGTGTGCCTTGTGTGACGATTGCTTGTGATATTGAGCATGATATTGATGATGCATTGTATTGTTATATTATGAAAGTCAAGTTTAAGTACCTAATTGGATTGAACAAAACTTCATGTACGAATTTAAACTTTGAAGTCAAGTTCACATACCAAAATATATATTTACCCCTCCAAAAAAACTCATTTTTTCGATTTAAATTGGCACATGAATTTGACTTCTTTGTTTAATGTGGTAGTTATTTTTTGTTCTAATTTGGCATCTGAACTTGACTTTTTATTGCAATTTGATGCTTGAATTTGACTTTTTAGTTCAATTTTGTACCTATATTTTTTTAGTCTAATTAATTATTAAATTTGAAATAAAATATTTATATTTTGTACTTATTGATGATATTTTGTTCCAATCCGAATGTATCTAAATTCAAAAAAAGTCAATTTGGACCAAGAAGTCAAGTTTAGGTACCGATTTGAACTAAGAAACCAAGTTCATGTACCTAGTTGAACCAAATAAAAAAATTTAAATATCAAACTGAACCAAAAAATCAAATTCAAGTACCTAACCAGATTAAACAAAACTTCAAATGCAGAATTAAACTTTAAATCAAGCTCGTATATAAAAATATATATTTACCCAAAAAAAAACTCATTTGACTGGTTTTGAGAAAATAAAAATAATGCAGAGTGTAGGTATCAAACCCACGCTCACTTCATTACTGATGATCTTAAGTCTTCCCCCTTAACCACTCGGACAAACCTGCTGCTTATTCGGGCTTTGCCTAGAAAAGTTTAAAATATATCCTTTCAAATTAAGGAAGAAACCAGAACGGTGGCAAATCAATTGCGTGTCATTTCCTGGAAAACCCTCAGAGCATCCTCAACACAAAACGCATAACTACTCACTTGGAGGAACACCCTCGTACTTGCGTATCCATTCAATAGTAACATTTTTTCCATGCAGATGGAACCAAAATTTAGGAGTGAGAGGTAAAACATAAATTTTAAAAGGTAAAAATTAAATTTATAATTATTTTAAAAAAAATATAAAAAATCAAAAGTAAAAAAAATTCCCTTGCGAGAGGGCAACAACCCCTCCCATTAACAATGTATCTCTATTCCTGGCACCAACAATCCAACACTTATAGACTCCATCATTCAAAAGTTTCATTCCTTTTGAATCTTCTTCTTGGACTCATACATGGTAAGCAATCTAACCTACAACTTTGGTCCATGAGATTGGAAACTACATATCAAACAAGGCCTAATCTAAGATAAAAGAAAATAAAATTCAAGAATTTCATTGTTCTTTCTTCATCAAGCCTTGAGGTTCGATAAGCCAAGGTAAGAAGAAAATTTTTTATTTTTGATTCCAACGACTTGAATTTGAAGTTTAGATATGAAATAGAAAATTATTCTATTTTGAATTCTCTTTCATTTGATATCAAAATGTCATGGAATTAGTAAAGAACTCTTGTTTTTAGATTATAATATAGTTGTTAATTAATTTTTTTCACAGCTGTTAATTAAAGATTAGTTAGATAGGTTTCTTTATTATTATATAAACTGTGTATTTTTTTAATAATAAGAAGATATATTGTTTTCTCTCTCATAATAACAAACCACGTGCTTTTTCTTTTCTTCCTTCAAATTGTTTACCCTTTCAAAATCCCTAAATCCATTTTTTACAGATCAAAGATCCTCTGGTTTAACATGGTATCAGATGGTACTTTCGATTCGCGTTCTTTTGACTCCGCTCGGGTGTTTAGAACTGATGATCCGTCCGATGAGTATATGTTCATCCGAACGAAAACCCAGCTCTTGTTTTGACGTTCACCTTGCTCACCGGCAACAACTACCACGGTTAGGCTCGTTCTATGCGAATGTCGTTGATCTTGAAGAACAAATTCCAATTTCTTAATGGTTCTATCAAAGAACCTAAAGAAGATGATGTCCGATTTCAAGCCTGGGTCAAGTGTAACAATCTCGTGTTTTCGTGGCTTCAGCGTGCGCTTAGTCCGGAGATAGCTCAAAGTGTCATCTGGATTGACACTGCATATGAGCTTTGGACCAATCTGTATGATCGTTTAATCAAGGAGATTTGATTAGGGTTTCTGATCTCCAACAAGAATTTTACTCTTTGAGTCAAGGTAATAGTTATGTTACTTCCTTTCATACTCAGTTGAAAGTGATATGGGATGAGTTGTGTAATCTTATGCCGTTGTCCACCTGTGATTGTTCAGCCATGAAATTTAGGAAACAAGACTTTGCTCTTAGATTTCTTAGGGGTTTGAATGAATCTTTCTCGGTCCCTAAGTCCCAGATTCTTATGATGAATCCTTTTCCTCCGATTAATGATATTTTTTCGATAGTTATTCAACATGAGAGGTCTGTTCCCTCTATTATTTCTCATGATTCTAATGTGTTACTTGTCGATAGGGGTAACAAAAAAAGAGAGGATTCAAATGTTAAAAATGACAATAGGTTCCAGAAAAAGTATAATAACAGTTCTGGTAATTCTGGGAATCGAAGGTCTTTATGTGGTCATTTGTGGCTTGTATGGTCACTCTATTGAAAAATGTTACAAAAAACATGGTTACCCACCTGGGTATAAATACAAGCCATCTTTTAGTAAAGCCAATCAAGTAGGAGCTTCGAATAGTGAAGGATTTACACACTATGATTCCTTAGTTAAGAATGAGGCCAACAAGAATGAGGCCAATAATGTTTCTTTTACAAAAGAACAATACGAGAGCTTGATGTCATTGTTGCAAGAAAGGAGTACTCCTGTTCAGAATTCAATTCCTCAGTTCAATGTCAATGCCCTTTCTTTGAATTTTGCTTCTGTCCTTACTGATGAATCATTTATTATTTTAGTTTGTTCTATTCCTAATACTGTCAGCACTTCTTGGGTTATTGACTCAGGGGCGACATACCATATAGCCAATTGCTTAGATTTGTTCATTACTTATTCTGTGGTTCAAGACAAGTATGTTAAACTACCTAATGGGGATTTAGTTAAAGTTTTGCATAAATGAACTGTTAAAATTTTTGAGAATTTGGTCTTATATGATGTTCTTCATATTCCATTTTTTGGATTTAATTTAATATCTGTCTCCCAGTTAATTCAACATTCTAGTATTTCTTTATTTTTCTCTAATGATATCTATTGTATACAAGATATCAACCTCTGGAAGACGATTGGTATAGCTAGAAGACTAAATGATTTATATCAGCTTGAGGTTCTGGATTCTGCTGAGAAATCTGTTTCTGCTCTCTGTAATGTTGCAAGTACTATTTTTTTTTTCGTACATGGCATGCTAGGTTAGGACACCCAATGCAATATCTTGCAAAACTATATACTGCAATTCCTTCTGGTGTTCTACCTGACTGTGATGTTTGCCATTTAGCAACTCATAAGAGATTGCTTTTTCCAGTTAGCATTTCTGTAATTGCTTCTATTTTTGATATTGTACATATGGATGTCTGGGGACTTTTCCAATAAAGATCATATATGGTCACACTTATTTCTTGACAATTGTTGATGATAAAAGTAGATTTGTGTGGATCTACCCTATGAAACTTAAGTTTGAAGCTCGATCTTTAATAATTGATTTTTATACTCTAATAGATACTCAATATTCTAAGAAAATTAAATGCATTAGGACAGATAATGCAAAAGAATTTGACATGCTTGATTTCTTCAAAACTAAAGGCATAGTACATCAGAAATCTTGTGTTCATATACCTCAACAAAACAGCATAATTGAGAGAAAACATCAGCATTTACTTGTTGTTGCTAGGGCTTTAAGAATACATTCTAATTTGCTTTTATCTTTTTGGGTAGATTGCATTCTACATTCTGCTTTTTTAATAAATATAACTCCTACCCCTGTTTTAAGTAATAAAACTCCATATAAAGAACTTTTTCATCTAAGCCAAGATTTGATCATCTTAAGATTTTTTGATGTCTCGCTTATGCTTCTCAATTGCCTAAGGCTACAACTAAAATGCATCCTAGAGCTATTCGATGCATTTTTCTTGGATTTCCCAAACACATGAAAGGTTATAGGTCATTTGGCTTAGAAACCAAATCTGTTTTTGTTTCAAGGGATGTTACTTTTAATGAAAATATCTTTCCTTTTCAGAAAATAGATTTCCTTTCATCTAATGGTATTATTTTACCAACTTGTGAAAGACTTTGTGTTTAATACAAACATTCCTAATCCTGAAACTGTTATAGAAAATACTGGTTCCACTTTTACTACTGTTGATCATGTTCAATCTTTGCCTATTGAGCCTGCTTCTACTGATCAAGCTCAACCTTTGCCTCTTGATCAAGCTCAACCTTTGCCTGTTTCTAGACCATCCAAGACTGTTAAAATGCCACAAAAATATAAGGATTTTCAAGTCAATCTGCGAAAGCCAAATCTACACCCCCACACAGTTGTTCAAGTGCTTTTTTACCATAATATTTCTTCTCAGCATCAATATTTTATTGCAGATGTTGATATGTTAACTGAAGCTAAGAATTACAAACAAGCTGTCTTGCATGAATGTTGGAAAAATGCCATGAAAGAATAAATTTTAGCATTAGAAACTAATCATACATGGAACTTAGTTTCTCTTCCTCCTAGTAAGCAAACTATAGGATGTAAATGGGTTTTTAAGACAAAACTTAAGTCTGATGGCACTCTTGGTAGATATAAGGCTAGGTTAGTTGCTAAAGGTTATACTCAGCAACCTAGGGTTGATTTTTTAAGCACTTTTAGTCTTGTTGCTAAAATCACTATAATTAGGACTATAATGGCTGTAGCTGCAGCTCAAAACTGAAATTTACAGCAGCTAGATATTAATAATGTTTTTTTCATGTTTTTTTGCAAGAAGTGTATAAGGAATTGCCACCTAGTTTTTTCACTGATAATTCTGGGTTGGTTTGCATATTAAAAAAGAGTCTTTATGGGTTAAAATAGGCAAGTAGACAATGGAATGAAAGGTTAACTGTTGCTTTAATTAAGCAAGGTTTTAAACAAACTGTTTCTAACACTAGTTTATTCACTAGAGGGGAAGGGAGTGATTTTATTACTTTGGCTGTTTATGTGGATGATATAATTCTTGCTAGTCCTAGTTCATCTTAGATAGCTACTATAAAATCTTTTTTACATGATACTTTTAAAATTAAAGACTTAGGATATTTGAAATATTTTTTAGGGCTTGAGGTTGCTAGGTCTGCTATTAGAATTAATCTTTGTCAAAGAAAATATACTCTGGAATTATTAACAGAAATTGGTTTCTTAGGTTCAAAGCCTGCTTCCACTCCTATTGCTGTTACTAGAGGAACTAACAGATTGTCTAAAACTAATAGTGTAGTTTTACAAGATGTAACTTCCTATAGAAGACTAATAGGAAAACTTCTGTATCTTACAAACACCAGGCCTGATATAGTCTTTTCTGTTCAGCAACTCTCTCAGTTCTTATTTGCCCTTACTAATATCCATCTAGCAGCTGCTCATAGAATTCTTAGGTATTTGAAAGGAACTCCTGGTCAGGGATTATTTTTCCCAGCTGATAATCAGCTTAAGTTAAGTGCTTTTCAGATTCTGATTGGGCATCCTGCGCAGATTCCAGAAAGTCTATTACTGGTTTTTGTATTTTTTTGGGATCAGCCCTGATTTCATAGAAATCTAAAAAGCAACAAACTATTTCTTGTTCTTTAAGTGAAGCTGAATATCGTGCTTTGACTACTGTTACTTGTGAATTACAATGGCTTCAATACCTTCTTTTTGATTTACATATTCTATTTGATTCTGCAAATCTTTATTGTGATAATCTTTTTGCTATTTAACTAGCAGAAAATCTTGTTCATCATGAAAGAACAAAGCACATTGAGATTGACTGTCATTTGATCAGGGAGAAAGTTCACCTAGGAGTTGTCAAGTTACTGCTTGTTTCCACTCACAATCAACTTGCTGATTGTTTCACCAAAGCCTTGCCAAGTTTTTCTTTTCATAGTTTTCTTTTCAAGTTTGGCATACATAATCTATATGCTCAGTAATTGAATTTGAGGTTGGTCATGAAGGATTAATTTGTTATACATTCTTTAATGTTTTGTTTGGAACAAAAATCCAAATGTGAACATTGAAGGACCAATTCAAAAATATTGAAGAGTAAGGAGAATTTTGGGGAAAAAACTAGTTGAATTTAAGTTTTATTTTGGTGGTGAAATTGTTGAAATTAGAAGTTATATGTGAAAGTTTATGATTTAGTCCTTGAAATCCTAATTAGAGAATTTTAGTAAATTTGATGGAATTATGGAATTTAAAGTTAAATTGAGGTGTTGGGAACTTAGATACTTCAATTACTAATTGAAAGCATTTTTCTAAAACTTTCTTGGTGTTATGGGCATTGTTTAGATTTATTCTAACATGTGCCTTTAAATTTTATTTGCTATGTAATTATTGTATATGAAGCACCCGAACAAGTACAAGATCAAGGCAATTTAAAAGCTAAGAAAAAGCATTGAGAATGAAGCTTGCTTGCATTGTTATAAAAATAGGTTGGTAAAGTAGTTAAAGTGAGTGCATTTTGTGCATTTCAAATGTGTTTTCATATGGTTAGGAAAATTATGTTAAGACTGCCTATAAGTTTCTACGTAAGTTAATAAATGATAAAGTATCATTTATATGTCATTAAAGCACAAGTATGATTATTTTCTTTAGTAGGGTATGAACTGACCTATTACGGTTACTGATGATTGAAATATCAATTGTTTATTATGATATTGTTTTATATGCCTGAGTATGTTTATTGAGAGTCATAGGTATAATTGGTATATCGATTATGGTTACTTTTAGTAGGCATTTTTTAGGATTTTTTTGCCAATGTTACATTGACATTTCTATCATTATTATTGTTATTATTATGGCTCATTAAGTTTGTTCTTAGCGTGTGTTTTGTTTGTGTACACGTAGGTAAATCGTGGCTGAAGTAAGCGGCGTATTGTATCATCTTTTTGGGAGCTCAACAAGTGATCAAAGTAATAACATCATTACCGATGTTTTTGATTTCCTTCAGTGGCATGTATATTTGATAAATTGTGTTTTGATTTGGTAACAACCTCTTAAACTTTAATATGGTCCTATAGTGTTTTTAAAATGGTTAGTATTTTTTTTTGAATAGTCTTAAGGTGATTGTTAACTCCTCAAAAGTACTACTTTTCATATATATATATATATATATATATATATATATATATATGTTGCTATGATTTTGCTCGACTTTGAGTACATATTTGTGTATTTAGCTTGTAGAATCATGCATTTGCATTAAGGAGTTGAGGAACGTTTCCTTTGCTAGAGTGAAGGTGTATTTTCGTTGCTATGGCAGGGCAGGATGGCAGTAGGAGGAAAATAGCTGATGGCAAGAGGAGCAGAAGAGAAATGCCGAGTAACGATTGACAAAAGTAGGATGAGGATTGCCAAGCTCGGTTGGAAAAAGAGGGATGGCCGATGTCCTATTAGTTAGCAGTTGGTCAAAGATCCAGTTAGTCCTAAATTCAAACGAGAGGATAAGAAGATAATGTGCTAATCTCAAGTGCATAACCAACTTTCAAAATCAAATCAAATCTAGGGTTTCCATGAGTGCCTATTTAAAGGAATCCCATCTATGAATCGAGAGATCGATCAAGGAGGATGCACCATAGTGAAGAAAGAGGGCAAACTGTGGTTTGACCAGGCTAAGATCGAGAGCTCTAGATCCTTTGAAGGGCTGCATCGACATATCTCTTTCTTTGCTCATTTCTCTTAGTTTTAATTCTGTTTTAATGATGGTGTTATTTGAAAACGATGATATGTTGATGGTTCCCTCAACCATGAACTAATTCTTTTAAGTTGGCTGGGGATGTTTTTGCGATAAACGCTTAGCTGTTTTTTAGTTTTTAATAATTGAATGCTTTGGTATTTTTGTCTATCTTGCTAGTACTTAATTTTTCTAAATTGTTTGCCATACGACAATTAGCATTGCATGTATATTATCCCTTAATATTTTAACAGGTTTAAGAGATAACGATTATTTGTCAAGTACTAAGGTGAGAAACTTTGACAGAAGATGTTCAAGTAGATAAGCTTAATTCGGAAGTGAATCTACCCCTTAGGAGAAAAGATTAGAACTATGCCAAGTTAATTATTGAAAAACATTGCTATAAACATATAGAAGTTATAATTAACATAGGGTATTGCTATCGACAGAGGCAATATTTACCTTAAAATATGCTCCGCAATAAACCTAAGGCTGAAAGTTATTAAATGCTGTCTTTGCTAGCATGAAATCCATACATCCTGTGCCAACGCCCACCACCCATTTAAATACATTTGCTAATCTGCCTAAACTTTTATTTTTCTTTTCCTTAGTTTTCATAAATCTAAAACCCAATCCAAACTCGTTTGTTTCATTTCGCAAGCAATTATTGTGGCATTGAATTCCTAGACAATCCCCGTGGATACAATACTCAGCTTGCTGCTGTATTACTTGCTGACCGTGTATACTTGCATGCAAAAGACCTAAACTTGGCATTATTTTACTGACATATTTACACTAATTCATCAATTATTTGCCAAGCGTTAGTCAGTCGACAAGTTTTTCGTGTCGTTGCCGGAGATTGCAACGAAATTTATTGTTTTGACTTTTACTTGTTTTTGTTCATTTATTTTGTTTGTTGTATGACCATGAATTGCACTACAGTGGAAGATTGGCCATACGACCCAGAGATTGAAAGAACCCTACACAGATTGAAAACAAAACTTTGAGAAATAGCTCGTTATGGAAATAAAGTGGACGGTGTCATAAATAATGAGGAGAATCCACCAATAAATAATGGGATATTGCCTGCACCTGCTGTTGCTATTGAAAATCCTGAAGAGAGGCCTAATAGAGAACACTTGGCACCAAAAATGGACAATTTGATGCCAGGACTGATTGGTCCCAAACTAAATGCAGTCAATTTTAAACTTAAATTGATAATGATTTAGACACTACTAAATATAGGTTAATTTGATGGATTGCCTACTAGAGACACAAGGCAACACTCGAAGCAATTCATAGAGGTGTGCCAAATATTTTAGCAACCAGGTGTAGCTGAAGAGCCAGTGAAGTTAAGGCTATTCTTATTTTTCTTGAGAGACAGAGCAAAAACGTGGCTAAGTTCTTTGCCACCTGGTTCAATTAATTCATGGGCAGAATTACGCCAGAAGTTCCTTATGAGATTTTAGCCACCTAAACTTGATGCCAAGCTGCGGATCGATATCATCACTTTTAGGCAAGTTGATGATGAGACTTTGTATGATGCCTGAGAGCATTTTAAGGACCTATTGAGAAGATGTCCCATGCATGGATTTCCTACTTGGACCCAGAAGAAGACCTTTTATAATGGACTCAATGCTCATGCCGGGACTGTGGTTGATGCTTTGGCAAACGATTCATTACTAGATAAAAATTACATTGAGGCATTTGAAATCCTTGAAAGAATTGCCACCAATTATCTCCAATATCCTATTATCAGACTGGGAACCGAAACAAAAACTACTAGAAAATTAGAGCTTGACGCGATGTCATCTATCAATGTTCAAATTTCCAATCTCACTAATATAGTAAAGCCAATGCAAAAACCTACTGAATTCAAAGAAGTAAAGGCATTAGAACCATTCTTCATAATTTGTGGGGAAGATCATAATATGGAAGAATGCCCAACAAATCCTGAGTCGGTAAATTTTGTTTGCAATTTCAATCGCAATTTTAAGCTACTTTCCAATACTTATAATGCAGGCTGCAAACAATATCCAAACTTTTCATGGGCAAACAAAGGTGATAACCAATATAATGGCCAACGTTAGAACGGTAATGCACTGCCAGGATTTAATCAAAATGTGATACCACAGAGAGCACAAATTTTTTTTATCAAAGACAGAGATCTACCTAGGAGAACACTATAACCGAGTGTATGGAGCGAAATATTGCAACTGTCCAGAGTCTAGCAGCATCTATGTGAAACTTGGAAGTTCAACTGGGGCAAATTGCTAATGCACTCAGTAATAGACCCAGGGAAATTTGGCAAGCTATACAGAGGATGCTCGACAAAAAGGTAGAGTACAATACAAGGCAATAACTATTCGGAGTGGCAAACAATGTGAGACTGAGACACCTTTTAGACAGTCAAGTAATTGCCAGGACGAGAAGTTGATGCCAACAGATGAACCCAAAGAAATAGAGAAGAAGGAGGTAAGCTCTAACACTGCCAGACCTCAATCTGAGGCCAACACCACTTTGGTAAAACCAGCAGAACCAACATTCACTTATCCGCCACCACCTTTTTCACAAAGGCTCCAGAAACACAAGCAAGACCAACAATTTAAGTGCTTATTGGAAGTTCTTAAACAACTACAGATCAACATACCATTAGTGGAAACTCTCGAACAAATGCCCAACTATGTCAAATTTATGAAGGACATCTTGTCCAAAAAGAGGAACTTGGGTGATTTCAAGATGGTTGCTCTTTCTAAAGGATGCAGTGCAATGATCACCAATAAATTGCAACCAAAATTGAAAGATTCAGAAAGATTCAAAATTCCCTATACGATTGACAATAGATTCATGGGCAAGGCACAGTACGATCTGGGAGTCAACATCAATATGATGCCAATATCAATTTTTAGAAAACTTGGCATTGAAGCAAGGGCTACCACAGTAACACTCCAATTGACAGATCGATCTTATGCACACCCTAAAGGTAAGATTGAGGATATGTTGGTAAAGGTATATCAATTTATATTCCCAACCGATTTTATTATTTTAGAATATAAAGCTAATATTAATGTCCCAATAATTTTGGGAAGACCATTTCTTGCCATGGGTAGGACTTTAATTGATGTTTACAAAGGTGAGCTTACTATGCGTATGAATGACCAACAAGTTACGTTTAACGTATTTCAAACTCTTACGTATGCAGATGAACCTGAGGAATGCCAAGCTGCTAAGATGATGGAATCGATTTCTAATGTGGAGATAGCAAAGTTTTGCCAAGACACAGACGGTGATGCCATGGAGCAGGATGATGAGGATAAAACGAGTGAAGAATCTGAAAGACAAACCATACTGAATAAGGTCATGAGTTATTTTGGGAGACCTGAGCCACTTGAATTGGCTGGCAGAGAAATCAAGGCACCTAAACCATCTATTGAGGAGCCACCAGAACTGGAACTGAAACCTTTGCTAGGCCACCTCAAATATTCTTATTTGGGTGATGACTCAACTTTGCCAGTGATCATCACCGTCGATTTGACTAATAACCAGGAGGAAATATTGTTGGAGACACTAGAAAATCACAAGAAAGCCTTGTGGTGGACCTTGTCTGATATTCGAGGTATAAGCCCAACAATTTGTATGCATAAAATCATTCTAGAGGATTACCATGGAAAAACAATCGAGGCTCAGAGGAGATTGAGTCCCAACATGAAGAAGGTAGTTAAGAAAGAAGTCATAAAATGGATGGATGCCATGATAATTTATCCTATTTTTGATAGCTCATGGGTCAGCCTAGTGCAGTGCGTGCCAAAAAAGGAGAAATGAACATGGTCGAAAATAACAAAAATGAACTAATCCCTTCGAGGACCATGACGGGCTGAAGAGTGTGCATGGACTACAGGAAGCTAAATAATACCAATCGGAATGATCACTTTCCACTACCTTCATCGATTAGATGTTGGATAGATTGACAGGGAAGATATTTTATTGCTTCATAGACAAATACTCAGCAATAATCAGATTGCCATCGGGCCAAAAGATCAGGATAAAACTACATTCACTTGTCCATATAGGACATTCACTTTTAGAAGAATGTCATTTGGATTATGTAACGCCCTAGCAACGTTTCAGCATTGCATGATGTCAATTTTCTCGGACATGATTGAGAATAACTTAGAAGTCTTCATGGATGATTTCTCAGTGCTTGGCAAAACATTCGAGGAATGTCCTTAGAGTTTGGAACTTGTTCTTAGAGATACATTGAAACCATCTTGGTCCTGAATTGGGAGAAATGCTTCTTCATGGTGAAGGAGGGCATAGTTCTTGGCCAAAAAGTGACTAAGAATGGACTGGAGGTTGACAAAGCAAAGGTAGAGGTAATCAAACAATTTCCACCACCCACAAGTGTCAAAAGTATTAGAAGTTTCTTAGAACATGCAGGTTTTTATTGTCGTTTTATTAAATATTTCTAAAAAATTTCTAAACTTTTAATCTTACATTTGGAACAGAATATCCCTTTTGTGTTTAACGATTCTTGTTTGAAAGCTTGTGAAGAATTGAAAGATAGGTTAATTAATACCTTTGTAGTCGTGGCACCAGACTGGAATGAGCCATTCGAGCTTATGTGCGATGCCAGCAACTATGCCGTCAGAGTTGTGTTAGGAAAGAGGCGTGGCAAAATTTTCCATACCATCTATTATGCCATCCAAACATTGAATGAGGCCTAACTTAATTACACAACAACTAAAAAGGATTTCCTTGCAGTTGTCTTTGCGTTTGAAAAATTCAGATCTTACATGGTGGGTAGTAAAGTTGTGGTATACATAGACTATTCAACATTCAAGTATCTCTTGGAAAAAAAGATGCCAAGCCCAGACTTATTTGATGAAAACTTTTGTTACAAGAATTCGACCTTGAGATACGAGATAAGAAGGGGAGAGAGAACTTGGTAGTTTATATTTGTCTCGATTAAATCACCACCACGAGGATGGAAATGCTGCTGCCATTAGAGATGAGTTTCCTAATGAATATTTGGTTGTAGTCAATATCAAGCCATGGTATGCTGACATAGTCAACTACCTGGTCAACAAAAATTTTCCATCAGACTTGGCAAGTAATGGCAAGAAGCGATTTTTGAGAGACATGTGGCAATATTATTGGGATGATCCATTCTTGTTCAAACATTGTGCCGACCAAATCATTCGTGATGTGTTCCATAAAATGAACAACAAAATGTTCTTCAACTCTGCCATGCAGCACCATATAGAGGCCACTTTACTAGAATAAAGACTACGGCCAAGGTGCTACAGTTAGGATTTTTTGGCCCACACTGTTCAAAGAAGCCCATTATTTTACCAAGGCACGCGATAGATGCCAGCGTTCTGGAATCATTTCTAGCAGACATCAATTGGCACTTTAGAATATCATGCCTGTAGAGCTATTTGATGTGTGGGGGATAGACTTTATGGGTCTTTTTCCCTCATTATTTGACAATTTATACATACTTGTGGCAGTAGACTACATCTCAAAGTGGGTTGAAGCTATTGCTCTCCCATCAAATGATGCCAAGGCTGTTGCCAAGTTCCTACTTAAGCACATCTTTGCCAGATTCGGTGCCTCAGATCCATCATTCACGATGAAAGTACTCATTTTACATGCCAATTAATTAGTAGAGCTCTGTGCAGGTACGAAATCCAGCAAAGAATTTCCACTGCCTACCATCCTCAAATAAATGGCCAGGTAGAAATCAAGAATATTTTAGAGAAGACTATGAACCCAACACGGAAGGACTGGTCTTTGAGGCTAGATGATTCCTTGTGGGCATACAAAACAACTTTCGAAACTCCCTTAGGAACTTCCCCATACAAGCTTGTATTTGGGAAGTCATGCCATTTGCAAGTGGAGTTAGAACATCGAGCTTATTAGGAAACCAAGCAGTTGAAAATGGAATGGAAGGCTGCAGGTAAAAAATGGTTTTTAGACTTAAATGGGTTGGAGAAGTTTCGAGCACAAGCCTTTGAAAATGCCAGGCTTTATAAAGAAAGAACGAAGAAGTGGCATGGCAACAAAATTTTGCCAAGACAGTTTGAAGTGGGGAAAAAGTTCTATTGTTCAATTCAAGGCTTAAGTTATTTCTAGGTAAAATTAAATCCAGTGGTCGGGACCATTTGAAGTTCTCAAGCCTTATGCTTAACGAGCAGTAGACATCCAAGACTTGAAAACAGGGGCAACATTCAAGGTGAACGGCTAGAGATTGAAGCATTATTGGGAAGAAAGTCAAAGTAATGCCACAGAGATCATTCTCTTGGCAGAGATTGAGTAATTTTTCCATCGTCAATTGATCATTGTAAATAATCAGGTTAGTAGTTTTTCCTTTCGGCATTTTAGTTTTTTTTTTATTTTCTTTCTATGCTTTGAATTTTTTTTTGTGATTGTTAGTACAGGAAATTTTTCCAGGAAAAAATGTTAGGGCAATATGCCAAGACAAGCTGACATTTGGAGACCCCTTTATCACAAGATCAGATAACATGTGGACCCTATGTAAGATCAAGCCCAAGAGAGAGTAACTTGTTGGTTGAAGATGGAAAAAGCCTAGCCGCCTAGGTCTAACCTTCAAACTTTGAATTTTTATCCTAACTTTTTACCCCTTTTTCTTTTCCCAACTATCACCTCCATTTACTCATAAATCCATCATCACCCCACTTCCCCATACACACATAACTACAGTTCTATCATTACCTCCACTAACCTCAACATTAAACCAACTCAACCGTTTCCCTTTACTCTTATTTCACTTACATTTTCCCTTAAGAAAAAGCTTTAATCTCTTTATTCTCTCGCGTGGAAAAGAAAAGCAAGAACTAATCTTTTCCTCTATCTTTTGCAGTTTCTCTCAATTTTTTCCATGACATCTTCTTCAGCACCGTTTTAGACTTTCTTCAATGAAGAAATCAAGAAGAAATATAAGAGAATTTTCCTGCTCGAACCTTTTGTTACGAAAAAGGGTTCAAATTCAAGAACGAACCTAACTTAGGGTTCTCAACGGAAGTAGTTAGCATTGTCAAAAAGCACAAGTGGGATACCTTTTGCCAATAGCCAGGGAGGTCGATTCCACCATTTTTTGTAAATTCTACGCCCATCTCACTACAAAAGATTCATTTTTTCTACTTGTACGAGGTACATGTGTTCGATTTGATGAAGGGTATGTTAATGACTTGTTTAAATTAGAGGGCACAAGAGAATAACATTCAACATTTGCTAAATATTTGGATGAAAGCAAGAGAAAGCTAATTTTGAAAGACTTGTATGAACCTGGCACAAAATGGATTATTTTATCCAAAGGTAAACAAAATGTGAAACGACTGGCATTGAAGCCACAGCCGAGGGGTTAGAACCACTCCTTGAAGGCAAATCTTATACCAACCACGCACAATGAAACTATTTCAGAGGAGCGGATGGTTCTGTTGTATTCCATTATGTTGGGAAGAAAAATCAACATAGGACGTCTGATCATGGACGAGACCTACAAATGTGCTAGTAAGGGAAGTGGTAGTCTAGTTTTTCCTTCATTAATTTATAAAATTTGCATGCTGCATAAGGTACCAAAGCTTGATTCTGACAACACCTAGAAATGCAAGGGAGCAATTACCCATGCGTCGTGGAGCCAATTAATTGCCAAGGAGGCAAGAGAGAAGAGAAAGGCTACTGAGCCAGTGTCTGCTGCCAGAACGCCTAAGACAGAACTTGTCACATCAATGTTAGATGATGCCTTGGCATTACTTTCCAATATCTTTCAATGATTGGAAATCGTTCTTCAGAAACTAGAAAAGGCTGAGGAGAAAAATTTGGTTCTCTAGCAATACGTTAGAGCCAGGGATCGTAACCTTAAGAGGACCCTTAAAGGCATTGCCACCAATACTTTGCCAATATTTCTAGAGTTCCCACCAGAGCTTTATGTACCAGAAGGACTGTCGTGCAACCCCCAATCTATTAATACTCCTACAAAGCAATCTGATGCCACTGTCCCTATTTTACCTGTCCAAGTTGAATCTTCCAAGACCGAGACTTCACAAGAATCTGATGACGAAGCCTCTGCCAAGACTGATGTACCACCAGTTGCACCTTCTTTCTTCGACGCTCTCGCTGTCCTTATTGTATCTGAGCTGGTGCAAATCATTGAGGAGCTCCTTCATGATGTGAAGGCCTCCAATGCTATCTCAAAAAAAAAGAATGAAGAACATGGCTCCAAATCGAGGGAGCTTTGTCAAGAGAAAGACCCGCATCTCACACCTGGAATATTCCGAAGGGGAGTCTTCTTCCCCATAACTCCTTAAATTCATATTTTTGTCATTTTTCTCATGCATTTTATTTTTTCTATATGTGTTTTCATGCATTGAGGATAATGCACACCTTTGGTTTGGGTGTGTGTGTTACCTCACATTTATTGCCATGACATTCATGCACATATTTTTGTTTCCATGTAGATAGATAGATCATGCATACCAGACCAGTAAATTGTTTTTTTGCCATGACATGTTTTAACCTAATAATTTTGCCAACACTTTTGGTAGCTTAGTTAGAATTTGCACTAGTATGCTCTGTCCGATGATGAGATTAGAATCTTTAGTTAACATGAGCCAGCATATTAGTAATGCTAGGTTGCTTGGCAATTGATCTCTAGCTTAGGAAAATTTAGTCTCACTTAAACATGTGATATGCATCTAGTTCCCAAAACAAACTTAGGATTCTTGAAACTGAGCTTAGAATAAAAAAGTGAAAAAAAACAATGCCATGGTAAAATTGAAGAATAAGGCAACAGTGTTTTACCAAATACAAGTAAAAGTTTTTAGAACATTCTTCTGCCTTAGAGACAATAAGTAACTTGGGGCTTCTTGGTTTGCTCCCTCTTAGTTCTCAAGCCAATAAAACTTTAGGGTATAAGTGTATGGGTTAGCTTAGTGATGTATTCTAGATTAACGTGGGGATTCCTGGTTTGCTCCCACTTATTTCTCATGCCAAACAGCGTCACGACGCGAACCCTAATTTAGTGCCAGCAAAAAGAAACCCTTGGCAAATAAATAAAATAAATAAAAACAAAAAAATGTGCATTTCTGAGTTTGGATAGTAAAGATTTGCTAAGGGAGTTAAAGGATACTTGATGCATATTGCCTGCACTTCATGCACACTTGATGACCTTAGGCTAGCGTTACATTGCTGCACTTGAATTTGTTGATCTGCTTGGTATTACTGCTATGGATATATGTGGATAGAACTAGGACCAGAATCTGCTTGCTAGCTTCTATTGTTAATCAGGAAAACTTTGCCGAGGTACTTTTCTTTATTTTTCTGTTTTTATAGTTTTTAGTTGCATTACTTGAAGACAAGCAATGAGCTAGGATTGGGGGAGGGTTAACTCCTCAAAAGTACAACTTTTCATATATAAATATATATTGCTATGCTTTTGCTTGACTTTGAGTACATATTTGTGCATTTAGCTAGTAGAATCATGCAGTTGCATTAAGGAGTTGAGAAGCGTTTCCTTTGCCAGAATGAAGGTATATTTGTTGTAATGACCTGGGTCTCGAGACTCGAGGGTCGAATTACACTCGAGGTATAGGCCCCACGTTTGGGTCATGGTAAATAGGCCCCATGAGCCTTGATGGGCTGGTTTTAAAGTTCTTGGGCTTGGATTTTGGTAGTGGGTTGAGTTAATTACCTAACTTAAATGAAGGGGAAAAGGGGGTTCTCTTTACTTCCTCTACAGAAAATAAAGATCATGAGGTCACTTTGTCCCCTTGTCTTCATGCTTCTTCCATATCCATTTTCCATCCCTTCCTTCCCAAGAAAAAAACAAACCTTTAAGATTTTAAGTGTGAATCCCGTTCTCAACCTTGAGGGAAGTTTGTTCTGTAATCAGGGATCTATAACCCAAGGTAAGTTTTGCTAGATTTGGTGAAGGATGAGTTTTTGGTTGAGGTTATTCGTAAAAACGAGTTTGAGTTGCGGGAGCCAAATTCTTGGCTTTAATTAGTGGTTTCAGCTTCCTAAAACCTTCCCAACAGTGTGGTAACTTATTTCACTCTTCCATTGTAGTGAAAGGGGGGCAGAACCTTCAAAGGCTCTTGGAAAGGAGAAAGCTTGAAGGCTTGGTAAGAGCTTCATTCCAGCCATCAAGTTCGAGGTTAGTATACTTCTAACTTCTGTGTATTCATGTGCATCATCATTGGGTATGTGTTGCTTGAAATATGATGTTTGGGGGTTAGGTTAGAGCTTGGTTGATCATCCATGGTAGATTTTATAATTCGTGTGGTTTGGGGGTAAAAATTGATAGAAACACACATTAATGACTCCTCATAACTTGTAGGATCGATTTGGGGCTTAACCACATAGGTTAAGTGGAATTTTGAGGTGAAATTCAAACCCTAAACCTAGAAATTTAGGTTCATGTATCGATACAAGATGGTCCGTATCGGTATGCCTTAGTGTGAATGAGGGACGTTATGTGAAGGGTGTACCAATACAACAGGTTGCGTATCGGTACCCAATGCTTGATTTGAATTCTAGTGGAATTTTAGCGTACCGTTACGCTAGGGGTATATCAATACTACTGTTCTATTGCCCGAGAAAGGCTTTTGTGTACCGGTACGCAAAGGTGGAAGTACCGGTACAAGTAAAGATCGGTACGGATGGTTCATGCACCGATGATGGGTACCGATTAAAAGTGTGAGCATATTGGTATAGCTTGAGGATCCAATTCTTTCGAACCTAATTTGAGTATTGGTACTCATAGAGGAGTACTGATACCTTGAGGGGTATACCGATTCCCATATAGGAATATCGATACTCATTGGGCAATCTGCCCAAGAAATTTGAGGTTGCGTTCAGGGGTTCTATAATTCGAGACAAAGGGGCCAAGGGGTCTCTTAGGATGTAAAATGAATAATAAAACTAAAAAGGGGCGATTCTAACTTCTTTTGTGGATTAATTGGCCAATAATATGTTGGGATAAAAGGGAATTGCTTGGAATAGCAAGCCTTAGGGGTCCTTGGTGGATCATGTGTGGTCGTGCCATGTGTGGGCACTTGTTTGGTTCTGTGTCTTTGTTGGTGGGATCCGGATACCCAGTGAGTGAGTGATGAAATGAAGGCCATCCGATGTGAGATTCTGGGTGATGATATTTGCTTGATGAGAGATTTCAGCACCGCTCGATGTGAGATCCGAGCCAAAACTCGATGTGAGATTTTGAGTAAATTAGCTCGATGTGAGATTTTTGAGTAGCTCGATGTGAAATTCCGAGCATGAGTGGGTTTTCCAAGGTTGGGTGACTTTGGGCCTCACTCTTGTTTTGTTTATTGTTGTGCTTATGCTATTTGAGATGTTTCTTTGCATAATATGTGTTTAGGCGGTCATGGTAGCGCCATTGCTTTATCTTACCTTTATATCATATCATATAGCATGCTCTTAACTAAGATTCACACGAAGCATGGTCGAGTGGTTGTGTATCCGCTGAGCTTTGTTAGCTCATCGTTCGGAATCATTGTTTTCATTCACAGGTAAGTAGGTCGTTGTGTGTAGCGGGGCACTATCAAAGTGAAGAATTCAGCATTGGCCATTGTGGTAGAGTACATGTACGTAGATGTAAAGGCCTGTGTATTCGTAGGACCCTTTTATTTATATCTCTATTTGGATTCAATGTATATCAGTCAAATGTTTTATCTAGAGCTCGTTATGAATATTAATTGTTTTAAATAGTGTTAAACTTAATATTTTGGAAATGTCATGGTGGACTGTTTACAAATGAAATTTTTTTATGGGAATAGTTTGGGATTGTGGCCCAATTGTAGCATCTGGGTTTGGAGTGTTACATTTAGCAGTATCAGAGCCTAGATTTAGTTGGTTCTAGGAAGTCACCGGGAGAGTCTAGTGTGGTATTTAGGTGTCTAGCGAATAGATGCCCATAAGTTAAAGTTGTATTTGAATTAAGCTGAAATTTGATGGTGTAATCATGTTGCTTGTTTGTGCAGAATAGTAACATGCCCAGGAGAGCGAGGAATGTTTAGGAAAGTTTGGGTTCCCGGGGAGGGAGCTTCGATAAAGATTATGTGTCAGATGTAGAAGAATCGAATGAGGGAGCTGGGTATGAGGCCAATTATTTTTCTCATTTACACCGAGGCCTAGATAGGATCGTGAGGGTGATTGTTAAGTGTCTAAAACTACTATTTTATTCACCCTTTTTGTTCATATTATTGCTAGACTTAGGCTCATATTAGTCGCATTATTAGCCATTCATGCATGTTTGCATTGTTTCCTTGGTGGACAAGCTTGATTTCATATTTTGCTTAATTTTGTGGAAAAAGGGTGCTACCGATAGTTGTTTTTGTGTGTGTACAGAATCACTTGCCTAAACAAGGCTGGAACCAGTTGCCAGGGCAGTGCATGAAGGAGATGCCGACGCAGTTGCCAGGGCAATGCATGAAGGAGATGCCGAGCTAGTTGCCAGGGCAATTGTCGATAAGGGATAAGATGATATGGCAGTCGAAATTGATGACTAGATAAGCCCAAGATGACATGGAGAAAAGTTAAATCCCAAAGGAGTTTGATTTCCATGAAGAGGTCAAAGAGAAATAAAATCCCAAGAATATAGGAGAAGATCTAGAAGGAATTTAAATATAATAAAGAATTATGTTCTTTTAAAGTATTTAATTCCAACTTAACTTCTTCCTCAAGAGAGACTTTGACCTAGCCATCTCCTATTTAAAGGAGACCAAGCCGTCAACTCCAAGAGAGAGTAAAGGGGGAGAGATCGATTGAAGAGAGAGCAAAAGGGGAGAGATTTCGACCAAGGGCTTTCAACCATTCTTCATCTTTTTTCTTTCTTGTTCAATTAGGTTTATGTTAGGGATTCTTTGTTTTGTGTTTCTTTGGAACCTAGACATGAACTAAATCTATTTGGCTAAGGTTATTGTGTTTTGTGGTTGTGAGAAACAATTGGATTTTGTTTAGGTAATAAGAGTTTGCACTTTCAATTCAAGGTTTACTCATTCTTGGTTTTTATTCTTGTTTGCGAGTGAATTGGGAGAGGATCTCGTAACTCTATCTATTTATCTAATATCGAGAGAGTTAGATTCAAGAAACGAATGAGTATGGTCTTTATTCAATCTATTGATGGTGAAGATTAATCTAGCTTAGGAATAAGTTAAGGATTTCAACGGCTATGAGGAGAGCAAGATTGGTTGTTGTTCACCCTTGATTCACGCATGGATGTATTATCAAGGCATGCACAATTAGCTAGAGTTTCGACTTAGGGATAAGAAGAAGCCATTGAAGAATGCTCCTCCGAACCTTGAAGTTGCTGCCCAGACAGTTGCCCAGGCAACCGTCGATTAGTTGCCAAGGCAACCCCACTGCGCAAGTTGCCACGGCAACTGAGTTGCCCTTGCACCTTTTTACCAAGACGATCCAATTGGCTATCACTCCTCAACTCACGATAACCTGGCCTATTCTCGCTCATTTGATTACATATTCTTTTACTTTATTGCTTTCTAGTTTAGTTGTTAGTTAAACTCCTACAATCTTCTACTTGTGTTTTTTTTTACTTTTTACAGTGCAAGAGATTAGATTCTTGAAGTGGCACCAATCCCTGTGGAGATGATATCTTTTATAGTATAACTTGCGACGTGTACACTTGCACAATTGCGGAGCACTCAATACGCGCAACAAGTTTTTGGCGCCGTTGCCGGGGATTGGCAATAACAACTTTGTTTTTATTTTCTTGCACTTTTTATTTTTCTTGTCTAGGATTCAAAGGGTTAAAAACTTTGGTTTTGCATTGGTATATGACCAGGGAGAGACCGATTACACCAGAATATCCCTTTGATCCAGAAATCGAACGAACCTTGCAAAGACTCAGACAAAGGTTAAGAGTAGCAATGGCTAAGCAAGCCGGCAATATGAATCAAGATGTTCCAGCAGGAGGAGGAGTGATTTTTGCACGAAACAGAACTATACGAGACTATCTTGAAGAAGATCTTGAAGGACTTAATCTAGGAGTTGTCACACCTGAAATTGAAGCCGACCACTTTGAGTTGAAACCGGTGATGTTCAATATGATCAACAGAATTGGTCAATTTGGCGGCTCAGCAACTGAAGATGCATGACAACATCTTAAATCTTTCCTAGAGATTTGCAATTCATTCAAAATACAAGGAGTCACCCCCGATGTTTTACGACTAAGATTATTCCCCTATTCACTGAGGGATAGGGAGAAAACATGGTTGAATAGTATTTCTGCCGGATCAATAGGATCTTGGACCGATCTTTGTCGTGATTTCCTTGCTCGATTTAATCCTACAAATTTGACTGATAAGCTTCGTAACGAAATTACTTCTTTTTGACAGGCATATGATGAATCCATGTACGAGGCTTGGGAGCAATATAGAGAACTTCTACACAAATGCCCCCTACACGGATTCCCAGTGTGGACACAAGTAGCAATGTTTTACAATGCTGTGAATACACCAACAAGGATGATGCTAGATGCCTCGGCAAACAACATACTCCTAGATACGTCATCGGAGGAAGCAATGCAAATTATAAACAGGCTTGCCAAGAATGATTATCAGTTCCCATCTGCTAGAAGAGGAGGAGTTAGACGCCAAGCCACAATACATGAACTTGGATCATCAGACTCAATTTTGGCACAATTGGCCACTCTAACCAAGATGGTCCATAACATGCAGAAACCAAACAAAACACAGGAGGTCAAGGTAATGGATTCGTTTTGTGAGTTATGTGGTGGTAACCATGATTCTTCTGAATGTATAGAGAACCCGAAATCTAACTTTTATGTGGGGAATTACAACCGGAACAACAATGTGATGTCCAATACATACAATCCAGCTTGGGAGAAGCACCCAAATTTTTCATGGAGTAATCCCAACAATGCTCTAAACTAGAACGATCAGAATGCACAAGCATCAGGATTCTAGCAGAATATGCCACGGCTACAGTTGCTGCAACAACAACCAACAACATCTAGTTCTTTGGAAAATTCTCTCAATGTTTTTATGTTGAAAACTGAATCTTATATGGCTGAGACTAGTAACTTCATAAAAAGAACTGCTGCTTTTATTAACAGGACCAAGATGAGATTGCAAAACCAAGAGGCGAAAATCAAATCATTGGAAAATCAAGTCAGAAAATTTGCTCAAAACTTGAATACTAGACCGCAAGGAGGTTTACCTAGCAATACTGAAGTCGCAAAAGGAACTGGCCATGAGCAATGTAAGGCAATCACCACTAGAAGTGGCCAACAACTTAAAGAGGCTCAAGCTCGCTCATCAAACAAAACTCCACAAAAAGAACAAGACGAACTCAGCGGCAAAGCCTCAGATGCTGAACCAGGAATTGCCGCGGCAACCAGCGATAAGCATGCCTTGGCAACCAGGGATAAAGATGCCGTGGTAACCAACGATAGGTACGCCACGACAACCCAGTTGACGATGCCTTGGCAATACCGTCAATCAGGTTCCAGACCAATGAAAGGATCAAAGATATCCGACTTCCACCACAATTCCCACAAAGGTTGAAGCGACAAAAGCAAGAATATCAATTCAAGAAGTTTCTTGATATCCTAAAGCAAGTCCACATCAACTTGCCATTGGTTGAGGCGATTGAACAAATGCTGAACTATGCCAAGTTTCTGAAAGACATTGTGTCCAAGGGAAAAAGGCTAGGAGAGTTTGAAACAGTTGCCGCAACAGAGGGATGAATGGCCATGTTGCACAATTGCATGCCACCCAAGTTGAAGGATCCCGGAAGTTTCACAATACCTTGTTCCATCGGAAACCACTATGTCGGGAAAGCATTATGTGACCTTGGAGCAAGCATAAACTTGATGCCTAAATTGGTTTTCCAGAAACTAGGAATCAGGAAGGCAAGACCTACAACAATTATGTTACAGCTAGCCGATAGATCCTATGTGCATCTAGAGGGAAAAATCGAAGACATACTGGTAAAAGTTGATAAATTTATTTTTCCCGCTGACTTATTGTGAAGCAGATGAACATGCACCTATCATTCTCGGGAGACCCTTCCTAGCAACAGGGAGAACTTTGATCGATGTTGAAAAGGGAGAATTCACAATGAGGGTGAATGACTAGCAAGTTAAACTGAACGTGTTCCAAACACTAAGGCATGTCGATGATCCGGAAGAATGGCAACTTCTTCATGCCATGGCAGAGTTTAACTTTGACGAGGAATTTAGTTGCCTCGGCAACTACATTGCCGATTTAGAGAAACCTAAGGAGTATGAAGAACCGATCGATGAAGAATAACAAGAAGAGGCAAATTGGTTAGTTGGGAACCAATAATACATTGCCTGTAATTATTTCCTCTAAGTTACAGCCTGAGAAGGAAAAGAAGCTGATCGACATGTTGATGATACCCAAGAAGGCGATAGAATGGATAATTGCCGACTTGAAGGGAATTAGCCCAGCAGTGTGCATGCACAAGATTTTGTTGGAAGATGATCACAAACCTTCGATTAAGGCCCAGAGGAGACTGAATCATGCCATGAAAGGGGTTGTAATAAAAGAAATCATCAAGTGGTTTGACGCCGGCATCATATACCCTATCTCTGATAGTACATGGGTAAGTCCGGTACAATGTGTACCGAAAAAAGGTGGTATAACGGTGGTAAGTAATGATAACAATGAACTCATTCCAACCAGGACTGTAACCAGTTGGAGGGTTTGTATGGATTACCGAAAGCTAAACAAAGCCACTAGGAAAAATCACTTTCCATTACCCTTTATTGATCAAATGCTTGACTGTCTTGCAGGTAAACCCTTTTATTGTCTTCTTGATGGTTATTCAGGTTACAATCAAATTGCTATAGCACCAGAAGATCAAGAAAAAACAACCTTCACATGCCCATACGATACTTATGCTTTCCGAAGGATACCATTCGAAATGTGTAATACCCCGACAACCTTCCAAAGATGCATGATGGCACTCTTTTCAGACATGATAGAAGACTTCCTTGAGATTTTCATGGATGATTTTTTTGTTTTTGGTAATGACTTCGACAGTTGCCTCGACAATTTAGAGAAGGTGTTGGCAAGATGTGAAGAATCTGATTTAGTCCTTAATTGGGAGAAATGCCATTTTATGATAGATGAAGGAATTGTGCTCGGCCACAAGATTTCATCCAAGGGAATCGAAGTAGACAAAGCCAAGGTGGATGTGATCGAGAGATTACCCCACCAAGTTCGGTTAAAGGAATTCGAAGCTTTCTTGGACATATAGGTTTTACAGGAGGTTCATTCATAATTTTTCTAAGATTACCAAACCCTTTTGCAATTTGCTTGAACATGATAAAGTCTTCAATTTTGATGATTCTTGCGCCCAAGCATTCGAAACCCTAAAGGAAAAGCTTGCCTTGGCACCCATTGTCATTCCACCAGATTGGACGCTACCTTTTGAGCTCATGTGTGATGCAAGTGATTTTGCGATAAGAGCAATCCTAGGCCAACGTGCAGGTAAGACCTTCCATGTGATATACTACGCTAGTAAAACTCATAATAGTGCTTAAGTGATTTACACAACAACGGAGAAAGAGTTACTAGCCGTAGTTTTCGCATTTGACAAGTTCTAATCCTATTTGATTGATACAAAGGTAATTGTCCATACGGACCATTCGGCAATTAAGTATCTATTTGCTAAAAAGGATGCCAAACTTCGTTTGATTTGTTGGATATTGCTTTTACAAGAGTTTGACATTGAAATTAAGGACAGGAAAGGAGCAGAAAATCAAGTGGCCGATCACTTATCACGCTTAGAACGCAATAGGGAGGAGGACGCGAATTTAGAGATATGCGATGCATTCCCGAATGAGCAACTGTTAGTTGCCTCGGCAACCATGGAAGCAGTTGCCACGACAACACATGCATCGGCAATAGCCTGGTATGCGGATTTAGTTAATTTCCTTGTTTGTGGTATTTTACCTTATGGCTTTACTCACCAAGGGAAGAAGCGGTTTTGCCATGATGCTAAGCATTAATTTTGGAACAAGCCTCTTTTGTTTAAAAAATGTGCAGATCAGGTTATACAACAATGTGTCCCTGAAGAGGAGCAGCAGAATGTACTCCGACAATGCCATTCTTCACCCTATGGAGGATATTTTGGAGGAACACGTACCGTGGCCAAAGTTTTGCAATTCGGTTTGTATTGGCCAACACTGTACAAAGATGCCCAAGAGTTTTACAAGCAATGTGATCGTTGCCAAAGGACGAGCAATATCTCTAGATGACATGGGATGCCGCTCCAAAACATCATCGAGGTGGAATTGTTCGATGTATGGGGGATCGATTTTATAGGACCTTTCCCATCTTCATTCGGCAACCTCTACATTCTACTTGCTATCAATTACGTGTCTAAATGGGTTGAGGCAGCTGCAGTTCGCACCAACGATTCTAAGACCGTGCAACGATTCTTGTAGAAAAATATATTTACACGGTTTGGGGTGTCGAGAACAATTATCAGTGATGAAGGCAAGCACTTTGACAACAAACTTATTGCCAAGATATTGCAACGCTTCGGTGTGTCACACAAAATTGCCACGGCATATCACCCACAAACCAATGGGCAAGTAAAGATTTCCAATCGAGAATTGAAGGGTATACTTGAGAAAGTTGTAAATCCCTCTAGGAAGGATTGGTCAGTAAGACTATATGATGCACTTTGGGCATATCGCACTGCATTCAAAACACCCTTAGGTATGTCTCCCTTCTGACTTGTCTATGGCAAAACATGCCATCTACCGGTGGAAATCGAACACAAGGCATATTGGGCAATCAAGACCGTGAATATGGATTGGAAAAGTGCCGAGCAAAAGCTTTTGTTGGACCTCAACAAGAAAGAAGAATTCCGTGCACTCGCCTATAACAATGCATAAATCTACAAGGAAAAAACAAAACAATGGCATGACAAGAAACTATTGCCGCGACAATTCATGCCAGGGCAACTAGTTCTCTTATTCAATTATCGGCTGAAACTTTTCCCAGGAAAACTGAAATCAAAATGGTTGGGACCATTTGAAGTTGTCAAACCATTCTCCCATGGTGCCGTGATAATCAAGTCCATCATTGATGAACATGAATTCAAAGTCAACAGACAAAGATTGAAGCACTACAACGGTGCCCATGTGGAACGTAACAAAGAAGTGGTCGCCTTAGGAGATGCATGAGCATGTTCTCCTTTCGATATTTTATTTTTATTTTGTCGAACTATTTAAATTTTTTATTTTTGTTTATTAATTTCGGTTATTTTTCTTTTTAGGATAAATTTGTTTATTTTCTTTAAGATTAAGACTACATCTTTCTTTCATATTTATCTAATTGTTTTTAAATTTTAGGTTTAAG
The DNA here is from genome assembly GCA_019671005.1 of Hibiscus mutabilis. NCBI lineage: Eukaryota > Viridiplantae > Streptophyta > Magnoliopsida > Malvales > Malvaceae > Hibiscus > Hibiscus mutabilis. The sequence goes on along the minus strand of CM033739.1, from coordinate 30,424,454 downwards.
AATTTCTTTGCACATCTTTATTTATTTTCTCTTATTAGTTTATCTTTAATTTTAATCCTTATTTTATTTGTTTTTGAATTGTAGGAAAAGAGTTCCAGATAAAGAGGAATTTGATTCAAGAAGGAAACTTCTTCAACAAGGAAATTAATGGGCTAAATCTAAGGCTTATATTAAGCCTCCAATTTACCCTAAATAAACCATATATAGCCGACCAAACCCTTCTCCTTCCCCAAATCCCCTAGCCGTCCCCTTCCCCCAATCAAAACCCTTGTTTTCTTTCTTTCCAATTAATCGCACCACCATATTTATTACATATATTTTCTATTTAACCCATCACCCTTAACTTCCAAGAAACCTATTCCTACTTTTCATCTTGCAACTCTTTAGTTTCTTTTCTTTTCCTTTCTTTTCTTTGTTTCTACCAAACTCACAACCAAGATCATCCATGGCATCCAAAATCGAATTTTTGGTTCATCCAAGTTCTTCCAAAGAACCAAGATACAAGAAGTTTGCTACACCGATGGTTCAAGAAAGATTTCACTCCAAGTTTGAAAGCCAGAAGATTTGCGAAGAACAAGGCTTCGAATACTCCAACTCTCATCAAGATTTTAGCCTTGAACCATTCATCTTCGAAAGGATTGCACATCAAAAGTGGCAAATCTTTTTCCATCAATCAGAACCGGGTAACATCTCATGGGTAAGAGAATTCTATGCTCACTCACCTAACCCGGATAATCCTTATGTTTTTGTTCGTGACAAGGCTATACTCATAAGCCCCGAAAACATCAACACCTTTTACGGGCTCTACGTTGAGAAGGACGAGCATCAAGCCTTTGTTGATCAACTCACGCCCAAGCAACTCGACAAGGTGCTTCAAGAACTCACTCTACCGGGAACTCATTGGAACGACGGTAAATACAATGGAACGGTAAATCACCTTTAGCTTAAACCCGAGGCAAAATTATGGAATAAGTTTGTTAAAACTTCTTTAATGCCCACAACACACAATACCACCGTTGATACACCTCGTCTTTTGCTCATACATTCTATCTTGCATAATCGCATCATTAACATTGGAAAAATTATTTGTGATGAGATTTTTGTATGTAGCACAAAAGACAAGGGTTCTCTTTTCTTCCCTTGCTTAATTTCCAATCTTTACAAGGAGATGCATGTCCCAAGTGAGTCCACTGATGAAAAGGCCCTACCAAAGTCCGGTTGGAATCGAGCAAAAATTTGAAAGCTAATGGGAGAGGCACCGGTAAAATCCCCAAAGCCTTCAGTTACTGCGGCAACTCCTACCGCCTCGGCAAATCCTAATGCCCAAGCAACTGATGCCCGGGCAACACGGACAACAACCCTGGGACAACTTGAAGCACTCTTACAACTGTTGGCGAACCGCCTTAGGCAAATTGAATACCGACAACTAATGTTCATGCGGTACATGAAGGATCACAACAATACCATCACCCAAGTCATCCTAGAAAAGTACCCAGACAGTCACAGGTAAAATCCCCAAAGCCTTCAATTACTGCGGCAACTCCTAATGCCCAAGCAACTGATGTCCGGGCAACTCGGACAGCAACCCCGGGACAACTTGAAGCACTCTTACAACTGTTGGCGAACCGCCTTAGGCAAATTGAAGATCGGAAACTAATGTTCATGCCGTTCCCCATATTTCCTGCAGAAATCCTTGCTATGGCAACCAATGAAGCAGTTGCCACGGCAATCGCAATAGATGATGCCGCGGCAACCTACACTGCGCCTGCCCAAGCAGTTGCCCTGGCAACCAACACTGAAGATGTCGCGGCAACCAAAGCTAAAGAAGCCCCGGCAACCACTGTAAAAGCCAAAGGTAAAGCTCCTATGCCTGAATCAACTCGTACTGAATCATTATCCAATTTTTCAGGTTAGAACGAGTCCTCCATTGCACCAACAAAGACCGCACCAATCGAATCCTCCAAGCCCAAGCGAAATGCCAATGAAATTGATGATGAGGACGATGAGGATCGATTCCACCATCGGCAACAAGAAAGCAACCACCGCGTTCAAGCAAAAGAATCAAGACACAGTCCAAAAGGAAACTAATCATCCACGACGACAAACTCTTAGAGTAAGTCCTCGTTTGCATTTTACTTTTCTTTATTGTTATTGTTATTTTTGTTTTTATTTTTCTTTGTTGCATGCATTGAGGATAATGCCTCACTCAAGTTTGGGGGGATTGTTATTAGTTAGTTACCATGTGTAGTTGCATTCATCTTAAGTATTGCATTTAGGATACATAAATTGCTTGCCATGCCTTTAGTTGGAACAAGAATTGCCTAGATTTGATGAATATCCGTTGATGACTTTGCCAATGTACTTAATTGATAGAACCTTTTATTCTAGGATAAACGTGGAAACACTTAGAATCTTACTATGATGCTAAACTTGATGAAAAACTGTTGTGGCTTGATTGATTTAAGGAATTCTAGCGAACTTAGGTTGATAGTTAAAAAATTGGGGGATTAGAATAAAAATTGGATGAATGCTAGAGGTGCCCGAAATTGGCTCTAGTATGTGCTAAAAAAATTGATCGCTAGAGGTGCCCGAAATTGGCTCTAGTATGTGCTAAAAATTGATCGCTAGAGGTGCCCGAAACCGGCTCTAGTCGAATAAATTAATTAACTTAAGAAAACTAAAAACAAAACACTAGAGGTGCCCAAAACCGACTCTAGTTAAAACATGTTAAAAGAACCCAATGAAGTAATTTGAAAACCTCTTGTTTGCATACAATCCGAAAAATCAACTTGCACACAACTCCGCACACACTCACAAGCATTATAGTTTGATTCCGAGTAACTCTTAAGTTTTCCGAAAAATGAAAAGCCAATCATACTTTGTGCCACGGTTCTGAGAATTGAAATCAAGTTCAAAGCTAAGTTTGTGAAAATTGAAGTCTTGGCGGGTAATTATTAGTTTGCATTGCTTGAGGACAAGCAATAGTTCGAGTTTGGGCATGTTAAGTGTCTAAAAGTACTATTTTATTCACCCTTTTTTGTTCATTTTATTGCTAGACTTAGGCTCATATTAGTTGCATTATTAGCCATTCATGCATGTTTGCATTGTTTCCTTGGTGGACAAGCTTGATTTCATATTTTGCTTAATTTTGTGGAAAAAAGGGTGCTACCGATAGTTGTTTTTGTGTGTATGCAGAATCACTTGCCTAAACAAGGCTGGAACCAGTTGCCAGGGCAGTGCATGAAGGAGATGCCGACGCAGTTGCCAAGGCAATTGTCGATAAGGGATAAGATGATATGGCAGTCAAAATTGAGGACTAGATAAGCCCAAGATGACGTGGAGCAAAGTTAAATCCCAAAGGAGTTTGATTTCCATGAAGAGGTCAAAGAGAAGTAAAATCCCAAGAAGATAGGAGAAGATCTAGAAGGAATTTAAATATAATAAAGAATTATATTCTTTTAAAGTATTTAATTCCAGCTTAACTTCTTCCTCAAGAGAGACTTTGACCTAGCCATCTCCTATTTAAAGGAGACCAAGCCGTCAACTCCAAGAGAGAGCAAAGGGGGAGAGATCGATTAAAGAGAGAGAAAAGGGGGAGAGATCGATTGAAGAGAGGGCAAAAGGGGAGAGATTTCGACAAATGGCTTTCAACCATTCTTCATCTTTTTTCTTTCTTGTTCAATTAGCTTTATGTTAGAGATTCTTTGTTTTGTGTTTCTTTGGAACCTAGCCATGAACTAAATCTATTTGGATAAGGTTATTGTGTTTTGTGGTTGTGAGAAACAATTGGATTTTGTTTAGGTAATAAGAGTTTGCACTTTCAATTCAAGGTTTACTCATTCTTGGTTTTTATTCTTGTTTGCGAGTGAATTGGGAGAGGATCTCGTAACTCTATCTATTTATCTAATATCGGGAGAGTTAGATTCAAGAAACGAATGAGTATGGTCTTTATTCAATCTATCGATGGTGAAGATTAATTCGGCTTAGGAATAAGTTATGGATTTCAAAGGCTAAGAGGATCGCAAGATTGGTTGTTGTTCACCCTTGATTCACGCAGGGATATATTATCAAGGCATGCACATTTAGCTAGAGTTTCAACTTAGGGATAAGAAGCAGCCATTGTAGAACGCTCTGCCGAACCTTAAAGTTGCTACCCAGCTACCCAAAGAGTTCCCCAGCTAGTTGCCCAGGCAACCGTCTATTAGTTGCTAAGCAACCCCGCTGCGCAAGTTGCCACGACAACTGAGTTGCCCTTGCACCCTTTTACCAAGATCCAATTGGATATCACTCCTCAACTAACGATAACCTAGCATATTCTCTCTCAGATGATTACATCTTCTTTTACTTTATTTCTTTCTAGTTTAGTTGTTAGTTAAACTCCTACAATATTCTACTTGTGTTTTTTTTACTTTTTACTGTGCAAGAGATTAGATTCTTAAAGTGGCACCAATCCTTGTGGAGACGATATCTTTTATACTATAACTTGTGATGTGTACACTTGCACAATTACGGAGCACTCAATACGTGTAACAGTGATCCCGAGGCATACATCTACCTCTCGTAAGGCACTGATTAAAAGGGTGCATAGGCATGGTGCTACTGATTTCCTTAGGGCATGACTAGACAATTCGATAAGGGCGAATTAATAGCTTTGGGACACCCGTTGGATTATGAGGCAAATGAGATTGAGGTCTGAAGATAAATTGTCTTGCGTTCTATCATTGCTTAAGGAGAATGCAAGGGAATGGTGGGAGATAGTTGAGCTTGAATGGTACCCCAACCGACCTACCTGGGAAGATTTCCTTGATGAGTTCGAGAATAAGTACGTAGGCGAGGCTTACATTGATAGGTTGAGGGACCATTTGACTCACCTTTTGCAAGGGAACCGTTCATGTTTTGAGTATGAACAATAATTTTTGCAGCTAAGAAGGTACGCACCGGAGTTGGTGGCCACTGAGAAAATGTTGTGTAAAAGGTTTATTAAGGGTTTGAGAAAGGATATTCAAACCTATCTGATAGTTGCACCACTGAAGGTGTTTTTTGAGCTGACTGCTAATGCTAAGTCTCTTGAGCAAGTTCAAGGCTTGACGTATGGTCTAGTTGGAGGGCATGGGAGTTTCGGTGGAAGATCTCATAATTTTTTGGTCAACTCTCAGTCTCACTTAAGAAGGGACAGGAACTGATGGAATTAGGGAAGAGGGGTGTTGAATTAGAGCTCGAGGTCAGACAATAGATATGAATATACCAGTCATAGAAGGCCTGCATCGTCTTCTTCCATGATGAGTCCAGATAGTTCTCAAGAGAGTGCGGGCGCATCGATCTGTAATCAGTGTGAGTGAAGGCATTGTGAGGAGTGTTAGGGAGCAAACTGAGCTTGTTTTGAGTGTGGATCACAAGACCACCTTGTGAAGGATTGCCCTGCAGTTACCTCTGCTATTCCGGTTCAGGCGCCAAAGATCTCCTACCTGGCTTTGAGGGGTCGAGGTTTCCCTAAGGGAGGGGTAAGTCAAGCAATTGACCATCAAATTATGGGCACATTCCAATATACTAAGAGGGCACCGACGAGGTAGTACCCGGCCAGGGCCCAAGAGGATTGCGAGCCCACAGATGTGATCTCATGTACATTCTCCTTGTTTTCTGTTCCCATAGTCACATTAGTAGATTCGGGGTCTACCCACTTCTATATCCGTAGTGGGATATCACAGCAATGAGGCTTACTAGCCAAAGATCTAGAGATTGAAGTTCACGTGACTAGCCTATTAGGGTTAGATGTGATTGTGAATAAGGTGTATCAGAGGCGTTGGATTGAAGTTTAGGGTTTAATCTTTTCAAAAGATTTGATAGTTTTTCTATTCCAAGAGTTTGATACAATCCTAGACATGGATTGGCTTTTTGAACACGATGTTAGTTTGGGTTGTAGGATCAAGAGTTTAAAGCTCTGTGTTGCTGATGGGTCTAAGTTAATTGTTAGATGAGAAAGACACCCTTGCATCTCCAGTGTAGTTTAGGCTTTGACGGCTCAAAAGCTAATCCAACAAGGTTGTGAGGCCTTTTTGGCTCATATGGTTGATAGAAGAGTCGGGGGTCTGGTCATAGAGAGCCTTAAGATAGTCTGCGAGTTTATAGATGTCTTTCTAGAGGAGTTACCCAGATTACCATTGAATTACTAGCTTGGGTTCTGGATTGAGGTAATGCCCGGTATAGAAACCGTTTCCATCACACCCTACTGAATGGCACTGACAGAAATGAGAGAGTTAAAGAAGGAAATCCAAGAATTTTTGGAGAGAGGGTTTATTCGACCAAGCATCTCGCCTTGTGGCACCCCGATTTTGTTTGTGAAGAAGAAAAATGGGTCTATGAGGATATACATACATCGACTACCGTCAGCTTAATAAGGTAACGTTGAAGAATTGTTACCCCTTCCAAGGATTGATGATTTGTTTGACCAGTTGAGAGGTGCCCGGGTATTTTCTAAGATAGACTTGAGGTCAGGATATTATCAGTTGAAGGTGGTAGAAGAAGATGTTTAGAAAACTACTTTTAGGATACAGTACAAACACTACGAGTTCTTGGTGATGTCTTTTGGGCTTACCAATGCCCTAGTGACATTTATGGATTTGATGAACAGAATCTTCCAGCCTTATTTGGGTCAGCTTGTTGTAGTGTTCATTGATGATATTTTTGTGTATTCGCGCTCGGAGGAGGAGCACGATTACCATTTATGGGTGGTTCTCCAGACGTTGAGGGATAGACGTCTCTATGCTAAGTTTAATTAAATGTGAGTTTTGACTTTCTGATGTGGTGTTTTTGGGCAACATCGTTGCTGCAGATGGAATCCGTGTTGAGCCCTAAAAGATTCAAGCAGTAGTAGAATGGAAACCACCTAGAAATATCTCAGATGTTCGTAGTTTCCTTAGGCTTGCGAGATATTATCGAAGGTTTGTCAAAGGTTTCTCCATCATAGCAGCGCCGCTGACCAATTTGCTACAGAAAGGAGTTCTATTTGTATGGAATGAGGAGGGACAATAGTGTTTTGAGCAATTAAAGGCCTACCTCACAGAGGGACAAGTTTTGACGCAACCTGAGCTAGGGAAGGATTATGTTGCGTTTAATGATGCGTCTCTGAATAGACTTGGTTGTGTCCTCATGCAAGAGGGTAAGGTGGTTGCTTACGCCTCGAGGCAACTTAAACCACATGAGCGGAATTACCCTACCCATGATTTGGAGCTTGCCGCAGTCATCTTTGCATTAAAGATTTAGAGGCACTATCTCTATAGGGGGAAGTGTTACATCTATACGGACCATAAGAGTTTAAAGTACCTGCTCACCTAGAAGGAATTGATTACGAGACAATGCTGTTGGATTTAGTTGTTAAAGGATTATGATTGCACCATTGAGTATCATCCAGGCAAAGTAAATGTAGTGGCAGATACCTTGAGTCGTAAGTCCATGTTCAATCTAAGAGCCATGTTTGCATGCTTAAGAATGACCAAGGATGGTGGGCTCCTATCCGAACTTTGGGTTGAGCCCACGTTGATACAAGAGATAAGGAGGACTCAGGTTTTGGATGAAGACCTGGTGCCATAAATTGAGGCAGTTCAGAGAGGTGAAGCATTAGACTTTGAGGTACGAGATGGTGGCTATTTGTACTTTATAGGGCAGTTGTGTGTTCCGAACTTGGAAGATTTGAGGGACCGCATCTTGAGGGAGGCACACCATAGTCCCTTTTTCGTACATCCTAGAAGCAACAATATGTACCAAGACCTTCATCTTTTTTATTGGTGGTTGCGTATGAAAAGAGATGTTTCTGAGTTTGTGACAAGGTGCTTAGCTTGCAACAACTGAATGCGGATCATTAGGTTCCATCGGGTTTGCTTTAGCCTATTTAGATTCCACAAAGGAAGTGGGATTGGGTCACCATGGATTTCGTCACGGGTTTGTCAATGACCCAAAGGAAACATGATGCTATTTGGGTAATAGTAGATTAATTGACCAAGTCTGCCCATTTCTTGCCTGTGCATATGGATTTCACCTTAGAAAGGTTGGAACAACTGTATATCAAGGAGACAGTGAGGTTGCATGGAGTGCCATCATCGATAATTTTGGATAAGGACCCGCGTTTTATAGCTGTGTTATGGAAAAAGAACCATAGTACTTTAGACAACAAGTTACATTTCAGTACGACTTTCCACCCTCAGACCGATGGCTAGTCTTAGCGTGTTATTTAGATTCTTGAAGATATGTGATAAGTGTTCAAAAGTACTATTTTTCTTACCCTTTTTACTCATATTATTGTTAGACTTAGGCTCATATTAGTTGCATAATTAGCCATTCATGCATTAATCCATGTTTCCTTCCATCGTTGAGCTTGATTACATAACTTGGTAGTTTTTGTGGAAAAGATGCTGCTTTGGTGTGCTTTGTGTGTGTATGTGCAGGATCACTTGCCAAAGCAATGCCGAGCTAGTTGCCAGGGCAATGCATGAAGGATATGCCGAGCTAGTTGCCAGGGCAATGCATGAAGGAGACGCCGAGCCAGTTGCCATGGCAATTGTCGACAAAGAGAAAATGCAACAGGGATGTCGAAATTGATGACTATACAAGCCCAAGATGACTTGAAGCAAGGCCCAAGCCCAAAGGAATTTGATTGCCATGTAGAGATTAAAGAAGAATTAAATTCCAAGAAGATAGGAGAAGTTCTAATAGGAATATAATTATAATAAAGAATTATATTCTTTAAAGATAATTTAATTCCAACTCAAACTCCTCCTCAAAGAAGGACTTTGGCCTAGCCCTATAAATAGCAAGGAGATTTCGACAATCCATAGAGAGAGCATTAGGGGAAATTTTGACAAGTCCAAGGGAGAAAGCAAGGGGAATATTCGACAAGCATTTAGGGCAAGGGATTTTCGACAAGCTTCATCTTTTCTTCCTTGTTCGATTGGGTTCATGCTAGGGATTGTTTATCTTGTGTTTCTTTGGAACCTAGCCATGAACTAAATCTACTTGGCTATGGTTATTGTGTTTTGTGGTTGTGAGAAACTATTGGTTTTTGTTTAGGTAATAAGAGTTTGCACTTTTCTATTTCAAGGTTTATTCATTCTTGGTTCTTATTATTGTTTGCGAGTGAATTGGGAGAGGATCTCGTGATTTCATCTATTTATCTAATATCAGGAGAGTTAGATTCAAGAAACGAATGAATATGATCTTTATTCAATCTATTGATGGTGAAGATTAATCCGGCTTAGGAATAAGTTAAGGATTTCAATGGCTAAGAGGAGCGCAAGATTGGTTGTTGTTCACCCTTGATTCACGCAGGGATGTATTATCAAGGCATGCACAAGTAGCTAGAGTTTCGACTTAGGGATAAGAAGAAACCATTGAAGAACGCTCTGCTGAACCTTGAAGGTTGCTGCCCAGACGCCCAAGTAGTTGCCCAACTAGTTGCCCAGGCAACCATCAATTAGTTGCCAAGGCAACCCCGTTGTACAAGTTGCCACGACAACTGAGTTGCCCGTGCACTCTTTTACCAAAACGATCCAATCGGCTATCACACCTCAACTCACAATAACATGACCTATCTCTCTCTCATTCGATCTCATCTTTTCATTTACTTAATTGCTTTCTAGATTAGTTATTAGTTAAAACTTCAATAATCCTTTACTTGTGTTTTTACTTTTTACAGTGCAAGAGACTAGATTCTTGAAGTGGCACCAATCCCTGTGGAGACGATATCTTTTATACTATAACTTGCGACGTGTATACTTGCACATTTGCGTAGCACTTATTACGCGCAACAAGTTTTTGGCGCCATTGCCGGGGATTGGCAATAGCGACTTTGTTTTTACTTTCTTGCACTTTCTTTTTATTTTTCTTGTTTAAAATTCAAAGGGGTAACACACTTTGGTTTTGCATTGGTATATGACCAGGGTGAGACCGACTTCACCAGAATATCCCTTTTATCCAGAAATCGATCGAACCTTACAAAGACTTAGACGAAGGATAAGAGAAGCAATGGCAAATCAAGACGGCAATATGAATCAAGATGTTCGAGCAGGAGGAGGAGTGATTCTTGCACGAAACAGAACTATTCGAGACTATCTTGAAGAAGATCTTGATGGACTTAACCCAGGAGTTGTCGCACCTGAAATTGAAGCCGACCACTTTGAGTTGAGACCGGTAATGTTTAATATGATCAACACAATAGGTCAATTTGGCGGCTCAGCAACTGAAGATGCACGACAACATCTGAAATCCTTCCTTGAGATTTGCAACTCGTTCAAGATACACGGAGTCACCCCCGATGTCCTACGATTAAGATTATTCCCCTATTCACTGAGGGACAGGGCGAAAGCATGGTTGAATAGCATTCCTGCTGGATCCATAGCATCTTGGACTGATCTTTGTCGTGATTTCCTTGCTAGATTTAATCCTACAAATTTGACTGATAAGCTTCGTAACGACATTACTTCTTTTCGGCAGGCAAATGATGAATCCATGTACGAGGCTTGTGAGCGATATAGAGAACTTCTACACAAATGCCCTTTACACGGATTCCCGGTGTGGACTCAAGTAACAATGTTTTACAACGCCGTGAATACACCAACAAGGATGATGCTAGATGCCTCGGCAAACGGCATACTCCTAGATAAGTCGCCGGAGGAAGCGATGCAAATTTTAAACAGGCTGGCCAAGAATGACTATCAATTCCCATATACTAGAAGAGAAGGAGTTAGACGCCAAGCCACAATACATGAACTAGGATCATCAGATTCAATTTCGGCACAATTGGCCACTTTGACCAAGATGGTCCAGAACATGCAAAAACCAAACAACACACATGAAGTCAAGGTAATGGATTCTTTTTGTGAGTTATGTGGTGATAACCATAATTCTTCTGAATGTATGCAAAATCCGAAATCCAGCTTCTATGTGGGGAATTACAATCGGAGCAACAACGTGATGTCCAATACATACAATCCAGCTTGGAAAAAGCACCCGAATTTTTCATGGAGTAATCCCAACAATGCTCTAAACCAGAACAATCAGAATGCACAAGCATCGGGATTCTAGCAGAATATGCCACGGCAACAGATGCCGCAGCAACAACCGACAACATCTAGTTCTTTGGAAAATTTTCTAAATGCTTTTATGATGAAAACTGAATCTTAGATGGCTGAGAATAGTAATTTCATAAAAAGAACTGAAGCTTTTATTAACAGGACCGAGATGAGATTGCAAAACCAAAAGGCAGCAATCAAATCATTGGAAAATCAAGTCGGACAGTTTGCTCAAAATCTGAATACTAGACCACAAGGAGGTTTACCTAGCGATACTGAAGTCGCAAGAGGAACTGGCCATGAGCAATGTAAGGCGATCACCACTAGAAGTGGCCAACAACTTAGAGAGGCTCAAACCCGCTCATCAAACAAAACTCCACAAAAAGATCAAGACGAACCTAGCGGCAAAGCCTCAGATGCTGAACCAGTAATTGCCGCGGCAACCGGCAATAAGCATGCCTCAGCAACCGACGATAAAGACGCCTCGACAACTTACGATAAGCATGCCTCGGTAACCCCAGTTGATAATGCCTCGGCAACTCTAGATGTCCTGGCAATGCCGTCAATCAGGTTTCAAACCAATGAAAGGATCGAAGATATCCGACTTCCACCACCATTCCCACAAAGGTTGAAGCGACAAAAGCAAGAATACCAATTCAAGAAGTTTCTTGATATCCTAAAGCAAGTCCACATCAACTTGCCACTGGTGCAAGCAATTGAACAAATGCCAAACTATGCCAAGTTTCTTAAAGACATTGTGTCCAAAAGAACAAGGCTAGGAGAGTTTGAAACAGTTGCCGCAATAGAGGGATGCATGGCAATGTTGCACAATCGTATGCCACCCAAGTTGAAGGATCCCGGAAATTTCACAATACCCTGTTCCATTGGAAATCACTATGTCGGGAAAGCATTATGCGACCTTGGGGCTAGCATAAACTTGATGCCTAAATCGGTTTTCCAGAAACTAGGAATCGAGAAGGCAAGACCTACAACAGTCATGCTGCAACTAGCCGATAAATCCTATGTGCATCCAGAGGGAAAAATCGAGGACATACTGGTAAAAGTTGATAAATTTATTTTTCCCGCTGACTTTATTGTTTTGGATTGTGAAGCAGATGAGCATGCACCCATCATTCTCGGGAGACCATTCCTAGCAACAGGGAGAACCTTGATTGATGTTAAAAAGGGAGAACTCACAATGAGGGTGAATGACCAGCAAGTTAAACTAAATGTGTTCCAAACACTAAGGTATGCCGATGATCCAGAAGAATGCCAACTACTTCATGCCACGACAGAGTTTAACTTCGATGAGGAATTTAGTTGCCTCGGCAACTACATTACCGATCAAGAGGAACATGAGGAGTATGAAGAACCGGTCGATGAGGAACAACCATAAGAGGCAAATTGGCTAGTAAATCGACCAGGTACATACTTTGAACCACTGGATTTCTCAGGTAAGGAAGGTAAGCTCAAAAAACCCTCTATTGAACAACCACCAATTCTTGAGTTGAAATAATTGCCAGAGCAACTAAAATATGTATACTTAGGGACCGATAATACATTACTTGTAATTATTTCTTCTAAGTTACAGCCTGAGCAGGAAAAGAAGCTGATCAAGATGTTGAAGCTACACAAAAAGGCAATAGGGTGGACAATTTCTGACTTGAAGGGAATTAGCCCGGCGGTGTGCATGCACAAAATCTTGTTGGAAGATGATCACAAACCTTCAATTGAGGCCCAGAGGAGACTGAATCATGCCATGAAAGGGGTTGTAATGAAAGAAATCATCAAGTGGCTTGATGCCGGCATTATATACCCTATCTCTGATAGTACGTGGGTAAGTCCGGTACAATGTGTACCGAAAAAAGGAGGTATAACAGTGGTAAGCAATGAAAATAATGAACTTATCCCAACCAGGACTGTGACCGGTTGGAGGGTTTGTATGGACTATCGAAAGCTAAACAAAGCCACAAGGAAAGATCACTTCCCATTACCCTTTATTGATCAAATGCTTGACCGTCTTGCAGGTAAACCCTTTTATTGTTTTCTTGACGGCTATTCAGGTTACAATCAGATTGCCATAGCACCAGAAGATCAAGAAAAGACAACCTTCACATGCCCATACGGTACTTATGCCTTCCGAAAGATGCCGTTCGGATTGTGTAATGCCCCGGCAACCTTCCAAAGATGCATGATGGCGCTCTTTTCAGACATGGTCGAAGACTTCCTTGAGATCTTCATGGATGATTTTTCGGTTTTTGGTAATGACTTCGACGGCTGTCTCGGCAATTTAGAGAGGGTGTTAGCAAGATGCGAAGAAACGAATTTAGTCCTCAATTGGGAGAAATGCCACTTTATGGTAGATGAAGGAATGGTGCTCAGACACAAGATTTCGTCCAAGGGAATTGAAGTAGACAAAGCCAAGGTGGACGTGATCGAGAGATTATCCCCACCAAGTTCGGTTAAAGGAATTCGAAGTTTTCTCGGACATGCAGATTTTTACAGGAGGTTCATTCATAATTTTTATAAAATCACTAAACCCTTGTGTAATCTGCTTGAACAGGATAAAGTCTTCGATTTTGATGATTCTTGCACTCAAGCATTCGAAACCCTAAAGAAAAAGCTTGCCTCGGCACCCATTGTCGTTCCACCAGATTGGACGCTACCTTTTGAGCTCATGTGTGATGCAAGTGATTTCGCGGTAGGAGCAGTCCTAGGCCAACACACAGGTAAGACCTTCCATGTGATATACTACGCTAGTAAAACTCTTAATGGTGCTCAAGTGAACTACACAACAACGGAGAAAAAGTTACTAGCTGTAGTTTTCGCATTTGACAAGTTTCGATCCTATTTAATTGGTACAAAGGTAATTGTTCATACGGACCATTCGACAATCAAATACTTATTTGCTAAAAAGGATGCTAAACCTCGTTTGATTCGTTGGATATTACTTTTACAAGAATTTGATATTGAAATTAAGGACAGGAAAGGAACAGAAAATCAAGTGGCCGATCACTTATCACGTTTGGAACACAATAGGAAGGAGGACGCGGATCTAGAGATATGCGATGCATTCCTGGATGAACAAATTTTAGTTGCCTCGGAAACCCTCGACGCCTCGGAAACCCTTGACGCCTCGGCAACCCATGACGCCTCGGCAACCATCGATGCACACGCCTCAACAACTCTCGATGCCACAACAGCCTTTGACGCACACGCCTCGGCAATTTTGGGAGCAGTCACCACGGCAACACATGGCTCGGCAATACCCTGGTACGCGGATTTAGTTAACTTCCTTGTTTGTGGTATTTTTCCTTATGGCATTACTCACCAAGGGAAGAAGCGGTTCCGCCATGATGCTAGGCATTACTTTTGGGACGAGCCTCTTTTGTTTAAACAATGTGCAGATTAGGTTATACGCCGATGTGTCCCTGAAGAAGAGCAACAGAATGTACTCCGGCAATGCCATTCTTCACCCTATGGAGGACATTTTGGAGGAACTCGTACCCCAACCAAAGTTTTGCAATCGGGTTTGTATTGGCCAACATTGTACAAAGATGCCCAAGACTTTTACAAGCAATGTGATCGTTGCCAGAGGACGGGCAATATCTCTAGACGACATGAGATGCCACTCCAGAACATCATCGAGGTGGAATTGTTCGATGTGTGGGGGATCGATTTTATGGGACCTTTCCCATCTTCATTCGGCAACCTCTACATCTTACTTGCCGTCGACTACGTGTCTAAATGGGTTGAGGCAGCTACAGTTCCCAACAACGATTCCAAGACCGTGCAACGATTCCTGCAGAAAAATATATTTACACGGTTTGGGATGCCGAGAGCAATTATCAGCGACGAAGGCAAGCATTTTGACAACAGACTAATTGCCAAGATGTTGCAACGCTTCAGCATATCACACAAGATCGCCACGGCATATCACCCACAAACCAACGGGCAAGCAGAAATTTCCAACCGAGAATTGAAGGGAATACTCGAGAAAGTTGTAAATCCCTCAAGGAAGGATTGGTCATTAAGACTAGATGACGCACTTTGGGCATATCGCACTGCATTCAAAACACCCTTAGGTATGTCCCCCTTCCGACTTGTCTATGGCAAGACATGCCATCTACCGGTGGAAATCGAGCACAAGGCGTACTAGGCAATCAAGACCGTGAATATGGATTGGGAAAGTGCCAGAAAAAAGCGTTTGATGGATCTCAACGAGATAGAAGAATTTATTGCACTCGCCTATAACAATGCACGAATCTACAAGGAGAAAACAAAGCGATGGCATGACAAGAAACTATTGCCACGGCAATTGACGCCAGGGCAACTAGTTCTCCTATTCAATTCTCGGCTAAAACTTTTCCCGGGAAAGCTGAAATCAAGATGGCAGGGACCATTCAAAGTCATCAAACCATTCTCCCATGGTGCTGTGATAATCAAGTCCATCTCTGACAACCATGAATTCAAAGTTAATGGACAAAGATTGAAGCACTACAATGGTGCCCATGTGGAACGTAACAAAGAAGTGGTCAACTTGGGAGATGCATGAGCATGCTCTCCTTTCAATAATTCCTTTTTCCTTTTCTTTTTATTTTCATTTTATTTTTAGGAGATATTTTATTTTTCTTCATTATCTTTAGTTTTCAGGTTTTTTTGTTTTCTTTTTCACAACAAGACTCACAACTACTATGCTAAGGAAATTTACTGCCAAGATCCTTACCCCGGCAACCAATGAAGAAGATGCCGCGGTAACCTACATCATGCTTGCTCAAGCTGATGCCACGACAACCAACTCTGAAGATGCCACGACAACCAAAGCTAAAAACATCCCGGCAACAAGAAAACAACCATCGCGTTCAAGCAAGAGAATCAAGACACCGACCAAAAGAAAACTAATCATCTACGATGACGAACTCTCGGAGTAAGTCCTCGTATGCATTTTTATTTTTATTTTTCTCGTTATTTTATGCATTCATTGAGGATAATGCCTCACTCGAGTTTGGGGGGAATTGTTATTTGTAGTTACCATGTTTAGTTACATTCATCTTAAGTATTACATTTAGGATACATAAATTGCTTGCCATGCCTTTAATTGGAACAAGAATTGCTTAGATTTGATGAATATTCGATGATGACTTTGCCAATGCACTTAATTGATAGAATTTTTATTCTAGGATAACCATGGAAAAACTTAGAATTTTACTATGATGCTAAATTTGACAAAACACTGTTGTGGTTTAATTGATTTAAGGAATTCTAGTGAACTTAGGTTGATAATTAACAAATTGGGGGATTAGAATAAAAATTGGATGAATGCTAGAGGTGCCCAAAATTGGCTCTAGCATGTGCTAAAAAAATTGATCACTAGAGGTGCCCGAAACTGGCTCTAGGATGTGTTAAAAAATTTTTTTAACTAGAGGTGCCCGAAACCGGCTCTAGTCGATTAAATTAACTTAATAAAACTAAAAACAAAACACTAGAGGTGCCCAAAACTGGTTCTAGTTAAAACATGTTAAAAAGAACCCAATAAAGTAATTTGAAAACCTATTGTTTGCATAGGATCCAAAAAATCAACTTGCACACAACTCCGCACACACTCACAAGCATTATAGTTTGATTCCGAGTAACTCCTTAGTTTTTCGAAAAATAAAAAGCCAATCATACTTTGTGCCACGGTTCAGAGAATTGAAATCAAGTTCAAAGCTAAGTTTGTGAAAATTGAAGTCTTGGCAGGTAATTATGAGTTTGCATTGCTTGAGGGCAAGCAATAGTTCGAGTTTGGGGGTGTGATAAGTGTTCAAAAGTACTATTTTTCTTACCCTTTTTACTCATATTATTGTTAGACTTAGTCTCATATTAGTTGCATAATTAGCCATTCATGCATTAATCCATGTTTCCTTCCATCGTTGAGCTTGATTACATAACTTGGTAGTTTTTGTGGAAAAGATGCTGCTTTGGTGTGCTTTCTGTGTGTATGTGCAGGATCACTTGCCAAAGCAATGCCGAGCTAGTTGCCAGGGCAATGCATGAAGGATATGCCGAGCTAGTTGCCAGGGCAATGCATGAAGGAGACGCCGAGCCAGTTGCCATGGCAATTGTCGACAAAGAGAAAATGCAATAGGGATGTCGAAATTGATGACTATACAAGCCCAAGATGACATGGAGCAAGGTCCAAGCCCAAAGGAATTTGATTTCCATGCAGAGATTAAAGAAGAATTAAATTCCAAGAAGATAGGAGAAGTTCTAATAGGAATATAATTATAATAAAGAATTATATTCTTTAAAGATAATTTAATTCCAACTCAAACTCCTCCTCAAAGAAGGACTTTGGCCTAGCCCTATAAATAGCAAGGAGATTTCGACAACCCACAGAGAGAGCATTAGGGGAAATTTCGACAAGTCCAAGGGAGAAAGCAAGGGGAATTTTCGACAAGCATTTAGGGCAAGGGATTTTCGACAAGCTTCATCTTTTCTTCCTTGTTCGATTGGGTTCATGCTAGGGATTGTTTATCTTGTGTTTCTTTGGAACCTAGCCATGAACTAAATCTACTTGGCTATGGTTATTGTGTTTTGTGGTTGTGAGAAACTATTGGTTTTTGTTTAGGTAATAAGAGTTTGCACTTTTCTATTTCAAGGTTTATTCATTCTTGGTTCTTATTATTGTTCGCGAGTGAATTGGGAGAGGATCTCGTGATTTCATCTATTTATCTAATATCGGGAGAGTTAGATTCAAGAAACGAATGAATATGATCTTTATTCAATCTATTGATGGTGAAGATTAATCCGGCTTAGGAATAAGTTAAGGATTTCAACGGCTAAGAGGAGCGCAAGATTGGTTGTTGTTCACCCTTGATTCACGCAGGGATGTATTATCAAGGCATGCACAAGTAGCTAGATTTTCGACTTAGGGATAAGAAGAAACCATTGAAGAACGCTCTGTTGAACCTTGAAGGTTGCTGCCCAGACGCCCAAGTAGTTGCCCAGGCAACCATCGATTAGTTGCCAAGGCAACCCCGTGTGCAAGTTGCCACGACAACTGAGTTGCCCGTGCACTCTTTTACCAAAACGATCCAATCGACTATCACACCTCAACTCACGATAACCTAGCCTATCTCTCTCTCATTCGATCTTATCTTTTCATTTACTTAATTGCTTTCTAGATTAGTTATTAGTTAAGACTTCTATAATCATTTACTTGTGTTTTTACTTTTTACAGTGCAAGAGACTAGATTCTTGAAGTGGCACCAATCCCTGTGGAGAAGATATCTTTAATACTATAACTTGCGACGTGTATACTTGCACATTTGCGTAGCACTTATTACGCGTAACAATATGCTCTGATGTTGCATTGTGGATTTTGAGGGAAGTTAGGAGGAACATCTACCGCTTGTTGAGTTTGCTTACAACAACAACTACCAATCAAGCATTAAGATGGCCCCCTTTCGAGGCTCTTTATGGACTTAAATATAGGACACCTTAGTGTTGGATCGAGCTTAATGAGAGAAGGATTGTGGGATCCGATTTGGTTAGACAAACCGAAGAAAAGGTTCATATCATCAAGGGAAGGTTGCAAGCGACCTTTGATCGTCAAAAGGCCTATGCAGACCTTATAAGAGTATGAGGTGGGTGAGAATGTGTTTCTAAAAGTGTCGTCATGGAAAGGGATAATCCGTTTTGGAAGGAAGGGAAAGTTAAGCCTAAGGTATATCAGACCTTATAAGGTACTTGAGAGAGTTAGGCTAGTAGCTTATCGACTAGATTTGCCTCTGGATTTGGCACATATCTGTGATGTTTTTCATGTGTCTATGTTGAGACGTTACCATTCTAACCCTTCGCATGTCATACCGCTCGAGGACATTAAGGTTAACATGGATTTGACCTATGAAAAAGAACCGGTGAGTTTGCTTGATAGAGAAGTCAATGAGCTATGTAACAAGTGTATACCCCTTGTGAAGATGCTGTGAAGGAACCACGAAATTGAAGAGACTACATGAGAGGTTAAGGCTAATTTGAAAGAGCTCTATTCACGTTTGTTTCCACCAGATAAATTTTGAGGATAAAATTTTCTTTAAGGGGAGAGTGTTGTAACGACTCGGGTATTGGGACTCGAGGGTCGAATTACACTCGAGGTATAGTCCCCACGTTTGGGTCATGGTAAATGGGCCCTATGAGCCTTGATGAGTTGGTTTTAAGGTTATTGGGCTTGGATTTTGGTAGTGGGTTAAGTTAGAAAGATGAGGGGAGGGCAATTGGGTAATTACCTATTTAAATGAAGGGGAAAAGGGGTTCTCTTTACTTCCTCTGCATAAAATAAAGATCATGAGGTCACCTTGTCCCCTCGTCTTCTTGCTTCTTCCATAGCCATTTTCCAGCCTCCCCTCTACAAGAAAAGAGCAAACCTTTGAGATTTTATGTGTGAATCCAGTTCTCAATCTTGAGGGAAGTTTGTTCTGCAATCAGGGATCTATAACCCAAGGTAAGTTTTGCTAGATTTGGTGAAAGATGAGTTTTTGGTAGGGGTTATTGGTAAAAATGGGTTTGAGTTGTGGGAGCCAAATTCTTGGCTTTAATTAGTGGTTTCAGCTTCCTAGAACCTTTCTAACAATGTGGTAACACATTTCACTCTTCCATTGTAGTGAAAGGAGGGGGAAAACCTTCAAAGGATCTTGGGAAGGAGAAAGCTTGAATACTTAGTGAGTGCTTCATTCCAGCCATCAAGTTTGAGGTTAATACACTTCTAACTTCAATGTATTCATGTGAATCATCATTGGGTATGTGTTGCTTGAAATATGATGTTTGGGTTAGGTTAGAGCTTGGTTGATTATCCATGGTAGATTTTATAATTGGTGTGGTTTGGGGGTAAAAATAGATAGAAACACACATTAATGATTCCTCATAACTTGTAGGATCAATTTGGGGCTTAACCATATAGCTTAAGTGCAATTTCGAGGTGAAATTTGAACCCCAGACTTGGAAATATGGGTTCACATACCAGTACACGATGGTCTGTATTGGTATGCCTTTGTGTGAATGAGGGATGTTATGTGAAGGGCATACCGATACAGAAGGTCGCATATCGGTACCCTATGCTTGATTTGAATTCCACTGGTGTTTTAGTGTATCGGTACGCTAGGGGAGTATCGATACCACTGTTCTATTGCCTAAGGAAGGCTTTCATGTTTCGGTACGTAAACGTAGGAGTATCGGTACAAGTTGGAATCGATACGAGTGGTTTACGTACCGATGATGGGTATCGATACAAGTGTAAGCATATCAGTATAGTTTGAGGATCTAATTCTTTCGAACTGAATATGAGTATCGGTACTCGTGGTGGAGTACCGATACCTAGAGGGGCATGCTGATACCAATCTAGGAGTATCGGTATTCGCTGGGCAATCTGCCTAAGAAATTTGAGGTTGCGTTCGAGGGTTCTATAATTCGAGACAAGGGGCCAAGGGTCTCCTAGGATGTAAAATGAATAATAAAACTAAAAAGGGGCGATTCTAACATCTTCTATGGATTAATTGGCCAATAACATGTTGGAATAAAAGGTAATTGCACGGAATAGCAAGCCTAGGGGCCTTTGGTGGATCATGTGTGGTCGTACCATGTTTGGGCACTTGTTTGGTTATGTGCCTTTGTTGGTGGGATCCGGATACCCAGTGAGTGAGTGTTGCAACACATGAAGACCACACGATTTGAGATTCCAAGTGATGAAATAAAGGCCATTCGATGTCAGATTCCGTGTGATGATATTTGCTTGATGAGAGATCTCGAGCCCCGCTCGATGCGAGATTCTGAACGAAGACTCGATGTGAGATTGAGTATATTAGCTCGATCTGAGATTTTGAGTAGCTTGGTATGAAATTCTGAGCATGAGTGGGTTTTCCAGGTGACTTTGGGCCTCACTCTTGGTTTGTTTATTGTTGTACTTATGCTATTTGAGATGTTTTTTTGCATAACATGTGTTTAGGCGGTCATGGTAGCGCCATTGATTTATCTTACCTTGATATCGTATCATATAACATGCTCTTAATTATGATTCACCTGAAGCATGGTCGAGTGGTTGTATATCCACTGAGGTTCGTTAGCTCAGCGTTTGGAATCATTGTTTCCGTTCAAAGGTAAGTAGGTCGTTGCGTGTAGCGGAGCACCATCGAAGTGAAGAATTCAGCATTGGCCATTGTGGTAGAGTCCATGTACTTAGATGTAAAGGACTATGTATTCGTAAGACCCTTGTATTTGTAACTCTATTTGAATTCAATTTGTATCGGTCAAATGTTTTATATGGATCTCCTTATGAATGTTAATTATTTTAAATATTGTTAAAGTTAATAGTTTGGAAATGTCATGGTGGACTTGGCAAATTGTGTTCATTGGGTTTAAAAACGAATTTTTTTTATGGGAATGGTTTGTGCTTGTGGACCAATTATAGCATTTGGGTTTGGGGTGTTATATTTTCTTTGCTATGGCAGGAGCAAGACAAGAGCTGATGGCAAGAAGAGCAGAAGAGAAATGCGGAGCAGCGATTGGAAAAAGTAGGACGAGGTTTTCCAAGCTCGATTGACAAAAGAAGGATGGCCGATGTCTGGTTACTTAGCTAGTGGTCAAAGATCCAGCCAACCGTAAATTCAAATAAGAGGATAAGAAGATAATGCGCTTATCTCAAGTGCGTAACCAACTTTCAAATTCAAACCCAATCTAGGGTTTCCACGAGTGCCTATTTAAAAGAAGCCCAATGATAAACCAAGAGAACGATCAAGAAGGCTGCACCGTGTAAAAAAAGAGGCAAACTGTGGTTCGACCAGGGTAAGACCGAGAGCTTTGGATCCATTGAAGGGCTGCATCAATGGATCTCCTTCTTTTCCCATTTCTCTTAGTTTTAATTCTGTTTTAATGATGGTGTTATTTGAAAACAATGATATTTTGATGGTTCCCCTAACCATGAACTAATTCTTTTAAGTTGGCTGAGGATGTTTTTGCGATGAACGCTTAGCTATTTTTCAACTTTTAATAATTGAATGCTGTGACATTTTTGTCTATCCTACTAGTACTTAATTGTAACACCCCGGTTTTAGGGCCTAGCAGTTTAGTGGGTTATTAGACAGTTCGGTAGACGAGAGTAGAGATTCGAGTCGGTTTCAGGATCATATATTTTTGGTGTTGGAAAAATTATGTAAAAATTCTTAAAAATCATTATTAATTATGTATTTAATAATGGTGGAATCAATTTAGAAAAATGAGTTTTGGAAGATGGACATTTTGGTTAGTGACCAAAATGAAAGTTTTGAAAACTGAGATTTTCTAGTGACTAAAATGAAAAGGGTCAAATACTTAGAATCTTTAAGGAGCTATTTTAACAATAGTTTTCTGATGATTTCTACCTTAATTTAACTAATTTTAACATGTGTTTTAATTGGTAATTAAATAGGATTTTGTTAAAAAGTTGGTTATCTTTTCTAAAACAAAAATCACGTCATTTTCTCTCAACTTTTTCTCCCCATTCTCTCCTCAGCCAAACACTCAGGTTTTCATCAAATTTCCAGAAGTGAGGTGGTTTCTAACTTGATTTTACTATTTCAAATTGTTTTATAAAGATTGTTTACACAAAATCTTACAATAATCTTGTGTTTTCTTAGCTTTTCACAAATCAATTGAGGGAGAAACTTCACAATAGGGGTAAGGTCTGAGATCTCCTCTATTGTATGGTTCTTTATTGAAATTCCCAAGCATTTGATCCTTGCTTTTGTGTTTCTAATTTGATTTTGATGATTTTCTAATGTTTAATTGAGTTATTTGGGGAAAATGAGTTGATTTGCGAATTGGATCTATTTTCCAATAAGCAATGATGCTTTGATCTATATTTTGGACGTTTAATAATGTTGATAAGTGATTTTTATCAATGGAATCCCGAAACTTAGGAATCTCTATTTGTTTAGGTTGTTAGTTTTGAGGTTTTGTGGTGTTTCTATGCTTGTAAGGTTGCTGGAGGTGGTAGGTTCTTTTGGATCTGTTTTTAGATGTGTTTTGATGTTGAAAATGATGCTAGGTTGATAGATGTTGGCTGGGTTATGAATCAAAGTGTTTTGGCTATATTTTCGGTTGTTGTGGAGGGTTAATTGTAAGGGTTATGTGGAAATCCGAGAAGGATTGTAGTTGCTGCATTTAGAATGCATTATGATGCATTAATCCTCTGTTGTTTTGTGGTAAAAATAAGGGAGGTTGATCTGGAAGTGATTGGGGAAGCATAGAAGGCGTAGGATACTTGTTTTCGCGTCGGTGAATCGAGTTTCGCGTATCGGTGAGTGAAAACGTGGATTCCAGCTTTGGAATGTTTTAAATGTGGTTTTTGGGAGTTTAGGTAGAGCTTGAAATGCTTACCTAAGCTCGGAAGTAAGTAAAATGGTTTTATTCTCTCGGTCATGCTAGTGTTAAATAGTTTTATGCACTTGATTGATTTACATGTTACCTACTATTTAAGCATGATTTAAAGTATTCGATATACTATTTTTAAGCATGTTTTGCTAAGGATGTACATGGTAAGTGATCCTTGTATGTATGGTTTATACTTGTGATTTAAAGCATGGTTATTACTTTGGAAAAGGTTTGGCTTAATGCTTGTTAAAAAAAGTGAGGTAAATGTTTAAATGGTTAATTATATTGGCAAGTGATGTGGTTTTAAAATTGTTACGGAAATAGTTGGCCGACCATAGGATTGAGTGCATTGCAAAATAAGTCATCTTGGATGTTGAGGGGTTTATACGGCGTACCGAATACTTCATCCAAGTACCCTAATGGTAGAGGGGTTAAACAGTACCGAATACTCCCGTTAGTGGGTTAAGCATCTAACCGATGAGATGGATGGGTATCCCTATGGGTTGAAAGTATACCCGGTTGATATTGTACCCGATTGTTAATGTACTGCGATTGTGATTGTATCGCTATTCTGGTTGAGATGGCTTGAAGTGTTGGGGTTAACACTTGTTGAATCCATGTATCCGATGAACTCTTTTGTTATTGAACTTGTTAATGATCACTTGAAAGCCAAAATAATTGTTAATATATCATTGGAATGTTTTATGTTGTATAATGTGATTTATACATGTTACTCCTTAAGCTTTACATTTGGTAGTAATGCATGGGAAGGCTTAAGTCGAGGGTTAGCAATGTGACTTGCTGTTTATTAATGATACATGTAGCATATGGTTTAATATGTTGGTTTTAATGATGTAAAGTGCATGTTTTAAAAGAGGCATGATGTTTTAAAAGATGATGATGAGTAAATGGTTTTAAACGCATTGGTGGTGTTTTGTTCAGAGATTTCCTCACTAAGCCTTGTGTGCTTACGCTGTCTTTGTCCATCAATACAGAGAACTAAAGTCCCGGAAGGCAGCAAGAAGCAAGGGGATCTCGACAAGACTTGTTTCCAAAGTATGTTAGAGACTAGACTATAATGAATAAAGGCAATGGGGGTTCTTGATGTGTTTTGGGAGATGTTTTGCGGAACTCCCTGCTTGAATATATTTCTTTAGTTGCTCTTGGTTTGTAAATGGCCTTTAAGGTCGATTTTTGGTGCTGGTTTGTGTTTTGGTATGTGGTTTGGATGCAACATTAGGAAGCATGCCTATAGATTCCCTTTTTGATGCATGATGCTTGTTGAGCTATAGGAATGATGTTGCTAGTTGGCTTGTGATATGTTTGGCATGTTGGTATGGTGTTATAAGCATGTTGGAATATTTTGTGGATGTTTTTTGGATGAAAAACTAGCAAGTTGTGGCATTACAGGCCCAGGCGTATCGATACATGGGGAACCGTATCGATATGGCTAGGCAATTTTAGGCTTGTGGGATCGGTACGAGTATTGTGCATTTCGATACGCCTAGGCAAATTTGGCCAGGCATACCGATACGGGTATGTGTTTTTCGATACGAGTTTTAGCCTATGGAATTCACTTTTTCAATTCGAACCCGCGTATCGAAACACCTGAGAGGCTGTATCGGTACAGTTTAAAATATTTCAAAAGTTAGGTAATTCAGTTAGGCGTATCGATATGACACAGTGGTGTACCGAAACAAGGTGTTTTAAACTGTATCGATACGGGCTTACCTCTATCGGTACAGATAGCTGATTTTCTGTAAATGCATTTCGAGTAGTTTTGTTATCCTAACAATTTAGTCCCTGAATCTTAGCAATGCAACTGTATGTGACAGAATGATTGGTTGAGTCGTAATTTGAGACATATGCATGAAAACTGACTAATTTAAGGTTGGTAACTTAAAAGTGGGTTTTAACTTGTAACTTTGTCAAATTACAATATGGTCCCTAAATTGTAACCGTGATCAATTGGATGTCAAATTGATGCCCGAGTAAATTAGGGTTACACTTATTATCTGCATGAACATATAGGATTAATAATTGGCATCTAGATAAGATAAAAGGAAAAAAAGTGGATCGGGTTTTATGTATCTCTCCGGTTTGCTTCGACAAACCTAATGTAGCTTCCTCGATTCAGACTAGCGGCTAGACCGGGTCAAGGGGGTACATTTGGTGGTATCAGAGCCAAGTTAAGGGTTCGTTGGGAGGTGGGTGTGTTGTTGCTGTGAGTTATGCCCTATTGTTTGATTTGCACGGTGATTGTTGTATGTACGCTGGTTGATATGCACGGTGATTGATATGTGTATGCTGCTTTTAGATGCCATGCTAGGAAGTTTTGGGGGTACCCATTGCCTTATTATTATAGTCTGGAAAGTTTTCATTTTTGAAATGAAAGTCTTGGATCCTTGCTTAAGGCTGGCCCGACTGTTTTTATTTTGAAATGATTGTCATGCCCTAGATATTTTAGCATGATGGGACCGAGGAGAGAGTTGCGATCTAGCGCGAATGTTGCTGTCGCTGGGCAGGATGATGAAGGAGAGGTTGTACCACTTGGAGGGTTGCCGCTGCCCCCACCTAATCCACATAAGGGAGTGTAGCAAGTACCACATGCGCCGGCTGGGCCAAGGATGGGTGATATGGCACCGTTGATAGAGGCCATGACTGGTGTATTTCAGGCAGCAGTTGCAGGTGTTTGCGTGCCAGCACCACCGGTTGAGGGGCAAGGTCTGCCGCTTAAGGGACTTCATAGTTTGTGCGGATTTGAGTTCTGAGGGTTGTCGTATAAGGCCTCTGAGGGTTGGTTGGCTAGTACTGAGAAGATACTGGGCCAGATGGGGTGTACCAATGCTCGTAAGCTGGGCTGTGTTATTTTCCTACTGCAGGGTGATGCTTATGCATGGTGGACTACCGCAATATTCGGTATGGCGACTGAGGATGTGACTTGGGAGTTCTTCTGTGAGGATTTTCGAAAGAAGTTTTTGGAAGTCCGATATCAGGACGACTAAAAGCATGAGTTTATGGTTTTGGTGTAGGGTAGTATGTCTGTTGTAGAGTACGAGGTGCAGTTCGTGAGGTTGAGTCGGTATGCACCTGAGTTGGTTCTTGACGAGCGTACTCGATGTGATCTTTTTCGTTATAGGCTTGTGTAGGATGTTAAGACATACATGCTTGCTGCTGATTATACCGACTTTGATGTATTGATTTCGCGAGCCAAGGATGTGGAGTAGAATTTGGGTTTGGCTTCTGGATCGCGAGGTTGTAGCTCGGGTAAGAGAGCTGTTGATTCTGGTTATGGAGGTGGTCAGGCCAAGAGACACCGTGACATAAATTTTTGCCCGGAGCCGAGGCATGGCGGAGGTGTTATGAGACGTGGAGTCCAGGGGTAGGGTGCCCAGGTTAGAGCTCTGTTTAGCACTTACTGGGTTTGTGGATCTCGAGATCATTTGAGGCGAGATTGCCCACGGTTGGCCAGGTAGGGTCAGGAACCTACGCCAGTTGTGGCTAATGCTTGTTGGATTTGTGGGTCAAGTGACCACCAGAGGCGTGATTGTCCGTTGTTGGCTCGAGGTGGGCAGGGTGACACACTTGTTGTTGCACCGCAGCGGGGTCGTGGTCGTGGCCGCGGACTATTTCAGCAACGAGATGTGGGACAGAGGACTGTGGCTTATATTGTTGTTATCCAGCCTGAGAGATGTGGACCGGCTAGGGTGTATGCGCACCGTGAGGGTCACAATGACACCGATGTGATCGTAGGTACTTTTACCCTTCAGTCTCTATCATTGTATTCGTTGGTTGATTCCGATTCTACTCATTCATACATCTTGAGTGAGCATGCAGAGTTGCTTGATATATCTGCTGAAATTCTTAATGTGGGTGTTAGGGTGACTAGTTCTCTTGGGGAGACAGTCGTGGTTAAGAGGTTGTATCGTATGTGTCCGCTGATGGTTCAGGGACATGTGTTTGCTGTGGACTTGATGGAGTTTCCATTCCATGTATTTGATGTTATTTTGGGTATAGATTGGTTGACTGAACATCAAGCTGTGGTGGATTTTGAGACCAAACAGATATCCTTGAATTGTCAGATGATTATGAGGTGATGATTGTTGGTGAGAATGCCAAGTTTTTGTTTAATGTTGTTTCGGCTTTAAAAGCGAGTCAGATGTTGGATTCAGAATGTCAGGCTTATTTGGCCTATGTTATGAATCATGGATCAAAGGATTTGAGGGTGCAGGATGTTCGCACCAAATGTGAGTTTTCAGGTGTTTTTTTGAAAGAATTACTAGGGTTGCCACCTGACCGCGAGGTAGAGTTTGGCATGGAGGTCTTTGAGGGTACGATACCTATATTCATTGCTCCGTACCGTATGGCTCTAAAGAAATTGAAGGAGTTAAAGACGCAATTGCAGGAGTTGTTGGATCGGGCTTTATTAGACCCAGTATCTCACCGTAGGGAGCATCGGTGCTGTTTGTTAAGAAGAAAGATGGTACGTTGCGGATGAGTATAGATTGCCGGCAGCTTAATAAGTTGACAGTAAAGAACAAGTATCCCTTACAGTGGATAGATGACCTGTTTGATCAGTTTAGGGGAGCCTCGGTGTTTTCCAAGATAGATTTATGGTCGGGGTACTACCAATTAAAGGTGAAGGAGGTGGATGTGCCCAAAACAGCTTTTCGTACGGGTATTACGAGTTTCTTGTGATGCCATTTGGTTTGACTAATGCTTCAGCTGCTTTTATGGACATGATGAACCGAGTGTTCTATGAGTTATTGGACCAGTTTGTGGTTGTGTTTATCGATGATATCCTTGTGTACTCTCGTACCGAGGAGGATCATGATGGTCATTTGCAGATCGTGCTATAGAAGTTGATGGAGAATCAGTTGTATGCTAAGTTAAGAATATATGAGTTATGGCTTAAGGAAGTTGTGTTTCTTGGGCATGTTGTGTCGGCTGAAAGAATTCGTGTCGATCCGAAGAAGGTTGAGGCTGTAATGAGTTGGAAAGAGCCCAAGTCCGTGACAGAGGTTAGGATTTTCCTTGATTTGGCGGGTTACTACTGAAGATTTGTGGAAGGGTTCTCTAGTTTTTCAGCTCCGTTAACAAATTTGCTACAGAAGAATATTCGGTTTGAGTGGACAGGGGATAGGTAGCAAGCTTTTGAAAGGTTGAAGGAAGCTTTGATGCGAGCTCCGGTCTTGGTTCAACCAGAATCGGGGAAGAAGTTCGTTGTCTATAGTGATGCATCGTATGTTGGGCTTGGTTGTGTGTTGATACATGAGGGTAAGGTAGTGGCGTATACATCTAGGCAGTTGAAGGTGCATTAACGTAACTACCCTACTTACGATCTTGAGCTTACAGCGGTAGTGTTTGCCTTGAAAATATAGAGGCATTACCTTTATGGTGAGAAATGTGTGGTTTATACGGATCATAAGAGTTTGAAATATTTGATGTCATAGAAGGAGCTGAATCTTAGGCAACGTAAATGGTTGGAGTTTCTTAAGAATTATGATTTGACCATTGAGTATCATCCGGGGAAAGCCAATGTTGTGGCGGATGCTTTGAGTAGGAAAGCGGCTGTGGAGTTGAGAGCTATGTTTTCTCAGTTGAGCATAACAGATGACGGGGGTTTGTTGGCTGAGTTGCAAGTGAAGCCGTCTTTGGATCAGTTAATCAAGGAGAAGCAACAATATGATGGGAGTTTATATCTCACGTGGAAGATATCAGGGATGGAAATCCTACATATTTTCATTTTAACGATGATGGGGTGTTGTGTTTCAAAGGTCGAATAGTAGTGCCTGAGGATGAAGAGTTGAGGCGTACTATTTTGACCGAGGCGCACGCTAGTCCTGCTATGCATCCTGGTAGTACTAAGATGTATCGAGGGTTGAAGGAAGAGTACTATTGGGTTGGGCTGAAGAAAGATGTGGCGGATTTCGTTGCTCGATGTATGATTTGTCAATGGGTAAAGGCTGAGCATCAGTTTCCTTCTGGGTTGTTGCAGCCGTTGAGGATACCGGAATGGAAGTGGGAAAGAATCACCATGGATTTTGTGTCTGGGCTGCCTTTGACATCGACCAAAAAGGATTCCATTTGGGTGATTGTGGATCGGTTTACGAAGTGTGCGCATTTTGTGCCAATGCATACTACGTATACCTTGGACAGGTTGGTTGAGCTATACATCTCTGAAATTGTGCGTTTGCACGGGGTGCCCAAATCTATAGTTTTAGATAGGGATCCGTGGTTCACCACAAGGTTTTGGGTGAGTTTGCATCGTGCCTTGGGGACTCGGTTGAGTTTTAGTACCTCGTATCATCCTCAGACGGATGGCCAGTCAGAGCGCGTGATTCAGGTTCTTGAGGATATGCTAAGGTGCTATGTTATTGAGTATCAGGGAACGTGGGAAAAGCAGTTGCCAGTGGTGGAGTTTGCTTACAATAACAGTTGTCATGCTAGCATACAGATGGCACCTTATGAGGCGTTGTATGGCAAGAAATATTGTACGCCCATTTGTTGGGCAGAACGGGGGGAAAGTTTGTGTAAATGCCCAATGCTTTGAAAGGCACAATCGAAAAGGTAAAGTTGATATGTGAGCACTTGAAAGCAGCTGTTGATCGTCAGAAATCCTATGCGGATTTGAAGCGTAGGGATATAGAGTATGTTGTGGGTGATAAAGTGTTTTTGAAGGTGTCCTCTGGAAAAAGGTGTTGCGTTTTGGGCGAAGAGGGAAGCTTAGCCCGAGGTTCATTGGACCATACGAGGTTGTTGAGCGTGTGGGTCATGTTGCGTATTGTTGTGATTACCTCCGGTGTTGGGAAAGATTCATGACGTGTTCCATGTTTCGGTGTTCCGAAGGTATAGGTCGGATCCATCGCATGTCATGCCGGTGGAAGAGATTGAGCTGAGATCTGATCTTTCTTATGATGAGGAACAATGGAGATTCTTGATACCAGCAGTAAGGTGCTCCGTGGCAAAATGGTCGAGCTAGTTAAGGTGTTGTGGAAGCACCGCGGCTTTGAGGAGGCCAAGTGAGAGCGCAAGTTGGATATGTTGAATCAGTTTTTGTACCTGTTTCCTCTAGGTAAATTTTGGGGACGAAATTTCTTAATTATGGGAGAGTTGACGGTTCGGTAGACCGGAGTAGAGATTTCAGTCGGTTTCTAGATCATATATTTTTGGTGTTGGAAAACTTATGTAAAAATGCTTAAAATCATTATTAATTATTTATTTAATAATGGTGGAATCAATCTAGAAAAATGAGTTTAGGAAGATAGACATTTTGGTTAGTGACCAAAATGAAAGTTTTGAAAATTGAGATTTTATAGTGACTAAAATGAAAAGGGTCAAATACTTAGAATCCTTAAGGAGCTATTTTACTAATAGTTTTCTGATGATTTCTCCGTTAATTTAACTAATTTTAACATATATTTTAATTGGTAATTAAAGAGGATTTTGTTAAAAAGTTGGTTATCTTTTCTAAAACAAAAATCACGTCATTTTCTCTCAACTTTTTCTCTCCATTTTCTCCTCAGCCAAACACTCAGGTTTTCATCAAATTTCCATAGGTGAGGTGGTTTCTAACTTGATTTTATTGTTTCAAATTGTTTTATAAAGATTGTTTACACAAAATCTTACAATAATCTTGTGTTTTCTTAGCTTTTCACAAATCAATTGAGGGAGAAACTTCACAATAGGGGTAAGGTCCGAGATCTCCTCTATTGTATGGTTCTTTATTGAAATTCCCAAGCATTTGATCCTTGCTTTTGTGTTTCTAATCTGATTTTGATGATTTTCTAATGTTTAATTGAGTTATTTGGGGAGAATGAGTTGATTCGCGAATTGGATCTGTTTTCCAGTAAGTAATGATGCTTTGATCTATATTTTGGATGTTTAATAATGTTGATAAGTGATTTTTATCAATGGAATCCCGAAACTTAGGAATCTCTATTTGTTTAGGTTGTTAGTTTTGAGGTTTTGTGGTGTTTCTATGGTTGTAAGGTTGCTGGAGGTGGTAGGTTGTTTTGGATCTGTTTTTAGATGTGTTTTGATGTTGAAAATGATGCTAGGTTGATAGATGTTGGCTGGGTTACGAATCGAAGTGTTTTGGCTATGTTTTCGGTTGTTGTGGAGGCTTAATTGTAAGGGTTATGTGGAAATCCGAGAAGGATTGTAGTTGCTGCATTTAGAATGCATTATGATGCATTAATCCTCTATTGTTTTGTGGTAAAAATAGGGGAGGTTGAGCCGGAAGTGATTAGGGAAGCATAGGAGGCTTCGAATACTTGTTTTCGTGTCGACGAATCGAGTTTTATGTATCGGTGAGTGAAAACGTGGATTCTAGCTTTAGAATGTTTTAAAGGTGGTTTTTGGGAGTTTAGGTAGAGCTTGAAACGCTTACATAAGCTTGGAAGTAAGTAAAGTGGTTTTACTCTCTCGGTCGTGCTAGTGTTAAATGGTTTTATGCACTTGATTGATTTACATGTTACCTACTGTTTAAGCATGATTTAAAGTATTCGATATACTGTTTTTAAGCATGTTTTGCTGAAGTATGCACATGATAAGTGATCCTTGTAAGTATGATTTATACTTGTGATTTAAAACATGGTTATTACTTTGGAAAAGGTTTGGCTTAATGCTTGTTAAAAACAGTGAGGTAAATTTTTAAATGGTTAATTATATTAGCAAGTGATGTGGTTTTAAAATTGTTATCGGATATAGTTGGTCGGCCATAGGATTGAGTGCACTGTAAAATAAGTTGCCTTGGATGTTGAGGGGTTTATACGGCGTACCAAATACTCCATCCAAGTAACCTAACGGTAGAGGGGTTAAGCAGTATCGAATACTCCTGTTAGTGGGTTAAGCATCTAACCAATTAGATGGATGGGTATCCCTGTGGGTTGAAAGTGTACACGATTGATATTGTACCCGATTGTTAATGTATCACGATTATGATTGTATCGCTATTCCGGTTGAGATGGCTTGAAGGGTTGGGTTAACACTTGTTGAATCCGTGTATCCGATGAACTATTTTGTTATTGAACTTGTTAATGATCACTTGAAAGCCAATATAATTGTTAATGTATCATTGAAATGTTTTATGTTGTATAATGCGATTTATACATGTTTCTCCTTAAGCTTTGCATTTGGTAGTAATGCATGGGAAGGCTTAAGTAGAGGGTTAGCTATGTAACTTGCTGTTGATTAATGACACATGTAGCATATTGTTTAATATGCTGGTTTTAATGATGTAAAGTGTATGTTTAAAAAGAGGCATGATGTTTTAAAAGATGATGTTGAGTAAATGGTTTTAAACGCATTGATGGTGTTTTTGTTCTGAGCTTTCTTCACTAACCTTGTGTGCTTACGCTCTCTTTGTCCATCAATGCAGAGAACCAAAGTCCCGGAAGGCAGGAAGAAGCAATGGGATCTCGACAAGACTTGTTTACAAAGTATGTTAGAGACTAGACTATAATGAATAAAGGCAATGGGGTACTTGATGTGTTTTGGGAGATGTTTTGTGGAACTCCCTGCTTGAACATATTTCTTTAGTTGCTCTTGGTTTGTAAATGGCCTTTAAGGTTGATTTTTGGTGCTTGTTTGTCTTTTGGTATGTGGTTTGGATGCAACATTAGGAAGCATGCCTATAGATTCCCTTTTGATGCATGATGCTTGTTGAGCTGTAGGAATGATGTTGCTAGTTGGCTTGTGATATGTTTGGCATGTTGGTATGGTGTTATTAGCATTTTGGAATAGTTTGTGAATGTTTTTGGGATGAAAAACCAGCAAGTTGTGGCATTACAGGCCCAGACGTATCGATACGCGGGGAACCGTATCGATACGGCTAGGCAATTTTAAGCTGTAGGATTGGTACGGGTATTATGCATTTTGATACGCCTAGGCAAATTTGGCCAGGTGTACCAATACGGGTATGGGTGTTTCGATATGAGTTTTAGCCTCTGGAATTCCCTTTTTCAATTCGAATCCGCATATCGAAACGCCTGAGATGTTGTATCGGTACGGTTTAAAATATTTCAAAAGTTAGGTAATTCAGTTAGGCGTATCGATACGACACGGTGGTGTACCAAAATAAGGTATTTTAAATCGTATCGATACGGGCTTACCTGTATTGGTACGGAAAGTTGATTTTCTGTAAATGCCTTTCGAGTAGTTTTGTTATCCTTGCAATTTAGTCCCTGAATCTTACCAATGCAACTGTATGTGATAGAATGATCGGTTGAGTCGTAATTTGAGACATATGCATGAAACCTGACTAATTTAAGGTTGGTAACTTAAAAGTGGGTTTTGACTTGTAACTTTGTCAAATTACAATTTGGTCCCTAAATGGTAAGCATGATCAATTGGATGTCAAATTGACGCCCGAGTGAATTGGGGTTACACTTACTATCTGCACGAACATATAGGATTAATAATTGGCATCTAGATAAGATAAAAGGAAAAAAATGGACCAGTTTTATGTATCTCTCCGGTTTGCTTCGGCAAACCTAATATAGCTTCCTCGATTCGGACTGGCGGCTAGACCGGGTCAAGGGGGTTACATTAATTTTCCTAAATTGTTTGTCATACGACAAACATAAGAGATAATGATTATTTTTCAGGTACTATGGTGAGAAACTTTGGCAGAAGATGTTAAAGTAGATGAGCTTACTTTGGAAGTAAATCTACCCCTTAGGAGTAAAGATTAGAACTTTGACAAGTTAATTATTGAAAAACATCGCTGTAGACATATAGGATTTAATCTTAATTAACTTAGGGTATTGCTATCGACAAAGGCAATACTTATCTTAAAATCTGCTCAGCAATAAAACCAAGGGTAGACGTTATTAAATACTATCTTTGCTAGCATGAAATCCATACATCCCTTGCCAACACCCACCATCCATTTGAATACATTTGCCAATCTGCCTGGACTTTTATTTTTCTTTTCCTTAGTTAGTTTTCTTAAATCTAAAACCCAATCCAAACTCATTTGTTTCATTTCAGAAGCAATTATTGTGGCATTGAATTCTTGGACAATTCCTGTGGATACGATACTCGGCTTACTGTTGTATTACTTGCTGACCGTGTATACTTGCACGCAAAAAGACCTAAACTTGGCATTATTTTATTGGCATATTTACACTAATTCATCAATTATTTGTCAAGCGTTAGTCAGTCGACAGTGATTATAAGGTACTATCTGTTCATACACATTCTTAACCATTTGACAATAGATACACACCTTGCAGGCAAAGCGATTTGAAATTGGGTCTTATAGGATGAACATCATCTATTTTTCTACTGGGACGACTTGTTGGGTTCAGATGGCTAGTATTATTAAATAGATACTAATATGCTATGTTGTATGATAATTAATTTTACTAAGAATATGGGCCCACTAGTTTTTTACTTAAATTTTTAATTGAACCGCATCATGCAGTAGTATATGTTGTTTTTTTCTTATTAGATTTATAGTTAAAGGATGTTTAAAGTATGGTAATCGAGGCTCGATTTTATGATGGGAATTGTTTTGTGTTCAATTTGAAATAAATGGGTTAACTGTAGAAAATGACTTTAGTAATTAGGATAAAGAAATTAATTTCTTTTGAAAAATGTAAGTAAAGTCATTGGCGTTGTTTGGTAAATAGCGGTTTGAGCCAAAATTAGATGTTTGACTGGTCAAATTCGCTAATTTAGATTTTTGGTAAATAGCGGATTGGAATAGCTGATGAGGTGAAACCTCTAATTTTGAAAAGGCTGATAATAGGAGCTTTTTGAGATTAGAGGTTTTGACATAAGAGTTATAAAGACCCTTTTACCCTTAATAATTATAAAGAATCTCCAAATAACCTAATTTTAACCTTTTCTATTTTAATTCTTCACACTCACGTATTTACGTTGTGACATTTGTAAACTAATAGTTTTTTCTTTTTATTCTCACACATTTATATTTGTATTTAAATTTAATAATTAATTAAATTATATTAAAAATAATTATATGAATATTAAATTAATATATAGATCCTTCAAATATGCTTAGTAATGTTATAGTAAAAAATATTTTTCATAATCTAATTAATATTAATAGATACAAAATATTGATAACTAATAAACTATTCAAACAAGTATCAAATATAATCACGTCCTTATATGTCATTTTGCTTGTTTAAATAATCAAACAGCTATAAACTATAAGTTAATTTTACCAAACACTTTTATACAATAAGCTAATACAATCCGCTAGTCAAATCAGCTAAAGCAATCAGCTATCTGCTATCAACTAATGTAATCCGCTATCAACTATCTGCTAATCGCCAAACATGGCCATTGTTACTATTGAGCTAGTATTTTGATATAACAAAGTATGTGAATAATATTTTGGACTTGATTGAAGATTTCAAAAATAATTCAAAGTCCATATAACTTGAAAAATATGTTAAAATTGGTTGCCAAGTGTTCTTTAATTACTCAAATATTTCCAAATTACTTTAGTGTCAAAACATGTGTTTAGTACTGGTATCATAGACACGATACTAATACACAGCAACCAGTACATGCATGACCTTGCCGAGTACCAATACTCAAGGTTTTCTAAAAGATCCAAACAACTGATTTGGTACTGGCACTACCTATTAGCACCGATACCCAATCGGCAGTATTGATACTCAGTCCTCATGTACCAGTTCCTAGAAGCTTTCAACGAGTAGTTTTTTAAATATAATGCAGGTACTGATACCTAGCTTCGTGTACTGGTACCCACTATCTAGAACTACATTAAATGAAGAAAAATACCCTTAAACAGCTCCAAACCATTGTCAACATTCATAAACGGCTAGAAACTCATTCCATGCTATAAAAGCAAGACAAGGACACTTGTAGATGGTTAGAGAAACTATCCAAGCATAAAGATCAAGAGAAATAGTCCATAATTCTTTAATTCTTCATTTCTCTTGTACATAGTGTATAAAGTGCTTAATTGCATATCTTTCTTTATTTTTTTTCTGAGCTCAATCATGTAAACACCCACCTTGTTAGATATTTTTGTTTACTTAAAACAAACCTTGTATAATGGATAGGTTCTAGTTTAGCCTTAGAAAACTAAAGTGGTTCTATCTTATCCATTAAGAAAGATGAGGGTTGTAAGGTTATGCCTTGTCCTCAAATGCGAGAAATTCAAGTTAGTGAATTTGGAAAATCTTTAATGGGGATAAGCTAAGGTACTAGATGTAAACTTGGTATAGAAGTTGAACCGTTATAAATTAATCATGCACAAATTGTCTTTACATTATTCAGTTTCCATCAAATTCTTTAAAAAGCAAATTTACCCCCTCTTAGAGATCGTTGGTTGATCGATTCGAGCCCAACAATTATTGTTTTGTGACATAAATGAATCGTGTTCATTCACTGGATATGGGAAGGGGTATTACATTTATTGGTATTAGAGAAACATGTTTAGTCGGTTTTGGATTTAAACTCGGTTTGTTAAGAGTTAATTAGTGTACACATGCCAATAGTATTTCATAATTACTGATACAATTGGTTACTTACATATATTGACTATGTTTAAGTACATATGTCTGAGGCTCAGGATCACTTGTGGCAACCAAGCATGTGGGTCAATAAGCATCCCATGAGGGTGTAAATGAGGTTAAAAATAATAATCTGCCCCCAACTTAGGCAGGTAAAGATGCGCTAGTATCACAGGGTATGCTAGTACAAGATCAAGGATTTTTGTTTTAGAATTTGGATATGATCCTGAATCAAACTTCTCATATTTCTATTGCAAAAAAGTTGAAAAACTTGGGAGTACCAGATTTCTGGGGAGATACAGATGGAGATCCGATATCAGTTGATCACTAGCTTAAAGATATTAAGATCATTTTGGAAGGAGTCTGTTGTGATGAATAGAGAAAGGTAGATGGAGTTATATATATCTATTAAGAAGACAAGCCTAGATCTGGTGAAGCAATGCCACTACACATCCTCAAGAAGAAATACTTGGGATTTCTTTGAGAATTTTGAGAAAAATATATCAGAGACATGTTTGGTCGTAAGATACGATAGGGATTTCTAAATTGTAAGTAAGGTGACATATCTGTTTGTGAGTATGAGTGCGAGTTTAATAAATTGTGTTGCTTCTATAACGACCTGGATTTTAGAACCCGATGGTCGGTTTAACCTGAGCCATGGGCCTCGTATGTTGGGATGAGATGTTGAGCTTGATGAAGGCTCAAGGGCTCCTTAGTGGGCTTGTTGTGGTGATGGGCTTGAGTTTTGAGTTTGTGGATGAGGTGGAAAGAGGATGGAGGGGTAATAAAGAAAATTCTTACCAATTCAAAGGAGTTGGCTGAATTTCATTTATTCTTATGCAAAAAAGAGGATGGGAGTAACCTCATTCTTGTTCCTTTTTTTCCTCTATCTCTCTTCTTCATCTTAGGCTTGAGGCACATGGTAAAGGTTGAATCTTTGCTATTTCATGTAGTATTTTTGGAGTACTTATTGAGGGGATTTTAATCTTCATTCAAGGATCTACGTATTAAGGTAACAATCATCAAGTTTGGTGGAAAATAAGTTTTGGTGGGGGTTGAGGAAGAAAAACAAAAATGGGGGTTATGACTCCATTTCTTGTGGTAGAATCATACCTTTAGTCTCTTTTAATATTCGGCAATGTTGTAACTCGTTTTACAACATTTCCTTATAGTTAAAGAAGTTGGAAATTCTTCCAAGGAGCTTAGGAAGAAGAGAGCTTGAAGTACTTGTCTTGGATCTTCTTTTCGTGTTGAGAAATCACGGTTAGTACACTACTAACTCATATGCCTTCATGTTCATCATAAATTGGATTGCTTTATGGTTTAGATGTAGTGTTATGGTTGCTTGGGTGTTTAGAGACCTTTAATGGTATAATCCAGATTTCATGTTAATAACTTGAAAAATGGAAGTAAACCACTCTAACACTCCTATAAGATGTAGGATCAAGTTTGAAGGTTAATGGTTGTGAATTGCAGGCTTGGGAAGTAATTTTCTGAGCTTAGAAAGCTATTTCTGGGCTTCGGTATTGGCACGCGGGAGGCAGTACTGATACCCTGGTGTTTTGGGTTTAAGAACACTGTTTATTGAGGATGAACTGTTAGTAGGGTAATGGTACTGTGTTTAACCCATACCGGTATGCCCTTCAAACATGTATCGATATGAGTCGACTCATAGTGGTATGCCTATGCTTTGTGAAATTCTAATGAGCTCAATTCGCATTGGTACACATTGGTGTATCTATACCCAATAGGGTATTGTACCAGTGCGCGAGGGCCAGTATCGGTACCCACTAAGCAATCTACCTAGAAATTTCATTTTGAGTTTGAGGGGATTATAATTCGGGGACTATAGCCTAATGAGCTTCTAATGTGGAAAAACAAATAGTAAAAATGAGAAATCGAGATTCAACCCACATATACAAGCATAATGAGTAATAACTTGGTAAATGTTGGGTGGCTTGTTTGTAATAGTAATAATAGGGATCCTTGGTGGATCGAGTAAATGTTGTGTGCCACGGAAGGGCACTTTTGTGGTAGAGTCACCTTGGTTGATGGGATCCAGATAACAAGAGAGTGTGTAGCAACACCCTGAGATGAGATTCTGGATATATGTTCTGAAGGCTGTGTGACACCAGGCCTCACTTAGAGTGTACGTTCATGAGGCTGTGTAACACTAGCCTCACTGCAGGTTTGTTTGGTATAATGCATATGTACTTTGTGAGATTGATGCATCCTTGTTGTTTTTCTATGTGTTTTGGTGACTAAAGGTAGCGCCAATGTTGTTTTATTGCCATTATGTCATCTTTAGCTACATGCTCATATTTATGATTTGCATGAAGCATGGTTGAGTGGAAGTGTATCCACTTAGCTTTGTCGCTCAATATTCAGAATTGTTGTTTCGTTCGCAGGTGAGAAGGTTGGCGTGCATTATTAGAGCACCATAAGAGTAGGACGTTAACATTGACTTGTTTCCGAGTACAGTACCTAGATTATATTAGGCTATGTATTTGTAGGACCCTATGTTTGTATTGTAACTCTATTTTGGATTTTAAATCGTGAGTCGAATGCTTTTAATTATGTATTTTAAATAGAGCTCACTTATAACATTTTCTAACTATTTATATATGTTAGAATATTTGAACTTAATGGCTTTTATGAAAATGGATGTGGTTCTGGCTAAACCAGGTTTGAAATTTTATGGTAATGGGTTGGGCTTCATGCCTAAATGTGACATCCGAGTTGAGGGTGTTACATTTAGTGGTATCAAAGCCTAGGTTTAACTGGTTTTAAAAAAGCCCCGAGGTTGTCTAGAGTGGTGTATAGGTGTCTAGAAAATACATTGCCATAAGTCAAAGCTGTACTCATTTAAGAATATATATTCGATGGTGTGAACTTATTCATTTGCTTGTGTACAGAAGTAACCATGCTAAGGAGAGCACTAGTTTTTGAGGAGAGTTAGGCTCCCGTAAGAGGGACTATGATGAGGACTATGTTCCCAATGTGGAGGATATGTCGAAAGACGAGAGGGGCCTAGGGGCTAATTATTTCTCTCATCTGTATTAGGTCTTTCACTGGATTGTGAGGGTTATACCTAGGCCTTCAGCTACCCCTCGCAAGGCACCATTGAGAGAGTGCGACACTATGGTGCAACGAATTTCCTTGGAACATGACAAAACAATCTGGTTAAGGCAAATCAGTGGTTGAGGGATACCCGCTAGATTTTGAACTAGATACAGTGGGAACTCGAGGACAAGTTGACATGTATCCTTTCCCTATTGAAAGAGAATGCTTGAGAATGGTGGGAAATAGTGGAGTTGGTGTGGTACCCTAATCATCCTACGTGGGATAATTTCTTGGATGAGTTTGAGAAGAAATATATGGGTAAAGCTCATATTGATAGTTTGAGGGATCAATTCACTCATCTAGTCTAAAAGAATCAGTCAGTGTTTGAGTACGAGAAAAAGTTTCTACAGTTGAGTAGGTATGCCCTAGAGTTGGTTGCTATGAAGAAGATGAGGTGCTAGAGGTTTTAGAAAGGTTTGAGGAAGGTCCAAACGTACTTGATAGCTGACCTACCAAAAGTGTTTTCAGATTTAACCGTTAGTGCCAAATCGCTTTAACAAGTTTAGGGATTGACCTATAGCCAATTTAGTGGATAAGGAGTCCCGAGTGGAGGAAATTATACCCACTCCAACCAGTTACAGTCTCACTCCTAGAGGAATAGAGGTTAGTAGAATCAGAATCGAGGAGCTTCGAGACAATCTGCTAGATCAGACTGTAGGTCAGAGTCTACTAGTTGTAGCAAGCCTTTATCATCTTCATCCATAATAAGTCCGGAGGGCTCACAAAGAAGTGTGGGCGCACTAATTTGTGACCAGTGTGGGCGTAAGCATCAAGGCGAGTATTGGTGGACATCTAGAGTTTGCTATGGTTGTGGGTCACCGGATCATTATGTGAGGGATTATTCAAAAGCTGCTGACACCACTCTAATTCAGACACAAAGGACCTCTTACCTAACTTAGAGGGGTCTGGGGTTTGCTAGAGGAGGAGCGAGCCACATGTCTGGACATTAGAGTAAGGGTACATTCAAGTCCACTATGAGGGTCCTATGAATACAATCAGTCTAAACTAAAATATCAAGTACTATACTTTGAAGCTGGCTCAGTGCTGGGAGATCCTCCTCGATGTGCTCCTCCAAGAGAAACCTATCAACCTACGCACGAAAAAAACCATAATTCTGCACACTGAGCTTACAAGCTCAGTGGTATATTTCTACTCTACCGAAATTCATGAATATCACAAAACAAGCATGCATGATACTATAATTAAGATTGCACAGAGAGGCTTCTCAACACTAAGGATCATCGTCTACCCTACCTTAGCTAGAGTTCACAACCATGTCTCAAGACACCATTAACATTTAAGAAGTCTTCCATGCCATCCCAGGCTTACCATACTCGAGGTCACATAGCCCATCAAGTTACTCGAGCTCACACAACCCGTCGAGTTATGCATTCCATACCCTGAGCACATAGCCTAAGGGTAAAACAGCCAACATCAATTATCCACACAACGAATTAAATAATATACATTCCTTAGATAGTGGCCTACAAAGCCCTACATTACCTATGATCACATAACCGTCAGATTACTCGTGATCATATAGCCGTCAGGTTAATGGACTATATCCGGATCACCACAGCTACAGATACGTCCTAGGCATACTTAGATCACAATAGCCACAAGCAGTCTTTACCTGAGGTCATTCAGCAATAAGGTTATTCGAGTTCACATAGCCCATTGAGTTACTCGAGTTCACACAACCCACCAAGTTTAGTTTCCTTATCCTGATTAAATAGCCCAAGGATAGGTTTCTAACCGCATCCAAATCACGTAGCCCGTGGATATGTTGGATGTACTCGATCACACAGCCCAAAGTACACATCCTCTTGTATAAGTGCCCTTACACTGACTCTAGGACATTCAGATTCTTGACCCAGACAACATAAGATAACATGTGCTCCCCAAGCATCCATACATCTCACCAAGAGATAAGAGGCATCAAGCCAACCATTACCAATGCCCCAAGGCATATTTTGTTTGTTATAATTATTAATATAAGTCTTTTAAGCTTAATCACGACATTCTCATTAGACCATCTCATTATTCGCAACTACTAGCTATATGGGCATCCCTTCAGCACACAACAAGGACCTCAAATCTTCACACAGCCTCAACCGATCCACCATGGATCCTTATGGATTATTAATACTAACAATCCACTCAAAATAAACAAGCCATTGCCACTTATTTCACACGTGGGTTATAAACCTTGATTTCCCTGTTTTAGAATTCATTTTTACCTTTAGAAACCCATTGGGCCCTATACCCCAAATTATAGAACCCCCGAATGCAACCTCGAATTTCTTGGGCAGATTGCCCTACGCGTACCGATACACTTACATTGGTATCGGTACACCCCTCTAGGTACTGGTACTTATCCAAGAGTGCCGATACCCGATTTAGGTTCGAAAAAAATCTGATTAATGTCCTGTACCAGTATGTCAGCCTCTATATCAGTACCCAATACCAGTACAATAAGCCCCGTACCGATACTCCTCCAAATACGTATCTGTACACGAAGGCCTTCCTTAGGCAATAGAATAGTGGTATCGACACTCCCTCTAGCGTACCAATACACAAAATGCTACTAGAATTCCTAACAAGCATGGGGCACCGATACGTGACATGGTGTACCGATACGCCCCTTACAAAACGCCCCTCTTTCATAAAAAGGCATACCAATACGGGCCACCCCGTACCGGTACGCGAGCCTAGATTTCAAAACCTGAAGATCAAGATTTCACAATCCCAGCCATTAACCTAAATGGTTAAGGCCCAAAATGTTTCTACATGTTATTTAGGGTATATTAGGTGGTTTACTACCAATTTTACACCTTAACAACACCTATCCACCATTAAAGGGATTCAAGCTCCTAAAAACGAAACTTAACACCCATAAATCATAAAACCAAGCAAAGCATTCATTTTATGATGTTCATGAATTGTAGGAGTCACAATATAGTGACCTTAGGCAAGCAAATCTCGGAATAAGGCAGCAACCAGGTTCCTCCTCTTTTCTTCCTTGGACCAAGCTTCAAACTCAGCCTCCACCACTCTAAAGATATTTAAGTTGAAAGATAGATCTTAGGATGATGAACAACTTCTTCTCAACCCACAATTTGGGATTCCCACTCAAACAACCAGGATTTTACATAAACTCAAGCACTCACCAAGAAGAAAGAAGAAAGAGAGAGATGGTATGAAGGTAGAGACAAGGTGATATCACTCTTGTTCTTTTCCCCTGCAGAAAATTGAGGCTTCCCCAGCCTTTGTCTTCCAATTATGGTTTTACCATAATACCCCTCCTCAAAACCCATCCTAAGCCAAACCCAAATCCACCAAGCAAGCCCAACAACACATGACAAGCCCAAAAAGGCTCCTACATGCCCAACGACAAGGCCCAACATAACCCGAACATCCGACCCGATGTGTTGGTCCAAGACCTGGGTCAACACCCATCATTGACTCGAAAATTTGGGTCGTTACAACTCTCTCCTCCTACAAGAAATTTTGTCCTTGAAATTTAAACGGATGGAGGAGATGAAACCAAAATAAATCTAATCATTTTGCCATTCGAACAAGATTACCTTGATTAGGGAGAGTTCTCCCTCATCCTACCTTAATCGAAACAGTAACACTGAACCACTTGTTCTCAGCACCCCTCCCGAAAATTCTAACGACCTAAATACCATAACCATTAGCACCCAGAACGAACCTTAAAGTAGGGCACAAACCAACCTCAAGCTATGCTGTCCAAACACCAATATAAGGAAT
This sequence comes from Hibiscus mutabilis, assembly GCA_019671005.1. NCBI lineage: Eukaryota > Viridiplantae > Streptophyta > Magnoliopsida > Malvales > Malvaceae > Hibiscus > Hibiscus mutabilis. Next base: position 30,380,596 of record CM033739.1, on the reverse strand, counting down.
TAATGTCCGATGAAATCTACCTCGGATAATATTTCTTTTTACTAACATCCGCTATTCGAACCCTAAACTTAGACCTCATCCATGTCTAAAACGCTGCACCACTCCCACAATATATTGTCATGAACACAATATATCTAACAACCAAACCCTGATCAAACATTAAAGGAAATACAAAACCTTGACAACTGAATTTTATCATCAATCTACCTTGAACTAACGACCCTTTTCTCCAGACTTAGCCCACCAAGATGAGACTTAAAACTTCACTTTATCCAAACTTGCCTCCCACACGAACGGAAATTACTTATGATTCATGAGATTTCTACTATTCAACCACTTGATTTTTAGAAATGACCGTTTTTACTTATGAACTCTCACAAGAAACCAAAACTAACTAATCTATCCTCAAAGATCTAACCATTTTCTTCCAAACCAATCATTTAATCTCAACCAACGATTGTACAGAAACATATAACAGTTCTCAAAAATCTTCAAATGGTCCATTCGACAATATTCCTTTGCAACACAACATTACAAACATTCGGTTATTCACAACATAACTATTAAACCCAAACTTCCGATGCGCTACTCTAATGTCTTCCATCCTGCTTGACTTACCTGAAGACACTCACCTCGAGATGGTGCAGTAGCCAGCTCAAAGTCTTCACGGCCTTTCCCTAGGATTCGACTATCACCTCGGTCAAGCTTAACCCAACCTTCATTTAACTTTACTATGGTACCTTACTCTGTACAAAATACATAACTCTCTCATTTTATAACCAAAACAAGGTTATCTATTTAATGAAACAGGCAACGGTCTTTCACCGTTACACCTCAACTCAACTCATCTAAAGCCACTGCACGAACCACCTCAACAAGAGCACATTCTAAGATGGGACACTTGGTAACGACACCCACATGGTTGCTTGCACAAGTGAGCCCCCGACAAAGAGTTTGTTAAGTCCCCTACCATGAAATGATGGACACTAATAGTGAACTCAACCTTACCCTTATTACGGTTCAAACCCATGATCAAACGGTAAAGTTGCTCATTCACTAAGGGTACTTTCGTACCCTCTAAGCGTCCACAACTCTAAGGCCTAGAATTCTGAACCCTCGCATCTACAACGCAAGCCAAGAACATCTTGAAACCTACAGAACCTTCCTTGAGCTATCACCATAGAGCACAACGACCACCCTAAAGAGGTAAGGATCCTACACATCTAACACTAACAACCTGATCCAAACAATCTAAAACCTCACAACTTCTCACTCGCAACTTACGGTATACTTGCACTCTTAACAACCATTTACGGTAAAACTTATCTAACAGAAGATGAAATTCTAATTACCATATAAAGTAATAACAAACTCAAGATTTACCAAAATACACATTCAAAATAACCAATCCATTACACATCCGAAAAGTTAATCGGCTACTAGAACAAAAATAAAATTTAATTTCCTAACATATCCTCGGCCGAAATACTGTCATCCCTAGTTTGAGCAGCAGGCTATCTAGTAATGCCTCATATATCAACCCTAGAGATAGATCTCACAGGACCTCCACCTCGATAACCTGAGGGTGCCCTAGCTCCACCTCTAGTAAAACTCTGACCATGACGAGAAGTAGTAAACCTCTGAGACTGAGCCAGTGTGTCCTCATCCATAATTGGGCAGTCCTTTTCCATATGTCATGGTGCCCGACACCTATAGCAAACCCTCCAAAGCAAAAAGCACACTCCAAGGTGATGTCGGTCGCAATGCTCGTATGCTGGTGGAAGCGACACTCTAACTGATTTTTGACCAATCAATTTAACTTCGATTCTAGGCAGCAACTTAGTAGTTTATTACTACAATCAATAAATAACATAACTGCCTGAAATAAAAATTCTTTCTACTATTTTAAAAATCCATTTTCTAATATTTACCCAATTTTCATTACTAGAAAATCTAATAAACCATCACCAAGATCTAGATATAATTTATTACAAACATATCTAGATTAGTTCAAAATGAGCTACTAATAACCTATACATGCCAACTAGCAACATCAAAACGCATTCAAGGATGTCATGACCGATGCAATTTATTTTTCTTCCTGATAATGATGCATGTTACTCCTTACTCCAATCTTTGTTCTTACCTACGCATGAAAATCATCATACGCTAAGTATATACTTAGTGAAGCAATTATAACAATTAATGCAATACAACCTGATTTAATCTCATGTCAAGATAATAACAACCGTGCGTTGTGATCACTATATACATATATTCTTATTTTCTTATGTTAATCATTTATTAACATAATATAACCGGATATAAAATCCTACCAACATGCTTGCCATTTACTCCGAGAGTTTATATACTCTCTAAATTATTTACTATTTATCTAATAAATTATTATCCAAAGTAGTCTTGTGGACTTTGAGCACACGAGATAAAATTGCATCAAAGTGCTAATAAATATAAGGTTTTCCTTATCTGCACATCACATTAGGATGGGCTAACCATTCTGCACATTAGGTTATGCCAACCATACTGCGCATTAGGTTGTGCTGACCACACTACACTTTAGGTTGTGCTAACCATTCTGCACATTAGGTTGTGCTGATCATACTGCATGTTAGGTTGTGCTGACCATTCACTAAGTGTTAAGTACTAACACTATAGGGTTATCCCAGATAAATATGCACCGAAGTGCTTCCCGCACGTTTATAAGGTTGTGCTTACCATAATACCTGTACATTTATAAGGTTGTGCTTACAATACACTAAGTGTACTTTTAACACTGTAATACCCGTACAAAATGCTAAACCGATATATTCTATAGCATTCCAACTGTACCCTGCCCATCAATAACTTATTTGGGCATATATCTTATATTCATATCTTTTAACTTGGAACTTTTGAAATTAACTTCTGTTTGTTGGAAACGAAACTAGAATACCATATCTTTACATTGGTATAAGATTCATCATCTACCATTTTTAATAAATTTTATGGTAGTTTATTAAACTTACTACCACAATTCGAATCCAACACAACTTCCATAATTAACTTTTTAAATATTCGAACATCCCCTTATTACCCTTCTTCTAAACATTTACCAATTGTTCATTATGGTTCTTAGTGACCATTTTGAACATTAAATAATTGTTCAAGCTCAATTTAGAGCACTTTCCATTACTATTAACTCATTTTGGACTAATATCTATTTAATTCTTAAACTTTATAAAAGTGACATTTTGGTCACTACCTCACATTTGTACATTAAATTCATGTACAAACTAACTATTTATTTATTTTTAACCTTTCTAGAAATTTTCCTTTGACTTTCCAACTTTGACTAATTTAGTCCTTCACTAAAATTCTTACTTCAAAATGGTCCATCACATTTCTTTTCTTGTCATTTTAATTCCTTTAACTTCCTATCATGCTTGAAACACCATTTCTATCAAATAATCATCAATTCAAATTCAATCCTTTATTTTTCTCAAATTGCCTAATTGATCTCTCTACTTCCAAAATTTTCCATTTTGGTCCCTAATCATCAATTCATGCTATTTTGATCATAATACATCAATTCAAAAGCTATAATAAATATTCAATAATTTCCCCTAATTTCTCCAACAATTCAAATTAGTCACTAAAATTTCAACTTGGGGAAATTATTTAATCTAACATCATAACCTAGCTTACAACATCATATTCTATTCAATTCCATCCTCAATTTAATTCCCTAACCAAAATCCCCAAATTCTTAGGGTTAGGGTTCATAACCTTAGACATGGAATTAATCCAATTTCAAGCTTGATTCCATGTTCATAACATCAACTCTACACAATACAACTTAAATTCCATCATATACTATCAATTTCCATAATCATCTTCATCCATAATAAGAACTAAACTTAACTTTTATTATGCAATATTACTATTAAAATGTAGAGAATCAAGTGTAGAATAATTTACCTTAATGAATTTTTGCTTGAAACTAGCCTTGATTCTTCAATTTTGGACTCGAAAAATTTGAAAACCCTTCCCCCTTTTCTTTTCTAGGTGTTTCGAACAGCCCTCCTAAGGATGAGAATATTTTTACTCATCTTTTATTCATTTAAACTACTGGTGATAATTTTATGAATATTAAATTCATTTAATTACTGAATTTACTAATTCACCATTTTAATCAAATGGCCAAGAGTTAATCTTATCAAAATTCAATGGCCATGATTAATCCCATGTGTAATTGACCTTTCAAAATTGCCCCTAATTTTCCAAAATATTTTAAAAATGCCATCCTTGTTAAAAGACTAATTTGCCCTCAAACTAGTCTTTATTTACCAACATGACTTAAAAATTGCCACTCCATCACAATCTAACTAAATCTAGTTAGAATCCAACCAACTATAATAAAATATTAATAAAATAATATTTTATGAATTTCCATGGCTTTTGGACCAGTCTCTAAAATTTTCCATTCGATCTGATATACTGATAATTTAACCCTTTACTCAGGATTAAACTGTAAGATTCATCTTGAATCAAACTAAAAATATTCCAGCACTTATAATGGAATTTTATAGCCTTTCTCTATCTTATGATAAAATCTCATAATTGTTCGATTTAATTTGGATATCGAAATTCCATTTAAACTTTGACTTTAATTTCCCAATAATAGAAACATCGGATCCAACCAAAATCTTCACATTCGATCCACACCTTTAGGTGATCTATTTATTTATGAAATAAAAACCCTTAACTTTTAGGGAGTTACAACCTTAGTCCCCCAAACTTTTCCAAAGTTTATACTTTAGCCATAAAATTTACAAAATTTACATTTTGGTCACTAACTTTTTAAACTTCAATTCTCATTCCAATTTTCCTTGGAATTCAACCAAACTTTAATAATACCTTATTCAATTTACTATCTATCACATGAGACCTTTAAACCTTAGAAATTTCCTGTTCAAAACACATAATTAGAGAAATCTTAACTTTTGCATTTTTGTCATTTTAGTCAGTAAGTTAGCTTTTAAGCTATTATCATAGTACTAAATGACCCTTAATCAACTTAGTAAATTTTGGGGTATCACAAGATCCTCCTCAATCTGCTCCTCCAATAGAAACCTATCAACCTACACACGAAAAAACCATAATTCTACACGCTGAGCTTATTAGCTCAGTGGTACATTTCTACTCTACCGCAAATCATGAATATAATTAAGAGTGCTCAGAAAGGCTTCTCAACACTAGGGATCATCGTCTAGCCTACCCTAGCTATAGTTCACAACCATGTCTCAAGACACCATTAAGATTTAAGAAGTCTCGCATGCCATCCTAGGCTTACCATACTCGAGGTCATACAGCCTATCAAGTTACTCGAGGTCATACAGCCCGTCGAGTTATGTATTCCATACACTGATCACATAGCCCAAGGGTAAAACAACCAACATCAATTATCCATACAGCGACTTAAATATCATACATTTCCTAGATAATAGCGAACAAAGCCCTATATTATCCGTGCTCACACAGCCGTCGGGTTACCCGTGATCACCAGCCATCGGGTTAATAAACCATATCCGGATCACCATAGCTACAGATATGTCCTAGACATACTAGGATCACAATAGCCACAAGTAGTCTTTACCTGAGGTCACTCAGCTAATCAGATTTCTCGAGTTCATATAGGCTATCGAGTTACTTGAGTTCACACAACCTATCAAGTTTAATTTTTGTATCCTTATAACATAGCCCAAGGATAGGTTTCTAACCGCATCCAGATCACATAGCCTGTAGATATGTCAGATTTACTCGATCACACAACCCAAAGTACACATCACCTTGTATAAGTGCCCTTGCACTGACTTTAGGATATCCGAATTCTTAACCAGACACATGAGATAACATATGCTCCCCGAGCATCTATACATCCACCAAGAGATAAGAGGCATCAAGTCAACCATTACCAATGCCCCAAGGCATATTTCGTTTGTTACAATTATTAATATAAGTCTTTTAAGATTAATCACGGTATTCTTATTAGACTATCTTATTATTTGCAGCTACTAGCCATGTTCATCCCTTCAGCACACAGCAAGGACCCCAAATCTCCACACAGTCTCAACCAGTCCACTAAAAAATAACCAAGCCATTAGCTATTTATTCCACAGGTGGGTTATAAACCTTGATTTCCCGGTTTCAGAATTCATTTTATACGTTTAGACACCATTTAGGCCCTATATCCCAAATTATAGAACCCCTAATACACTTGTATGGGTATCGATACACCCTCTAGGTACCAGTACTTATCCACGAGTACCGATACTCGATTTAGCTTCAAAAGAATCTGATGAACATCTCGTACCGGTAAACCAACCTCCGTATCGGTACCTAGCACTAGTACGCGAAGCCCTGTACCGATCCCTAGGTTGTACTGGTACTCTCCCAAATATGTACCGGTACACTAAGGCCTTTCTTAGGCAATGAACAAAGGTAACGATACGCCTCCTAGTGTACTAGTACACAAAAATGCTATTGGAATTCCTAACAAGCATGGGTATCGATACATGACATGTTCTACCGGTATGCCCCTCATAATATGCCCCTCTTTCATAAAAAGGCGTACCGGTACAGGTCACCCTGTACCGGTACGCAAGCCTAGATTTCAAAATGTATAGCTCAGGATTTCACAATCCCAACCATTAACCTAAATGGTTAATCCCTAAAACGTTCATATATTTTATTTAGGGTATATTAGGTGGTTTACTACCAATTTTACACCTTAACAAAACCTAATCTTTAATCCACCATTAAAGGGATTCAAGCTTCTAAAACCCAAACTTAACACCCATAAATCATAAAACCAAGCAAGGCATTCATTTTATGATGTTCATGAAATGTAGGAGTCAGAATGTACTGACCTTAGGCAAGGAAATCTCAGAATAAGGCAGCAACCAGCTTTCTCTTCTTTTCTTCCTTGGATCAAGCTTCAAACTCAACCTCCACCAACTCTAAAGATATTTACCTTGAAAGATAGATCTTAGGGTGATAAACAACTTCTCCTTAACCCACAATCCGTGATTCCTACTCAAACAACCAAGATTTTACATAAACTCAGGCACCCACCAAGAAGAAAGAAGAAAGAGAGAGATGGTATGAAGGTAGAGACAAGGTGATATCACTCTTGTTCTTTCCCCTGCAGAAAATTAAGGCTTCCTTAGCCTTTGTCTTCTAATTATGGTTTTACCATAATACCCCTCCTCAAAACCCATCCTAAGACAAACCCAAATCCACCAAGCAAGCCCGACAATACATGACAAGCCTAAAAAGGCTCCTACAAGCCCAACGACAATGGCCAACATAACCCAAACATTTGACGAGACATTTTAGTCCAAGACCTGGGTCAACACCCATCGTTGACTTAAAAATCCATGTCATTATATTATTTGACAGAGACTCTGATTTTGACGCAACCCCAGCCAGGAAAAGATTATGTTGTGCTTAGTGATGCTTTGTTAAATAAGCTTGGTTGTGTTCTCATGCAAGAGGGTAAGGTGGTTGCTTACGCCTCAAGACAACTTAAGCCTCGTGAACAGAATTACCCTACACATGATTTGGAGTTTGCTGCGGTTATCTTCACGTTGAAAATTTGGAGGCACTATCTATACAAACAAAAGTATCTGCTCACCCATAAAAAGTTAAATTTGAGGCAAAGGCAATGGATTGAGCTGCTAAAGGATTATGATTGCATCATAGAGTATCATCCAGTAAAGCTAATATAGTGGTCGATGTTTTGAGTCAGAAGTTTATGTAAGACTTGAGGGTAATTTTTGCTCGTTTAGGGATGACCGAGGATAGTGGGTTGTTCGTCGATATTTGTGTGGAGCCTAGCTTAATGCAAGAGATCAAGAGGTTACAAGTGTTAGATGAAGAGTTGGTAGCAAATATAGAGATGGTTTAGAGATGTGAGACATCTGATTTTGAAGTACGAGATGGTGGGATCTTATACTTCAAAGGTCGGTTGTGTGTCCCAGCTTTGTAGGATTTGAGGGACTGTATCTTCTGAGAGGCGCATCGTAGTCTATTTGTTATGCATCTGGGTAGCAATAAGATGTACCAAGACCTTTGTCCTTTTTATTGGTGGCCTAGTATGAAAAGAGATGTGTTCGAGTTTGTGACCAAATGTAATATCCCAAATTTTGGCTAGTGACTAAAATGTAAATTTTGAAAGTTTAAGGGGTCAAAGTATAAACTTTGGAAAAGTTTGGAGACTAAAGTGTAAATTTCCCCAACAAGTAATTTTATTCAGTATAAGAGTGAATCGGATCGAAATAGGTACCTTGATATTGGTTTTAAGAATTAAGATGCAGAGAAAGGTAGCGAATTTGGATCGAATGAAATTGTTAAGCGTGCTCAGGCTAGAGAAATACAAGGATAGGTGACCTTCGGGAATGTCCCATAAAAGTGTTTTTATTCAATATTTTGGACTCATTAAAGGTAAAGAATATTAGAATGGATTATCGATAAAGGATTTCTACGAGAAATTTTATTTTATGGAGATTTCGATAATTATCGGAATAGTAGACTGAGCTAGGAAAAATTTAGTCTAAAACTTTAGGAAAGGAAATTTTTATAAGACGATAGTGTTCATTTTCTGAATATGGAAATATGGAATTTTTGGAATAAATTCGATAGCTCGATAAAGGTGAAATCACAGTAAAAGTTTTTTATGAATATCGGGAGATCGGATCGAATCGAAATTTCAGAGGCTGATCCAAAAGCCATGGAAAAGTCATAAAATACTATTTTATGAAAATTTTATTATAGTTGGTTGGATTTCAACTAGACTTAGTTAAATTTTTACAAGAATGGCAAACTAGTAAATAAAGACTATTTGGAGGGCAAATTGGTCATTTGACAAGGATGGCAATTTTGAAATATTAAGGGAAATTTTGGAAGGTGAATTACACTTGGATCAAATCACGGCCATTGATTTTTGAAAAGATTAAGTCTTGGCCATTGGATTAAAAGGGCAAATTAGTAATTTCACTAATTAAAGGAATTTTAAATTCATTTAATTTTAACATGTGGATTTAAATAAGTAAAAGATGAACCAAATTGTTCATATTTCTTGAAATATTTCTAACTAAGAGGAGAGAAAAAGGGAGAAAAATTTTTCAAGCTCGATTCAAGCCTCAAACTCGATTTTCAGGTAATATTTTCAACTGCAAAGTTGTTCTACTCTTCAAGATCTATCTTTTGATGTCAATAATTCATGAAATACATGCTTGATTGATGAGAAATAAATTAGGGTTTATGGACTCAATTGGGGTTTTTGAGATTTTATGATTCCATGTTGAAATTCAAGTTGAAATCAAGCTTCTGTGATGTTAAAATCATGTTATTGAGTTGGGATTTAAACTCTACATGTTTTGCTTATTATGAAGATGATTAGGGTTTATGGATTCAAATTTGATTTAGGGTTTGTTATGTTGGATAAATGTTCTAGTAAGCTTGAATTTGTTATTTGGAAGCAAAACCCTAAATTAAAGGTATATGGACCATTTCGGCAATTCTGAAAGTTAGAGGAATAATCTGAATTTTTATGATTTTGAAGTGTATTTATGTTATTATTGAAGTTGGAGATGTTAAATTGAAGTTAGAATGTTAAACCGATGTTGAATCGAGTTAGTGACCATTTTGACAAATTGTCAAAGCTAAGTGACCAATTCGGAAATAAGGTTTTAGAGAAGGACTAATCTTATTTTAGTTGAAATAATATAAATCAAGTAGTAATGTTTATTTGAGGACTAATTTGCAAAGTTAAGAAGCTTGAATCCTTATCTTTGCGTTTTAGTGACTATTTCGGAAAGAACGAAAAATTAGAGGGAATTATTTTTGAATAATTATTTGATGAAGAAAGTGATACATTAGTGGTTTGAATCAAGTAAGGGGGCCAAATTGAAAAATAGCAAACTAAGGAGAAATTAGTATAAAAGTTTGAAGTTATTTGTGGAAGTTGTGTAGGAAAATTGGAGTTGGCAGTAAGTTTGAAAATTCACCATAAATTCTATAAAAATGGTTAGATGGTGAATTTTATATCAATGTAAAGATTTATTCGTCTAGTTTCTCTTAAAATAAACGGTGATTTATTTCGATTCATATATCAAAATATATGATTTTTTAAGTGATGAAAGGTCAGAAAATAGAATAGCAGACTATTTCGAAATTCAATACTGGAATTCGACTTTGAAAATTTGCCATAAATCGTACAAATTGAATCTAGGTTATTAGTTTATATGTTTGAAAAGATTATCGAATCTGGTTTCATTTCCAACAAACAGAAAGTGATTTCGAGTTCCGAGTTAAAAGATATTAATTTTTAATCGAATGAAGGTCAGAAAAATTACAGAATAGTTTCTATCAGGACAGCTCTGTAAACCTGAGTTTGATGAATTTTAATAATTTTTATAGATTTTATTAAATTATGTGGCTTTTACCTTTAGAACCGTTATCGAATCTAGTTTCTACGGTATAAAGGAGATTAAGATTCAGTATGTATTCTTCCCTGTAGAAGTAAATCTTTGATGGTAGTGCAAGTTGACAGAAAATGGAAATTGAGACAATTTGTGTCTAATGTTGGTTAGCAAGCTTGGAGGAATTATTAGAAGATCAAAATGGTCATTAGGGACCAAAAATGAGTATGTGAACAGTATAAGGAAGGAAAGAAATTTATGGAAATTTTTTTATGTTGAATGATTAAATAGCTTAAGTGAAATATTGTTAGAAGTGAATCTAACAAATGTTTATTTATATTCATATGATAAGTGAAGGTGGACCCGAATCAAAAAGAAGGTTCGAAGTACTATAAAAAAAAGATAAATAGAGCTTAGTGAGGCATATTAATAAATGGCCAAGTTGAGTGCATTTTTAAATGTTTGCATTACATTGAAAATGGCATTGCATTTCTCTATAATACATGATATGATACATTGCTCGACATGGCAAGCTTGATAGAATACCATGTACGAATTATTGTTTGCATAAATGATGATCTATGTTTACCATGAATATTTATGATGAAGCATGAAATATGAAATTTTTATATGTATGATTGATTATGATGTTGAGTTAATGATGAAAGAAATGCCCACGTATTGTGTATGAGAGTCCATGGTATAGTTGGCATACCATAGAGTCTTTAGCAGCTGCACCCTTATGTTCATGTTATCAAACAGATATTGTGACAAAATGATTGTGTCACATGCACCCTGGGGATCTACGCCCACTGTGCCCGAGTGCACTGTTGAGGTGCTTCATGTTTATGGGGAGCAAAGAGCGTCCCCGAGTACGTACTCATCTTTACATTTACGTTAGACACTACGGTGTCATTTCAAGATGACTCGCGTACCTCGATCTCATATAGCGTACTTTGGGCAATGATAAAAGAATCATGTCATGTAAACGAATCAAGTTACGTATATGAATCATGTCATGAATATGAACCATGCCATGTATATGAAATATGTCATGTATATGAACCATGCCATGAATATGGAACATGCCATGTATATGAATTTAACTACGTATATGAATCATGACATGTATATGAATTATGCCAAGTATATGAATTATGCCAAGTACATGAATTATGCCATGTATACGAAGAATGACACATATTTATGAAATATGCTATGTATATGAATCAGGACATGTATACAAATTATGTTACGTATATGAATTATGCCATGTATATGAATTATGCCATGTACACGTATCATGTTATGTATATGAATTAAGTCATGTATATGAATGATGTCACGTATATGAATCATGCCACGTATATGAATTATGACACGTATATGGATTCTGCCATGTATATAATTCATGTCATATATATATATATATATGAATTATGCCATGTATATGAAGTATGTCATGTATATGAATTATTTCATATTTATATAAACCATGTCATGCATGTGAATTATGTCATGTGTATGAAATATGCCATGTATGTGAACTATGCCATGCATATGATTTACTTGGTAATAATGGAGTATTGGAAACTCCACTAGTTAGAAAATTATGACTTGCACATGAATATTGACTGACTATGAAAACCTTGTTAGTACGATACTACCTTAGACATAAACCATGCTAGGTTAATGTATAACATGTAATGCTTTATTTTACGTTTTGATAAATAAGATTATTACCTCACTAAGTTCGTACTTAGCGTATGTTTTATTTCACACGTAGGTTCTCCATAAATAGACTAGCAAGGAGGAGCTATTAATTGGGAAGGTCAAGTTACTATCTGTAAGTACAATACGTACATCTTTAACGTAATTTGATAGACTAGTGGGCATGTAATAATTTAAGTGGGTAAACTGTTTTGTAAGTTTAAGTTTATAACGTATTCATACATTGTTATGGAAGTATGGACTTAGAGAAATGATTTACTATTAATAACTATGAATTTTGACGTAGTTAAATGTTGTTTAACCCTGATCACGTAAAAATTTAAAAATCAAGAAAGGGTCTAGGCAGTGTACATAGTTTTCATCCTAAATTATATTTTTATTTCAACAACTCAATTATGAATTTTATAAATCAATTCAGGGTCAAAACTAGCTGCAACAGACTGACATAGTTTTTAATTCAAAACTGAGAAATGGTTAAACTGCAAGATGAATTTTGGTATAAAAAAATTTTACAAGTCAAGATTTCTTTCAATGACTCCGTAACATCTTTAATGTATATTCGACTTACAAGTATACGTTAAGGTTGTTACATTTATTGGTATTAGAGCTACAAGTTTAGCCGATTCTGGAGGTTAAACCGAGTTAAATATGATTTGATGTTAAGTACATGCCCCTAGGATGTCATGTTAGTGATGTACTATCTGTGTAACTTGATTATGCTCCTCATTTACATGAATAAGTTTTAATTGAAATAGATGATGTTAAGTACTGATGGACTGCGCTAAATGTTTAATTATGGGGATCAAGAGAATGAATAAAGTTGAAGTAAAGAGATATAGAATGTTCCACCTCTAGCTCCTACCCCAGCTGAACCACCTACGCAGTAAGGAGCTCCAGCATAAGAATATGAAACCTTAGCGTGAGCCCTAAAAAGCTATGGTTAAAAAAATTCAAACCCTAATGCATGTATCAATCTGGAACCTACACCAATAAAGGCATCGACTATTAAGGAGCTTAAGAAGTTGAGAGCTCCTAAATTTCATGGAGAGGGTGGTCTGATGGCTGCCAATTTATGGCTCCACAATGTTAAAATCATGTTAGAGGAATTAAATTGTACAGATGCTGAAAAGTTAGAAATGATGCTTCATTATTAAGGGAACATGCTTGTAATTGATGGTCCGAAGCCACAGAATTATACCTATTGAGAAAGTGACTTGGACATTCTAAAAAGTGTTTAGAGTTAATTATGTTGGCAACCAGTTTAAGAAAGAGGTGTTACAGTAGTATCAAAGTTTGAAACAAAGTATTCGTACGATCTACGACTATGTGTTGGATTTTAATGGATTAAGTCGATTTATAGCTGATTTGATACCAACTGAGAAGTCCCTATGAGAATGGTTTATTGAGGGGCTTAACCTGAGGTCTAAAAAGTAATTCTCAGGTATGAGTTTGTCGATTTACTAGGATGCTATAATGAGAGCAAAGGCTATGGAGAAAGCCTCTAATTACTTTAATTGATCCGGGTTCGACTCACTCGTACATTCGTATTAAGATAGTAGTACAAAGAAAGATTCTTAAGGAAAACTATTTTTAGTAATGTGATTCCTAATAACCCACTTGGACATAGTGCATGGGTGATTAGAATATGTAAGAAATGTTTGTTGGTGATTTAAGGAATTGAGTTCCTGGCAAGCTTATTGGAGCTTTTATTTCGCAAACTTGAGATTATTTTTGGAATGAACTGGTTGTATGCATATGATGCAGAGGTGAAATGTAAAAAGAAAAGGTTGGTACTTTAAGGACCCGATGGTTTTGAAGTAATCATTAGGAAAGAAAGAACTGATTGTTTAGAGTCAGTGATTTCTTTAGTAACAGCTTAAAGATTGTAATGCAATGGATGTGAGCTATGTTTAATTTATATAGTGGGTATACAAATATCACCCAAGAAAATTGAAGGCATCCCAACTATAAAGGTAAATTTTACAAGAAAGATTATTTCTTTAAGGAGACATCAGTGTTACTAGATGTCAACTATAAGGTTTAAAAGATCAGGAAGACAAGAAATATGGAATAAAAGTATGATGAAAGTGATATTTGAGTACATATTGAACAAGATTGGAAGTCTAATACCGATAAAGAGTATTGAACTCTTAACCAAAGAATATTCAAAGAAGTCAACTAAGAGGATAATTCTACCTGAGTAGTTGACAGCAAAGCCTTATAAAGATAGGGCTGAAGTGTAATGGATAAGCTAAGATATCTTTTCAGAAAGGTTTCGATAAAGACAATCAGTAATAAATAAAATGATGAGTATGACAAGTATTAAAATGATGTGAATTGATAGAAAAAGGTTTTCTAATGGTCTAAGTGATCAAGTATTAGAAGATATTATAAAGATACTATTTCGAGAATCTAAAGTGTAATTGAGATAAGTTGGTTATCTGTGCACCAGGTAGAAGTGATTATAAGAAGAAACATTTAAATTTTTAAAAGGAATTAGTTCCTTAATGAAGTCAAAGGAAGAGTGTTTAGTTGAAGATTGTTCCGGCTAATTGAAATTTCCATAGAAATGTTTCTAGACAAGAACAAGAATCTCGGATCACAAGGGTTCTAATGATACTCGTAGCAATAACAATGAAATCAATTATGAACTCTTTTTTCTGATTTTTACCTAGATTGAGCTACTGGTGCAGTAGGGGGCTCAAGTACAAGAACAAGAAGTACCTAAGAGATTGTAACCTTCGGCAACTGTATATAATAAAGCATTGGTTGTTTAAATGTTTAAGATGTTGAGAGCCTTAAATGTTAGAGCAAAGGAGAAGTTATGATTGTTTATTTGAAAATGAAGGATGATTTATATAGGTCAAAAAGGGAAAACCTAGTTTCATAACTGTTATACTTCAAGGAATCGTGAAAGAGTTGGACCAAGAGTATATTAATGGGTTTTATCTCTAGAAGTAAGCAAAATTCTGTAGTATATGTACATATATTTTTGGGGCATTGATTGAATTATTTACATGTCAACACTGCTGAATAAATTGAGATGCAATTAGATTTGATACATGAAGAGGATTTATTTTGGGGGCATTGATTGAATTATTTACATGTTAACACTACTGAATAAATTGAGATGCAATTAGATTTGATACATGAAGAGGAGTTAGTAGAAATATTATTTTATGGAATTAAATAATTAAGGAATAAGAAATTTCATTGACTGAAGTTTTGAGGAAAAATCACAAAGTCGAAGAAGTCACTTGGGAGACTGAGAAGAAAATAAGAAAGTAATATCTGTAAATGTTTGGAACAGGTATGCATTGAAAATTCGAGGAAGAATTTTCTTAAGGGAAGAGGAATTGTAATATCCCAAATTTTGGCTAGTGACTAAAATGTAACTTTTGAAAGTTTAGGGGTTAAAGTATAAAATTTGGAAAAGTTTGGGGACTAAAGTGTAAATTTCCCCAACAAGTAATTTTATTCAGTATAAGAGTGAATCAGATTGAAATATGTACCTTGATATTGGTTTTAAGAATTAAGATACAGAGAAAGGTACCGAATTTGGATCAAATAAAATTGTTAAGCGTGCTCAGGCCAGAGAAATACAAGGATGGTGACCTTCAGGAAGGTCCCATAAAAGTCTATTCGATATTTTGGACTCAATAAAGGTAAAGAATATTCGAATGGATTATCGATAAAGGATTTCTAAGAGAAATTTTATTCTATGGAGATTTTCGATAATTATCGGAATAGTAGACTGAGTTAGGAAAAATTTAGTCTAAGACTTTAGGAAAGGAAATTTTTATAAGATGATAGTGTTCAGTTTTCGAATATGGAAATAAGAATTTTTTGGAATAAATTCGATAGCTCGATAAAGGTGAAATGGCAGTAAAAGTATTTTATGAATATCGGGAGATCGTATCAAATCAAAATTTCAAAGGCTGATCCAAAATCCATGGAAAAGTCATAAAATACTATTTTATGAAATTTTATTATAGTTGGTTGGGTTTCAACTAGACTTAGTTAAATTTTTACAAGAATGGCAAACTAGTAAATAAAGACTAGTTAGAGGGTAAATTGGTCATTTGACAAGGTTGGCAATTTTGAAATATTTTGAAATATTAAGGGCAATTTTGGAAGGTGAATTACACTTGGATCAAATCATGGCCATTTATTTTTGATAAGTTTAAGTCTTCACCATTGGATTAAAAGGGCAAATTAGTAATTTCAATAATTAAATGAATTTTAAATTCATTTAATTTTAACATGTGGATTTAAATAAGTGAAAGATGAACCAAATTGTTCATATTTCTTGAAATATTTCGAACTAAGGGGAAAAAAGGGAGAAAATTTTTCAAGCTCGATTCAAGCCCCGAAACTCAATTTTCAGGTAATATTTTCAATTGCAAAGTTGTTCTACTCTTCAAGCTCTATATTTTGATGTCAATAATTCATGAAATACATGCTTGATTGATGAGATTTTATGATTCCATGTTGAAATTTAAGTTGAAATCAAGGTTTTGTGATGTTAAAATCATGTTATTGAGTTGGGATTTAAACTCTACATGTTTTGGTTATTATGAAGATGATTAGGGTTTATGGATTCAAGTTTGATTTAGGGTTTGTGATGTTCGACAAATGATCTAGTAAGCTTGAATTTGTTATTTGGAAGCAAAACCCTAAATTAAAGGTATAGGGACCACTTCGGCAATTTTGAAAGTTAGAGGACTAATCTAAATTTTTATGATTTTGAAGTGTATTTATGTTATTATTGAAGTTGGAGATGTGAAATTGAAGTTAGAATGTTAAACCGATATTGAATCGAGTTAGTGACCATTTTGACAAATTGTTAAAGCTAAGTGACCAATTCGGAAATGAGGTTTTAGAGAATGACTAATCTGATTTTAGTTGAAATAATAGAAATCAATTAGTAATGTTGATTTGAGGACTAATTTGCAAAGTTAAGAAGCTTGAATCCTTATCTTTGCGTTTTAATGACTATTTCGGAAAGAACGAAAAATTAGAGGGAATTATTTTTGAATAATTATTTGATGAAGAAAGTGATACATTAGTGGTTTGAATCAAGTAATGGGACCAAATTGACAAATAGAAAGGTAAGGAGAAATTAGTATAAAGTTTGAAGTTATTTGTGGAAGTTGTGTAGGAAAACTGGATTTGGCAGTAAGTTTGAAAATTCACCATAAATTCTATAAAAATGGTTAGATGGTGAATTTTATATCGATGAAAAGAGTTATTCATCTAGTTTCGCTTAAAACAAATGGTGAATGATTTCGATTCATATATCGAAAGATATGAATTTTTAAGTGATGAAAGGTCAGAAAACAGAATAGCAGTCTGTACTGAAATTCAATACTGGAATTTGACTTTGAAAATTTTCCATAAATCGTACAAATTGAATCTGGGTTATTAGTTTATATGATTGAAAAGCTTATCAAATATAGTTTCGTTTGCAACAAACGGAAACTGATTTCGAGTTCCGAGTTAAAGGATATTAATTTTTAATCGAATGAAGGTCAGAAAAATTACAGAACAGTTTCTGTTAGGACAGCTCTGTAAACGTGAGTTTGCTGAATTTTCATAATTTTTCTATATTTTATTAAATTATGTGGCTTATACCATTAGAACCGTTATCGAATCTAATTTCTACGGTATAAAGGAGATTAAGATTCAGTATGTATTCTGCCCTATAGAAGTAAATCTTTGAAGGTAATGCAAGTTGACAGAAAATGGAAATTGAGACTATTTGTGTCTAATGTTGGTTAGCAAGCTTGGAGGAATTATTAGAAGATCAAGATGGTCATCAGGGACCAAAAATGAGTATGTGAATAGTATAAGGAAGGAAAGAAATTTATGGAAAAATTTTATGTTGAATGATTAAATAGCTTAAGTGAAATATTGTTAGAAGTGAATCTAACAAATATTTATTATATTCATATGATAAGTGAAGTTGGATCCGAATCAAAAAGAAGGTTCGAAGTACAATAAAAAAAAGATCAATAGAGCTTAGTGAGGCATATTAATAAATGGCCAAGTTGAGTGCATTTTTAAATGTTTGCATTACATTGAAAATGGCATTGCATTTCTCTATAATACATGATATGATACATTGCTCGACATGGCAAGCTTGATAGAATACCAGGTACGAATTATTGTTTGCATAAATGATGATCTATGTTTACCATGAATATTTATGATGAAACATGAAATATGAAATGTTTATATGTATGATTGATTATGATGTTGAGTTAATGATGAAAGAAATGCCCAAGTATTGCGTATGAGAGTCCATGGTATAGTTGGCATGCCATAGAGTCTTTAGCAGATGCACCCTTATGTTCATGTTATCAAACAGATATTGTGACAAAATGATTGTGTCACATGCACCCTGGGGATCTACGCCCACAAATAAGTGTTCAAAAGTACTATTTTTCTTACCCTTTTTACTCATATTATTGTTAGACTTAGGCTCATATTAGTTGCATAATTAGCCATTCATGCATTAATCCATGTTTCCTTCCATCGTTGAGCTTGATTACATAACTTGGTAGTTTTTGTGGGAAAAGATGTTGCTTTGGTGTGTTTTGTTTGTATGTGCAGGATCACTTGCCAAAGCAAGACTAGAGCTAGTTGCCAGGGCAATGCATGAAGGAGACGCCGAGCTAGTTGCCAGGGCAATGCATGAAGGAGACGCCGAGCCAGTTGCCATGGCAATTGTCGACAAGAGCAAAGGTGATATGGTAGTCGAAATTGATGACTATACAAGCCCAAGATGACATGGAGCAAAGCCCAAACCCAAAGGAATTTGATTTCCATGCAGAGATTAAAGAAGAATTAAATTCCAAGAAGATAGGAGAAGTTCTAGTAGGAATATAATTATAATAAAGAATTATACTCTTTAAAGATAATTTAATTCCAACTTAACTTCCTCCTCAAAGAAGGACTTTGCCCTAGCCCTATAAATAGGATGGAGATTTCGGCAACTTAAGGAGAGCAAGAGAGGGGAATTTCGACAAGTCCAAGGAGGGCAAGAGGAGAGAATTTTCGACAAGCATCAAGGGCAAGGAGGATTTCGACAAGCCTCCTTCTTCATCCTTTTCTTTCTTGTTCGATTGGGTTCATGCTAGGGATTATTTATCTTGTGTTTCTTTGGAACCTATCCATGAACTAAATCTATTTGGCTATGGTTATTGTGTTTTGTGGTTGTGAGAAACTATTGGTTTTTGTTTAGGTAATAAGAGTTTGCACTTTTCTATTCAAGGTTTATTCATTCTTGGTTCTTATTCTTGTTTGCGAGTGAATTGGGAGAGGATCTCGTAACTTCATCTATTTATCTAATATCGGGAGAGTTAGATTCAAGAAACGAATGAATGTGATCTTTATTCAATCTATTGATGGTGAAGATTAATCCGGCTTAGGAATAAGTTAAGGATTTCAACGGCTAAGAGGAGCGCAAGATTGGTTGTTGTTCACCCTTGATTCACGTAGGGATGTATTATCAAGGCATGCACAAGTAGCTAGAATTTTGACTTAGGGATAAGAAGAAACCATTAAAGAACGCTCTGCCGAACCTTGAAGGTTGCTGCCCAGACGCCTAAGTAGTTGCCCAGGCAACCATCGATTAGTTGCCAAGGCAACCCCGTTGTGCAAGTTGCCACGGCAACTGAGTTGCCCGTGCACTCTTTTACCAAGACGATCCAATCGGCTATCACACCTCAACTCACGATAACCTGGCCTATCTCTTTCTCATTTGATCTCATCTTTTCTTTTACTTTATTGCTTTCTAGATTAGTTATTAGTTAAACTCCTATAATCCTTTACTTGTGTTTTTACTTTTTACAGTGCAAGAGACTAGATTCTTGAAGTGGCACCAATCCCTGTGGAGACGATATCTTTTATACTATAACTTGCAACGTGTATACTTGCATAATTGCGTAGCACTTATTACGCGCAACAAGTTTTTGGCTCCGTTGCCGGGGATTGGCAATAGCGACTTTGTTTTTATTTTCTTGCACTTTCTTTTTACTTTTCTTGTTTAAGATTCAAAGGGCTAACAAATTGTGGTTTTGCATTGGTATATGACCAGGGCGAGACCGACTACACCAGAATATCCCTTTGATCCAGAAATCGAACGAACCTTACAAAGACTTAGACGAAGGATAAGAGTAGCAATGGCTAATCAAGACGGTGATATGAATCAAGATGTTCGAGCAGGAGGAGGAGTGATTCTTGCACGAAACAGAACTATTC
The DNA here is from genome assembly GCA_019671005.1 of Hibiscus mutabilis. Lineage (NCBI taxonomy): Eukaryota > Viridiplantae > Streptophyta > Magnoliopsida > Malvales > Malvaceae > Hibiscus > Hibiscus mutabilis. The sequence goes on along the minus strand of CM033739.1, from coordinate 30,360,116 downwards.
GAGACTATCTTGAAGAAGATCTAGATGGACTTAACCCAGGAGTTGTCGCACCTGAAATTGAAGCCAACCACTTTGAGTTGAAACCAGTAATGTTCAATATGATCAACACAATAGGTTAATTTGGCGGCTCAGCAACTGAAGATGCACGGCAACATCTGAAATCTTTCCTTGAGATTTGCAACTCATTCAAAATACACGGAGTCACCCCCGATGTCTTACGATTAAGATTATTCCCCTATTCACTAAGGGATAGGGCGAAAGCATGGTTGAATAGCATTCCTGCCGGATCAATAGCATCTTGGACTGATCTTTGTCGTGATTTCCTTGCTAGATTTAATCCTACAAATTTGACTGATAAGCTTCGTAACGACATTACTTCTTTTCGGCAGGCAGATGATGAATCCATGTATAAAGCTTGGGAGCAATATAGAGAACTTCTACACAAATGCCCCCTACACGGATTCCCGGTGTGGACTCAAGTAACAATGTTTTACAACGCCGTGAATACACCAACAAGGATGATGCTAGATGCTTCGGCAAACGACATACTCCTAGATAAGTCGCCGGAAGAAGCAATGCAAATTTTAAACAGGCTGGCCAAGAATGATTATCAATTCCCATCTACTAGAAGAGGAGGAGTTAGACGCCAAGCCACAATACATGAACTAGGATCATCAGATTCAATTTCGGCACAATTGGCCACTTTAACCAAGATGGCCCAGAACATGCAAAAACCAAACAACACACATGAAGTCAAGAATCCGGAATCCAGCTTCTATGTGGGGAATTACAACCGGAACAACAATGTGATGTCCAATACATACAATCCAGCTTGGAAGAAGCACCCAAATTTTTCATGGAGTAATCCCAACAATGCTCTAAACCAGAACAATCAGAATGCACAAGCATCGGGATTACAAAGAACTGATGCTTTTATTAACAGGACCGAGATAATATTGCAAAATCAAGAGGTGGCAATCAAATCATTGGAAAATCAAGTCGGACAGTTTGCTCAAAATCTGAATACTAGACCGCAAGGAGGTTTACCTAGCGATACTGAAGTCGTAAGAGGAACTGGCCATGAGCAATGTAAGGCAATCACCACCAGAAGTGGCCAACAACTTAGAGAGGCTCAAACCCGCTCATCAAGCAAAACTCCACAAAAAGATCAAGACGAACCTAGCGGCAAAGCCTCAGACGCTGAACCAGGAATTGTTGCGGCAACCGGCAATAAGCATGCCTCGGTAACTGACGATAAAGACGCCTCAGTAACTTGCGATAAGCACGCCTCGGAAACCCCAGTTGATATCGCCTCGGCAACTCCAGTTATCCCGGCAATGCCGTCAATCAGGTTTCAAACTAATGAAAGGATCGAAGATATCCGACTTCCACCACCATTCCCACAAAGGTTGAAGCGACAAAAGCAAGAATACCAATTCAAGAAGTTTCTTGATATCCTAAAGCAAGTCCACATCAACTTGCCATTGGTGGAAGCAATTGAACAAATGCCAAACTATGCCAAGTTTCTTAAAGACATTGTGTCCAAGAGAACAAGGCTAGGAGAGTTTGAAACTGTTGCCGCAACAGAGGGATACATGGCAATGTTGCACAATCGTATGCCACCTAAGTTGAAGGATCCCAGAAGTTTCACAATACCCTGTTCTATTGGAAATCACTATGTAGGGAAAGCACTATGCGACCTTGGGGCTAGCATAAACTTGATGCCTAAATCAGTTTTCCAGAAACTAGGAATCGGGAAGGCAAGACCTACAACAGTTATTCTACAGCTAGCCGACAGATCCTATGTGCATCCAGAGGGAAAAATCGAGGACATACTGGTAAAAGTTGATAAATTTATTTTTCCCGCTGACTTTATTGTTTTGGATTGTGAAGCAGATGAGCATGCACCCATCATTCTCGGGAGACCATTCCTAGCAACAGGGAGAACCTTGGTTGATGTTGAAAAAGGAGAACTCACAATGAGGGTGAATGACCACCAAGTTAAACTAAATGTGTTCCAAACACTAAGGCATGCCGATGATCCAGAAGAATGCCAACTTCTTCATGCCACGGCAGATTTTAACTTCGATGAGGAGTTTAGTTGCCTCGGTAACTACATTGCCGATCAAGAGGAACCTGAAGAGTATAAAGAACTGGTCGATGAGGAACAACAGGAAAAGGCAAATTGGCTAGTCAATCGACCAGGAAAAGAAGCTGATCAAAATGTTGATGCTACACAAGAAGGCAATTGGGAGGAGGACGCGGATCTAGAGATATGCGATGCATTCCCGGATGAACAAATTTTAGTTGCCTCGGCAACTATGGACGCACATGCCTCGGCAACCCTTGACACCTCGTCAACCATGGATGTGCATGCCTCGGCAACCCTGGTACGCGGATTTAGTTAATTTCCTTGTTTGTGGTATTTTTCCTTATGGCATTACTCACCAAGGGAAGAAGCGGTTCCGCCATGATGCTAAGCATTACTTTTGGGACGAGCCTCTTTTGTTTAAACAATGTACAGATCAGGTTATACGTCGATGTGTCCCTGAAGAAGAGCAACAGAATGTACTCCGGCAATGCCATTCTTCACCCTATGGAGGACATTTTGGAGGAACTCGTACCGCGGCCAAAGTTCTGCAATCCGGTTTGTATTGTCCAACATTGTACAAAGATGCCCAAGACTTTTACAAGCAATGTGATCATTGCCAGAGGACAGGCAATATCTCTAGACGACATGAGATGCCGCTCCAGAACATCATCGAGGTGGAATTGTTCGATGTGTGGGGGATCGATTTTATGGGACCTTTCCCATCTTCATTTGGCAACCTCTACATCTTACTTGCCGTCGACTACGTGTCTAAATGGGTTGAGACAACTGCAGTTTCCAACAACGATTCCAAGACCGTGAAACGATTCTTGCAGAAAAACATATTTACACGGTTTGGGATGCCAAGAGCAATTATCAGTGACGAAGGCAAGCATTTTGACAACAGACTAATTGCCAAGATGTTGCAACGCTTCGGCATATCACACAAGATCGCCACGGCATATCACCCACAAACCAACGGGCAAGCAGAAATTTCCAACCGAGAATTGAAGGGTATACTCGAGAAAGTTGTAAATCCCTCTAGGAAGGATTGGTCATTAAGACTAGATGACGCACTTTGGGCATATCGCACTGCATTCAAAACACCCTTACGTATGTCCCCCTTCTAACTTGTCTATGGCAAAACATGCCATCTACCGGTGGAAATCGAACACAAGGCATACTGGGCAATTAAGATCGTGAATATGGATTAGGAAAGTGCCGGACAAAAGCGTTTGTTGGACCTCAATGAGATAGAAGGATTCCGTGCACTCGCCTATAACAATGCATGAATCTACAAGGAGAAAACAAAGCAATGGCATGACAAGAAACTATTGCCGCGACAATTCATGCCAGGGCAACTAGTTCTCTTATTCAATTCTCGGCTAAAACTTTTCCCGGGAAAGTTGAAATCAAGATGGTCGGGACCATTTGAAGTTGTCAAGCCATTCTCCCATGGTGCCGTGATAATCAAGTCCATCTCTGACAACAGTGAATTCAAAGTTAATGGACAAAGATTGAAGCACTACAATGGTGCCCATGTGGAACGTAACAAGGAAGTGGTCAACTTAGGAGATGCATGAGCATGCTCTCCCTTTTGATATTTTTATTGTTATCTTTATTTATTTTTATTTTTATTTTCGATTAATCGTTTATTTTATTTTTTTCAAATTTTTTATTTTTTTATTTTTTTATTTTTTTCGATTATTAGTAATTTTCTTTAGGATATATTTTTTTTATTTAAGTTTAAGAATCCTATTACACATCTTTATTTATTTTCTTTATTAGTTTATCTTTAATTTTAATCCTTATTTGATTTGTCTTTGAATTGTAGGAAAAAAAGTTCAAGATGAAGAGGAATTTTAATCCAAGTAGGAAAACATCTTCAACAAGGAAACTAATGGGCTGAATCTAAGGCTTATATAAAGCCTCCAATTCACCCTAATCACAACTCCTTGTCGACAACTTCTCCCTCACCCTAAACCCTTTTTCGTTTTCCCCTAATCCCACCCACCTATCTTTTCTATAAAACCCATCACCCTTAACCTATTCCTACTTTCTATCTTCCAACTTTTTAGTTTCTTTTATTTTCTTTGTTTTTACAAAACTCACAACCAAGATCATCCATGGCATCCAAGATTAAATTTTTAGTTCATCCAAGTTCCTCCAAAGAACCAAGATACAAAAAGTTTGCTACATCGGTGGTTCAAGAAAGATTTCAATCCAAGTTTGAAAGCCAGAAGATTCATGAAGAACAAAGCTTTGAATACTCCAACTCTCATCAAGATTTCGGCCTTGAACCATTCATCTTCGAGAGGATTGCACATCAAAAGTGGCAAATCTTTTGCCATCAACCGGAACCGGGTAACATCTCATGGGTAAGAGAATTCTATGCTCACTCACCTAACCCGAATAATCCTTATGTTTTTGTTCGTGACAAGGCCATACTCATAAGTCCCGAAAACGTCAACACCTTTTACGGGCTTTACATTGAGAAGGACGAGCATCAAGCCTTCGTGATCAAATCACTCCCAAGCAACTCGACAAGGTGCTTCAAGAACTCACTCAACCGAGAACTCGTTGGAACGACGGTAAATACAAGGGCACGGTAAATCGCCTTCAGCTTAAACCCGAGGCAAAACTATGGAATAAGTTTGTTAAAACTTCTTTAATGCCCACCACACACAATACTACCGTTGATATACCACGTCTTTTGCTCATACATTCTATTTTGCATAATCGCATCATTAACATTGGAAAAATTATTTGTGATGAGATTTTTGTATGCAGCTCAAAAGATAAGGGTTTTCTTTTCTTCCCTTGCTTAATTTCTAATCTTTGCAAGGATATGCATGTCCCAAGTGAGTCCACCGATGAAAAGGCCCTACCCAAGTCTGGTTGGAATCAATCACTAATTCGAAAGCTAATGGGAGAGGCACCGGGAGATTCTTCAAGGCCTCCAATTGCCACGGCAACTCCTGCCGCCCCGGCAATCCATAATGCCCAAGCACCTAACGCAGGGCAACTCGGCCATTAACCCCGGGACACTTTGAAGCACTTTTGCACCCATTGGCAAGCCACCTAAGGCAAATTGAAGACCGGCAACTAATGTTCATGCGGTATATAAAGGAGCACAACAATGCCATCACCCAAGTCATCCTAGAAAAGTACCCGAAAAATCGCGTGCCGTTCCCAATCTTTCCCGCCGAGATCCTTGCCCTGGCAACCAATGAAGCAGTCGCCACGGCAACCTACATCGTGCACGCACAAGATGATGCCACGGCAACCAACCCTGAAGATGCCACGGCAACCAAAGCTAAAGACATCCCGGCAACCACAGCAAAAGCCAAAGGTAAAGCAACAAAGACCGCACCAATTGAATCCTCTAAGCGAAAAGCCAATGACATTGATGAAGAGGACGATGAGGACAACCCCGTACGAGGATCGATTCCACCACCGGCAACAAGTAAACAACCATCGCGTTCAAGCAAGAGAATCAAGACACCGACCAAAAGGAAACTAATCATCTACGATGACGAACTCTCGGAGTAAGTCCTCGTATGCATTTTTATTTTTATTTTTCATTTTTTTATTTAATGCATGCATTGAGGACAATGCCTCACTCGAGTTTGGGGGGATTGTTATTAGTAGTTACCATGTTTAGTTACATTCATCTTAAGTATTACATTTAGGATACATAAATTGCTTGCCATGCCTTTAATTGGAACAAGAATTGCTTAGATTTGATGAATATCCGATGATGACTTTGCCAATGCACTTAATTGATAGAATTTTTGTTCTAGGATAACCATGGAAAAACTTAGAATTTTACTATGATGCTAATTTTGATGAAACGCTATTGTGGTTTGATTGATTTAAGGAATTCTAGTGAACTTAGGTTGATAAATAACAAATTGGGGGATTAGAATAAAAATTGGATGAATGCTAGAGGTGCCCGAAATTGGCTCTAGCATGTGCTAAAAAAATTGATCACTAGAGGTGCCCGAAACTGGCTCTAGTATGTGTTAAAAAAATTGATTGCTAGAGGTGCCCGAAACCGGCTCTAGTCGAATAAATTAACTTAAGAAAACTAAAAACAAAACACTAAAGGTGCCCGAAACTGGCTCTAGTTAAAACATGTTAAAAAGAACCCAATGAAGTAATTTGAAAACCTATTGTTTGCATAGAATCCGAAAAATCAACTTGCACACAACTCCGCACACACTCACAAGCATTATAGTTTGATTTAGAGTAATTCCTAAGTTTTTCGGAAAAATAAAAAGCCAATCATACTTTGTGCCCCGGTTCAGAGAATTGAAATCGAGTTCAAAGCTAAGTTTGTGAAAATTGAAGTCTTGGCATGTAATTATGAGTTTGCATTGCTTGAGGACAAGCAATAGTTCGAGTTTGGGGGCGTGATAAGTGTTCAAAAGTACTATTTTCTTACCCTTTTTACTCATATTATTGTTAGACTTAGGCTCATATTAGTTGCATAATTAGCCATTCATGCATTAATCCATGTTTCCTTCCATCGTTGAGCTTGATTACATAATTTGGTAGTTTTTGTGGGAAAAGATGCTGCTTTGGTGTGTTTTGTGTGTATGTGCAGGATCACTTGCCAAAGCAAGACTAGAGCTAGTTGCCAGGGCAATGCATGAAGGAGACGTCGAGCTAGTTGCCAGGGCAATGCATGAAGGAGACGCCGAGCCAGTTGCCATGGCAATTGTCGACAAGAGCAAAGGTGATACGGTAGTCGAAATTGATGACTATACAAGGCCAAGATGACGTGGAGCAAAGCCCAAACCCAAAGGAATTTGATTTCCATGTAGAGATTAAAGAAGAATTAAATTCCAATAAGATAGGAGAAGTTCTAGTAGGAATATAATTATAATAAAGAATTGTACTCTTTAAAGATAATTTAATTCCAACTTAACTTCCTCCTCAAAGAAGGACTTTGCCCTAGCCCTATAAATATGATGGAGATTTCGACAACTTAGGGAGAGCAAGAGAGGGGAATTTCGACAAGTCCAAGGAGGGCAAGAGGAGAGAATTTTCGACAAGCATCAAGGGCAAGGAGGATTTCGACAAGCCTCCTTCTTCATCCTTTTCTTTCTTGTTCGATTGGGTTCATGCTAGGGATTATTTATCTTGTGTTTCTTTGGAACCTAGCCATGAACTAAATCTATTTGGCTATGGTTATTGTGTTTTGTGGTTGTGAGAAACTATTGGTTTTTGTTTAGGTAATAAGAGTTTGCACTTTTCTATTCAAGGTTTATTCATTCTTGGTTCTTATTCTTGTTTGCGAGTGAATTGGGAGAGGATCTCGTAACTTCATCTATTTATCTAATATCGGGAGAGTTAGATTCAAGAAATGAATGAGTATGATCTTTATTCAATCTATTGATGGTGAAGATTAATCTGGCTTAGGAATAAGTTAAGGATTTCAACGGCTAAGAAGAGCGCAAGATTGGTTGTTGTTCACCCTTGATTCACGCAGGGATGTATTATCAAGGCATGCACAAGTAGCTAGAGTTTCGACTTAGGGATAAGAAGAAACCATTGAAGAACGCTCTGCCGAACCTTGAAGGTTGCTGCCCAGACGCCCAAGTAGTTGCCCAACTAGTTGCCCAGGCAACCATCGATTAGTTGCCAAGGCAACCCGTTGTTAGTAGTTGCCACGGCAACTGAGTTGCCCGTGCACTCTTTTACCAAGACGATCCAATCGGCTATCACACCTCAACTCACAATAACCTGGCCTATCTCTCTCTCATTTGATCTCATCTTTTCTTTTACTTTATTGCTTTCTAGATTAGTTATTAGTTAAACTCCTATAATCCTTTACTTGTGTTTTTACTTTTTACAGTGCAAGAGACTAGATTCTTGAAGTGGCACCAATCCCTGTGGAGACGATATCTTTTATACTATAACTTGCAACGTGTATACTTGCACAATTGCGTAGCACTTATTACGCGCAACACCCACTGTGCCCGAGTGCACTGTTGAGGTGCTTCATGTTTATGGGGAGCAAAGAGCGTCCCCGAGTACGTACTCATCTTTACGTTTACGTTAGACACTATGGTGTCATTTCAAGATGACTCACGTACCTCGATCTCATATAGCGTACTTTGGGCATTGATAAAAGAATCATGTCATGTAAACGAATCAAGTTACGTATATGAATCATGACATGAATATGAACCATGCCATGTATATGAAATATGTCATGTATATGAACCATGCCATGAATACGAAACATGCCATGTATATGAATTTAACCACATATATGAATCATGACATGTATATGAATTATGCCAAGTATATGAATTATGCCAAGTACATGAATTATGCCATGTATACGAAGAATGTCACGTATTTATGAAATATGCTATGTATATGAATCATGACATGTATACAAATTAGGTTATGTATATGAATTATGCCATGTACACGTATCATGTTATGTATATGAATTAAGTCATGTATATGAATGATGATGTCACGTATATGAATCATGCCACGTATATGAATTATGACACATATATGGATTCTGCCATGTATATAATTCATGTCATATATATATCAATTATGTCGTGTATATGAAGTATGTCATGTATATGAATTATGTCATATTTATATAAACCATGTCATGCATGTGAATTATGCCATGTGTATGAAATATGCCATGTATGTGAACTATGCCATGCATATGATTTACTTGGTAATAATGGAGTATTGGAAACTAGACTAGTTAGAAAATTATGACTTGCACATGAATATTGACTGACTATGAAAACCTTGTTAGTACGATACTACCTTAGATAGAAACCATGCTAGGTTAATGTATAACATGTATTGCTTTATTTTACATTTTGATAAATAAGATTATTACCTCACTAAGTTCGTACTTAGCGTGTGTTTTATTTCACACATAGGTTCTCCATAAATAGACTAGCAAGGAGGAGCTATTAATTGGGAAGGTCAAGTTACTATCTGTAAGTACAATACGTACATCTTTAACGTAATTTGATAGACTAGTGGGTATGTAATAATTTAAGTGGGTAAACTGTTTTGTAAGTTTAAGTTTATAACGTATTTATACATTGTTATGGAAGTATGGACTTAGAGAAATGATTTACTATTAATAACTATGAATTTTGACGTAGTTAAATGTTGTTTAACCCTGATCACGTAAAAATTTGAAAATCAAGAAAGGGTTTAGGCACTGTACATAGTTTTCATCCTGAATTATATTTTTGTTTCAACAACTCAATTATGAATTTTATAAATCAATTCAGGGTCAAAACTAGCTGCAACAGACTGACATAGTTTTTAATTCAAAATCTAGAAAGGGTTAAACTGCAAGATGAATTTTGGTATAAAAATTTACAAGTCAAGATTTCTTTCAATGACTTTGTAACATCTTTAATGTATATTCAACTTACGAGTATACGTTAAGTTGTTACACCAAATGCTTAGCTTGTCAGGAAGTTAATGTTGAGCACCAAGTTCATTCGGGCTTGCCTCAGCTTATCCAGATTCCACAATGGAAGTGAGATCGTATGACCCTGGATTTTTTGATAGGTTTTCCATTGACCCAAAGGAAACATGATGCTATATGAGTGATAGTAGATCGGTTGACCAAGTATTCTAATTTCTTGCCTGTACGGATAGATTTCACACTTGAGAGGTTGGCGTAGTTGTACATCCAAGAAATTGTGAGGTTGCATAGAGTGCCATCATTGATCATATCAGATAGAGATTGATGATTCACGGCAAGGTTGTGGGAGAAGATACATGAGGCTCTGGATGCCAAGTTACATTTTAGCACTGTCTTTCACCCTCAGACTGATGGACAGTCTGAATGAGTCATCCAGTTTTGGAGGATATGCTTTGGTGTTGTATCGTTGGGAGTTAGGAAGAACATCTATCACTTGTTGAGTTTGCCTATAACAACAACTTCCAATCGAGCATCAAGAGGGATCCTTTTAAGGCCTTGTATGGACGTAAGTGTAGAACACCCTTGTGTTAGATCGAGCTCAATGAGAGAAGGATTGTAGGGTCATATTTGATTAGGCAAACTAAGGAGAAGGTTTAAATCATCAAGGAAAGATTGCAAGTGATCTTTGATCATCAAAAAGCTTATGCGGATCGAAAGTGCAAGCACATCGAGTATGAGGTTGGTGACAAAGTGTTCCGCAAGGTGTCACCATAGAAAAGAGTAATTCGCTTTGGGCAGAAGGGTAAGTTGAGCCTAAGGTTTATTGTACCATATGAGATTCTAGAGAGAGTTAAACCATTGGCTTACAAGTTAGCCTTGCCTCCAGAGATGGTACGTATTCATAATATGTTTCATGTGTCTATGTTGAGACGCTACCGTCCTAACCCTTCGCATGTTATCATGCTTGAGGAGATTGAGATGAACACAAATTTGACCTATAAGGAAATGCCGATAAAGTTTTGGCTAAAAGAGTCAAGGAATTGTGCAAAATGTGTATACCTCTAGTAAAGATGTTGTGGAGGAACCGCAGAGTCGAGGAGGTTACGTGAGAGACTGAGGATGATATGAAGTTGTTTTACTCGTATATGTTTCCATTAGGTAAATTTTGAGGACAAAATTTCTTTAAGGATTAGAGAGTTATAATGACCTAGATTTCAAAATCCAAGGGTCGATTCAACCTGAGCCTTGGGCCTCGTATGTTGGGCTGAGATGTTGGGATTATTGTAGGATTAAGGGCTCCTTAGTGGGCTTGTTGTGGTGATAGCTTGAGTTTTGATTTTGTGGATGAGGTGGGAAGAGGATGGAGGGGTAATAAAGTAAATTCTTGCCAATTCAAAGGAGTTGGCTGAATTTCATTTATTGTTTTGCAGAAAATGGGAGGGGAGTGACCACATTCTTGTGCCTTTTCTTCCTCCATCTCTCTTTTTCATCGTAGGCTTGAGGCACAAGGTAATGGTTGGATCTTTGCTCTTTCATGTAGTATTTTTGGGGTGGTTATTAAGAGGATTTTAATATCTATTCAAGGATCTACGTATTGAGGTAAGAATCATCAAGTTTGGTGGAAATGAGTTTTGGTGGGGGTTGAAGAAGAATGAATGAAAATGGGAGTTGTGACTCTATTTCTTGTGGTAAAATCATACCTTTAGTCTCTTTTAATATTCTAGAAATGTTGTAACTCGTTTTAAAATATTTCCTTGTAGTTAAAGAAGTTGGAAATTCTTCCAAGGAGCTTGGGAAGAAGAGAGCTTGAGAAGCTTGGCTTGGAGCTTCCTTTCTAGTTGAGAAATCAAGGTTAGTATGCTACTAACTCCTATGCCTTCATGGGAATCATAAATTTGATTGATTTTTGGTTTAGATGTGATGTTATGGTTGCTTGGGTGTTTAGAGACCTTTAATGGTATAATACGGATTTTATGTTAATAATTTGTAAAAATGGTAGTAAACCAACCTAAACACTCTCACAAGATATAGGATCGAGTTTGGAGTTTAATGGTTGTGAATTGAGGGCTTGGGAAGTAATTTCTCAAACCTATAAAGCATTTTTGGGCTTCGATATTAGTACGCAGGGAAGTAATACCGATACCCTAGTGTTATGGGTTTAAGAATGTTGTTCATCGAGGATGAACTATTAGTGGGGTACTGGTACCGTGTTCAAACCATACTAGTACGCCCTTCAAGCATGTATCGATACGTGTTGACCCGTACTGGCATGCCTGCTCTTTGTGAAATTCTAGTGAGCTTAATTCATATTGGTACGCATAGGTGTACCGGTACCCAATGGGGTACTATACTGGTACGCAAGGGCCAATGCCAGTACCCACTGGGCAATTTGTCCAGAAATTACGTTTTCGTTTGGGGGCCTTATAATTTGAGGACTTTGGCTTAATGAGCTTTTAATATGGTAAAACAAATAGTAAAAGTGAGAAACCAAGATTCAAACCTCGTATGCGGGAATAATGAGTAATAACTTAGTAAGTGTTGAGTGACTTGTTTGTAATAGTAACAATAGGGATCCTTGTTGGATCGATTAAATGTTGTGTGCCACGTAAGGGCACTTGTATGGTAGAGACACCTTGGTTGATGGGATCCGAATACCCAGAGAATGTGTTGCAACACCATGAGATGAGATTCTGAATGTACGTTTTTGAGGTTGTGTGACACCAGGCCTCATCTGATGATACTTGATGAGAGATTCCGAGTAAAAGTGTACGTTCTTGAGGTTGTGTGACATCGGGCTTTACGCAGAGTCTATATTCTTGAGATTGTGTGACACCAGGCCTTACTCTAGGTTTGTTTGGTATGATGCATATATGCTTTATGAGATTGATGCATCCTTGTTGTTTTGCTATGTTAGCTCAGCGTTCGAAATTATTGTTTTCGATCGCAGGTTAGTAGGTTGGCGTACATTCTTAGAGCATCATCAGAGCAGGACTTCAGCATCAACTTGTGTACAGTACTTAGATTATATTGGGCTATGTATTTGTAGGACTCTATGGTTGTATTATAACTATTTTGGATTTTAAATCATGAGTCGAATACTTTTAATTATGTATTTTAAATAGAGCTCCCATATAACATTTTTTTAAGTATTTATCGATGTTAAAATATTTGAACATAATGGCTTTCATGAAAATGGATGTAGTTTGGGTTAAACTAGGATGGATTTTTTTTTTGGTAATGGGTTAGGATTGAGGCCCAAATGTGATATCCGGGTTGAGGGTGTTACAACTTCACTAAAGATTTGTTGCCTACTGAGAAAGTTCGATGTGATAGTTTTATTGAGGGCTTGAATGCCATATTCAATGAGGTACTGATTACCCTAAATATCTTTGAGTTTTAGGAAGAAGTAAATAAGGACAACAGTAATAGAAATGGTGCAAGACGAGAAACTAGTCAAGCAGACATCTAATCTGCAAAAAGAAATGTCAGATTTTCATCTTCTTTTCCACCTTCTAAGTGTGGCAAGGATTCTCAATAGTAGAGCTGATCGGCATGCAATGCATCATTTCGACTAAAATTTGGACTTGTGAAATCAAGAAATTTCCAAGCATCTTCTGCTAATACAGGTGGTTTGATAAAGTCTTAAAACCAGCATTGTGAGTACGATAGCTGGTGGAATTCTCGAGAGTGTTAAATTACCACTGGTTTTTTTTAGATTGTTTCAATAATAGAGATAATAGACTAATTTAAACTAAGAGATCCATAGCTATGACACTAAGGGGTCGTGGAAGAGGTAATTTTGGATGAGCTATGACTTCCTATTAAGGAGTATCCGAGGGTGGTTCTAACAGAGAATACAAGACTTTTGGTGAAGATATAAATGAACCAAATATCAGTGCATGTACTTTTGAACTTTGTGATAGACATGTATTTGCATTGATAAATCCAGGTTCTTCACATTCGTATGTTAGTTCTAAACTAGTTCAAGAGAGAGGGGTTTTAGTAGAGTCTACCTCGAGTGATGTAATAGCATCTAACCTTATAGGCTAGAGTGCTAGGGTAACCAGAATCTACATGAAATGTCCACTAGTGCCTAGGGAATAGAGTTTCTGACTAATCTAATAAAGTTGTCATTCCTCGAGTTTGAGATTATAATGGGTATGGATTGATTATTTACCTATCATGTCATTGTGGAATGTCATTTGACATAACTAACTCTGAAGGGACAAGAAGGTTTAAAGGTTACTATAGTAGGTGAAAATCATATTGTGAGAGCATTGTAATGTTGGTAGTGACCATTCAAAAGCTATTAGTTGACAGATGTGAAACTTATCTAGCTCAAATCGTGGGTATTCCAACATCGGATGTAAGATTGGAAAATATTCCAACTATATGTGAGTTTTCAGATGTATTTCTGATGAGTGTGTAAATAACCTATTTTGCATACCCTCTTAGCTTAGCTCTTGCATGTGTTTAAGCTCATTTAGTTGCATTTAGGAGCAGTTTGCATGTAGTTAGGGAGTTAGACTGCAAGTGCTTAATTTCTATATACTTTGGTGCTTTTAATAGGAAATGTAGTGTTATTTGTGGTGCATGCTCAGGATCCATTGGAGCTGGAGGAATGCTGAAGATGAAGGATAATAGAACTCTCGTTTGGAGCTAATAAGGCAAGAAGAGTTTGGAGATAAATATAGCTTCAGCTTACATGGACTCTCATTAGTTACAAAACTCATTAAAGATAACAGGAAAACAAGATCCTCTTAAAAGAGGCTTCACGCGTTTTAGGGTTACAATACCCTAGCTTTCTCGCCTATATAAAGGAGACTTGGTCCACAAACAAAATGATCTCGATCATAGATGAAAACCCTTAGTCTTTAGCTATCGGAGAACACCGAAGTCAAAGTTTTAGAGGAGTCTCCACACGATGGAAGCCATCGAGAGAGGATGAAGAGTGCAGGACCTTTAACAACGGTTAGAAAACTAAGAGGATATCGTCGAGGATGCTTAAACCTTTTCTATCCCTTTCTTGATAAACTGCTATGTTTTTAAATTTTTTATTATGGATGTTTTAAGCTCAGACATAGGCTAAATACTTTTAGTTGGGTTTATTGCTTTATAGGATTTTATGTTTTGAATACTTTGTTTTAATGCTATAGCTTTTTCCTTTATCTATTCTGTTCATTGTTCTTCATGTGTAGTTATTGTAAGAGCTATCAAGATAGGCCTTTTAACTATTGATTTGTGGCTTAATATCAAGAAAGTTAGATTAAACAAATGTGAACAGTGGGGCTAAGCTGTTAACTTAGTCTTAATCTGGCTTAGACATAAGTTTAGGGCTTCAATGACTAATAAGGAGGACTTGAATAGATAATAGAGTTGTTACAGTTAATGCAAACATGTATCACCTTAACTTCATTGTTATCAACTTCTAGACATCGGTAGAGTCAGAAGGCCTTTAGAAAATCATGTCTAATAGATAAAGATCTTATTGGTTTACGCAGACATGTATTGCCAGTCGCTATAGCATTGAAATAAGTAATCAAGCATAATTCCTAGGCAATAAACCCAACTTCCATAACTATCTGAATAGCATCTGTTTGTCTTGATCATAACCACTTTACTTTATTTGCATTTAGTTTTGATAAATCACCTTCAAACCAATAATTGCTTTAATATTCTTAAGTACGATCGTTTCTTATTTATTGATCGAATCCTCGTGGGTTCAACACTCTACTATATCACTTTACTACTTGATCGATGAGTATACTTGCTCTAAAGTGCATATCTATTTTGCAAGCATCAATTTTTTGGCACCATTGCTGGGATTGGCAATTGATAACTACGTTGTAAGTGCACTTAAGATTTTATTTTATTTGCATTGAATTTTTTGTTTTTATTTTTAGGTACGTTCCTAGTAACCGTGTCAAAAATGCATAGAAAGGCCAAGACAACGTATTCAATGATGGCATTCCATTGAAAGATGCACGAGTGATTGTTGACAATGCATCTAACAATGAAGAACAGATAAGGCAAGAGGTTATTCCACTAGCCAGACCTAGAAGACCCATTTGCGACAACATTGTACCTATCATCAACAACTCAACCCATTGATTATTGTGCCAGATCTAGGGACAGCTCGCTTTGAGTTGAAGCCCATTATGTTCAACATGCTCAATTCTATTGGACAATTCAGTGGATCTGTGAGAGAGGATGCTAGATCACACATTCAAGATTTCCAGGAAGTTTGTGATTGTTTTAAACAAATGGGAGTCTCTGATGATGTGTTCAGACTTAAATTATTCCCTTACTCCTTACGGGATCGAGTTTGAGCATGGTTGAAGACTTTATGCTCATGATCTATTACATCCTAGGACGACATGCTTACAACGCAAGACGCTATGCTGCAAAGCCAACAATCCATCCTGCAGAATCAAACCGCTTCCTTACGGTTCTTGGAAACACAAGTTGGGTAGATTGCCCAAGTTTTAAAGATGCGACCACAAGGCAGTTTACCTAGTGATACTGAATTCACAAAGACTTTTAGTGCGGAGAAGTGCAATGCCATCACACTGTGTAGTGGCATTCAATTGACCAAAAATGATAAGTTTGGGGGAGGTTCCCTTGTTGATTCCACTTCAAGCAAGCCATTCACCAATGCTACAGCACCAAAAGACACAACTCATGCGTTTGATACAGTGAGGGACCTTGCTACTGAAAGCAAGGTTGATAACATCAAGGATGCCACTGCATCTAGTAAACAACACGATGAGCCTAGACCACGACCTCTGTTTTTGCAATGATTGAAGGCTCGGAAACAAGATGCACAATTCCAAAAGTTTCTGGAGATTCTTAAACAATTGCACACCAATGTCCTATTCTTGGAGGCCATTGATCATATGCCTATACATGCGATGTTTTTGAAGAAGATCGTGACCAAGAAAAGGACGGTGGGTGAAGTTTAAGCTATTGATACAGTGGGCGAGTGTGTGGTTGTGCTAAGTGATTTACCATCCAAGATGAAGAACCCTGACAGTTGCACCATTCTATGTTCCATAGGCAGTAATTATTCTGGCCGTACTTTATGCAATCTCAGAGAAAATGTCAACTTGATGCAGAAATTAGTGTTTACAAGACTATGCATAAAAAAGCTAAGCCTACATCGGTGATCCTTTAATTTTCTGATCATTCTCAAATCTGACCCAAAGGCGGAATTGAAGATGTCTTAGTCCAGTTGATAGATTTGTCTTCCTGACAGATTTTATCATCCTTTATTACAAAGCTGACGAGAATGCTACCATCATCCTCGGGAGACTATTCCTTGCCACCGTGTGTATTCTGATCGATTATGAGAAGGGTAATTTACTATAAAGATGAATGAACAAAATATCACACTTAATGTCTTCAACACTCTAAAGTATGCGGATAACTATGAAGAATGCCAGATTGTGAAAAGTAAGAAAGCCTTAGTTGAAGAAAACCTTTAAGCAATATGCTGCAGCAATGTGCTTAGTGCTGCAGAATAATCTGAATTCGACGAGGCCATCCAAAAAGTTGAAGAGGAAGGTAAGAAAGAGATTGAGCAATCAATTATTGTGCTTACCAGGCCAGGTATATCTTTTGAACCTTTGGATTATGCTGGGTTTAAATCTCCCAAGCCACCACTAGAGCATCTGTGGTACTTGATCTAAAACATCTTTCCCCACAATTAAAATATACATATATAGGGGAGAATAATACACTGCATGTTGTCATATCTGCTAGCTTAACATCTGACCAAGAAAATAAACTGTTGCATGTCTTACCTCAACA
This sequence comes from Hibiscus mutabilis, assembly GCA_019671005.1. Taxonomy (NCBI): domain Eukaryota; kingdom Viridiplantae; phylum Streptophyta; class Magnoliopsida; order Malvales; family Malvaceae; genus Hibiscus; species Hibiscus mutabilis. Next base: position 30,342,780 of record CM033739.1, on the reverse strand, counting down.
TAAGAAAACTATTGTTGACTTGAATGGTATAAGCCCTATATTGTGTATGTATAAGATTTTGCTTACAAATGATCACAACAGCTTGATACAGCCACAACGGAGACTTAATCTAATTATGAGGAATGTGGTTATCACGGAGATCATTGAATGGCTTGAGCCAGAATCATCTATCCTAACTCGAATAGCTCGTGGGTAAGTCTTGTCAAGTGTGTGCTGAAGAAAGGAGGTATGACCATGATCAAGAACGATGCCAATGAATTCCTCCCAACCAGAACCATCACTGGATGGTGGATTGATATTGATTATCAAAAGCTAAACAAAGCCACAAAAATGACCACTTTCAGCTACCTTTTACTGACCAAATACTCGACAAGATTGCAGGGAAATCCTACTATTGCTTCCTGGACGGTTACTCCAGGTACAACCAGAGTGTTATCGCACTAGAGGACCAGAAGAAAACAACATTCACATGTCCATATGGCATTTATGTGTTTTGTCGAATGCCCTTTGGCCTATGCAATGCCCTAGCAATATTCTAGCGTTGTATGATGGTCATTTTGTAGACATGGTGGATGACTTTTGGAGATCTTTATGGATGACTTTTCAGTCTTTGGTGAACCTTTTGATCAATTCTTAAGTAGTCTTGCCAAAGTTTTGAAATGATGTGAGGAAATTAACCTCGTACTTAATTGGGAAAATTGCCACTTTATGGTGTTTGAGGGCATTATCCTAGGACACCGTATCTCTGAGCAAGGTATTGAAGTAGACAGAGCAAATATTGAAGTTATAGAGAACATTTCATCATAGCCAATGTTAAAGCCATTCGAAGCTTCCTTGGCCACATTGGTTTCTATAGGAGATTCATTAAAGACTTTTCCAATATTTCGAAGCCCTTATGCTTGTTGCTAATGTACAATAGAGCATTCGATTTTGATGACCAATGTCATGCAACGTTCAAAGCCTTGAGGAAGGAACTTATTTCTACATCTATTGTAGTGCCCCCCGATTGGTCACAACCATTTGAGCTTATGTGTGATTCTAGCGACTATGTTGTCGGCGTTGTTCTTGGTAAGCATCGAAATAAGGTTTTTCATGTTATATATTATGCTAGTCGTACCCTAAATAAGGCACAAGTTAACTACACTACCACTAAAAAGGAGCTGCTTGCTATAGTTTTGTATTTGATAAATTTAGGTCATACCTTATAGGAACTAAGGTCATTGTGCACGCTGATCATTCTGCCATTAAATATTTAGTGACTAAAAAGATGCTAAACCTATACTTATTAGGTGGATATTACTGCTGCAAGAATTTGATATTGTGGTAGTGGATAGAAAAGGTACTAATAATCAAGTAGTTGATTATCTTTCTAGGCTTGAGAATGCATGTGATACTGATATTACATGTGATATTAAGGAAAAGTTCCATGATGAGAAACTTTTGAATGCTACAGCATTACCATGGTACGCTAACATTGTTAGTTTTCTTGTTAGTGGTATTTTTCTTTGTGATCTTAGCAGCCAGGGATGGAAGAAATTCTAGTATGATGCATGCTACTACTATTGGGATTAGCACTACCTTTTCAAGTAATAAGCTGATCAGATGATCCAGAGATGCGTACCTGATAAAGAACAAGAAAACATCATCTACCATTGTCATTCCACTCAATGCAAAGGGCATTTTGAAGGACAACTGACTACTGCAAAGGTATTCCAATCTGGATTCTATTGACCAACCTTGTTTAGATATGTCCATGTATACTACAAGGATTGCAATAGATGTCAAAGAAAGGGGAACATATTTTGACGTAACGATCTACCCATGCAAGTTATCCTTGAAGCTAAACGATTTGATGTTTGGGACACTAACTTCATGGGACCATTCCCATCCTCTAATGGACACGTGTACATTTTCCTCATGGTTGATTATGTGTCTAAGTGGGTGGAGGCCATTGTTATGACCAAAAATGATGCAAATATCGTCCTGTGGTTTTTACACAAAAACAACTTCACTCGATTTGTAGTACCTCGTGCTATTATTAGTGATGAGGGAAGACACTTCGACAATAATCTGATTGCTAAGGCATTGCATCGATACGAGTTCACTATAAGATCACCACGTCATACCATCTGCAGACCAATGAACAAGCTGAAGTGTCCAACCGAGAGATTAAGCAAATCCTTGAGAAAGTGGTCAAGCCAACCCGTAAAGACTGGTCCTTGAAAATTGGATGAAGCCTTATAGGCCTATCGGACCGCGTTTAAAACACCTATGGGCATATCACCCTATAGACTAGTCTATGGCAAGGTATGCCACCTACAGGTCGAGCTTGAGCACAAAGCCTTTTGGGCTATCAAGAAAATCAACATGGACTTCCAACTAGTTGGAGAAAGAAGATTGCTCAAGTTGAATGAGTTAGGGGAGCATCGTCTGGATGCTTATGAGAATGCCAAAATCTACAAGGAAAATACATAAAGATGGCAAGATGCTAAACTGATGCCTCGTCATTTTGTTGAAGGCCAAAAAGTCCTACTCTAAAACTCTCGCTTGAAGCTTTTCCCGGGCAAGCTGAAGTCTCGTTGGTCTAGCCCATTCCAAATCGTTAAGGTGTATCCACATAGTGTTGTGGACATCAAGTATCTCAAAGATGGTCTAATCTTCAAAGTCAATAGACAACGCTTGAAGGCTAAAAAGGAGCACTGGTCCATTCAGTCACGCTATTGGATGTCTAAACATTAAATTCTATCATTTTTACTTTTATGAGTTTTTAAGTTTCTTTATTTAATTTTTTGAACTTTATTTTTCAACAGTCTTTATATTCTTTTTGTTTCCTATTAGGTTTAGATTTTATTTATTTTTTTGTTTATTTTTGGCAGTTACCATACATGAGACATTTTACATGGTTCCCCCTAGGATTGTGTAAAGAGCCTACTTGGCATATTGGAATCTCTTTGGGGGGAAAAGGAAACAAATATTGTTCTCCTACAATCATTAGACCAACCTTCTCTCTCCTACTTTACCCTACATACTTTTCCCATACCACCACACGTCCTTTCTATTAATCCCTCACCATTAAAACCTTCTTTCCCTCCAAAACTCAGCTATTCAGAAACTCTTCCAACTTTCAGTCAATCTACCTTATAAACCCAAGAGAAAGATGCGTCTTACCTTTCCTGCTTTACCATTTTTGGACCTAACCCTAGAATTCTTTTTCTCTCATACCCTCTTCTCATCCAACCAATATGGCAAAAACAAGAAACACCACTCGCACTAATGCATGTGCCTCGCCCGCTTCACCAGAACAAATTGGCACCACTCTATCCATGAAGCCCTCATCTTCAACCTTTTGGCATACCATTCCAGCACAGAATAACTCGACCCCCAAAGGAGCTTTTACAACGTTGAGATGGAAAAGAATTATGAGACCTTCCGAAACAGATAACTCATTTCGGATGAAGGGTTAGAGTTTTTTGGTGAGCACAAACTCTAGTTCGATGAAAATATCTATTCCGTAATCGAAACCCATAAGTGGGAAGAGTTTGTCTGATAACTGGGGTGGATTAACGTCTCATGGGTTCGCGAGTTTTACACCTACATTACCAAATCCCATGATACCACGACGTTTGTTAGTGGAAAGATGGTAAATTTCTCTTCTACAACAATCAATAATTACCTTGGCCTAAGCAATGTGATCCTTGTCGAATAGTGATGCACTTTAGAGAAAGTATACTAATCGATCAAGTAATAAAGTGATAGAGTAGAGTGTCGAACCCATGAGGATTGGATCAATAAATACAAAGCGATCGTACTTAAGAATGGTTGAGCAAGTATTGTTTTGGTGGTGATTATCAAAACTAAATGCAAATAAAGAAAAAGTAGCTATGATTAAGACAAATAGATGTTGCATCAAATAATAGGTAATTATGAAAGTTGGGTTTATTGCCTAGGATATATGCTTGATTACTTATTTCAATGCTATAGCGACTGGAAATACATGTTTGTGTGAACCAGTTAAGATCTTTATCTACTCGATAAGATTTTCTAATGAACTTCTGATTCTCTCGATGCCTAAAAGCTAAGGTAATACATGTTTGTGTGAACCCTAACAACTCTATTATTTGTTTATTCAAGTTCTCCTTATTAGTCATTGAAACCCTAAACTTATGTCTAAACCAGATTAAAACGAAGTTGACAGCTTAGCCCCATTGTTCACGTTTCTTTAATCTAACTCTCTCGATATTAAGCCACAATCAATAGTTAAAAGGCCTCTCTCGATAGCTCTTATAATAACTATGCATGAAGAACGATGAATAGAATAGATAAAAGGAAAAGAACTATAGCATTAAAACAAAGTATTCAAACATAAAATCCTATGAAGCAATAAACCCAACTAAAAGTATTTAGCTCATGTGTGAGCCTAAAACATCCATAATAAAAATTAAAGACATAAGCAGTTTATCAAGCAAGAGATAGAAAATGGTCAAGCATCCTCGACGATCTTCCTCTATGTATCACCTTAACTTCATTGTTATCAACTTCTAGGCATCGAGAGAGAAAAAAGTTCATTAGAAAATCCTATCGAATAGATAAAGATCTTAATTGGTTTACACAGGCATGTATTGCTAGTCACTATAGCGTTGAAATAAGTAATCAAACATAATTCCTAGGCAATAAACCTGGCTTCCATAATTATCTGAATATTTGCCGCAACATCTTTTTATCTTGATCATAGCTACTTTACTTTATTTGCATTTGGTTTTGACAAATCACCATCAAACCAATACTTGCTCAACCATTCTTAAGTACGATCGTTCGTATTTATTGATCCAATCTTCGTGGGTTTGACACTCTACTCTATCACTTTATTACTTGATCAACGAGTATACTTGCTCTAAAGTGCATATCTATTTCACAAGCATCAATTTCCTGATGAGTTGCCAAGGTTGTCACCCGATCCCGAGGTAAAGTTTAGGGTTGAGATTTTGTCCGGTACTGAACCCATATCAATTTTACCATAAAGAATGGTTCCTATGAATTAAAGAAGTTAAAAGCTCAACTACACGAACTACTAAATTAGGGTATTAAGCAACTCAGTATATCACCTTGAGGAGCTCTAGTATTGTTCGTGAAAATGAAAGACAATTCAATGATATTGTGTATTTATTCTTGGGATTGAACAATGTGCCTAAGAGTCAAATATCCTCTGAGCATAATTCTTTATTACAGTATGAACTTCCCTATTGATGTTATTAATGAATGAAATATCAACTATTTACCATGAGTCTAACAGCTACATTTTTAGCACTTCTGTGCTAGGGCTTTATGCTCGTTATCAACACTTTGGTGTTAGGGTTTATGCTCGTTTTCAGCACTTTAGTGGTAGGGCTTTATGCTCGAAAGGTCATTTAACTTTCAGGCACTTTGTGTCGTTCACAGGCTTTGTGCTCGTAGGGTTTCATGCTCGTCAACTCGCGTACCTTGATCTCTATGTTATACTTGGGCTATATTATAAATGAATTGTTTATTTCAGGTTAATAAACTTTGGAAGTTAAGAGCAAGTATGAAAGAATCAGTTAAGGTTACTTTGAGTAGGTTGTTTTTAGGCATTTATTTTTTCGATGTTACATTGATATTTATATCATTATTACTGTTATTATTTATGCCTCACTAAGTTTATTTTTAGCGTGTGTTTTGTTTGTGCAAATGTAGGTAAATCGTGGCCGAAGTAAGCGGAGCATTGTATCTTCTTTTTGGGAGCTCAGCGAGTGATAACAATAATGGAATCCTTACAAAAGTTTTTTATTTCCTTTAGTGGCATTTATATTTGGTAAAATGTGTTATGATTTTGTAACGGCCTCTTAAACTTTGATATGGTCTTACATTATTATTATTATTATTATTATTATTATTATTATTATTATAGAAATGGTTAGTATTTTTAAATAGATACTAAGCTGCATGATAACTTATTTTAGTAAGAATATGGGCTCACTAGTTTCTTTATTTAAATTTTTAATTGAACCGTATCATGCAATAGTATATGTTTTATTCTTACTAGACCTATAATTAATGGACGTTTAAAGTATGGTAACCGAGACTCAATTTTCTGATTGAAATTGTTGTGTTAAATTTGAAATAAACGGGTTAATTGTAGAAAACGAATTTATTAATTAGGATAGAGAAATTAATTTTATTGAAAAAACTTGAGAAAAGTCATTGTTACTATTTTTTGACATCATCGACTCGTGTTCGTTCACTAAATACGAAAATGGGGTGTTACAAGTTGCACGACAAGAATTTTGAGGAAGCACGACCAGCAAGAGCAAAAAAATAGATAAAAAAGGAAAATGATAGCATATTCGAAATAAAAATAACAAAAGAAAATATTATTTAGGAGAAAAAATGAAAAGATAAAGAAAAAGAGAAAATCAAAGAATTTTAAAAAGAGAGTATCTTTTTGACGATCGAAGAGCCCTTTTGTAGATCCCAATGATGAGGGGGGGAGCACACTGCAATGAACAACATACTTCAATAGGAGCATCAACGGACGTCTAGATCTCGATGAATAGATAAGCTAGTTTTAGGACTTTAGGATTAGATCTAGAGGTTTAAGAGAGTTTTAGGAAAAATCAATTCTAAATCTTGACATAGGGGTTGAGAGGCTTCATTTGGTTTGGTTTGGTTTCGACGGTTATTGACATTGACATGTGACGACCGACGTGATAGGCGACGACATACTTTTTAATAGGACAGAGAGAAAGAGAATCCTTTTTTTAAAAATCCTTTTTTTAAAAAAAGGAAATTAAAGTAAAAAAACGACTTTATGTTTTATAGTTGGTGGAGTGGGTCGAGTTTAACCCGTACTTTGACCCGATCTAATTTATAGGATTCGCGCTAAACAAAGGGAATAATTACACTTCAGTCCTTCCACTTTTATTGTTCATTTAATTGCATCATTTTTGTTTGGTTTATTTACATTTCATGCCTTTTAATTTTTGTTTTGTTTCCCCTATGTTAACTATTTATTTAATTATAGCCTATTAATTTGATGTTATTTATATTTTTCCCCTTTTATTTCCTGTTTTGCTTAGTTTAGTCTTTTTCTTTAACAATGGCATCTGAATTTTATTAATCACCATGAAAGATAATACAATACAATGCATCAAAAAAGAAAAAAAATGGACAAGTCCACTAAAAGTCTTTTACAATGGTGCAAAGAAAATAAAATACTTCCATCAAGATTAGCATACCAAAATCCAGAAACCTTCCCGAATCTCCTTGTCTCTATCCAAACGAGATGTTTTACAGGGTGAAAAAGGAGTGGTGAGCAAACCAAGCACTCAGATTGCTCCGCTACCCAGGTCTTATTACATCGGCAACCAACCATCAACCGAGTGGGGATCCATCTTTCTAAGACTAACGACAGAACCATAATCAGAGATTAGCATCGTGAAGATCTTTGTACGAGCATCAACCAACCGCTAAGGTATGCATAAATCATGCCACAAGGACAAAGGAAACGCTTGCCACAAAGGCAAAGATTTTTATTAAAATACAAAAAATAAGAAAAATAATAGACACGGTGGTTGACAACCAATACTAAGAGTAGTTACTGACCACCAACCAAAATAAAAAAAAAAAACAAAGTTGAAGGCGGCAGAGATTTGAGATTTGAGAGAGCGGATAGGGTTTCTAAGGAGAGCAATAAGATGTGTTTATCTAATATTTTTTCTATAAATAATATATTTTGATCCAGTTTAGTCCATTTATTTGCACTTAATGCCTTTTTATTTTTGTTTGATGTAATTTAGCCTTATAGTACATTTATCTCATGCTTTATATTATATACTATATCTTTTATATACGTAAGTTTACTTTATATTCTATATATATATATATATATATATATATATATATATATTCTTCGATTCAAAAAAATATATTATATTCTAATATACACATGTGTTATCTTTTACACATACATATATGTGTTATTTCATATGATATTTTTTTTTGATAAATCATAATCCTACTTAGAGGGGAGAGGAAGGGAGACTCTAGGGAAAAGAAGATTGTGCTCTTAGTGGGTCTAGAACCCATGACCTAAGAGATTATGAGGGAACAAAGATGAGCAGCTTTGCCAACCGGCCAAATATGTTTGCTCATTTCATATGACATTTAAACTAATATACTATTTTTACCTTTCATACCATTACCTTATATAAATTAGTAGTTTAGTACCATATATTAAATCTATCTACTATATATTATATGTGTTACCTTATTTAAAAAAAATTACTCTATCTTTTATCATAAAAAAATTACTCTATATACACATATATTTTATTTATTAAATATCTATATATATATATATGTTAATTTAAATGAAATTTAAAGTTTTGGGTAAAGTACACAAATGGTCACTAAACTATCCCAAAAAATACAAAATGGTCACCAAACTTTCAAAAGTTACATAATGGGCATTAAACTTTAGTTTTTGTTACAAAATGGTCACTGAGTCGTTAACTGTAGTTAAGCGAATGATGTAACAATTACAAAAATTTGAATAATAACACATTTAATCCTCATATTTACACATTCAATCAATTTAGTCCTAACTTAACCCTCATTGTTGATGTCTAAATTAATTGAATGTGTAAATATTGAGGATTAAATGTGTTGTTATACAAATTTTTGTAACTGCCATGTCACCCAGTCAACAACAGTTAACGGCTCAGTGACCATTTTGTAACAAAAACTACAGTTTAATGACCATTATGTAACTTTTGAAAGTTTGGTGACCATTTATATTTTTTAAGATAATTTAGTGACCATTTGTGTATTTTACCCTAAAGTTTTTATAACATTATATTATGCAATTTTATTATGTTATCATGTATAGTTTTATTTAAGTAATATATATATATATATATATATATATCCACTTAAAATAATTAAAATTCAATTAATTTTACACTAATTCATGGTCATTTGGTGATTGAAATGGATGGATGAGATTAACTCCTTACTTTTTTTTCCAAGTGATAATCTTCACATATCATAGTTTTAATCTCATTCATCTATTTAACTCATCCAATGGCCATGGATTAGTGTAAAACTAGTTGAGTTTTACATAGTGTAACTGGATCTCATCTCTCTCTCTCCCTCCCTATATATATATGGTCATGTTTGATAAATAGCGGTTTGAGCTAATATTAGAGGTTTGACCGGTCAAATCTGTTAACTTGGATGTTTGATTAATAGCGGATTGCGGTGAAACTTCTAATTTTGAAAAAGTTGCTAATAGGAGCTTTTTGAAATGAGAGGTTTTAACGTAAGTGTTATAAAGACCCATTTATCCTTAACAATTATCAAACATCTCCAAATAGCCTAAATTTATTTTTTTCTATTTTAATTTTTCACCCTCACTATTTACATTGTGACATTTGTAAACTAATATTTTTTTCTCTCACAAATTTATATTTGTATTTAAATTTAATATTAATTATATTATATTAAAAATAATTATATAAATAATAAATTAATATATAGATCCTTCAAATATACTTAGTAATGTTAAATTAAAAAATTATTTTTTATAATCTAACTAATATTAATAGATACAAAATATTGATAACTAATAAACTATTTAAACAAATATCGAATATAATCATGTCCTTATATGTCATTTTACTTATTTAAATAATCAAACAGTTATCAGCTATAAGTTAATTTTATTAAACATTTTTATACAATCAGCTAATACAATCTACTAGTCAAATCAACTAATTTAATCTGTTATCAGCTATCCGCTAATTACCAAATATATATTTATATTTCATATTTTAAGAAGGTAATCTTCTTGTAAAAGGGATAATTGACGGGAAAAATCAGAAGATTTACGTTGATTGGCTTATCTAATTCCCCGAAAAATTATATCATAGACCTAACTTACCACATCAACTATGATCTCAATCAATAAAAACTACCCGCTATATTATTTTTTTTCTCTGTTATTTTTTCCTACCAGTGAATCTCCCCCCCCCTCCGCCCAAATTTAACGTCTTGGATACTAACGATAAGTAAAGGGGAAAACTACTCGGTTCAAAAAAGTAAATGGGAAAACTACATTTTAATATCAAATTAAAATCTTTAATCCGGTGGATGACGATGCTTTTTAGCAGTTTTTTAGGGTATTAGAATTTCTGCATTTTCCTTTGATTTTTTCTGGGTCCACTGCTAATCACTTGTTTTCTTTGTTTTCATTCTTCTTTCTTGATCTCTTTGCTTGATTTGCTGGATTTCATTGTTAATTAGTTGTTTTATTTGAGTTCGTTAATTCTTTGTTTGATTCATGGCGACTAATCACCCTGTTGATGGGCGAAAGCTTTTTGACACCAAAGAAACTCAAACTCTCGGTTTCTTTCCCCCTCATCCCTCTGATGGATCGGTGATTGTTAAACCACCTGGTGAGGTAATTGATGAAGAGATTCGTCGCCGGCAGCGTTCCATTGTTGCGCAGTTCGTCGGTCCACCACCAAATTTCGGTTCTATACAGAAGATGATCAATATTCTTTGGGGTAAACGTTGCGATGTGGAGGTCAAGCTTGCTGGTGAAAACTTGTTTTTTGTTTCGGTTCACAAATGCTACGGATCGTGATTGGTTCTTGATCCCGGCCCTTGGCATATTCAGAACAGGCTGATGGTTTTGCGCAAATGGGAACCGAATCTTAGGAAGCTGGAGTTCAATATGGAGACATTCCCTATCTTGATCCACTTGACTCGTGTGCCATTGGAGCTTTTTACTCAACGAGGACTCAGTTACATTGCCAGTGCCATTGGTAATCCTCTGTTGGTGTTGAAGTTCCCTGGTATCCTCCGCGATGCGTTTCTTGTAAAGTATTTGGTCATAATGAAAAAGGGTGTCCAAAACGTGTTGAGATCAGGGTTTCAAATAGCGTTCCGCAAACGTTATAGCGGCCGCTATATTGCGGTAGCGCCGCCGACCGAAACTATTATTTCTGATATTAACGGTGTGAAACGGAATCACACCGATCGCGGTGGTAACGGCCCGTTATTTTCCGTTATTCACCCAAAACTAAAAAAAAGAGAGGTTTTAAGAAGAGAACTTCGGATTTTTTCCGATTCCCGGAGCTCCGGCAGACGCTTGGACAATCCCAACGGTGAAAAGAAAGATGGCGAGGAGGGGAAGCACATACTCAGATCTTGTCCCGATCCGACGGTGAAAAAGCGAGATCGTCGAGGGGGAAGTCGAGAAGTTCAAGAACACTTTTGAGGCTTTAGAGACATTTTTTAAAAAATCTATTCCGACAGAATGAAAGAGGACGCTGAAGGGAGTCGATTGGTGCCTGGATCGACGACGGAAAGTAACCGGAATGACGGCGACGACTGATTGAAGACGACGACGGTGGAAGAGTAGGTTATTTGCAGTGAAATAAAAGGGGAATGGGAATGGACGGAGAAGAAAGGCTTAAACATTTACTTTTATTGTTTAAAATATTATTAATATTATTATTAATTATTAAATTTAATATTGATTTGGAAATGAAAACAAATTGAAAAAGAGAAAAACAAAGCATTTAATATTTTAATATTATTTATTAATAATATTATTAATTATTTAATTTTTTATAATACATTTATTCTTTATTAATATTATTATAATGTATTTATTTTACTGCAAATAAATCACATTATTTAATTTTTTAAAAACTTCGTTTAGTTTATTTACATGTTTAGTATAAGTATTTATTAATATTATTATTTTATTATACTAAAATTATTTTATTGTTTATTAAGATGTTTATAATGTTTATTAATATTTTAATAAAACTCAAATTATTTAATTTTTTAGTTTTAAATTTTTAATAAATTTAATTATTATTTTTTATAAATTTATTCACGTGTTTAGTTCTTTTATTAATGCACATTATTTAATTTAATCATATTCATATAATTTTATTATCCAAACTTTAAACTAAACAAAATCACAAGACAATCTAAGAGTTCTTTAAACAAAATATCTCATTCACTTTAAATTTATATTAATAAAATTTCATAATTGTTAGAAAACACTTTAAAAATCATTAGAAGTTATCTATTATATTTAAAATTATAATTAGTATGTTTTACAATAAATTGTGCAAATTTTAAAAAATTCACGACCGCGACACCCGCAGTGACCGTAATAGCTTCCGTTATATCCGAAAACGCGATAACCGCGATGCGACCGAAAACACGACCGCGACCGAGATTTAATCCCTGGTTCAGATAGGGAAGCTGCCTATCGAAAATGTATTCAGAACAAGCCTATGGTTGCATCTGATGCAACGAAATCCGGTCATGGTGATAATGCGATTATGGTTGAAGGTAAAGGTGTTATTAAAGATGACTGCAATACTGAGGTTTTTCAGGCAATAGTCTCTGATAAGGTTAAGGCAACTGCTGCTATAACTGTTTCGAGTAACATATTTGCTCTTTTAGATTCTGCTGCTTTGACTAGTGATGAGGAACAAAATATGCAGCAAGTGCAGACAATGCAGCCGGTGCAAGAAGAGCAGATTTTATCCTCAGAGTATGCTGATGATTCACCTAGAAAAACTCGAGCAGCTGGACTTTCCGATGGAGGTCGAACCCCTACAAATTATAAATGAAGATGGCCTTCTGGAATGTTAGGGGACTCAATTATTACCTAAAGCAGAAGAGCATAGTTAAGAAGGTTCATCTTTTTCAGTTTGATATCATTTGTTTGTTGGAAACAAGAGTTAAGGAGAACAATCGTCAAACTATTGTTGACAAGTTTTTTCTAGAATGGAGATTTGCAAAAAAAACTTAAGAGTGATGAAATTGCTGTTAGTGATCAAAGTATTTCTGTTTGATGTTCTTTTCAAAGCAGGGACGTTTTTCTTTCTGTCATTTAGGGAAGTAATAATACCATTGAAAGAACAAGTTTATGGGACCAATTGATGCAACTTGGTCAGGTTGTGTGTGATAAGTTATGGTTATTAGCTGGTTACTTCAATGTGATAGCTTTTCCTGAGGAGAGTTCCGACCTTAATGGTAATCAGGCAAGGTGTAACACCTCTAACCCGGCCTAGTCGAGAACCGAATCAGAGAGTCACATCGAGTGATAGAAACTGAAATCGAATCGAAATCAAACTAACTAAACAACATTCATCCAACTCGTGCATACACTTCACAGAAACCATAACATTTCATTTTCAAACATATTAGTAATCATACATGAATTAAGGACCAATTTGTCATTTTTTAAAAGTTTCAAGACTAAAAGGTAATTTCAATGAAGTTCAAGGACTTAGCATTTACATATTTATTTTCTAGAACATGCACTAGTGTCGTAACATAATTTATAAATCATTATAAGATATATTTAGAGCCTAAATTTAAACATTTATTCATTTTAACAATGTTTATCACATTGACAAAAACCGAAAATTATTTCAAATCAGAAACGAACTAAAACAATCATTGAATCATAACAAGATTGGACAATAATTTTAAACATTTACCAATTATAGATTAAGAGAACCGATTATTAAACATATAAGGGTCATATGTGAAAACAAGCGTCAAATAGGGACTAAAAACCTACTTCAAACAATATAAACTAACTTCAAACATACACCAAAACAATTCTTAACATACTTCAAACATATTATAACCAACCCAATTCCATGCTTTGCTTCCAAAATGCAAATCTAAATTTTGACTAACCATTACTGATGTGGATAGTGCGGGTGAATGCCTATGAGCTCAAAGATCGAGATTTCTAGTATAACACTTACGACCCGAATATCACATTTGGGCCTCGTGCCTGAAACCCAACCAACCAATTTTGACCTAGTTTAGCCCAATCCACAAATCCATTATGAAAATCCATTTAATTACAACCCAATAAAGCATAATAAATATTCGAAAACATATACAGTTGAGTTCCTTTTAAAATTACATTATAAACCTTTGACTCGATCTTTTGAAAATCCGAATACAATTTACAATATACAATAGGTTCCTACGAATACATAGCCCAATGACCTAAGTATTGTACTCTGAAGAGACGAGGCACTGGAATCCTTCCTTGATGGTGCTCCTCCAAGAACAAGCCAAACCTACTAACCTGCGAACGGAAACAACGATTCCGAACGCTGAGCTAACAAAGCTCAGTGGATACACCACCACTCAACCATGCTACATGCAAATCATAAATAAAGCAATGCAACATGAATGATATCATGTCAAGATAACGATGGCGCTACCATATCCGCCTAAACACATAGCATTATGAATGCATGACCACGCACACAACTCATATAAGTACCTCATACGTTTACGTAGCATCACACAGATAATACCAATGACATTAAGTGAGGTCTGCGTCCACAAAGCATTGGAATCCTACACTTGAGTGAGGCCCGCGTCCATAAAACATCGAGATCCTACACTACGAGTAAGGCCCGCGTCCACATAGCATCTGGATCCTATACTCTAAGCAAGGTCCGCGTCCACATAGCATCGGGATCCTATACTCTAGGGGATGAGGCTCGTGTCCACATAGCATCAGGATCCTACATCCATGTTCGGGATTCCTCATCAAGCATCTTCAAATGAGGCTTGCGTCCACATAGCATCGGGATCCTACATTCGTGTATCTTCAAGGTGTTGCAACACACTTAGGGTATCCAAATCCCAACAACAAGGGATGACTCGACCATCTAGGTGTCCCATCAGCATGCAGCAAGGACCCTAGCCGCCATACAACACTCATTCTCGACACAAGGGTTTTGCTGCACACAGCTCTAACACCCTTACCATCGTCATATGGTTTCTATCAATTATTATACCATCATATTGAACTTATCCATTTATTAGTATGTTAAGAAAGTACACATTAGCCGTTCTCATTAATTTATCTTATTATTCAATAAGACTTAACCTTATAGACGCCCCTTCCGCACACAGCAACGACCCTAATTACCACACAACATCAACGGATCCATTTAGGATCCCTATGGGTTACCACCTCATACAGCTTACCCAATATATAACGAGTCAATAACCATTTATTTTATACACGGGATTTAAATATCTATTTCTCAGTTTTAATATTCATTTTACACCTTAACGGGCCCCTAGGGCCCTCTGCCTCGAATTATAGAACCTCTGAACATAAACTCAACTTTCTTGGGCAGAATGCCCAGCGAGTACCGATACTCCTATATGGGTATCGATACGCCCTTATAGGTACCGGTACTCCACCATGGGTACCGATACTCGATTTAGACTCGAAAGGTCTAGTACAACAAGCCGTACCGATACACTAAACCCCCGTATCGATACTCCATTTAGGTTTGGAAGAACCGAACCCTCAAGCTGTACCGATATGCCCATCACGTATCGATACGCATCATCGGTACTAGGATCGCCTTGTATCAATCCATGACCGTATCATTACACCCACATACGCGTACCGGTACGCCAAGCCTCTCCCAGACAATGTAACAGTGTGTACCGATACACAAAGACGCTATTGGAATCCTTAATATGCAAGGGGTACTAATACACAGGAAGGCGTACCGGTACACTCCTCACAACCCTTCCCTCTTTTACACTAAGGCGCACTGATACGCTAAACCCTCGTACCGGTACACGAGCCTGATTTTCAAACTCTGGGTGCGGGTTTCACCTAGAAACCCTGTTTAACCCCATGGTTAAACCCCAAATCATTCCTACAAGTTATTGTGAAGCTGTTAGGTGAGTTTTTACCAATTTTAAGCCTTAGCAACATCAAATCCACACTTTACCATTAAAGAGGTCAACCAAAGCATATCAAACCATAAACACCCAAATCATGCACAAAGCCTATTTTTATGAGTTATAGGAATTCAAAGGAGTTAGTAGTGTACTAACCTTGGATTATAGCTGGTAAAGAAGCCCTCAACAATCCATTATCGCTCTTCTTCTTCAAACCCCCAACTAAACCTCATACCCCACCGAACCAAGCAAAGTTTACCTCAAAATAAAGATCCTTTAATGCTGAGCAACTTTTCCTCTTTGCCCCAAACGAGATTCATACTCTAGAGCTCAAAGATTTGACCTTGAACATGAAGAAGTTTGGGTGGAAGATGGGAATGGGTGAGAAAAGGAACAAAGGGACCAAGATAATCTCACCCCCTCTCTTTTCTGTAGAAAATAAAGCCCCACATCAGCCCTTTTTGTTTTCAATTTGATGTTTACCAAAAAGCCCTTCAATTGTACTTCAAATTCCATCACCAAACCAACCTTTCAATCCTCAAGGCCCAAATTAAGCCCAATAGGGCTCTCAAGGCCCAAACGTTTTGGCCTAAACACGAAGCCCATACTTCGGGTTAACCCGACCCTCGGGTTCTAAAACCCAAGTCGTTACAACTCTCCCTTCTAAAAAAGAAATTTTGTCCTCGAAATTTAAACAAGGGAAGGAGAGCATCTGACACAATTCCAATTTTAAACTTGAGATCTCAACTCTCTTCAAGAGTCCTCAATAAATCTGTTCTCGAATCCAGAGCGACACTCGCAATGAACCTTATCGCGGATCAACACGGTTGGTCTCAACAGCACTGTCAGACACCAACCCACTGAACTTACTCCAAATGAGTCACAACTCGGTGAACGAACCTCTCCATCAACACTAGCATTTCTAAGGTCTTGAACTCAACCCTCATCTGCGTCCATAACACGCCACTTCTTCAAGGTATACCATAAGGCACTTCCCCATATAAAATCACCATAACCCACGTGTTCAGGAATAACAAACCTTATCAATCATGTTCTATCATCCATCTAACATAAAAATACAACCTTCTTTCACAACTTGGTTAACTAATACAGAACTTAACACCACATTTTCTTGAATCCACTACGACATAAGTAGATGTGAATCCATGATCAAGCGATTCTACTAGCCAAGACACTTCGGTTCCATAAGAAAACTGTTACCACAACCAAGCTCTACTAGGGATCAAACCACCAACCTGTCCTTAAGGGTTTGAACACTCTCTTGCACTCCCAATCACTAATTTCTGACTAGCATTGATGCTAACACTTTAGCAAGTCCTTCAAGATCCCTAATGGTTCTCTCAACACAACTTATTACAATACAAGGATCCGATTCCATACAACTTTAACCAAAACCCACATTTCTCTGAAACCATTTGGAATATCTTTACACTGACACCATACATGCAAACAATCCATCTCAAACCCAAATGAGCAACCTTCTATTCATCGAACTTAAGATTACCCCGACGTATTTGTAAGTCCAAAACACTCTTCAACTTGCCCTTAGAGTTTAAACATTGCATCAACCCCAAAATTTAACACTAATTCTCCCTAACCTTTAACTTACGAGATGAACATCCTGAACGATCTTACAGGAATCTCAAAACTCTTCAATATTAACAAGATCATCAGCCCTGAAAAATAAATACTGACCTTCCATTGTTATACATTGGCCTACAACAGCTAACACCACTATATCTCGCTATACCAACTTAAGCACGTCCCAAGGTGAACCACTTAGCGACATCACCTGCACCCCCTCCTCTACCAAAGAATTCTCATATGAGGGTTTCAGTAAATGTCAGACCACAAGGTGATAAATGCTTAATACCGAACTCAACACATCCCTTATCATGGGTACTGCTCTACGGTCAAGAGGTTACCCCACTCCACTTGTATGCCCACCGCTCCAAACTACAAACTCTCACTCTTGCGTCAACTACGCACACTAAGAACGTCTTGCAACCTACAAGGTCCTCTTCAACTAGCATCACATGAGCACAACACATAAACTTAAGAGATAGGATTTATTCAAACACAATACCAACAAACTGGTTCATTTTAAACCCTAACTCAAGATTCTTACTTAGAAACTAAGACACCCCTCGCACTCACGTGACCAACCCGTACCAAGGGTAAGTCTAACAAGTCCACATGACTGTGACTCCAAACCATACACACCACCCACGATGGAACTGTTACTTACCAAAACTTACCAATCCATCAATTAACCAAACCAATATCAACCTCGAGGAAACTCATCACAGAGCCTACTCCCAAAAATCCCTGCCAAGGTGAGAATAAGAAATCAAACTACTATCAAGAAACTGAAAACCACAATGGGACCGAATCATTTAACTCACTCTTAGCAACAAGCTTGTCCTTTCTGGCATGAACACCATATTGTCTAACAAAAGCTCGTGCGATGACTCTAACTGTAAATCTCACATGACCTCTACCTTGATACTTCGACAATGACCCAACACCACTTCTCGAAGAACCTTGACTATGCCTAGAAGAAGTCAACTTTAAAGACTGAACCGGTAAATACTCATCTATGATTTAGCAGTCCTTCGCTATGTAACTCAATGTCTGGCACTCATAACAAATTCCCTCAAGCAAGAAATATACCTCAACGTGATGTCAACCACAAGGCTCACGAACCGGTGGGAGAGACGCTAGAACCGAACCATCAATACTCTTCATTACAGAAAAAATTGATAAGCCTCCTACAAAACCTTTAATTTAGATTTCTGGCCAACCCTCGACTGATCTAAAGTAACTCTTTTTTATCCGCTCGAAGCACAAACCCTCCCCTCTTCAGGGTCTAAGAAGAATCTTATGATGTTCTGATTTCCCCAAAACACAATCTGCAAAATCTTCAACTGACCCAATGTTGGCTCTAAGGTCATTCGAGTGCTTCGTACTAACGACTAGCTCAGAGAATACCCCAGGTAAAACTATTGTCCTATGCATCAGTATGTCAACTTTGAATCCACACCTAACCTCAACCACTTTTGCTCTTCTATAGCAACAACCTTTGGGCATAACAGCTCAACCGTAAATTTTTTTTACTTATACCTAACACTGCTTGACACCTTAAACTAACTGCAAGAACTGATCCCCCATCCTATTCATATGAGCTTCACTGACATACCTTTTTCCTGACTCACCCAAGGAAACATCCCATGTTGAGAAAACCGGCTGTGGTCCTAACCATAAAGTCTCGTACCATTCGTATACATTACCTTTAAGAAAAAGACGATACAGTTAGGATTCCCTTAAAACTATTCCACGTTATCCTCATATCCCTCTGAGTATTTCTTAACCATCAATCCGATTAATCAGGTTATTCTTTCTCAACCCTTTTACCATACTTAAATTCATAACAATAATACTCCTCCCATTAAAGGACCATGCCTCCCTTCATGACTCTCCTTGGTCGATCACGCACCGTCAACCCAACTGGTCTGAACCACATTCAGAAGATGGTCGTTTGTCTTTTCCATACCATAGGTTTGATTATCTCGAAACCTCAAAGCTTCCAACACTACACTTGTCATCTCAAGGTGGCTCATGACCGGACAGCAACCGGTGGCCAATATCATATTAATTCTTTTAGAAGGCAACTTCATCTTATCTGTCAACCACGTATTCTCAAGCCTTACTTAAGCATCGCCTTGTGCAAAACCCACGATGTCTTTTCAGCCACTACTATAAACAACCACAAAAAGCATACCTTGCTCAAGATCTCAAGGTATTCAACTTACTAAGAGCGTACTTGGGACCTCACAACCGTCAAGTCCCTCTCCATATTAGACGAAAACACATATCTGCCAAATGGCTACATCCCCATCACATGGTACCCACCATTAAGGTCTATATACTACAAATGATGAGACCCCCGATTGACACTCTACCAATAGTCAATCAAAAGCAAGTCCTCTCATCCTTTCCCTAAGGGTCGTCTAGCAACATGTAGAATCTCACCACTGGAGGTTCTCGCCATGAACTCAAGGCTTTAAGGTAACTTACGGCGCATATCCATAATTACTTCTCAAGCGATAGGAGGAGGGCACACCCTCAACTCCTCCATTCCTTTATATGCCCAAGCTTAACGTTTGAGATAACTCTGATCTCAAAATCATCCTCAAGGGAGTAGCCATCATCACGGCCCACACGACCGCGATCATACCTATCTTAATGTCGTAACCAGCGACACACGCGAACACAGGGTACACCATCCAAATTCTAGTCTTGAAGAGTACAATTTAGACACACAGGTTCATATTCGTTAGAAACCTATTCTTGACTTCTAACCACCCTGGAGTTTTCTAGAACCGGCTAAACTTAAACTCTGATACCACTAAATGTAACACCCACGACCCGGATGTCACATTTGGGCCTCATGTCTGAAACCCAACCAACCAATTTTGACCTAGTTTAGCCCAATCCACAAATCCATTATGAAAATCCATTTAATTACAACCCAATAAAACATAATAAATATTTGAAAACATATACAGTGGAGTTCTTTTTAAAAATACATTATAAACCTTTGACTCAATCGTTTGAAAATCTGAATACAATTTACAATATACAATAGATTTCTACGAATACATAGCCAAATGACCTAAGTACTGTACTCTGAAGAGACGAGGCGCTGAAATCCTTCCCTGATAGTGCTCCTCCAAGAACGAACCAAGCCTACTAACTTGTGAACAAAAAAATGATTCCGAATGCTGAGCTAACAAAGCTCAATGGATACACCGCCACTCAACCATGCTACATGCAAATCATAAATAAAACAATACAACATGATTGATATCATAGCAAGATAACGATGGCGCTACCATATCCGCCTAAACCTATAGCATTATGAAGGTATGATCACGCATACAGCTCATACAAGTACCTCATACGTTTACGTAACATCACACAGATAACACCAATGACATTAAGTGAGGTCCGCGTCCTTAAAGCATTAGAATCCTACACTTGAGTGAGTCCCGCATCCATAAAGTATCAGGATCCTATACTACGAGTAAGGCCCGCGCCCACATAACATCAGGATTCTATACTCTGAGCAAGGCCCGCATCTACATAGCATCGGGATTCTACATCCATGCTCGGGATTCCTCATCAAGCTCTTTAAATTAGACCCGCGTCTACATAGCATCGTGATCCTACATTCATGAGTCTTCAAGGTGTTGCAACACACTTAGGGTATCAAAATCCAAACAAGAAAGGATGACTCGACCATCTAAGTGTCCCATCAGCACGTAGCAAAGACCCTAGCCGCCACACAGCACTCATTCTCGACACAAGGGTTTTACCACACACAGCTCTAACGACCTTACCATCACCTTATGGTTTCTATCAATTATTATACCACCCCATTGAACTTATCCATTTATTAGTATGTTAAAAAAGTACACATTAGCCATTCTTATTAATTTATCTTATTATTCAATAAGACTTAACCTTATAGACGCCCCTTCCGCACACAGCAATAACCCTAATTACCACACAGTATCAACCAATCCACCTAGGGTCCCTATGGGTTACAACCTCATACAACTTACCCAATATATAATTAACCATTTATTTTAAACACGGGATTTAAATCTCCATTTCTCAATTTTAATATTCATTTTACACCTTAACGGGCCCCTAGGGCCTTCTACCTCGAATTATAGAACCCTCGAACATAAACTCAACTTTCTAGGGCAGAATGCCCAGCGAATATCGATACTCCTATATGAGTATTGGTACGCCCTTATAGGTACCAGTACTCCCCCATAGGTAACGATACTCGATTTAGACTCGAAAGGTCTGGTACAACAAGTCGTTTCGATACATTAAACTCTCGTATCGATACTTCATTTAGGTTCGAAAGAACTGAACCCTCAAAATGTACCGATACGCCCCATCATGTATCAATACGCATCATCGGTACTAGGATCGCCCCACACCGATATGTGACCGTACCGATACTCCCACATACGCGTACCGGTACGCTAAGCCTCTCTCAGACAATGTAACAATATGTACCGATACACCCCCAAGTGTACCGATGCGCAAAGACTCTACTAAAATCCTTAATATGCAAGGGATACCGATACACGAAAAAGTATACCGATACACCCCTCACAACCCTTCCCCCTTTTACACTAAAGCGTACCGATATGCTAAACCCCCTACCGGTACGCGAGCCCGATTTTTAAACTATGTGTGCAGGTTTTACCTAGAAACCATGTTCAACCCCCATAGTTGAACCCCAAATCATTCCTACAAGTTATGGTGAAGTTGTTAAGTGAGTTTTTTACCAATTTTAAGCCTTAGAAACATCAAATCCACAGTTTACCATTAAAGAGGTCAACCAAAGCATATCAAACCATAAACACCCAATCATGCACAAAGCCTATTTTTATAAGTTACAGGAATCCAAAGAAGTTAGTAGTGTACTAGCCTTGGATTATAGCTGATGAAGAAGCCTCAACAATCCATTCTCGCTCTTCTTCTTCAAACCCCCAACTAAACCTCATACCTCACCGAACCAAGCAAAGCTTACCTCAAAATAAAAGTCCTTTAATGCTGAGCAACTTTTCTTCTTTGCCCCAAACGAGATTCATACTCTATAGCTCAAAGATTTGACCTTGAACAAGAAAAAATTTGGGTGGAAGATGAGAATGGGTAAGAAAAGGAACAAGGGGACCAAGATGATCTCACCCCCTCTCTTTTCTGCAAAAAATAAAATCTCACATCAGCCCTTTTTGTTTTCAATTTGGTGTTTACCAAAAAGCTATTCAATTATACTTCCAATTCCATCACAAAACCAACATTTCAATCCCCAAGGCCCAAAGTAAGCCCTACCAAACCAACCTTTCAATCCCCAAGGCCCAAAGTATGCCTAATAGGGCTCTCAAGGCCTAAGCATTTTGGCTTAAACACGAAGTCCATACTTTGGGTTAACCCGACCTTTGGGTTCCGAAACTCAGGTCGTTACATCTAGAGTTCTCCCAACCCTATTACACTTGGTCTTGAAACAAAATATCAAAATTCAAAAACTCTTTTTAGCAAGAGTTACAACAGCTTTTAAATAATAGAGATGAAGTCTAAACCAAGAAGATTTGGGAAGCCATTTGAACAAAAAGTAGTGGGGTTTGCTGCCAAAAACTTATTTGGTACACTCTACATATTTCTAGACACCCTTTTTATAGTTTTGTTATTCATTCTTAATCGACTGTCTATAAAAGATGTTGGATATGCAGATTAATGATACTTGTAGATCATTCAAATGTACATACACTTCGTTAGAAAAAAAAAAGATTTAACTTTGTAAATCATTTAAATGTGGGACTTTATATAGGTTCGGGGATTACTTGTAAACATGTTTTTTTTTTTTGCTTTAATGCGTTGTATAAATGATATTGTAGAAATTTGTTGTTTATTTCGGATAGAATGAAATAAGAAAAAGCATAAATAATAGACATAAGATTTTTGTTCTTCTTTTGCCTTGTTCAGAAAGACTTCTAATAGCGAGAAATTATATCATAGGTCCAGCTCGCCACGTCATTTATAGTCTCAACCAATAAAAATCATCCATTTTATTAAATTTTTCATGTCATCTTTTTACCAATAAAAATCATCTATTTCATTAAATTTTTCATGTCATCTTTTTACCAAGTAAATTTTCACTCAGATTTACTGTAAATTAAATTAAAAAATATTTTTATCAATTGTAGATTCACTTAGTAAAAAAATGGCATAAAAATTTAATAAAATTGATGTTTTTTATTGATTGAGACCATGGATGACGTGACGAGCCGGACGTATAATAAAATTTCTCTTTAATAGCAGTGTAGAGAAAACGGTATTTCCCTGAATATTCTATCATTCACTTTAAAGTTAGAGTGTAAAGTTTAGGACCTAGAATTTAGAGTTAAAATTTAAAATTTAATTTTTAGCATTTTTTAGTGTGAGCATAAAAAGGGCAGATTATATTTGTTCATAAATTGGATAGCTTAATTTATAGTTATCAAAGTTCATTAGCATTTGAACGAAAGTTTGAATACCATAAATCCAATTTGGCTTATTAAAGAAAACAATTTAACAAAATTTTTAAATGAATTTATTAACGTCAAAAGAAATAAAGAGCAAATAAAAGAGGAAAATAAAAAACCTGAAACAAACATGGAATCGTTCTTTTCCCCTCTAATTATTCCCATGTAATGTAGCTTCTATTGATTTAAACTTCTCTGAAGTGGAAGAAAACTCCACCGTAGACGACCTGAAACAAACATGGCGAGTACAGAAAAGAGGAAAATAAAAGACGAGATAAAGCTGAAAACAATACACTCCTGCCAACGAAAGAAAAGGAAACCAAACAAGAAGCTAGGAAATGATCGATGCAGATAACTTTTGATTGAGTGTTTTCATTCACTCGTCCATTTCATTCATTGGTTCCATAATACGGATCATTCTCACCAACGTTCCTTCTAGTAGCATTTGATCGCGGGTCTCTTGTTTCCTTCTCTCTGCTTCGTCTTTCCTCTCTGTCGCCATCTCTTTCTCAGCAGGATCTCTGGTCTTCATATTCTCCACCTATATAATATCCATTTCCACATTTTAATAAAAATATATCTACCTTTTGTACATTAATATATGTAAGAACTAAGAAATGAAATGGTTATTAACCTTTTGTTGCATGGATGCCTTGGCCTTCTCCATGCCGGCCTTAGCAGAGGCTGTTGCTTCCTTCATTGACTGCATTTTTTTTTTTGAAATTTCTAGTACCTCCAAAGTTAGCTAGGTTTAGGGTTTTAGTGTGAATGATAGTGCTCAATTACAACTACTGGTTTGCACTTGCAGATGAATTTTTAGGTGCTTCCATTCTCCGAATTAAATAGACTCAACTGATAGTTTCAAAGCTGCCACGTAATGAAGTATGTTTGACACGTGGGCTCCTTTGATCATTTGAATATCGAAACGTGTCAGCTACATGGCAAACATGTAAATGCTTTGGCAGTTTTTAAATTTTGCTAAAGATTTTATGTATCCAAGACAAGGAAAGGTATAATGTGGCGACACGAAGCAGTTTGCTGCTATGGCGTATGGGGTGGGGTGTCCCTAGAACTATTGACCGGCTGGCCTCCTCGCCCAGTCCGGCTCGTATGGTTTTGATTTTGAACCATATAATTCCACGTTCTAGTAATTCAGTTTACTTCGAATTAGAATTAAATTATAAAATAATTTTTATTTAGATTTAATTATAAAATATCAATACACATACTAAAAGTCGTCTTTGAATTACTAACAATCAGTTGATGTTTCTCGATTACTAACAATTAATTGGTCTAGCAAGACGAGACACTAAATCGTTTAAATAAGATTATTGATTCGAATTCTAACTTTATGACGGGAACAATTGTGTTAGGAGGGTCACCCTCATAATAGGTATTTATAATACATGAATCGGATTAATCGATTAATAAATTAGATATCAATAATTATACTAGAAAATTGTCCCTTAATTCATTCTCATACTTTGATTGATGAAATTAGAGACATAATTTGGGTAACACCCCGATCCGGATCAGAAGTATCACATTCGGGTCTCCCAAAACCGACCCATCAAAAATTCTTATTTTAAAACCACAAGTTTGACAATTCTAAAGATAATCGATTCCATAAATCCACTTAATTAAATAACATTGAAAGAGTTTACAAAATAGGAGCTCCAATTAAAATACACTGTTTGACCAATACTAGTAAATTAAATAAAGTTACAGACTCAACTGTGGTAAGGTCCTATGAATACAATCAGTCCAAACTAAAACATCAAGTATTGTACTTCGAAGCTGGCTCGGTGCTGGGTAATCCCCTTCGATGTGCTCCACCAAAAGAAACTTGTCAACCTACGCACGAAAAAGCTACAATTCTGCACGCTGATCTAACAAAGCTCAATGGTACATTCCTACTCTACCGCAATTCATGAATACCATAAAACAAGCATGCATGATAAAATAATTAAGAATGCATAGAACGACTTCTCAAATACAAGGATCGTCTTCCAGCCTACCCAGCTAGAGTTCAGAACCATGTCTCAAGACACCATTAAATATAAGAAGACTTGCATGCCATCCCAGGCTTACCATACTCGAGGTCACACAGCCCATTGAGTTACTCGAGCTCACACAGCCCATTGAGTTATGCATTTCATACCCTGATCACATAGCCGTCGGGTTAATAGACCATATCCGGATCACCATAACCACAAATACATCCTAGACATACTTGGATCACAAAAGCCACAAGCAGTCTTTACCTGAGGTCACTCAGCCAATCAGGTTACTCGAGTTCTCATAGCCTATCGAGTTTAGTTTCCTTATCCTGATCACATAGCTTAAGGATAGGTTTCTAACCACATCCAGATCACATAGCTCGTGGATACGTCGGATGTACTCGATCACACAGCCCGAAGTACACATCCCCTTAAATAAGTTCCCTTGCACTGACTCTAGGACATAGTGATTCCTAACCAAGACACATAAGATAACATATGCTCCCCGAGCATCCATACATCTCACTAAGAGATAAGAGGCATCAAGCCACCCAAGATATATTTCATTTGTTACAATAATTAATCTATATCTTTCTAGCCCATTCACAATACTCTCATTAGATCATCTTAATATTCACTGTAGCTAGCCTATATGGGTGTCCCTTCAGCACACAACAAGGACCCTAAATTTCCACACTGTATCAACCGATCTACCACAGATCCTTAAGGATTACTAGTACAAGCAACTCACCCAATTATTACCAAGCCATAAGCCATTTATTCCGCATGTGGGTTATAAACCCTAATTTCCCAATTTTAGAATTTGTTTTATACCTTTAGGGACTCATTGGACCCTTTACCACAAATTATAGAACCCTCGAACACAACCTCTAAATTCTTGGGCAGATTGCTCTGCGAGTACCGATACTCCTACTTGGGTATCAGTACACCACTCTAGGTACTGATACTCCTACCCGTGTACCGATACTCAAATTAGGTTCGAAAGAACTCGGTCTTCACCCCGTACCGATACACCAACCCCCGTATAGGTACCTAGTACCGGTACGTGAACCACCCCATACCGATCCCCAAGCCGTACTGGTACTCCTCCAAATACGTACCGGTACGTGAAAGTCTCCCTCAAGCAATGTAACAGTAGTACCGATATGCCCCAAGCGTATCGGTATGCGAAAACACCACTAGAATTCTCACCAAGCATGGGGTACCGATACGTAATTAGCTGTACCGGTACGCCTCTCACACAACAACCTACTTTCTTACTAAGGTGTACCGATACTGACTAGCCCTTACCGGTACGCGAGCCCAAATTTTAAAACTTAGAGCTTGGGACTTCACAATCCCAGACATTAACCTAAATGGTTAAGCCCCAAAATGATCCTACATTTTATTCAAGGTATATTCGGTGGATTACTACCCGTTTTACACATTTACAACACTTGTTTTTTGATCTACCATTAAAGAGAGATTCAGTCTTTTAAAACCCAGCTTAATACCCATAAATCATAAAACCAAGCAAGGCATTCATTTTGTGGAGCTCATGAAATGTAGAAGTCAGAATGTACTAACGTTAAGCAAGAGATTCACGGACTAAGGCATCAACCAAGCTTCTTCCACCTCTCTTCTTTGCTCTAAGCTTCAAAACTCAACTCCCACCAACTCAAAAGATAAACACCTAGAAAGATAAATTTTAAGCTACTGATAAACTTATCCTTGATGACTAATCCGAGAATTCTCACTCAGCAATTACAAGTTTTCATATTTTTTCCTTTGGTTAGGGTGGGTGTTTCGGGGGAAAGAAGATGGATATGAGATGGGAATAAGGATGACTTCACCATCCTTACACCATGCAAAAAAATTATAGAGGCATCAGCCCTCTTGTCTCCTTTGAAGCGATTTACCTTATTTCCCATCATGACTCTCACTTCATTCAACCATTAGCCAAACAACTCATAGAAGCCTACCGAAGTTCATACAAAGCCCAACATAGCCCAACAAATACGTAATATCCAACCCAAAGTGGCGGTCTAAGGCCTGGGTCAACGCCCATCGCTGACTCAAAAATTCAGGTCGTTACAACTTTCCCCTCTTTCAAGAAATTTCATCCTCGAAATTTAAATGGATGAGGAGATGAAACCAAAATAGATCCAACCCATTCGCAACTCATACAAGTTTAGCCCACTTATGGAGGGTCCTCACTTAACCTAGATTAAACAGAACCGTAACATTAAACCACACACTCTCAACATTTCTCTCAAGGATTCTAACAACTCATTTCCAGCAACCGACGACACTTATGACGAGCCGTAAAGTAGGGTAACAAAACCAACATCAAGCCACGCTGTCCCAACGCCAACTTAAAGAACTCACTTCTGATGAATTATATAAGAGTTAACAATCCTTTCCACTAGCATTCGTCAAACATAATTTGAACTTAGACCTCATCTATGTCTAAAACGCTGCACCACTTCTACAATACATAGTCAGGAACACATCATATCTAATAACCATACCTCGGTCAAACATTAAAGGACATGCATACCCCTGACACGGCTCTTTTCTTCAGACTCGGCCAACCCAAGCGAGACTTAGCACTTTACTTTATCCGAACCTTATAGCCCATACGAATAACTACTTACGATTCATGAGATTCCACCATTCAACTACTTGATTACGAGAAATGACCGTTGTTACTTACAAACTCTCACAAGCAACCAAATTCACCAAGCTAACCTCAAAGGTCTAAACATCTTCTTCCAAACCAATCATTTACTCTCAATTGTACAGAAACATATAATAGTTCTCACAAATCTTCAAATGGTCACTCCGATAATATTACTTTGCAACTCAAAATTACAAATATTCGTTTACTCACAACACGGGTATTGATCCTATATTTTAGTTGCGCTACTCTGATAGCTTTCACACTGTTTGTCTTACCTAAAGGCAACTAGCCACGCGCTGGGTAGAGCGACCCTCAACTTCACAGAATCTAGATCGAAAGGCGTATTTGCTATTCTCGATGTCTTCACAACTTGTCCTTAAGGATCCATTCAACGACTTCACCATGCTTATCACAACCTTCAATTTCTTTCACACGATACCATCACCTTAAACAAACATATAGGACCCTATTACTCTACGACTAATTGCAAGATCATTAATCTCAAGAAATGGACAACGTTCTCCCACGGATACACCACAACTCAACACATCCAAGGCCACCATGGAAGCCACCCCAACGCTGCACGTCCTAAGGTGAAACACTTGGCAATGACAATTGGTCGCTTGCACAAGTGTGCCTCCAACAAAGAGTTCGTTAAGTACCATACCATAAGGCGATGGACATTAACAATGAACTCAACCTTACCTTTATCGCATTTCCAGCCCACAATCTAACGATAAAACTGCCCATTCACCAAGGGTACCCTCATACCCTCAGAACATCCACAACTCTAGGGCCAGATATTCTCAACCCTCGCGTCTACAACGCAAGCTAAGAATATCTCGTAACATAAGAAACCTTCCTTGAGCTAAAACTATGGAGCACAACGTCCACCCTAGAAAGGTAAAGATCCTACACATCTAACACTAGCAACCAGATTCAAACAACCTAAAACTTCACAACTTCTCGCTCGTAACTTACGGTATACTTTGTACTCTCAACAACCATCTACGATAAAAACTTATCTAACAGAAGACGATATTCTAATTACCATCTAAAGCAACAACAAACCCAAGATTTACCAAGATACACATTTACAAGAACCAACCCATTGCACATTCGAAGAGCTAAACGACTATAAAAAAACAACTGAAACTAAAATAGAACTTAATTACCTGACATATCCTGGGTTGTGATGTTGTCATCCCTAGACTGTGTCGCAGGCTATCTAACAGTGTCTCGCGAGCCAACCCTAGCGGTGGATCTCACAAGACCTCCACCTCGGTATCCTGATGGTGCCCTAGCTCTACCTCTAGCAAAACTCTGATCATGTCGGGAAGTAGCCAACCTCTAAGAATGAGCCGGTGTGTCCTCAACTGTAACTGGGCAGTCCTTTTCCATATGTCCTAGTGCTCGACACCTATAGCAAACCCTCCAAAGCAAAAAGCACACTCTAATATAATCTCAGCCGCAATGCCCGCATGCTGGTGAAAGCGAAGCTCCAACAGAACCATCAGTACTCCTTTCTAGAGTAGAAATCAAAGGTCCCTTATGAACCCTCGATCTAGATCCTGAACTAACTCTCGGTAGCTGATCTAAAGCAACTTTCTTCGAACCCTTCGAAGCACAAAACCTCTAATACGAAAAGAGAGAATGACTCATGATATCTTGGGTCTCCACATCATAGCCCCTAACATCTTTCGTCCTACTAGGTATCGTATCTTAAAGCCGCTCTAGTGCCTTCGCACTATTGGCTAGTTCTGAAAAAAGTCCCAAGTGGACTCGTTGTCACGTACAACTAGAGCTCAACCCTCAAACATTGTCTGAACCTCTTACACCTCAACTCTTTCGTGGCAACAAACTATGGGGTATAACGGCTTAAACACAGAAACTCTTGCTCATAAGCAAACACCTTTCGGTCTCCCTAAACCAAATACTGGAACTGGTCCCTCATCTCGTCTATATGTACCTCACTGATATACTTCTTTCAGAACTCATCCAAAAAAATATCTCATGTTAGAAGTACAGGCTGTAGACCCAACTTAACGGTCTCCCACAACTCATGTGCATTACCTTTAAGAAGGGAGACAATGCAATCAAGATAATCCTCTAGGCTTTCTCTTATCTGCCTCAAAATTCTTTGTGTGTCACGCAACCACTGATCAGCCTTAATCGGGTCATCCTCACCCAAACCCTCAAAATTTTTAGGCCCAAAATGGTGAAGCTCTCTACAGGGGTCTTGCGAGGCGTCTCAGATTGTATCAGGATAACTTGTACCGCTTGTAAAAGGGCAGAGGTAAGATCACAGAAGTGACTCGCCTCTCCATTACCGATTTCTCCTTCAATCAACTCTTTTTTGAAACATAAGGAAACAAGGTGGCACATCAGGATTCCCATTCTCGTAAAGTACAACTCAAATTTAGGGACTTGTATTCACTAAACACCTTACCACGACCTCTATACCACCATGGGGTTTCTTAGAACAGACTAAACCTAAGCTCTAATACCACTAAATGTAACATCCCAATCCTGATCCAGATCCAAAGTGTCACATTCGGGTCTTCCAAAATTGACCCATCAAATTTTTTTATTTTAAAACCACAAGTTTGACAATTCTCAAGACAATCGATTCCATAAATCCACTTAATTAAATAAAATTAAAAGTGTTTACAAAATAGGAGCTCCAATTAAAATACACCATTTGACCAATAATAGTAAATTAAATAAAGTTATAGACTCGACTGTGGTAAGGTCCTATAAATACAATCATTCCAAACTAAAAGATCAAGTACTGTACTTCGAAGCTAGCTTCGGTGCTGGGTAATCCCCTTTGATGTGCTCCTCCAAAAGAAACCTATCAACCTACGCACGAAAAAACCACAATTCTACACATTGACCTCACAAAGATTAGTGGTACATTCATACTCTACCGCAATTAATGAATACCATAAAACAAGCATGCATGATAAAATAATTAAGAGTGAACAGAAAGGATTCTTAAATATAGCCTACCCTAGCTAGAGTTCACAACCATGTCTCAAGACGCCATTAAATATAAGAAGACTCACATACCATACTCGAGGTCACACAGCCCACCGATTTATGCATTCCATACCCCGATCACATAGCCCAAGGGTAAAATAGCCAATAACAAATATCCACACAGAACATAAATAACATAAATTCCCTAAACAATGGCCAACGAAGCCCTACATTACTCGTGATCACATAGCTATCGGGTTACCCGTGATTACATAGCCGTCGAGTTAATAAACCATATTCGGATCACCATAGCCACAAAGACATCCTAGACATACATGGATCACAAAAGCCATAAACAGTCTTTACTGAGGTCACTCAGCCAATCAGGTTACTCGAGTTCACATAGCCCATCGAGTTTAGTTTCCTTAAACTGATCATATAACCCAAGAACAGGTTTCTAACCGCATCCAGATCACATAGCCCGTGAATACGTCAAATGTACTCGATCACACAGCCTGAAGTACACATCCCTTTAAATAAGTGGCCTTGCACTAACTCTAGGACATCAAGATTCTTGACCAAGACACATAAGATAACATATGCTCCCTAAGCATCCATGCATCTCACCAAGAGATAAGAGGTATCAAGCCAACCATTACAAATGCCCCAAGGCATATTTCATTTGTTACAATAATTAATTTATATCTTCTAGCCCATTCACAATACTCTCATTAGATCATCTCATTATTCACTGTAGCTAGCCTATATGGGCATCCCTTAAGCACACAGCAAGGACCCCAAATTTCTACACTACATCAATAGATCTACCACAAATCCCTAAAGATTACTAGTACAAGCAACTCACCTAATTATTACCAAGCCATAAACCATTTATTCCACATGTGGGTTATAAACCCTGATTTCTTGATTTTAGAATTTGTTTTATACCTTTAGGGACTCATTGGACCCTTTACCACAAATTATAAAACTCTCAAATGCAACCTTAAAATTTTTGAGCAGATTGCTCTGCGAGTATCGGTACTCTTACCTGGGTATCGGTACACCACTCTAAGTACCGATACTCCTACCCGTGTACCAATACTCAAATTAGGTTCGAAAGAACTTGGTCTTTACCCCGTACCTATACACCAACCCCCTATATCGGTACCCAATATCGGTACATAAACCACCATATACTGATCCCCAAGCCGTATCGGTACTTCTCCAAATGCGTACCGGTACGCGAAAGTCACCCTTAAGAAATGTAACAATAGTATCGATATGCCCCAAGCGTATTGGTATGCGAAAATGCCAGTGGAATTCTCACCAAGCATGGGGTATCGATACCGATACACTCCTCACGCAACAACCTACTTTCTTACTAAGGCGTATCGATACTGACCAGCCTGTACCGGTATACGAGCCCAGATTTCAAAATCTAGAGCTCGAGACTTCACAATCCTCGCCATTAACCTAAATGGTTAAGCCCCAAAATGATCCAACATGTTATTCAAGGTATATTAGGTGGATTACTACCAATTTTACACATTTACAGCACTTGATTTTTTATCTACCATTAAAGAGAGATTCAAGCTTCTAAAACCCAACTTAACACCCTTAAATCATAAAACCAAGCAAGGCATTTATTTTGTGGTGCTCATGAAATGTAGGAGTCTGAGTGTACTGACCTTAAGCAAGAGATTCACGGACTAAGGCAGCAACCAAGCTTCTTCCACATCTCTTCCTTGCTCCAAGCTTCAAAACTCAACTCCTACCAACTCAAAATATAAACACCTTGAAAGATAGATCTTAAGCTACTGATAAACTTATCCTTGATGACTAATCATGGAATTCTCACTCAGCAATTACAAGTTTTCATCATTTTGCTTTGGTTGGGGCGGGTGTTTTGGGGGAAAGAAAATGGAGATGAGATGGGAATAATGATGGTTAATGAATATTTAAAGTTTGTAATATGTATGTGGTTATTTATAAACAGATAATTTTTAAATGTGTCCATCTAATGATATTGTGTTAGTATTATTCAGGGCCGGTCCTGGGTTTTTGGTGGCCCAGGGCGAATATAAAAAATAGGCCTCAAATTAGAAATTTAAATTGTGGTTGCGATTGTATTTACAGTCACGTTAGGCTTTATTGTGGTTGCGGACATTATAGATGTTATTTCGGTCATTGCGAGTACCACGGTTGTGAAATCTCTTAATAGCATATGCTATTGTGGGCATAACAATTGCAGATATCGTGGTTTCAGATGGTTCATATACCCATTGGTGGATGTAGCATATAAATTGTGGGGCAATTGACACCACTTGATTTGTTGAGGTATGGGGTTTTCAATGAGGTAATATTGATTTTTTCATAAGAAATATCAAATTTGACCCCACTTAATTTGTTGAGGTATGAGGTCAACAATGCTTATTCTAGTGGTATAAAAATCATCAATACCTCATACTTCACTCATGACCCCACTATAAGAAAATCTTGTCTCTGCCACTACTGCTATAGTCATGTAAAGGTCATTGTTGCAGTTGCATACCGTTATTTAAATCTCTGTCCCTAATAGCAAGTAATGAAAAAATAATAATTTTAAGAGTAGGTCCATAATAATAAGTATTGAAAAATTGGGCCCCTAATAAAAAAATTGAAAAAATTGAATTTTAAGAGAATGCCCAAAATAATAAATATTAAAAAAATCAGGCCCCTAATAACAAGTATTAGAAAAAGTTGAATTTTAAGAGTAGACTTCTAATAATAAATATTGGAAAAAATTAAACATCTATTAACAAATATTTAAAAAAATTGGGCCACTAATAATAAGTATTAAAAATAGACCATTAAAAACAAATACAATTCGAATAAAATTAAGAACATATAATTTTCTTGAGAGGTAGGCCCTGGGCGGGCGCCCTTATTGCCCCTGCCCAGGGCCGGGCCTGGTATTATTTTTTGTGTTATATATATGTTGATGCTATTTTGTTTTGTTTAAAGTATTAAAATTTATATACTATCTTTGACATTTATATTGCGTTATATGTACATTTTGATGTATTCATATATGTGTCGTGTTCATATTAATATTGTCATGTTTTATATAATATATTAGGTTGATCTAATTTATAAGTAATATATTTGTTTCCATCATGTACATGTTGCGACTTACTTATCTTAAATTTTGAATAATTTATAAGATCTACTAATTGATATAGCGGTAAAAAATGTTCATGTTGTCTCATCTTGTATGGGTTCGAATCCCGACATTTGTGTAACACCCTAAACTCGGATGTCACATTTGGGCCTTAAACCAAACCCGTTATTATAAAATTTTCAACTCGGTTTAGCCCAACAAAATATTTTCCAAAAACATTTAAATCAAGTAGCAGAAAATATAAATAAATAATAAAATCGTTACAAATGAGCTCCAAGTTAATTTAAAATATTTGAGCATTTGACTTGATCATTACAATTCCAAAATACGAGTTACAGACTCGACCACGTAAGGTCCTTTGAATACACAACCCACTAAATACAGGTGACGTACTCTGGAAACCACTGCATGCTAAAATCTCGTACTGATAATACTCCTTGGTCCCGCGGATCCAACGGTCAACCTATGCACGAAAACGACAATTCCGAGCGCTGAGCTTACAAAGCTCAATGGTACACATATACTCTACTATACTTCATGATAATTATAAATATAAGCATGCAAGCTAGTACGAGCAATAAAGAGAGATATTTAAACACGTGGCGCTACCACTAGTCACCTAAACACATGTTCTCATCATCCAAAGTATCAAACATGGCACACAAGGCCCAACCATACTCGAGATCTCACCAGATCATCCGAGCAAAAACACACAAAGTCATAACCACAAACCTAAAGTGAGGCCCGTTGTCACACAATCTCAAGAACGTACAATCTAAGTGAGGCCCGGTGTTACACAACCTCAGGAATGTACATTCTTTAGGTGAGGCCCGGTGTCACACAGCTTCGGAAACGTACACACATACTTGGAATCTCTCATCGAGTATTTTGAATGAGGTCTGGTATCACACAGAGTCAGGAACATACATTCGGCATCTCTAACCATAGTGTTGCAACACTCTTTCTCTAGGTATCCAGATCTCATCCACTAAAGGTGATTCAATCAACCAAGTGTTCGTACAACACATTACATTGACACGATTAACATCACACAACATTGGCACGATTATCCTAACTCTATAGTTTCTATTAGTTATCAAGTCACCCAATTAAGTGTACCAACTTATTAATATATTATGGAAGTGTACATTAATCATCCTAATTAATTATCTCATCAATCCACATTTATCTCATTAATTAAGGCATTAAACAATTCATTAATCTTCCACGTCAATTTCCATCTTTAACTGACATTTAGATTATTTCGCTCAGTGGGTACCGATACTCGAATACGAGTATCGATTGGTACCCCTGGGTACCAGTACTCACACGCGTACCGCTATTGACACTAATTACTAGAAATCTTAGATTTACACAAGTACAGATACAGGTTAACTTGTATCGATACGACCCCCAATTGCGTATTGATACGGCCAAAACCCATACCGATACCCTACTAGCAGGTTCGTTCTATTTCCTCAAATTACGATATTATAACACTTTATTCGATCCCTAAAGCTTATGAAAATCATTGGGGTTTGTTTACTAACGCATTCAATCAATTATTATTAGTTACTGGCTTCATAGTCATTTAATCGAGTATTTATCGGTATTATCTCTTAAGTATAATTTCCATTAATTCACGTCAAACCATTTGAACCGACATACAAGGCATCACAATATATCAACCAATCAACCAACCATCAAATGATTATATGAGTATTTCAAATGACCTTACACGATCTCTAAAGCCCTTACGAGTTTCAACATATCCATACATCATCACGCATCTCATAAATATCAGTTTCATAATTACCGATTTCTAAACATGCTTATTTCTCATCTACCTAGTTTGCAACCACTAGCACGCATGGCAATTATATTTATGATGCTCATGAAGTATTCTGAGATTCGACGTGTACTAACCTTAGGCCAAAGTGATAAATCCCCAACCAAGCTCCTTCAAACATCTTTTTAAATCCAATACTCGAGTCCATAAATCCTTAGGATAAAACAAATACGACTACATAAGCCATTTCATATTATCGGACTACTTTAGGGAATAAAACACATAAAAACATCTTATCAAGTTCTAATTTGGCGAAATATACTATGCCAACGAACTCAAAACGTCGAAAAACCTTTGGGTAGGGTCCCCCAAAAAAATTCAACGCAGGTCAAAGGTCAACGCCGATCAATAGTGGCGGCGATCAACGATAGTGGCCGGCGGTGACGGTTCATCAGGCAGGCTCTACCTAGCGGCTTGGGCTCGGCTTAGCAGGTTGGCTCATTGGGCCTACGGCTCGACTCAGTAGGTCAGACCAAACGACTGGCCTAATAGCTGGTCCAACAACCCAACTTGTGATACAACTGCCTTACCTGCAGTCAGAGCTCGCCCACGCGCAGGGGCAACGCATGTAGCGCTTGCAGCAGCTTCTAATGGCTAGACGGTGATAACAAGCTCCATATCAATGTTTCCAGCCAAGAAGAGTCTAATGATGGCCTCGGTTTGGGTTTTACGCACTTGAACCTCTTTATTTGAACAACCTAAAACTTCACTCTATTCACCTCTCTCCACGGTAGCTCCGACGGTGATGCCACGACCACCGACCGAATAGTCTCAGCGAGATGAACACGATGGCAATAGAGGTGTTGAAAACGAACACTCTAATGAAGGTAGATCGGGCATAGAAGCCTGATGGAAGAAAAACAAAGAAAAAGAGGAGATAGAAAAAAGATGAAATCTAATTTTCCCTCCCCTTTTTCCCCACTTTAATTCAAACAAATGTCTTTCAAGCCAAACACGAGTAATTTACACTCGAGGTCCCTTATCTTAAACCTTTCCACAAATCGGTAACCAATTCTCTAAAAATTCCAATCTCCTAAGCTCTCAACCTTTTAAAATTACACCCTTTAATTTAAAATACCAAACCCAAATTTTAGATCTGAAATAATAACTCAATTTCTAGATCGTTACAATTTGTCTTGGGCATGTAATGACTCTCTCTTTAATTAATTTTTTTTAATAATGTTGCGTGTAAATAAAATGTGCAAGTATACACATGGACAAATAATAAAGTGATGAATGAGATCGTCTCCACATGGATTTATGTGTTTTATATTCAAGTCTTGTACTTAAGAATAAATGTTTATAGAGTGATAGAATGGCGAGGAACAAAATATAAATGGCTATGGCAAAATAAAATGAACTAAGTGTATTAAGTTAAGGCAAAGCAAAATTGACGAATGACAATGTATTAATAGCCAAGATGATAAAATAAGCTGAGCTTACTACGAAAATATGATGATTTACTTCAATGAAATACTATGGCAAATAATGATATCTAGCAGCTCAACAGAATTTTCTCAAAGTGCCATTCCACTATTCCTAACAGAGGACCTAATGACATAATGCATTGACAATACATTCCTACATAAACATGAACATGTGATCATTGACTAAGCCGTGCTCATTTTAGTCATCTAAAACTCTCCCTTATTCCTAAGGTGAGTTAGGATTTAATACCTTCTAGAAAAAACACCATTATCCATTTATGTTATAAAGCCTAATTCTTCCGATATTAAGTAAACAAATAGGTTTAATGCTAACCCGCGAAAGCAATATAGCAAAGAAAACCAAACATCCGTATCATTAAAACATCAAAAACATAACCAAGCACTAGGCAAATAAGTTTAGTTCATGGCTGGGCAAATATCACCCATAAGCAAACATTCAACAAACATTTTAAACTAAATGATGATTGAAACATAAGGAGAAGTTCTTAAAGCTTTGAACACCTCCTCACAAATTCCCTAGTTGAGCACGAGCTTTCTCCAACTTCCTAAGCTTTTTCCGAGAGCTTGAGCAGCTTCAAGGAGCTTCTTTTCTTCAACAATGGTGACCGACCCAAAGAGAAAAAAATAGAGGCTTTTTCTATCCAAAATTTAGCTATCCAAAAAAGTAGCCTCACTTGTACTTTTATAATCGGGTATTCTCGTAGGGTTTTCTACCCTCAGCCTTTATAAATTTCCTTAGAAATAATCAAATTTTTTCCTCATGTGTAAGGAATGTTGAGCTGAGGGGGGCCATATGCTGGGTGTAAAGCTACAATTGTCCTCTTCCTTCTAGAATTACTGTGGCGAAAGCTTGATCTCCATCAGAGAAAATCAAACATTCAAAATTTAAGTCAAACAAATTACAAAACATATTTAACTACAAGACAAATTATCCATCATCATAGATCATGTTTTAAATAATTTCTAATTTCAAACCATTGGGACTAGATTGTAAAGTTTTCAAAATTCAAGAACTAAAGTGTGAATTTACCAAAGTTTAGGGACTTAACTAAAAACTTTTAACAAATTGTATTATTATAGATTTGGGTCCTTTTATATCATACACATGAAGGAAAATTATCACGTAGATCAATCTTTATCATTTAGAGGCTAAACAATGAAGTTTCAAAACTTTAGGGACCTATTTGTAAAATTCTAAAAGTTTCAAGGCCCAAAGTAATGTTCATTTCATTAATAGGAGTTATTCTTAATCTCATATTCATCCCAAAACTTGAATTAAAAAAATGGCTACTGAATCGGAGTTTAATTGCAAAAGTTATGAAATAGTGACCAAAATGTAAAAATTCAATATTTTAAAGGTGGTTTCAAATCCTTTCCCAAAGTTTTCGAAAACTTTTTCACAAATTCAAAATTTTGACTTTCTAGACCGAAGGTTTCAATACCATTAAGTATGGTTGCGAAATCTTTGTCCTGTTTCACCAAAATATGACATTTGAGGATATTTCTAACCCCTAAAGGTAATCATTATCAATATGCAACATCAATACATATTCTTAAGCATAAAAGACACCATACTATAACTCATCATCCACATACTTATCATGTTTCAAGTTCTTAAAATCTTATTTACTAAAGCATAAAATAAGACTTATCATAACTAAATTCTTATTTAAGGTTCATTACTTATAATCATACATTCTTAAGCTTATTACAAAGCTTACAAGTGCAACATAAAATTACTGGTCACCAATGCATATCATTATACTTGACCACAAACATCTTTAGTATCACCAATCTTTACCATGTTCAAGTTTACCATATAAGTTCTTACTTATCATCACATAAGTTCACAACTTAATCATACAAGACATAGCATAGAACTATCATTTCATGAATCACACATAAACTTTTATTCATATCTTATAACTTACTTCATGACTTAAATACACAAGCTTAACCTATTGAGTTACTAGCCGAGTTCATACCTTACTTCATTAAGTTATAATATCAAACATATAAACATAACATAAAACTACTCTTTCTTAGCTATCATATCATATTATTTCCATAACACCAATTCAAATCATAATATCAATCCAAAATCATATTCATCTTAATGCAAGTGCTTAGTTCATATGCCACCAACTATGAGTTTGGCAAAAAAGGTACATTAATCAATACTTAAAAGGAATGACTTGCAACAGCTCTGGCAAATCCGATTACTCTATGAAGTCGAATAACCTTCAATCACGATTGAATCACAAAAATTCTTTCAATCCTGAAAATGCATGGAAATGAATACATTAGGCTTACTTAGCCTAGTGGGGTAGTGACCTTAAAGACATATGGTATAAAAATATTTTGATAACAAAAGAGGATATGAATCAATGTAAATAAGGCATATGTTGTTATTCAATGTAAGTTAAGGATGGAATAGTTCAATCTTATTCTTCCAAGTCATATCATATATTAGCTTTGTTTTATAAAAGCTTTATCTGAGTTCAAGAGTTTACAAAGCTTTCATAGGACATACTTTTGCATTTTCTTTCATGTCTTACACTTATCATAACTTATCGAAAGTTTATCAAAGTTCTCATTAGAGTTCATATCTGAGTTCATGCATTTTAACCATATTTGCCTTGGATCACATTGGACATAAGTAGCATTGGTCCGTGTTTAACCATATTGGTCCATGTTACACATAACACAAAACACAAAGCAAAGGGTAGTGTTCAAGCATATCAAATATATGGGATCATCATCCTTGAGCCGTAGCCTATGGACCGTAGTCTGAATATACCATTGTATCATGCCAAAGTGTCCAAGGGCTTCTATTGTTTAGGCAAATTATACATTTTAATCTTTATCAATAGGAAAAAGAGTCTTATGATAATAGTAAGCTTTAAGTTCCAATGTATCAATGTTCACAATGTCTTATGGAAAGTGGGCATATAGCTCCAATTAGGAGTTCATTGTATCTTATGACATTATGGGTTAAGGTTCATTTCTTAGAATCTTATGGCATAGTAGATCATAATTTTGTTTCAAAGCTTTAGAACAAAGTTTACTTAGCTATCTACATTCTACCATTATACATCATAGCATAGCAATACATCGATGCATATACAATGCAAGCATAACCAAAGAACTTACCAAAGATGTCTTGCCATAAAGGTAATCACCAAAGTGCTCTACATGAGCCGTATGCAAAATGATACTGTACATCCCAAATTAAAATACTGCAGTCATTAAAAACATAGAAACAAAGGTTGGAATGACACTGTGTCATTCGAAACAATTACAACTACATTCACCGATATACCAAAATTACGGAACAATGTGAAATGCTAATCCGAGCTTAACTCCTCTTATTCCCATTACTGAAATGGGGTTCCCATAATCATAGTTTGATCTAATCATAGAATTAGCATAAATTTCATCAATTTAAATATTCAAACACATGAAATTCTAAGCTAGACTTAACATAGCAATTTGATCCAAGCGGTATGTGAGATGGATTCAAAACGTCGTGAGACAGTTTAAGGCACTAGGCTTAGGGGTTCCCATAACTCAAAAATTATAGAAAAATTACCATGAAGCTTAAAATTATTCCATTTTCATTTACGAATCCTTAACTTAACAAAACCCTCAACTCTAGGGATTAGGGTTCATGTACACATATATTATAGACTTGATAAAATTGGTACCAATATGTAGCTAGGGATGAGATCTTACCAATATAATATTAACTTGAAGAATTGATAGATAATTTTAGAAGAATTTGAATTTGAAAACTAAGGCTCTTGAAGCTTTAACAATGGCGTAGTGGTGAGTTAAGGAAGAAGAAACTGACCCATTCCCTCTTCGATTCATACGACAATAAGCAACAGCCAATTTGGATTTCTTTCTTTATTATTATTATTATTATTATATTCTAAATATTTAATTAATCACCCAAAATAGACACCAAGCAAGCTTGGGATTTTTACATCTAATTTTGCTTTTCTCATATTTTCCCACTATCTACACAAAAAGGCTTAATAGCCATGCAAAACCTTCCTTTTTTGATTTACATAATTTGTTCCTAAAACTTTAGTTTTTAATTCTAATTCTTCAATTGATTTCCAGATCGAACCATTATTTAATTCAAAAAATTAAATTAATTACACTTCAATCCCAAGGCCAAAAGAATAGTTTCGCTCATCAGAATATATTTCTCGGTCACCGGACTAAAAAAATTATCGGACTGAAGTTCGAAGACTTAACTAAATTATCAAAAAGCAAATTTCAGTGATCAGAAATTAAAAATCTACTGAGCCAGTTTTTTGGGTGTTACAAGATCCGAAATCAATACATGAGGATGATGCAAGAAGGTCTTCCAAGTGCACCCAAGGTAGCGAAGAAACCCACTATTACCAAACCTACCTCGGCAAGTTCCCAGGTGCTGGCAAATTTCCTTCATCATTTGCTACAACGTTTGGATCAGCTAGAGGCAAGGCATCAACTATTTTGGAGATACGTGAAAGACCGAGATATTGTCGTGGAGCAAGTAATAATAGAGATTAATCCGATCTGTAATGTACCTTTTCCAATGTTCAATGCCGAGATACTTGCCTTGGCAACTGAAGTTGGCAATTCTAGACCAGCTGTGAGTGACATTGTCGTGGCAACTCCCGTAATGCACAAAGGTAAAGAAGTAGCTTAAGAACCGCAACGTACTAACTCTTGTCATGATTTTTCAGATTTTAAAGACGCCACCTCTGCACCGCTGAAGTTCCCACCTCCGGAAGTGCCATCAAAGACATCATCAAAGCGTAAAGCTTCACATTCGGAACAAGCCGAGAAATAGGGTGAGTCGGTTGAGGAGGTTGAAGAAATCGAAGAAAGTTACCATGCACCCTACAACCACCACCAGCAATGCGAGGCAGCAAATGCCTCAAGAAAACTGCCCGAAGAACGCTACGAATTCGAGGTGACAACCTCTCAGATTAGTTCATTTATATTTTATTTTTTCTTTTTCGTTTATTTGTTTTGCATGCATTGAGGAAATTACTTCCCTTGAGTTTGGGGGGTTGTCTTGTCTTTATTTTGTCTGTTTCATTGTAGTTTGCATATATTATTTGTCATGACAATTACCCGTTAAACTGCTAAAACCTACTATGATATCCTGTGATGCGTTAACTGTCACAACATTTAGTTGAAAGAATCTTAGACTTTAGGATTGGTATAGAATTAACTTGGAAATTTACTATAATGCTTTTAGTACTTATACTGTTGTGACTTGTCGATATAAGGAAACCTAGTCAGGGACGAAGCTTAGGCCAGGCCCAAGAAGCCCCCCCCCCCAAAAGAAATTGAAAATTTTATAACAAATTCCCTATTTTTTTATAAAATTTTAATTTGGCCCTTTCAAATTTTTAGAAATTCATATTAAAAATTATGTTTTTTAATATAGTTAATTAAATTCTCTAATTATTTTAATTTGCCCCTTCTATTTTTTTGGTCTAAGGACAATTTAAGTCCTTATAAATTTAAATATTAGATAAACTAAGCATTGTCCTTTAATTTTGAGTTTAAACACTTAATAAATCTTTATATTTTTAAAATGAAGTAATTTGGCCCCTTCTGACATTTGATCCTAGCTTCGTCCCTGAACCCAATAAACGTTAGGTTATTAAAAAATGAAAAAAAATTGTTCTAGAGGTTCTCATCTGGTTCTAGCCAATATATATATATATATATATATATATATATATATATATATATCAATCACTAGAAGTGCCTATCTGACTCTAGTTAAAAATAATATTAAAAATTGCTATAGCTGCCCATCTGGCTCTAGTCGAAAAAAGATAGAATTTTGTATAGGTGCTTAACCGGCTCTAACTGAATAAATTGTCTCGGAAATGTAATAAAAAAATAAGGTTTGCTT
The DNA here is from genome assembly GCA_019671005.1 of Hibiscus mutabilis. NCBI lineage: Eukaryota > Viridiplantae > Streptophyta > Magnoliopsida > Malvales > Malvaceae > Hibiscus > Hibiscus mutabilis. The sequence continues at coordinate 30,298,805 of CM033739.1, read as the reverse complement.
GGAATCCTACTAATTGACTTGTACACAACTTTGCACACACTTGCACTGACATTGTAGGTTATTTTTGAGTAACTTTCCATGTTTTCCAAAGGTTGAAAGGTAATTGATTATTGATTGCCATGGTTCTGAGGATTGAAGTCAGGTTCGAACCATGTTATTCGGTAAATCTCTTAGCAGGTAATTGTTGTTAGTTCATGCATTGCTTGAAAACAAGCAATAGTTCGAGTTTAGGGGTGTATTAAGTGTGAAAAAGTATTATATTATATACCATTTTTACTTAGATTATTGTTTAGACTTAGGCCCATTTAGCTGCATCTTTAGTTGTTCATGCATAAATATGTAGTTCTTTCGTTTATTGGGCTTGGCCTTGTATTTTACTATTTTTGTGGAGAAACCGTTGTTGTTTTTGTTCTCTTTGTGCAGGACGTGTTGCCGAGCGGTTGCCAAGGCAAGTTGCGTTAATATCATTATCTCCAAGCCTTATCTTGATCACTTTAGATAATTACCCAGATTTAAATTCAAGAATCATTGTTGATAAAGATAAAGAGATAATCATGCTGATTTAAAATTCAAATGAAGCCTTCCCTCTTCTATTTAAGTAGATCGCATCAACACAATTCACCTAGCTTGGTCGATGGATCGAGATCTTCAAGAGGATGGCCAATGAGGAGTTCGAAGAATGAAGATATTTTATCTTTTATATTTTGATTATTTCAATGTTTGGGTTATTTATCTTTGTGATTTATTTCAACCCAACCATGAACTAATTAAATTGGCTTGGGTTATTGATATTAGCAAATGAATGATTACTTTTGGTTTTTAATATATTTCTGATGTTTATTCAATATTACGTTCTTTATGCGATTCAAGTAGTTTAGGGATAAATACTTGATGGGATATCTCTATTGAATACAGATTTCTAAACATGCGGGAGTTGATGGAAGTTTATCTTCACTAGAGATTCATTCGGGTAAAATACTTCAAACATACGGAAGTTGATGAAAGTTTACCTTAGATTCAGATTTCCAATCATGAAGGAGCTGATGGGAATTGATAAAAGATATTGGATACAGGTTTCCAAACACGCAGGAGTTGACGGAAACTAATTCTTCCTTAGCCGGTTTCCAGAAAAGTGACAAGCGGGAGGAAGCTTGGAGATAAGGACGAATTTTATGTGACTAAAAGGAGTTCACCAAATCGATAAAGATCACCCGAGGTTAACGCAAGATATATTAACTAGGGTTGTTCCATCATCAGTTCTTCTGTTAGGGGTAACTAGAAGGCAACGAAGAAAACTTTGTTGAACATTGTAATTGTGTTAAATTGCCACGACATCTCATTTGGCAACAAACATCATAACACCCGATAACCTAGTCTCCTCAATCATCTTGGTTCCTTCTCTTGTTAATTTAGATTTATTTTAGTTCTAGTGTATTTAGTTGTTTATTATCACTTTCTATAACCATCTCTTTCTTTCTTTTTTCAGTGCGAGAAGCTAAAAGACAAGTTTCACCAATTTTTGTGGAGACTATCTTAATTTATATTATTACTTGCAAGTGTATACTTGTATCATTGCGTAACACTTATATCACCAACAACATCTATTTTGAAAAAACAATTAGACACCTAAAATATAAAAGGATATAGTTTAGATATTTTTTTCTGTTAAGCATATATATATAAGTATTATGATTTTGTTTTAAATTTATTTTGGCACTCAAATTTTATATTGAAATCAACTTAAGAAATTAATACGGATTCCATAATAACCCCCCATAAACCACCACCACTACCACAACAACAATAGATAGGGAGGATAATGGATCTTGAAATTCTTGTTAGTGTTTTTTTATCATTGCCGAAGTTTGTAGCTAATGATTGATATTGTTAGAAATTTATTTATTTATACTAAATGATACACACTAACTGTTAATTATGTTCCCAAACAACCAACAATTCCTATAAATATTGACTTTTTAAGCTTTGTTTTTCAATTGCTACCTGGTTTGAATTTTGGAACACTAATTAATTAGGCCGCAAAATCACAGCTCTGATTACTCGCTTAGCCCAACAAGTCCTATTTGAATATATAAGGCTAAGTTTAAATAATCCATTAGTTTAGTGGAAAAGAAGTATTAAATTCTTGAGTTTAAATTATATTGAAATGATCACCCCACAATAAAATTTTGCAGTACACAATTTGAATTAGTCGACTAATAGATAGGATATTAAGTCTAGGTATAGATGCAAGTTTTTCAAATTAGAGCTATTCGGATTATTATTTAACACGTAATAATACTTGGACTTAAAATGAATTATTAGAATGGTAATTATTCTATACACAAGCGCTTGTAGAAATTTTATTTAATAAGCGCCTTAGTTTTAGGGGTTAGGGACTTCGTTTAGGGTTTAAAGTTTAGGGGTTTAAGTGCAGTAGTTTTGAATTTAGGGGCTATTGGTAGAATTTTGGGTTTAGGGTTAAAATTTAGGATTTATAGGTTAAAATCTAAATTCCTACCCATATTACCCTAAAACCTAAGCCTTAACCCTAAATCATAAATTCTAACCATGAACCCTACCCTACATTAAAACCCCTAAACTCTAAACCCTACATTAAAACCCCTAAACTCTAAATCTTAAACTAAAACCCTAAACCCTAAAATTGAGGCGCTTGTAAAAAAAATTTTCTACCGCCTGTGTATAAGATAATAATCATTATTAGAATATATACAAATATTTTGGATGCCAAAGAAGAATGACATCAACAGATAACAAACCCAGATGCCTTGGTTTTTAACAGCAAGGGTTTGGGTCTGAAGTTGACCTGCTCCATGTGCGGCTCTTGCGTGGCCTCAAGGTGTGGGATTCGTGACTTTAGTTTAAGGGTATTTTGCATGTTTGAAATCCACTTTACATCTAATGATGATGCGTCTTCACATAATATGATCTCAACTTGTGAAACCCTCCTTCACCACTTCTTTATGAACTAGATGAGATTAACTTTATGAGATAAAAAAAAAATACAATGCTTCAAATATTGGAAGGGACAACAAACATTTAAGTCTATTTTGAATCGAGTCGATTCAATAATATTTTTGAATCGTTTCGGATTAAACCAATATTGAGTCTATTGGCATGATTTCATATTAGTCGTTTTGAATTCGGTCTTGGGATTATTTTTCCAAGGTCAAATAAAGAAATGTAGTCGTGTTTTCGGTCGCGATTACGGACAATAATAGATATATTACAGTCATTGCGTACTGTTATTTTTTGCAATAATAATTTTGAACGATACCATTACTACTATATAACTGCCGTTATTACAAAAATAAACCGCTATTTGAATTCGTCTGTAAAGTAAGGTAGTAAGTGGAGGAATGTTCACTTTATTACGAAACCAAGATTTGTATTCTCTTACTGCTGCAGGTCCATGACCAGATCAACGCCCCCTACTTTTTCCAATCTTTGAAGGTTTTTTCTATTCACGAACAAGATTAATCATATAATGTATGACTGTACGAAATTAAACTTAATCCATAAATGAACAAATTAAAAATAAATAAATAAAAGAAAATTAACTTTTAACCTAATTTTTTTTCTGCATCATTCCTAGCGCCATAACCTTTTTTTGTTTTCTTAGTCGGTGATAGGCAACCAGTTTTAATATTAGTTTTCGACTACCGGATTCATTATTTTTTTATATATATTTTAATAAGAATCTCTGTCTTTGTGGCATATTTTTTTATCTACCTTTGTAGCACGTCTTTTCTTTATTTTTTTGGTTTTGTTCCATCTGTCATTTTGGCATGATTTCAGCATACCTTAGCGGCCGTTTGGTGCTCGTACATAGATTTTTACGGCGCTAGTTTCTGATTATGATTCTGTCAGTGGTCATAGAAAGATAGATCCTAACTCGGTTGATGGTTGTTTGCCAATGGAATCAGTCCTGGGTAACGGAGAGATCTATCTGATTATTTGGTTTGTTCACCACTCTTTTTTCACCCTGTAATGCATCTCGTTTGGATAGAGACAAGGATATTCAGGAATGCTTCTGAATTCTAACGGTATGCTAATCTCTATGGAAGTATTTATTTTTCTTTGCACTTTTTTGGGTTTTTGTATGAGATTTTGGTGGATTGGTCTTATTACACTCCTTTTTGGATGCATTGTATTTGTGATATATTTTATGGTTTTTTAATAAAATTTAGTTGCCATAGTAAAAAAAAAAAATATATTTTGGTCATTGCAATTTGCAAGTAGGATATGAAAACAATAAGTTCAATCTTTTTTATAAATTTATGAAACAAAAATTAACGCATAATTTAATGTTAAAATTGTTTAGGATGCACACATTTACTACATTTGGGAGGAAAGAAATTATAAAAAGATGAGAGGGAGATTTAGAAATGCAGAGGAAGTATAAGACTTTATCAAAAAGATTGCTAATTGGTCAGGGGTAATTTTCGTAACAAATGTATATATAGGCTAGAAATTGTCAATATGTAATTATGCAGTGTGAGGATCCTTTGTTAGAGTATCTGATTTCTTCATGATACTCTAGTTTTATTGTAGTAGATTTTTACTACTGAAGAAAAAGAAAAGAAAAAAAAAACTTAAATATATATTTTGTACTTGAGCTAGATCCTTTATTTTAAGTTGGCACATAAAGAATTTTTGCATTTAATGATACCTGAATTGGTCACTTTCTTCCTAGTTGACACCTAAAGAATTCTTGCTCCTATTTTGGTACTCAAATTTTAATTTCATTTACTATTTTGATAAGTTTATTCACATATTTAGTCCTAAAACTTATAAATTCTATTAGTTTGATCTTAATTCGAAACAAATCAATAAATCTAACCATTTATATTTAAAAAATCCATCAATCTAGTATTTTTTGTGATACTGTAAAATCAAACAAGACTAATGAATCAAAACAACAGTGGGATAACTGCATTTTATCATAAAAAAAATCAATTTACCCTTACAACTTTTATACCGGGAAAGTGATATAACATTTATAGGAGAAGAACATATAATTTAAGAGAAGAACAAAGAGTATATTGATAGGATTTTTAAATATAGAGAGTTAAACTTATTAAATTATCTTGAATTAGGACTAAATTGATAGAATGTATAAGCTCGGATGCGTTGTAATCCCCTGTGTTGAGTGTACTCTTTTCTTCCATATAGGTTTAGGGAGGTTTTTAACGAGCCACTCAGTGCGGGCATAAGGCTTTTTAGTGAATCTAATAAAACCTATTTTGCCGAGCAAAAAAAAAACTTGGGAGAAAGTGTCTAGTCTAAGTATCAATTTGGGAGTAAAAATTCTTTAAGTACCAATTTGGGGGAAGATGTCTAATTCAATTACCAAATTTTTTAAAAAAAATATTTAAGTACCAATATGGGAGAATATGTTTAGTTTAGGTATCAGATGTATATTTAATCCTAATAATAATATAATAGGTTGATCATTTTTTTTAATATGTTGTGGTTACAAGGTAGTATCGGTTCAATTTTCTTAGTCTTTTAATAACGTACACACACCGTGCACACATAGTGCTCGAACCCGGATCCTCTAGATAAAATACATTATCCTTTTACTATTGAGACCGTTCTACGGGTTCATAATAGGTTGATCAAATTATGGGAAACGGGGGAGCATTGAATATGAAGCCGTGTATATTACTTTATTAAATGTCTTCCATATTGTGATACTCCGGCCCTTTGTCCCCATTTCTCAATCACAGCTTATTTATATCACTTTCTCTCCTTATATAAGCTTCCCCCACCCCCATTCCATTTCTCTAAAAAACTCCTGCATCTCTAGGTTTGTTTCTTTCCTTCGCCTCAAACATATTTCCATGGAGAATTTGATGACAAGGAATCAAACCAAAATGTCTCCTTCCAACTCATCATCATCACTATCCCTTCACAAAGATTCGCAAACAATATCAAAGCCAAAGCCAAAGATTAAGATAATTCACCTATTTGCGCCGGAGATCATCAAGGCCGACGCAGCGAACTTCAGATAATTGGTGCAAAGACTCACCGGCAAACCACCACAAGAGAAGGGTAGCCGATGATTTCCGATCAAGATGATAGCTTTTGTGACAAACCAGCTATGGCGGCGACTGCCAAGAGCATGGAGCTGAGAACTGGGTTTGTTGCGGGCTTTGAAAGGGTTAAGGAAGAAGAAGGTGATTGGAGTAATATTGGTGAGAATATCTCGACTGGTTTTGGAGATTTTGATGGTTTGATTCAACAGCTTGGTGTCGGTGTTGGTGGTGAATTTCCTTTGCTTCCTTTGGATGCTTCTTCTCATCACATGCATGGATTTGAAGAAGCTCAACTAATTGAATGAATTGATTAAGCTTTAGTTTTGGGTATTTGTTGGATCTTTTAAGATTTTGTGTTTGGATTGGGTTTTTAGATATAGATTTTACTGAATTGTATCATGCTTCTGTTTCTCTCTCTAATCTAATTACAACTATTTATGCAATATAAGAGATTAACTTGTTTTCTATCTTTTTCATTACTAAATTGATTAAAATCAATCTTTTAATTAAGTTTTTTTTTCTTACCTTGGGAGAAAATAACAGTCTGGCGGACCAAACATGAACTTCCAAAAAAAAAAAGAAACCATGTTAATTGATTTGATAATTAAATGTATTACTTTTCTTGCAAGGAAGGCTCTCTTTAATTTTACAAAATTACTGCATAAGATATACTTTAAGATAACAAATGATTTTTTTGGCAAAGAAAGAACTCAACTAAATGGTATTACATAGCCTGATAAGTGCAATACTCACTAAAAGAATCGATAAAATCTCATCTAGTGATGAAATGAATCAGTGACATAATAAATCTTTTTTCGTACTATCTTAATCATACCATCTGTAACCTTATTACCTTCCCGCAGCACGGATTCAATCTTTAATTCCCTTCTTGTCACCTGCCACTAATATGATGTTTTGCGCATAGAAGCATCCCCTTCCCAAATTTGAGAAATACATATAGCTTTTTATATGATGGATATGGGTTGATCTGTTCAAATGTTTAACTCATGAAAATAACTTCACCCTTTTCTTTAACCATTTAAGGGTTTATTTTTTTATTATTCAAATAAATTTTCAGAGTAAAAAACATTTTTGATACTAAAAGAAATAAAAGGTTGAAAAATAACTTTTTTCATTAAAAAGTTATTTTCAAAACCGATTTTAGAAAAATTATAAAAATAACTTATTGTTTTTATTTTCTACCACCGTATTTAAAATGAACATTTAAACATTTGACAAGTACTTTCGTTCATAATTTTTTTTGAAGAGCATTTTTTCTCGCCACTTTTTTAAAAGTGCTTTTCAAAATCCAACAGCACAGAGAAATGACATTAGTACTAACAATAAAGAATAAAGTTAAAAAATAATTTATGAAATAAAAATATTTTTAAACCAATTTTTTGAAAAGCTAAAAAAAATAGCTTAGTCTTTTGGATATAAAACTATATAAAATAAATAAATTTAAATACCATTTAATTTATTTATTTGTACTTTTTAATGTCATATCTAAAATTAACCTTTTAACATTTTAATACTTTTTGACAAAGACGAATTTATAAAAAAAATTATGTAGAATCGAGCTTGAATTATAAATTTTTGTGTCAAAAATACAAATTTAACATTGTATTGCCTTCTGATTTTATAAATTTTAGAAGGACTGTGTAGTAGCCCATTTTAGTCCGGGCCTTTTAAGCCCAATAAAATACAAACCCTACAAACCCATTTTATACCCCATGCCAAATCTGGTAACCCATCTAATTTGTAACCCCTAAAACCTGGCTATGCGATACGTCAAAGTCTAGGAGGTCACATTAGGGTCACCGGATTGACCCACAGTAAAACAGAAAAAAAAACTCTTAAAAATACATGAAAAAGTGTAAAATAAAATTTCTATTAAACCCCTATTAAAATTTTGTTTAAACAAAACTGAAATCCAGAAGATATATTACAGACTCAATCATAAAGATAAAACGTGACATACACGCCCACTAATACACAGGTACCGTACTCCACTTACAACGCCAAGGGAACTCCGATATCGGTCATAGATCCATGATCGAATTTCTTTAACCTGCAATGGTGAAGCAAGGTGAGCTTGGGAAAGCTCAGTAATACAGAACTACCAAACATGCTATAAGCACAAGTAGACATATGACTAAACATAAATCTACAATGTTGAACTTGGTTACTACAGATTCTAGGTATGATATGAATGTAACAGAATCATCCTGAATTTGAATACTCGAATACCAGACCAAATGTCTATAGTACAGGGAAATTAGGAAGGAGTTAGGTTACATGAATTGAACCAGGGAGTTTAGCATGTTCTACAAATTTCAGATTGGAAAGGATGGTATTTTTCATACAACTATAGAATTTCAATAGTAACAGATAGAGGGACAGGAGAAAAGTATAACCTAGATACCCTCTAACCGAACACCAATATGAAAGTTCTCAAAACTGCATTCAGAAGGTCTTACTCTGGGCCCGTTAAGGCGTGGAAGCCTAACATAAGGACTTACCCTAGATCCAAAAAGGATGGAGCCTAACAGGAGGCACAAAGCCTAACAGAAGGCCAATTTGATTAGGGCTTCCTACAAGACTTCAGATCACGATCCCGATAATACCCCAGAAGGATATCAGTTTAGCTAGTAGACATGAAATCATTAGAAATCAGATATATATATTCCTTATTAGAGGACAGAAACCAGATATCGAGCTTTCATTTTATAAATCAGTTATACTTTTGAATCAGAGGAGAAATCACGGTTTCATATCAGAGATTATTTCAAACTTTACCAACATTATAAACATACTAGTTAATTCAGTCTGCTCTGTTATTTAGGTTAATTCATATAGGTAAAGAACTCCGTTGAATTCAATCTTCAGATGCTTTATTCATAACTCAAGATATATCAGGTATTAACATTCAAGGTAGTTTAAGTCTTAATACTCAAATTCTCCAAGTAGTTCGAGACTTTCAGGTGAATCCATTATTCAAATCTAGTCACAGGTATAATTCATATCATTTTCAGGCCTAAGGGCATTTTTGTCATTTTATGCGTCACGGTCATTTTCTTCATATCACTAATCCACAAATTTCGGTTTCATGCTTTCAAGCTTCAAGTCTTCAATACATAGGAAGATATTTGTTGCACTTTTAAAGAGAGGCCGAACAATATAGTTCCTAATATAATCTGGGCAATGGCCTGCTCTAGTCAATTCTTGCGAAGAAATAAAAATGAAGATTTAGAATATAATAGGAAAAACAATCCCCACCCATAGAGGACTCTAGCTTAATAATTTGTTTTTATCCTAAACTTCTCTTTACATTCAACCTCAATCGATTTGTTTCCTAAATTCTAGTATATACAAAAATAGAATTTGACTATGGTGCTTGCTATCCGGTGGGATGCTTATTTGCTTAAAATTTTGTTTTTATCCTGGTTTTCCTAAATCGATTTGTTTTGCTTTGATTGAGATTGATTTCAAATGACTTTATATGTTAGTATTCTTTTATTTTTCTTTGTTGTGTCTGTGTTTGCATCTTGCCTTAGCTTGATACATAATGATGTTTTTACATTGAGTTTGGTGTTGTTTTTGAGCCTGCGTCTACGACATTGGAGAAGTAATGGATGAAAGGGAGGAAGCGCATGAAGCAATATACAATGAATCGTTTCTTTTTTTTTTTCAATTTTAATTACTTTTGTATTTAAATTTATTATATTAAATTGAAATTATAGTCTACATGTAATAGATTGAAGGCTATGTCATTTAAAATAAATTTCCATGTATGCATGCCACATCATCACCATTAAATAATCTAATGTATGAAATCTGCATCTTTCATGTTGCTTCATCTTTAGTTAATACTTGATAGGACCTATAATTCCCTTTCACTCTTTAAACTGTATGATTCTTGGTATGCTCTATACATATCAAACAGACATCTTTTGTAATAATCCAAGACTCTTCTGTCAGAACCAATAGTGGATCACAGGCATCCGATACTCCGCAATTGGGATCCAAACCTGCTTCTAAAGGTTTAAAATCATCACGATGTCTACATCACTGAAATTTCTTACATGTGGCTTTTCTTCCTACTGTCTTTATTGCGGCAGCGTGCATAATATTTGTGTTTCAATATTAAATATAGGTGTTGGTGATAAACACGGTTGTGCACCGGTGCGATCTCCTTCCTTGCTTGACAGACAAAGGAAGTTCGGAGCTCAGCTGAGGTCAAGCACTAGTGGATCATCGAGCAAAACATTGGAAAAAGAAGTTTTAGAAGGAGAAACAGAACAATGGATCCTGCTGACGTAAAACGTGCATCATAAAATATGAAATTACGAACAAGCATTCGATGAGAATTGAGAACGTATCACCAATGTAGAAAAAGGGTATGCATCGGTTACTTCTTTGCACGTTTTGCGTCAGCAGGATCCATTGTTCTGTTTTCTCCTTCTAAAACTTCTTTCTCCAATGTTTCTCTCGATGATCCAATTGTTTTCGACCTCAGCTGAGCTCCAAACTTCTTTTGTCCGCAAAGCAAGGAAGGTGATCCCACCGGTGCACAACCATGTTTATCACCAGCGCCTATATATAACAGTGAAACACAAATATTATGCACGTTGCCGCAATGAAGGCGGTAGGAAGAAAAGTCGCATGTAAGAAATTTCAGTGATGTAGACGTAATTATGATTTAAAACCTTTAGAAGTAGCTTTGGATCCAGATTTCGGAGTATCGGGTGCCTGTGATCTACTGTTGGCTCCGACAACAGAGTTACTCCACTCTATATGCACATTAGATTTTAGACCAATGCGGTTGGCTTTATGAGTCTTGGCGAGGAGCTTTTTGAATCGGATACTGATTCATTAAAGCTGCAGTTACTCCACTCTTAAAGTCCACTGATGTAATGGAAGATGATTGTTCCAACGGCATCAAAGGGTTTTTTTTTATCCATTATTTCAATTTTTTCATTACAAACACATTTTCTCTATTTTTTTTGTTTAAAACATCGACTTCTAGCAAGTTTTTTTATGCAAATGTATTTAAAACATCGACAGAAGTTTGAAGAATTTCATAATAAGAAGAACAACTTCAAACCTCAAGAGATGAAGAATGTCAGGAGTAATTCTGAGTCTTGGAAGATGAAGAATTTCATAATAAGAATAACAGCTTCAGATTCCACAGTTCGACAGAAATTTGAAAAATTTCGTAATGAGAAGAAAAGCTTCAAACTTCAGCATTGTTCGTAATGAAAGACTTGCCTTTCAAAGGATGACCAAGAGGTCTGAACAAAATTCGTGTATTTTTAATCTTTGCTCTATCTCTATTCCACAACAATGAGCAAAGATGGGTAGCTGTCATACCCGAATTTTGACCAGACTAATAAATAAATAATACTAAATAAATAAATGAATAGTCCATAAATAATATTAAACAGTCCACAAATAAATGCCCATTTTAAATGTCCAAATTACATACAAAATACCCAAAGCTCAAATAAAACACACAAGGCCCAAGATACAGCTAGTTACAACCCATTTTTGAGTATATACAACTAAACAAACACAAATGGCCCAAAATTAGTTTTTCCCGCCAATAAAGTGCCACGTGGCAGCTCTTCATTGGCCCGGTTTAATAGCCACATATTGTGGTTTTCTTTTTCCTGCTCATTTGGCATTGCTGATGTCAGCATTGGTCAACCCTATAAATAGTAAGAAAAAGGGTGTCAGATCATTAACTACTAATCAATACCCATCATTATTCATAATAATAATAATAACTAACAATAAATACTATAGATGAGAGAGAGTATACCTGGGAAGTTGAGCCGGCTCGAGAAACCGAACCGCCCTTGGGAACTGCACTGCCACCAGGAAGAGGAAAAAGCCGCCGGAGGAGCTTGTTCGTTGCCGGGAAAGTCTACTGCCGTCGTGATTACACCACCGCGAAAGGTAGTTTTTTTTCCTTTTCATATTTCCTGCAAAACAAACACGAAAAGGCATTAGATCAAGATAAAAAAAATAAATAAAACATAAATGTTGAATATATATAAAATGTTGAGTTTCGGTGATGCTCATTTGTTTTGGTGGCCGGAGTAGTTTTTCGAGGGTCACGAAGGAGTCAAAAATGAGCGTCGGGTAGTCTAGGCCAGGGAAGGAGGGAATCCTGTCGGATCTGGTTAGATTTAGGGCTTTTGGGTTGGAAATCGGAATATTTTGGAAATTTTAGGTTTTGGTACGGCAATCAGCGGTGGCAGAAAATCGCCTCACGATGGCCGAAAATCGCCTTGCGATGGCCGGCCGAAGTGAGGCAGTGGCTGAAGTTTAGGACGGTGGCCTGGAAACAACTAAAGGTGATTGGAGTTGGGCGGTTTAAGATTTAAGGGCGATGCACGCGGTGGTTCTCGGCCGGTATTCATCGTGTTCATCCAATTTATGATGAAAACACTCTAAAAAATCATGGTTTTTTTTATCTGATATGTGTGTGTTTTCTAGGTATTTGGGAGTTTGTGAACAGAGAATATTGGGAGAGAGAAAGGGAAGTGAGAGAAAGAAATTTAAGAAATGATAGGGGAGAGTCGGTTTTGGGCTTAAGGGAGGGTTTAAATACCCTGACCCAAACGTAGTCGTTTTGGGGGCGGGTATGGAGGAAACCCGCTCGTTTTGAGTTGGGTCGGGTAGAGGATCCGTGCCTTACTTCTTGATCCTTAGGGTTTTGGCCTTTTGTTTTATATTCCTTTCAATTGGGTCCTTATTCCCTTTAAATTGAGCCCCAAGTTTATTAATCATCTCAATTTAGTCCTCATCCCTTTTAATTGTATCCCCTTAGGTTTACAATATTTCAATTAGGTCTTTTGATTTTGTAATTGGATATTTAGGCTTAGTAATCTTTGTATTTCAGTCACCATTTTAATAAAATCCATTTAGTTTCTAATTTGTTTTAATTTAGTCATATTTATTTTTTTAATTTAATTTAATTACCTTTAATTATATGAATGTTGCATATTTTAAAATTAGCATATAGTATATTTGTTAGATAACTAAATACACCTAGATTTAATAATTGTTTAGAGCCTTTAAGTTTAGGAGTTCTAATTAGATAGAATAATTGAAATAGGAAAGATAATTGTAGTAATTAAATGCATATTAAATATAAGATTTAAAATACTAATTTGGATGGTGTTCCATTGTTTACAATGAGGTGTTATCTCAACATGGATTTTAATGGATATATTTAATATATAAATCGCACTTATAATTGAAATATAAATGTAGTTCAATAATTGATATTTAATAATTAATACATTGTAGTTAATTAAATGTATATCGAATAGAATCTTTGAGGTTCAAATCTGGATGGTATTCGATTGTTTACAATGGGGTGTTGTCTCAGCCTTGGTCATAAAGGTGTATATTCGTTATACATTCTCACTTATAATTAAATAATAAATTGTTAGAGCCCTACTTAGGACTAGAACTTTAATTAATTAGAAGAATTAATTAATTAGGAATATGATTAATTTAAGGGCTTTACATATATGAAAGGTGTTCAAGTAATTGGCATTTTCTCATAAAAGTCATTAAATTAATTAATATTCATAGTCTTAAATAACTAATTAATTAGAGCCTTTTTAGGATTAATACTTAAAATCAACAAGACAATAAAAAGACATTCATCAAAAACCTTTTATGCTGTAAATTCATTTTTAAATATGAATAGGGGTGCCACCTAACGAGGTGCTTTTAATCTCGTATTCGAACAAGATGAATTTCCTTATAAAAGGATATCTGCATTCGGAATTTAGATTCAGTTAATAATTATGGGATAAATTAAATTCAAATTATTATTCGAAATTCCAAAATGCCACATAAAATTAAAGGTACCGATAACGGGCGTTCGTAGGGGTGTTAATCCTTCCCTACACGTAACCGACTCCCGAACCTAATTTTTAAGACAAAATCTCTGGTTTGTTTTTTTCGGTGTCTGGTCTACCACGAAGTGATCGGTGGCGACTCCAAAATGTTTTTAAAGGGTAAATAAAGGAAAAATCGATTTAATACGAAAACCCCTAAATTTTCAAGATAAATTAAAAATGGCCAGAAAACCCTAATTTTCTAAACAGATTGATTGTCAGGCTATTTTTACACGTCCCAATTTTCAAAAATGGTCACAACAGTTGGGCTACTCCGCTGGGGATTTTAAAAAATCGAGAGTCAAGCCTAATTAATTTTACGTGGCATTTTGGACAGTAATTTGAATTTAATTTTTCCTATAATTATTGGATGAATTTTTTGGAAAAATGCAGGTAGCTTTTTCTTGTGTGATATAAATTGTCATTCACGCATAAGCCTTATACCCGAGCTTTTCACCTTTAAGTGGGAGTGAGGCATGATCTTACGTGAGTTATTCAGCTTCATGATCGAAATTTTGTCCTCCTTCCGGTATACCAACCTTATACATCGTGAGGTTACGCCTCCGCTATACGGGGTCATATACTCCCGAATCGATGTCTTACTAGTCCAGTAACGACAGTTTGGGTACCCAAAGTCTAGATCGAAGCCCATATGCTGTAATAGAGACCTACCCCGCTAGAGCCAGACAGGGACCTAGGACAGGGTGCTGCTGATTTAAATTTATTTCTCTGGTTATTCTTGTGTGCAAAATAAACTATTCTCTTGTTAATTTTACGCAATATAAATTGTTTTACCTGTAATAATTATTTTTGCTTACAGTATTACTTCACCATACCGACACAGTTTTTTGTTTTATTTTTCTGTGTTTTGTTATATGTTACATTGAATTTATGAGTGGTATCGGTTCGAGAATTAGTCGAGTAGGCAGTGGCCATAAGAACTGAAGGGTCCGATAGACAAATAGGGGACAATATGTCACTGTAGACCTAATTCGAGAAGATTCAATACAAGAATGAAGATAGTATCCGTGGAGTCCAGATGTCATTAATGCAAAGTTGTACCGGAAATTACTGAACATAGTAAAGTTCTGCCAGAGCCAAGTTTAACTTGAGAACCATATGATGGGAATATGATGAGTCATTTCCAATAAAATTTATGAATTATAGTGTTACTGTCAAATGGATCAATAGTTGTTTAGGGCCGTGACCTATCTATGAAGCCCGATATAACTGTTCGCTTTTCAGGAAGATACGTGTAACATCAACAATAGAGAAATACGAGGCTTTGCTACACTGCTCCAATAGTCAAAAGAGAACAAGGTTCATACAAGGCTTAATAGCAGATTAAGTTTCCAGATAGAGTCAGCTGTAATTATAGAGATAAGCAAGACACAATATCTGGAAAAATAGTGATAACCAGAAAAATGATAGATAACAGATAAATTAAAGGGGAATTCAAGACGAGTAGATTGAAGGGGCATTCAAGGGTTGTTGCTGACAAATAAGAAATCGAGGAAGAACATAAAGCTTTGAACCCAGAGGCAATATCCAAGTATCACAAGCGATGAAATTCACCGAAGGATACCATAATTAAGGAAAATGCTGATTTCTAATAAAATGAGGAACTGAGGAAAATGGTAAAATCAGAAAATGCAGTACAACAATTGAAAGACCAGACCGTAAAAGGTACCACAATGAAGGACAAAATACTGAAAATCAGACCGAGACAATAATCCAGGCTATCTAGAAAATAGGGTTGTGAGATGATTAACTTTAGGAACCAAGTGCGGGGAGTCGCCTGACATGTGCAGATTTTGTTCGATAAAGTTGTGAACCTGCAACAACACTCTAATATTGACACCAAGCCAGTACAGATGATGACTCAGAAGCTGAATAAAGTGATCAACCAAAGGAGCTGAAGCCTAGTGACATGTTGCCTTTTCTATGTATTCGATCCTTTTAGTTAGATGGGCGTTGTTCTAATGACTAGTTCTTGAAATCAATACCTCGTGCATTCATGCATTACAATATTTAAATATTATATTGCAGTTTTGCTTTAAATATTGCATTACGTGTTGTAATTTAAAGCTTACCCTACTT
Organism: Hibiscus mutabilis; assembly: GCA_019671005.1. Lineage (NCBI taxonomy): Eukaryota > Viridiplantae > Streptophyta > Magnoliopsida > Malvales > Malvaceae > Hibiscus > Hibiscus mutabilis. Next base: position 30,282,724 of record CM033739.1, on the reverse strand, counting down.
GAGCAAAAACAGAAACCTAGGTCAGGTGTTGTAAATTTAAATAGGCTTATCTGGTTATTCTCTTTGTTCAATATAACTTGTCTTGCTGTATGTATTTAATTTAATTTTTCCTTCAAGATTATTTCACGATACTGACTTATTTCTTTTTTTTGTTTTGTATTCCTTCACATCATATCATCATTACATAGAGGCATTGATTCAAATGTAGTTGTCATTAGAAGAATATCATGATGGATAAGAGGATTCATAGGTCGATAGAAGAGAGTGCAAGTATGAAGCAATGTTCTGGACAAACAACAGAAGGAATGAAGGCAATTCATCCAAGTGTTACACATCAGGTTTTGTTAGTGTTGATGATGACAAGAATGAGATACAAGATCTAAAAAGACAAATGGCTGAGATAATGACTATGATGACCAAAGAAAAGGGGCATACTGAGCTAAAAGGAGAAGTAAACAAAAAATAGTACAAAAATAAACAGTCGAGTGGGTGCACCGATACAACTCGCATCAATAAACCAACTAGAGGTGCAATTGAATCAAATCCCAAGAAAGTGATGACATGCCAGAGAGAAATTCAAGAAAGAAAGAAGGATGGAGGATCTTTTAATACAATCCCGGTGACATATACAGAGCTACTTTCGATACTGATAGAGAAAAATCTTATGTCCCGAGCCCCATTTAAGTCTACAATACCTTCTTCACCCAAAGGTTATGGTATTAGTACATCATGTGTTTACCATCGAGGAAGTTTAGATCATACTACTGAGAATTGCGAGGCTTTAAAGAACAAGGTTGAAAATCTTGTTAGAGAAGGTATGTTGAGTTTTGAAGATGGAAGACCCAAATTTCCTAAAAGCCCGACAATTAATATAACATTTGGAGATACAAAGGTGAAGGAAAGTACAAGCACATCAGAATCAAGCAAGTGTCCAAGGCAAAGTTCAAATTCTAGCGTACCATCAGCCGATTTTTAGAAGACAGAAGATCACAAACATCATTTTGATCCAATCCCTATTTCATATAAAGAATTGTATCCTCAATTATTAAAGGCCCGATTGGTGTCCCCGTTGTTTCTTGCACCTTTGCAGCCTCCGTATCCAAAATGGTACGAAGCCAATGCACACTGTAAATTTCATGATGGAATCCAAGGACATTCTATTGATAATTGTCTCGCCTTTAAATGCTGGGTTCAAGCTCTCTTGGAGTTTGGAAAGTGGAAATTTGGAATAGAAAACCAGCCTTATTCAATGGATGGATATGAAGCTCAAGATGATAATATTCAGGAAAAAAGACTTCAGTTCGAATATGAAGCTCAAATAAGCAAATTGAAGCAAGAGAAACATGATTTGAATGAGGAGCTGAGAAACTTACAGTTCAACTATCAAGAGCTTTGTTCGATGCTCAAGAATGTTGGTTTGGGTGTAACTCTAGAACAATCAAAGGAAAGAATCAAAGAGCTGAAAAAGAGTTTTGAGGCAAGTGAAGGTCGAATCAATACACTTTCATGTGATCTGCAAGCAATGGAGCTACAACGCAATACTTTCATAGATGATCTAAGGGTTAGTGAAGCCAAACGCGAGATGACAAAAATGTACATACAGATGTATGAGGATAATGCTATCAAGCTGAATGACAGTCAAGCTAAAAATGAAACACTAAAGAAGAAGGTAGATGAATGTCTCAAGCTTACGTTGATGTACAAAGCTCTTGTTGATGATGTCAAGAAAGACTGTTAGGAAAGTGAGGAAAAACGATATGCCCAGTTTTAGAGATCAAGAATAAGGATTCGAGAAAGGGACAACGACATGAAAGATGTTGTTATTCAAGCAAAAGAAGTTGCTCAACAAGTGGCAGATCTAGCTGATGTAGCAATGACACTGAGCCAGAATATTGATACAGCATTAGATAATGGAGGAAAGCTGACTTGGCTCTTAGAGGAAGTTAGGAAGTTGGGAGTTAGAGCTCACCAATATCTGTAGTATCTAATATCTGATGTATTGAATCCTTTTACTTCAATGAAAGTTGTTCTATGAAGATCACTTTTAGAATCAATACCTCATGCATTCATACATTCATGCATTGCATATTTATCAATATAACATTATTATGTAATAACATGGCATTAACATTCATGGTCTAGAGCAGTCAGAGTTTCAACGAGAGCAATCTGGGAATTAGTGGAAGTTTGGGAATCTATTATCATGGATGGAGACATGGAGGGAATTGAACAAACTCAAGAGGGGTTACAAGAACAGATGACCAATCATAAGCAAAATGCGAAGAATTACACTGCTACGCCATGTTTGACAATTTATCCCAGGGCATCTAACCCAAGCACAAAGATAGGGTCTATAAAGCCCATTATCCTAGGATCAAGACTCGAGTAGTTGAAAGATAGTTATTCCAGACTTGAGGAAGAGATCAAGGAAAGAAAAGGTGTCGATAATCCAAAGTTTGATGCAAAAGAATTCTGTTTAGTCCTTGATCTAGTTATTCCGCCTGAATTGAAGGCCCCCAATTTTGAGAAGCATGATGGTTCCAGTTGTCCTAAAGTCCACTTGGCAATATTCTGTAGGAAAATGAAAGGATATTTGGATGATGATAAATTGTTGATCCACTGTTTTCATGATATTCTAGCTGGACCTGCCGCAGTGTGGTACAACAGATTAAGTCGAGAGCAGATTTGATCATGGGTTGATTTGTCCAAAACATTTTTGGGGCAATACAAGTATGTTATAGACCTGGCTCTAGATCGTTATTTTATGCAGAACGTGAATATGAAGGTCGGCAAAAGTTTTAAAGACTATGCATTGAGGTGGCGAGGATTAGTAGCCCAAGTTCAACCTCCCATGACAGAGGAAAAAATATCTCTTATGTTTCATCAAACTCTTCCATCTCCTTTCTTTGAGGAAATGCTTACGAATTCAAAGTGTAGTTTCAGTGATCTCGTGGTGATTGGAGAAGCAATAGAAATAGGAATCCGACAAGGGAAAATTAGATCAAGATTTGAAGACTGTGCCGATCAAGAGGCAAAACAAGGGAAAGAGGTGAATGAGTATAGTGTCCAAAGTTGTCAGAGTCGCAAGAGAAAGAGGCCATCTAATTCATCAGAACAGCCACGGAAAATTCCTTAAGCAAGTGCAAATCTGGAGATCTTTGGAGTGTCTATTTTAGACTTATTACCTCACCTTATTGAAGGACAACATGTCACTCCTAGGCCAATAAAGGTAGTGCCAAGTCCATTAGCCCATAGTTATAATCCAGACAATGTTTGTGACTTTCATATGGGAGTACCAGGATATGCTACCAAGAAGTGTAGACCTTTGATGAAAGGAATTAAGAAGCTGGTCAGTAATGGAATCTTGGCACGAGAATTAGTTCAACAATGGCAAGGAGTGGGGTAAGCCGTTATACCAGTCAAGGAATCAGAGAATCAAGATGAGTGCTTCCAAGATTGTCTGGAATTCTAAGAAGTCAGTGCTACCCATATTGCTGCATCATGTGGTTACAACCTACAGGGACCATTGCTAAAATAACACTGGAAATAAGTCTGCTACTCTTGGTCTGAAAGTAGTAGACGTTTTTTTTTCTTCTGAAGGCATATGTCATGTTTGTTGGTTTTCGTTTCATTGAAGGAATGCTTTTGAAATAAATATATGTATATCTCTTCTTGTCCTTGTGGGCCCCTAGATGCCAATTGCAAGATGTGACACTGATTTCGATACAAAAAAATCATTTGGATGTTGTGAAGACAATGAAGTGAAACTTTTTTCTTAGTTTACTCTGGTCGGCAAAGCAAGAAAAGGTCAGATTACTATGCCTTTGATGATGTTCGATGATAAATCTTTGAAATTCATAAACAATGAAGTGGACTAGACGATTTTAACCAAGTAGAGTTGCTTTGAATTGAAGTTCTAAGTGTAGTTTTCTATACCTTAAAAAGCACAATAAGAGAGAAAAAGAAAAGAAAAAGAAGGAAAAAAGAAAGAAAAGAAAAAAGAAGAAAAGAAAAATAAAGAAAAAAGCAAAAGAAAAAGTGAGGAAAAAAAAGAAAGAAAAAGTTAAAAGAAAAAGAAAGCAAGAAAAGAAAAGAAAGTAGAAAATGAGAAGAAAAAAGAAAAAGAAAAGGTGAGAAATAATAAATTATTTGAATAAAAAAGTCTCGAAACACTCTAATGGAGTTGTGGGGGATGTCGACAAATATAATAAGGAGCTATGCTTCACCTGTCCAATACCCAAGCGTCAGAGATGTATGTTTGAAGACATGTCTAAAATAATAATATAATAATAATTATTAATAATCAGAATCACACATGTACTTATAGAATTTTATTCTTAGAATGATATTTTTGCACTCTACCGGTTAAACAAGTTCGGGAAACTTGAACACATTTAGGAATAGAAAGGAATGATGAGAATGGAGAATGAGTTGTTTCTGACTGGATCGAGCAATGCGGTAATCATAGGGTGTGAACCGAGTGATTTGGAAGAAAGTTCATAACTTCAGAAATTGAAACAACATTCAAAGTATTCTACCCATAGGAAGGTTGAATCTAAGATGCTCTTACACTTGATATCCAGGGCATCTTATTCTATTTTCTTTTTTTATGCCCTAATTTTTCGGGTCTTGAAAAGTATCCTTCATTGAAATGCCGATAAGCAAGCTGACATTTTTCCAAACAGATAGATTTCCTTGATAAATATATGACCGGGTATGAGACTTTTATCTGTTCAGTAGTCTTTTGGTTAGAAAGAGGAATCGTCCATCGGGGGACATAGTGACAACGACGACAAGAATAAAAAGTTTGGGGACTTGGAGAAAGTTCAGGGACCTGAAAAGTTTAGGGACTTGAGGCACTTGTTTACCCAAATGATGGAAGAAGGGAAGATTCTATGAAATGAGGCAAGAAACAAAGAGATTATTAGGACATCATGGTGCATAAGAGTTCAAATCAGAATAGGCAAGAGTGGGGTAGAGCTTGAAAAAATTTGATCGCTAAAAAGGGTCAAGATTGGCTCAGAAAGAAAAGAAGTTCAACAACAAAAATTTTGGGGTAGCTTTTGTTGGAGCATAGAGACAATAAGAGTTTAAGATAAATCTTAAAAAGATCAAGTCAAGAAAGAAGATCAATCAAAGAAAGATTCAAGGAAAACAATCTTATTGTTGTAATTGAAGAAAAAACTTAATGGTGAGGCAAAAAAGATTAGAGCTCATCCGAGTGGTCCTCAATTGTCTCAATTCAAGCCTCATATATAGATAGGCATCTATAAGATAGAAGCATACTAACTCATGCATTCAAGGCATTTTTGTAGGAATTTACAAGAATCAACAAAGAACAGACAAAGATTTCAATCTACAACTTCAGATTGGAGAAGTGGAATCAGCAAAGATTTCAATCATTTTGAACCCAAGATTTTAAACCGTTTGAAGAGGCGGACCTCAGAAAGATTTTAATCCGTCTGAAGAGGCGAATCTCAAAAAGATTTTAATCCGTTTAAAGAGGCGAATCTCAGAAAGATTTTAATCCGTTTGAAGAGGCAGATCTCAATAAAGATTTCAATCCGTTTGAAGAGGCGGATCTCAGCAAAGATTCCAATACATTTACAAAAGAGGATTTCAGTAAAGATTTCCATCCGTTTGCATAGGCATATTTCAGCAAAGATTTTCTAATTGTGTGCACAGGAAAGGAGGTGCATTACAATTCTAAATCCTTCGGGTCATCAGTAAGTCCTTCAGGCATGATGTTAAATCCTTCAAGTCATCAGTAAGTCCTTTGGGCATGATGCTAAGTCCTTCGGGCCATCACCTTCGGGAGTGATGTAATTGTTTGCACAAAAAAGGAAGTGCATTACAATTCTAAATCCTTTGGGTCATCAGTAAGTTCTTCGGGCATGATGTTAAGTCCTTCGGGCCATCACCTTCGGGAAAGAAGGTGCAATACAATTCTAAATCCTTTGGGTCGTTAGTAAGTCCTTCGGGCATGATGTTAAGACCTTCGAGCCATCAACTTTGGGAGTGATGTAATTGTGTGCATAGGAAAGGAAGTGCATTACAGTTCTAAATCTTTCAGGTCATCAATAAGTCCTTCGGGCATGATGTTAAGTCTTTCGGGCCGATACCTTCGAAAATGATGAGAACTTTCCGATGTTATTGCAATAAGACGGTGGGGCATGATATCAACAGAAATATTAATCATTTGGTCCCTTAGTTTCAAAAAAAAGAAAAAAGAAAAGCAAAAAAGAGAAAAAGAAAAAAGAAAAAAGAGAGGAAAAAAGAGAAAAAAGAAAAAGAGAGAAGAACAAAAAAGAAAAAAAAAGAAAAAAAAGAAAAAGAGAAAGAGAAAGAGAAAAAGAAAAAGAAAAAGAAAAGGAAAAGGAAAAAAAAGGAAAAATGAAAAAGAAAAGGAAAAAGGAAAAATGAAAAATGAAAAAGAACAAGAAAAAGAAAAAGGAAAAAAGAAGAAAAATGGAAAAGGGGGAGGAAAAAGAAAGAAAAAAAAGAAAAAAAAAGAATGAAGAAAAAAGAAAAACAAAAAGAAAGAAAGGAAAAAGAGAACAAAGAAGAAAGAGAAAAGAAGAAGAAGAAGAAGAAGAAAAGAACATGATTCAAGTTGCCAGATTGAAAAGTAAGATAGACCAACTTCAGGCTTAAACGAGGAAGATTCATAGTTTCAACGTCTCCTGTTGAAGAACTTGAAATTTTAATGATATACCCAATTTGTGCATTTTTACAATTAATGTTGGAAGATTAATGATAAATTTAAAATTTGCAGGAATAGAAGAAGATTGATCAACGAGAAAGAGAAACAGAAGATGAAATCCCATATGAGCTTCAGATAGAAAGATCAAGATACCTTAGACAGAAAAGCAATGACATCAAAGAACTTAGTGCTTCAAGCGAGAAATTGGAAAATATTTCAGATTGAATATGAATTAATTGATGATGTTTCTTTTTGCAGGATTGTTCCTCAAAGGAGATGAGAATCAACATTTTGAGAATCCAGAGTTCTTAGTAAGAAGAGCTCAACCAACAAAGAATTTAGAGTTCATAATAAGAAGAACTCGCCTAGCAAAGAATGAAGAATTCCTAATGACAAGAGTTCGCTCCAGAATTCCTAATAAGAAGAATTCGCCCAGCAAAGAATGAAGAATTCCTAATGAGAATAATTTGCCACAGAACTCCTAATAAGAAGAGTTTGTTCAGCAAAGAATGAAGAACTCGTAGTAAAAAGAGTTCGCCCTTTTGAAGAATGAGGAAGTTCATAATAAGAAGAGCTTGTTTATTCGACGCCTTTACAGAGAGGCAAACCAAAGTTTTCAGCAAAGAATCTGGAGTTCATAATAAGAACTCGCTTGTTCAACACTTTGACAGAGAAGTGCATGGTTCAATAGAGGGATAAAGAATTTCATAATAAGAAGAATAACTTCAGATCTCAAGAAATGAAGAATGACAAGAGCAATTTCGGACCTTGGAAGATGAGGAATTTCATAATAAGAAGAACAACCTCAGATTCCATGGTTCGACTGAAGTTTGAAAAATTTCATAATAAGAAGAATAGCTTCAAACCTCAAGAGTTGAAGAATGTCAGGAGTAATTCCGAGTCTTGGAAGATGAAGAATTTCATAATAAGAAGAACAACTTCAAATTCCACAGTTCGGCAGAAATTTGAAAAATTTCGTAATGAGAAGAACAGCTTCAAACTTCAGCATTGTTCGTAATGAAATACTTGCCTTTCAGAGGATGACCAAGAGGTCTAAACAAAATTCGTGTATTTTTAGTCTTTGCTCTATCCCTGTTCCATAGCAATGAGAAAAGAGGGGCAGCTGTCATACCCGAATTTTGACTGAGCTAATAAATAAATAATAAATAATACTAAATAAATAAATAGTCCATAAATAATATTAAACAATCCATAAATAAATGCCTATTTTAAATGTCCAAATTACATACAAAAATACCCAAAGCCCAAATAAAACACACAAGGCCCAAGATACAGCTAGTTACAACCCATTTTCGGGTATATACAACTAAACAAACACAAATGGCCCCAAATCAATTTTCCCGCCCATAAAGTGCCACGTGGCAGCTCTTCATTGGCCTGGTTTAATAGCCACGAATTTTTAGATCATTAACTACTAATCAATACCCATCATTAATCATAATAATAATAACTAATAATAAATACTATAGAGGAGAGAGAGTATACCTGGGAAGTTGAGCCAGCTCGAGAAACCGAACTACCCTGGGGAACTGCACCGCCATCGGGAAGAGGAAAAGGCCACCGGAGGAGCTTGTTCGTTGCCTGGAAAGTCTATTGCCGTCGTGATTACACCGTCGCGAAAGGTAGTTTTTTTCCTTTTCGTTTTTCATGCGAAACAAACACGAAAAGGCATTAGATCGAGATAAAAAATAAATAAAACATAAATGTTGAATATATATAAAATTTTGAGTTTCGGTGATGCTCATTTGTTTTGGCGGCCAGAGTAGTTTTTCGAGGGTCACGAAGGAGTCAAAAATGAGCATCGGGTAGTCTTGGCCGGGGAAGGAGAGGATCTTGTCAGATCTGGTTAGATTTAGGGCTTTTGGGTTGGAAATTGGAATATTTAGGAAATTTTAGGTTTCGATACAACGGTCGGCGGTGGCCGAAAATTGCCTTACGGAGGCCGGCCGAAGTGAGGCGGTGGCCGAAGTTTAGGACGGTGGCCGGGAAACAGCTAAAGATGATCAAAGTTGGGCGGTTTAAGATTTAAGGGCGTTGCACGCGGTGGTTCTCGGCCGGTATTCATCGTGTTCATCCAATTTATGATGAACACGAGATAAACACTCTCAAAAATCATGGTTTTTTTATCTGATATGTATGTGTTTTTTGGGTATTTGGGAGTTTGTGAATAGAGAATATAAGGAAAGAGAAAGGGAAGTGAGAGAAAGAAATTTGAGAAATAATAGGAGAGAGCCGGTTTTGGGCTTAAGGGAGGTTTTAAATACCTTGACCCAAACGTCATCGTTTTGGGGGCGGGTATGGAGGAAACCCGCGCGTTTTGAGTTGGGTCGGGTAGAGGATCCACGCCCTACTTCTTGATACTTAGGATTTTGGCCTTTTGTTTTATATTCCTTTCAATTGGGTCCTTATTCCCTTTAAGTTGAGCCCCAAGTTTATTAATCATCTCAATTTAGTCCTCATTCCCTTTAATTGTATCCCTTTAGGTTTACAATGTTTCAATTGGGTCTTTTAATTTTGTAATTGGATATTTGGGCTTAGTAATCTTTGTATTTCAGTCACCATTTTAATAAAATCCATTTAGTTTCTAATTTGTTTTAATTTAGTCATATTTATTTGTGTAATTTAATTTAATTGCTTTTAATTATATGAATGTTGCATATTTTAAAATTAGCATATATTATATTTGTTAGATAACTAAATACACCTAGATTTAATAATTGTTTAGAGCCTTTAAGTTTAGTTTCTCTAATTAGATTCAATAATTGAAATAGGAAAGATAATTGTAGTAATTAAATGCATATTAAATATAAGATTTAAAATCCTAATTTGGATGGTGTTCCATTGTTTACAATGGGGTGTTATTTCAACATGAATTTTAATGGATATATTTAATATATAAATCACCCTTATAATTGAAATATAAATGTAGTTCATTAATTGACATTTAATAATTAATACATTGTAGTTAATTAAATGTATATCGAATAGAATCTTTGAGGTTCAAATCTGGATAGTATTCCATTGTTTACAATAACGTGTTATCTCAGCCTTGGTCATAAAGGTGTATATTCGATATACATTTTCACTTATAATTAAATAATAAATTGTTAGAGCCCTAATTAGGACTAGAACTTTAATTAATTAGAAGAATTAATTAATTAGGAATATGACTAATTTAAGGGCTTTACATATATGGAACGTGTTCAAGTAATTGACGTTTTCTCATAAAAGTCATTAAATTAATTAATATTCATAGTCGTAAATAAGTAAGTAATTAGAGCCCTTTTAGGATTAATACTTAAAATCAACAAAACAATAAAAAGACATTCATCAAAAACCTTTTATGTTGGAAATTTATTTTTAAATACGAATAGAGGTGCCACCTAACGGGGTGCTTTTAATCTCGTATTCAAACAAGATGAATTTCCTTATAAAAGGATATCTGCATTCGGAATTTAAATTCAGTTAATAATTATGGGATAAATTAAATTCAAATTATTTTTCAAAATGACAAAATGCCACGTAAAATTAAAGGTACTGATAACGAGCGTTCGTAGGGGTGCTAATCTTTCCCTACACGTAACCGACTTCCGAACCTAATTTTTAAGACAAAATCTCTGGTTTGTTTTTTTCGGTGTCCGGTCTACCACGAACAGATCGGTGGCGACTCCAAAATGTTTTTAAAAGATAAATAAAGGAAAATTCAATTTAATACGAAAAACCCTAAATTTTCAAGATAAATTAAAAATGACCAGAAAACCCTAATTTTCTAAAAAGACCGATCGTCAGGCTAATTTTACACGTCCCTATTTTCAAAAATAGTCGCGACACATCAAATAGACATCTTTTGTAACAATCCAAGATTGCTGTCGGAACCAACAGTGGATCACAGGCATTCGATACTCCGCAATCGGGATCCAAATCTGCTTCTAAAGGTTTAAAATCATCAGGATGTCTACATCACCAAAAAATTTTACATGCGGCTTTTCTTCCTACTGTCTTCATTGCGGCAGCGTGCATAATATTCGTGTTTCAATATTAAATATAAGTGTTGGTGATAAATACAGTTGTGCACCGGTGAGATCTCCTTCCTTGCTTGACAGAAAAAGGAAGTCCGGAGCTCAGCTGAGGTCAAGCACTAGTGGATCATCGAGCAAAACATTGGTAAAAGAAGTAGGAAGAAAAGGTATTACCAATGTAGAAAAAAAGGTATGCATCGGTTACTTCTTTGCACGTTTTGCGTCAGCAGATCCATTGTTCTGTTTTCTCCTTCTAAAACTTCTTTCTCCAATGTTTCTCTCGATGATCCAATTGTTTTTGACCTCAGCTGAGCTCCAAACTTCTTGTAGCGATATTTTTCGCTAAAAAATGACAGTTTAAATTTAGGGATGTGTCTCGAGAATTTAGCATTTTTTTATGAAAATAATATATTACACTAAAAAACGAGTTTTTAAGGTGTTTGGAGGTCTTTCGGGTATTTTAAAAATCATCTGTGGTTTAAAAATGGAGTAACCACCGGCCACTAAGGTAGGCCGGACACCGTAAAACCAGAGATTTTAAAAAATATTTGGTTCGGGAGTCGGTTATGGATGAGAAAGGATTAGCACCCCACACCGCCCAAAATTGGTACTTTAATAATTACCGCTTTAATAATATTAGACTTTCCGGATTAAAGTGACGATTGAATTAAAATTTGGTTATAAGTGCGAGTAAATTTTAAGGGTCCCGTTATTCGAGAGCAAACTGATAGACCACCATCACTGCGCTTGATACTGGCCACGTTTACGCTTAATTAAAAGGGCACCGCATTGACAATAATATATCTGAAATGCAACTTAAAAGATGGCAAATATAAATAAATACAATGCGATAAAAATATAAACATAAATTAATAAATACTAACATAAATACTAATATAACATAAACAAAATACTAATCTAAAACATTCATAAATATTAATCTAATACATATATAAAAACAAATCTAACATAAATAAAACATTAATCTAAAAAATAAATTTAAAACATAAATAAATACTAATCTAAAACATAAATAAACATACAAACTAAAAAAGAACACAATTTTAAATTAAATAATACTTTATTAAATCATAAAAATTACAACACAAATAAAAAGGGGAGAAAATATACCTAATTAGGAGCTCGAATGACGAACCCCGACTGAACCCCACCGAGATCTACCACGACCTCTCCAAAAATTAACTAGATCAGATCCAAAATAGGACCACGATCGAATGTTGGATCGAACCAACTGGGGCCGAGGGCGCTGCCCCCAACCCCGGGGGAGCCGATTTGCTTGCCAAAATTTGGCTTGTAATTGTGTGATTTGAGCCCCCCCTCCCCACTGCCTTTTATAGGCAAAAGATGGGTATTGAGGATGACGTGGAGCACTAAGCTCCACGTACTGATTGCCATTTTTTTTCTTTTTAATTATTATTATTATTATTTACTTTTTTATATTATTTTTTGATTTTTTTATTAATTTTATATTAATAATATTACTATTAAAATAATATCAATAATACTAAAACCCGGACAAAAATGAGTGATTACAGTTGCCCCTCTTTGCTTGTTCTTGTGAAACGAGAACAAAGAAAAGATCAAAAGCACTCATTTTTGTCCTACTTCCTTGTTTGTAGCTTCGAAGTCACGTGTTCTTCTGGAACCCTCCACTTCTCCTTAGCTGAATCTTCAGCCTCGTAAGTTCTTCCTATATAGAACTTCTTCACCTTCTAGTCTTGGAACTACAGGTCCTTCCTATATAGAACCTTTCATTCTGACGTCTTGAGTTAGGAGTCCCTTCTATATAGGACTTTTCACTCTGAGACGGCAAAGCTTGGAGTCCTTCCTATATAGAACTCTTCGTCTTCAACGCGGCGGGTTTTTCCTAAATAAAACCTTCTGTGTCATGGATGGATTCTTCCGACTGGGAGTTCTTCCTATATAGAACTGCTAATCTTCAAACCCTAGAGCTTCCGGTCCTTCCTATACAGAACTTTGAGCTTCTGAAGTCTCGAAGTTACGGGTTCTTCCTATATAGAACCTTTCACTATGATGGATCGAAAATATAGGCCTTTCCTATATAGGACCTTTATCTCCGAATGAGGGATTCATGCCAAACTGACTACCGATCTTTCTGGACTTACGCTACTAAGGCTGCCGATATTTCTGGACTCACGCTACTAAGGCTATCGATCTTTCTAGACTCACGCTACTAAGGTTGCCGATCTTTCTAGACTCACGCTACTAAGGCTGCCAATGTTTCTTCAAATTTTGGGATTCACGCCGGAGACGGCCACCAAACTTTTTAGACTCACGCTACTAAGGCTGCCGAAATCTTTCTTCAAATTTGGGGATTCACGCCGAAAACGGCCACCGAACTTTCTGGACTCACGCTACTATGGTTGCTGAGCTTTCTTCAAATTTTAGGGATTCACGCCGAAAATGGCTACCTATCTTTTTGGACTCACGCTACTAAGGCTGCCGATATTTCTGGACTCACGCTACTAAGGCTGCCAATCTTTCTGGACTCACGCTACTAAGGCTGCCGATCTTTTTGGATTCACGCTACTAAGGCTGCCGATCTTTCTAGACTCGCGCTACTATGGCTGTCGGAATCTTTATTCAAATTTGGGGATTCAAGCTAAAAATGACCACCAAATTTTCTAGACTCATGCTACTATGGATGCCGCATTATGCCCGAAGAACTTAATATCTGGCTTTACGCTACTTTGGCTGCCGTCATCTGGCCTCACGCTACTATGGTTGCCGTCATCTGGCCTCACGCTACTATGGCTGCCGCATCATTCTTTCTTCAATGAAATCTACCTCTTCAAACTTTTGACAATTCTTCAAATGCCTATCTAAAACAAACAAAAATTAGCATGCCTCTATCTATATGATGCATGCAATGTAATGTTTTCTCTTCTTCTTCTTCTTCTTCTTCTTCTTTTTCTTCTTTCTTTTTTTGTTCTCTTCTTTCTTCTCTATTTTTTCCTTCTTTCTTTTTGTCTTTTCCTTTATTTTTCACTTGTTTTCATTCTAAAGTCTTACACCCTGAAAGGTCGTTCCTCATATTTCTTCATCTCTTTACTTCTTCACTGTATGCTCTTAAATCCTCAGTTGATCAATCACTTCAAATATGAATTAACATGCTTTCAAACTTTTTGTGCGAAAGGCTTTATTGTCTTCAGGGTTATCTTCTGTCTTTATAAATGATCTTCTGGTCCTTATATTATTCTTATAAAAACTCTTGTCATCTTCTTCGCTTGGCATTGCCCTATTCAATCACGGGCTCTACTGCTTCGAATTTTTCTGACCCATCATACAGAGCCTTAATCTATTTCTAATCACTAGGGTGAGCAAAAATGCTTCCATCCCCTGAGCTCATCCTTGATCTTCTCGTAGTATTTCGATGAGAGCTAACTCTCGGTCCCTATGCTTTAAATCCCATCATCATTCATTTTTAAAGCAATGCAAAAGGTAATTTACTTTGTATATTTTAATAAAAAATAATGATTGTTTGAAAAGATAACAGTCATTTTGAAAATCACAACTTGGAGGGAATACCAAACATTTTAAAAACATTGTTTGGAACAAATGGTAAACATCTTTTTTTTCTCTCTTTCTTTTTAAAGCCAAACATTTTTGAAAATTAATGTTTGGAGAATGGTAAACAAAATTTGAAGTACTGCCAAACACTTTAAAACTTTGTGTTAAAGGAGAATGGTAAACATCAAAATTTGAGGAGAAAATACCAAATACTTGTAAAAACATGTTTGCCCCAAAATACCGAATGCAATAGCACATCTGCTTCAAATTGCCAAGGATAAACTTTAATGAAGCGTATATTTAAAAGATCTTGACTACTGTGGAGATATATGCAAATGTATAGTCTCTCCTGGTCTATTAGGCTTTTGAGAGGAACAATCCCTACCTAATTTCTACCCCGTTTAAGGCGGCTCTCTTAATTTCACTATCTCACCATGCCTCATCATTTCCTCATTTGGGTGTCGATCAGGCACTTCGAAGTTTGACGTTTCTTGAAGAAAGGCTAACCCTTATATGCGGGATGTAATCTGCAGGCATTCTTATCCAACTTGGATATCCATGGATGATCAAAATGGTCTTTGGAGGCTTGTAATGTAGGCCCTAGGTTCACGATTAAGTGAAATAGCATTTCTATACTTGTGTAACTTGGATATGCCCATTATTCTTTTTTCTTTTTTTGGATCACTCTAGACTGCCCGTTTTCGGGTTTTCACCCTAGAGTTCATTTCCTCACTCTCTTTCTTTTGGTCCGCCTTGCGTTCTGGCTGTGTATTGATGCTTGTTTTTCGTAAAAATGATTGATCCTCCAAAGTTCCTTGAATGAAGGATTATGTGCATTTCTGGGAGTTCTTGTGATTGGTATGCCCAAATGAAATGTTTATTTTTTTATATTGCTCTAGATTGCCCAACTTTGGGTTTTCAACCTAGAGTTCACTTCCTTCTTCTGTATCTTCAGATTAGTGTATTTTGGTTGGATATTGATGCCAACATGCTCAGGCAAACTACTCTTTTCTCTTCATTTTTGGGATCGCTCTAGACTGCCTATTTTTGGGTTTTCACCCTGAAGGTCATTTCCCTTTTCGAAATTAGCAATCTTCGACTTGGCTTCAATTCAAGCTTCTATACAAATCTTCAAAACTGATATTTACTTGAAATGTGGATTCCTTGTGTCTCTTGCTCATAGTTGAAGTCTCGATCTTGTATTGTTTGATCTGTGTGTGAAGTATATACATTATTTTCTTTTTATTCCTTTTGTCTTTTTTCTCTTTTTCTCTCTTTTTTTTCTAAGGGAATTCAACTCATCACAGTCCTTTGTCTCGAGGATAATGATGGAGCATACAACAGAACCCCGAGTTACTCGGCATAGTCATGATTTGAATATATCACTCATGTAGCTACTCCACTTTCGACTTAAAAGATGGATGAAGCATACAACCACCTTTTGAGCTTTTCACTACAGCGGAGTGCCCCAGAAAATTCTACTCACTTCTATCTTTTTAAACACTCTTATCTAGGAATACCTTTTAGTAAACCCAAGTAGTGGAATGTAATCTCTCTTTTTCTTTCTTTTTTTTGTCTCTTTCTTCTTCTTCTTCTTCTTTTTTTTTTCTCTTTTTTAGACTGCCCATTTTGGGTTTTCAGCCTAGAGCTCTTTCCTCTTATTCGAGTCTGTAGATGTATCCTTGAATCAACACGTATTTATACTGGTATTGATGCTATCTTTTGCTCAAAGTTAATTACCTCTCTGCAGCTCTTTTGATATTGAAATCTATGGAAAAAATTCTTATATTTACTCGATCTGGATTACTTCAGCCTTCTGATTGCCATTTCTTTTCTTTGGTTTTTCGTTTGGACATATCATTGTTTTCAACTACTTTCTTCTGATAATTTTCTGATCTTCGTATCCAATCTGTCTGGTCTCATCTCTTTCTTCTGGTAAAGTAAAAGAATACCATTCGTCGTCACATTCACATATGTCCTGAGAAAGCCTTCAGGGGTAGAGGTTTAGGGTCAACTCTTGATTCAAGGATCTTAAATAACAAGTGCCTGAGAAGGAAATTTTCTAAAATGGGAACTGCCCTTTGTCTAAACACTCGTATTGTTCCTCTGCTGGCCTAAGTAAACTAGCAGATACTCACATTACAGTATCTTCACAACATTCAATCTCTTCTAAATATAAGCAACTTAGAGTTGATCTTTGGATCTGAAACAAAGGTACTGTTGCATTCAAAATTCGAGGACTTGGCATAGAAATGATATATACATATGTCCATTCAAAAATGCGTGTATATGAATATGGGAAAACAAAAACTACCCCATAAAATAAAATGTTTAAAGAATAAAAAATGTAAAAATGCTTTCTAAATGGAAATGTGATTTGTTATTCTGACAAACAATGAGTTTTTTTATGTTTTTTTTTATGTTGAGAATTTCTTTGTGAAATGATGAGAAAACCATAGGGACCTCCGACTATCTCTGGGGTACTAACTCATTCCGACCCTTTCAAGGCAGTGTAGGCTTATGCCACTTTTCTTGTTTTTCCACGGCTGGATTAACTCTCTCGTCATGATTCCCTCGTCAACCAGCTTTTTAATTTCTTCTATTAACGACCCCAAATTTCTTAGTGTCATGCCCCGGATCCTCAATGTAGAACTCACATGTATTGTATGGATCAAAATTGTGGACATATGAGCTGGGCGTAATCTTCATCGGCCCGGAGGTACGGTACTAACCCTTGACCAGATGAGGCCATATGTCCGAGATGGAATACTCTGAATATCTCTAAATATGTACTTGTTCGAGGAATTTTTCTCGATGATTCAGAGGAATCTGCCCGTCATATTCTCTTACGATCATGAAAACCTTGAAAGTGGTACCCATTTATCTTTTTCTTTCCTTCTGCTCCTAGGTATGTCTGGTTTATTGAATTAAGACTCAATTTTCCTTTCTGGATCATGTATTCTATTAAAGTAATCACATTTGCCCCTCAATTTCCCGAGCAGCTTATCAAAGAGGAAATACGGAAGATGGCTTGAGACATGGAAGTCACTTTCCTCTTCGGCAATGAGAGGCTGCACTTAAGCGGCTAACCTCCGCCATCTCAAAGCACATTCCTTGAAACTCTTATCAGGTTTCATCCTCATACCCTTGATATACTGACGACTTGGTGCTAGGTCTAAAGCATATCTGTATTGCCCATAAAGACGTCGGTGAAGTCTCCGCATGACTACACTTGGTCTCTACTCAAATAGTTGTACCATGTTACAGTAGGTCGTGCTAGACTGTCGTGGAAGTAGTGGATTGACAATTTTTCATTCTTGATGTAGCCCTCTATCTTTCTGCAGGACGTGGTTAGGTGAATCTTGGGGCAGCATGTTCTGTCATACTACACAAATCTTAGAATCTTCAAATCCGGTGGGATGACCAAATCAGGGCTTTCTTGCATCGAAGGCATCAATCTTTTTTTCTTTTTCTTTTTCTTTTCTGAGCCCATATTCTAACTGCTCGAATCTTGATTTTTGAGTGTCTTCAATTCTTTTATCCATGATAAAACACTAATTGGTCTTTGGAATACTCCTCATAATAATGAAAGGTAATGATAATGTCATGTAAAATATGTCAGAATTGTGCAATGTAATGCAATGCAATGCAATCCTAAAATATAAACATGAGTGCAATAAGGTATTGATTCCAAAAGTGATCCCCATAGAACAACGTTCATTGAGGACAAAAGGTTTCATTACCTCATATATTAGATATTTATAGTTGCTGATGAGCTCTAGTACCTAATTTCTTAACTTCATCCAGTAGTCCGATCAGCTTGCCTTCGTGGTCCAACACTGGTCCATTTTCTGGCTCAATGCTATCGATGTGTCAGCTAAGTCTGCCACCTTGTTTAACCACTTTACCTGCTCGGGTAATATCGATCTTCATGTCTTCATCTATCACTTACTTAGTCTTTCGTAGCTTGGAAGTTATCTCTACAACATTTTCAGCAGCAACCAGTTTCTTAACTTCTACACGAACCTCACATTCACGCAAAGAAGTCCCGAACTATTCTACTTGCTCCTTGTTTTCCAACTGAAGAGTGTTGGATTGTCCTTGCTCTGTTGTAAACTTGTTTTCAAAAATCTTGTTAAAGGCTAGGTTATTCTGTAGCTCATCTCTAGAGACTGTCGTACCTATTCTTAATTTCCTCAAACTTACCTGATAGCAGCCTGACTTGATTCTCGCTTGACTAGTTTCTCTTCTTCCAATATTCTGAGTCGTCCTTCAACTGAACAACACCGTTCATCTACAAAGTAAAGCTTCTGGTGATCATTCTACAAATTCAATTTCATCCAAGTTATCTCTCTCTTATCTGAGCTGGCTAAACTCGAAAGAATATCCCTCTCCTGGGATGCCCCTATCTTCGATCTTCAAATTTAACTCGCTTGAGTGACCCACTTCGGTATTACTCGAATCTTGTCCTAGATATTGATTCTTCCTTAACTTTTCCCCTCGGGTGATTGTTATCTCACTATAGAATTGGGGTATTTCGTCTTTAAAACCCAAAACTCTCATCGCGATAATATCTTAACCTTGTTCCTCAGGGCCCCGCAATTCTCAATAGTGTGACCCAAACTTCCTAAATGGTAACTGCCTCTAGCACGTGTGTCATAACCTCTCGAATAAGACAGTCTCTTCGGTAGAGACTTCACCGAGGTAATAAGGCTCTTCTCGATGAACATTAAGAGTAGTCCAGTATTCCTTACAGGAAACGAGATGTACTTCTTTACTTGCTTCTCGAGTTTTTTTTGGACCAAACTCTATTTCTGGAAGCCCGACTCAGACATACCTTCCGCCTGTTTATTGATGCGGATCACAAAAGGGTTTAATTTGTTGTATTTGGCTGGCTTGGAGGTAGAATTCTGACTATCCCGCTCTCTATTCTGATCCTTAATCGATTTTTCTTTCGGTTCGACGGATCGCTTACCTTTCGTCAAAGTATTCATCTGATTCATCACCTCTGCCATCTGCTTCTTTCAACTCTTGCACTTTACTTTGCTCATTACCAGTACCGTGTCGCCTACCTTGTCTGACCTGAAGTCTTTAGATTATTTTTTTTCTATTGTCTCCAATCTTGTTCTGGGACAAAACCCTGGATCTGTGCCCTTTAATATCTGACCAGATGACCCTTTGTCGATTATGAGCGATTTCTGAGATTTGAGAAACTACTCGGGAATCAATACCCTATAAATGCGAGAATGCATACAAATGCAGTATTGATTCTCGAATAGTTTTTAAAAACTTTCAATAGAGAAAATGTCTGATTGCAAGAAATTAATAATGAATTACAGGTAACAGTTGGATTCCTTCTGGAGACCTTGACTTCAAAAAGCAAAGCTTGTGCTTCACGTCTCGACATCGTCTTCAGGATGATGGATGACCTCGTCTTCTCCTCTTATTCTATTCTATGGATTCGTGACACCATGATCTTCATTTTGTGGCTTCTGAAAAGGACATCGACAAGTGCATGCATAATGCAGACAAGAGCTTCTTCTTCCATAGATCTGGGTATAAATGATCTGATCTCCGAATAATACGTCTAAACAGGGATGGATTCTATCGATCCTAAGGGGAATACTTAAAAACTTTTGGGGTTTAAATTAAAATTCTCAAAGATCATTTGGTTTAAAGATTTACCCTTTTTATTATCAAAAAGTTTAAACTTTCTTAAAAAAGTGAAACTTTTAGGGTTTTTTGAAAGTTTCAGGAGGGAAAAAATTCAAAACACGATAATAATATTTTCAAATTTTTTTGAAGGAGTTAAATTAAAATCTTTGAAATTTTTACAAAGGGTTAAATGTGAAGATTTTAAAATTAGTGTTCTATAGTCCCCACTGGATCCTCTGCGCCGCACGTGCCTTACTATCGGACCGTCTTCTTTCTCAATTGGTCTTTGCTCGGCCTAACTTGATACTGTAATATTATCGTTTTCGGCAAAGCAAACTTTTTTCTATTTTGAAAGCCTTTTAAATGAACTGTTCTTGAATCAACACCATGTCATTATATGCAAAATGAATGCAAATAAAGGCGTTGATTCCGCTGGTAATCACCATTTTGAACGACTTTCATAGGAATTAAAGGGTCCAGATTCTGGAGCCAGAAAAGAAGACTTCTACAGATATGCCCCTCTACATGTTTTTGGGTCGCACTCAAGGAAATAAAAGTCTCAGTTAAAATTGCTGGTATCGGGTTCGCCTTCCGCTTCATGCATTCAAACAGATCCAAGATGGCTACGTCGATGTTTCCTAACAATAATGTGGGCATTCATATTTCAGCATTTTATGCAAGTTGTGTGGCTGGGAATGTAGTGGAATAGCTTTGGAATTAAGTTGAAAGACTGTAAATAACGAGGGCTAAATTTAGTGAATTTAGTTGAATTAGGACTAAATTGATTGAATGTGTAAATATGAAGGGTTAAATTTGCTATTATACAAAGTTTCGTAACAGTCGCGTTAAGTACTTAACGACCTTTAACGACTCAGTTATCATTTTGTTACAAAACACAAAGTTTAATTGTCATTTTCTAACATTTGAAAGTTTGATTACCGTTTTATTTTTTAAAAAAAATTAGTTACCATTTTGGTACTTTACCCTATTTTTTTCCAATTTGCTAAAGGTGTTGGGCTCTTGGTCGCCAGAGGCAGGAACGAACCTGTAAAAAAATTATAAAATAAACTTGGTCGCCTTCTGCTGGAGGTGATTTTGATATTCACTGTAACAATTGCCGTAGATTCCCAAAAATTACCCAACCTTCTCTATTTCCTTAAAATTAGTTTCCAACTCCATTATTCCCCAAAATTTACCAAATTGTATCAATATAAAAAATTACACGTTAATTAAATCGAATTGACATCATTTCGTCTATACTTTTATTGATTTTAAAAATTATTTTTACTTAAAAAATAATTATGACATAATTCTAGTTTATGTATGATGAATTTTATTTTTAACGTGGTTTATCCAATGATAGAGTTATATTGCGAATGAGAGGGTTTGCCTCTAATTTTTTATCTAATGATAATTTTGAACCCTACTATGCATTCAAATTTAATTTTGTCCTCAATTTTTGATACTATATATCTATTAGATTTCTGAAAATTTTAAAGTTAGACGATTCGTCCTCTCCCACTATTTAATCATGATTCCATTGTGATACTATCCTCGTTTGATAATACATATTAAAATTAAACTCTATTTCATGATAAGACTTGAATATTATAAATTTGGATACAATCTAATTATAAGATACATGAAAATTAATTAAAATAAAAGACAGTATAATTATTATATAATTATATGAATGAATTAAATTTATAAAATTAAAATTATTAATACTTTAAAATATTTATATGTAACACACTAAATGTAATTTTAACAAAGCCTGTTTGTTTTTAGTCAAAAATTTCCATATGGGTTTAAATTTGATACACAGGCTGTGTAAAATAAATTTTACACAAGCTTGCCTATTTCTACTATAAATCAAAATTAAACCTAAACCCTAAAAAAGTAAACCCAAAACTCTAAACCTTAAATTATAAACTCTAACATTAAATTCTAAGCCCTACAACTCAAACCCCTAAACTCTAAATATTAAATTCTAAACCCTACAACCCAAACCCCTAAACTCTAAACCCTAAACCCTAAACTAAACTCTAACCCCTAAAACTAAAAGGTCTATGTAAATTAAAGTTTACACATACTGTGTATTGAATTTTTTCTCTTTCCATATTTAGACAAGACAAATTAATCACTTGTATCGGACAACATATTATTGAATACATTTTCGTATAATCATTTTTTATCAAAACATGTATGATTCTTATTAATGATGATAAATCATACAAGAGTATCGTCCCAGCCTCATTAAAAACCTCCCTAAACCTAAAAGTAAGAAAAAAGTACCAATGACGATACCTAAAATAAGCAGGACCAAACGATATGGACTAAAACAAACCAAAACTCAACGTTGTAGCCCCATGGTCAGACACACCCTCCAAACAGCCACACCACTATTCCCCACTTGCAAACGTCCCTAACTTCCACATTTGCCAATACCAACAGCCTGCACCCGCAAGACCAATCCACAAAGCCTGCCTCCAGAACCAACATTCGACCATGCTTCACAAAACCAAACACAGCATCACAAAATCACTCGAAAACACGACGTGCAATCCACGCCTCCTTTAGCCAATGCACCTGCCATGCTATTAGCCTCCCGTAAGATGTGATGAAAGCAAACACAAAACAAATGCGACAAGCTTGGTCAATTTGGTGGAACTAATACCATAAACGCCAAGATCTCTTTGATGATTTTGTCACCCAACTTATCGCAATTTGAGATTCCGATTCAATGATAAATGAAGTTCTACTCACCCAAGTCGAATGAACCAACATGTCCATAGCATATGCTATTGCCCAAAGTTCAGCAACATTAGAATCTGATACCCCTATTGACCCTGAAAACAATGTCAAGATCAAACCCTCGGGATCACGCAACACTCCCCCACACTCAGTCGGACCTGATTTTTCGTGAGCCGATCTATCAACATTGAATTTTAGAGTCCCAACAACTGAAGGGCACCATTCAACACTTTGCAACCGTACCACTGTCAATGGCGTACACTGTCTTAGACAATCCCACCAGCTCTATTCAACGATCGACTGCGTTGTTGAACTAGCCTAGACCCAATAGAGTGTACATAATTTAACCAAGAAAAAAATTTCACTAATATCATCTTTTTACGATTAAATACCATGGCATTACAGGCTGACCATGCTAACCAAATAACCGCAGCGCACCCCAAGAACCACCAATCACGAAGAACACCCGAGAAGCAACCATGGAAACCTTACCATAACAAGTCTACAAGGGATCACGACCGAACAAACGCTACATCCCACAAGCCAAAAAAGAATGACCATGTTGGGGAAACCAGGTTATTTCCCACACGAACGTAGCTTCAAATCTGAGTTTAAATGTCAAGATCAAAACCACCAAAATTTGCACAACGGCCAAACTCGTCAACTATTGAATATTGAAACCTAATGGAAAAAACCCCAATAATAAACAAGCAAAATAAATAATGGAGAGAACACACCGAATTTACGAGGTTCGACGAAAATACCGTCTACTCCTCGAGCACTACCACCGGATGATAACTTCACTAATACCAAAAATGGTACAAACAAATGGAATTCCTAAGAATTCCCAAATATTACAAATAATAGAAGAGAAACAAATGGGAGAGATGGATGTTGGGATACATTTAAATGGCAAAACTTAGGCCTATTTATAGTTGAGCTCCAAGGACTAAACTTATAAATAGCCTAAATTTTAGGGACAAAAAAACAATTTTCCCATGCCACATTTTCAAACCAAATTTTGGTGCCCAATTTTTTTCTTCTTTTGTTGCACCAATTTTTGACAAACCAATTTGTCAAATTTGGTGCCTACAATATTTGACCATTCAAGCCACAAATTCAACAAATCTCCACCTTGGCTTGAATTCATCAAGCTCTTCAAAATCTTCTTCATCCCAACGTTATCTTTTGTAGTGCCTCCAAATGCTCTCACGAGCGCCATACACCCGAAGGTGCTCAAACTTGCAAGATGTTAATCAAGTTCAAACAATGATTGAACTCGATTGATGTTACCACCTTAGTCAACATATTTGCAAGATTTTCTACCGTCGCAATCTTCTGAAGTATAATCTTTCCTTCTTCAAAGATCTCCCGCACAAAGTGATACCTAACGTCGATGTGTTTGGTTCTTGAATGGTAGACTTGATTTTTTTCGCTAAGTGAATAGCACTCTGACTGTCACAATAGAGACTAATGTGACTTTGAACAACTCCCAAGTCTTCCAACAATCCTTTAAGCCAAATCGCCTCCTTAACAGCCTCTACAATCGCCATGTACTCTGCCTCTATAGTTGACAAAGCCACCGTTGACTGTAAAGTAGACCTCCAACTCACTGGGACTTTTGCTAGAATAAACAAATACCAGTAGTAGACCGACGTTTATCCAAATCACCAGGATAGTCAGAATCAACATATCCAACCATATATTGAGCAAGTGTTTCATACTGCTCAAACACTAAACCAACATCTACAGTTTGTTGGAGATACCGTAGAATCCATTTTACAGCTTGCCAATGTCCTTTTCTAGGATCATGCATGTACCATCTTACAACTCCAACTACTTGTGAAATGTCAGGCCACGTACACACCATCGCATACATCAAGCTCCCTACTGCATTAGCATATGAAACTTTTGCCATATATTATCGCCCTTCATCAGTTTTAGGAGATAATTGAGAACTAAGTTTCAAATGAGACGCAAGTGGGGTACTTACATGTTTTGCGTTTTTATTCATGCCAAAACATTGTAATACCTTTTTTCAGATATTACTTCTGAGTCAAAAAAAGCTTGTCTTTCCGCCTGTCTCTACTTATCTCCATGCCGAGAATCTTTTTGGCCTCACCCAAATCTTTCATCTCAAACTCTTGATTCAACTGATTCTTCAATTTGTCTATCTCTTGTTGACTCTTTGAAGCAATCAACATATCATCAACATACAAGAGGAGATAAATGAAAGATCCATCTTGTAGCTTTCGAAAATACACGCAATGGTCCTATTTGCTTCTTGTGTACCTCTGCCTCCTCATAAAGCTATCAAATCGTTTGTACCACTGCCTCAGAGATTGCTTCAATCCATATAGCGATTTGTTCAGCTTACAAACCCATTTCTCACCACCAGCATCCACGTATCATTCTGGCTGAGTCATATAGATCTCTTCTAAATCACCCTGTAAGAAAGTCATTTTTACATCAAGTTGAGCTAGCTCCAAATTCAACTGTGCTACTAAGGCCAATAATATTCTAATGGAGGAATGCTTCACAACATGGGAAAATACTTCATTGTAGTCGATTCCCTCCTTCTGAGCACAGCCTTTAGCTACCAATCTTGCCTTGTAGCGAACATCTTTCTTGCTGAGAGGTTTGTCTTTCTTTGCAAATACCCACTTGCATCCAATTGCCCTTTTACCTTCTGGTAAATACGCCAAATCCCATGTGTTGTTCTTTTGGAGAGACTGCATTTCTTCATCCATGGCGCTTTTCCACTTGTCACTTTCTAGGCTTTGTATTACTTCTTGATAAGTGACAGGGATATAATCATCAAAAACCGGAAGGGCATAGGTCACCGTATCTGTAAATCGAGCAGGTCTACAAATTTTTCTCTTTGGCCTTGTAACTGCAAGTAGTTCTGGTGTCTCCAATGGTTCTTGGGTTTGAACCTCTTCATCTTCTGATTCTTCCATTGGAGTTAGAGAATCAGTAACATCAATTTCTGGACTAATCAATGTCTGTTGAAACTCCACTTGTTTTGGAGTACGATCCACCTGTTGTGGAGTACTACTTGTCTAAGCATATTCATTTGTTACCTTCTTCAACATGACAGATTCATCAAAGGTAACATTTCTACTACAGATTATCTTTTTTGTGCCTAAGCACCAAAGACGAAATCCCTTCACTCCATGGGTGATTCCTATAAAGAGAGCTTTCTTTTCTCTGGGATCAAGCTTTGACTCATTCACATGATAATACACAGTGGATCCAAATACATGTAAGGAATCATAATATGTAGCGGGTACTCCAAACCATACCTCCAATGGAGTTTTTCCTCCAATCGCTGATGATGGTAGACGATTGATGAGGTGGCCAACATATGTTACAGCCTTAGACCAAAATGGTTTACCCAGTCCAGCATTGGACAACATACATTGAACTTTCTCAATTAGTGTTTGATTAATACGCTCTGCCACCCCATTCTGCTGTGGTGTATGTCTAACAGTGAAGTGTCGAACAATACCATGCTCATGGTAAATGTCAAAGAGCGGATCACTTCTATATTCCCCTCTATTGTCCGTTCTAAGCTGTTTGATTTTCTTGCCAGTCTGGTTCTTAATCATATTTTTCCATTTTAGGAAAACTTTGATCACTTCATCTTTAGACTTCATTGTATACTCCCAAACTCTTCTGGAAAAGTAATCAACAAAACTAACAAAATAGTGTTTTCCTCCCAATGATGTTGTTTTAGAAGGACACCACACATCTGAATGAACATAATCCAAAATACCATTCGTATTATAGATAGCGGTGAAGAATTCCACTCTCTTCTGCTTTCCCAAAACACAATGCTCACAAAAATTTAACTTGCAAGCCTTTGCACCTTTCATCAATCCTTGCTTTGCCAGAATTTGCAAGGATTTTTCACCAGCGTGTCCCAACCGCATATACCACAACTAAGTAGAATCCAATTTGTCTCCACCAGAAGCTGCTGCTACTGCTCCAATAACTGTACTCCTTGGTAGTAGTACAAGTTATTTTTCCTGATGCCCTTCATTATCACGAGTGTGCCTAATGTGCCTTTTAAAACTCTATCTCTCATAGTGAAAATCGAGCCTTTAGATTCTAAAGCTCCTAATGAGATGATATTTTTCTTTAAACTGGGCACGTATCGGACATCAGTCAAAACTCTGGTTGATCCATCTTGATTCTTCAATCGGATTAAACCTATCCCAATAGTTTTACAGGCATTGTTATTACCCATATAAACAACTATTCCATTTAGTTATACTAAATCGAATAACCACTCCCGATTTGGGGATATATGATAGGTACAACCCGAATCAAATATCCATTCGTCTAAATGGAATGACGATGATGAAGCCACTAGTGATATTTCAGAGTCACTAGTATCATGCTCTGCAACAAATGCATCTAGAGCAACTTTTCCTTTCTTCTTCAGTTTCGGGCAATCTTTCTTCCAATGGCCTTTCTCATGAAAAAGGCACATTCATCTTTCCCAAGTCTGGATTTTAACTTTGATCTCCCTCTCATCTTTGGCTTTTGGCTTTTCGAGCGACCTCTTACCATCATGGCCTTTGTTGCATTATACTTGCTTTCCATCTTAGTTTTCTTTCTGAGCTCGTAAATATACAGAGCAACAGTTACTTCTTTAAGGATCACCTCATCCTTTCCGTGAAGTAACGTTGTTTCAAGGTGCTTAATTTCACATGGAAGGGATGACAACAACATTAAAGCCAAATCTTCATCTTTGAAAGTTTCATCTATACCCAACAGATCTGCTACTAACTCATTGAAGGCAGTGATGTGTTCATTCATACTGGTTCCTGGCTGGTAATCAAATCTGAACAATATTTTCTTCATGTGAAGACGATTTTGAGAGCTTTTCTTTAGGAACTTTTCCTCCAACACTTTACACAGTTTTGTTGCAGAAGTCTCGTTCTTGTAGCCATACTTCTGCTCCCTAGAAAGACAAGATCAAATCGTACTACACGCCATACGGTTGATTGTTCTCCAATCTTTATCCACCATTTATGTGGGGTTTTCTTCCTCAATGGCAATGTCTAGACCTTGTTGGAATAAAGAGTCTAGTACCTCGCCTTGCCACATGCCGAAATGACCGGATCCATCGAACAGCTCCACCGAGAAGTTTGCATTTGACATTATTCTCCTCATCGGTAAAGAGGAAGAGCTTAATGCACCATCTGACCTATCTTTTTCCATGGCAACGAGCAATATTCAACAGCACGAACTGGATATTGAAACACTGGACCAGGTAAGTTCCTAGGAAAAAGAGGTGGATCACACGGATCGCTTAAATACCAAGTCTTTCCTAGCCAGAACTTTACTAGACATGCACTGTCACAATACCACACTTCTTTGCAGCAACCGAGCAACCGGAATAATCTTCACCGAGGCTCTGATACCAATTGTTGGGGAAATCGGGTTATTTTCCACACGAACGTAGCTTCAAATCTGAGTTTAAATGTCAAGATCGAAACTACCAAAATTTGCACAGCGGACAAACCCATCAACTATTGAATATTGAAACCCAAGGAAAAACCCAATAATAAACAAGCAAAATAAATAATGGAGAGAACACACTGAATTTACGAGGTTCGACAAAAATGTCGTCTACTCCTCGAGCACCACCACCGAATTATAACTTCACTAATACCAAAAATGGTACAAACAAATAGAATTCCTAAATATTACAAATGAGAGAAGAGAAACAAATGGGAGAGATGGATGTTGGGATGCATTCAAATGACAAAACTTAGGCCTATTTATAGTTGAGCTCCAAAGATTAAACTTATAAATAGCCTAAAGTTTAGGGAACAAAAAACAATTTTCCCATGCCACATTTTCAAACCAAATTTCGGTGCCCAATTTTTTTCTTCTTTTGCTGCACCGATTTTTGACAAACCAATTTGTCAAATTTGGTGCCTACAATAGTTGACCATTCAAGCCACAAATTCAACAGACCATAACTCCCCAATCACCGAACAAGCATATAAAATGTGATCAACCTCGTCCTCACCCTCCCTGCACCAAACACATGAGCACGCCACCCCACTCAACGCCTCAATCGCCTAACATACATAACGTTGGCAGTATCTGCATATGAACAAACCACAAAAAGCATTGTATCTTTGGCGAGATGGGCAACTGCCATATTAAAAATGCTTCAAGGCCATCACTGGCAATACCAAACGACGACATCAGTTGCGTCAACTTCCCTACCGAGAAAGCACCCCGAGTGTTTGGACACCACACCAACTGATCCTCCCGATAATGACAACAGGAATTGCCCACCACTAAAGAAAGCAACTCGCAAACTTGCTCCCGCTCAAACGGCCGCAGATTTTGAACAAAAAAATCCTTCCAATCCTCATGATCCCACCTGCCATCCCTCATATAATCCACCACCCATGCCAACATGCTTTGAGCCAAACGATATAGACGAGGGAAAGCACTGCTAAGCAGTTTCGGAGAGCACCAGATATCAAGCCAAAATAATACCTTGTCGCCACTCCCAATAATCAATCAAAATTTGCTAAAATCCATGAACAACACTAGCGCATCTTCTTGTACATCTACAATTTGCCGCCATACAATCGACATATGTCGTTTTCTTACCCCCATTGAAACGCCAGTGACAAACCTGCTCACCATATTTCGCAATAATCAAGTTCGCCACAAAGAATTTGAATCCTACACGTATCGCCATGCACATTTAGCCAAAAGAGCCAAATTACGGAGTTGCAAATTAACCACACCCAACCCTCCCAGTTTTTTCGGTCGACATACTAGATCCCAATTAGCCCGACTCATCTTTCGCTTTAAATCAAAATCACCCCATAAAAAGCACGGCGCATCTTATCAATCTTCTCTATCACATCTTTCAGAACAACAAACACACTCATAATAAAAAGGTAAGGAAGAGAGGACCGAATTCACAAGAACTAACCTTGCGGCAAAAGTAAGGGACCCTCGCTTTCATCCTGCCAAAGTCGTATGAAATCGTTGTAATAGTCGATCCCACATCGTGTGACACCTAGGATTAACACCAATTGGCAAACCCAAATATTTGAAGGGTAATTCACCTCGCTCACACCCCAAGTCAACCGCCAATTCCTTAGCTCGCTCATCTTCAATCCCAATTGGATATAACAAGACTTGGCAAAGTTAATCTATAATCTCGAGCAATACTGGAAGCATGTAAGTATAAATTTCAAATTCTGAGCCCCTTCCACATCCCCCTGCAAGAAGATAACTGTGTCATCCACAAACTGGAGATGCGGCAAAGCGAAACAAGACCAAAACATCTCTAATCAAATCATTCCATTCAATTATGACCAAAAACTGATGTAACGCCTCTGCCACCACAACAAATGATAATGGTGATAAAGTGTCCCCTGACGCACCCCTCTTTGCATCCTAATTTCCCTCATCGCACTCCAATTTACCAAAATAGCCAAACACGCCATTCGCACGCAAGTTTGCATCCACTCTCGCCACTTCTCCCCACAACCAATCTGTGCCAAAAGCTTATCCAGAAACACCCAATTAACGCAATCATAAGCTTTAGCAAAGTCAATCTTCAACAACACACCCCCATCACCCAATCTCTTATGCCGTAATGAATGAACCACTTCGTTTACTAGCAGGATGCCATCAACAATCTGATGTCCCTTAATAAAAGTTGTTTGTGTATCGCTGATAACTTCTCCCAACACCAATTGCAACCTCATCACCAACACCTTTGCCAAAATTTTATACGCGAAATTAAGGAGATATATTGGCCGAAAATCACTAATAACACTTGGTTGTTCCTTCTTGGGAATCAAAACCACAAAGCTTGAATTAAGACCCCCTCGGTAACATGTTTTTTTAAAGAAAGAATTAAATAACGTCATCAAATCCTCCTTGATAAAACGACCATCCCTTTTTATAAAATTCAAAACTAAATTTGCCTGGTCCTGGTGCCTTTGATCCCTCGTTCTTCCATATTTTTGCCCTAACCTCATCCTCTGTGAAAAGAGCCTCTAGCATTTGATTTCAAGAAGCAGTAATAGACCGAAAGCTTACCTCAGCATCAAACGAGCCTGCCAATCTTGGTTGTGAGAAATGTTTGAGAAATTTCACAAAAATATGTCGTTTTATGCTTTTCGGATCCGTAGTCCATCTTTCCTTTATCCTCAAACCCCGGATCATATTTCTCATCCTCCTAATTTAGGCTGTACGATAAAAGTAAAGAGTATTGTGATCCCCCACTCTCAACCAAATGGCACGCGACTTTTGACGCCAAATTGACTCACTATAACGATGCAACCTCCATAATTCTCCATATAAATGATGTCGCTCTTCACTATTTACCTCTGAATCCCCCTCTACTCCCATATGATCCTTCACATCTCCTAGTAGCAATGAGGTTGCCTCAATTCGTTGGTCGACACCACCAAACATCATTTTCTTCTACACTCTCAAGAACTTCCGTCACTCTCTTAACTTATAGACAAGTCTACTAGCAGTATTCACCCTTTCCACAACTTGTTCCGTGATGCGAGACCACTCTGTTGCCATCGTCCTTACATGGGCTGGCTTTTCTAACCAGCAATTCAAAAATTAGAATGGCTGCGGCCCCTAGTCATCCTCCATACTTGCTAATAACAACGGCGTATGATCTGACAAACCTCTGGGCAAAGCCCTTTGCGACACCCTAGGAAATTTCTCCATCCAATCACTGGAAAGTAAAAACGATAAAGCCGGCTAGATTTGTTTGTTGATCCAAACCATGTGAACTTATTACCAATCAACGGTATATCAATTAAGCCTGCGCGTTCCACAAACTCGCCAAAACCAGTCATCCCTCGCTGCTCACAAACATACCCTCGTACTTCATTCAAAGACAATATGTCATTAAAGTCGCCTCCCACACACCATGGCCCTGAGATATCCAACACAATGTCACTAATCAAATTCCATACACTAATCTAAAGCATCGCGGTCACACGGCGCATGTACCGCAACAATACCACAATCCCAAGTCTCATGTACCCATGTTCCCCTGATCACAACAGAATTCTACAATACCCAAGAAGTTTGCAATCAAAATTGAGAAGCTTCCCAAATCACTACCAACCCACCCGATCGACCCACAGATGGAAAAAAAAAAAAAACTCAAAATTATCAGTATGCCATACCTTGTGAATATCATGAATCAAAATATCTTCAAGCTTGGTCTCTAGAAGGAGAGCCAACTCACCTTGGTGCTGCCACAACAAATTCTGAACTAATTTTCATTTATCTGACGATCCAAGACCCCTCACGTTCCATTACAGGACCCTTATTCCACCACCTAAATACCCTTATCACACGATTCAATCAATCGCGTAATGTCCTGCACAATCTCCTCCTCACAGCCAATTATCTTTGCTCTAATTAAATTACCTAAATTCACTGTCTCTATAGCCTTCCAAAGTATCGCTTGTTGCCTACGGATGG
Source organism: Hibiscus mutabilis (assembly GCA_019671005.1). Taxonomy (NCBI): domain Eukaryota; kingdom Viridiplantae; phylum Streptophyta; class Magnoliopsida; order Malvales; family Malvaceae; genus Hibiscus; species Hibiscus mutabilis. Next base: position 30,250,504 of record CM033739.1, on the reverse strand, counting down.
ATTTTGAATATGTACCCGATTTCTAGATTAATGCAATGATGTGCGGTTCTTACCCAGCCTATTCTCGGTCGCAACTTGTTTCGCTGGCGAGATAGAATTTAATATCAAATCTGTTTCTTTATCCTGAAACAAATTAATCTCTTTAGGGACATCACATGCTCTTATCGAACTAACAGGCTCAACAGCACAAGGCCCGGCCACTTTATACGCATAAGCCGTCGTACATGTGACTTGGCCCACATGACAATCGATTAGTTCCTCATCCAAAACACCGATCAAAGCACCATATTTTAGCATATCCTCACATTGTACCAATCCTACATCCTTATTATTCATCAAACTACTCGACTTTGTCCAGGATTCACGGACTTGATCATCTACCTGTCTCGCCTCCGCCCAGGCCTCATTATTGTGGCAGTCTATCCCATCCAAACTGTGATTCACTGATCGTTGCACCACCTCCAACTGACCCGCACCCTCCATATCATGTCTTCTTTCAACACCATTCACCTATATCATATGATTATCATTATTCTCGTCCCCCATCTTCCCTGTCAAGATATCTTTTGAATCACTCATTTTTGTATCCTTCGAACTAGCATCCTCCCCCCATCACATTGATCACAATGTTCTTTTCCCATGTCAAATTCACACACTCTAATAGAATAAATCTGTCCCCCAACCTTCAGCTCCCTTGACTCATCAATATGCTGAATGGTATATGTCTCCACCAACATGTGTCCCCTATGAAACGAACTTGGCTCTATCGTACCTGCTTCCAATCGCACAAACTTTCCCCACACCTCCGTAATATTCACAAAAGTATCTTGTGTCCATGCATGCATCAGCATTCCAGACACTGTAAGCCACACCCACCTATTTCCCCGATCCAATTTCGGTGACCATTCCATTAAACGATCAAAACAAACATCCTATTTACCATTTCGAAATACCTCCACTCTTAATTCTGCACTAGAGAACATCAACAAAACCCTCACTCGTAAAATCCACATAATCGAACAGTTTTTAACCTCAACTCGATATAATTTTTTAGCCAATTCTGCCGTACCCATCGGCCGACGGCACCAACCTATCACACAATTCTTCAACACCCCAACCTTATCTTCATGAATCACCCCCTGTACCACTTGTTTCTTTTTCTCCCTTACCCCTTGTGATCTAATCGTTCCCTTTCGATTTAGCTGATCTCCCGATCTGCAAATCCAAGCAGACTGACACATCTTTCTACTCGCAAATGACACTCGAACAATCAATCCATACAGGCAAAAACCATTCAGTCAATCCAATGCCCTTCTAGCCTCTACTTCTGATCGCATCCGCACAAAACCAAATAGCGAATCTCGCTCTTTTATTAGGAATAAAGGCGTCCATTACATGCCCATGGCGAACGAAACACTGCCACAACCCTTTCCAATGTAATTGTGGGGCGATGTTATCTACATACAAGGTCCAAACTCGTCGGCTGTCATACGCCTCCCTCTTCACCGTCGGCTGCATCGTTTATTATTAAAGTTGTTTTTTGTATAATCATTTATTATTGGCTGGTTAATTGGAATATTGTAGAGGTCTTAAGGACTGTATTTCAAATCCAATTTACTTATGCTCAACCCTCGGTCAGGACAATAAACGCGCCCGCCTAGGCCCACCACTCTGGGAAGTTGTATGTTTTCTAATTTGTTTAGAATTTTATTTGTTGTTAAGTCTATTTTTAATAATACTTATTATTAAGGGTCTAATTTTTTTAATATTTGTTAATAAAGAGTTAAGTTTTTTTAATATTTATTATTAGGGGTCGACTCATAAAATTCATTTTTTCTAATACTTGTTATTGAGGGCTCAATTTTTTCCAATATTTATTATTAGGGGTCTACTCTAAAATTCATTTTTCTAATACTTGTTATTAGGGGTCTGATTTTTTCCAATATTTATTGTTAGGGGTCCACCCTTAAAATTCAATTTTTTCTAATACTTGTTATTAGGGGCCCAATTATTTTCCAATATTTATTATTAGGGGTCTACTCTCCAAATTCAGTTTTTTTTTCTAATACTTGTTATTAGGGCCTGATTTTTTTCAATATTTATTATTAGGTGTCTACTCTTAAAATTCTATTTTTTTGTAATACTTCTTATTAGGTGCCCGATTTTTTTCTAATATTTATTATTATGGGTCTACTCTTAAAACTCAATTTTTTTGAACACTTGTTATTAGGAGCCCTATTTTTTTAATATTTTTTATTAAAGGTCTACTCTAGGGGTGTTCAAGGTAGATTAACCGTACCATTTAGCATAAATGGTTGGTTAATTAAATCGTAGCCTAAACATTAATAAATGGTTAATCATTAAATTTTTAAATGGTTAACCACTATTAACGGTTCAGTTACAGGCTAACCTGTAACCTATTACAATTTTTTTCACAAGTTCATTAATTCTTTGAGAATAATAAAATTATATCTCTGATAAATATTATGTTAAAGTTTTTAGGAAAAAAATATTTAAATAATGAAATTCTAATCACAAACTTCATTTTATGTCTAAATAATTTCATAACGGTTAACCAAACAATTAACCGTTGCCCATCATTTTTAGCGTCTGGTTAATCGAAACTGTTTAACATTAACGGTAGGTTAATTAACCGATAAAATTTAACGGTTATACCGGTTAACAGTTACGGTTTATTTTGCACACCCCTAGTCTATTCTTAATTTAATTTTTTTCTAATGATTGTTATTAGGAGCTCTATTTTTTCTCAATATTTGTTATTAGGGGTCTACTCTTATTTTTTTTTCTTTCTAATACTTGTTATTAGGAGCCCTATTTTTTTCCAATATTTGTCATTATGGGCGTACTCTTAAAATTCATTTTTTCAATACTTGTTATTAGGTCCTAATTTTACAATAGTTGTTATTATGGACCTACTTTTATTTTTTTCATTATTTGTTATTAGGGACATGGATTTAAATAGTGGTATGCAACCACAACAACGATCGTTATATGGCGCTAACTGTAACACCCCAAGCCCAGATGCTACATTTGGGCCACCAGCCCAAACCATTCCCATAAAATTTTTCACTTTAAAGGTTAATAAAAATCCCATATCATAAATCCAAGCATTTCATTACCAAAATATTTAAATCCGACAGTACTTAAAACATTCAAAATAGTTAATGGAGCTCCAAATACAGAAATAAAACATTTGACCAATACAAGTTAAATCAAATAGAGTTACAAATACATAGGGTCCTACGAATACAGAGCCCACTAAATCTAAGTACTTGTACTCTACCAAAATGCCAATGCTGAATCCTTGCTTCGATGGCGCTCCGCTACGTTCGAACGATCTACAAATCTGCGAACGGAAACAACGATTCCAAACGCTGAGCTAACAAAGCTCAGTAGATACACAACCACTCGACCATGCTTCAGGTGAATCATAATTAAAAGTATGCTTGATGATAAGATGTTAAGGTAAAATAAAGCAATGGCGCTACCATGATCGCCTAAACACAGGTATGCACAAATCCAAAGTACTCAACAATACAACATGAAACAACCCAAGAGTGGGCCCAATGTCACCCGACACTGGGGAGCCACTCGTGCTCAGAATCTCAGATGGAGCTAATATACTTGGAACCTCGCATCGAGTCTTCGCTCGGAATCTCGCATCGAGCGGGGCTCAAAATCTCACATCGAACAAATATCAACATCCGAAATCTCACATCGGATGACCTTCAATTCATCACTCGAAATCTCACATCGAGTGGTCTTCTTGTGTTACAACACTCACTCACTGGGTATCTGAATCCCACCAACAAAGACTCATAACCAAACAAGTGCCTTTACCCGGCACAACCACAACGATCCACTATGGATCCCTAGAATTTGCTAACACAAGCAATTCACTTCCGTTTAGACCCTTATTTAACCATTTAATCCATATCGATGATTGGGAGCACACATTTTTCGGTTTTACCATTCATTTTACGTCATAAGAGACCCATTAAGACCTTAGTCACAAATTATAGGACTCCCGAACACAAACTCAATTTATTGGGCAAATTGCCCAGTGAGTACTGATACACTTATGTGGGTATCGGTACTCCGCACTACGTATCGATACTCATAAACGAGTACCGCCACTCACATTAGGTTCAAAAGAATTAAACCTTCAAGCCGTACCGATACGCCCTGCGCAGTATCGATACCCACTCTCGGTACTCGGATCGCCCTGTACTGATCCTCAACTGTACCAATACGGTAACCTTGCATACCGATACTCGAAAGCCTTTCCAAGAAATGTAACAGGTAGTACCGATACGCGTAGTATGTACCGGTACGCTAATTTGCTATTAGAATTTTTATTATGCTTGGAGTACCGATTCACGGTAATCCGTATCGGTACTCCCCTTACAACTCATATTCCTTACCATAAAGGCATACCGATACGCACCCACCCTGTACCGGTACGCGAACCCAGATTTTGAAACCTAGAGTTCAAAAATTTAACACTCTGACCCTTAACCCACAAAATTGTGCTCCAAACTGATCCTACCAATTATGGGGAGTTATTAAGTGAGTTTCTAATCATTTTTACAATTAAACAACATCAATTATGAAATTTTTCATTGATGACCAACCAAGCTTGAAATTACCAAAAAACCACATATCAAGCACAACACGTCAAAATGATGATGCACATAAACACACAGAAGTTAGAAGTGTACTAACCTCGAATCACCAGCTGAAAAGAAACCCCAAGCCTCTACCTCAAGCTTTATTCTTCTCTTGGGCCCTGGAATGCTCTCCAACCTCTTTCACTACAAAAGAACTATTGCAAACGAGTTACAACATGGTTGGGAGATTAAAAGGAGATTAGAAGATAATTTTCAACAAGGAATGAGGCTGAAATCTCCATTCCCGTTCTCACTCTTGAACCCACAACAAAACCTCAACCCCACCATCTAAAACTATTCTTACCTTGTTTTATAGATCTTTGATTGATGGCAAAACTTCCCTCTATAAGCCAAACGAGATTCAAGAGGTTAAACTTCCAAAATTCTACCTTCGGGGATGGTGGCTAAAGGAAATAGAGGGGTTTAAGGAAGAAGAAGAAGACATGGGATTGCTGATATCACCATGTTCTGTAAAATGCAGAAAATTAAACTCCCCTCCCTCTTTTTCACCCCATTTGGTACTTACCAAAATACCCCCAAGCCAACTTCTCAAGCCCAAACCCAAACCAAAGTTTTAGGCCCCAAAAGACTCATAAGTCCCAGCCACATAGCCCAATACGAGGCCCTTGACCCGGTTAACCCGACACTCAAGCTCAAAAACCCAGGTCGTGACAACTCTCCCCTTCTTAATAAAAATTTCGTCCTCAAAATTTACCTGGTGGAAACAAAAATGGGTTGAGCTCATTCATGTCGGCCTCCACTTCCCACATGGCCTCTTCGATCCCATGGTTTCTCCTTAGCATCTTGAGGAGGGGTATACACTTGTTACACAGCTCTTTGACTCCTCTATCAAGCACCCTTATTGTCTCTTCTTCATAAGTCAAATCTGTGTTAACCTCAATATCCTCGAGCGGTGCTACATGCGAAGGGTCAAAACGGAAGTGTCTCAACATAGACACATGAAAAATATCGTGGATGCGCGCCAAATCTAGAGGTAAAGCCAACCGATAAGCTACTGGTCTAATTATCTCAAGCAGCTCGTAAGGCCCAATATACCTCAGACTCAACTTGCCCTTTCGTCCAAAATGGATTATCCCTTTCTATGGAGAAACTTTTAGAAACACTTTCTCGCCCACCTCATACTTGATATACTTACGTTTCTGATCTGCATAGGTCTTCTGGAGATCAAAGGCCGTTTGCAACCTTTCTTTGATGATTTAAACCTTCTCCTCAAATTGTCTGACCAAACCAGACCCTACAATCCTTTTCTTGTTTAGCTCGGTCCAACACAAGGGTGTTCTACATTTACGCCCATACAACGCCTCAAAAGGGGCCATCTTAATGCTTGACTGATAGCTGTTGTTGTAAGCAAACTTGACAAGAGGTAGTTGTTCTTCCCAACTCCCCTCAAAGTCCACAATGCAACAACAAAGCATATCCTAAGGAATCTGAATGACACGCTTAGACTATCCATCGGTTTGGGGGTAAAAAGCTGTACTGAAATGTAGCTTGGTGCCCAAGGCGTTATGGATCTTTTTCCACAACCTAGCTGTGAAACGCGGGTCTTTATCCGATATGATCGAAGATGGCACTCCATGCAACCTCACTATCTCCTTGATGTACAGCTGAGCCAACCTCTCTAAGGTGAAATCTATACGCACATGCAAGAAATGAGCCGACTTGGTCAAACGATCCACTATTACCCAAATAGTATCATGCTTCTTTTGAGTCATCGGTAAACCCGTAACAAAATCCATAGTGATCCGATCCCACTTCTATTGTGGAATCTGAATCGATTGAAGCAAACTCGATGGAACCTGATGTTCCGCCTTTACTTGCTTGCAAGCCAAACACTTGGTCACAAACTCAGAAACATCATTTTTCATACACGGCCACCAATAAAAATGACGAAGGTCTTGATACATGTTGTTGCTCCCCGGATGCACTGTAAAGGGACTACGGCGTGCCTCTCTCAATATGCGATCTTTCAAATCTTCCGAGGCCAAAGCACACAACTGCCTCTTGAAGTACAAGTACCCACCATTTCATACCTCAAAGTCTGATGCTTCACCTTTCTGAACTACCTCAATTTGTGCCACTAAATCTTCATCTAAAATCTGAGTCCCCTTTATCTCTTGTATCAACGTGGGCTCAACTCGAAGCTCAACTAAAAGTCCACCATCCTCGATCATCCTCAAGCGGGCAAACATGGCCCTCAAATTAGACATCGACTTACGACTTAAAGCATTTGCCACTACATTTGCTTTACCCAGGTGATACTTAATGATGCAATCATAATCCTTTAACAGTTTGATCCAACGACACTGCCTCAAATTTAGCTCATTCTGGGTAAGCAGGTACTTTAAGCTCTTATAATCTGTACAGATGTAGCAAGTCTTCCCATAAAGACAGTGTCTCCAGATCTTTAATGCAACGATGACTGCGGCAAGCTCCAAATTATGGGTAGGGTAATTCTGTTCATGTGATTTAAGCTGTCTCAAGGCATAAGCAACATCCTTACCCTCTTGCATAAGGACACAACCTAACCCATTTAGAGACGTATCACTAAACATAATATAATCCTTCCTCTGCTCGAGTTGCGTCAACACCAGAGCCTCCGTGAGGTAAGCTTTTAACTGTTCGAAGCACTGTTGTCTTTTTTCATTCCATAAAAAGGTACTCCCTTTTACAACAACTTGGTAAACGGCGCTGCTATAATAGAGAAGCCTTTGATGAATCATCGATAAAATCCTGCAAGTCCAAGAAAGTTGTAAACTTTCGAGACATTTCTAGGTGGTTTCCACTCTACCACTGCTTGAAATGCCACCTCAAAAAGCCAAAACTCATATTTATTGAACTTTGCATAGAGATGCCTACCCCTCGACGTTTGAAGAACTAACCGCAAGTGGTAATCATGCTCCTCCTCCGAACGCGAATAAACAAAAATTTCTTCAATGAACACCACCACAAACTGATCCAAATAAGGCTGGAAGATCCTGTTCATTAAATCCATAAATGCCGCTAGGGCACTGGTAAGCCCAAAAGGCATCACCAAGAATTCGTAGTGGCCGTACCGCATTCTGAAAGTGGTCTTCTTTACATCTTCTTCTACCACCCTTAACTGATAATACCCTGATCTCAAGTCCATCATAGAGAATACTCGAGCACCCAGCAACGGATCAAACAAATCATCGATCCTTGGGAGGGGGTAATGATTCTTCACCGTTACTTTATCAAGCTGGCAATAGTCAATGCACATCCTCATGAATCTATTATTTATTCTTTACAAACAGAACTGGAACACCCCAAGGTGAGATGCTAGGTCGAAGAAATCCTTTCTCCAACAATTCTTAGATTTGCTTCTTCAACTCTCTCATTTCTATTGATGCTATTTGATAAGGTGTAATGGACACCGGTGCTGTGCCGAGCATCACTTTAATCTGAAACTCCAACTCTCGATCAGGGGGCAATCTAGGTAACTCCTCTAGGAAGACATCCATGAACTCGCAAACTGTCCTAAGACTCTCGATGGTCGGTCCCTCGATCTTTGTATCAACCATATGACCCAAAAAGGCCTCACAACCTTGCTTAATTAACCTTTGTGCCGTTAAAGCCGAAACTATGTTGGGAGTGCAAGGGTGTCTATCCCCCTTAACAACCAACTTAGATCCATCGGCAACACGGAGCTTCAAACTCTTGGTCCTACAACCCAAACTAGCGTCGTGCTCGAAAAGCCAATCCATACTTAGGATTACGTTGAAGTTTTAGAATGACAAAACTATGAGAGCCACTGGAAAGATCGACCCTTGAACTTCGATAGGACAGCTTCGATACACCTTGTCTACTATCACATCTAACCCTAAAAGACTAGTCACACAGACTTCTATCTATAGGTCCTTGACAAGTAAGCCCCATTGTTGAGATATCCCACTACGGATATAGGAGTGGGTAGACCCCGAATCCACTAATACAATAATGAGAACAGAAAACAAGGAGAATGTATCTGAAATCACATCTGTGGGCTCACAGTGCTCTTAAGCTCTGACCGCATACTGCCTTGCCGGTGCCCTCACAATGGACTAGAACGTGCCCCTACTTTGATGGCCGGTTGCCTGACTTGCCCATCCCCTAGAGAAACCTCAGCCCCTCTGAGCCGGATAAGAGACCCTCGGTTCCTGAACCAGAACGACAATAGTAACAACATGGCAATCCTTCACAATGTGATCCTTAGACCCACACTCAAAGCAAGCTCGATTTGTACCCCAACACTTTCCTCAGTGCCTACACCCACACTGATTACAAACTGGTGCACCTGCACTCCCTTGAAAACTATCTAGGCTCATCATAGACGAAGATGATATAGGCCTCCGACTGCTGGCAGACTCCGATCTATGGTTTGACCTCAAACCCTGACTAGAAGCTCCTCTCCCCTAGTTCTATCGGTTCCTATTTCCTCGAACGAGACTGTGAGCTATTGGAAATGTTCTGAATCCTCACACTAGAACCTCCTTGTCCACTAGCTGAACCATATGTCAAACCTTGCACTTGCTTAAGAGATTTTGAACTAGCAGTCAACTCAGAAAATACTTTGGGAGGGGTAGCTGTCAAATAGGTTTGTATCTCTTTCCTTAACCCTTTCATAAACCTCTTGCACCTCATTTTCTCGATGGTCAGTAACTCTGGTGCATGCTTGCTCATCTGTAGGAATTCTTGTTCATACTTAAAGACTATGCGGTTCCCTTACACGAGGTGAGTAAACTGGTCCCTCAACCTATCAACGTGAGCCTCACCCACATATTTTTTCTTAAACTCATCAAGAAAGTCGTCCCACATAGGTTGGCTAGGGTACCATTCAAGCTCCACAGTTTCCCATCATTCCCTTGCATTCTCTTTCAGCAACGACAGAATGCACGACAACTTATCTTGCGACCTTAGCCTTATCTGTCTCATAATCCAACAGGTGTCCCGAAGCCATTGATCCGACCTCACCAAATTATCTTGTCTTGACCTTAGGAAATCAGTGGCACCTTGTCTACGTGCCCTCTCGATAGGTGTCTTACGCGGGGTTGATGAGTGCCTCAGAATTGTCGCCTAGCTCCCCAATCGGACTATTCCCCATCTGACACATAGTCTACTATTGCACGTAATAAGTGCTACGCAAACGGTGCAAGTATGCACGTCGCAAGTAATAAAGTGATACGAGTATTGAGTATCATATCCACAGGGATTGGTTTCGGCCACTTTGCTTAAGTTACTGTACTGTGAAAATAAAAAACACATTTGATAATAGAGGTTCTAATTAACGAGTAAACTAAGAGCAATAAACTAAAATAATAGATGAAATCAAATAAGAAAGGGAATAGGCCAGGTTATCGTGAGTTGAGGAGTGATAGACAATTGGATCGTCTTGGTAAAATAGTGCAAGGGCAACTCAGTTAACGTGGCAACTTGTGCAGCTGGGTTGCCATGGCAACTAATCGAATGATTACCTGGGCAACTATTTGAGCGGCTGGGCAGCAACTTCAAGGTTCGGCAGAGTGTTCTTCAATGGTTTCTTCTTATCCCTAAGTCGAAACTCTAGCTAGTTGTGCATGCCTTGACAATACTTCCATGCGTGAATCAAGGGTGAACAACAACCAATACTGTGCTCCTCTTAGCCGTTGAAATCCTTAACTTATTCCTAAGCCGGATTAATCTTCACCATCGATAGATTGAATAAAGACCATACTAATTCGTTCCTTGAATCTAACTCTCCCGATATTAGATAAACAGATAGAATTACGAGATCCTCTCCTAATTCACTCGCAAACAAGAATAAAAACCAAGAATGAGTAAACCTTGAATTGAAAGTGCAAACTCTTATTACCTAAACAAAATCCAATTGTTTCTCACAACAACAAACCCAAAATAACCTAAGCCAATTCACATCAATTCATGGCTGGGTTTCGAAAGATATACAAAGAATAATCCCCAAACATGAATCGAATAGAATAAAGAAGAAGAAGATGAAGAAATCGATCAACCCTCTTTGGAAACTCTCGCAATCGAACTCTCCCTCCCAACTTGTTGAAATAGGCGGCTATGGGTTCTTTATATAGGAGATGGTTAGGTCAAAGTATTTCTTGAAGAGGAAGTTAAGTTGGAATTAAATACTTTGAAAGAATATAATTCTTTATTATATTTAAATTCCTTCTAGATCTTCTCCTATTTTCTTTGGTATTTAATCTCTCTTTGAATCTCCAATTCTTCTAAGATTTATCTTCTTCCACATCATATTGGGCTTTATCTAGTCATCAATTTGAGTGCCACATCTTTTTCCATTGTCGACAATTGCCTGGCAACTAGCTCGGCATAACCTTCATGCACTGCACTGGCAACTGCATCGGCATCTCCTTCATGCACTGCCCTGGCAACTGCGTTGACATCTCCTTCTTGTATTGCCCTGGCTACTGGTTCCAGCCTTGCTTTGGCAACTGATTCTGCACACACAAAAACACGCCAGAGCAGTATCTTTTTCTACAAAAATCAGCAAGTTATGTAATCAAGCTCAACGGTGGAAAGAAACATAAATTAATGCATGAATGACTAATTATACAACTAATATGAGCTTAATTCTAACAATAATATGAGTAAAAATGGTAATAAAATAGTACTTTTGAACACTTAACACACCTCCAAACTCGAACTATTGCTTGTCCTCAAGCAATGCAAACTAACAATTACCTACCAAGACTTTAATCATCAAAGACATGCTTCAAACTTGAATTCAAACCTCAGAACCGTGGCACAAAGTATGATCACCTTTTAATTTTTCGGATAGAACAAAAATTACCCGGAATCAAACTATAATGCTCGTGACAATGTGTGTGCGTAGTTGTGTACAAGTTGATTTTCAAGATTCTATGTGAACAATAGGCTTTTATCAATTTAATTACCGGGGCATTCATTTTTATATTCACTAGAGCCAGTTTAGGGCACCTCTAGCAAAGTAAGCAATTTCTCATTTTATTTTAGTCGACTAGAGCCAATTTCGGGCACCTCTAGCGATTCTTTAATATGCATTAACTACTAGAGCCAGTTTCGGGCACCTCTAGTAAGAAATTAACTTTTAATTTTCAATTTTAAATTTACCCAAATTTTAAGCAACCTAAGTTCACTAAGTTTCTTTCAATCAACAAGCCACAACCGTGTAAAAAAATCAGCATCATAGTAAAATTCTAAGTTCTTTTCATGCAATCCTAAAATTAAAGGTTCTTTCAATTAAGTGCAGTGGCAAAAATTCATCATTGGATATTCAGCAAGCCTTAAGCAATTAAATCCAATCAAAGGCATGACAAGTAACATGTGCAACCTATATGTGATTGCTAAAGATGAATGCAACTAAACATGAAACTAACTAGAAACCAACACCCCCCAAAACTCGAGAGAAGCATTGTCCTCAATGAATGTAAAAGTGAAACAAAATTTAAAAGAAACTAATGAAATGAGTTATTCGGAGAGGTCGTCACCTCGAGTGATAAGTTTCCTTCGTGCTGTTTGCTTGATTCATTTTTTGGTCGGTGGTTGAATGCTTGTGGCTGGTACTGCATGAATAATATTACTTTGATTTGATCCATGTTTGCCGAGGCAGGTTCACTTGCCTGGGCATTAGTAGTTGCCGAAGCCATTGTTGCTGCCTAGGCATCGCCAGTTTCTGTTACCGTGGCAACTGCTAAGGTAGCTGCCGGGGCATCCTCTGTTGCGGTTGCAGTGGCAAGTAGTCGGCAGGGAATTTCTTTAGCATGGTGGTTGTGAGTCTTGTTGTGGAAAAGAAAAGAAAACAAAGAAAACCTGGAAACTAAAGATAATGAAGACAAATAAAATAAAATATCTCCTAAAAATTCCAAAAATAAATAAAGAAAAAAACAAAAATAAAATAGAGTTCCAAAAATAAAAAAATTAAAAATTCTTAGAAAGTGCATTTTTCATGCATCTTCTAATGTTACTACATATCTGAGAAAACTTGAGGAGGGTCGTTTCTGATACTTCTTATAGTCCATCCGCACCCTTCATCGAGTGACAATATTGCCCAAAAAGAATTGGGTGCTCGCAACTACTCCCTTTTGTGTTACCATGGTGGAGGTATCTCTCTTCCTTGTTCTCTTGTAGTCCATGTATACTCTCCACCTTGCTATTATTCCTGAAGCCGTGAATATATTAGTAGAAAAAGTAATATCAACACCCAACCATTTAATTACCTCAATCTCATTGACCTCCATCATGGTTGGATGTAGTTTTCGTTGTCGTGGCAATGGCTGCTCAAGCCAATTGTTGTGGCAATCAGTTGCCAAAATTTGCTGTAAGTCAAGGGAAAAACCAATTTTTTGAAAAGCTTCACGAGTCCAAACACCGTTTTCTTTTGGCCTCTCAAACATCTCCATCAGTAGAGATTTTGATGGCTTCAAATCTACCAACATCGGTTCCTCAAGACATACCTGCAATGGATGAGGTGAGTTTTTAAAGAATTTGAAAGGTTCAACCACTACCTGCTCATATTCCATTGGCAAAGTATTATCATCTCGTTGATCTTGTATGTGGTCGTGCAATTGCCGTGGAAACTGTAAATGAGAGCAATCTACAGATTCATGCTTCAACATCAACGTTGTAACCTTATGGGCATCGGGTTCCTCAAAATTTGCTATAGTATTGTTGTTCTCAGCTTCACTGAGTGTTGTCACGGCATTGCTCTATTCAGGCTCCTCAATCATTGCCGAGGCAATTTGTTGCTCAGGCTCATCATGTGTTGGGCAGTCTCTCTCATTGGCATCCTCTTGACTTGGAGGTTCTAGTTGTTCCCCACACATCAGGGACCTCTCTTCGCATTTCTCCTTATCCTCTTGCCTTGGGGCGTCAGTATCCCCAGGAATGGATTGTTGGTGCATGTTATTCCCGGCATAAGTGGATCTCCTCAATTGATCTTCTGAATCCCCAAAGGTTGCATCCCACTGAGCTATCCTCATATCCATGGACTTTGATAGCTCTTGAATCTCTTCAATTGATCCGTCAAGTCTAGCCAAGGAAGCTAGCAACGTTTCCTCCAAGGAATTGGAATGTTCTTGGAAAGGACTATATTGCTATGGCATATCTGTTGCTACAGAAAAATTATCATGGTAAATTTTTTTGAGCTTTTTGATCATACCATGAAGGATTTTGCTGTTGGTTCCATCTATGGTCCTCCATGTAGCCATATGCACTGAAAATGTGAGGACAATTTTCAAACACATGATGTTCTCCACATATAGCACAAGAGTTTTCCACAGGATAGGCTCTTTGGGCTTTTCTCGGTTGGTATAGGTAATCATCAAAGGGTGTAATAAATTCTTGAGAGGATTGATTCCTATCTTCCATCATCAACTCTCGAATAGATCAGCTTTTATTTTATTACATGTTGATGTCCCTTAACTTGTAGCGCACCAGAATTTGTTTTTGATAAAACTAATAAGAAAAATGTAATAACAAAAACAACTAACACCAATTGCCAATCCCCGACAACGGTGCCAAAAACTTGTTACGCGTAATAAGTGCTACGCAAACGGTCCAAGTATACACGTCACAAGTAAAAAAGTGATACGAGTATCGAGTATCGTCTCCACTGGGATTGGTTTGAGCCACTTTGCTTAAGTTACTGCACTGTGAAAATAAAAAACACAATTGATAATAAAGGTTCTAATTAACGAGTAAACTAAGAGCAATAAACTAAAAGAATAGATGAAATCAAATAAGAGAGGGAATAGGCCAGGTTATCGTGAGTTGAGGAGTGATAGCCAATTGGATCGTCTTGGTAAAAGAGTGCAAGGGCAACTCAGTTGTCGTGGCAACTTGTGCAGCTGGGTTGCCTAGGCAACTAATCGAACGGTTGCCTGGGCAGCAACTTCAAGGTTCGACAGAGCGTTCTTCAATGGTTTCTTCTTATCCCTAAGTCAAAACTCTAGCTAGTTGTGCATGCCTTGACAATACATCCCTGCGTGAATCAAGGGTGAACAACAACCAATCTTGCGCTCATCTTAGCTGTTGAAATCCTTAACTTATTCCTAAGTTGGATTAATCTTCACCAGTGATAGATTGAATAAAGACCATACTCATTCGTTTCTTGAATCTAACTCTCCCGATATTAGATAAATAGATAGAATTACGAGATCCTCTCCCAATTCACTCGCAAACAAGAATAAAAACCAAGAATGAGTAAACCTTGAATTGAAAGTGCAAACTCTTATTACCTAAAAAAATCCAATTGTTTCTCACAACAACAAACCCAAAATAACCCAAGCCAATTCACATCAATTCATGGCTGGGTTTCGAAAGATATACAAAGAATAATCCCCAAACATGAATCGAATAGAATAAAGACGAAGAAGACGAAGAAATCGATCAGCCCTCTTTAGAAACTCTCTCAATCGAACTCTCCCTCCCAACTTGTTGAAATAGGCGGCTAGGGGTTCTTTATATAGGAGATGATTAGGTCAAAGTCTTTCTTGATGAGGAAGTTAAGTTGGAATTAAATACTTTAAAAGAATATAATTCTTTATTATATTTAAATTCCTTCTAGATCTTCTCTGATCTTCTTTGGGATTTAATCTCTCTTTGAATCTCTAATTCTTCTAAGATTTATCTTCTTCCACGTCATATTGGGCTTTATCTAGTCATCAATTCGAGTGCCACATAATCTTTTTCCATTGTCGACAATTGGACTGGCAACTAGCTCGGCATAACCTTCATGCACTGCCATGGCAACTGCGTCGGCATCTCTTTCATGCACTGCCCTGGAAACTGCGTCGGCATCTCCTTCTTGTGTTGCCCTCACTACTGGTTCCAGCCTTGCTTTGGCAACTAATTCTGCACACACAAAAACACACCAAAGCAATATCTTTTTCCACAAAAATCACCAAGTTATGTAATCAAGCTCAACGGTGGAAAGAAACATGAATTAATGCATGAATGACTAATTATGCAACTAATATGAGCTTAAGTCTAACAATAATATGAGTAAAAATGGTAATAAAAATAGTACTTTTGAACACTTAACATCTACATCAGAGCTCCTACCTCGGGAACCCAAACTCTCCTCAACATTCCTTGCTCTTTTGTGCATGGTTCAAATATACACAACAAACGACATGAGTACACCATCAAATTTTTAGCTTAATTCAAGTACAACTTCGACTTATGGGCATGTATTCACTAGACACCTATTTACCATACTAGACTCCCCCGGGGACTTCCTAGAACCTTCTAAGCCTAGGCTCTGATACCACTAAATGTAACACCCCAAGCTCGGATGCTACATTTGGGCCACCAGCCCAAACCAATCTCATAAAATTTTTCACTTTAAAAGTTAATAAAAATCCCATATCATAAATCCAAGCATGTCATTACCAAAGTATTTAAATCCGACAGTACTTAAAACATTCAAAATAGTTAACGTAGCTCCAAATACAGAAATAAAACATTTGACCAATACAAGTTAAATCAAATAGAGTTACAAATACATAGGGTCCTACGAATACATAGCCCACTACATCTAAGTACTTGTACTGTACCAAAAGGTCAATGTTGAATCCTTGCTTCGATGGTACTCTGCTACGCTCGGACGATCTACAAACCTACAAACGGAAACAATGATTCTGAAGCTGAGCTAACAAAGCTCAGTGGATACACAACCACTCGACCATGCTTCAGGTGAATCATAATTAAGAGTATGCTTGATAATAAGATGTTAAGGTGAAAATAAAGCAAGGACGCTACCATGATCGCCTAAACACATGTATACACAAATCTAAAGTACTCAACAATACAACAAGAAATAACCCAAGAGTGGGCCCAAGGTCACCCGACACTGGAGAGCACTCGGTCTCAGAATCTCACATCAAGCTGCTCAGAATCTCATATCAAGATAATATACTCAAAATCTCGCATTGAGTCTTCACTTAGAATCGCGCATTAGGCAAATATTAACATCCAAAATCTCACATCAGATGACCTTCAATTCATCACTCAGAATCTCACATCGAGTGGTGTTCTTGTGTTGCAACACTCACTCACTGGGTATCCGGATCCCACCAACAAAGACTCATAACCAAACAAGTGCCCTTACTCGGCACAACCAACGATCTACCATGGATCCCTAAAATTTGCTAACACAAGCAATTCACTTCGTTTAAACCCTTATATAGCCATTTAACCCATTAAGACCTTAGTCAAAAATTATAGGACTCCCGAACACAAACTCAATTTCTTGGGCAGATTGCCAATGAGTACCAATACACCTATGTGGGTATCGGTACTCTCCTCCACGTACTGATACTCCTAAACGAGTACCGATACTCATATTACGCTCGAAAGAATTGAACCTTCAAGTTGTACCGATACGGTCCGCATCGTATCAATACCCACTATTAGTACTTGGATCACCCTGTACCGATCATCATCCATACCGATACGCCAACCTTGCGTACCGGTACTCGAAATCCTTCCCAGACAATGTAACAAGTAGTACCGATTAGCGTAGCACGTACTGGTACGCTAATTTGCTATTGGAATTTTCATTATGCTTGGAGTACCAATACGCGGTAAGCCGTACCGGTACTCCCCTTACAACTCACCTTCCTTAGCATAAAGGCGTACCGATACGCACCCACCCTGTATGGGTACGAGATTTCGAAACCTAAATTTTGGAAATTCAACACTTCGACCCTTAACCCACAAGATTGAGCCCCAAACTGATCATACCAATTATAGGGAGTTATTGAGTGAGTTTCTAACCGTTTTTACCCTTAAACAACATCAATTATGGAATTTGCCATTGATGACCAACCAAGCTCTAAATTACCAAAACACCACATATCAAGCATAACGTGTCAAAATGATGATGCACATGAACACACAGAAGTTAGAAGTGTACTAACCACGAATCACTAGCTGAAAAAACCCCCAAGCCTCCTTCTTCTTCTCTTGGGCCCTGGAATGCTCTCCAACCTCTTTCACTACAAAAAGAAGTGTTGCAAATGAGTTACAACATGGTTGGGAGATTAAAAGGAGCTTAGAAGATGATTTTCAACAAGGAATGGGGTTAAAATCTCCAATCTCGTTCTCACACTTGAACCCCTACCAAAACCGCAACCCCCACCGTCTAAAACCATTCTTACCTTGTTTTATAGATCTTTGATTTCTGGTAAAACTTCCCTCTATAAGCCAAATGAGATTCAAGAGGTTAAACTTCCAAAATCCTACCTTTGGTGATGGTGGCTAAAGGAAAGAGAGGGGTTTAAGGAAGAGGAAGAAGACATGGGATTGGTGATATCACCATGTTCTGCAAAATGCAGAAAATTAAACCCCCTCCCTCTTTTTCACCCCATTTGGTACTTACCAAAATACCCCCAAGCCAACTTCTCAAGCCCAAACCCAAACCAAAGTTTCAAGCCCAAAAAGATTAATAAGGCCCAGTCACATAGCCCAACACGAGGCCCTTGCCTCGGGTTAACCCGACACTCAAGATCAAAAACCCAGGTCGCGACAGTAGCGACATCATCTGAAACCATGCAAACATTATGTCAATAATGGCGTATGTTATTAAAAAATTTCACAATCATGATACTCGCAATGATCGAAATAACATTTGTAATGTTCGCAACCGCGATAAACATAACATGACTATAAATACAACCACAACCGCAATTTAAATCTCTAATTTATAGCCATTTTTTGTTTCACCTTGGGCCACCAAAAGCGCAAGGCCGTTCCTGAATTTACTTCATTCATAATATCGAACTCCTAATCTTATTTATATAATCGCGTCACAATAAATGTAAAATTTTAAAATATGATCGTGTCACAATAAATGTAAATACAAGAATTTAAATTAACGTCCTATTGAGATCCTCTAATTAGATGAGTAACCAAAGATGCTCATATTGCTCCAAATTTTATGAATTCGAATCCGGACATTTATCATGAGAATATAAATATAGGAAAAATACTTTGATACACAAGCTTGTGTAATTACACAAGCCTTTCCATTTTAGGGTTTAGAGATTTAGGTTGTGGACCGTTGAAGGCTCAAGGGTTCTCTAAATGGGCTTCCTTGTGTTGTTGGACTTAAGGCCTTGGGTAAATAGGTGAATAGATAGATTAGAGAGGGGCAAGGAAGTAATTTCCTCATATTTCAAAGGAAGAAGGCTGGTTTTTCTTAATGGCTCTACAGAAAAGTTTGAAGAGTGGTCTCATGTTGTCTCCACTTTTACTCTATCTCTCTCTCCTTCACCCTTCCTTGTAGACCCAAAGGCAAAGGTCTAATCTTTGCCTCATTGAGTTAGATTTTTGGATTTTGAGTTGAGTGTGTTGAAATCACCATCCAAGGATCTACGTTTCAAGGTAAGTTTCATCAAGTTTGGTGGTGGATGAGAAAAATAGGTCTAGTGGGGGTTTTTGAGGAAAATGGGTTGGGGAATAGTCAATCTCATTTTTCTAGCTTAAGAGTAAATTTTAGTTGCTCTTCCATCTCTTACAAAGTTGTAATACGAATTTACAACTCCTTGTGTAGTGAAAGAGGTAGGGAATCTTCCAAGGAGCTTGGGAAGAGAAATGCTTGAGGAGCTTGGCTAGAGGCTTCTTTTTCAGCTTAGGAATCAAGGTTGGTACACTACTAACTCCTATAACTTTACGGGCATCATAAATTTGATTGATTTGTTGCTTGATGTGATATTATGGTTGTTTGGGTGCTTAGAGACCTTTAATGGCAGAATCTAGATTTCATGTTAATAACATGTAAAAATGGTAGTGCCTTAAACACTCCCATAAGATGTATGATAGAGTTAGGAGGCTAATGTTTGTGATTTGGGGGCTTGGGAAGCGATTTCCCGAGCCTAGGAAGCCATTTCTAGGCTTCGATATTGGTACGCATGGAGGCAGTACCGATACCCTAGTGTTCTGGGTTTAAGAACATTGTTCCATTAAGATGAATTATGAAGGGCATACTGGTACGACGTTTAACCAGTACTGTAATATCCCAAATTTTGGCTAGTGACCAAAATGAGAAATTTGAAAGTTTTGTGGTTAAAGTGTAAACTTTGGAAAAGTTCAGGGACCAAAGTATAATTTTCAAAAGTTATGTATTTTGATCCCGTAAATGAATATTTTACCCCCAAGAGTGACATTTCCGTATTGCCCGGATTTTTCGTACGAAGTTTGTATTAATGGCTATAAAAAATATTCGGGTAATCGGATCGAATCGAATATCTAGGATATTTTGAAGGATGATAAGCCAAGGTTGATTATGTCATTTTACATTTCTAAGATATTTTCCTTGTGTTGGAAGAATATGAACCCTTTGATTTAAGTTGATTTTCCATGCTAAATATGAGTCGTTGGATGAAAAATGGCAAGATCGTAATTTTGGAAAATCACAAGGGCAAAGTTGGTAAAATTTTATCTCAAGATTAAATCTATATCATTGGATGAAGGATGATGATATGAGGAACATTATGGAAATATAGAATTTTCGGAATAGATCCGATAGCTCGGTAAAGGTAAAATCGTAGTAGAAGTATTTTGTGAATATTGGGAATTTGGATTGAATTGAAATTTCAGAGGCTGTTCCATAAGCCATGTAAAATCATAAAATAATATTTATGGAATAGTGGCATATTGGGAAGGAACTAATTTAGTTAGATTATAATGGAATGGTAATTTTGAAACAAACTAGTAAATAAAGACTAGTTGAAGGGCAAATTGGTCATTTAGCAGGGATGGCAATTTTGAAATATTTGAAGTTACAAAGGCCATTTTTGGAAGAAGAAAATTAAAAATTAAATCTTGTCTCTTGATTTATGATAAGATCAATCTCAACCGTTGGATAAAAGGGCACTTTTGTAATTTTCCTATTTAAATGAATTAAAAATTCATTTTTATAATACAAGTGGCATAATTGGAGCAATTCAAAATTTAAAGGCCAAAAAGATGAAGCCTTCTTCATCTTTCAACTTCCGAAATTTGGGGGAAAAAGGAAGAAAATTTTCCAAGTTCGATTCAAGCCCCGAAACTCGATTTTCAGGCAATCTTTCGAACTACAAAGTTGTTTTACTCTTCAAGATCTATCTTTTCATATTATTAATTCATGGAATACATGCTTGATTGATGAAAATTTTACATGAGAAGGAAATTAGGGTTTATGAACAAAATTGGGGCTTTTGAAATTTTATGATTCCATGGTTGAATTTAAGTTGGAATCAAGCTTATATGATGTTAAAATCATGTTATTGAGTTAGGATTTAAACCCTAAATATTTTGGTTTGTATGGAGAAGATTAGGGTTTATGGATTTAAGTCTAACTTAGGGTTTGCGATGTTTGATTAATGATCTAGTAAGCTTGATTTGTTGTTTGGAAGCAAAACCCTAAGTTAAATATATAGGGACCAATTTGCCAAGCTTCAAAGTTAAGGGACCGAGTTTGAATTTTATGAAATTGGAGTGTATTTATGTAATTAATGATGTTAGAGATGTGAAATTGATGTTAGAATGCTAAACCGATGTTGAATCCTTACCTTTGCATTTTAGTGACTATTTTTGCAAAGAAAGAAAATTAGAGGGAATTATTTTTGAATAATTAATTGATGAAGAAGAAGATGAATTGGTGGGTTGAAGCAAGTTATGGGACTAAATTGACAAATAGAAAAATAAGAAGAATTTAGTATAAATTAGAAGTTTATTATGGAAAGCTATGTAGAAGATTGAATTTTGGCAGTGACTTTGAAAATTCACCATAAATTCTACAAAAAAATGTTAGATGATGAATTTTATACCGCTGTAAAGATTTGTTCGCCTAGTTTCGTTTCCAACAAACGGAAACTGATTTCGAGTTTCGAGTTAAAAGATATGAATTTTTAATCGAATGAATGTCAGAAAATTTATAGAGCAGTTTCGGTCAAGACAACTCTGTGACGGGAGTTTGAAGAATTTTCATAATTTTTGTAGATTTTATTAATTTATGTGGCTTATACCGTTAGAACCGTTATCGAATCTAGTTTCTCTAGTAGAAAGGAAATTAAGATCCAGTATGTATTCTGCCCGGTATAAATAATTTTTTAAGGTAGCGCAAGCTGTCAGAAAATGGAATTTGAAACATTTTGTATTTAAATGTTATTTAGCAAGCTCGGAAGAATTATTGAAAGTTCAAATTGGTCACTAAGGACTATAATGAGTTTTTGAACAATACAAGGAAGAAAGGTTGAACACAAATGCATGAATCACTAGTTATATATAATGGTATACTATGAATGTTATTTTGGGTATGAACTCCCCAATGTTAAATTATGTTGATATACATTGCCATGGATGTAATAAATACGGAAATTATGCCCAAATATGTCATTGAGGGATAGGGTATAGTTGGCATGCCATAGAGTCCAGCAGCACGCTGCATATTCGGGTATCCGGGATAGCACTATAGTGTATATAATGGACACATAGTGTATGGTTAGCACGACCTTATAAACGTGTGGATGGTGGGGACGACCTTATGTCTATTAGCACTTTGGTGCATATTTGACTCGCGTACCCAGGGTCCTCAAGGTTTAGTTTGGGCTATAAGTAAATGGATAATAAATGGTAAACAGGTTAGGGAGAACAGGTTAGGGAGTATATGAACTCTCAGAACATATGGCAAGTATATCGGTAAGAAATTTATATCCGGTTTATATTATGTTGATATATGATTAATATGAAGGTATACTTATCTAGTGATCATGATGCATTTATGCATATAAGGCATATTATGATAAATGGACAAGCATGAAAATCTTATGACATTGGTATATAGTAAATAATTACTAATGCAATGTGAAAGTTGATGCATATATCATGCTATATAAATGTAGCCATGAAATGGAATAAAGATAATTGTTATTACTTCCTTTATTGCCTCACTAAGTTCGTACTTAGCGTGTGTTTGATTGTATAGACGTAAGTAAATCAAGATGGGAGTGAGAATAGTATTGCATCAAAATTGGAAAGCTCAATAGGTAATCACAGTAATGACATCCTAATTAAGGTTTAATTATTATAGTGGCATGTATACTTGCTAAACCTATTTGAGTTGTGATTGACCTTTAAAGTTCGTTATGGTTTCAAGATAATTGGCGTTTTTAGAAAGATTCAAGGTTAAGAATAACCTTTGGTGATGAGTTGCATGCTAAGATAATTGATTTATGATTGGAACCCAAATAAATAATTTATGTCGTTTTAAATAAAGTTAAGTGTGCTTGGGCTAGAGAAATTTGAGGATGGGTGACCATTGAGAAGTTTTTCTAAAAGTTTTAAATTACCCTGATTTTTTATTAAAGAAGTTGTAACATTTCTGACTCGTACCCGGTGTACGGATACGGGAAAGGGGTGTTACAATTACCAGTACACATTGTATTTAGGTATCGGTATGGGTCGACCCAAGGGGTACCGGTATGCATGTGAGTACCGATACCCAAGGGGTACCGTATCGGTATTCGAGGCCCAGTATCAGTACCCACTGGGTAATCTGGCCGAAAAATACATTTTAAGTTTGAGGGGCTTATAATTCGAGGACTGTGGCCAATGAGCTTCTAATATGGTATAATAAATAGTAATACCGAGAAACCGAGATTTAACCCCCATATATGATCATAATGTGTAAAAACTAGATAAACCTTGGGAGATTGTTTGTAATAGCAACCATAGGGATCCTTGGTGGATCGAATTATATGGTATGCCACATAAGGGCAATTGTATGGTAGAGTCACCCTTGATTGTTGGGTTTTGAATGCCCAAAGAGAGAGTGTTGCAACACCATGACCTGAGATGCTGAATATACGATCTCGAGGCTATATGACACCAATCCTCATTCGAATATACTCGAAGAGAGACTCTGAGTATAGGTGTACGTTCTTGAAGCTATCTGACACCGGGCCTCACACAAAGAGTGTACGTTCCCGATGCTATGTAACATTGAGCCTCACTCAGAGTGTATGTTCTTAAGGCTATGTAGCACTAGCATCACTCCAAGTTTATGGTATGATGCTTATGATTGTTGTATGAGACTTTAATGCATCCTTGTTGTTTGTTATGTGTTTAGGTGGCTAGAGGTAGCGCCATATATATTGTTGTATTGCAATGTTATTATCCTTAGCTACATGATCATGTTTATGCTTCGCATAAAGCTTAGTTGAGTGGAAGTGTATCCACTGAGCTTTGTTAGCTCAACATTCAAAATTGTTATTTTTGTTCTAAGGTTAATAGGTTGGCGTGCATTGGTGGAGCACCATCGGAGTAGGACTTCAGCATCGACTTGTTCTGAGTATAGTACTAGATTATTAGGCTATATATTCACAGGACTCTATGTGTGCATTATAACTCTATTTTGGGTTTAAATCGTGAGTCTCCCATGTAACATTTTTAAATACTCAATTTATGTTGAAATGTTAGAACTTAATGGTTTTTGTGGAAATGAATGTGTTTTGGCTAAACAATGTTAGAAATTTTATGGTAATGGTTTGGGCTTGAGGCATAAATGTAACATCTGGGTTGAGAGTGTTATATTTAGTGGTATCAGAGCCTAGATTTAGCCGGTTCTAGGAAAACCCCAGGAGTTTTCTAGAGTGGTAAATAGGTGAATACGTTTCCATAAGTTAAAGTTGTACTCGTTTAAGCTAAATATTCGATGGTGTAACCTTATTTGTTTGCTTGAGGATAAAGTAATCATGTCGAGGAGGGCACAAGATCATAAGGAAAGTTGGGGCTCCTGTGAGGGGAGCTATGATGAGGATTATGTTTTCGACACAGAGGAGATGTCAGAAGAAGAGAGAGGCTGAGCGGCTAATTATTTATCTCATCTATATTGTGTACTTTACCAGATTATGAGGGCCATACCTAGGCCTTCGTTTGCCCCTCGTGAGGCACCGATTGAGAGTATGCATCGCCATGGAGCCACGAACTTTCTTGGAATGAGACAAGACAACTTGGTTTAGAAAAATCAGTGGTTGAAGGACACCCAATATATCATACGATAGATGAGGTTGAAACCCAATGACAAGTTGATATGTGTCATTTCCCTGTTAAAAGAGAATACTCGAGAATGGTGGGAGACCGTAAAGTTGGGTTGGTATCCTACTCAACCTTCATGGGATGACTTCTTAGATGAGTTTGAGGGGAAGTATATGGGTGAGGCCCACATTGATAGTTTGAGAGATCAGTTCATTCATTTGGTCTAAGAGAATCAATCAGTCTTTGAATATGAACAAGAGTTCTTGCAATTGAGTAGGTACGCCCCTAAGTTGGTTGCTACCAAGAAGATAAGGTGGAAGAGGTTTCAAAGAGGTTTGTAGAAGGAAATTTAGACCTACTTGACTACTGCCCTACCAAAATTGTTTTCATAACTGACTGCTAGAGCTAAGTCACTCGAGCAACTTCAAGGTTTGACCTATGGCCCGACTGGTAGGCATGGGGTTCAAGTGGGAGGACTCAGAACTTCTCTAACAACTCACAGTCTTATTCCAGCAGGAACAAAAATTGATGAACCCAAGGTAGAGGAGCTTCAAACCAGAATTCAAGATCGAACTGTAGGCCGAAATTGACTGGCCGTAGGAGTCTTTCGTCTTTGTCTATTGTCAACTATTTTTAGTGTAAAAGTATGCCAAAGAGCAATGCCAATGTGAGTCTTATAAGTGCAAGTATACACGATCAGCAAGTAATACAACAGTAAGCTGAGTATCCAATCTACATGGATTGATCAAGAACTTATTTGTTTAGCGTTTACTTGTTCGGAAGTTTTAAAAGTGTTCAAAATGTTTTGGGATTTTGATTGAAAATTTAACAAAACAAAGTAGTGAAAATAAGTAGTCTGGAAATGAATTATTCAAGATGAATAATGAGCGTTGGCAAGGGGATGCCAGATTTTACGCTACTTATGCCAGCCTTCAATAAAGATCTGCCTTGGTTTATTGTCGAGCAGATTAAGGGTAGTATTACCTCTATCGATGGCAATACCCTAATTTAACTATGATAAAACCCATATATGTCTATAGTGAATGTTTTTCATGAATTAACTTGATCAAGCGACAATCTTTACTCCTAAGGGGTAGACTCACTTCCGAAGTAAGTTCATCTACTTGAACATCTTCTATCGAAGCTTCTCGCCTTAGTACCTGGCAACAGGTCATTGCCCCTTAAGTCTGTTAAGATATTAAGGTTCAATAAACACACAATGCCGATTTTCGTATGGCAATGGATTTGTAAAAAGATTAAGCATATGCCAGATAGAAAACAATGCCAAGGCATTTTCATTATTAAAAACTAAACATGAAATCAGCATCTATCGCAAACATCCTGTCGTGAACATTTTTGAAATCGTGTGTAAAAATAACCTGACGATTGATCTTTTGTAAAATTAGGATTTTTCCTCTTTTTAATCCATTTTAAGTTTTAAAACATTTTTGAAATTTGAAAACTTATATTAAATTTTACATCATCTCATTTTAATTAAACTTGTCCTTAATTTCCTTTTGAAAAACAATTGGAGTCGCCATCGATTACTTCGAGGTAGACCGGACCCCGTAAAACAAACTGGAGATTCGTTTCTTAAAAATGGGTTCGAGAGTCGGTTACGTGTGGGGAAAGATTAGCACCCTCACAAACGCCCGTTATCGGCACCTTAATTTTACGTGGCATTTTGGCATTTCAAATAATTATTTGAATTTAATTTATTCCTTAATTATTAAATAGATTTAAATTCCAAATGGAGATACCCTTTTATAAGGAAATTTATTTTTATACGAATATGAGATTAAAAGCACCACGTTAAGTGGCGCCCCTATTCATATTCGAAAATGAATTTCCAACATAAAAGGTTTGAATGTATGATTTGTTATTGTCTTGTTCATTTTAAGTATAAACTTAAAGCGGCTTTAATTAATTGAGTTGATTTACACTATGAATATTGTTAAATTTAAAGGACTTTATGAAACAGTACCAATTGTTTGAATACCATTCATATTAGAACCCCTAAATTTCTACATAATATTCACTAATAAATTATTATTCTAATTATTTAGAGTTATAGTCCTATTTAAGGCTTTAATTGAACTATGTTAAAGGACTTCATGGTTTTGAAGAACACGATGAACTCCAACACACATCGCCGCATACTCAGCCTCTAGATCCTCAATCGCCACACTCTACCATCTCCGACATGTTCACCGGCCACCACACTCATTTGTCGGCCGTTGCAAGATGAACGTCGACCATCGTCTGACCTCTGTTCCAACCATCATTCGAACCAGAAAAAATTCCTTTTTAACCTCAAACCTAGATCTAAACCCTAATCCAATAGGATTCCCAACTTCCCCGGCCTAGATCTAATCCTAGCTACCCGAAACCCTCTCCCTCTTCGACTCCGCCATGAAAACCCAACTCCAGCCACCAATAATATAAGTTCCTCGCCCCTTTCTATTTATTTTTTTACTACTGTTTTCTTAGCTAAACTAACATGATTTTAGCATTTTTATAGAAATGAAGCGAAAAAAAGACATACCTCTGTAACAGTGGCCGTGGTGACTCCGGTGACTAATGATCTCCCGGTGGCTCTACAGCTTCCCAGTGATGTTCAGCTTTCCCAAGGCAGTTCAGCTACCGAGATACTTCTCTCTCCTCTTTTATTATTATTATTATTATATTATTATTATTATTATTATTGTATTTATGGTTATTATTAATGATCATCATTTATTTTGACATTTTCTCTCTCATCCTATTTATAGGTGGTGTATACGATGACGTCACATGGCTAGCTAAGCAGAAGAAAACACATATTCTGTGTGAACACTTTTGGACGAATGGCATGTTTCCACGTGTCCTTTTCGACACAAATTTGGACGAGAAAAAATTGACAACCCATTTTGTGTTTGTTGGGTGAAAATGAGCGGGAAAACTATAATTTTGGGCTCGTAATAGGCTTTGGGTTTTTTTTATGTAAAATGGACGTTTGGAATGGATTTTTGGACTAAATTTATTTATGACTTTTATTGTATATTATTTATCTATTATTTATTTATTTCGGCCCTATTTATATATATTCGAATACCCCTGACAAAATACGGGTATTACAGCTGCTCCTCTTTGCTCATTGCTTTGGAATTTGAAGTGGGCGAAGACTAAAAAGACATGAATTTTTTCTTAATCCACTGGCCGTCCTCTAAACTACTGAAGCTTGAAGATGTTCTTCTCATTTCAAAATTCTTCAACCTTCTGTCAAACTGTGGAATCTAAAGTTGTTCTTCTTATTCTGAAATTCTTCATCCATCTGTCAAACAATCCACCTCTCTACAGGCTAACCGCAAAATCTGAACTAGTTCTTCTCATTATGAACCCATTCATTCCTCTTGGTCATGCCGATCTACCACTTTACAAAGGTATCAAACAAGTGTGCTTTTCTCTTTAGGAACTCCTCGTTATTCTTAAAACCGTTGATCTGCCTCTCTGTAAAGGCATTGAATAAGCAAGCTTTTCTTATTAGGAACTTCTCATTCTTTCAAAAAGATGAACTCTTCTCATTATGATTTCTTCATTCTTTACTAGGCGAGCTCTTCTCATTAGGAGCTCTATGGCGAATTCTTCTCATTAGGAATTCTTCATTCTTTGTTGGGCGAACTCTTCTCATTAGGAGATCTGTGGTGAACTCTTCTCATTAGGAATTCTTGATTCGTTTCTAGGCAAGTTCTTCTCATTAGGAACTCTGTGACGAACTCTTCTCATTAGGAGTTCTTCAATTTTGCTAATCTACCTCTCTATAAAGGCATGAACAAGTGAGATCTTCTCATTAGGAACTCTCCTCATTCCTCAGCAAATGAACTCTTCTCATTGAGAGCTCTTCGATCTTTCTTGGCGGGTTTTTCTTATCATGAACTCTGAATTATTTGATGGGTGAGTTCTTCTCATTGGGAACTCTGGATTCTTTACTAGAAATACTGATTCACCTGTCCTCTAGGGAATAGCTAATCCTGCAAAAAAACATCATCAATTAGTCCGAACTCAATTTGAAGTAATATGAATATTCTCAATTTCTCGCTTAAAGCACTGAGTTCTTTAATGTCATTGCTTTTCCTTGTGTTGATCTTTCTATCTGAAGCTCGTATGAGATCTCATATCTTGTTTCTCTTTCTCTGTTGAATAATTTCTTCTATGCTTTAAATGGATGTGATTGATTAAACCGAGCATCTTCCTCATCTGCCCGTTGTTGATCTATCCGGCTTTTCAATCAAGTAGCATAGATTTTCTTTTATCTTTTCTTCTCTATTTCTTTTCTCCATTTTTTTGTACGGTCGGCCCAAAAGCTTGATGCCTTCCAATAACATGCCCCACCAATTTATTTTAACAACCCTAAAAAAGTTCTCAACATTTTCTAAGATGTTAGCTCGGGGAACTTGGCATCATGCACGAAGGACTTATTGATGACCTGAAGGATTTAAGATCGTAATGCACTTCCTTTCTTGTGCAAACAATCAAATATTTTTGCTGAAGTTCACCTCTATAAATGAAAGTTTTGCTGAGATTCGCCCTTTCAAACAGAGCATCTTGTTGAAATTTGCCTCTACAAACATAACATCCTGCTGAAATCCGCCTCTGTAAACGAAATATTTGTTGAAATCCACATCTGCAAATGAAATATCTTGAAAAATTTGCCTCTATAAGCATAATATTTTGGAGAAATCTACCTCTGTAAACGAAATGTCCTTGTTAATCTGCATCTGCAAACAAAAAATCATGAATTAATATATTTTCTTTTTCACAAACACGGCTGAAACCTTTATTAGATCTATTTCTCTAAGATCTATACTCTCTGTCAGATTTTCTTCTCCAAAATTTATGTTCATTCCTTGCTGGATCTTCCTCTTCAAGATCTTTATTCATTCTTAACTAGATATTTTCTTCTAGATCTCTGTTCATTCTTGATTGGATCTACTTTTCAACACTCGAAGCCACAAATTGATTTTTTTTGCCTTTCCTAGATTGAATTTGCAAATTCCAGCCAAAATATGCAAAAAATGCTTTGAATGTATGAATTGGCATACTCCTTATTATGGATGCCTAACTATATGATGTATGAATGTTGTCAATTGAGGGCCACTTGGGAAAACTTTCATCCTCAGGGAAGCTCCAAATTTCTTCGCTTCGTCTTTCATTAAAACTTCTTCGACCAGCAACACAACCCATCTCACACTCAGGTTCAATCTTCAGGATCCCTGCATCTTTTGCTCTAAAGCGCCTTTTTAGGTTTTCACTTTAGTTGATTCTTCTTTTTCCTCTTTTTTGCAAGGCGCCATTTTCTGGTTTTCACCTTGATTTTCTCCTTTTTTCTCTTCTTTTTTCTTTTTTCTTTTTTTTCCTTTTTTTGCAACAATGTTTTTTTTGTTCGTTCTGATGGAACTTTCCTTGCCTTTCATGGATTAAGCACTTGGACCCTTTTTTTTGCATCTTACCATGCGTTTCTCAAAATTTGAATACTAGGGACTACTTTTTTTCTTAGAATGCTGCTCTTGCTATATCCTTATTCAGCTTTTTTGACAAAATTCTTCCTCATAGCTCTAAAAGATCATGATTCCTGTTGTTTTAGCTTGTAGATTTTGTTTGATGGCATGTAATGTTCTGTAAGGTTCTTTTTGCAGCATTGCCCCACTCAAGCTTGAGTTTGACTATTATCTTTGCTCACATTCGCCTCGCTTTGTTACTTTTGAACACTCAAAGGATTGATTTGGCTGCATCTTTGCCCCAAAAGATAACTCATGTTCTTTTTTTGCCCCAGAATTACTTGTATCACCTTTTCACAACTTTTTTTGGATATTTCAAGCACTCAGAATTGTGTCTTTTCCTCGTCATACTTTTCATCATTAAACAAATACCGAGGCTACCTCATGTTCTCCATGCACTTAAAGGATAAGTGAAGGGCTTTTCTTGTATCTAATCAATTTATCTACAAGATGCTTGTTGAAAAGATAAGTGAATGGCTCAAAATATTATTTTACTAGATTTGGGAAATTGGAATAATTTGATAAGTTACTACAAACATGAGAAAATAAAACTAGTCCCCCAAGTACCAAGTGCAACAGAGCCTTCAAACCAACCTGCAAAGATCAACTCTAATGTGACCTCTTCTAAATTATTAAACTTCTGGGAGAAACATTTCCCATATGCCTAATTCTATCCCATTTAAGGTGGCACTTTTTACCTCACTAACTCACCATGCCCAATCATTCCCTCTTTTCTGATCTCGATCAAGCATTAGAAGTCTGGAAGTCCTTGAAGAAAGGTTAACCCTAATAAGCGGGACGTATTTTGAAGACAAACTCAACTTGCTTCGATATCCTTATATGGTCAAAATGGTCTTTTGAGGCTTCTAATGTAGGCTATGGCTCACAGCTATGAAAGAAATGATATATAGGCTCAAATAAATAATTAAGGGTGATGAAACCAAGGACCATTTCTTCTAAGTGAAATATCATTTTTGCACTGATCTGTATATGTTCGGATGAAATTCTCTTTTCTTTCCTTTTATTTTTTTTTATTTTTTTATTTTTCTTTTAATTCTTTTTCTTTTTCGGATCACTCTAGACTACCCATTTTTGGGTTTTCACCCTAGAGTTCATTTTCTTTCCTTGAAATAAATCTTCCACTACTCCTTTAGATAGAGAATTATTTGAATGGAAGATCCCACATATATATTGCTTTTCTTTTGCACTTTCAACTTTAGTGCTTTCTTTGCTTCAGCTTGATCCAGTTGACTTTTTGAACACAAACTTCCACTGCTTCTTTTCCTTTTCTTTTTTTTCTATTTTTTTATTTGATTCAAAATATTCTTCCTCATTCATCTTGTCTTTTTGAATTTGGTGCTTGATATATTCACTTTTGTTTCTTTTTCCCCTGATTCACAAGGCATTACTATCATAGCATGATCAAAACTGAACATTTTCACTTGCAAACAAACTTTCATCCTCCTTGCCCCAGTGTAGAGGTGATCCTTGGTTTGGGTTGAATTGAAAGAAAATCATCAGGCTCAGAGGGGACAAATGTTGCGTGTTTTGGGTGCTTTGCAATTGGTGCAAGTATACACGTCGCAAGTTATAGTATAGTAAGACATCGTCTCCACAGGGATTGGTGAAACTCTGATTTTTAACTTCTTGCACTGAAAAGATAAATGAATAGTGATGATAGGTGTTTGGAAGTAATGAATAAAATAATTAAACAAGTAAAATAAATGAAGAAAGTAATCGAATAAGAGAGCAGGTCGAGTTATCGTGAGTAGTGGTGTGAGGGCTGTTTGGATTGTCGTGGCAATTGATTGCTGAAGCAACTCAATTGCTAAGGCAACTAAGACCATCTGAATTGCCATGGAAACCAGGTCACAAATTATGTCGTGGCAACTAGGACTGGTTTGATTGCCGTGGCAACTGGTTCCTTCCTTCAAAGCTCGGCGAAGCGTTCTTCAATGTCTTCTTGATATTCCTAACTGAAGAACTAACTAATTGTGCACACTTTGGTGATACATCCCTGCGTTAACCTGGGGTGAACAAAAACCAATCTATGCTCCTCTTAGCCGTTGAAATCCAATCCTTATTCCTAAGGTGGATTAATCTTCATCGACGATTGTTAAATGAAGACCATGTTCACTCGTTTCTTGAATCTAAGTTTACCAAGTATAGATAAATTGATAGCTCTCGAGATCCTCTCCCAATTCACTTAAAATCAAAATTAAGAACCAAGAATGAACAAACTTTGAATTTAAATTGCAATAAAAAACCTAACCATCCAAACGTTTATCATAACCGCAAATCCAAATAACCCCAACCAATTTAAATTAGTTTATGGCTGGGGTAGAAGAAAATTTACAAAAAATAATCCCAGACATGGATCGCATAAAATAAAAATGAAAAAAATGAAGTGTGGGATCAGCCTTCTCTCTAGAATTCGACTCCCCAAAGCTGCGATTTGGTCTTCTATTTAAAGGGGATGATGTGATCAGCTTTGTTGTTGATGAGGATGATCTAAATGCGTTTGAATTCCCTGAGGATATGATCCTTATCTGATCATGCATTTGAAATTTGAATTTGGGCTTTATCTTCTACGATCTGGATAATATTGCAGATAATGTTATATTTATCCAGAATTATTAGTTATGCCACGACAATCAGCTTCGACATCTCTTTTAGAAACGACCTCTTCTTGCCACGACAACGCCTTCAGCAATGACTCTTACTTGCCACGGCAATCTCCACTTGCCACGGAAATCTAGTCCTGCACAAAATAAAGCACACCATCAGCGTATTTCCCACAAAAACCAACCAAATGAAATATCAAGCTCATTAACTAAGGAAACAAGAAAACTATGCATAAATGCCTATCAGTGCAACTAAAATGAGCCTAAGTCTAACAATAATACGAGTAAACAGCAAGAAAAATAGTACTTTTTCACACTCATCACACCCCCAAACTCGAACTATTGCTTGTCCTCAAGCAATGCAAAACACTAACAATTACCTGCCAAAGCCCTTACCACCAAAAACATGCTTCTTACCTAACTTCAATCCTTAGAACCGTGGCACAAAAAGTTGATTACCTTTCGATCTTCGGACAGCACAAATAATTACTCAAAATTGAACTACAATGCTAGTGAAAATATGTGTGCGGAGTTGTGTACAAGTTAACTAATAGGATTCCATGCGAACATTAGGTTTTACCAAATTATTTGTAGGGGCATTTAAGTTCGCTAGAGCCAGTTTTAGGCACCTCTAGCATAATTTCTTTTTAAATTTAATCAACTAGAGCCAAATAGGCACCTCTAGTGATTCTTGATGTGTGTCAACTAGAGTCGAATAGGAACCTCTAGTAAGAAGTTATCTTAATTCACATTGTATTTTAGGCTAGAGCCTATTTTAGGCACCTCTAGCGCAATTTACCCATTTTTTAAATAACCTAAAGTTCACTAGGTCTCCCTTAATCAAAAAGTTACAATTGTGTCAAAATATTCAACATCATAGCAAAATTCCAAGTACTCTTCATGCTAATCCTAAAATCTAAGATTTTATCATATAAGTGAAGTGGCAAAAATTCATCATAGGATATCACAACAGGTTTAGGTAGTTTAATCAAGTAAGAGACATGGCAAGTAACATATGCAACTTAACATGAGACAACAAAAATAAATGCAACTAACTATGAAACAACCCCCCCAAACTCGAGAGAAGAATTGTCCCTAATGCATGCAAAATTAAGCAAAAGAAATAAAATGCAAATGAGTTAGTCGGAGAGGTCATCACCTCGAATGACTAGTTTTCTTCGAGCCATTTGCTTGGTCCTCTTTCCAGCTCGTGGTGGTTGTTAACGCGAAGCTGGTGGTGCATCCTGAACTGTAGCCTCCGCAGCCTCGTTACCCAGTTCATCCTCCTTGGGAGGCTCCTCTAGGTTAGAAGCTTTACGCTTGGATGTAAATTTTGATGGTGAGGTCGGAGGAGACTTCATTGGTGCGGTCATAAAGCTGGTTGAATCTAAAAAACCATGAAGAGATTCAGTGCAAGAAGGTTTAACAATAGTGTCCTTACCTTTTTTTGGTACATCAGTTGCCTTGGCAATGTTACTCGGCACAGGCACAGATTCAGATGTTGGGGCAAGTAGTGCAGGAGGGAATATGGGAAAAGGAATGGTGCTGCCAGGATAGTTCTCTAGGATCACTCTCATGAGAGCTGTGTAACGGTCCTTCATGTAACGCATAAACAACAGTTGGTGTTCCTTTATCTTTTCCAACCGATGTGCCAAAGGGCAGAAGATTTTGGCAATCCCTTCTATACTTGCCATGGCATGCGCACTTGCGTGGACAGTTGATGGAGTAGAAGGCTTCTTCACCATAGGTGGTTCTTTTATCGATTCCTCACGTAGCTAAAGCGGATATTGGCTCTAGGAGCACTTGTTCCTCTCGGTCAGTTTCTCGTCCATAACATTAGTCGGTACATGTTCTTTTTCACACAATCGAGATATCAAATTGGGGAAAAAGAGTGCTCCCACATCCTTCTTACTACAAGCATAGATTTTATCAACAATTATGTTCCCAATATCAATAGTACGCTTGTGTAAAATAGAATGAAGCAGTAATAAACGAGAATAAGAAACAAAGGTATTATGGGTAGTAGGCATCAAAGTAGTTTTTATGAAATTATTCCATAGTTTGGCCTCGGGTTTTAACAAGATACGATTTACCGTGCCCTTCAAGGCTCCGTCATTCCATTTGGCTCCCTCTACGGTAAGATCTTGGAAAACCTTCTCCACCTCCTCGGCTGTGATGTGTTCAACAAACTCGGCATGCTCATCCTTGTCCACATAGAGCCCATATTATGAGTTGATGGCAGCAGCATCAACAAGAATCGCCCTACCTCGTACAAACACACAAGGGTTATCTTGATTTGAAACATGCACATAAAATTCCCTTACCCATGAGATGTTGCCCGATTTGGTTGTTCGCA
Organism: Hibiscus mutabilis; assembly: GCA_019671005.1. Classification (NCBI taxonomy): domain Eukaryota; kingdom Viridiplantae; phylum Streptophyta; class Magnoliopsida; order Malvales; family Malvaceae; genus Hibiscus; species Hibiscus mutabilis. Next base: position 30,215,256 of record CM033739.1, on the reverse strand, counting down.
AAAAATTTGCCATTGATGGTGCTCGATTATCTTGAAGATTGAAGCTTCAAGGCCATAGTTCTTAAGGGAAACATCATATTCGAAACCTTGCTCTTCCCACGCCCTCAATTTGCAAACTTGGCAAGGTATCTCTTTTCAATGATTGGAGATACAAACCGGCAGAAAGATGGCTTGATTACTGTTGAAGAACTCGCCTTGGGCATAGTCTTGAGATTCTTGGCCATGGCTTTTCGGTTCTTGATTGGAAAAGAAAAACAAAAACAAAGGGAACAAGAGAGGAAACTTAAGAGTTGCAAAGATGAGAAATAAGTAAAGGAGAAAGATGAAGTAGATGGAAATATTAATTGTTGAGTGAAGGTTTGGTAGAAGTGATGGAATGGATGTTTAATCAATGAGGGAAAATAAAGTAAAGGGAGATGGGGATTGGTGCGGCTAGGGTATAAGAAGAGGGAAAACATTTGGGTGAAAAATTTCAAAAGGGTGATTAAATCCTTTGAAATAGCTGAAAATTTGAATCCACTAGATCAACCCATTATCCACTTCAATGGATAGATTTCATTCAAATGAAATTCTATCCTAAGTTCAACTCCTTCTTTGAAACTCTTATCCTAAAAAAACAAAACACAAAGATAATATTAAATAAAACTAAAAATAAAAGATAAAGATATAAAGGCTGCAGATAAATATCAAAACAAAATTAAGATAACAACTAAATCAAATAAAAAGAAAGGATAAAGACCTAAAATCTAAAAATAACGAAAAATAAATAAAACAAATAATAAAAAACGAAAATAATAAACTAAAATGAAAAGTCCGAAAATTAAAAACTAAAAAAAACTTTAGAAAGAGCATTTTCATGTATCTCCTAAAGTTACAGTCTCCTTATTGTGAGTCACATGTGCACCAACATAGTGCATCAACCATTGTTCGTTAACCTTGAACTCATCCACTTTTGATTTAACCACCACAACCCCATGAGAGTAAGGCTTTACAACCTCAAACAACCCAGACCATCTCGACTTCAATTTCCTGGGGAAAAGCTTAAGGTGAGAATTGAAGAGAAGAACTAATTGCCCTACCAAGAATTGTCGCGGCAATAGCTTCTTTTCATGCCAACACTTTATTTTTTCTTTATAGATCTTGGCGTTGTCATATGCTAAGGCACGAAACTCTTCTATTTTGTTTAGGTCTAGTAGACGTTCCTGCCCTGCACTTTCCCAATCCATATTCATGGTTTTGATAGCCTAGTAGGCCTAATGCTCGATTTCCACCAGTAGATGGCAAGTCTTATCGTAGACAAGTCTGTAGGGAGACATGCCTAAGGGTGTCTTGTATATTGTTCGGTAAGCCCGAAGAGAATCATCAATTCTCAAAGACCAATCCTTTTGAGAAGGATTAACAACTTTCTCAAGGATCCCCTTCAATTCACGGTTGGAAATTTTGGCTTGCCCGTTAGTCTGTCGGTGGTATGTCGTGCCAATTTTATGTGTCACTCCAAGGCACTCCAATGTCTTGGCAATCAGTTTATTGTCAAAATGTGTGCCCTCATCACTGATAATTACCTTTGGTGTCCGAAACCGTGTAAAGATATTCTTCTGCGGGAATTATTGTACAGTCTTTGAATCGTTCTTGGGAACTGCAGCTGCCTCCACTCATTTAGACACATAGTCCACGATGAGTAGAATATAGAGGTTACTGAACGATGCTGGGAAAGGCCCCATGAAATCAACGCCCCATACATCAAACAATTCAACCTTAAGAATATTCTGCAACGACATCTCATGCCTCCTTGATATGTTTCCCATTCGTTGACAATGGTCACATCCTTTGTAGAAATTATGGGCATCCTTGTAAAGAGTACGCCAGTAAAAATTAGACTGTAGAACCTTGGCTGTTGTGCGAGTTCCTCTAAAATGGCCTCCGTAGGGTGAAGAGTGGCATTGTCGAAGCATATTTTGATGTTCTTCCTTAAGGACACATCGTCGTATGACCTGATCTACATATTGTTTAAACAACAGAGGCTCGTCCCAGTAATAATGCTTAGCATCATGTTGGAACTGCTTCTTTCCTTGGTAAGTAAGGTCATAAGGTAAAATACCACTAACTAGAAAATTTACTATATTTGCATACCAGGGGATTGCGAAGGCAAGTAACAAATGCTCATCCGAGAATGCATCATGGATCTCCAAGGAGTCATTGTCTATATCGCCTCAGTCCAGCCTTGACAAATGATCAGCCACCTGGTTCTCCATTCTTTTCCTCTCCTTAATTTCAATGTCAAATTCTTGTAAAAGCAATATCCAACGAATTAAATGAGGTTTTGCATCTTTTTTAGCAATCAAATACTTAATTGTTGAATGGTTAGTTTGGACAATTACCTTTGTACCAATCAAGTAGGAACGAAATTGTCAAATGCAAAAATTACAGCTAGTAGTTCCCTTTTCGTCGTGGTGTAATTCAATTAAGCATTATTAAGGGTTTTACTAGCATAGTATACCACATGGAAAATCTTACCTCTCTGTTGTCCTAGAATAGCCCCTACCGCATAATCGCTCGCATCGCACATGAGCTTGAGAGGTAAGGTCCAATCAAGGGGAATGGCAATAGGTGCCATGGCAAGTTGCTTCTTAAGGCTTTCAAATGCCTTAGCACAAGATTCGTCAAAATTAAAGGCCTTGTCATGTTCAAGCAAGTTACACAAGGGTTTAGAAATCAAAGAAAAATTATGAATAAACCTTCTGTAAAAACCTACATGTTCGAGAAAGCTTCGGATCCTTTTAACTAAATTTGGTGGCGGTAATCTCTCAATCACGTCCACCTTGGATTTGTCTACCTCGATTCCCTTAAATGAGATCTTGTGCCCGAGCACTATACCTTCATCCACCATAAAGTGGCACTTCTCCCAGTTTAACACTAGGTCAGTTTCTTCACAGCGTGCCAAAACCTTATCCAAATTACCAAGGCAATTGTCAAAGCTATCTTCGAATAATGAAAAGTCATCCATGAAGATTTTGAGGAAATCATTCACCATGTCGGAGAAGATCGCCATCATACATCGCTAGAATGTCGCTGGGCATTACATAGTCCGAATGGCATTCTTCGAAATGCGTATGTACCATACGGACACGTGAAAGTAGTCTTTTCCTGATCCTCCGGTGCTATGGAAATTTGGTTATACCCTGAGTATCCATCAAGAAAACAATAAAAAGATTTACCTGCAAGACGATCAAGCATTTGGTCAATAAATGGTAAGAGAAAATAATCTTTCCTAGTAACCTTATTTAACTTGCGGTAATCAAACTCTCCAACTAGTGACAGTTCTAGTTGGAATGAGTTCGTTGTTTTCATTACTTACCACCGTTATACCTCATTTTTTCATTACACATCGTACCGAACTTACCCATGAACTGTCAAAAATAGGATATCTGATACCGACATCGAGCCATTTGATGATCTCTTCGTCCACAAATTCCTTCATGGCATGGTTAAGCCTTCTTTGTGCCTTGATAGAGTTTTTATGGTCATCTTCTAGCAAGATCTTGTGGATATATACTACCCGATTGATTTCCTTCAGATCTGCAATTGACCAACCTATTGCCTTTTTATGTAATGCCAACATGGCAATCAACCTCTCTTCCTGTTCAGGTTGCAACTTAGAAGAAATGATTACGAGCAAAGTTTTATTGGTTCCCAAATAAACATATTTCAATTGCCTTGGAAATGGTTTTAACTCTAAACTAGGGGCTGTTCAATGGAAGGTTTCTTAGGCTTACATTCCTTACTTGAATAATCAAGAGATTCGAAACTTTTACCTGGTAGACTTACCATCCATTTCACTTTCTGTTGTGCTTTAATGTCTGACTCTACATGCTCTCCCATCTCGGCAAGCAAATTGTCGTGGCAATACTCTTCAACGACAAAATTAAATTTTGCGGTGGCCTGAATGACTTGGCACTCTTCTGGATCATTAGCATGCTTCAATTTTTTGAAAACATTGAGCGTGACTTACTGGTCATTCACCCTCATGGTGAGCTCTCCTCTTTCGACATCAATCAATGTTCTTCCCGTTGCTAAGAACGATCTTCCAAGAATAATAGGCGCAGACTCATTTACTTCACAATCCAAAACAATAAAGTCAGCGGGAAAAATAAACTTATCCACCCTTACCAAGATTTCTTCGATTTTTCCCTCTAGATGTACATAAGTTCTATTCGCAAGCTGTAGCATGACTGTAATGGGTCTTACCACCTTCCCTATGCCGAATCTTTGAAAAATAGATTTTGGCATAAGGTTTATGCAGGCTCCAAGATCGCATAACGCCTTTCCAACATAGTGATTTTCGATTGCACAAGGTATTGTAAAACTGTCGGGATCTTTTAATTTGGGTGGTAGACGGTTTTGCAACATTGCCATACACCCCTCCGTCACAGCAACTGTCTCAAACTCTCCGAGCCTAGTTTGCTTAGAAACAATGTTTTTAAGGAACTTAGCATAGTTTGGCATTTGTTCTATTCCTTCAACCAGTGACAAGTTGATGTGAACTTGCTTCAGAATGTCAAGAAATTTCTTGAACTGGTATTCGTGTTTCTGCCTCTTCAGCCTCTGTGGAAATGGTGGTGGAATTTTGATCTCTTCATTTTTTCCCTTTTCACCCGACTTAGAACTCCTGGATGGACTTTTCGCGGCAAGCAGACTTGCCGTGGCAATTGCTGAAGGTTCATCATCAATGACTGCCATGGTATTGTTAATGGATACATCATTTTGGACAGAATTACTACCCTTATATTAGAGGGGTTCCTTATTTGCTCTTGGTCCACTTCGAGTGGTTATCATCTTACATTGTTCGTGGCTCGTTCCTCAAGCAACCTCAGTGTCGCTGGGCAAACCTCATTGTGGCCTTGTATTTAGAATCTGAGCAAATTGCCCGACTTGCGTCTCCAAGGCTTTCAAAGCTTCTCCTTAACTCTGCATCTGCATCTCGGTTCTATTAATGAAAGCATCAGTCTTTTTCATGAAATTACTAGTCTCAGCCATATAAGATTCAGTTTAAAACATGAAATCATTTAGAGAGTTTTCCAAAAAACTAGTTGATGTGGCATTTTTTGCCGTGGCATATTCTGCTGGAATCCTGATGCTTCCACATTCTGACGTTGCTTATTATTGGAGTTGTTTTGGTTACTCCATAAAAAATTGGGATGCTTTTTCCAGGCTGAATTATACTGTTGAAATATACATCATTGTTCCGGTTCTAATTCCCAACATAGAAACTAGACTCTGGGTTCTGCGTACACTCAGAAGAATCATGGTCTGCATTACATATATCACAAAGTGGACCTATTACCTTGACCTCCTGGAGGTTGCTGGGTTTCTGCATATTCTTAACTAAATTGGTTAATGTAGATAATTGTGCTAAGATAGTATCTGACAATTCTAGCTCAATTGCTGAGGCATTTCGCCTGACAATTCCCCTTCTGGTGGTTGGGAACTGATAATCATTTTTGGCAAGTCTGTCCAAAATCTCCCAAGCTTCCTCTACTGATTTGTCTAGAAGCGTACCATTTGCCGAGACATCTAGCATCATCCTTGTCGGTGCGTTGACTGAATTGTAAAACATTGTTACTTGCATCCAATATCTGAATTCATGCATGGGACATTTGCATAAAAGCTCTTTATAACGCTCCCAAGCCTCGTACATGGACTCGTCATCTGCCTGACGAAAAGAAGTAATGTCATTGCACAGTTTATCAGTCATATTTGCAAAACTAAATCTAGAAAGGAAACTCCAGCATAGATCTGTCCAAGAGTCTAAAGATCTGGATGGGATACTATTTAACCATGATTTTGCCCTATCCCTCAGTGAATATATAAATAATTTCAGCCTTAGGACGTCTTCAAGGACTCCTTGTTGCTTAAATGAATCACAAATATCTAGGAACGATTTGAGATGTTGTTTGGTATCCTCAGTCATTGATCCGCCAAGCTGACCAACTGTGTTGATCATATTAAACATCATAGGCTTCAACTCGAAGTGAGTGGCTCGAATCTCAGGTATGACAACTCTTGGAGTGAGACCGTCAAGATCTTGCTCTAAGTAGTCCCGGATGGGTCTATTCGTATGATAGCAATTTGATCCCGTGGATTTGCTACATCTCCTGCTGTAGCATTCTGATTGCCTTGGCATTCAGGTTACCAACTGGATCATTAGGTGGATCTGCCATTTCTATTCTCGACTCTCTTCTATGTCTATGAAGGACGCGTTCGATCTCTGGTTCAAATGGATAATTTGATGTTGTCAGTCTTGTCCTGGTCATACACCAATGAAAAACCAAAGTTATTAGCCTTTAGAAATAGAACACAACTATGAATAAAATGAAATAAAGGTGCATGAAAATAAAAATAAAGTCGCTATTGCCAATTTCTGGCGACGGCTCCAAAAACTTATTGCGTGTTTTGGGTGCTTCGCAATTGGTGCAAGTATACACGTCGCAAGTTATAGTATAGTAAGGTATCGTCTCTACAGGGATTGGTGAAACTCTGATTTTTAACTTCTTGCGCTGAAAAGATAAATGAATAGTGATGATAGGTGTTTGGAAGTAACAAATAAAATAATTAAACAAGTAAAATAAATGAAGAAAGTAATCGAATAAGAGAGTAGGTCGGGTTATTGTGAGTAGTGGTGTGAGGGCTGTTCAGATTGTCGTGGCAATTGATTGCTGAGGCAACTCAATTTCTCATGAAACTAAGACCAGCTGAATTGTTTTGGCAACTACGTCACAAATTATGCCATGGCAACTGGGACTGGTTTGATTGCCGTGGCAACTGAGTTCCTTCCTTCAAAGCTCGGCGAAGTGTTCTTCAATATCTTCTTGTTATTCCTGACCGAAGAACTAGCTAATTGTGCACGCCTTGGTGATACATCCCTGCGTTAACCTTGGGTGAACAACAACCAATCTACCCTCCTCTTAGCCGTTGAAATCAAAATTAAGAACCAAGAATAAACAAACTTTGAATTTAAATTGCAATAAAAAACTAACCATCCAAACGTTTATCACAACCACAAATCCAAATAACCCCAGCCAATTTAAATTAGTTCATGGCTGGGGAAGAAGAAAATTCAATAAAAATAATCCCAGACATGGATGCTTAAAATAAAAATAAAGAAGATGAAGTGTGCGATTAGCCTTATCTCTAGAATTTGATTCCCCAAAGTTTGACTCCACAAATCTAGGATTTGGTCTTCTATTTAAAGGGGGTGATGCGATCAGTTTTTTATTGATGAGGAGGATTTAAATGCATTTGAATTCCTTGGAGATATGATCCTTATCTGACCAGGCATTTGAAATTTGAATCTGCGCTTTATCTTCTACGATATGGATAATGCTGTGGATGATGTTATATTTATCCATAATTATCCAGTTATGTCACGTCAATTAGCTTCGGCAATTCTTTTAGAAACGACCTTTTTTTGCCACGACAATGCCTTCAACAATGACCCCTACTTGCCACGGTAATCTCCACTTTCTACGACAATCTAGTCTTGCATAAAATAAAGCACACCAGCATTGTATTTCCCACAAAAACCAACCAAATGCAATACCAAGCTCATTAACTAAGGAAACTGGAAAACTGTCCATGAATGCCTATCAATGCAACTAAAATGAGCCTAAGTCTAACAATAATATGAGTAAAAGGGCAAGAAAAATAGTACTTTTGCACACTCATCAACAACAAATGATATTTTTCTTATTTACTTTCTTTGTGAAGGGAGATGAAGGAAAGCCAAATGTCCTCCCATACTTGGATATCTTCAAAGGAAAGCCGCCTTCAGGTGGAAGATGTTATAGGTTATCACTTCATTCAAAGACCTTAGCCGACAATGCTTGAGAGGCAATTCACTCAAAATTTGTATTTTGGGATTTTCCGTGATTCTTGAACACTCATTAATGTCTTCCCATTGGCCTAAATAAAGTAGAGAAGAGTCACATTTCTGAAGTTGATCTATGAATTTGATTCAAGGTCACTCTTACAATTAATATCCAGGGACCTGAGAAGAAAATGCTATTGAAGATATATACATATATGTATGGGAGAACAAAACTAACCCATAACAAAGAAGGAATGAAATATTGAAAGAATCAAAGAATGTAAAGTGTTTTCCATTTAAGAAATATGTAGGAAACAAGCATCATAAGAAAATAAACCGAAATAGCCTCCTTTACAAAGGACCCCCAATGCTCGCGGGCAAAAATGATTGGGATAATTCTGGGTATTACTCTGCAACAATCCTAAAACTGCAGATAGATCTCTTATGGTTTAATTGTCATCTGTTAATCAAGAAAAACCTAAGTGAATTTCATCTACTCCAATTCTACGAGCAATTCTTCATTTATCTCTTTTACCAGCACAAATACATGTCCATTTCTCACCCATGCCCTGATGCTCGTGTTGAATCTTGAATTGAAACTATCATGTTTGTGAATTTCCCTACTTCTTTGATCATTTCTTCGATATATGTAACATCTTCTGACCATTGTCTACATGAGCTCTGATGTGTTAAGATGTCGACTGGATGTGTTGAAAATTTTGATAGGCATGTCTATTTGAGTTTTCTTCCTTGACAACGATTGGCTTTTAATTTATCTCACCTGGATTATCATTCTCTGTCTTTACTTGACACATTTTGCACTTAATTTCCCGACAATCTCATTGCGTTGACTCCAATCAGGGGACTACTTTTAAGCTACATATCTTAATAGATGATCTTCAGTGTCAACTTCCAAAATCTCCTGGTTTAGAAAGTTTTGAATTTGCAGCTTGAAAATGTAACAATCTTCAATGTCTCAATCATAACTCACAATAATCTTGATATTGTAACAACTTAATTAATGGGGCTCTGATAATTTCTCATGATACGGAAAAGTTTCGAACAATTTGAAATATATCACTCAATAAAAACATGAATGAGATCCAATTTATATTTTGACTTTCCACTGACATCAGCATCTTGAGCATCTGATCTTGGAGCATTCTTTGGTAAAGAAAATATTGCAGAAAAGATACCAAAATATTACTCTGACTCTAATCAACCCCAGATTGCAATGAGTTATTCACAAAAGTTTGTCATAGCTTCTGTCATTTCCTTTTATCTCGACTGCTTTAGCAAATGATAGTCTTTGATTAAATTGGGCTCTTTACTTTTGGAACATAAATACCCATTCCTGATGAGTCCAAAAACTTCAATGGGACCATTATTAGAATATGATTTTGTATAGGGTATAGCCACAAATCTGAATATGACATTAGATAGGAATAATTGTCTCCCTTATTTTACTGAACTCTTTAGCCTCTTTGTCTTGTATTTGTATTCTGCTCCTCTTACAATCAATTCCTTTGTGAGCAAACTTCAACCTTCAACTGACCTTGGCATTCATCGCTTTAGAGAAACACTCTCCTGCCCCCTCGTCTCTGTTAGGATCATTATGTCCCTTGAGAGTCACTGAACCATTGATCGGTAAGACTTTTGGCTAAACTCCAGAATTTGAATTTATTCAGTCTTTTTATGTCTGTCCACTGGGATTCCTTCATTTTAGCATTCTCAAAATCCACCAGTGCCTCTAAGTCAAGCATTCCACTGTTCTCTTCATGTTCTAAACTTAGATCTTCTAGATTCGTTACAGATGCCCCCAACTATATTGATCCGAACTTACTCATCTTTTTTTGTTTTTTCTTCTTATTTTTCTTCTTCTTCTTTTTATAACTTCTTCTTTTTGACTTCTTTTTTTGTATGAAGAGTCTTTTCAGACTGAACCCTTATGTGAGATGACTTTCTATCTTGATCACCCATTTTGGTACTTCATACAGAATCTTTCCTTTCTTGACCTTTCTGATTCTATACAAAGTGATAGCTCGTATTCTATCTCGTTGTCGAACTGATCAATCTTTTACTTCATTCGATCCAAGTGGCCCTCAAGAACCTTTGTGACTGTCCAATGTTGCGACTGTGAGAGTGCTTGGCAAAATGGTAGAAAATGTGTTGGAAATGTAAGAAAATAGTGCCAAGACTAAGTCTTTTGTATGCAAGTATACACGGTCTTACAAGTAATACATCAATAAGCTAGTTACCAATCCCACAGGGATTGGCCAAGAGTTTTAATTGCTTCGCGTTTTTACTTGTCAAAGGAAAAATGTTGTTTGAATTGAAGTTGGTTTTGGGAAATATTTTAACAGAAAAGAAATAGAAGAAAACAGTGTTGGAAAAAAGAGTTTTCTTATAAATGATGAGCGTTGGCAAGGGATGCCTGGTTTTCACGCTATGCTTGCCATGCCAGCCTTTAATGACGTCTGTCTTGGTATTGTTTGCCGAGCAGATTCAAGTTGGCACTGCCTCTCTCGATGGCAAAGCCCTAAATTAAATATGTAAAAACCCTTATATCTTTATAATGAAGTCTTTCATAAATCAATTTGATTAAGTTCCAATCTATACTCCTAAGGGGTATAATCACTCCCGAAATAAGTTCATCTACTTGAACATCTTCTCTCGAAGCATCTCTCCTTAGTATCTAGTAATAGATTGTTGTCCCCTAAGTCTGTTAAGATATTAAGCTTCAATAAGCCAACAATGCCAGCTCTCGCTTGGCACAATTATTATAAAATATTGAAGAACATGCATGATAGGGAAAATAATGCCGAGGCATTTTAATTATTAAAGACAAAACATGAAAATAGCCTTCAACTCAAACATCCCTCACCAATTATTAAATTAGTTCATGATGAGGTTAACAAACCAAAAACCTTCATCGATTTTTACCAACATCAACATTTAAAAGAAATAAAAATAAACTTTGACAAAGATAATGGGCTAGAAGAGGGTCTCTCGATACAACCCTTCTTGATTAGGCTCTCGGTCAAGTTCGATCGAACCACGTCTCTTTGGTGCAACCGATTGTGGTCAATGAGTTTCTCCTTCCCAATCACCCTTTTCAAGTGTTTGCATGAGTTCTTTAAATAGGCGTACACGGATGACCTAAGATAAGCCTTGAATTTGAATTTGAATACTCAAGGATAAGGAATCTGATCGTCTTATCCAGCGTTTAATTCCTAGGGCTGACATCATCAATGGTTCACCGCCCACTCGACCGAGCATCAAACACCTCTTCTCTACCAACCGGTGCTTCAGTAATTTTTGGTCCTTCACTGCCAACGGCTACTCGGCATCCTCCTTGGAATCATTCCCTTCCTGCGCTGACTTGCTCTGTCGTGCCTACAATACTGCCAATAAACATCCCTTCGCACTGGCATAGACCAATTCTAAACTCCTTATGCAAATCCATGTTTTTAACAACTAAATATGCTCAAAGACAAGCAAAGATAATGTAAAATAGGCTTGAAAATCAGTACTTTTGAGGAGGTTACACTCCCCCAAAACTAACTCATTGCTTGTCCTCAAGTAATGCATGTAAACTAAGGAAAACGCAAAAAATTGTGAAAATAGTACCTCAGCAAAGTTTTGGTTAGAATGCCAACAAGTGCTGGCAAGCAGAATTAAGCTTTAGTTCTTTCCTCGGTTATCTTCATGCAGTTATGCCAAACAAAAAGAAAATTTAAGTGCAGCAATATAGATCTAGTCTAAGGTCATTAAGCGTGCAAAAGTGCAGGTGATATGCATCAAATTTACTCAATTCACTTAGTCAATTTTTACTACCAAGCTCAAAAAATTTCACCATGATTATTATTCTTCCAAAGATATGTTCATAATTTTTTTTATTGCTGGCATTAGATTATGGTAGCGTCATGCATTGTTTGGCGTGAGAGATAAGAGGAAGCAAACCATGAAATACCTACGTTAGTCCAGATTACATCACTGACTATCCTATTACACTCACACCCTAAGTCATGTTGGCTTGAGAACTAAGAGGGAGCAAACCACGAAGACCCAAGTTAATAATTTTCCCTAAGGCAGAGGAGTGTTCTAAAGTTCTTAAGCATTTGGCAAACATTGTTGCCTTATTTCTCTCTTTTATCTCTGGCATTATTGTCTCTTTTTGTTTTTTCTAAGTTTAGCTTCAAGAAAGTCTAAGTTCATTAAGCAGACTAGATGCATACCTCGTGTAAAGTGAAACCAAAGTTCCCTAAACTAGAGTTCTATTGCCAAGCAACCTTGGTATTCCTACTCTGCTGGCATCAAGCAACTAAGATTTAAAATTTCTTCATCGGATAGCTTACTCTAAAACTAGCAATCTTGCCTAACAAAGTGTTGACATTCTTCAAATTTTGGCCGAGATGAAATTTTCTTTTTCTTTTTTTATTAGTTCAGTATGCATGGCTAAAGTCTAATCTATATGGCATACATGGCATGACAACAGAAATGTAAACATGAATGCATGGCATGGTATAAATGTGAGGCAACGCATACCCCCAAACCTAAGATGTGCATTGTCCTTAATGCATGATAACAACACATATAAACAATTAAACAGAAAATCAAATGCATGAACATGTGAAATGCAATGGCATGAGTAATATGCAAAAAAAGAGTTTTAAGAAGAGGAGGACTCCCCTTCGGATGGTTCATGCCTTGGGAAGCGGGTCTTTCTTTTCACAAATGTTCCATGATCAGAGGCCGTGTGCTTCTTCCTTTTAAGGCTGGGCTTCGAGACATCAGTGGAAGCACCAGCTTCCTTCACGTCTGTACTGGCTCCGATGTGGCAGGAGTGGCAGCAGACAAGGCAAGGGCAGCAGATTTCTTTTGAAATTCTTCTTCAGATTCTAGTGGTGTTCCTGACTTGGCAGACTCTACTTGAACAAGTGAGATTGGTACTGTGGCATTAGAGGGTGTTGGAGTATGAACGGGTCGAGGACTGGTTGGCATGGCACCGTCGTTGGCAAGTATTTCCGCAGGAAATTTTAGGAAGGTTGTTATAGAGTCCGGGGACAACTTTGTAAGGACTTCCTTGATGGCAATGTCCCTGGCATGAGTGGAATGCCATAGCTTGTTGCTCTATTCCTCAGTTTTTTCCATCTTTTGGAGAATCAACTCCTAGCGTTGGTTTATCTAGCAGAGCATTGCCATTGGCGCAGAACCCTCAGACCCAGCCTTAGGTGCTTTTGGCTTTGGTGTGGGCACGGTAGCCTTTCCCTTACCTTTTTCCTTCCAATCGATGGTAGTAAGGTTCTTCCATACCACTAGTGTGATTGAGGTTCCCTTTACTTCTTGAATTTTTTCAGAATCATTTTTGTGCACATCATGCTGTATACAAGTATTAGAGATTACAATGGATTGGCCTTTGTTGTGAGATGTGCGTAGAACTCTCAAACAATGTTGGGAAACATTTATCCTTTTTGCTGGTAGAATAGTTCTCATTTGTGCTTGGTAACTACGGCCATGAAATTTGGGGTAAAACCCAAATTCTTCTCGTTCTTGAACTCGAAACTTTTTTCATAGAAAAACATCTTTGAGGAGAAGTTGTCTTCATATTTTTGGCAGATTTCGTCATTGAAGAAAGTCTTGAAAGGTTTCGATGAAGATGCCATGAAAGTAAAGTCGACAACTTGAATGGTTGTAGAAAAATAAAAGAAAGATCTTGATTCTTTCTTGATAAAGATTTGAAACAAAAGAAAAGTTAAAGGGTTTTTGAACAGATAGGGTCAGCTTAAAAGAAGGGCAACGTGTATGGGGAAAATAAAAAGAGTTTGATTTGATAAGGGTGAAAGTGATGTGATAATGGTGTAAGTGATAAGGTAGGTTTAAAGTTTTGGAGGGATAAGAGGTAAAGTTTAAATTAAAACTTATCTCTTATTGCGCGGCTAGGGTTTGGTTTCAAAAGTTTCACTTTTCAAAATTTAATCAAGCTAGGATAAATCTTCTTTTCCCAAAATTACATCTGCCGCATGCCAAGCTTGTGCTGGCATTGTGAATGGCAAACTGAACTTCCCCACTTGCAATTGTATCATGCCAAGTCCTGTCTTGGCGTTATTCGGAACACACTAGATCTATCCACACTCAAAGAAAACCTTTCACACAGCAAAGGAAAATCAAAACTAAAAAGAAAAATTAAATAAAAAATACTGAAAAAGAAAAACACATATCCTAATATTTACAAAAATCCAAAACCTGATGATGAAATTATGGTACTTTTGCCAAGAGGATAACCTCCTTGGCATTCTTCTAATCACCGTCCCAATAGTGCTTTAAACGCTAGCCGTTTACTTTGAAAATTTCTCCTGATTTCAAATTTTTAATGTTCACAGCTCCATGAACATATGGTTTTATGACTTCAAACGGGCCTAACCATTTCGACCTGAGCTTACCTGGGAATAATTTGAGCCTCGAGTTGAATAGCAGAACACATTGGCCTACTTCAAAATGTCTTAGCATGATTCTCCTATCATGCCAGCGTTTTGTCCTCTCCTTGTAGAGTCTGGCATTCTCATATGCTTGCGCTCTAAACTTTTTCAACTCGTTTAGGTCTAGTAATCTCTTTTCCCCAGCAGCTCTCCATGCCATATCAAGTGTTTTGATAGCCCAACATGCACAGTGCTGCATCTCCACTGGCAGATGGCATGCTTTTCCAAACACGAGTCTAAATGGTGAAGTGCCCAAGGGAGTTTTAAATGTTATCCTGTAAGCCCACAAGGATTCATCTAGCCTAGAGGACCAATCCTTCCTTGATGGATTCACAGTCTTTTCAAGGATGTTCTTGATTTCCTTGTTTGAGATCTCGGCTTGCCTATTTGTTTGAGGATGGTATGTCGTGGTAATCCTTTGCTGAATTCCATATTTGCACAAAGCTTTAGAAATTAGTTTGCATTTAAAATGGGTACCCTCATCATGAATAATCATTCTAGGGGCACCAAATCGAGTAAAAATATGTTTGTGCAAGAACTTGGCAACGGCCTTGGCATCGTTTGTTGGCAATGCCACAGCCTCAACCCATTTGGATACATAATCCACAACTATAAGGATATACAGATTACCAAACAATAGAGGAAATGGACCCATAAAGTCTATCCCCCATACATCAAATAAGTCCAAAGGCATAATGTTTTGGAGTGGTAGTTGGTGTCTGCCAGATATATTCCCTGTCCGCTGGTATCGGTCACTTGCCTTGGCATAGTTATGAGAGTCTTTGTATAATGTGGGCCAAAAGAATCCAGACTGCAGCACCTCCATAGGGAACTCTATGGCATAAATGCAAAATGTAATGCTGCTCCTTCTCTGGCACACACCATCTTATTACTTGGTCGGCACACTATTTGAACAATATTGGCTCATCCCAATAATAATGCCTGACTTCTCGCATAAAACGTTTCTTGGCATTATATGTCAGATCTGGTGGCAGAATATTACTGACCAGGTAGTTAACTATGTCAGCGTACCATGGCACAGTTTGGACTACGAGCAATAATTCGTCTGGGAATTCATCTCTTATGGCATTGGTCTTCCCATTTTCACAGTGATGTTCCAGGCGTGATAAGTGATTAGCTACTAAATTCTCACTGCCCTTTTTGTCTCGGATCTCAAGATCAAATTCCTGCAGTAGAAGTGTCCGCCGGATCAATCTGGGCTTGGCATCCTTCTTTCCCAAGAGGTATTTTAATGTTGAGTGATCTCTATACACATCAACTTTATTACCAACTAAATAGGATCTAAATTTGTCAAAAGCAAATACAACAACTAGAAATTCTTTCTCTATTATGGTGTAGTTAAGTTGTGCTTCACTCAAAGTTCAGCTGGCATAGTATATGGCATGAAAAACCTTGGCATGTCATTGTCCCAATACTGCTCTGACGGCATACTCGTTGGCATCGGACATGAGTTCAAATGGCTTACTCCAGTCTGGTGCCACAACTATAGGGCCATTGATTAGTCTCTCTTTGAGTTCCTGAAATTCTCTCAAACAAGCATCATCAAATGCAAAACTGGCATTTTGTTCTAATAGCAAGCATAAAAGGTTTAGAAATTTTAGAAGAATCTTTAATAAAATGGCGGTAAAAACTTGCATAACCTAAAAACCTTCTTATACCTTTTACACTTGAAGGAGGTGGCAACTGTTTAATTACCTCCACTTTCGCCTTGTCAACTTCCAAGCCTTTCTTGGTCACTTTATGACCGAGAATTATGCATTCCTTCACCATGAAGTGGTATTTCTCCCAGTTTAAGACCAAGTTAGTCTCTATGCATCTTTTCAAAACAAGCTCCTAACTCTGTAAACACTCATTAAATGTCTTGCCCAAGACCGATAAGTCATCCATAAAGACCTCCAAGTTATGCTCAATCATGTCCGAAAAGATGGACATCATACATCTTTGAAACGTTGTCGGTGCATTACATAGTCCAAATGGCATCCTCCTGAATGCGTACGTTCCATATGGACATGTGAATGTGGTCTTTTTCTGGTCCTCCGGAGTTATAGCAGTTTGATTATATCATGAATAACCATCTAAAAAATTGTAGAAAGCTTTACCTGCCAATCTGTCCAATAATTGATCAATGAAGGGCAATGGAAAGTGGTCCTTTTTGGTGGCATTGTTCAGCTTCCTATAGTCCATGCACACTCTCCATCTGGTAATAGTTCTGGAAGGTATTAACTCATCCTTGCTATTTTGAACCACGGTCATGCCACCTTTCTTTGGCACGCATTGCACTAGGCTAACCCACGAGCTATCGAATATGGGATACATTATCCCGGTATCCAGCCACTTGATAATCTCTTTTTTCACGAATTCCTTCATGCTCGGATTCAATCTCTTTTGGCCTTCAATTTTTTTGCCATGATATTCTTCCATGTGTATCTTGTGCATGCATATAGTTGGACTAATACCTCGGATGTCTGCAAAGGTCCAACCCAACGCTTGCTTGTGCTTACTTAAAGTTTCTTGTAATCTTCCTTCCTGATTATTGGTTAGATCAACGGAAATAATCACTGGAAAAGTTGAGTGTTTACCTAAATATGCATATCTGAGGTGGTCTGGCAATGGTTTGAGCTCCAATTCTGGTGGCTCATCAATAGATGGTTTTGATGGCACCATCTTCCTGCCAGCCAACTCTAGTGGTTCTGGCTGTTCGGCATAGCTTACTTCTTTAATGTCCATGCTTTCTTCTCCTTCACTATCAGTCTCGCTGGCATCACCATTAGCTTCTTGGGACAGTTGTGCCACGTACACCTTAAGAATGAACTTCATCCTGTCATCTGCTTGGCATTCCTCTGATTCATCTGCACATCTCAAAGCTTGAAATGCATTAAATGTAACATGTTGATCATTCATGTACATTGTTAATTCTCCTTTATGCACATCTATCAAAGCTCTACCAGTGGCAAGAAAAGGTCTTCCCAATATAATTGGGACATTTACATCTTCCTTATAATCTAAAATAATAAAGTCAGCTGGGAATATAAATTTCTCTACCTTTACCAACACATCCTCAATCTTACCCTTAAGATGTGCAAAAGATCGGCCTGTCAGCTGAAGTGTCACGGTAGTGGGCCTTGATTCAATACCAAGCTTCTTGAACACCGATATCGGTATCAAGTTAATACTAGCTCCCAAGTCACACAATGCCATGCCCATTAATATGTTGCCAATAGTGCATAGATAGCAAAACTTCCTGTATCTTTCAATTTTGGTGGCAACCGTTTAAGTATCCTGGCACTACATCCCTTAGTGAGAGCTACAGTCTCAAAATCACCCAATTTTCTTTTCTTGGACAAAACATCCTTCATAAATTTAACGTAATTGGGCATCTGCTCGAGTGCTTCCACTAGTGGAAGATTAATCTGCAATTGCTTAAGCACTTCCAAAAAATGCTTAAATTGTTGATCTTGCTTATGCTTCTGTAACCTTTGTGGAAATGGCGGAGGTGGATACATATGCTTGTTCTGTCGGCCTTGCCAATGGTTTGTTGGCATTGATCTACTCGTTGGCATCAGTCTGATTGATGGAATCATTCTACTTGTTGACATCAGTTTGATTATTGACATCAATCTGATCGTTGGTATTGTTAATGCTCATTTCTTTGTTTGCTGGTTCTTTTGGTTCATCTACTGGTCCATTTTCTTCCTTTTGGCAATGAACTAACTGTTTGACGATTGTCTCAGCCTCACATTGTTTCCCACTCCGAAGAGTTACAACTTTGCATTGTTCATTGTTTTTCTACCGGGCATCTTCTATATCACTTGGCAATGTTCCCTAGGATCTATTGCTAATTGCGCTGGCAAGTTGTCCAATCTGGATTTCCAAGTTTCGCATTGAGGCTGCCAAACTTTGGACAGTTGCATCATTCCTTTCTATGTATTCCGTCAAAGCCCCCTGGTTGTTCCTTTGTCCTCTATAAAAATTGTTTTGTGCCCTTTGTGGCATGGCATTATGGTTGACTCATGGCATGGCATTGTTCTGACGCTGGGCATTGTATTGACGCTGGGCATGGTTGTTCTGCTGTTAGGCATTATATTGGTTGCCTCCTTGATTCCCCCAAGATAAATTTGGGATAAATTTGGGTGTTTCCTCCATCCTGCATTGTAAGTATTTGCATTATAATTAAAATTGCGATTTATATTGCCAACATAATTTATCGACTTAGGGTTGGCAAAGCAATCATCCACATGGTGGCTCTCTCCACAAATGGTGCATAATGGATCTGGTGCTTTAACATCTTGGGACTTGTTGCTCCTTTACAAAGTTCTCACCATGCTGGTGAGATTGGAAATCTTGGCATGAATGGATGTTAATTCATAAACCTTTAATTTTCCACTAGTTTTGGTTCCGGTCCCAAGTCTAGCAACAGGATATTCAAAATCATTAATGGAAATCCTCTCAAAGATGCCAACAGCCTCTGTGTAGTTCTTATCAAGCAATGAACCAACTGCTGAAGCATCAACAACAGTCATTGTTTGTGCATTTAATCCATTGTAGAAGGTTTGTATTTAGGTCTAATTCGGGAATGCATGCATAGGATATCTTCTCAACAGATCTTTAAATCTTTCCCAAGCATCATATAAGGTTTTATCTTTTGCCTGCCTGAATGTAATGATCTCACCCCGAATCTTGTCAGTGAGTGTTGGCGGCTGGAAACTCGTCAAAAACTTCTGGCATAGGTCCCTCCATGAGGTGACAGAGCCAGGTGGCAAAGAATTGAGCCAAGTCTTTGCTCTATTTCTCAAGGAAAATGTGAATAATTTCAGCTTCACGGCATCCTTTGATACTCTGGGCTGCTGAAATAGCTGGCAAATCTCCATGAATTGCTTCAAGTATTACCTTGGGTCTCTAGTAAGTGCTCCATCAAATTGTCCTACATCCAAAAGTGTTTGTATCATTACCGGCTTGAGTTCAAAATTAGGTGTATTTACCTCAGGACCAATTAGTCTTGGCATCAAATTGTCAATGTTTGGTGCCGAATGTTCTCTAATAGGTCTCTCTTCTTCCACATTATTAGCTGGGGCAACAGGCGCAGGTGGTATTCCATTGTTATTGAGTGGATCATTGCTTAACACACCATTTCCTCCATTGCCATGTTGAGCCATCTCTCAAATCTTTTTCTTTAACCTTCGCAAGGTTTTTTCGATTTTTGTATCGTATAGCCAATCTTCCACCACAGGGCGGTTTTTGGTCATACACCGGTAAAAAAAGACAAATTAAAACGAAAAGAAAACAAGTAAAAATTAAAAGCAACAAACTCTGTTGCAATCCCCGGCAACGGCGCTAAAAACTTGTTGCGACTGTGATAGTGCTTGGCAAAAGGGTAGAAAATATGTTGGAAAGGTCTAAAAATTGTTCCAATATAAAGTCTTTTGCGTGCAAGTATGCACGGTCTTACAAGTGATAAAGCAATAAGCTGGTTATCGATCCCACATAGATTAGCTAAGAGTTTTAATTGCTTCATGTTTTTACTTGTCAAAGGAAAAATTTTGTTTGAATTAAAGTTGGTTTTGGGAAATATTTTAAGAGAAAAGAAATAGAAGAAAACAGTGTTGGCAAAGAGGGTTTTCTTATAAGTGATGAACGTTGGCAAGGGATGCCTGGTTTTCACGCTATGGTTGCCATGCCGGCCTTTAATGACGTTTGTCTTGGCATTGTTTACAGAGTAGATTCAAGTTGGCACTGCCTCTCTCGATGGCAAAGCCCTAAATTAACTATGTAAAAACCCTTATATCTCTATAATGAAGTCTTTTCATAAATCAATTTGATTAAGATCCAATCTATACTCCTAAGGGGTAGAATCTCTCCTAAAGTAAGTTTATCTACTTGAACATCTTCTCTCGAAGCATCTCTCATTAGTATCTGGCAACAGGTAAGTTTATCTACTTGAACATCTTCTCTCGAAGCATCTCTCATTAGTATCTGGCAACAGATCATTGTCCACTAAGTTTGTTAAGATATTAAGGTTCAATAAGCCAACAATGCCAGCTCTCGCTTGGCACAGTTATTATAAAATATTGAATAACATGCCAGATAGGGAAAACAATGTCGAGGCATTTTAATTATTAAAGACAAAGCATGAAAATAGCTTTCAACGCAAACATCCCTCACCAACTATTAAATTAGTTCATGGTGAGGTTAACAAACCAAAAACCTTCATAGTTTTTTACCAACATCATCATTTAAAAGAAAAAAAATAAACTTCGAGAAAGAGAATGGGCTAGAAGAAGGTCTCTCGATGCAGCCCTTCTTGGTCCAGGCTCTCGATCAAGTTCGGTCGAACCATGCCTCCTTGGTGCAGCCGATTATGGTCAATGAGTTTCTCCTTCCCAATCGCCCTCTTTAAGTGTTTGCTTGAGTTCTTTAAATAGGCGTGCACGGATGACCTAGGATAAGCCTTAAATTTGAATTTGAATACTCAAGGATAAGGAATCTGATCGTCTTATTCAGCGTTTAAATCCTAGGGATGACATCATCAATGGTTCATTATCTACTTGACCGGGCATCAAACACCTCTTCTCTGCCAACCGATGCTTCGGCAATTTTTGGTCCTTCGCTTCCAATAGCTACTCGGCATCCTCCTTGGCATTATTCCTTTCTTGCGCTGACATGCTCTATCGTGCCTACAATACTTCCAAAAAAAATCCCTTCACACTGGCATAGACCAATTCTAAACTCCTTATGCAAATGCATGCTTTTAACAACTAAATTCAACTAAATATGCTCAAAGACAAGCAAAGATACTATAAAATAGGCATGAAATCAGTACTTTTAAGGAGGTTACACCCAACCTTAATAAATCTGTTACCCATGCCTTTCAAAACATGAACTGCAATGTTACAAAAATGCAATATTTTATTTTTATATAATGTTTAAATGATTCAATGCATGAATGCACGAGGTATCAATTTCAAGAACTAGTCATTAGAGCAACACCCATTTAGCCAAAAGGTTGAATACAAAGAGAAGGCAATATGTTCACTAACTCTAGCTCTTTTGGTTGATCACTTTGTTCAGCCTCTGAATCAACGTCTGCCCCAGCTCGGTGTCAATATCAGAAGATTGTTGTAAATTCCCAACTTCATCGAATAAAATCTGCAAATTCCAGGCGACTCCCCATACATGGCTCCTAAAATTAATCACTTCACAACTCTATTTTGGAATACCCTAAATTACTGCCTCGGCTTAACTTTTAGTGTTTTATCTTTCATTGTGGTACCTCTTCGAAGCTTACGATCTGGTCTTTCAAATGTTGTACCATGTTTTCTAATTCTATCATTTTCTTTCTCAGCTTTTTATTTTCTTATGGAAAATTGATCCTTTTTCCTAATTATAATATCCTTCGATAAATCTCATTATCTGTGAAACTTGGATATCGATTCTAAGTTCAAAGCTCTCTCTTTCTCATCGAGTTCTTATTTGTCAACAATAACTCTTGAATGCCCTTCAATTTATCTGCTATTTATCTTCTTTCTGGTTATCATCGCCCTTTCAGCTTCTACGTCTCATTTATCTCTGAAACCGCCGCTGACTCCATCTTGAAACTTCAACTATTATTGAGCCTTGTATAAACCTTGTTCCTTTTAACCCCTAGAGTAGTGTAACAAAGCCTCGTATTTCTCTATTGTTGGTGTTACATCTATCCTCCCGAAAAGCGAGCAATTATATCGGGCTTCATAAATGGGGTCATGGCCCTAAACAACTATTGATCCATTTGACTATCTAACAGCAACGCTACAATCCAAAAATCTTATTGGAAATGACTCTTCATATCCCTACCCTATGTTCTCAAACTAAACTTGGTTCTGGCAAGCCTTCATTATGCTCAGGAATTTTTGGTACAACCTTGCATTAATGACACATGGCCTCTACGGATATTGTCTCTGCTCTTGTATTGAGTCTTCTCGGATCAAGTCTACAGTGACATATTATCCTCCACTTGTCTATCAGTCCCTTCATCTCTTATGACCAATGCCTACTCGACTGATCCTCGAACCGATACCTCTTATAATTGCAATGTGATGTAACATATATAAGAGATATATAACAAAACACACACAAACAGAACACAAAAAACTGTGTCAGTATATTGAAATAATACTGTAATAAAAAATAACTGCTAATAAAATATATTGTGTAAAAATAACCAGAGAACAATTTATTTGTGCACAAAAATAACTAGAGAAGCGTATTTAAATCAGCAACACCCTGTCCTAGGTTCTTGTCTGGCTCTAATGGGGTTGGCTTCTATTACAGCATGTGGGTTTAGATCTAGACTCTGGGTACCTGAACTAGCGTTACTGTCTACTGCAACAGCAAAACATCGATTCGGGAGTGTAAACCCCTTATAGTGAAGGCGTGACCTCAAAGTGTATAAGGTTGGTATACTGGAAGGAGGATAAAATTTCGATCACGGAGCTGGATAACTCACGTAGGATCATGCCTCACTCCTACTTAAGGGTGGAAAGCTAGGGTAGAAGGCTTATGCATGAATGACAGTTTATATCACACAAGAAAAATCTATCTTCATTCTTTCTAAAAATCCATCCAATAATTATGGAAAAAAAATAAATTCAAATTACTGTCCTAAAATACCAAAATGCGACGTAGAATTAATTAGTCCTGAGTCTCAGTTTTTTTAAAAAAAAGTCCCCAATGGAATCGCCAAGCTATTGCGACCATTTTTGAAATCGTGTGTAAAAATAGCCTGACGATTGATCTTTTGTAAAATTAGGATTTTGCCTCTTTTTAATCCATTTTTAAGTTTTAAAACATTTTTGAATTTTGAAAACTTTAATAAATTTTACACCATCTCATTTTAATTAAACTTGTCCTTAATTTCCTTTTGAAAAACAATTGTAGTTGCCACCGAACACTTCGAGGTAGACCGGACACCGTAAAACAAACCAGAGATTTGTTTCTTAAAAATTAGGTTCGGGAGTCGATTACGTGTGGAGAAGGATTAGCACCCCAAAAATGCCCGTTATCGGTACCTTAATTTTACGTGGCATTTTGGCATTTCGAATAATTATTTGAATTTAATTTATTCCTTAATTATTAAATGGTTTTAAATTACAAATAGAGATATCCTTTTATAAAGAAATTTATTTTTATACGAATATAATATTAAAAGCACCCCGTTAAGTGGCACCCCTATTCGTATTCGAAAATGAATTTCCAACATAAAAGGTTTGAATGTATGATTTGTTATTGTCTTGTTCATTTTAAGTATAAACTTAAAGAGGCTTTAATTAATTGAGTTGATTTAGACTATGAATATTGTTAAATTTAAATGTCTTTATGAAACAGTACCACTTGCTTGAATACCATTCACATTAGAACTCCTAAATTTCTATAGAATATTCACTAATTAATTATTATTCTAATTATTTAGAGTTAAAGTCATATTTAAGGCTTTAATTGAACTAACTAAGTCAATTATTAATTTCTAAGATCTAATGGGTATTAAATATTCCACTTAAAAGCCCATGTTGAATAACACCTCATTGCAAGCAATGAAACACCATCCAAATTGGAACTTCAAAGTTTCCTTTTTAACACTCATTAATTTGCTACAATTATCTCCCTAATTTAATTATTAATTTCTAATTAAAGAACCTAAAAACCTAAGGGCTTTAACAATTAATTAAATCTAAGTGTATTTAAATTATCTAGCAAATAATGCAACATGCTATTTAAAACATGCATCAATCATTTAATCGCATTTAATTAAATAAAACAATTAAATAAATAACTTAATTGAAAACAAATTGAAATATTAAACTGATTTTATTACTATAGGGATTAAATTGAACTAATTACAAAGTAAAGGCCCAATTACACTCATCCTATGTGACCAAAATGAAAAGATTACAAATCTGGAGATTTAACTATAGAGTATAGAGACTCAATTGCATGAATTACAATACTTAGGGGTCAATTTAAAGGGAATTGGGGACCTAAATGAAAGGGAAACAAAATTGAAGGCAAAAACCATAAAAAGGCTAAAGTTGAGCGCGAATCCTCTCCTGACCCAAATAAAAGCGTGCGGACCTTGGGTTGACCCGGTGCCAAAATAGCACCATTTCATTTGGGCTATAAAAGCCCTTGAACGAGTCGACTCGTTCATTTTTACCCGTACCCCCTCTCTCTCTCTTCTCTCACACTCCCCCAAAACACTCTGAACCTAAACACCCCGTGCCCACAAAATTCCCTAGAAAAGGATCAAAATCCTTAGATTTCAGATGAGTCTCATCCGTGTTCTTTATTGTTTTGAAGAACATGATGAACTCCGACACACTTCGCCGCACACTCAGTCGCTAGATCCTCAACTGCCACACTCTACCATCTCCGACATGTTCACCAGCCACCACACTTATTCGCCGACCGCCGCAAGGTGAACGCCGGCCACCGTCCAACCTCTATTCCAACCATCATCCAAAATAGGAAAAATTCTTTTTTAACCTCAAACCTAGATCTAAACCCTAATCCAATAGGATTCCCAACTTTCTCGGCCTAGATCTAATCCTAGCTACCCGAAACCCTTTTCTTCTTCAACTCCGCCATGAAAACCAAACTTCGGCCACCAATAATATAAGTTCTCAGCCCCTTTCTATTTATTTTTTTACTACTGTTTTCTTAGCTAAACTAATATGATTTTAGTATTTTTGTAGGAATGAAGAGAAAAAAAAAGATATACCTCTGTAATGGTGACCGTGGTGACTCCGGCTACCAATGATCTCCTGGCGGCTCTATAGCTTCTCGACGAAGTTCAGCTTTCCCAAGGCAATTTGGCTACTGAGGTATTTCTCTCTCCTCTTTTATTATAGTATTATTATTTTTTTATTATTATTATTATTATGGTTATTATTAATGATCATCATTCATTCTGACATTTTCTTTCTCATCCTATTTATAGGTGGTGTATACGATGATGTCACATGGCCAGCTAAGCGGGAGAAAACACACAATTCATGTGAAGGGCTTTTGGACGAATGGCATGCTGCCACATGTCGTTTTGGACACAAATTTGGGCGGGAAAAATATTGACAGCCCATTTTGTGTTTGTTGGATGAAAATGAGCGGGAAAACTAGAATTTTGGGCTTGTAATGGGCTTTGGGTTTTTTTATGTAAAATGGACATTTGAAATGGATTTTTGGAATAAATTTATTTATGACTTTTATTGTATATTATTTATCTATTATTTATTTATTTCGGCCCTATTTATACATATTCAGATACCCCAGACAAAATAAGGGTATTACACTTCCCCCAACCAAGAATAAATGTTTAGTTCATGGTTGGGGTTTCCATCCAAAAAACATTATCGTATCCCCACATCATCATTTTAATTAGAATAAATAAAAACAAAGAGAATGGGCAAGAAGGGGATCCGTCTATGCAGCCCTTCAATGGCTTCAAGCTCTCGCTCTTCAGCTGGTCAAACCACGTCTTGGTTCACCACCATTCAACTCCTTCAATCTGATCTCTCCAATCCCCCTCTCAAATGCTTGATCGATTTGTTTAAATAGGCTTGTGTGGGAAACCCTAGGATAAGGCCTTTGAATTTAAATTTTGAATGGACAATGGATAAGATGATGGCACATCTTATCCATATTTAAATCCTAGAGCTGACACGTACAAGGTCCAATGGAGACTTTGACTGGTCGGCTGACGTCACTCTTTTGCCAGCCGAGCTTGCATTGATTGGTCCCTCTGCGCCAACTGTGCGTCGGTAATTCTCTAGCTTCCTTACCTACATTCTCTGCCAAGCTTGCCTACCTTTGTCATGTGTCAAAAATAGAAAAATAACCCTTCACATTGGCAAAACAGAATAGCTCATAAACTCCTTATGCAAATGCATGATTTTAATACCTAAATGTACCAAAATGAGAAGCAAAGGCATTGTAAAATAAGCATAAAAACCGTACTTTTAAGGAGTTAATATCTATGATGAGCTTGGAGAGCGATTAGAAGAGTACGGGCGCACTCGTTTATGATAAGTATGGACACAAGCATAGACATGACTGTTGGGGGACATCTAGAGTTTACTGTGGTTGTGGATCACTATATCATTACAGAGAGATTATCTGAAAGCTCTTGACACCATTTTGGTTCAAACTCAAAGGGCCTCTTATCCAGCTCAGAGGGGTTGAGGCTTTGCTAGAGGAAGAGAGAGCCATATGTCTAGACATTAGAGTGGGGGTACGATCCAGTCAACTACAAAGGCACCAACGAGGTAATATGTAGTCAAGGCTCAAGAGGACTGTGAGGCTGCTGACGTCATATTAGGTACATTTACCTTGTTTTCTATCCTTATTATTTTTCTTGTAGATTTGGGGTCTACCCGTTCCAATATCTATAGTGGAATATCTCAGCAATAAGGTATTTCTGTCAAGGATCTTGAGATAAGAGTCTTTGTGACTAGTCCTTTAGGGTATGAAGTTTTAGTAGATAAGGTGTATCGAAGGTGTTCGATTGAGGTCCAAGGTTTGATATTTCCAGCTGATCTAATAGTATTTCTATTTCAATAGTTTAATGTCATCCTATGAATGGATTGGTTGTTTGAGCATGATGTACGTTTGGGGTTATAGATTGAAGAGCCTTAAGCTTCGTGGTTTAGATGGGGTCAAGTTAAATGTTAAATGTGAGAGAAATCATTGCCTTTCTAATGTAGTGCTGGCCTTGGCACCATAAAAGATAATCCAACAAGATTGTGAGGCCTTCTTGGATCACGTGGTTGATACAAGTACTGAGGGTCTGAGGCTTGAGAGCCATCGAACTATGAGAGATTTTGTCGATGTGTTCCTAAAAAAGTTACCCGGACTACCTCCAGATCGTGAGCTAGAGTTTTGGATAGATGTGATGCCAGGCACTAGTGTCTGTTGCCTCATATCGCATGGCACCAACAGTTTGAGAGAGTTAAAGAATCAAATTCAATAGTTTTTAGAAAAAGGGTTCATCAGATCGAGCATGCCACCTTAGGGTGCACCAGTCTTGTTTGTCAAAAAAAGGATGGTTCAATGAGGATGAGCATTGACTATTGTTTGCTCAACAAGGAAAAGATAAAGAACTGTTATCCTCTACTAAGGATAGATGACTTGTTTGACCAATTGAGAGGTGCCCGTGTGTTCTCAAAGATGGATTTGAGGTCGAGCTTACTACCAATTAATAGTGGTGGAAGAAGATGTTCAGAAAACCATTTTTAGGACACGGTATGGACATTATGAGCTCTTGGTAATGCCTTTTAGGCTTACCAATGCACCTGCATCTTTTATGAACTTGATGAATCAGATTTTCCAGCCTACCTAGATCAATGTGGTCTTTATCGATGGTATCTTGGTCTATTCAAGCTTAGAAGATGAGCACGACTATCTTCTTCGTATTGTCTTTTAGACTTCGAGGGAAAGACAGTATTTTGCCAAATTTAGCAAGTCTGAGTTTTGGCTCTCTGAGGTGGCATTTTTGGGCCACATTATTGTAGTAGATGGGATCCGTGTCGATCCACAAAAGATTCAGGCTGTGGTAGAGTAAAAACCACCTAGAAATATTGCGGAGGTCCGTAACATCCTTAGACTTGTCAAATATTACCGTTATTTTGTCAAGGGCTTTTCTATCATAGCAGCACTTATGACCAAGTTGTTGCGGAAAGGGGTTTCATTTGATTGGAACGAGAGAAGACAACAAAGCTTTAAGCAGTTGAAGGCCTATCTTATGGAGGCTTCAGTTTTGACGTAACCTGAGCCAAAAAAAGATTATGTTGTGTTAAATGATGCTTCGTTGAATCGGCTTGGTTGTGTTCTCATACAAAAAGGTAAGGTGGTTGCTTACGCCTCGAGACAACTTAAGCCTCATGAATGGAATTACCCCATGCATGATTTGGAGCTTGCCTCAGTCATCTTCGTATTGAAGATTTGGAGGCATTATCTGTACAAAGAAAAGTGTTATATCTACACCGATCATAAAATTTTAAAGTATCAACTCACTCAAAAAGTGTTGAATTTGAGACAAAGGCGATGGATTGAGCTGCTAAAGGATTATGATTGCATCATAGAGTATCATCTCGGTAAAGCTAATGTGGCGACTGATACTTTGAGTCAGAAGTCTATGTCAGACTTGAGGGCGATGTTTGCCTGTTTGAAAATGATCGATGATGGTGGGTTGCTAGCCGAGCTTCGTGTGGAGCCTACCTTTGTGCAAGAGACCAAGAGAACACAAGTGTTAGTGCGAGATGGTGTGATCTTGTACTTTAAGGGTCGATTGTGTGTCCTAGTTTTGGAGGATTTACGGGACCATATCCTTCGAAGAGGTGCACCATAGTCCATTTTCTATACATCCGGGTAGTAATAAGATGTACCACGACCTTTACCCTTTTTACTGGTGGTCTAGCATGAAATGAGATGTATCTGAGTTTATAAATAGATGCTTAGCTTATCAGCAAATTAAGGCTGAACACCAAATTCTTTTGGGCTTACTTTAACTATCTCGATTCCACAATGAAAGTGGGATCGAGTGGCCATGGATTTTGTGATGGTTTTGCCGTTGACTCAAAGAAAACGTGATGCTATTTGGGTAATAGTAGATAGATTGACCAAGTCTGCTCATTTCTTGCCTGTCCATATGGATTTTACGCTTGAAAGGTTGACACAATTATACATTCGAGAGATCGTGAGGTTGCATGGAGTGCCATCATCAATCATATCAGATAGAGATCCCCTATTCACAGCGAGACTATAAAAGAAGATCATGATGCTTTGGACATAAGGTTGCATTTCAGTACTGCTTTATATCCTTTGACCGATGGTCAGTCTAAGCTAGTCATCTAGATTTTGGAGAATATGCTTCAGTTTTGTATCATTAGTTTGAAGGGAGTTAGGAAGAACAACTATCGCTTGTTGCGTTTGCCAATAATAATAGATTCCAATCGAGCATCAAGATGGCTCCCTTTGAGGCTTTATATGGACATAAGTGTAGAACACACTTGTGTTGGACCAAACTCAACGAGAGGAATATTGAGGGGTCGGATTTGATTAGACAAACCAAAGAGAAGGTTCAAATTATCAAGGAAAAACTGCAAGCAGCCTTTGATAATCAAAAAGCTTATGCAAATCAAAAGCGTAAGCATATCGAGTATGAGGTTCGTGACAAATTGTTCCTCAAGGTTTCACTGTGGAAAAGAGTAATCTGCTTTGGGAGAAAGGGCAAGTTGAGCCCGAGTTTTATTAGACTGTATGAGATTCTAGAGAGAGTTAGATTCATAAATTATCGATTGGCCTTACCTCTCGAGATGGCGCTCATTCATAATGTGTTCTACGTGTCTATGTTGAGACGCTACCATTCTGGCCATTTTCATGTTATGCAGCTTGAAGAGATTGATATCAATACAGACTTGACCTACGAAGAAGAACCAATAAGAGTTTTGGACAAAGGAGTCAAAGAGTTGCGCAATAAATGTATACCCTTAGTAAAGATGGTGTGGAGGAACCACGGAGTTAAGGAGGCTACGTGAGATACTGAGGAGGACATGAAGTTGCTTTATCTGCATTTGTTTCCATTAGGTAAATTTTGAGGACAAAATTTTCTTTAAGGAGGGGAGAGCTGTAACGACTCAGATTTTAGAATTTAAGGGTCAGCTTCACCTGAGTTGTGAGCCCTACGTGTTGGGACACGAGGTTGGACCATTGGAGGCTCAAGGGCTCTCTAAATGGGCTTCCTAGTGTTGTTGTACTTAAGGTCTTGGGTAAATAGGTGAATGGATAGATGAGAGAGGGGCAAGGAAGTAATTTCCTCAAATTTCAAAGGAAGAATGATGTTATTTCTTAATGGCTCTACAGAAAAGTTTGGAGAGTGATCTCATGTTGCTCCACTTTTACCCTATCTCTCTCCTTTATTCTTCCTTGTAGACCCAAAGACAAAGGTCTAATCTTTGCCTTCTTGAGTTAGATTTTCGGATTTTGAGTTGAGAGTGTTGAAATCATCATCCAAGGATCTATGTTTCAAGGTAAGTTTTATCAAGTTTGGTGGTGGATAAGAAATATGAGTCTAGTGGGGGTTTTGAGGAAAATGGGTTGGAGAAGAGTTGATCCTGTTTTTCTAGCTTAAGTGTAAGTTTTAGTTTCTCTTCCATCTCTTACAAAGTTGTAATTCGAATTTACATCTCCTTGTGTTGTGAAAGAGGTGGGGGAATCTTCTAAGGAGCTTGGGAAGAGAATGGCTTGAGGAGCTTTGCTAAAGGCTTCTTTTCAGCTTAGGAATCAAGGTTAGTACACTACTAACTCCTATACCTTCATGGGCATCATAAATTTGATTGCTTTGTTGTTTAATGTGATGTTATGGTTGTTTTGGTGTTTAGAGACCTTTAATGGCATATTTCAGTTGTCTTGTTAATAACATATAAAAATGGTAGTAAACCACTTTAAACACTCCCATAAGATGTAAGATCGAGTTAGAAGGGTAATGGTTGCGATTTGGGGGCTTAAAAACAATTTCTCAAGCCTAGGAAGCCATTTTTAGGCTTCGATATTAGTACGCGGGGAGGTAGTACCGATACCATAGTATTCTGATTTTAAGAACATTGTTCCATTTAGATGAACTATGAAGGGAGTACCAGTACGGTGTTCAGCCAGTACCTATATGCCTTGTGTTTAGGTACCGATATGGGTCGATCTGTACTGGTATGCGTGGGCTGGATAAAATTCTAGTAAGCTCAATTTTTATCAGTACTCATGTAAGTACCAATACCCACTAGGTAATCTGCCCGAAGAATACAATTTGAGTTTAAAGGGCTTATAATTCGAGGACTATGTACCAATAGGCTTCTAATATGGTATAATAAATTGTAAAACTGAGAAATCGAGATTTAACCCCTGTATATGAGCATAATGTGTAATAACTCAGTAAACCTTGGGTGATTGTTTGTAATAGCAACCGTAGAGGGCTTAGGTGGATCGAATTATGTGGTGTGCCACGTAAGGGCACCTGTATGGTAAATTTACCCTTGATTGTTGGGATCCAGATACCTAGAGAGAGTGTTGCAATACCATGGTCAGAGATGCCGAATGTATGTTCCTGAGGCTATGTGACACCGGGCCTCATTCGGAGATACTCGACGAGAGATTCTGAGTATGGGTGTACGTTCCCAAGGTTATGTGACATCAGGCCTCACTCAAAGTTTGTGGTATGATGCTTGTGATTGTTGTGTGAGACTTTAATGCATCCTTGTTGTTTTCTATGTGTTTAGGTGGCTAGAGGTAGCGCCATATATATTGTTGTATTGTCATGTTATCATTTTTAGCTACATGCTCATGTTTATGATTTGCATGAAGCATAGTTGAGTGGAAGTGTATCCATTAAGCTTTCTTAGTTCAGTGTTCAAAATTGTTGTTTCCGTTCGTAGGTTAGTAGGCTAGCGTGCATTGTTGGAGCACCACCAGAGTAGGACTTCAGCATCGATTTGTTCTGAGTACAGTACTAGATTATCGAGCTATGTATTCGTAGGACCCTATGTGTGTATTGTAACTCTATTTTGGATTTAAATTGTGAGTCGAATTCTTTTAATTATGCATTTTAAATAGAGCTCCCATGTAACATTTTCAAATAATTTATGTTGAAATGTTTAGAACTTAATGGTTTTTTGTGGAAATGAATGTGTTTTTGGCTAAACTAGGTTGGAAATTTTATGGTAATGGTTTGAGCTTGAGGTCCAATTGTGACATCCAGGTTGAGGGCTTTACAAAATAAGTCTCATCATTTCGCATTTGTTGAAAACCATCAGGTTGGTCCATGTAGACATCCTCAAGTAAGTCTCCTTTTTAAAATACATTGCTAATGTTTACTTGATGAACAAACCAAACATTGGAAATAGCTAGTGAAAGCAGCATATTAATGGTGAAAGACTTCACAACTGGACTGAAGGTTTTTCTAAAGTCATGACCAGACAGCTGAGAATAACCCTTGGCTACCAAACAGACTTTATCTATTGCCATAGTTTCACCAGATTTCTCCTTGACCTTGAAGAGCCATTTACAACCAATGGACTTTCTATCTATTGGCAATGTAACCAAATCCCATGTGCTAATATCTAGCAGGGCATCTTATTCTATCATAACTACACCATGCCATTCATGAAGTTTATGTGCTTCATGGACATTGGGGGAACTCTTTCCAGCTGCAAATGAATGATTGTGGGCTTGTATATACTAGCTTTGATCCTTGTAGTCATGCAATATTGGTTGTTGGTGGGGAACAGTAGATATGAACGGGTCAACATGTTGTCCTTCAGCCTCTGTAGAACAGTCAGGGTGTTCTTCATTAGCAACAGAGGTTATGCCAGTAGCAAAGAAGGTGATGGCACATCACCAAGAAACTCATCATGTGCAGCTGAAGCATATAACACTAGTTGAACATATTCATAAACATTATTAACAGATGATTTTGCTAGAAACTGTGAATCAAAAATAGTCCTGCCAGAAGGTGGATCATTAAAGAACCATTAAAGAGAATTAAAGATGAAGAACTAGATCAAATTGTTGATGAGGTAGCTTGATCTGTTGTTGTAACACCCTAAAACCGGGCCTAGTCAGAATTGGGTTTTGACGATCGAAAATCCTATATCAGAAAGTCAAACCATTGCATTAACCTTTGACCAAGTGGTCAATTATTCAAGTATTGAACCCTCGGTAAGCATAGTTATTGATTAAGGACTATATTGAATACATTGAAACTTATTGGTGACTAAAATATAAAAATGAAAACTATAAAAACAAGAATGCAAAGTATGAGGAGTTGAGGGACTAAACATGTAATTAGC
The DNA here is from genome assembly GCA_019671005.1 of Hibiscus mutabilis. Lineage (NCBI taxonomy): Eukaryota > Viridiplantae > Streptophyta > Magnoliopsida > Malvales > Malvaceae > Hibiscus > Hibiscus mutabilis. Next base: position 30,182,035 of record CM033739.1, on the reverse strand, counting down.
TCCTCAACCCATTAGTCATCTAATACGTGGGCAAAGAAAATTGAATTCCTTCACCCTAAGGAAATCCCCAAAGCTATTGAGAATTAAAAGTGCAAAAGATTAGGAAGCTTACCGGTTCATTATCTTAAGCAAGCTTCACCATTCTCATCTTCTTCCTTTAACTCTCCTAAGCAAACACCTCCTTTGTTGTCCACTCAAAGCTTAAGATTTTTTTTAAATATTGGTTCCATTTCATTCCTTTCGATTGGGTAAGTGAAACCCCTTAATCTATTGATTGTTTATATGGCTAAACCATGCCTAAATTTATGTTCAAGAATCATGAACCTTAGGATCTATCCATGGATTTTAATTCTTATTCTCTATTGTTGTTCATAGCTAGCTATTGCTATGAATTTGATTATCGTTATTGAAATTATTGTAATCCTCGTTCCATATCGTTTTGTTAGCTCAAGATTATTGAGGTGAGTACCCACCTAATCCAGCAGATTCCAACAAGTCAAGGGACAAGGGAATCACCATTTGGGAGCCTTAAAAGCTTCGAGAGTATCGATAAGTGTAGTCGGAGTCTCGGGAATGGCTAGGTGCCTTCCCGATTTCATTTTTTATTGATTATTGCATTGTCATCATCCCTACAAGGTATGGTTATATCAAAACTTTGTGGAAAGCCAAATTAGTAAGCTTTGGTAAGCTTATTGCATAGAAACATTGATTATTGAGTCATAGTGTTGATATTGTCATCATTGAAATACATACTGATCATTGATATTGCCATTGACATCATTGTTATGCCATGGAGGTTCATGGACACTTATATCAAATATTGAATATCACATTGATATGCCATTATATTGACAAGAAAGCTTAATGGATCATTGAATCATTGAATTATTGACTCATTGAATTATTGAGCAAGTTTATATTGAATATTGTCATTGTTATTGTTATTGTTATTGTTAATGGCCTAAATCATCGGACCTTGGATTCGAATAGACATTGGATACAATTAGCATACCATAGAATTCAAGAGCTCATTGGTATGGAGTTGACTACGGTCCTTGAGCTAAGGCTTTATTTGGTAATGTTGTGTGACATTGGTCTTTTGGCGATGTTAGCGGGATTTTGACCACTCATTGATTTTGTGATGTTGGTTGGGAATTCGCGTATCCATTATCTTATATCGATCCAAGGGTTAAAGTTGTTGAAGTCATTGTTAAGCATGATTTGAGATGTCATATGCATGGAAAAACTATCATCGATATTATTGGCATTCATTGTATTGCTCATTGCATTGTTATTGACTACCTCACTAGGATAAATAAGCCTAACGCATCTTATTCCCATGCATTTTCTGGTTAAGAGGTTTCGAATCAAGTATCGGGAGCTTAAAGGTATTTTTGAAGCAAGCCATACAAAGTTATTGTAATGTAAACCTTACCTTTGAACTCCTAGTATGGTGGCATAGGGTCTAGACATATTAGTTTGACCCCATTTTGCTTGTATGTAATGTCATATATGCTTAGTGTAGCGACTATTTTTTTTTCAAAAAGATAATTTTATTTGAAAATTTTATTTAAAAAAGGGGATTTTAAAAAAACTCTATTTTTTAAAATAGGAGTCACCACCGGTCATTCAAAAGGGTAGACTAGACACCAAAAATAAAACCATAGATTAAAAAGTTAGGTTCGAGAGTCGATTATGAATGGGGAAGGGTTAGCACCCCACATCGCCTAAAATTGGTACCTAACGGGTTCGTATCATATTTATTAAGAAAAATATAAAATTTGATTTAATTTAATAATTCCTAGAATACATGATTAAATTTGCCTCGATCTTTACGGTACCAAAAGAGATGACACACGAAGACCGGGATGACACTCCCACTAGAATACAAGAATCAAAGGCCTAAAAACTATATGTAATATAACAGAAAAAAATTAAAAAACATACTAATATTAAATAAATACTAAACTATCTAATACCCTATATTTATTATAAAAACATTAAATATAATCAATAAAACTATCCTATATATAAACAACAATAAAATAAATACAGAGACAAAGATCGAATTTTACCCACTCGAATCTTGAAAAAACTTCGACCAACCTCCTCCAAGATCTCTGTGCCACCTTGTCATTGCCCAAAACTTAACTAGATCGCCCCTGATCGAATGTTGGATCGAACCAGCTAGGGCCGAGGGCACTGCCTCCTACCCCTGGCCAGCCTTGTTCGGCCGGCTATTGGCTCCCCATAATTTTCTTGGGTGTGCCGATTGCTTCTTCCATTTGCTGCCCCTCCCCCTTTTATAGGAATAACAAAGGGGTGGGGGTTGACGTGGCTTACTATGAGCCATATGCTCACCCTTTATTATCTTTTTTGGCTTTTTAGTTAGTTTTTTTTTTTGCTTTTTGCTTTTTTTATTATATATATATATATATATTATTTTTACTTTTTTATTTTGTATTAATTTTACATTAATAATATTACTATTGAAATAATACTAATAATACTATAACCCGGACAAAAATAAGTGACTACAACTGCCCCTCTTTGCTTGTTCTTGTGAAACGAGAACAAAACAAAGATCATTAGCACTCATTTTTGTCCTACTTCATGTCCTTGGCTTTGGAATCACAGGTTCTTTTGGAACTTTCCGCTTTTCCTCGGCCAACTCTTCAAACAGCTTCAATCTTCAATTCTCTAATTTATACTCATCTCATCATCGACTAGAAAATTCTCCCTATATAGAATTTTAGCTCGTCCTTGGTAAAGTCTTTGGGCTGCAAGTTCTTTCTATATAGAACTTTTCGCCTTCAACTATCAACGTTGCGGGTTCTCCCTATATAGAACCTTTTGCATCTTTGATTCTTCAAACTGAGAGTTCTCCCTATATAGAACTTCTAGTCTTGAAATCCTGAAGCATTAGTTTCTCCTATATAAAACTCTTTGCTTTAAAGTCTTTTTAGCTATAGGTTCTTCCTATATAGAACCTTTCGCTTAGAGTCATAAGTCCCTCCTATATGGAACCTCTTAATCTAAAATCTTAGGACTACTAGTTCTTCCTATATAGAACTTTTGTCTTGGAATTTTGAAAGACGTGGGTTCTTCCTATATAGAACCTTTGTCTTCAGACACGGCTCCCCATTTTCTGATGGCGCGAGCATCAAGAATTCATGATTCTTCCCAAAAGGCTGAAGAAATAGAAGTTCTCGAGATGATGCCCTGATTTTTTATTGTCTTGGCATCAACAACAATGAAATATCATAATTAGACGAGTACAAAAGACTCTTGATTCTTTGTTGGTATCTGCTTCCCCACTTGCCTGTTCGGAGATTCAGAGTTTGAGTTCTTCCTATATAGAACTGTTCACTCTTCCTCTTTTTGAAGCTTTTGAGCTGCAAGTTCTTCCTATATAGAACTTTTAGCTTAACATTGGCGAATTCTTCAGGCTGCAAGTTCTTCCTATATAGAACTTCTTCACCTTCAAGTCTTGGAGTTACAGGTTCCCCCAATATAGAACATTTCGCTTTCTCTGGATGAATTCTTCAAGCTACAAGTTCTTCCTATATATAACTTCTCGTCTTGAAATCCTGAGGCTTTGAGTTATATAGAACTTTTCTCTCTTTTTTTCTTTTTTTTTCTTCTTTTTTTCTCTTTTTTTTCTTCTTTCTTTTTTGTCTCTTCTTTCCTTTTCCTTTTCTTTTTCTCTTTTTTCTTTTTCTTCTCTTCTGCTTCTTTTTTTCTTTTTTCTTTTTTTTTCTTCTTTATTTTTCTTTTTTTCTTTTCTCTTTTTCTCTCTTTTTTGTTTTTTTTCTTTTTTTCTTTTTTTTGAAATCTAGAGCGATGAGTTTTTCCTATGTAAAACTCTCGATTTTGAAGTCTTTGAGCTACATGTTCTTCCTATATAGAACTTGACGGGTTCTTCCTATATAGAACCTTTTGCTATGAAATCTTGAAGTTACGAGTTCTTCCTATATAGAACATTTCACTTTAAAATCTTGAAAATGTGGGTTCTTCCTATATAGAACCTTTTATCTTCGGAAATGGTACTACGTTTCCTACAGCATTGGCACCGAAAAATTTCCATTGCTTCCCAAAAGGCTGAAGACTAGAAATCTCTGAAAGATGCCCCGATTTCTAATCGTCTTGGCATCAAAGAAGGCTTAACATCATGCCCGAAGGACTTAAGATCTGGATTCACGCCAAAATGGCTACCAATTGGAAATATTCAATAGGATCCACTTCTTCAACATGAAGCTGCAGGTCAAACAACTGGATCCATGCCAACATGGCTACCATTAGAAATCTTCAGTAAGATCTACTTCTTCAACATAAAGCTGTAGACCAATAACTAGGTTCAGGCCAACATGGCTACTAATTGAAAATCTTGAAATCTAAATTTACGCCAACATGGCTACCGATCAGAAATCTTGAAATCTGGAATTCATGCCAACGTGGCTACGAATCAAAAATCTTGAAATCTGGATTCACACCAGCATGGCTACCAATCAGAAATCTTGAATAAGATCCACCTCTTCATGGAGCTGCAGATCAAAATCTTCAGTATTCTTTAAATACCTCTACTTCTCTACAATATGTTCTTCAATCTTCGTCTTCATCAATTGAATACTCACACTCTTAACTCTCTTACGCGAGTAACTCTTTTCTTCTGGGTCTCTTCCCAGTTTTGTAGGTCTTTCTTCTAGTCCCTATACTATTTTGATGTAGGGACTTCCATCATTCTTTTGTTCAGCATTGCCCTATTAAATCCCCGGGCTCAACTATTATCTTCGTCTTTAACCCAACACTCGGAGTCTTTATCTATCTCAACATCGGGGAGAGCAACATGCCTTCACTCCCTAAACTCATCCTTAATCTTCTTGTAGCATATCGACGAGAATCAACTCTCGGTCTCTATGCTTTTAATTCTCATTTATAAAAGTCAATCATTTTGAAAAACAACGGGAAGAAAATACCAAACAATTTGAAAACTAGTATTTGGGAGAAAAACTATGGATATGTTAAAAATTAAGGTTAAAATATGACAAACATTTTTTAAAACTGATGTTTGGAGGAAATGATAGGTCTCAAAATTCGAAGAAAAATGCCAAACATTTTTTAATGGTTGGAGTAAACTAAAATTTGGAGTAAATGCCCAAACATTTTTGGAACCTAATGCTTGTAGGAAATAACCAATATATAAAACAATTGAAATTTGAGAAAAATGTCCAAACATTTTTTTTTTAAATTAATGCTTGGAGGAAATGACCAATATGTAAATAAATTGAAATTTTGAAAAAAATGTCTAAGCACATTTGAAAACTAACGCTTGGATCCTAAAATATTTGTATGTTTTGACTACTTTGGCGATATAGGCATACATATGATCTACCCTAGTCCATTTAGGCTTTCGAGAGGAACAATTCCCATACCTAACGTCTAACCCATTTAAGGTGGCTCTCTTAATCTCACCGCTCATTATGCCCTCATCCTTTCCTCATTTGGGTGTCGATTAGGCACTTCAAAGTTTGACGTTCCTTGAAAAAAGGTTATCCCTTATAAGCAGAATGTAACCTGAAGACTATAACCCCTAAACCCAGCCCAAAAGAAATAGGTCGAATCTAGGAAGTCACATTTGAAAACTTTTCCCTCAAGAAAACCAAATTTAAAAAGAATATATATATAACTATATTTTAATAAGTATCTCATAATAATAAAATAAAAATATCATATTAATATTCGAATATTTAAATAAAATCTCTAAAACTAAAACCACAATAAATGAATGCCATAATAATCCCAATACATAATTAGTCTCAAAGTATGAAATTACATCAATGTCTCAAAATAATAATCTGAATAACTAAAAATAGTTTCGTACTGAATATTAAAATAACCGGATAAAATGTGAGATCCTCCAAGTACCACGTCACCTAAAGTCCAAAGATATCTGTAAGAGGAAACTATGGGGGAGTAAGCTAAAGAGCTTAGTGTGTCTCTAAAGTGCAAGGAAAACCATAGTCGTAAAAGCATAGTATTATTTTATTAAAATCCGTTAAACTATAACACATAAATCACAAGCACAATGTAATGCAATGCACCCAACTACAACTGCCAAGAGGAAAGTTCCCTAGAACTCTGCACTACAACCGCCAATCCAAAGTGGAATCCAGCCGAAGGGTGAAACCACTGATCCGAAGTGGTATTTAACCCGAAGGGTGAAACCACTGAACTTCCTTCGTACAAATCCCAACCAATGCTCATACGTGTATGATGTTTAAAACTCAAAATTTCATAAACACAATTTCTTAAATCTGATATTCCATAAACATACGTCATAAATATATGAATCCATAAATCATAATCCATAAATTCTAGTTTCCATAAATCTTGATGTTTCGTAAATCAAATATTTCATAAATCATAATTAAAAATACATTCTAAAATCATATGCATATGATGTCAACCATACAAGCCATAATGTGAATCATAATCAAGCAACGTGTAAAAAACATATAAAAATAGTTTATTTATAGCACGAGAAGAAAACACACCTTAGCCAAAGCAAACTCAACCTACTGAGTAATGTGTTTCCCACGATCAGAAGCACTAGATTAGCTATATTGGTATCTATGAGAATAACCTACGATAACACTATTACTATTATCATTATGATTAAGAAATTATTCCTAAATACTTATCTAACGAAATTTAATGATAGAAGTATACTTATCTGATTCATATCATTGACCTCCTTATCAATTGAAGACAAGATTGAATTGAACGGTGTCAGAGACTCAGCGGGGTTTGATCGAATTAAATAAATAATAAAAGAAAGAAAAGGAAAGTGTGCTTCGAATACAAATCGAGAGAGGGTGAGGGGAAAGATCGGCGCAGGAAAGAATGCCGCATAGGGTGAAACCAAACTTATATATATAATTTTGGATAAATTATTAGGTAAGTCCTTTTACTTTTCTAGGATTCACAAAATAGGTACCTATTATTAATTATTTATAAAAAGTTCACTAAATTTGTTTAAAATTCAATTAATTCCTAAATTTCCTAATTAGAGTTTTATTTTTAAATTCTCAATTTCTAGGGTTTTGAAATTAGGGATTTCAAAATTAGGTTTTTGAATTGGGGGTATTTTTGGGGTGTTACAAAGACAATCTCATTTAACTTAGACATCTAGGAATGATCAAAATGGTCTTTGGAGGCTTGTACTGCAGATGATGTGTCAAGAATCGTACTCCTGAACTCGTTTAATCACCATATGCTCACCTGAAGTATTCTTTTCCCTTTCATTCCTCGGATCGCTCTAGACTGCCCATTTTTGGGTTTTCACCCTAGAGTTCATTTCCTTTCTTTCTTAACTTCAGATCGACTTGTATTCTGGTCGGTACTGATGCTCACCATATATTCAAGGTAATTGATCATCTATTACTCTTTAAAACTGACATTTACTTGAATAGACTATTTCGTATAAATTCTCTGGGTTTTACTTCTGATCAAAACCTTGACCTTGTGCTTTACTTGCTCAGACTGACTTCTCTTTTCTCTTTATTTTCAAGATCACTCTAGACTGCCCATTTTTCAGGTTTTCACCCTATAGGTCATTTTCATATTTTGTATCTTCGGATCAATGTATTCTGGTCAAACTTTGATGCCAACATGCTCAGGCAGATCACTATTTTCTCTTTATTTTCTAGATCACTCTAGACCGCCCATTTTTGGGTTTTCACCCTAGAGGTCAATTCCTCTTTCTGTACCTTCTGACCAACTTGTATTATGGTAGGCATTAATGCTTGCTTTCTGTTCAAAGGTGACCGGTCTTCCAAAGTTCTTCATAATTGAGATTTCCTGAAGTCTCTTACTTATTTCTTCCATCTAAGCTTCGTTCTTGTATTACTATACTCATGTAATGTATTCTTTTCTTTCTTTCTCTTTCTTTTATTCTTTTCTTTTCCTTTTTTTTACTCTTTCTTTTTTTTCTTTTTTTCTTTATTCTCTCTTTTTTTCTCTTTCTTTTTTGACTAACTATTTTGGGGGTTTTCGTCTCAAATCTCTTTTTTATTGTATCTGCATTAAACCTTGACGCTTATTTCTTCTTGGAAGTAGTTGATTCTCCATGATTCTCTTAAATTGATGTTTTATTGGCTAGTGACTTTTTCATGCATCTTTTTTCTTACTACATTATTCAACTTGTTGAGCCCATTCTGTATTGCTTCAATTCTCTGCCTGGCATTTTCTTCTTTTTTTGCTTGGTTTGCTTATTGATCCTAATAGCGTTTTCAATCGTTTTCCTCTGATGATTCTACAGTCTTTGTATCTGATATACCTGGTCTCATTGCTTTCTTCTTGGAAAATATAAGAATACCATTCATCGTCCCAATTGTAGACATCGAGAGAAAATCTTCAGGGAGTAGAAGTTTAGGGTCAACACTTGATTCAAATATCTTAAACGACAAGTGCCTGAGAAGGGGAATTTCCTAGAATGGGAACTGCCCATTATCTAAACAATTTTTTGTTCCTCTGTCAGCCTAAACAGACTAACAGATACTCGCATTCGCAATATCCCTATGGTATTCAATTTAAATCAATGATACTCTTACATTTAAAGTTCAATGTTATATAAAAAATGGTATGTACCTGTGCATAAAAATGTGTATATGTATGGGACAACAAAAACTATCCTGTAATAATAAATGAAATGTATAAAGAAACAAAGAATGCAAAAAAATGCTTTCTAAATAACGAAATGAAATTTTTATTCTGACAAAAATAATTACATTCTAAAAAATATGGTTTAGCTTATAGATTTTTTTTGCATTTTTCCCAAATGCACAGGATCAACAGATTTGAATTGCCTTTACCGGTAGCCGTTTGCTCCGGGCTAGTAGTACCATTCTCCTGGGCACAATCAGTTTATATCAATTATGACATTGGATTTTTTTCAAAAGATTTATTTTCCTTTGACCATTCGAAAAAATGAATTTTTGGTTGAAATTTGATTTTTAAAAAATTGATAGCTTTATTTATAGATTTCGTTTGCACTTTTCCCAAATGTACAGGGATCAACGGTTTTGAGTTGCCTTTATCGGCAACCATTTGCTCTGGGCTAGTTGTACCATTCCCCTGGATACAATCAGTTTATACCAATTATGACATTGGATTTCTCCAAAGGATTTATTTTCCTTTGACCATTCGTAAAAATGGATTTACGATGGACATTTGAATTATCAATTGTCTTAAACTTTACCATGTTTAAGCACGTTACGCCTACATTTCTGCAGGAATTCTTCAAAAAGATAAGAAACCTAAGCGTAGGGACCTTCGAGTCATTGTCAGGGCTTCAACTCATTCTGCCCTTATAGGTGTGGTGTAAGCTTGCCTCATTTCTTTTGTTCTCCAATGCTGGATCAATCCTTGTGTCAAAATTCCATTGCTGATTAGCTTTTTGATCTTCTCCAGCAACAATATATACGTCCTGGTAGGATGCCCCGATGCCCCCTTAAAAACTGGTGGAATGACCAAATCGGGGACTAAACTAAAATCTCTCGTATTGAAAGCGTCTAACTTTCCTTTTTCTTAATTTCCTTTTCGAACCTATCTTCTAATTGCTCGAGTCTTTGTTTCTTGGTTTGTTCCATTCTTTCTTTCAACTGATTTTCGAATACCCTCATCGAACCCGTAAAATCTTATTATCTAATAGTAATTAATTAATTAATGCATGAAATGTATCATAAATAAAAATAAATAGTAAGTATAAACTATCAAAATGAATGCAAATGAAGTGTTGATCCATTAATAGTCTTTTAGGAGGATTTTTATAGGATAAGACGCCTGTGTACAAAAGATTGACAATATTCCACAGGCATATATTAGCCACTCTTTTAAGAGAAAAATGGCTCAGTGCCCCACTTCTGTCTTCTTTCTATCTGTTTCATGCTTAGATTATTTCCAATCGTAGCATTATCAATCTCTGTACATTACAAAACATTTTTTTATTAAAAAAAATCCCCTAATATGGAATATTTTTGAATCAACGAAATGCAAAAATGAATGCAATAAGGTATTAGTCGCAAAGTAATCATCGTGGAAAAGGCTTTCAATGAATAAAAAGGCTTATTACATCAGATTCAGTCTTGTAATCTTTACAAATACTGGTGAGCTCTAATCCCTAATTTTCAAATGTCATCCAACAAACGAGTTAACCTTCTTTCATGGTCCAGTACGGGATTCATATTCTAACTCAATGGTATAGCTGCATCGGCCACATCTGCTACTTCCTGAGCCACCTTGCGTGCCTGGGCGATGACACTCTTCATGTCCTTGTTCCTCTCTTTTATTTCTAACTCAGCTTTTCACAGCTGGAGAGTTACCTTTTCGATGCTTTCATAGCCAGCTTGTTTGTAGGCTTGGGCACGAATCTCGCTCGTACGCAAAGAAATCTTAAGCTCTTCTATTTGTTCCCTGAGCGTTGCGTTCTCCATTTGAAATATGAATGATTCATTCTCACTCTACTGTAAACTTGATTTCAGAATCTCGTTCATATCTAAATTGCCTTCTAACTCATTCTTGAGGATGCCGTGCTGGCTCTCAGTTTCTTTTCAAACTAGCCTAGCCTTTTTGCTTCCAATGCCCCAAATCGTTCTTCAGTTATAGGATGTCATTATTCCATTATTCAAAAGTGCCACCCAAACCAGCATTTCTGAACATGCAGTAGAGCTTATGATGATCGTCTTGTAAACTCTGCAATTTCTTGCTCAAATTATCTCTCTCCTGCCTGTGCTGATTATAATCGAACGAATGCCCCTCTTCTAAAATACCTCAATCTCAAATCATCTCTCTCCTGCCTGAGCTGATTATAATAGAACGAATGCCCCTCTTCCAGGATGGCCCAATCTTTAATATCTGAATTTGACTTACTTTTATTCAACCCTTGCCCTAGGTTTTGGCACATCTTTAACTTTGCCCCTCTTGTGATTGTCGGTTCATTGTAAAATCTGGACTTTCCATTTTCGAAAGTAGTGCTCCCATAATGACAAGATCCCTAACTCGGTTCTTCAAAGCCCCACAATTCTATATAGTGTTCCCTGAACCTCCTAAGTGGTAACCGCATCTGGCTCGACTGTTATAACCTTTCGAGTAAGGTGGCTCATTTAGAACAGAGCGAACTGGGGTGATAAGGTTTCTGTCAATAAGCATTGGGGGCATCCTAGTGTATGTTACAGTGATCGGGTTATTCTTCTTCACATCACTTTCTTTTCATGTTTCTTCTAGACCTGCCTCTATTTGCCGGGAGCTTGATTCAGATGTACTTCCCACTAGTTTGTTGATGTGAATCACAAAAGGGTTTGACTTGTCGTATTTGCTGATGTTACTTTGCTTGGAAATGGGATTCTGATCGTCGAACTCTTTATTCAGACTCTTGACCAGCTCTTCTTCTGACTCTACGGACCCCTTGCTTTTAGCCATATTAGTCATCAGATTCATCATATCAGCCATCTGCTTTTTTCAACTCTTGTACTTCATCCCGCTTATTTCCAATATGAGTATCATCTATCCTATATTGTTCGAACTCTTCAGATGATTCGCCTTTTCGATTCTTCTGACAATGCTCAGGATTTGCTCGCTCTATTCGAATACGAGACCTCTTGTCCATTATGACTGCCTTCTACAGTGATGGCCACTTGAGAAATAAATACCTCATTTTATGTCATGGGAATGCAATGCAAAACAAATGTAAGAAAGAATAAATGAAGACCAAAGGAAACTGTGTTAGTATGGTAAATGCCATAACTGCGATGATGAATGTGAATGAAGATGTTGATTCTCAAATAGTCCTTAGAAAGACATTTGTTTAATGGAGAGGATGTCTGGTTACAAGAAGCTGAAATAATAAATTACAGATAATGATTAGCTTCTCATCTTGACTTCGTGAAGCGAGGCCCGCGCTCCATCGCTTCTGGAATAAGGGGCGATCTCACCATCCTCTTCTTCTACTGCTCAAAAGGTCCGCGATAGTGTAATCTATGTACCCAGGGGCTTTCGAAAAGATTATTAATTTGTGCAGACAGAGAATAGACAATAGTATCTTCTTCAGGGACGAATCTTGACAATCTAGTTTGAAGGGGTCTTATTTAAAAATTTTAAAAGTTTTGGAGGCTTAAATTAAAATTTTCATAGATTGTGAAAGGTTTAATTTGAAATTTTTAAAAATGTAGGACTTTAACTAAATTTTTTAAAAAAATTGAATTTTTTAAGGCCCTTCTCTCTTTTTTAATTTTTTTTTGAAAAAAAAATCAAAAAATAATAATTAAAATTATAACAATTTTTTAATTTTAGAGGGGCCAAATTAAAAGATTTTAATTTTTTTGAAAAAAGGATAAATGTGAAATCTTTAAATTTTGGGAAAACATGGCCCCTACTGGTTTTGACGGGGATCCGCCTTTGCGTTTACGCTGTCTCCTCCTCCGACACGTGTTTTCCTGTCAATTTGCCTATTTTCTCGAATGATCTTCATTCGACCAAACTCGATACTGTATCATTTATAGCTCTTGATATTACAAACTTCTCTCTTTTTTAGATTGCCTTCTAAATTGGACTGTTTTCGAATCAATATTTATGATATGAGATGCAAATTGGATGCAAAAAAGGAAAAAAATCAAAATAAAACAAAAACAAACAAGTCAGTATAGCGAAACAATCAAATAAATAAATTAAATACTCAACAATAAAATAAAGCAATCAATTCGAAGCGAATAAAAAGTATGTACAACAAATAAAAGCAAACAAAACCTAAAAAGGTTAATTCCAAACAGACAACATAACAACATGCCTCTAACAGGTGGGCTCATACGGTCTACTATATGTGGTGAGGTTCTAAAGAAAACGGTACTCGAACTGTCGCTCGAACATCGATTTGAGAGAATACGACCCTTATACCATACAGAGGTGAAAATCCTACGAAATATAAGGACCGAATTCCGGAAGTGAATTTCAACACTATACGGAGGTGAAAACCCCACGAAGCGAAGTAATCACTCCCACTTAAGGAATCTAAAACTATTGTATGATGACAATTTTTATCAAACAAGGTGTAGAAATTAAAAATTAAATCAAATTTAAATTTTCTTTAATAATTACGATACGAACCCAACTAAGGCTTGACTCTTAATTAATTTTTGTTTTAAAAAATTTACTCCCCAGCGGAGTCGCCATGTTGTAGCAACTATTGTTTCAAAATGATAATTTTATTTGAAAATTTTATTTAAAAAGGGGGATTTTAAGAAAACTCGTATTTTTAAAAATATGGGAGTCACCACCGGTCATTCAAAAGGGTAGACTGGACACCAAAAATAAAACCAGAGATTAAAAACTTGGGTTCGAGAATTGATTACGGATGGGGAAGGGTTAGCACCCCACACCGCCCAAAATTGGTACCTAACGGGTTTGTATCGTATTTATTAAGAAAAATATAAAATTTGATTTAATTTAATAATTAATTCCTAGAATACATGATTAAATTTGTCTCGATCTTTACGGTACCAAAAGAGATGACACTCAGAGACCGGGATGATACTCCCACTAGAATACCGGAATCAAAAGCCTAAAAACTAGATCTAATATAACATAAAAAATTTAAAAACATACTAATATTAAATAAATACTAAACTGTCTAATACCCTATATTTATTATAAAAATATTAAATATAATCAATAAAACTATCCTATATATAAACCAACAATAAAATAAATACAGAGACAAATATCGAATTTTACCCACTCGAAACTTGAAAAAACTTCGACCAACCTCCACCAAGATCTCTGTGTCACCTTGTCATGGCTCAAAAATTAACTAGATCGCCCCTAATCTAATGCTAAATCGAACCAGTTGTGGCCACGAGCACTGCCCCTATCCCTGCCAGCCTTGTTCAGCCGGGCATTGGCTCCCCATAATTTTTGGGTGTGCCGATTGCTTCTTCCATTTGCTGCCCCTCCCCCTTTTTATAGGCATAACAAAGAGATGGGGGGTTTGACGTGGCTTACTATGAGCCATGTGCTCACCCTTTATTATTTTTTTTGCTTTTTAGTTCTTTTTTATTTTTTGTTTTTTTATTATATATATATTATTTTTACTTTTTTATTTTGTATTGATTTTATATTAATAATATTACTATTAAAATAATAATAATACTATAATCCAGACAAAAATGAGTGACTACAGTTAGTATGTTTGTATGACAAATATGGCACGTTTGCATATTGGTAAAATGGGTAAGAGTAACTTATTATGCACTGAACATGGAAAACTAGGTAAATGGATTCATTAAGGGATGAAATTTGGCATGCATATAGTTCTAATAATAATAAACTGGCTGATAAAATTTGGTAAGCATTGAACATAGTTAAGACTCTTAATTAGAGTCCAAACCAGACATAATCTGTCATTAAAGACCCTGTCGTACCAATACGAGTGATGATGTATTGGTACGAGCATGAATATCTAGGCAAAGTTAATAAAGAGCACCGATACGACCTTAGGAGTATTGGTACGGCAGCTCGACACTGAAAAATTATTGTGAACCTCGTACCGATACAGACAAGTACGTACCAGTACACCCTTTTGATATTGGAATTTTGAATTATCGAGATCAAGCCTGCTTAGCGATACTGATAAAGCCGTATCGATCCCCTTATTACATTGCATCCCTGTACCGATACGGCTTGGCCTGTTTCGGTACGATCAAATGTTACTGAAATTTGTCTAAGTCGTATCATGCATAGAGTACTGATACGGTTATGGGTGTGCATTATTTGGTTTTAACTGAATTAACCGACCGAACCGAATTTTTTCGGTTAATTTTAGGTAGGTTCGGTTAACGATTAATTATTTTTGAAAAATTTGGTTATTGGTTAATTCGGTTCAAAATCAGTTAATTAACCGAATTAACCGAAATTATTATATATTAAATATTATATATATTACATATATTCATTTTTGTTCATTGAACTTTTAAAAATTATAAAATGATCATTAAATTTTTTGATATATTATAAAATGTTCATTAAACTTTTATCAAATTAGTATAAAATGAAAGTTCAGTGACTAAAAAGTTTATTTTACCATAATTTAGTGACCATTTGTGTAATTTACCTAAAATTTTATAATAAATTTTGGTTAATTCAAAAACCGACCGAATTAACCGAAATAATTTCGGTTAAAGCTAATTCGGTTCGGTTAACGGTTAAAGTTCTAAAAATTTCGGTAATAACGACCATGACATAGGCGTACCTATACGGCCTCTTCGAGTATTGGTATCGATACAGGTAAATCAGATTAAAGTTGTTAAAAACATATTTAAAACTTTGCAATCAAGTCACTGAAATTCCTAATGGGATGAAAATTTACCTTCTCACTATCTGTTGAATTTCATATTGGTAAGTTTAATTTATGAAAAAAAAGGCCTCTAATTTATCACAATTATAGTTTGGTCCCTGAAAAGATAAATATTGTATCGAACCAATATAAGATCATTGTTTTATTGCATAGTAATATTGAATCATTGCATTGTATCATCGAATGGTCATTGAATCATTAGAATTACTGTACCAATCACCGTTATCGTTCACCGATACCATCTCTAACCCGGTTTCCTTCTAGACGGAAAAGGGAGTGTTACAGTTGTAGCTGCTGGTAAAGGATTAAAAATGACATCAAGAGGTTTTGACTGAAACTGTGATGATGCGGAGGAGGATCAGTAAAAGGAAAAACTTGTGATGATGCTACAGTAGGAGGATCAGTAAAAGGAAAAACTTCTTCATTGAACGCCACATGTCGAGAGACTAACACCCTGCCACTATCCTTATCTAAACATTGATAGCCATGATGTTTGAGAGAATACCCTAGAAAGTAGAAACACACAAACTCTTGACCGAAAATCCAGTTTGTGCTTATTGTAGGGTCTAAGATGAGGATAGCATTGGCTTGCAAAAACTTATAAAAAATGATAGTTTGGAGTTTTACCGAACAAAACCTGAAATAGTCTAATTTTGAAGAGTTTTTGTAGGGAACTTATTGATCAAATACACAACACTCTAGACTGCATAGGACCAGTATTGAATGGGTGAGGAGGCTTGCGCTAACAATGTCAAAGTTGTTTCAACAATGTGCCTGTGTTTTCTCTCAAAAACACCTTTCTGTTGGGATGTTCTAGGGCAAATTACCTTATATTGAACTCCTAATTGAGCTAGCAGATTCTCAAGAAATCTAAACTCCCCACCCCCATTGGTTTGAACATCCAACAATTTACTTGAAAATTGATTTTGAACTAAGCTGTAGAACAATTGAAAAGCCAAAGTAACTTCTGATTTATTCCTTAGCAAATACACCCAAGTATTGCGAGTGTACATATCAACAAAAAAATGTAATATAAAAGACCATTCGATGAAATGGGTGCAGGACCCTAAACATCTATCTCTACTAATTCAAAAGGTATGCTATAGACAGTAGAAGGGCTAGTAAAGGGGAGAGCATGGCTCTTACCCAATTGACATGCATGGCACAGATTATTCTTATCTACTGCTACTTTCTTATTCAACACCAAACTCACAACATCAGATGAAGGGTGGCCCAATCTTCTATGTCAAAGCCGGAAGTTAGAAGTAGCAGGCTTTTGAGAAGAGATGAAACTGTAAACCGAGACAGCATGAGTTGCAGGAATGTCAAAAACATAGAGACCTTCTTCTATGGTTCCTCTTAACAGTGTCTGCCCTGTATTTTCATCCTTGACACAACAATAAGTTGAATAAATTCAAGATAAATTGAATTACCAGTAGCAAACCTTCAGACTGACATCAAATTTTGAGGAACGAATCGCAGTTAATCAAGAGACAAAAACCTAATAGATAGCTGCAAAATTGTCTTACCAACATGAGAAATTGAAAGAGAATAACCATCACTAATAAGAACCTTACCCTGTCCTACATATTGATGACCAAAGTAAAGATGTCCCTGATCAATGGTAACATGGTGAGTGGCCCTGGAATCAGGTAACAACTTGATAGCTGAAACTCCAGGAGTAGTGGCTTGAAAGTATTAACCTTCACAGCTTCCACTGCTTGGGATGTAGAAGACGAACTAGAACCTGCTGTAGGACTAACAAATGAAGAATAATGATCATCAAAAGACTCATGAGAACAACAATAATTATCAGCCTGAGCATCAGATGAACTCCTTGAAGAAACAGTCCCCTTAAAACTGTGATCAAACCTATACCAGCAACAAGCAACTAGGTGGCCTACTTACCATAAAGTTGGCACTGAGGCCTTGAACGACCTCAACCACGACCACCTTCTGTAGGACCAAAGCCTCGACCACAATAATAGATCTGATCTTGATGTGAATCATGTTGATCAACATAATCATCATTAGAAGCACTGCTGTATGTGGTATTATGAATGCCAGTAGGCAACCTCAATGGATCCACAAGTCTGGCTTCTGCATCAATTAGGACTGAAATAGCTCTCTCAAAATTATACGGTTCTTTGCTTGCAGTTAAAACCGCGACAAATGACTCAAATTTCGGTGGAAGTCCATTCAATACATTAGCAACTTGTTCAATTTCAGAAATTTATGAACAACAATCAAAGTTTAAAGACCATTTTGTAAGTTTTAAAAGTTGGATGAACAAAATGAATATTTTACCATAGTTTAGTGACCATTTGTAACAACAATCAAAGTTTAATGACCATTTTGTAACAACAATCAAAGTTTAAAGACCATTTTGTAAGTTTTAAGAGTTGGATGAACAAAATGAATATTTTACCATAGTTTAGTGACCATTTATAAAATTTATGCTTAATTTTAATATAATCTTGAGGTTGTGACACAATATACGTTAATAAAGAAAATTTTTAGTGAAATTTTAACCAAAATGGCTAAATGTCAGGCAGACATGTAAAGGGTTGGGGGTTGAATTCACCTCTGCAATTCAAGTTTTTATTATTTTCTTTGGCTTTAATTGATCAATATTGTAGTGTTATGTGTCATCGTTGTATTGGTTAAATAATGTGTAAAATAAAAAATAAAACAAAAATTTGTGGTAATTTTTTAACGGCCGTAACCAAAATAATAACCTAATGCTAGGGACTTGTTTGCCAAAATAAATATTAAATTGATCAGTAAAATAGAAAATTAAGATTAATTTGGTGACTACCAATTTAGTTTACCCTAAGAAATAAACAACGAGCTCAATTGGGAAAGCACGAAATTGTGTACTTTGTCGACATTAAATTAAATAAATCAATAATTATCCCCATTAACAGCAAGCACAGGCAGGAAAAGTAAAAGTTTTCAAGTGGTTTCGGATCTTAACGAGGGAACTATTACTGACCACAAGCTCACACTGGTGAAAGGGAACCCTCTCATTTCGACTCCTTAATGTGTGAGTATTGTTTTATGCGGGACGAAGTTAAGATTAAACATTGGGAGGAATAATAGATTTTAAACTTTTAAATTTAAAAATTTGAGTGGAACAGCTCCTCCCAATGTATACATGGCTCGTTAGAAGTGTCTTTTGTAACATTTGATATATTTCACCTAAATAAAAAAGAAGGAAAAACGGTAATGGTGAGGAAAAACGGTGAGTGGAGTTGGAAACAAAAATAAAAAAAGATTAAATTTGTTATTTTATTGATTTTATAAACGACCGAATCATTTAAAGTTAATTATTTAACGAAGAAGGGTCTTTTGTAACATTTGATAGCTTGAATGATCATTTTATAATTTTTTATAGCTAAACAATCTAATTAAAAAATTTCTTACAATCGAAAGACTATTTATATATTTCACCTAAAAATATAACAACTTTGTCATTATACTCTTATTATTATAATTTTTATTGGAATATTATTTTTAAAGCTATTATTTTAAAAACCTTAATACAATAAATTTATAAAAAATATTTATAATAAAAGGTTTATGAAAATAATAACTCGAATCATTATAAAATCCCTAAAATGAGAAAAACTGAATAAAAATATTTATTATTAAATCGATTTGAATTGGCATTTGAACCCATGAAAGTAATAGAACTGAAATGGAAAACTGATCGGTTTAACTTGGGGTTGGAGTCTTGGAGATTAAAAATAATGGTAGACACAAATTCATCAAGCATTGTTCATTATTTAAAAAGGACATTTGCATTAATAAATAATAATGACAAGTACTGGAGGACACAGTAGTGTAATAATACAATTAAAGGCCGCTAAATCTCAACCACATCCCCTTTGTCTGCCAAACTAACAGGGGGGAGCGCATTTTTCAGAGAGGTCCCCAATCATATTATTACTATTATTATTATTATTATTATTATTATTATTAGGCTCAACAATAAAATAAATGCTTAAATTATGCTTTATTTTTATAATAAGTATTTAAAATATTTTTTATTAAAATAAGTGTTTAAAGTTTTATTTTTATTGAAAATAAGCGTCTAAAGTATTTTTTGATTAAAATAGGTGCCTAAAATTTTATTTTTAGTTAAAATAAGTATCAAAGTAGGTGTCTCAGTCGACTTTAAAACAAGCCAAAAATGAAACTTTATGCACATATTTTAGCCAAAAAATACTTTAAGCACCTATTGCAAAAAATGAGACATAGTTTAGACATTTATTTTATAGTTTAGTCTTATTATTATTATTTACATTTTTATTGAGTTTTTGAACAAATCCTATCTAAGAGAGGGGAGGAAAAATTTTCTTCTAGTAGGTAATGGATCCAAAATACAAGGAAGAGGTGAAAATATCAAAGACTTTTAACCACTTAATTTAGATACTATTAACTTTTTATCAAAATTTTAAACATTAAGTACAATTATTTTTAAAATTAAATTTTTTGAATATAATTTTTTTAACAAATTTTTTGATAAAAATTAAAATCAGTAAAATATAGTAATATTAATGGGACAAAAGAAATAATAATGATAAAGTTGGTATAAAAAAAATAAAGGTCATGCCCAATCAATCTCCTTTGGCCTTCTTCACCACTAACCTAACGGCTATATTGTATAAATTATTCAAATCATTCCTTCACTAACCCCAACGTTCCATTTCCGCAAACCAACAAAAACCCAGCCCCACTTCCCCATTTATACTCTCCTTCCATTTCTCCCCTATTTTCTCATCTGCAACCATAAAACTCTCTCTTACTTCTAACAATGGAAACTGCTACTACCGTTCATGGTAATGGAAATCCTAATCCTAGTGATGTTCAAGTTCAACATGTAACTAAGAAGTCATCTGTTGAATTACTGAGGAAGTTTGCCGAACTCGACAACGACCATAATAAGGGGGTGTCATTTGGGAAAGAGTCAAGGCCAATGGCGATGAAACGGAAGAAAAAGAATGGGTATGGGTTAGGCAGGCCGAGAAGAGAATCATGGGGTGGTGGTCACTGTGACAATCCTTCCAACAATGGCTTAGTTGAGCGGAAATGGCTTCTTCCTCCGCCCACCACACGGCGGTCCACTTTGCTTAAGCAGCTTGGGATGGGGAGGTCGCACATAAGAGCCAGGGGAATTAAGAATAGGTCCATCTTTGGCACCATTGAGAAGGTACCCTACTCTTTGTTAATCCCTTACATATTTGATTTGGATTTGCTATTAAAATCACTAATACCGACCACCTTGTTCCTGTGATTCAGACATGGCGTAAAGCTATACAAGAAGCTTCCAGTGTTTTCATGGAGAAACACTATAACAGACACAGGCGTTTGATTAATGATGTTGTCTAGCAATCTTTTCAGGCCTTTTCAATATTACCAATCATCAAACCATATCTATTACTATTACTTCTTCCTATTCATTTATTTATTTATTTGTATAAGCTTATAAAATAAAATATGTATGTATCTTGCCAAGATAATGAAAGTGACAAACGCAGAATGGTCAAAACTTGAAGCGAATAACACAATCAAGAAGGGATACGAATGTTCTGGTATGTCATACATGTCTAATTTGCATCGAAATAGATAGGGATGGGCACGGGTCGGGTCGGGTTTTTGGACCACCTGAACCCAACCCGAAAATAACTATCTTAAACCCGAACCCGACCCGACCTGACCTAATCACTTCCTTGTAAAAACCCGATCCGACCCGAAATTTATATACCTAAACCCGACCCGATCTTTTAAAAGATTTTAATTTTAAGGGCCTAATTATAAAAGAACGAATTTTAGGGACCTAATTGTAAAAAATTAATTTTAAAGATCAAATTGTAAAAAAAAAATCAATTTTAAGGACCCAATTATAAAAATATAAATAAAAGGGTATTATTACAAATATTCCTAAAAAATATAAGAGAAAATTACACTATTAGTCCCTGGTCGGGTCGAGTCGAATTTTTTTCACCCTAAACCCAAACCCGATCTGACCTCACAGTTAAGGAAAACCCGAACCGAACCTGAATTTTTAATAAAAATCCAACCCGAAATTTATATACCTAAACCCGACCCGATCTTTTAACAGATTTTAATTTTAGGGACCTAATTGTAAAAAATCTAATTTTAGGGACCTAATTGTAAAAAATTAATTTTAAAGACCAAATTGTAAATAAAAAAATTAAATTGTAAGGGTCTAATTATAAAAATATAAATAAAAAGGGTATTATTACAAATATTCTTAAAAATATAAGGGAAAATTACACTATTAGTCCTTGGTGGGGTCGAGTCGGATTTTTTTCACCCTAAACTCAAACCCGATCTGACCTTACACTAAGAAAAACCCGACCCGAACCTAAATTTTTAATAAAAAATCCGACCCATTCGGGTTAGGGTGAGTAAAATGTCCATCCCTAAAAATAGATGCTAGACAAGTACGCGAATATACATAGGTTAACAAACTACACTAGTAGTACCAAAATTTTTAGAGCATTCCTATTTTTGCCATCTAAATTGTAAAATTTGAAACACAATTATTGAACTTTTAATTCAATTTTATCATTGTCAGTGTCTTTAAGAAAGTTGGCATGCAACAATCCTAATTTTCCAAATTAGCAACCGTCGTAAAGGCAAATTTTTTTATGAACAAAGTTATCTCTGATCAATCTCAATGTAGGAAGGTTTAATTTTTTTTTTCTTTCCTCTAATTCAAACTTGTCATAAATCGTAACAAAAAGCTAAAACTATATTATTCTTCATTGTTAATCACTGGATTAACTTGAAAATGAATTATGTTATAATCTTTTGGCCAAACACAACCTTTTCACCATTAGGATTAATCGATGACCGCTCTATTCATCTAAAACATGTACTTTGGATTGGTTACTAATTTTGAAAATTATAGTTTTTGGGAAGGAAGCTTTACGTGCGACATCAACATTTTTTTAACGGAAGTGATCACAATGAAAATGATTTAAAAGTTCAGCAAGTTTTAAAAATTCAGTGACCAACACATTCTAAAAATTTAGGGCATAATGTCAAAAAATGCTCCAAACGTTTGACTGAATAGTCACTTTAGCCCTTATTTTTTTAAAGAAATTTAACCCTCAATATTTCAATTTGGGTCAAAATGGCCACTATGTGAATGAAAGTTGTTAGGCAATTGACAATAAAAAACTTGAAATGACTTAAGAGAATGACACGCCAGAAGAAAAAATATATTTAATATAATTTTATAAAATTATTTTTAACTAATGTCTTTCTATAAGACAACATATTTATCTACATGACACTGCTATCGCGGCGTACACCGCCATGTAGGTTTGTCACGTTATTTCAAGCCATTTATCGTTAGTTGACTAACAACCTCCATTCATGGAGGAGTCATTTTGACCCAAAATAAAATGTTGAGGGTTAAATTGCTTAAAAAAGAATGAGACAAGATGACTATTTAGTCAAATATTAGACACGTTTTTTGACATTATGCTAAAATTTAGAGATTACCGGTGTGAAATATAAGAATTGATCATATAAATGTATTTAAAAGTTATGTTATAATCTTATAACTAATGAATGTTAAATATAAGAATCGAAACTTATGCACTTTCCCATAGATACTTTACTTTCGGTTGGTAGAATTCTAATAGAAACAAGATTACAAAAAATCTAAAATGCCATGTTTGTCGCACGTTAACTGCCCCTAAAACAATCTCAAAAAAAGGTGAAAGTGATTCGAAAAAGAACGTGACATATAGACAGTTCGAAATATAAAAATAATTCCATCCACAGGTTATTTGACTTTAAAACGTTTTCTAAGTAAACTAGATTCAGCTATATGTCACGGCTAGATTTTTAGCCTAGATACTATTCTCGAGACAATGCTTAAGTAAGCTTGATTTCTCACTTCGGAAGATCAAATCCTTCTTCTGCACTAAAACGCAAAGGTGTTCTAAGCGAAAGCAAACAAAATAAACTGGCTACAAAGAACGAAAGACCTCTATTCAGAGTTTTGATTACTCAGAGAATAGATTATTTAAATGAGATGGGAAAGACCTCTATTTATAGTTGAGTCCCTCTACATCCGATGATCTTTACTAATTTACAGTGACGACTAAGATCAAAACCCACCACCCACATATGGTACATAATCGACATATTCCCTATATTACAATCTCTATCTAAAGAAAGACTCTTCTATGTTCACATGGTGTGTTTAAATAAGTGTGAATGGTTAGGTCTTCTAGAATCCTCCGTGGATTGGGCTAGTCTGGTGGCCTCTTCAAGCCTAAAATCTCTTTTAGAACCTCTTGGGAAGATCTTTGTGCATGTGACTCAGATTTGAACTTACTGCCTGTGACATTCTACCCCACGAAACTCAGCGACACCCTCATCTCGTCTCTAGAATAAAGTTGGACTCTGTGATCCTGAAACTTTATTGGTACCTTGGCATGCCCCCACATCGGAATCAGGCTTGGTTGTCCCTCATAAGGATCGCTTTCCCCATGAAAAGCACCTGACTCGGGTTGGGTCGTCCTCCCATATGGACTACTTGCTTTGGTAATTTTCGCCATATAACATCATTCGTCGTTCCACCTCCTATGTCTCGGTCGTTCCACCTCCTATGTCTCAGTCGTATGGGCTTCCTCATACAAGTTGTGATTTGGCTTGACTCGAACCTCCTCAATCATCGAACTAAAGCTTGGATGCCAACATCACCACACTGAACACTTAGTGATCTCTAAGAACACTGAAAGGCCTTTGTATCCTCGCCAAGTCATTGAACTTTCACAACCTGTGGGTTAGGTCTTCTACACCCTACACCCAATAAATATGGTAAATCAAACTGAAAAAAAATTAACATTGTGTTTGAGATGTTCCTCACTTGGATACAACTTTGTGGCATTCACTCTAACTCGCATCAATCCTTCGCTCATGAAGTTTGATGCACCATCCACCTCGCTCCTAGGTGGTAAGCCCTCTAGCAACTCCTCACGCATCGATACTTCTTCTTTATTGAAGTTTGATGCACTGTCCACTTTTTCTCTAGGTGGTAATCCCTTTGGCATCTTGTTGCTCATCAAACCTTCTTCTCTTTTGAAGTTCTACGCCTCGGCCAACTTGACAAAACACATCAACATCAAACCAAGCTTTAAAGCCTTGCTACTCACGGGCTCACCCACCTCCTTAGACGACTTGACTCAATTCGGGAAATCTCACCACATATGTGTCCCCTTGCAACAGAAGTAACACTTACACCTCTTCTATCCTCGGCTTGATTGTATTCAACGAAACAATCGCGCCAAGTATAACTTTCTCTCTCTCAGGCTCATTATTTACCTTGATGGTTGAAAGGTTAGCTTTCTCAGGATAATCTTTCAGTATGTGAGGACTGTCACAAGAGAATCACTTCAACGACTTCCTCTCCCAAGTCCTGGTGAACCTGGCCTAGTCTTTCTAACTCGATGGCTTCTCCTTGCCATGCGAAGTTTCCTCCATCTCTAGGGGTGTTCAAACGATTAATTCGACCACCGAATGAACTGGATTACTTTTTAATCGTTAATCAAACCATTTTTTTACAAAAATATTAATCAAATCACAAGATTTGATTAATTAGGTCAATTTTCAAATTAACCGAAATTTGTCAAAAAAGGTTTCAAGTTTTCTAGAAAGCAAACAAATTCTTCAACATTTGGCCTAAAATATTAATGTAGTTTATAAAGATAAAAATTCTTTCGAATTTAGATTAACATCACATTAGAACAAGTAACAAAAGAAATGCAAGATCTACTAATAAAAAGCACCAAGCCAAGAAGCCAACCAACTCGAACTTTGACAAAATAAATGAAGTACACTATAAAAAATAACATATACCGATGGGCAAAAAATTATCGGTAAAACGCCTAAAATTCGTCGGTGTATGGTCCAAAACCCTTTACCAATAGACAAAAGCGATATTTCGACATATAAAGGGTCGTCGGTTAAACACTAGTCGGTATATATCTATAGCGACGAAAACAATTACTACTATAGGTGATGGGACCCTATATCGATGGACAAATCCCTAGGTACATGTATGGCCTATCCCCGACAAATTAGTGTATCTATTCTGACGGATGTCTTTCGCCGATATATATGGTACATATATAATGATGGGTTTATATTGATGGTACATCCGTCTATATAAGTTTGACCTTTACCGGCAGGCAAGCCGTAGGTATAAGTTGAGGTATTAACTAACAGTGCATTCGTCATAAATGATTCAGACTTTTACTTACAGTAAGTTTTTGTCCCAATTAATTCAGACGCTTACTGACGATTGTCTCCATCGGTATATGTATAATTTATGTCGGTATATGTTTAATTGTCATTTATTTTTTATTTTAAATATAAATAATTATTAATACTATTGTTATTTTTATTTAATATTATTTTTTATTTTAAATATTAAAATTGTTAATACTATTGTAATTTTGGATAAAGTTATAACAAAATTTGTTTTATTTTTTAAAGGAAAAAATATTGTTTGATACTCGAATAAAAAAGTATGTGATACATAATCATTAAAACATGTACAAGTTTATTACAAGCACAAGAAATTTGCAAGCAAATATTTGTGTTTCTTAATAACGTACATGATAAAAGCTAAAAATAATTCGAAGATCCTCCTCTATTGTGTGCTTGGATAATTTCCATATGTATTCTGTTGATTTGTTGAAGGTAAGGATGGACTGTTACATTTTAATTGCCGCTGAAGCACTATCAGCATCAGAAGGTGCCTATTAAAAGCAATGAAAACAATGACTTTAAATAAAAAAAATGAATAGAGTAACAAGAAAGTAAAATGTTTTGTATACCTCTATATCAACCATACAAAGCAAAGCATCCATATCAGGCACATATAGATCTGGAAATTGTTGTTGAAAGTAGGGTAGAAAGCAAGTTTGATTTTTTTTCTAATTTCGCAACCATAGATTTCAACCCTTCCATGTCTTCAGCATTTTGGACTGGTTGTGAAGATCCATATTCCTTAGAAAAACGAGTGTGAACTACCCCTACACAACGAACACTTCCTCTTTTTTTGGTCCCTTAACTTGAGCAAACACATCATTTGACCATGAAGTTTGTGATAAATTCTCATAAGAAGAGCTTTCTTTTTTCTTCTCATGAATACGTTCCTAAAATATAAGCTAGTTAAACATAAACTATCATAACTATATTATATTTTTCCAAAGCACATATACAAGACTTAATAATAATAAATTACCACAACAACCGTGGCCATAGAATTTACGATACTTCCATCTTTGCGTGTATGAGATCTAACATAGACATCAACTCGTGTTGGTGATTTTCCATTAGATTCTTCAATCTGACATTAAGAAAAGAATGTGAGATATTAGAAATCATACATTTATTCGTGAAACAGTTGTTATTATTCGAATCAATGGTAATAATAAAGAAAATTTTATGCACTAAGTCTCAATCCTAGGGAAAGATCTTGTTCCTGTGCAATGTGGTTCATCTAACTTTGACCTATTTGATTTATTTGTGGCACTTTATCCCTATTCAAATTATAAGTAATAAATTATTAATAAAAATTAAAATATTAGAGTTATATAAATTATAAAAGTGTAGCATTTTACTGTAACCTTTGAGGACAACCAATATTAAACAAGTGTCTTCAATTGATCCAAATTCACTCGTGGATCCTTGTAATTTTCGATGATTTGCTCTACAGTTCGGTTCTTATCAAATATTTGAGATTTCAAATCATTTTTCCACTGCCTCCATTTGGTATTCATATATGAGAGAACCCATTTCTTAACATGTTTTAATGTGGCTTCGTCAACGCCTTCCTCCGAATCAAATAGTTGGAATTGAAATTTTAACTACATTAACAAAATAAGACATGAATGTCACAATCCAAAAACTGAAAACCAGGAAATATAAGAAGATATATCATAGGAAGATATAACATATGAATGTCAAATACGAATTGTGCATCTAAGAAGAATTTGACACCAATTCATTAAAAACACCAATCAATATTGACAGTACAAAAACAAGGCTAGTTTACTAGTTAATAACCAAGACATCTATGAACTATTTTACCTCACCAAATTCATCATGGTCATTTATAATTTGATGCAATCACTACTTAACTACATAAACAGACGGATTTTCACTCCATTTAGTCAACAAAAAACAATTATTCAATTATTAAAATCTATATTATGTGTATAGAAACCTAATATTGCTATTCTAAAGGACAATTTGCTAAATCTATCAAGTCCCTAGACTTAGAAGGAATAAATCCCAACTCTTATGTTGCGGAAGAGAACATACCTTGATCATTGACCACATTTCTTCCTTCTTATTGCTCGACATCTCATGCCAATTTAAATAACTAATTGGCGCAAACTCAGCCTTCTGCACCATCGTTCCAATGAATCGACATAAACTAGTTGATTATTCACCTCACGGGTTGATATAAATTGTTAAATTTGACATTAACGCTTTGTCTCTTAACAACTTCAGTTGGAACTCGAAAAGCCACTTAACTACATTGGTGACACTTGTGTCTACTTGTCGATCCAAGAGTGCAACCTATGTAATATTTGAAGTGTCAATACTAACTGTTTAAATATATCATATAAGTTTCACATCTTAATTTTTCTATACTTACATGATCACGAAACCATGTATGAAAAGTTTCACTTTACAACTTGTGCATCTTAAATTGTGAAAACTGTTTCTTTCGATTACGTCTCTTAATCTCTTGTTCTTGTTTCCTAAAAGGAAAAACAAAATGATTACAATCCTAGGGATGGCAACGGGGTGTGGCGGGTCAGATTTTTTACCACCCCAACCCCGAACCAAAAAAATCATATTAAGACCCAACCATGATCTGACCCAAATAATTTTCATGTTTCACCCGCCCTGAACCCGATTCGAAATTAACCGGGCATACCTAAGTCTGACCCGATCCAACCCTACTTTTTTTTGAATTTTCTCATCATCCCCAGATTTTCTCAACAACCAAACTTAGTGAGAAAATTGTTCACTCCTCAAAAGTACTGTTTTTATGCATATTTTACAATGTCTTTGCTTGCCCTTTTAGTACATTTAGTTGCATTTAGGCATTGAAATCATGCATTTGCATAAAGAGTTTATGAGCTATTATGTTTGCCAGTGTGAAGGGTTATTTTTCTATTTTTGACGCAGGACAAAGACAGGCAAGCTTGGCAGAGAATGCAAGAAAGGAAGCTAGAGAATTGCAGAGGCACAATTTGCACAAAATGACCAATCAATGCCAAGCCCGACTGGCAAAGGAGTGACGTCAGCCGACCTGTCAAAGTCTCCATTGGACCTTGTACGCGTCAGCCCTGGGATTCAAATATGGATAAGATGCACTATCATCTTATCCCTTATGCATTCAAAATTTAAATTCAAAGGCCTTATCCTAGGGTTTCCCACGCAAGCCTATTTAAAGAGATCGATCAAGCATTTTAGAGGAGGATTGGAGAGATCAGATTGAAGAGGCTGAACGGTGGTGAACCAAGATGTGGTCTTACCAGCTGAAGATCGAGAGCTTGGAGCCATTGAAGGGCTGCATCGACGGACCCCATTCTTTCCCATTCCCTTCATTTTTATTATTCTGTTTAAATGATGATGTGGGGATACGATAATGTTTTTTTGGATGGAAACCCCAACCATGAACTAAACTTTTACAGTTGGTTGGGGTATGTTTGGGATGGATGTCGATTTCATGTTTAGTTTTTAATAATGAAAATGCCTTGGCATTATTTTATATCTGGCATATACTTAATCTTTTTGCAAATCCATTGCCATACGAAAGTTTGCATTGTGTGCTTATTGCACCTTAATATCTTAACAGACTTAAGGGGCAACGATCTATTGCCAGGTACTAAGGCAAGAAGCTTCGACAAAAGATGTTCAAGTAGATGAACTTACTTCGTAAGTGAGTCTACCCCTTAGGAGTAAAGATTATCGCTTAATCAAGTTAATTTATGAAAAACATTCACTATAGACATATAGGGGTTTTATCATAGTTAACTTAGGGTATTGCCATCGATAGAGGCAATACTACCTTTAATCTGCTCGGGAATAAACCAAGGCAGATCATTATTGAAGACTGGCATAAGCAGCGTAAAATCTGGTATCCCCTTGCCAACGCTCATAATTCATTTAGCTCATTGCCAGACTGCTTATTTTCACTACTTTGTGTTGTTAACTTTTCAATCAAAATCCTAAAACATTTCAAACACTTTTTAAACTTCTGAACAAGTAAACGTTGAGCAAGTAAATTCTTGGTCAATCCCTGTGGATTCGATACTTAGCTTAATGTTGTATTACTTGCTGACTGTGTATACTTGCACGCATAAGACTCACCTTGGCACTGCTCTTTGGCATACTTTTACACTAAAAATATACTCTTTTGCCAAGCTTTAGCAATAGTCCACAAGTTTTTTGCTCCACTGCCAGGGATTGTGACCGTTTTTTTGTTTTCTTTACTTGTTTCATTCCTTTTATTATTTATTTAGTTTAACTGGTGTATGACCAGAAACCACCATGTCGTGGAAGATTGGCTATACGACCCAGAAATTGAAAAAACCTTACGGAGGTTAAAAAGAAAAGCTCGAGAGATGGCACATCGTGGTAATAGAGGAGCTGATGGTAACCCAAACAACCAGGGAACCCCTCTACACCATAATGAGATACCGGTCGCACCTACTGCCCCAGCCATTAATTTAGAGGAGGATAGACCTATACGAGAACACTCGGCACCGAACATAGACAATTTGATGCCAGGACTAATTGGTTCAGAGGTAAATACACCAAATTTTGAACTTAAACCGGTAATGATACAAACGCTCTTGAATGTAGGACAATTTGATGGAGCACCTACAAGAGACCCAAGGCAACACTTCAAATAATTCATGGAAGTTTGCCAGTTATTTTAGCAGCCTGGAGTTTCTGAAGATACAGTGAAGCTAAAATTATTATATTCTCCTTAAGAGATAGAGAAAAAAATGTGGCTTAGTTCTTTGCCACTTGGATCTGTCACCTCATAGGGAGATCTATGTCAGAAATTCTTACTGTGATTCCAACCACCAAAACTCACTGCCAAGCTGAGAAACGAGATCATTACATTTAGGCAAGCTAATGACGAGACCCTATATGATGCCAGGGAAAAATTTAAGGACATGTTGAGAAGATGTCTCATACATGGATTCCCAAACTAGACCTAGATTGAGACCTTCTACAACGAACTCAATACTCATACCAGAACGATTTTTGATGCGTCAACAAATGGTTCACTGCCAGACAAGAATTATATAGAGGCAATTGGTATCCTTGAAAGGATCTCAACTAATGACATTGAGTATCCTACTGCCATACTGGGGACCGAAACTAAAATTAGAGGAAAGCTAGCACTAGATGAATTAACATCAATTTACGCTGAATTTCCAATCTTACCAGCATGGTGAGAACCTTGCAAAAAAGTAAAAAGTCTCAAGAAATTAAGGCATTAGACCTATTCTGCACCATATGTGGAGAGGACCATTTCGTGGAAGATTACCCTGCCAACTCAGATACTTACAATGCATGATGGAGGCAACACCCAAAATTAGATTGGGGAAATCAAACGATAATCAAAATAATGTCCAACGCCAGAACATTGCCCAGCGTTAGAATAACACTGGTCAGCAAGGATTCCATCAAAATACTATGCCGCAGAGGGCGCAAAACAATTTTTATGCCGGGCAAATGAACAACCAGGGGACTTTGGCAGATTACATGGAGAGGAATGATGCAATTCTCCAGAGTCTGACAGCATCTATGCGGATCTTGGAGATACAAATTAGACAGATTTCTAGTGCACTCAACAATAGACCCCAAGGAGCTTTGCCAATTGATACAAAAGATGCTCGGCATAGAGGCAATGAATAATGCAAAGTTGTAACTCTTCGGAGTGGCAAATAATACGATTCTAAAACATCTGACAAACTGCCAGTTAATTGCCAAGAGAAAAAAGGGACCAGTAGATGAACCAAAAGAAACAGAAGAGAAAGAAGCGGACATAAGCGATGCCAGACCTCAGTCAGATGCCAAATCTTAGTCAAATGCCAGCAAACCCTTGGCAAAGCTGGCAGAGTCAGCAATTACCTATCCACCACCACTGTTCCCACAAAGATTATAGAAGCACAAGTAGAATTAGCAATTTAAGCGATTCTTGGAAGTCCATAAGCAATTACAAATTAACATACCATTGGTGGAAGCTCTCGAGCAAATGCCCAATTACATGAAATTCATGAAGGACATTTTGTCCAAAAAGAGGAAATTGGGTGATTTCAAGACTGTAGTTCTCACTGAGGGGTGCAGTGCAATGATACTCAATCGTTTGCAACCTAAACTGAAAAATTCGAAGAGTTTTACTATTCTTGTACCATTGGCAACAGATTCATGGGTAAGGAACTGTGTGACCTGGGAGCCAGCATTAATTTGATACCAATGTCGATTTTCAGAAAGCTCGACATCGAAGCAAGGCCTACCACAGTAACACTTCAGTTGGCAGACCGATTCTTTGCACATCCTAAGAGTAATATTGAGGATGCGTTGGTAAAGGTAGACAAATTTATATTCCCAGCTGACTTTATTATTTTAGATTATAAGGCAGATATGAATGTCCCAACTATATTGGGCAGACCATTCCTTGCCACAGGTAGAGCTTTGATTGATGTTCATAAAGGAGAATTAACTATGCACATGAATGATCAGCATGTTACATTTAATGTGTTTTAAGCCTTTAATTGCGCAGATGAACCTGAGGATGCCAAGTTGATGAGATGATAGAGTCTATTTTCACTATAGACGTGGCATAGCTGTGCCAAAATACTGATGATGATGCCAGCGAGTCAGATAGTGAAAAAGAGATGAGTGAAGACACTGAAGGAACATTCTTTGAGAGAGAAGAAGTGAGTTACTTCAGATAGCCAGAGCCACTGGAGTTGGCTAGCAGAGAGATCGTGGCACATAAATCATCCACTGAGGAGCCACCTGAATTGGAACTAAAACCATTGCCAGACCATCTTAAGTACACTTACTTAGGTAAACACTCAACCTTGCCAGTGATCATTGTTGCTGATCTAACTAATGATCAGGAGTAAAGATTGTTGGAAATTCTATGTAATCACAAGCAAGCGTTGGGATGGACCTTGGCTGATATCTGAGGAATAAACTCAACTGTTTGCATGCACAAAATAATTTTGGAGGAATATCATGGCAAAACAATTGAAGGCCAAAAAAGATTGAATCAGAGCATGAAAGAGGTAGTAAAAAAGAAATTATCAAGTGGCTGGATGCCGGGATAATCTATCATATTTCTGATAGCTCGTGGGTTAGCTCGGTGCAATGTGTGCCAAAGAAATGTGGCATGACCGTGGTTCAAAATGTCAAGGATGAATTGATTCTCTCCAGAAATATCACCCGATGGAGAGTTTGCATGGACTATAGGAAGCTGAACAATGCCAACAAGAAAGATCATTCCCCCTGCCCTTTATCGACCAGATGTTGGATAGGCTGGCAGAAAAATTGTACTATTGCTTCCTAGACGGTTATTCAGGATATTATTAGATTGCCATCGCTCTCGAAGATTAGGAGAAAGCCATATTCACTTGTCCATATGGGACATTTACCTTTCGAAGAATGCCCTTTGGACTGTGTAATGCGCCATCAATATTCCAACGATGCATGATGTCTATTTTTTCGGACATGATTGAAAATAACCTAGAAGTTTTCATGGATGACTTCTTTGTGTTTGGAAAAACATTCGAGGAATGCCTACAGAGTCTAGAGCTAGACATTGAAATTTCTATAAACAAAAAGGATGCCAAGCCTAGATTGATTCGATGGACACTATTATTGCAAGAGTTTGACCTCGAGATTCGAGACAAGAAGGGGAGTGATAACTTAGTTGCTGACCATTTATCTCGGTTAGAACATCACCTTGAGGGAGGTAGAGTCGCTGCCATTAGAGATGAATTCCTTGATGAACACCTGCTTGCAATCAGTTCTATGCCATGGTATGCTGACATAGTCAACTATTTGGTGAGTAATATCATGCCACCAGATCTGCCAAGCAATGTAGAAAGCATTTTCTGCGAGATGTGCGGCAGTACTATTGGGATGAGCCCATTCTGTTTAAACACTGTGCCGACCAAGTAATTTGCTGATGTGTGCTAGAGGAGGAGCAACACAACATTTTGCAGTTATGCCATGCAACACCGTATGAAGGACACTTTGCTGGAATAAAGACCGCTGCCAAGGTATTGCAGTCTGGATTCTTTTGGCCTACACTGTTTAAAGATGCTCATTACTTTGCCAAGGCATGTGATTGATGCCAGCGGACGGGTAACATTTCTAGTAGACATCAATTGCCGCTCCAAAAAATCATGCCAGTAAAGTTGTTTGATGTATGGGGAAAATACTTCATGGGTAGAAAGAATAAGGCAACACTGTTTTGCCAAATGCTAAAATATTTTAGAATACTCCACTGCCTTAGGGAAAATAATTAACTTGGGTCTTCGTGGTTTGCTCCCTCTTAGTTCTCAAGCCAACATAACTTTAGGGTATAAGTGTAATAGGTTAGATTAGTGATGTAATCTGGATTAATGTAGGTATTCGTGGTTTTCTCCCTCTTATGACTCACGTCAAACAGTGCATGATGCAACCCTAATTTAATGCCAGCATAAAAACACCATTGGAAAATAAAGAAAAAAATGATGGAAATGATTCTGAGTTTCAGTAGTAAAGTGGCTAAGGGAGTTAAGTAAATTTGACGCGTATTGCTCGCACTTCATGCACACTTAATGACCTCAAACTAGAGTTATATTGTTGCACTTGAATTTGTTTATCTGCTTGGCATTGATATACTGAATATCCGACGACAAACCTAGAATCATATTATGCTAGTTGGTAGGTGTTGGTGACTATGACAATTTTTGCCGAGGTATCTTTTTATTTTTCTATTTTATTTTTAGTTGCATTACTTGAGGACAAGTAATGAGCTACGTTTGGGGGGGTGTTAACTCCTCAAAAGTACTATTTTTATGCTTATTTTACAATGCCTTTGCTTGCCCTTTTAGTACATTTAGTTGCATCTAGGTATTAAAATCATGCATTTGCATAAGAAGTTTATGAGCTATTCTGTTTGCCAGTGTGAAGGGTTATTTTGCAGTTTTTGGCATAGGACAAAGGCAAGCAAGCTAGGCAGGCATGCTTGGTAGAGAATGCAGGAAAATGAAGCTAGAGAATTTCTGAGGCGCAGTTGGCACAGAAGGGCTAATGCCAAGCCCGGCTGGCAAATGAGTGACGTCAGCATACCGGTCAAAGTCTCCGTTGGACCTTGTACGCGTCAGCCCTAGGATTCAAATATGGATAAGATGCACTATCATCTTATCCCTCGTGCCTTTAAAATTTAAATTCAAAGGTCTTATCCTAGGGTTTCCCACGCAAGCCTATTTAAATAGATCGATCAAGCATTTGAGAGGGGGATTGGAGAGATCAGATTGAAGAGGTTGAACGGTGGTGAACCAAGACGTGGTCTGACCAGCTGAAAACCGAGAGCTTAGAGCCATTGAAGGGCTGCATCGACAGACCCTCTTCTTGCCCATTCTCTTTGTTTTTATTTATTCTGTTTAAATGATGATGTGGGGATACAATAATATTTTTTGGATGGAAACCCCAACCATGAACTAAATTTTACAGTTTGTTGGGGAATGTTTGGAGTGGATGCTAATTTCATGTTTAGTTTTTAATAATGAAAATGCCTTGGCTTTGTTTTCTATCTGGCATATACTTAATCTTTTTACAAATCCATTGCCATACGACAGTTGGCATTGCGTGCTTATTGGACCTTAATATCTTAATAGACTTAAGGGGCAACGATCTGTTGCCAGGTACTAAGGCCGGAAGCTTAGACAAAAGATGTTCAAGTAGGTGAACGTACTTCGTAAGTGAGTCTACCCCTTAGGAGTAAAGATTGTCGCTTAATCAAGTTAATTCATGAAAAACATTCACTATAGACATATAAGGGTTTTATCATAGTTAACTTAGGGTATTGCCATCGATAGAGGCAATACTACCTTTAATCTGCTCGGCAATAAACCAAGGCATATCATTATTGAAGGCTGGCATAAGTAGCGTAAAATCCGACATCCCCTTGCCAACACTCATCATTCATTTTGAATAGCTCATTGCTAGACTACTTATTTTCACTACTTTGTTTTGTTAACTTTTCAATCAAAATCCCAAAACATTTCGAACACTTTTTAAACTTCCGAACAAGTAAACGTTGAGCAAATAAGTTCTTGGTCAATCTCTGTGGATTCGATACTCAGTTTATTGCTGTATTACTTGCTGACCGTGTATACTTGCACGCATAAGACTCACCTTGGCACTGCTCTTTGGGATACTTTTACACTAAAAAATATACTCTTTTGTCAAGCGTTAGAAATAGCCGACAAAAATCTGGTATTTAAAAAAAATGAAAAATTACCCACCAAATATACAGAAAATAAGAAATGAAAGATAGAAAATATAAGATTCTATCTGAATCTATTTAAAATCTTATCTTTAACAACCCCTCACTTCCAAAAACAAATATAAAATCATTCGCATATATCATAAACAAAGAAAAAAAATTAGATCTAGAACAAAAAATACAATCCAAACATTTGTAAAGCTTCAATCTTTTAGATCTAAATTACATGCATATCTAATTAGCATTTTTAACGAAAAAAATTAGAGATGATAAAAGAATTAGAGAGAGAATGAAAGAGACGACACTACAAGAGCACTAAACTCAAATAATTTGATTAATATTTTTTTCATTCTCACAAATAGTGGAAAGGGGGAGGCGGCATATTGCAAGGAAATAAAAAAATTAAAAAGGGGAAAGAATGAGAGGATGCAGATATTTTTTTTCATTCTCACAAATAATGGAAGGGGGGAGACGGCATATTGCAAGGAAATAAAAAAATTGAAAAGGGGAAAGAATGAGAGGAGGCAGATGAGAGAGAGGAAACTGGAAATGATTTAACCTAAATAAGATATAATGGAAAAATCGTAAATAAAATTAATGGCATTTTTGTAAATATATCGGGTCAGGTTAAAGATTTTAAACCCTAAACCCAACCTCAACCCGGCCCCAAAAATTTCTAACAAGAACCCCCCAATTGGGTTGGCTTGGGCCGGAAGCCGTTGGGACAGGTATTATTGCCATCCTTATATAATCCCCAAGGAGTCAAATCTATATTGATTGGAGGAAACTGATTTTATATACAGAGATACTTCATCTGAATTGAATAGCACATATCGATGTGCTTGCGCTAATCCTTGTTCGTCAAGCACAAGTCTTAAAACCCTTTTACGCTTTTTGACATGAAAAGTTGATTGTTTTTCTTTCCTAATAGTCTTCCAATAGTAGAAAAGAGTGTGATTTCAGAACCAATATAAGGATTTTCACCATCGTTATTATGACCAAGTCGATTGAGTATAGTCACAATCCCCTCCAAATATCAAGAGCAAAAGGTCAAACACTCATGTGATAAGTAACCATCCGCAGTAGATCTTTCTTGATGAGCTCTATTGCGTACAAAAGACTTTAGTACCGACATATACCTATTTCATTGGAAGAAATAAATTATACATTATTAAATATCTTACTAAATATTTTTATATTTCCAATGCTAAAAATATATTTTTAAATTGTATCTTTCAACCGAATACATCCACCGATAAGTGATTGGACCGACAATTTTAGCTTATTTTACGAGATGAATTAGTAAGTGCATCATGATTGTGAAAAATTATGGAGGAAAAATCTTTTTAAGATCACATAAAATTGATGCATCCCTTAACTCAAGTCTATCAAGTTCACTTTCTTCAAGGACCTTTGAGGAAATATCTTTAAAAAAGTTGCACACTTCAATAAGAACTATGCAAACCTTTTCAGGAAAAGTTTCTCAAATGTCTATAAGAAGAAACTCTTGCATTAGGAGATGACAGTCATAACTTTTGAGCCTAAGTAGTTTTCGTTGTTTAAGGTGCACACAACGTGAGACATTGGAAGAATATTCATCATAAGTTTTTATTTCCTTGAGAACTTTCAGGAAAGAATTTTTCTCACTCAACGTCATTTGATAAGAAGCTTGAGGCAAGTACAAAGTGCTACGGCCAATTCGAGTTTATGGATGAAGAACACTTCTTATACCCATTTCTACAAGGTCTAAGCGTGATTTATAGGTGTCGTTATTCTTCCCCTCTTGTCCAATCAATGTTTTAAGAATATTATCACAAATGTTCTTCTCTATATGCATCACATCAAGATTGTGACGCAATAGTTGATGCTCCCAATATGGTAAAGAAAAGAAAATGGATTTTTTCTTCCAATGCCCATCTTCGATTCCATTTAAAGTTTCCAATTGCCTCAATACATCACTACCTATGGGTGGTGAATGAGCACTTCTAGATTCTTCAGTGTCATCAAAAGAATATTTCTCGGTTCGAAACGTGTAATTAGGATCTAACCACCTACGATGGCACATATAGCAAAACTTTCGACTATGCTTCAACCACTTAGAAGCATTATTATAGCCACAACAAGGACATGCATACTCTCCTTTAGTACTCCATCCAAATAAGTTGGCATAAGCTAGGAAGTCATTTATAGTCTACATCGATGATGCACAAAGTTGAAATGTTTGATTCGTTGCAGTATCAAAAGTTTTAACACCAACTTCCCATAGCTCATGTAATTCTGCAACTGAAGGTTGCATGTATACATCTATATTATTTTCTGGACCTTTTGGACCAGAAATGAGCAAAAAGAGTATAAAATTAAGCTACTTCATACATATCCATGGTGCAAGTATTGTGCGTCACACTTAGAGTTCTAAATGGACAAAAACCATCAGAAGTCAATCCTAAGCGAATGTTACGAGGATCTAAAGAAAATTCAGGACACTGAGAATCAAATGATTTCCAAGCCAAGGAATCTGCCGGATACCTCAGACGTCCATCATTCTTACGACTGTCTTCATGCCAAGTCATAAAATGAGCAATATTTGAAGACACAAATAATCTTTGCAATCATGGAATAAGGGAAAACCAACGCAAAATCTTTACAGCTTGTCTTTTTTTTGAAAAAAATGTCAACGTCCTCATCTTCAACACCATTTGAGGTTCCTTTCCATCAGGAGGCTCCACATTTCCAACAAATCTATCCCTTTTCATTTTCTTTCCAAAATAACATGCAGTCATTTAGGCAAGCATGAATATTTTCATATCCTAAACCTAATTCATGAATTATCTTTTTCATTTCATGATAAGACCCTGGCAAAGTATTATCATCCGACAATGCAATTTTTAACACTTCCAATAAGGAATTGAAAGACTTATTTGTCCACCCATTAAAACATTTAATGTGGAACAAATAAATGATAAAGGACAACTTTAAGATTTTTTTGCAATTTAGATAAAGTGGCACTTCTGCATCTTTGAGTAAATCATAAAACTTGTCTCCTTGAAGTCTGTTATTATGTTCCCCAAGCCTTCTACTTGCATCTATCGAATGATTGTAACGTTCATCATTATTCATAACTCTTTCTACCATTATATCATGCAAGAGGTTATGAATGTCATGTTCAAACTCTCTTTCTTTTACATTAGTTGGAATTGGTGGCGTATATCCATCACATCGCTCCCCATGAGAAATCTAATGAACATAACTCTTAAGAAAGCCATCACATATTCAAGTGATCAAATGCATCTCTCCTAGATACTCTATAAGAGTTTACATAGTTCACACAAGGACACCAATTTTTTCCATCTTCGGTTCTCTCAAAGGCAAAGTTTAAAAAATTAGTAACCCCTCTAATGTATTCTTCACTTCCCCTTGATCTAAGATTGATCCACGTCTTATCCATAAAAAATTTTGTACATAAAAAAAATCTGCTGAAAAAATAAAAATTCTGCTACACAAAAGAAAAAGCAAAGCTAAAAAAAAAAGTGTATCAGTTCAGTTGTGGCTGGTATGTTTTTGGTTGATAGCTACAATGGTTTAACATTGAAATAATTGGTTTACTATTGATTTTAGTTTCAAGCATCTTTTACTTGTATCTATAATAATAATTTAAGTTACAACAACTTCTACTTGTATGCATAAGAAAAATCAAAGAGCACAAGAGCATTAGAGCAAGTCTAATTGAGGAAATGTTAACTTCCAAAATGAGAGTTTGAAATGTTAACTTCTATTATCATTTGAAATGACGAGTCACTTAAATTCACTATCAAACAGCAAGGTAACTGCTTTTTCGGTGAAGAGGTGGAAACCTCAAGGATTAAACATATAATTATATCATTTGAAATGATGAATCACATAAATTCACTTCTAATATGATGGCACCTAAAAGTTCTTATGTTTAATTATTATTATAATAAATTTTAAATTAAATTATATGTTAACTTCTAGTAATGAAGGCAGCCGAATCCACCAGTGGGGGAAAACATTATGTTGGCCCCTTTCAATTCGGATGGTTGTTTCAACCATGGAGAAGCCTCAACCGAAAGGGTGACAACAAGAGTTTATTAATGTCAGACTTTCACTTGACCCTCTATACTTTATTAATAGGAGACTAATCATGTGATGAATTAAAAATTGGGAGAAGAAAAACTTATATGTAATTATTATGATAGAAAGGCATCTGCTCCACTAAAGAAACAAACCTAGAAGAAAGAAGTTTTTACTTAGAATAATAGACCATCTCAAATTGTTAACATAGGTTGTACCTGAAAGTAAAATGTTGAAAACAAATTTACTAATACTTAATAGTCAATGAAAATTGATATTCAGCCAACCAAGTCCAGCACAACTCGCATAATGTAAACAATTTAGTTCAGGATTTACTTGGAATTTATTTATCCTTATTTAAAGAATTACTTACCTACTTCATTTTATCCTTTTTTTTTCACGATATAATTTATCCTCACTTTGGAATGTAAATAAGTGTTCTTTTGGTGTTTGGAAGAACAAATAGAGAAAAATTGGTAACCATGTCAAATAATTTAATCATACAAGTATTCCAAAACATTTTTTTAAAAAACATACTTCCATAAGCTGTCCCTTTTTATTATTTCACCTATTGATAGCATTAAAAAAATAAAGAGTTAAACAACTTCCTATATTCTAGAGTGCTTCTGTACATTAACACTATATAAGCTTCTCTTTGCAGCAGTTTTTGAACGACTAAAATAACACTTCCTCCATCTGGACCAACCTGGCTAAAAGAGTTCAAAATGATTACTTGTGTCATGTGTTGTTAAGGAAGTTTCCTAATTAATTAAGACTCTAAAATCCAAATCTCTAAATGAAAATTACAAGTAATTATGTTATAAAAACATGGATGCCTAAGATTTTGCTGTCTCGAGAACTTTTTCTTTTCTCATCAGTTTCAAAATTTTCAGAAATTAATTTTTTACTATCAGATCTGATTTTTTCCTTTCCATGTATATCAGATTTCAATAGCCTTAATGTTTTATACTCAGTAACCACAAAATACATCATAAAGAAATTAAGCTTGAACCCACATCTTTCTTCCTCAATTACATTTCATAGATACTCCTAATAAATCTTGCACAAATGGTCAGAACAATTTCATCCAATTAAATCCATAGATTAAAGAAAAAACTCTATCTGCCATATATAGATATCAAGAGACATAATCTTCTTAATGCATGGGCAGGATATGATAACATACTGAATTAGAATTTAGAATAACTGGATTCAAGTTAATACATATTCCCCAACAAAACCACACCATAACAAAGCAGTAACCCTATCAATCTTCACTGCTTGACATACTAAAAAACACTACTAAATCAATAATTAACGTAATATGAGACCAACAACTCCCTTTGCTCATATGTTAAAACAGATAGAGAGATAGAAAGAAACTAACCTTTGGGTAGAGAGGATGACGGAGAGAGGGGCAGCACTGCAGCAAAATATCACCAGCGATGGAAGCTGTCTGATCGGTCGAGATGAGAGAGTGAAGGGCGATTGGAAGGAATTACTAATTAAGGATTGAAATGGTTTGGTTTGGGATCGGGGTGAGTGTCTGAGTGAGACTGTGAGAGTGTGAGAGCCTGATCTAAGTGAGGTTAAACGGTGTGTTTTATTAAAGTAATAAAAAATAAAATAGTAAAAACTTAAATCGGGTATCGACCATCGGGTACACTCTATAACCTATATCGACAAACATATTCAACCA
Source organism: Hibiscus mutabilis (assembly GCA_019671005.1). Lineage (NCBI taxonomy): Eukaryota > Viridiplantae > Streptophyta > Magnoliopsida > Malvales > Malvaceae > Hibiscus > Hibiscus mutabilis. The sequence continues at coordinate 30,140,239 of CM033739.1, read as the reverse complement.
TCGGTACACTCTATAACCTATACCGACAAATATAATTTTCCGTCGGTAAAAACTATATCTATACCGACACACAATCAACCATCGGTATATGATTTACCTATACCGAAGGTTACTATAGTTCGTCGGTATAAATTACATCTATACCGACAGTTTTTTGTCTTTCTGTAACCCCTTAGACCCACCTATGCGTCACACCTAATTCTAGGAGGTCACATTAGGGTCACAAGAGCGACCCACAGTAAAAACCCAAATAAAATTTCTTTCTTTCTAATACATTTAAAACCGTAAAATAAATTTTTTTGTCAGAACATCATCACAAAAATCATAAAATAGAAATCCAAAAAGTATATTATAGACTCTAACATAAAATAGGACACAACATACATGCCCACTAACTGCACAAGTATCGTACTCCAAAGCAACATCGAGAGAACTCCAAACATTGATGTCGGTCACTATACCACGATAAAATTCTTCTAACCTGTGATGATAAAAATAACGTGAGCTTAGAAAAGCTCAGTAATACAGAACTACCAAGAGATGTTATAGACAACATGTAGGTATAAGGTAAAGCATAGAGTGAACATAAAGATCATGGCATCAACAGGCTCCCATTACAGTATAGAATCTCGTATTTTGCCATACTTAGAGACAGCATGGTTGTTCAATACTTGAACTTCTGAATATCAGTCGGGCATTCTACAATCCAGAAGAATCAGACAGAAGAGATATTTTACAAGAATTGAGCCAGAGGTTTAATGTATATGCCTAACTACCCTCCAACTGAACTCTAGAATGCAGTTCCCCAGAACTGTATCTATACAAGCATTAACCTAGGCCCAATGGGCGTAGGTGTTGACCTAAGGGGTTACCTTAGGTCCTAGGAGGCATAAGAGCCTAACAGAAGGTCTGTGCGCACATGTGCCTGTCAGAAACTTCTCATGTTAACCCATAAGTACCCAAGTAAAACAGTTTTGAGCGGTAACCTTATATCTGTAATTAGTAGCGGTATGTCAGGAATCAGGGCATAGGCTGATATTTTATCAGTGGAATCAGAGTATCAAGACCCATGAATCGGGTATACTTGTATCAGACATCAGGAACCAGAGGTCGTCTTTTTACTTTAGATAACAGGATCACTTCAGATCAAAATGCATATACTTGATTTTCGATCATGGAGGTTAGTCATGTATACATGGTACACACTAGATGGTCCAATTTATCACTCAGAGGTCCTTGATAATCACAGAAAGGAGACACTAAACTATAGTCCATTCAGGCAACAATTTAACAATTCTTATCTATAAAGTATATAGAATATAACTGCCTAAAACAAAAATCTACCCGATTGCTTAATTTATCTCTATTTGGTTATTACCCAATTTTAATTATAATATGATTACTCATCATCTACTATAAACATAAACGAGTCTATATATTATTACAAACCATATATATAAACTAGTATGTAACCGGAAAATTTTAACATATACATGCCATCTAGAAACATCAAAATACATCAAAGGATGTTATTACTGACACCGTTAATATACTATGGATAGTAGGATGCCCGCTCCTTACTCTAATTTTTGTCTTTTACCTACGCGTGAAAACCATCACACGCTAAGTATATACTTAGTGAGGCAATAATAATATTCAGTGCAAATAACATAACAATAACTAATAATATGTAACCATTTCCATGCATTTAAATCACTAGATATGACTTACCATCATGTTAATCATGCATAAATATGATATAAACCGGATATACATTTTCTTACCAATATACTTGCCATAATTTTAAGAGTGTATAAACTCTTTAAATCGTTTATAAATTTTTTACCGATTTCATAGCCCAAATATAGACCTATGAGGACCCCGGATACACGAGTCAAATATGCACTGAATTGCTAATTCCTGCACATTTATAAGGCTGTGCTAACCATACACTAAGTGTCCTTTATGTACACTATAGTGCTATCCCGAATTCTCGATTATGCAGTGTGCTGCTGGACTCTATGGCATGCCAACTATATCCTGTCCCTCAATTGTCTTATTTGGGAATAATTTCCATATTTATTCCATCCATGGCAACCTATATCAATATAATTTAACATTGGACAGTTCATACCCGAAATAACATTCATAGCATACCATCATCAATAACTAGTGATTAATGCATTTGTTTTCAACCTTTGACATATTTAAAATATGTCAAATATATGATCAATGACATAAATATCATGCCAATATGAAGGGTCTCTACGTCCAAAATTTCCAACTTGATTCAAGCATGAATTCAACTTCTAAATCTCATTTCCAAGCTTCTATAATTATTCCCATATCAAAGTCAATCCAAATTCAACTTCCTATCAAAACACTAAATTAAACCGAATTGGGATTTAGCTACTTCCAAGAAGTTCAATCATAGTATAAGCTTGGATATGATTCTACAACATCAGCTACATCAAAAACTAACCTTAACTTATCATATTTAAACATCCCCTTCATCCAACCAAATCACAAAACTAAGGTTCCAAGCAAGGAAAGCATGAACAAATGGTACCAAAAGATAGAGAATTTCATAGAGATCAATTTCATGTTTCATGCTTTCGTCAAAATTCCAACTAAATAAGCATGAAAATCAAGAAGAAAAAAATTCTCTTCCTTACCTTGGAGGTTTCGAACAAGGAGAAAGATGATGGAGAAATCTTGAATTTTCTTTTAATTCAATTTTGGCCATTTGTCCTTAATATAATTAAAATGAATTTAAAATTCATTTTATTGTCTAATGACCTTTTTACCCTTGAAATCCAATGCTCCACAAATTGCCACATGCCTACCTACCAATCCAAGGGTTAAAAATAATCCAAATAGTTAATGATTACCAACTTTGCCCTTGGAATTTCCCAAATTTACCATCATACCATTTTTCATCCAATGGCTCATATTTAACATGGAAAACCTACTTTAATCCAATGGTCCATGTTAAATCCTACCATTTTAAGACATGGAAAAGACATTTTTAACCTTGCCTTATTATCCTTTAAAATATCTTGAATATCCAATTCGATTCGTTTAACCGAATATTTTTCCAAACTTTATCGCTTTATAGCCAAAAATACAAGCTCCGTACGAAAAATCCGAGTACATGAAAACGTCATTCTTGGGGGTGAACTATTCATTTATGGGACTAAAATACAAAACTTTTGAAAATTACAATTTAGTCCCCAAAATTTTCCAAAGTTTATACTTTGACCACCAAACTTTCAAAATTTTCATTTTGGTTACTAACCAAAAATTTGGGATATTACAATTCTTCCCCCTTAATAAAATCCGTCCTCGAATTTTCCTTACTTACTTGGTTCAAAAAGGTATGGGTACTGTTTTTTCGTTGATTCTTCTGTCTCCTAAGTAGCTTCCTCTACTTTGTGATTTCTCCACAGGAATTTAACTAGAGGAATCTTCTTGTTCCTTAATTGATTTTCTCCTTGAGCTAAAATTCTTACAGGTTCCTCATCATATGTCAAATTCGATTGAATCTCGATCTCCTATAGTGTAATAACATGTGAAGGATCCTATCGATATCTCCAAAGCATGGACACATGAAATACATCATGAACCTTACTCAACTCCGGTGGTAAAGCTAGTTGATACGCCACTGGACCAACCCTTTTTAAGATTTCATAAGGGCCAATATATCTTGGACTAAGCTTTCCCTTACGTCCGAAGCGTAATATATTTTTCCAGAGTGAAACCTTTAAGAATACTTTTGATAAGTGTTCAAAAGTACTATTTTTCTTACCCTTTTTACTCATATTATTGTTAGACTTAGGCTCATATTAGTTGCATAATTAGCCATTCACGCATTAATCCATGTTTCCTTCCATCGTTGAGCTTGATTACATAACTTGGTAGTTTTTGTGGGAAAAGATGCTGCTTTGGTGTGTTTTGTGTGTATGTACAGGATCACTTGCCAAAGCAAGGCTAGAGCTAGTTGCCAGGGCAACACATGAAGGATATGCCGAGCTAGTTGCCAGGGCAATACATGAAGGGGACGCCGAGCCAGTTTCCATGGCAATTGTCGACAAGAGCAAAGGTGATATGGTAGTCGAAATTGATGACTATACAAGCCCAAGATGACGTGGAGCAAAGCCCAAACCCAAAGGAATTTGATTGCCATGCAGAGATTAAAGAAGAATTAAATTCCAAGAAGATAGGAGAAGTTCTAGTAGGAATACAATTATAATAAAGAATTATATTCTTTAAAGATAATTTAATTCCAACTTAACTTCCTCCTCAAAGAAGGACTTTGGCCTAGCCCTATAAATAAGATGGAGATTTCGACAATCAATAGAGACCAAGAGAGGGGAATTTCGACAACACCAAGGAAAACAAGAGGAGAGAATTTTCGGCAAGCATCAAGGGCAAGGAGGATTTCGACAAGCCTCCTTCTTCATCCTTTTCTTTCTTGTTCGATTGGGTTCATGCTAGGGATTATTTATCTTGTGTTTCTTTGGAACCTAGCCATGAACTAAATCTATTTGGCTATGGTTATTGTGTTTTGTGGTTGTGAGAAACTATTGGTTTTTCTTTCGGTAATAAGAGTTTGCACTTTTCTATTAAAGGTTTATTCATTCTTGGTTCTTATTCTTGTTTGCGAGTGAATTGGGAGAGGATCTCGTGATTTCATCTATTTATCTAATATCGGGAGAGTTAGATTCAAGAAACGAATGAATATGATCTTTATTCAATCTAGTGATGGTGAAGATTAATCCGGCTTAGGAATAAGTTAAGGATTTCAACGGCTAAGAGGAGCGCAAGATTGGTTGTTGTTCACCCTTGATTCACGCAGGGATGTATTATCAAGGCATGCACAAGTAGCTAGAGTTTTGACTTAGGGATAAGAAGAAACCATTGAAGAACGCTCTGCCAAACCTTGAAGGTTGCTGCCCAGACGCCCAAGTAGTTGCCCAGGCAACCATCGATTAGTTGCCAAGGCAACCCCGTTGTGCAAGTTGCCACGGCAACTGAGTTGCCCGTGCACTCTTTTACCAAAACGATCCAATCGACTATCACACCTCAACTCACAATAACCTGGCCTATCTTTCTCTCATTCGATCTCATCTTTTCATTTACCTTATTGCTTTCTAGATTAGTTATTAGTTAAACTCCTATAATCCTTTATTTGTGTTTTTACTTTTTACAGTGCAAGATACTAGATTCTTGAAGTGGCACCAATCCCTGTGGAGACGATATCTTTTATACTATAACTTGTGATGTGTATACTTGCACATTTGCATAGCACTAATTACGCGCAACAAGGTTTTGGCGCCGTTGCCGGGGATTGGCAATAGCGACTTTGTTTTTATTTTCTTGCACTTTCTTTTTACTTTTCTTGTTTAAAATTCAAAGGGCTAACAAACTTTGGTTTTGCATTGGTATATGACCAGGGCGAGACCGACTTCACCAGAATATCCCTTTGATCCAGAAATCGAACGAACCTTACAAAGACTTAGACGAAGGATAAGAGTAGCGATGGCTAATCAAGACGGCAATATGAATCAAGATGTTCCAACAGGAGGATGAGTGATTCTTGCACGAAACAGAACTATTCGAGACTATCTTGAAGAATATCTTGATGGACTTAATCCAGGAGTTGTTGCACCTGAAATTCAAGCTGACCACTTTGAGTTAAAACCGGTAATGTTTAATATGATCAACACAATTGGTTAATTTGGCGGCTCAGCAACTGAAGATGCAAGGCAACATCTGAAATCTTTCCTCGAGATTTGCAACTCGTTCAAAATACACGGAGTCACCCCCGATGTCTTACGATTAAGATTATTCCCCTATTCACTGAGGGATAGGGCGAAAGCATGGTTGAATAGCATTCCTGCCGGATCATTAGCATCTTGGACTGATCTTTGTCGTGATTTCCTTGCTAGATTTAATCCTACAAATTTAACTCATAAGCTTCGTAATGACATTACTTCTTTTCGGCAGGCAGATGATGAATCCATGTACGAGGCTTGGGAGCGATATAGAGAACTTCTACACAAATGCCCCTACACGGATTCCCGGTGTGGACTCAAGTAATAATGTTTTACAACGCCGTGAATACACCAACAAGGATGATGCTAGATGCCTCGGCAAACGACATACTCTTAGATAAGTCGCCGGAGGAAGCAATGCAAATTTTAAACAGGCTGGCCAAGAATGATTATCAATTCCCATCTACTAGAAGAGGAGGAGTTAGACGCCAAGCCACAATACATGAACTAGGATCATCAGATTCAATTTCGGCACAATTGGCCACTTTAACCAAGATGGTCCAGAACATGCAAAAACCAAACAACACACATGAGGTCAAGGTAATGGATTCATGTATGCAGAACCCGTAATCCAGCTTCTATGTGGGGAATTACAATTGGAACAACAACGTGATGTCCAATACATACAATCCAGCTTGGAAGAAGCACCCAAATTTTTCATGGAGTAATCCCAAAAATGCTCTAAACCAGAACAATCAGAATGCACAAGCATCGGGATTCCAGCAGAATATGCCACGGCAACAGTTGCCGCAGCAACAACCGACAACATCTAGTTCTTTGGAAAATTCTCTAAATGCTTTTATGATGAAAACTGAATCTTATATGGATGAGAATAATAACTTCATAAAAAGAACTGATGCTTTTATTAACAGGACCGGGATGAGATTGCAAAACCAAGAGGCGACAATCAAATCATTGGAAAATCAAGTCGGACAGTTTGCTCAAAATCTGAATACTAGACCACAAGGAGGTTTACCTAGCGATACTGAAGTCGCAAGAGGAACTGACCATGAGCAATGTAAGGCAATCACCACTAGAAGTGGCCAACAACTTAGAGAGGCTCAAACCCGCTCGTCAAACAAAACTCCACAAAAAGATAAAGACGAACATAGCGGCAAAGCCTTAGATGCTGAACCAGGAATTGCCGCGGCAACCGACAATAAGCATGCCTCGGCAACCGACGATAAAGATGCCTCGGCAACTTACGATAAGCATACCTCGGCAACCCCAGTTGATAACGCCTCGGTAACTCCAGTTGTCCCGGCTATACCGCCAATCAAGTTTCAAACCAATGAAAGGATCGAAGATATCTGACTTCCACCACAATTCCCACAAAGGTTGAAGCGACAAAAGCAAGAATACCAATTCAAGAAGTTTCTTGATATCCTAAAGCAAGTCCATATCAACTTGCCATTGGTGGAAGCAATTGAACAAATGCCAAACTATGCCAAGTTTCTTAAAGACATTGTGTCCAAGAGAACAAGGCTAGGAGAGTTTGAAACAGTTGCCGCAACAGAGGGATGCATGGCAATGTTGCATAATCGTATGCCACCTAAGTTGAAGGATCCCAGAAGTTTCACAATACCCTGTTCTATTGGAAATCACTATGTCAGGAAAGCATTATGCGACCTTGGGGCTAGCATAAACTTGATGCCTAAATCGGTTTTCCAGAAACTAGGAATCGGGAAGGCAAGGCCTACAATAGTTATGCTACAGCTAGCCGACAGATCCTATATGCATCTAGAGGGAAAAATCGAGGACATACTGGTAAAAGTTGATAAATTTATTTTTCCCGCTGACTTTATTATTTTGGATTGTGAAACAGATGAGCATGCACCTATCATTCTCGGGAGACCATTCCTAGCAACAGGGAGAACCTTGATCGATGTTGAAAAGGGAGAACTCACAATGAGGGTGAATGACCAGCAAGTTAAACTAAATGTGTTCCAAACACTAAGGCATGCCGATGATGCAGAAGAATGCCAACTTCTTCATGCCATGACAGAGTTTAACTTCAACGAGGAATTTAGTTGCCTCGACAACTACATTGCCGATCAAGAGGAACCTGAGGAGTATGAAGAACCGATCGATGAGAAACAACAAGAAGAGGCAAATTGGCTAGTCAATCGACCAGGTACATACTTTGAACCACTGGATTACTCAGGTAAGGAAGGTAAGCTCCCAAAACCCTCTATTGAACAACCACCGATTCTTGAGTTGAAACAATTGCCAGAGAAACTAAAATATGCATACTTAGGAACCAATAATACATTGCCTGTAATTATTTCTTCTAAGTTACAGCCTGAGCAGGAAAAGAAGCTGATCAAGATGTTGAAGCTACACAAAAAGGCAATAGGGTGGACAATTGCCGACTTGAAGGAAATTAGCCCGACAGTGTACATGCACAAGATTTTGTTGGAAGATGATCACAAACCTTCAATTGAGGCCCAGAGGAGACTGAATCATGCAATGAAAGGGGTTGTAATGAAAGAAATCATCAAGTGGCTTGACGCCGGCATTATATACCCTATCTCTGATAGTACGTGGGTAAGTTCGGTACAATGTGTTCCGAAAAGGGGTGGTATAACAGTGGTAAGTAATGAAAATAATGAACTCATTCCAACCAGGACTGTAACCGGTTGGAGGGTTTGTATGGATTATCGAAAGCTAAACAAAGCCACCAGGAAAGATCACTTCCCATTACCCTTTATTGATCAAATGCTTGACCGTCTTGCAGGTAAACCCTTTTATTGTTTTCTTGATGGTTATTCAGGTTACAATCAAATTGCCATAGCACCAGAAGATCAAGAAAAAACAACCTTCACATGCCCATACGGTACTTATGCCTTCCGAAGTATGCCGTTCGGATTGTGTAACGCCCCGACAACCTTCCAAAGATGCATGATGGCACTCTTTTCAGACATGGTCGAAGACTTCCTTGAGATCTTCATGGATGATTTTTCTGTTTTTGGTAATGACTTCGACAGCTGTCTCGAAAATTTAGAGGAGGTGTTGGCAAGATGTGAAGAAACTGATTTAGTCCTCAATTGGGAGAAATGCCATTTTATGGTAGATGAAGGAATAGTGCTCGGCCACAAGATTTCATCCAAGGGAATTAAAGTAGACAAAGCCAAGGTGGACGTGATCGAGAGATTACCCCCCACCAAGTTCGGTTAAAGGAATTCGAAGTTTTCTTGGACATGCAGGTTTTTACAAGAGGTTCATTCATAATTTTTCTAAAATCACTAAACCCTTGTGCAATTTGCTTGAACAGGATAAAGTCTTCGATTTTGATGATTCTTGCACCCAAGCATTTGAAACCCTAAAGGAAAAGCTTGCCTCGGCACCCATTGTCATTCCACCAGATTGGACGCTACCTTTTGAGCTCATGTGTGATGCAAGTGATTTCGCGGTAGGAGCAGTCCTAGGCCAACGCACATGTAAGACCTTCCATGTGATATACTACGCTAGTAAAACTCTTAATAGTGCTCAAGTGAATTATACAACAACGGAGAAAGAGTTACTAGCTGTAGTTTTCATATTTGACAAGTTCCGATCCTATTTGACTGGTACAAAGGTAATTGTTCATACGAACCATTCGGCAATCAAATATCTATTTGCTAAAAAGGATGCCAAACCTCGTTTGATTCATTGGATATTACGTTTACAAGAATTTGATATTTAAATTAAGGACAGGAAAGGAACAGAAAATCAAGTGGCCGACCACTTATTACGTTTAGAACGCAACAAGGAGGAGGACGCGGATCTAGAGATATGCGATGCATTCCTGGATGAACAAATTTTAGTTGCCTCGGCAACCATGGATGCGCATGCCTCGGTAGCCCTCGACGCCTCGGCAACCATGGATGCACACGCCTTGGCAACTCTCGACGCTGCAGCAGCCTTTGACGCGCACGCCTCGGCAATTCTGGGAGCAGTCACCATGGCAGCACATGCCTCGGTAATACCCTGGTACGTGGATTTAGTTAATTTCCTTGTTTGTGGTATTTTACCTTATGGCATTACTCACCAAGGGAAGAAGCATTACTTTTGGGACGAGCCTCTTTTGTTTAAACAATGTGCAAATCAGGTTATACGCCGATGTGTCCCTGGAGAAGAGCGACAGAATGTACTCCGGCAATGCCATTCTTCGCCCTATGGAGGACATTTTGGAGGAACTCGTACCGTGGCCAAAGTTTTGCAATCCGGTTTGTATTGGCCAACATTGTACAAAGATGCCCAAGACTTTTACAAGCAATGTGATCGTTGCCAGAGGACGGGTAATATCTCTAAACGAAATGAGATGCCACTCCAGAACATCATCGAGGTGGAATTGTTCGATGTATGGGGGATCGATTTTATGGGACCTTTCCCATCTTCATTCGACAACCTCTACATTCTACTTGCCGTCGACTACGTGTCTAAATGGGTTGAGGCAGCTGCAGTTCTCAACAACGATTCCAAGACCGTGCAATGATTCTTGCAGAAAAACATATTTACACGGTTTGGGATGTCGAGAGCAATTATCAGTGACGAAGGCAAGCATTTTGACAACAGACTAATTGCCAAGATGTTACAATGCTTCGGCATATCACACAAGATCGCCACGGCATATCACCCACAAACCAACGGGCAAGCAGAAATTTCCAACCAGGAATTGAAGGGTATACTCGAGAAAGTTGTAAATCCCTCTAGGAAGGATTGGTCATTAAGACTAGATGACACGCTTTGGGCATATCGCACTGCATTCAAAACACCCTTAGGTATGTCCCCCTTCTGACTTGTCTATGGCAAGACATGCCATCTACCGGTGGAAATCGAACACAAGGCATACTGGGCAATCAAGACCGTGAATATGGATTGGGAAAGTGCCGGACAAAAGCGTTTGATGGACCTCAACGAGATAGAAGAATTCCGTGCACTCGCCTATAACAATGCACGAATCTACAAGGAGAAAACAAAGCGATGGCATGACAAAAAACTATTGCCGCGGCAATTCATGCCAGGGCAACTAGTTCTCCTATTCAATTCTCGACTAAAACTTTTCCCGGGAAAGCTGAAATCAAGATGGTCAGGACCATTCGAAGTCATCAAACCATTCTCCCATGGTGCTGTGATAATCAAGTCCATCTCTGACAACCATGAATTCAAAGTTAATGGACAAAGATTGAAGCACTACAATGGTGCCCATGTGGAACGTAACAAAGAAGTGGTCAACTTAGGAGATGCATGAGCATGCTCTCCTTTCAATATTTTCTTTTTCCTTTTATTTTCATTTTTATTTTTATTTTTTAGGAGATATTTTATTTTTCTTCATATTCTTTAGTTTTCAGGTTTTATTTTCCAAAACAAGAATCACAACCACTATGCTAAGGAAATTTACTGCCGAGATCCGTGCCTCGGCAACCAATGAAGCAGTCACCACGGCAACCGCAAAAGATGACGCCACGGCAACCGGCCCTGAAGATGCCACGGCAACCAAAGCTAAAGACATCCCGGCAACAAGAAAACAACCATTGCGTTCAAGCAAGAGAATCAAGACATCGACCAAAAGGAAACTAATCATCTACGATGACGAACTCTCGGAGTAAGTCTTCGTATGCATTTTTATTTTTATTTTTCATTATTTTTATGCATGCATTGAGGACAATGCCTCACTCGAGTTTGGGGGGGATTGTTATTAGTAGTTACCATGTTTAGTTACATTCATCTTAAGTATTACATTTAGGATACATAAATTGCTTGCCATGCCTTTAATTGGAACAAGAATTGCTTAGATTTGATGAATATCCGATGATGACTTTGCCAATGCACTTAATTGATAGAATTTTTATTCTAGGATAATCATGGAAAAACTTAGAATTTTACTATGATGCTAAATTTGATGAAACACTGTTGTGGTTTGATTAATTTAAGGAATTCTAGTGAACTTAGGTTGATAATTAACAAATTGGGGGATTAGAATAAAAATTGGATGAATGCTAGAGGTGCCCGAAATTGGCTCTAGCATGTGCTAAAAAAATTGATCACTAGGGGTCCCCGAAACTGGCTCTAGTATGTGTTAAAAAAATTTATAACTAGAGGTGCCCGAAACCGGCTCTAGTCGAATAAATTAACTTAAGAAAACTAAACACTAGAGGTGCCCAAAACTGGCTCTAGTTAAAACATGTTAAAAAGAACCCAATGAAGTAATTTGAAAGCCCATTGTTTGCATAGAATCCAAAAAATCAACTTGCACACAACTCCGCACACACTCACAAGCATTATAGTTTGATTCCGAGTAATTTCTAAGTTTTCTGAAAAATAAAAAGCCAATCATACTTTGTGCCCCGGTTCAGAGAATTGAAATCAAGTTCAAAGCTAAGTTTGTGAAAATTGAAATCTTGGCAGGTAATTATGAGTTTACATTGCTTGAGGACAAGCAATAGTTCGAGTTTGGGGGTGTGATAAGTGTTCAAAAGTACTATTTTTCTTACCCTTTTTACTCATATTATTGTTAGACTTAGGCTCATATTAGTTGCATAATTAGCCATTCATGCATTAATCCATGTTTCCTTCCATCGTTGAGCTTGATTACATAACTTGGTAGTTTTTTGTGGGAAAAGATGCTGCTTTGGTGTGTTTTGTGTGTATTCACTTGCCAAAGCAAGGCCAGAGCTAGTTGCCAGGGCAATACATGAAGGATATGCCGAGCTAGTTGCCAGGGCAATACATGAAGGATATGCCGAGCTAGTTGCCAGGGTAATACATGAAGGATATGCCGAGCTAGTTGCCAGGGCAATACATGAAGGAGATGCCGAGCCAGTTGCCATGGCAATTGTTGACAAGAGCAAAGGTGATATGGTAGTTGAAATTGATGACTATACAAGCCCAAGATAACGTGGAGCAAAGCCCAAACCCAAAGGAATTTGATTGCCATGCAGAGATTAAAGAAGAATTAAATTCCAAGAAGATAGGAGAAGTTCTAGTAGGAATACAATTATAATAAAGAATTATATTCTTTAAAGATAATTTAATTCCAACTTAACTTCCTCCTCAAAGAAGGACTTTGGCCTAGCCCTATAAATAAGATGGAGATTTCGACAATCAATAGAGAGCAAGAAAGGGGAATTTCGACAACACCAAGGAAGGCAAGAGGAGAGAATTTTCGGCAAGCATCAAGGGCAAGGAGGATTTCGACAAGCCTCCTTCTTCATCCTTTTCTTTCTTGTTCGATTGGGTTCATGCTAGGGATTATTTATCTTGTGTTTCTTTGGAACCTAGCCATGAACTAAATCTATTTGGCTATGGTTATTGTGTTTTGTGGTTGTGAGAAACTATTGGTTTTTGTTTAGGTAATAAGATTTTGCAATTTTCTATTCAAGGTTTATTCATTCTTGGTTCTTATTCTTGTTTGCGAGTGAATTGGGAGAGGATCTCGTGATTTTATCTATTTATCTAATATCGGGAGAGTTAGATTCAAGAAACGAATGAATATGATCTTTATTCAATCTACTGATGGTGAAGATTAATCCGGCTTAGGAATAAGTTAAGGATTTCAACGGCTAAGAGGAGCGCAAGATTGGTTGTTGTTCACCCTTGATTCACGCAGGGATGTATTATCAAGGCATGCACAAGTAGCTAGAGTTTCGACTTAGGGATAAGAAGAAACCATTGAAGAACGCTCTGCCAAACCTTGAAGGTTGCTGCCCAGACGCCCAAGTAGTTGCCCAGGCAACCATGGATTAGTTGCCAAGGCAACCCCGTTGTGCAAGTTGCCACGACAACTGAGTTGCCCGTGCACTCTTTTACCAAAACGATGCAATCGGCTATCACACCTCAACTCACAATAACCTGGCCTATCTCTCTCTCATTCGATCTCATCTTTTCATTTACCTTATTGCTTTCTAGATTAGTGATTAGTTAAACTCCTATAATCCTTTATTTGTGTTTTTACTTTTTATAGTGCAAGAGACTAGATTCTTGAAATGGCACCAATCCCTGTGGAGACGATATCTTTTATACTATAACTTGTGACATGTATACTTGCACATTTGCGTAGCACTTATTATGCGCAACAACTTTATCACCAATCTCGAACTCAATATCCTTTCTTTTAAGATCAGAATACGACTTTTGCCTGTCAGAAGCAGCCTTGAGATTATCTTGAATTATCTTTACTTTATTCTCTGTTTCTTGAACAAGATCTCGTCTGATGATTTTTCTATCCTCCAACTCGAACCAATTCAACAGTGTTCGGCATTTTCTTCCATATAATGCTTCATAAGGTGCCATCTTAATACTTGATTGATAACTGTTGTTATATACAAACTCAGCCAATGGAATATATTTTTCCCATGAACCTGTAAAATTAATTATGCATGCTCTAAGCATATCTTCGAGTATCTGGATAGTTCTTTCTGATTGTCCGTCTATTTGAGGGTGGAAAATAGTGTTGAAGTATAGTCGATTTCCCAATGCTTCATGTAATGCGCTCCAAAACCTCAAAGTAAACCTTGGATCTCTATCAGAAATGATAGACATAGGAACTCCATGCAATCTAAAAATCTCCTTAATATATAACTCTGCCAACTTGTTCAAAGAGTAGTCTATTCGAACTGGTATGAAATGTGTCGTCTTCGTCAATCGGTCCACAATCACCCAAATCGAATCTTTTTTATCTGGCGTTAATGGTAAACCTGTTACAAAATCCATTGTAACTTTTTTCCCATTTCCACTGCGGAATTGAGATAGGTTGGAGCAACCCTGATGGAACTTGATGTTCTGCTTTTACTTGTTGACATGTTAAGCATTTAAGAACGAACTCAGAAATAGCTCGTTTCATGCCAGGCCACCAAAATTGACTCTTTACATCTTGATACATTTTGTTGCCTCCTGGATGCATAGTTAAAGGACTGAAATGTGCTTCCGAAAGTATTTCCCTCTTTAGATCCTCATCTTCAGGAATGTACACATGTCCCCTGTAGTATAGGCATCCATTTGATTTTATTTCAAAATCTTTAGATTCACCTTGTTCCACTTGCTTCTTCTTTTTCAAGCATTCTTTATCCTTTGCTTGTAACTCTTTAATCCTTTCTATCAAGGTAGGCTTGATTTGAAACTCAACCATTAATACACCCTATTCTTGTAACCTTAACTGAGCATTCATTATTCTTAAGGCAGAAAATGTCTTTCGGCTAAGTGCATCTGCTACCACATTAGCCTTTCCCGGATGGTAATCAATGATTACATCATAGTCTTAATCAATTCTAGACATTTTCTTTGCCTCAAGTTAAGCTTCTTTTGAGACAACAAATATTTCAAACTTTTATGATCCGTGAAGATGTAGCACTTTTCACCATATAAATAGTGGTGCCAAATCTTCAAAGCGAACACCATTGCAGCCAATTCTAAATCATGAGTAGGATAATTCCTCTCATGAGTTTTGAGTTGTCGAGAAGCATATGCTACAACCTTGCCTTCTTGCATCAATACACACCCAAACCATTGTGGGATGCATCACTATATATAGTGAAATCCTTCCCGGATTTTGGTTATACCAAAATAGGAGCTTCTGTTAATATCTTCTTCAATTTGTAGAAGCTTTCCTGACATTTATCTGTCCAAATAAATGGCACATCCTTCCTTAATAGCTTAGTTATTAGAGCGGCAATCATTGAAAAATCTTTCACGAACCGCGGATAATAACCAGCTAATCCCAAGAAACTTCTCACTTCGGAGACAATTTGCGGAACTTTCCCTTCGAGTATTGCTTGAACCTTCTTAGGATCAACTCGAATTCCTTCCTCAGAAACTATGTGTCCAAGAAAAGCTACTTCAGATAGCCAGAATTCGCACTTTGACAACTTTGCATATAACTTCTTTTCTCGGAGGATCTGAAGAACTACTCGAAGATGAGTATTATGATCCTCTTTGGTTTTTGAATAAACCAATATATCATCTATGAATACCACCACAAATTGATCCAAATATGGTTGGAATATTCGATTCATCAGATGCTTAAAAGCTGCCTGTGCATTTGTAATTCCAAAAGGCATCACTACAAACTCATAATTCCCATATCTAGTTCTAAAAGCTGTCTTTGAGATATCTGCTTCTTTGATCTTCAATTAATGATACCCCGATCGAAGATCAATTTTAGAAAACACCGTTGCTCCTTTAAGTTGATCAAAGAGGTCATCAATCCTTGTAAAGGATATTTATTCTTCACAATCACTTTATTAAGTTGACGGTAATCTATACATAAACCTTATTGATCCATCCTTCTTTTTTACAAATAAGACTGGAGCTCCCCACGATGATATACTTGTCGTATAAAACCTTGATCTAATAATTCTTGCAATTGAACCTTCACCTCCTTGAGCTCTATAGGAGCCATTCTATAAGGTGCTATTGATATTGGTGTTGTTCCAAGAAGGACATCAATACCAAATTCCACCTTTCGATTCGGAGGTAATCCTGGTAATTCATCCGGAAAAACATCTGGAAATTCCCGCACCGTTGGTATATTTTCTAGATCTATCTTTGTCTCTGGATCATTTATCACATGAGCTAAATATGTTTTATACTCACGTGATAATAACTTTTCAGCAGATATAACTGTAATCTCATGGCTCAAATAATTTTGCCTTTCTCTTTCAAATACTATTTCTAAACCATTTGGTTCTTTTAAGACTACCCTTTTTAATCGGCATTCAACTGTAACGTCATATACCGATAGCCAATCTATTCCAAGAATGACTTTAAACTCTTGGAACCATAAGATTGACTGGAAACTCTCTTCTTTGGATCCTTATGGGACACTTTTTACATATTCGAACTACTTTGGCCCTTTTTCCTAGGGGATTAATAGCAACTACCTCACTCAAAATTGGTTCTACTGGTATATTTCTTTCAAGTACTACTTTAGAACTACTATACGAATGGGTAGAGCCCAGATCAATTAATGCAAAAATAGATCTGCCAAAGACTTCGATTATACCTTCTACAATCTCTGAATCATCACAATCATGAGCAGTCTTGATATTGTATACTCGAGCAGTACCCTTGTCTTCTCGACCAGAAATGGTTGTGGATACTCCTAGTATACCACCTTTATTTTATCTATTTTTCTGAGGCGCTGCAACTGACCGATCAGAGTGAAGCTCTGGACACTCCCTTTTGAAATGACCGGCTTGTCCACAATAATAACAGTCTCCACCAGCAAACTAGCATCGGCCAGAATGCCTCTTTCCATAATGTTCACATTCTGGAAGAGGACGAAATCTAGAACCTCGAGTACCCGCAGTAATAATCTGAGTTTGTTTAAATTTCCCTCATGAAAATCCCCTTTTAACAAATGAAGTTGCCTGACTTTGCTGTGGAAAACCTTTACTACGTTTAAATGATGACGCAACAAAAGAATTTCCATATCTTTTTCCTGACTGAACCTATTTTTTCACTTTTTCCTCAGGATCTACTTTCTCTATAGCCTTTGCTCGATTTACAGCCTCTTGGAAAGTGGTGAAGTTGCGGGAAACCAATACCCTTTTATACTGAGAGTCCAACCCAACTATAAATTTATCGATCATTGATTTTTTAGTTGGAAGAAATTCTTCTGTAAATCAGCTCAATCTATTGAATTCACATTCATATTCATAGACTGTTCTGCCCGATTGCTTCAAATCCAGGAACTGCGCCTCATTTCTTCAATGAAGAGATCCCCAATATATTTTTTCTTTGAATTCTTTCAGAAAGAATTCCCATGTAATTTGTTCTAGTTGAACTCGTGCAGTAACTACATTCCACCACACACTCGCTTGTTCCATCAGAAGAGATACTACTCCTTCCAACTTTCCTTGATCATTACAAGGAATCCTACTCAACATGATCTTAATATCATTAATTCCTTTGGAACTGATACTGCTG
Source organism: Hibiscus mutabilis (assembly GCA_019671005.1). NCBI lineage: Eukaryota > Viridiplantae > Streptophyta > Magnoliopsida > Malvales > Malvaceae > Hibiscus > Hibiscus mutabilis. Next base: position 30,122,495 of record CM033739.1, on the reverse strand, counting down.
CTCTCCGATTTATAATAGCATCCATTGCTTGAAGAAATAAGCCTTGATCTTGCACAGGCATATTTCTTTGTTCTTGAGCTACTGGCTCTACATTCTGCTACCCTTGAGGTGGATTCTGATTCACCTCATTACTTCTACTCTGAGCAAGCATATCTTGCTCAAATGCCTGACGAGATTCCCGATGATCTGACATCTGTTAATGTCACAATCATCCTTTATAAGTAAGAAGTAACAACATTAATTACTAGGCATCCAATTATATTCATACAAATATCAGTAATCTTGACATCCTAGTGGCATGTATATAATTCTAACTATCTATATACCCGATTTATGTCCAAAACTGGCTAAACCTGTAGCTCTGATACCAATAAATGTAACACCCTAATCAGTATTCTATAATGAATACCAATTAGAGTATCACAATTTTTTTGGCGTAAAATCATTTATCAAATTTTTATCCCATCGAATTAAGTCTGATTTTAGGCAGCAATTTAACAATTCTTATCTATAAAGTATATAGAATATAACTGCCTAAAAAAATCTACCTGATTGCTTAATTTATCTCTATTTGGTTATTACCCGATTTTAATTATAATATGATTACTCATCATCTACTATAAACATAAACTACTCTATATATTATTACATATCATATATATAAACTAGTATGTAACCGGCAAATTTTAACATATACATGCCCTCTAGAAACATCAAAATACATCAAAGGATGTTATTACTGATACCGTTAATATACTCTGGATAGTAGGATGCCCGCTCCTTACTCTGATTTCTGTCTTTTACCAACGCGTGAAAACCATCACACGCTAAGTATATACTTAGTGAGGCAATAACAATATTCAGTGCAAATAACATAACAATAACTAATAATATATAACCGTTTCCATGCATTTAAATCACTAGATATGACTTACCATCATGTTAATCATACATAAATATGATATAAACCGTATATACATTTTCTTACCAATATACTTGCCATAATTTTAAGAGTGTATGAACTCTTTAACCCGTTTATAAAATATTTACCGATTTCATAGCCCAAATATAGACCTATGAGGACCCTGGATACACAAGTCAAATATGCACCGAAGTGCTAATTCTCGCACATTTTTAAGGTTGTGCTAACCATACACTGAGTGTCCTTTATGTACACTATAGTGCTATCTCGAATTCCCGATTATGCAATGTGCTGCTGGAGTCTATGGCATGCCAACTATATCCTGTCCCTCAATTGACTTATTTGGGCATAATTTCCATATTTATTCCATCCATGGCAATGTATATCAATAATTTAACATTGGGCAGTTCATACCCGAAATAACATTCATAGCATACAGTCATCAGTAACTAGTGATCAATGCATTTGTTTTCAACCTTTGACATATTTAAAATATGTCAAATATATGATCAATGACATAAATATCATGCCAATATATAAACTAGGTAGGCTCATCGCAAGTCCTACTAGTGATGTATAAAACATCCATATGTCATGTTATGTATGCATTGCACTCACCTGATGCCTCACTAGTAAACCTTACTATAGCTTGTATCTTTACTCTTGAACTTTTTCCTTAGTTTTAGACTTGCTCGCAAAACGATCTTGATCACGTTCACGATCTATAAAATCATCGTTTCCCAAACACATACATTTCAAAGTGTATGTTAGTATCATTCTAACATAAGAACATATTAGGAATATAATTCCTAAAAATAACCATAAAGTGAATTCTTTTAGAATCAAAGAGGTCATCAATCCTTGTAAAGGATATTTATTCTTCACAGTCACTTTATTAAGTTGACGGTAATCTATACATAAACCTTATTGATCCATCATTCTTTTTTACAAATAAGACTGGAGCTCCCCACGATGATATACTTGTCGTATAAAACCTTGATCTAATAATTCTTGCAATTGAACCTTCAACTCCTTGAGCTCTATAGGAGCCATTCTATAAGGTGCTATTGATATTGGTGTTGTTCCAAGAAGGACATCAATACCAAATTCCACCTTTCGATCCGGAGGTAATCCTGGTAATTCATCCGGAAAAACATCTGGAAATTCCCGCACCATTGGTATATTTTCTAGATCTATCTTTGTCTCTGGAGCATTTATCACATGAGTTAAATATGTTTTATACTCACGTGATAATAACTTTTCAGCAGATATAACTGTAATCTCATGGCTCAAATAATTTTGCCTTTCTCTTTCAAATACAATTTCTAAACCATTTGGTTCTTTTAAGACTACCCTTTTTAATCGGCATTCAACTGTAACGTCATATGCCGATAGCCAATCTATTCCAAGAATAACTTTAAACTCTTGGAACCATAAGATTGACTGGAAACTCTCTTCTTTGGATCCTTATGGGACACTTTTTACATATTCGAACTACTTTGGCCCTTTTTCCTAGGGGATTAATAGCAACTACCTCACTCAAAATTGGTTCTACTGGTATATTTCTTTCAAGTACTACTTTAGAACTACTATACGAATGGGTAGAGCCCAGATCAATTAATGCAAAAATAGATCTGCCAAAGACTTCGATTATACCTTCTACAATCTCTGAATCATCACAATCATGAGCAGTCTTGATATTGTATACTCGAGCAGTACCCTTGTCTTCTCGACCAGAAATGGTTGTGGATACTCCTAGTTTACCACCTTTATTTTATCTATTTTTCTGAGGCGCTGCAACTGACCGATCAGAGTGAAGCTCTGGACACTTCCTTTTGAAATGACTGGCTTGTCCACAATAATAACAGTCTCCACCAGCAAACTAGCATCGGCCATAATGCCTCTTTCCATAATGTTCACATTCTGGAAGAGGACGAAATCTAGAACCTCGAGTACCCGCAGTAATAATCTAAGTTTGTTTAAATTTCCCTCCTGAAAATCCCTTTTTAACAAATGAAGTTGCCTGACTTTGCTGTGGAAAACCTTTACTACGTTTAAATGATGACGCAACAAAAGAATTTCCATATCTTTTTCCTGACTGAACCTATTTTTTCACTTTTTCCTCAAGATCTACTTTCTCTATAGCCTTTGCTCGATTTACAGCCTCTTGGAAAGTGGTGAAGTTGCAGGAAACCAATACCCTTTTATACTGATAGTCCAACCCAACTATAAATTTATCGATCATTGATTTTTTAGTTGGAAGAAATTCTTCTGTAAATCGGCTCAATCTATTGAATTCACATTCATATTCATAGACTGTTCTGCCCGATTCCTTCAAATCCAGGAACTGCGCCTCATTTCTTCAATGAAGAGATCCCCAATATATTTTTTCTTTGAATTCTTTCAGAAAGAATTCCCATGTAATTTGTTCTAGTTGAACTCGTGCAGTAACTACATTCCACCACACACTCGCTTGTTCCATCAGAAGAGATACTACTCCTTCCAACTTTCCTTGATCATTACAAGGAATCCTACTCAACATGATCTTAATATCATTAATTCCTTTGGAACTGATACTGCTGCTCTCCGATTTATAATAGCATCCATTGCTTGAAGAAATAAGCCTTGATCTTGCACAAGCATATTTCTTTGTTCTTGAGCTACTGGCTCTACATTCTGCTACCCTTGAGGTGGATTCTGATTCACCTCATTACTTCTACTCTGAGCAAGCATATCTTGCTCAAATGCCTGACGAGATTCCCGATGATCTGACATCTGTTAATGTCACAATCATCCTTTATAAGTAAGGAGTAACAACAATAATTACTAGGCATCCAATTATATTCATACAAATATCAATAATCTTGACATCCTAGTGGCATGTATATAATTCTAACTATCTATATACCCGATTTATGTCCAAAACTGGCTAAACTTGTAGCTCTGATACCAATAAATGTAACACCCTAATCAGTATTCTATAATGAATACCAATTAGAGTATCACAATTTTTTTAGCGTAAAATCATTTATCGAATTTTTATCCCATCGAATTAAGTCTGATTTTAGGCAGCAATTTAACAATTCTTATCTATAAAGTATATAGAATATAACTGCCTAAAAAAATCTACCTGATTGCTTAATTTATCTCTATTTGGTTATTACCCGATTTTAATTATAATATGATTACTCATCATCTACTATAAACATAAACTACTCTATATATTATTACATATCATATATATAAACTAGTATGTAACCGGCAAATTTTAACATATACATGCCATCTAGAAACATCAAAATACATCAAAGGATGTTATTACTGATACCGTTAATATACTCTGGATAGTAGGATGCCCGCTCCTTACTCTGATTTCTGTCTTTTACCAACGCGTGAAAACCATCACACGCTAAGTATATACCTAGTGAGGCAATAACAATATTCAGTGCAAATAACATAACAATAACTAATAATATATAACCGTTTCCATGCATTTAAATCACTAGATATAACTTACCATCATGTTAATCATACATAAATATGATATAAACCGTATATACATTTTCTTACCAATATACTTGCCATAATTTTAAGAGTGTATGAACTCTTTAACCCGTTTATAAAATATTTACCGATTTCATAGCCCAAATATAGACCTATGAGGACCCTGGATACACAAGTCAAATATGCACCGAAGTGCTAATTCTCGCACATTTTTAAGGATGTGCTAACCATACACTGAGTGTCCTTTATGTACACTATAGTGCTATCTCGAATTCCCGATTATGCAATGTGCTGCTGGACTCTATGGCATGCCAACTATATCCTGTCCCTCAATTGATTTATTTGGGCATAATTTCCATATTTATTCCATCCATGGCAATGTATATCAATAATTTAACATTGGGCAGTTCATACCCGAAATAACATTCATAGCATACAATCATCAGTAACTAGTGATCAATGCATTTGTTTTCAACCTTTGACATATTTAAAATATGTCAAATATATGATCAATGACATAAATATCATGCCAATATATAAACTAGGTAGGCTCATCGCAAGTCCTACTAGTGAAGTATAAAACATCCATGTGTCATGTTATGTATGCATTGCACTCACCTGATGCCTCACTAGTAAACCTTACTATAGCTTGTATCTTTACTCTTGAACTTTTTCCTTAGTTTTATACTTGCTCGCAAAACGATCTTGATCACGTTCACGATCTATAAAATCATCGTTTCCCAAACACATACATTTCAAAGTGTATGTTAGTGTCATTCTAACATAAGAACATATTAGGAATATAATTCCTAAAAATAACCATAAAGTGAATTCTTTTAGAATTCACCTCAACTTTTGCAAATTATTCAAAATGATCCCTTGCCATTAAACTTTAAATTCAATCATTAAACAACATATCCAAGTATTCCAAAATACTTTCAAGCTTAATACATAGCTGTCTAACTAATGTCCATTTCAATCCCATATTTTCCTTAGATTTCGCTAAATATGCGAAAAGGTCCCTAAAACTTAACAAAGTTCCAAATTGGTCCAAACAACATTCTAAGCCTTGTAACATCATTTTCCCATCATTTCTAACCTTAGAAAATTTTTCCATAATTTCCTATAATTTTTCCCTATAGGCCGAATAAGAAGGGTCTCTACATCAATAACTAGTGATTAATGCATTTGTTTTCAACTTTTGACATATTTAAAATATGTCAAATATATGATCAATGACATAAATATCATGCCAATATGATGGGTCTCTACATCCAAATTTTCCAACTTGATTCAAGCATGAATTCAACTTCTAGACCTCATTTCCAAGCTTCTATAATTATTCCCATATCAAAAGCAATCCAAATTCAACTTCCTATCAAAACCCTAACTTAAACCAAATTAGGATTTAGCTACTTCCAAGAAGTTTCAATCATAGTATAAGCTTGGATATGATTCTACAACATCAACTACATCAAAAACTAACCTTAACTCATCATATTTAAATATCCCCTTCATCCAACCAAATCACAAAACTAAGGTTCCAAGCAAGGAAAGCATGAACAAACGGTACCAAAAGATAGAGAATTTCATAGAGATCAATTTCATGTTTCATGCTTTCATCAAAATTCCAACTAAATAAGCATGAAAATCAAGAAGAAAAATTTTCTCTTCCTTACCTTGGAGGTTTCGAATAAGGAGAAAGATGATGGAGAAATATTGATTTTTCTTTTAATTCAATTTTGGCCATTTGTCCTTAATATTATTAAAATGAATTTAAAATTCATTTTAATGTCTAATGACCTTTTTACCCTTGAAATCCAATGCTCCACAACTTGCCCCATGTCTACCTACCAATCCAATGGTAAAAATAATCTAAATAGTTAGTGATTACCAACTTTGCCCTTGGAATTTCCCAAATTTACCATCATACCATTTTTCATCCAATGGCTCATATTTAACATGGAAAACCTACTTTAATCCAATGGTACATGTTAAATCCTACCATTTTAAGACATGGAAAAGACATTTTTAACCTTGCCTTATTATCCTTTAAAATATCTTGAATATCCGATTCGATTCGTTTATCCAAATATTTTTCCAAACTTTATCGTTGCCAAAAGTACAAGCTTTGTACAAAAAATCTGAGTAACATGAAAATGTCATTCTTGGGGGGTGAACGATTCATTTACGGGACTAAAATACATAACTTTTGAAAATTACAATTTAGTCCCTAAACTTTTCCAAAGTTTATACTTTGACCACCAAACTTTCAAAATTTTCATTTTGGTTACTAACCAAAAAATTGGGATATTACATACCAGGAAGGTTCTAGACAATTAGAGCTTAAGGGCATTTTGATCATTTTAACTTTTGAGGGTAATTTCGTGATTAAGACCAAAAAGGGTAGCATAGTTACTTGCAGTATCCAAGACTTCTAATGGCTTATCCATCCTCTAAGTCCACTAGAACTGAACAATTCTCATTATCGCGGTACATACCAAGTATGATGACATGTGCATTTCACACAAACTCAATCCTTAGCGCCAAATGTACCTTTTAGAAGAACATGTTACTCTTACAATTAACAATGTACTTTCTCCAAATAAATTGAACATGATTTCATATAGTATTATTCCAATATTACATTAGTGTTAGAAACGACCAACAAATGTGGGTCGTGTATTACAACTTTTAAGGCCATTACATTCGTTTGGCCTTATTGGTATTTCTTATTCCAAGTCTTAGAGGTGTGTTCAGTCATTTTAGTAGTTGAGGGTATTTTAGACACTTCGATGCCTGAAGGTGTTTCAGTTATTCTCATCTCTTTCATTCCTTCCAACTATTCATTCATTTTAGATCTCGAGGGTATATCCATCTTTTTGGTTAATTTAGAAGTTTGGTGCCTGAGGATATTTCAGTCATTTCAATCCATTCAGTCTTTTCTGTCATTTTAATTTATTCAGACTTACGGTGAACTCCCAGAAAATTTATCCTCGAGACTTATTCTAAATTCAGGAAGAATCCAAGTAATTTTACATTCTCGGAGGTATAAATCTTGTTACCGTATCTTTCAAAGTAAATCAAGGTTTTCAGATGAATCAGTTGTTTTACTAGATCAAGTGTAGATTTCATATCGCTTTTATTGCCAGGGATATTTTAGTCATTCTTGTACCTCAAGAACATTTCCGTCATTTCTTAACTTAACATTTCATAAAATGAAATCATTAACAATCATAATCGGATTTAAAGTATAACAGTCTTATTAATTATTCTTGGATCTCAAAAGTTCTTACAGGTCACTCATCTTCCTAACCGAGCATTTTAGTCTTAACTGGTTTATTATCCTTTTCCGTAATCGATTAGACATTAACAGAATTAACCATATGCTTAAACATGATCATGCAAGCATATACCAGAGACCAATATGTTTCATAAAGCATACAAGAGGTAGTAATGTATTTCCTTGAACCCTTGCTATATCGATCAACCCTTGAAGCGACATTCGATAGCTTTTGAACTCGGATTCGACGTCCCTCAAAAATATTAGATACTAGGATATGTGATTACCTTCAATTAATTAAAATCCATAATCAATACTTATTCACATTGCAATTAAACTAAATAATTAAAGGCATACATTCCAGGGTTCAAGGTCAGATTCAGAGGTCTTCGGGTTATAATTTCGTGAAAAAACCGTAAAAAAACTCAAGACGTCGAACAACATAAAATACGGGTGTTCAGAAAATTTGACCTTTTTGGTCAAAGTTAAAGTCAACGCTGATGTCATCAGTCAATGCTGACATTAGCGATCAACGGGTCATGGGTTGGATCGGGTTCACGATTCAACTGGGTTGAGTTGAACTCAATTAGCTCAGATCAGGTTGTACGGACTTAGGTTATGTTGACTTAGGTTAGCCAGATCGGGTCGAGCCGAACCAGCTCAGTTCAAGTCTAGACCAATTCATAAACTGGTCGAATCGGTTTAGATTGAGGGGCATCGTCACAATGGTCAAAAATTTTCACATGATGGTACATGTAATTGTTAGGATGATCAATCGACGACGAATGGATAAGAGGGGGAAAATTGGCAATTAAAAAAAATTGAAAAGAAGCAAATGGAAAATGAAAAATTGAAGACACGAGAATTTATAGTGGTTGAAGCTTCTAACAAGCTCTACATCCACTACCTTAGCTCCCCACTAAGGATTTCAAACAATTCACTACTAAATTCTTCCCATTTTCTAGGCTAAGGAGGCAACCGTTACAATGGATCAAAGCATTTTACCCAAAGCTTGATCAAGGTTCACTCTTTTACAAGAAGTGGTTTGCAAACACAAAAATAACCTCTCAAAGGTGAATTTGTTTGCCCAATTACTAGTGCTCACAACCCCAAACTTGAATCTAAAGATTAAAAAGAAAATACACAAGTTGGGTATAAAAAATTTGACTCTAAAAGCTCAAAGTGGTTGGATTTTGCTTGAACGCTTGAGTGTTGTTCAAGGGATGTTCAATTTTTTGTTGTAGCAGCTTTGGAGACTTGTATTTATACCCTCTCATTTATTTCTAACCGTTTGGGTGGTTGAGGCCATCAATAGAGCCGTTGGGGGACCATTTTTCCTGCAATAAATGTTGTCTGGTGACCTACCGTATCGGTACGTGAAGAGCTGTATCAGTACCTGTCAAAACAAGAAAGAGTTGTTGTGCAATAGCGTATCGATACGTGTGAAGGTGTTCAAAATGAACAAAAAAATTAGGGGCGTATCGAAACGTGAGAGACTGTATCAAAACGGTATAACATATTTTTCAAAGGCATATCAAAATGGCTAGGTCGTATCGGTACAAATTTTGCTCACTGGAATCTGAGGAAAAGTCTAGTGAAAAATGCATCGGTACGCCTAAGGGGCGTATCGGTATGGGTTAATTGAAAATTAAAGTTTGGTGATTCCAATAACTGACAAGGAAACAATCATATTTTAAATGCAAAGATTTTGAAGATCTTAATACCTAGTATTGGTACGGTAGAGACTATATCGGTATGCTTAAGCAATAACTTAAACCCAGATGAATGTCGTATCAAAATAGACATGTCCGTATCGATACGCATAACCAAAAATACAAGCCCAGATGAAGGTCGTATCGAAATGGGCATAGACGTATCGAAAAGGTTTGCAAAAATAAATTACAGTAGTGAAAAACCGTATCGAAACACCTTATGGTGTATGGATACGCCTGGGAGTATTTGTTAAGTTTGGCTTTGAAATACTTAGAAATATTTTTGGGTTTAAGTCTTAGACTTAGAAAAACCTTTTCTTGTCATTTTGTGAGACTTTTGAATACTTAAAAATTTATTTTCTTTTACAATTTGGTCCTTAAATAATTTATTATATCAAAATTGAATATATGTTTTACAATCTCCCCTTTTTTGATATAACAAAACCAAAGTAAATTCTTAAGTAATTTTGAAAAGTTTGAAAAGTACTCCCCCTTATTTTAAGACTAAATGACTTCAAAACAAAATTAGCTCAATTTCTTCTCCCCCTTTTTGTTAGATCAAAATCAATAGGATATAAAACTTAAGCAATAGATATAAACAAGAAAGTAACTCCAAGTATTTAAAGCAAACAACATAATCTTTAAAATTCAAAGCAACATAATCAAATCCAACTTAAGTCTTAAAAACATAAACCAAAGCATAGGAGTTTAAAAACATAAAGACATAGGTGCATAAAACTAATCCTAATATGATATGATATGCAAGATGCCTAAGAATCATCTTTATCTTCTTCATCTTCATCTTCATCATTGGCATGAGTTCTAAGAGATCGACGCCACTCTCCATGAAAAGCGGTAAGAGAGATATCCATCGAATTTCGGTGATTCTCAATGGCAGTTACTTTTTCCTCCAAAAATGTGAAACGTGTGTCAATCACGGCAAAACCGGAAGTCATGGTAGTATCTAACGATGCAATAGAAGTTCCCAATGATGTGAATTGCTCATTGAGATAGGCCATGGGATCATTATGAGAAGGATGGGCTACCGAAGCTTGAGGAACTGGAACCTCTTGAGGTGCCGCCACCGGATCGGGTTGAACACTACGAGGAAGATCGACATTCCGGACCCATTCTCCATTATAGAATGTGAACTTTGCGCAGTGGAGAGAACGCTCGTCAATAGGATCGGTGAGAGGTTTGGCAACATCATAGAAGCAATCAATTCCCATCTTGTGAAAGAGAAAACTCAACGCGGTGCAATATGTGAAGGATGAAACAAAAGTTGTATGGCGGTGTTGCACAAGGAAGACGATTTCCGCAATCATAATTTGAGCAAGGTTCGGTCGCTTACCCTCACGAAAGCATCGGATCCAAAAGTCATCAACTTGACGGATCGTATAGAATTTTCCATCGGATGGACGAAACCACCAAGTGATCATGAGGTGAAGGATGCGATCATGAGCATCGAGCACGGTCACGGAGCCGCCAAGGACATGTCCCAAGGAATCCTCATCATCAATTCCCACATTCTCAAAACCCAAAAAGTTTGCTAAAACGGATGAATCAATTTGAAACCTTTTACGCATAAGATAATATTCGAAAGCTACAACTTCAAATCTATTTTCATTATAAATACACCGGGCATTGGAGTAGAAGATCAAAACAAGGTTTCGGTATAAAATCCTGGGTAAATTCAAAAATTGCATAAATTTCAATTGCTGCATCAACCCAAGATATTTAAATTGAAATCTTTTGGAAGATAAAAAAGGGATCGAGATAGTACGCTCACGGTGTTTTTTAAAATTTTGATAATGTTTAAAACGATCCACGGCATTTGGAAATCTTGGCTCATTAAAACAATTTTGGAAAATATGGGTAAGGTTGGGTCGATTACCAACATTTTTAGGATTTTGATTAGGAGGATTGGAACTAGAGGCCATATCTTTTCTTACTCGTTTTTAGGTGCCATGACCTGAAATCAAAATCAAACAAAAAACAATGTATGCATAAATCAACACATTCAATCCAATAATTAATCCAATGATCAGGGTATTGTTTAAAAAACTATATAATATAGTCTAAAAACTATACAAGTATAAAAAGAATTTTTGATAAAATAAAATTTGAAAAATAGTGTTGAAAAATATACGGTATATATTTATATTCAAACAAAAAAATTTCAGTTTTGGAATTTTTTTACAAAATTTTTGAAGACAAAGTTATATACATACTAAATATACAATTTTGAATCAAAAAGCAGTATATAAATATAAACAAAAATTGAAAATAAAGGAAGTTAGGGTTTATACCTTGAATAAGGATTATGGAAGAATGAGAAGATGATGATGCACAAGCTTGATGATATAGCTAGGGTTTGGTGAGAAATCCAAAAGCCCTCAAAAGATTTTAAGAACTGTGTGAAAAAATAAAGAGACTTGAGAGGTTTTTATAGTAAAAAACGTATCTAGGGTTTGAGAGAAAGGAAAAGTGTTTGATTTAAAGTTGAAACCCTCTTTTAATGCCCATTTAACTCTCCAGCGGCTGCGCGTACCGATACGCCATGTGGCGTATCAAAACACGGTTCCAAAATGGTTATTAGCCGTTTTGATACGCGACCATGTATTGGTACAGTTAAAACCATACCGAAACACATTCAAGAACCCGTATCGATACGCTAAACACCGTATCGATACACTTGTGCCAGAAATGTCATTTTTGGCAGCAAGTTGCTCAAAAATTCGAACTTAATCGAATCTATATGTATGGAAATGATATGAGATCATTATGCATGAGTATAAATTGATGCATACTCCCCCTAGCAACAAGCATAGATGCATATAGGAGCAAAAACACATAAGCAATGCAATCAATCAAATTCAAGCAAATTTTAAGGCCAAAAAGGCTCAAGAAAGGCTAGTTAAACCTAACTCTCTCCTAAGAGACCAAAAAGCTCTTTATCTAATGGTTTGGTAAAGATATCCGCTAATTTATTTAAGGTCTATACATATTCTAGAACAACATCATTTTTCAAGACATGATCTCTAATGAAATGATGTCTTATCTCTATGTGCTTGGTTCCAGAATATTGGAGGGATTCTTAGTGAGACATATAGAACTAGTGTTGTCACACTTAAGAGGGATGGTTCCTACATCAATTCCATAATCTAAAAGTTGTTGCTTCATCCAAAGGACTTGAGCACAACAACTTTCGGCCGATATGTATTCCGCTTCGGTGGTAGATAATGTTACACTATTTTGTTTCTTAGAGAACCAAGATATAAGCATACTACCTAGGAATTGACAAGTACCAGAGGTACTTTTTCTATCTATCTTACAACCTCCAAATTCTGCATCCGAATAAGCATGCAAATCAAATGAGGAATCTCTAGGATACCAAAGGCCTAAACACTGTGTATCTCTAAGGTATCTAAAGATTCTCTTAACAACTATAAGGTGTGATTCTCTAGGACTAGCTTGAAATCTAGCACACAAGCAAACACTAAACATAATGTCAGGTTTACTTGCGGTAAAATAAAGCAAAGATCCAATCGTAGAGCGATAAAGCTTTAAATCAACATACTTACCTCCTTCATCTTTGTCAAGCTTTGTAGAATAGCTCATTGGTGTTGCTTGAGGTTTCACATTCTCCAAGCCAAACTTCTTGAGCATGTCATTGATGTACTTTGCTTGATTGATGAATATGCCATCCTTTCTTTGTTTGATTTGGAGTCCCAAGAAGAATGGGAGCTCCCCCATCATGCTCATTTCAAACTCACCTTGCATTAACTTAGCAAAATCTTGGCAAAACAACTCATTAGTAAAACCAAAAATTATATCATCAACATAGATTTGAACTACTAAAATGTCTTTGCCATTTCTTTTAATAAAGAGTGTAGCATCCACCTTTCCTTTGTCAAAACCTTTTTCAATTAGAAAACTTGATAATCATTCATACCAAGCTCTAGGAGCTTGTTTCAAACCATATAAAGCTTTTGAAAGTTTAAAAACATGGTTTAGGTATTTTGGATCTTCAAAACTGGGTGGTTGTTCTACATGCACCTCTTCATTAATAAGACCATTTAGAAAAGCACTTTTGACATCCACTTTTGACATCCATTTGAAAAATCTTGAATTTGTGATAACATGCAAATGCAAGAAGCATCCTAATAGCTTTCATTCTAGCTATGGGTGCATAGGTTTCATCAAAATCGATTCCTTCTTCTTGAGTGTAACCTTGACAACAAGTCTAGCCTTGTTTCTCACTATGTTACCAATATCTTCTAGTTTATTTCTAAAGACCCATTTAGTTCCTATGTAGACTTATTACTAGGCCTATCAACTAATGTTCATACTTGACTTCTCTCAAATTGATTTAATTCCTCTTCCATAGCCAATATCCAATAATCATCTTTTAATGCTTCTTTGATATTTTTAGGCTCAATGCATGAAAGAAATGCAACATTGCAAGCATTTTTAAGAGAGAGTCTATTGGTTACCCCTTTGGATGGATCACCCAAAATCTCACCACCTTTGACATAGTTGAACTCCCTTGGGTAGGAGACCTCATTTTCCTCTATAGTAATGTCCTTCAATGCTTCTAGAGGTAGACCATGTTGTTCTTCTTTTGATGGAACTTCATCCACCTTTGATGATTGTCCTCCACCATCATTGGCATCAAAAATCCCTACATCATCATCATCACAAGAATCTTTCCTCGAAAGGAGGTTATCATCGAAAATCACATGTACAGATTCTTCTACTACTAAAGTTCTCTTGTTAAATACATGATAGGCTTTAGAGTTTAAAGAATAACCTAGAAAAATAGCTTCATCGCTTTTAGCATCAAATTTACCTAAATTATCTTTTCCATTGTTTAAAATAAAACATTTACAACCAAATGGATGAAAATAGCTAATGTTAGGCTTTTTGTTTTTAAGAAGTTCATAAGGAGTTTTCTTTAAAATAAGCCTAATCATTACTCTATTTATAATATAGCAAGTCGTATTAGTGGCTTCTGCCCAAAAATACTTAGACAAATTGTTTTCACAAAGCATGGTTCTAGCCATTTCCTATAAAGTACGATATTTCCTCTCAACAATCCCATTTTGTTGAGGAGTGAGGGGAGCGAAAAAGTTGTGGCTTATAACATTTGAGTTACAAAAATCCTCAAAACCTAAATTTTGAAATTCGGTACAGTGGTCACTTCTAATATGAGAAATAGATTGACCAACATCAATTTGAGTAGTTTTTGAAAATGTGATGAATTGTTCTGAAGCCTCATCCTTGGTACTTAAGAATAGAACCCAAGTGTATCTAGAGTAATCATCTACTAAAACAAATGCATATGATTTTCCACCCAAGCTCATAGTTCTAATAGGACCAAAAAGATCCATGTGGATCAATTGTAAAACTCTACTAGTTGAAACATCATTAATAGGTTTAAAAGAAACTCTTTTATGTGTCTTTTGCACAAGCATCATAAATTTTATCAAGAGAAAACTTAATTTTTGGCAAACCTCTTACTAGATCTTTTGAAACCAATTTTTCTAAAACACTCATGCTTCCATGCCCTAGTTTTCTATGCCATAGCCATGAGTCATGTTCATCTTTAGCAACAAAACATGCATTTGAAATATGAATGTTATCTAAATGCACCATGTAAATGTTTCCTATGCGATGACCAAAAAGCATAATTTTGTTGGTTTCGATATTTATAATTTTGCAACCATATAAATCAAAAATCACTATGAAACCTTTATCACAAAGTTGTCTTATGCTTAACAACTTATGTTTACGACCAATGACATATAAAACATTTTCAATAAGTATGGAAGAGTGATTACCAATGGAGCTAATTTCTTCAATTTGGCCTTTGGAGTTGTCACCAAATGTCACTAATCCTCCTCTCTTTAGATTTAGTTCCAAGAATCTACTCTTGTCTCTGGTTATATGTCTCGAGCATCCACTATCAAGGAACCACGAATTTGTAGTTGAAGCTTTAGCCTTGCAGCAATGCCCCCTACAAACAAAGATTAGGTCTTGATTTTTGGTACCCAAATCATTTTGGGTCCATGAATATTAGTTCCCAAAATCTTGGTTCCCTTGGTAATCTAAGAAGCAATAGCATGAATGTCATTAGAAGCAATTAGGTCCTTAGGAACCCAAACACTTCTAATCCTTTTACCTCTAGAGATCCTTTGGAAGCCTCTTTGTTTGTAGCCACCAAAGTTCCTTTTTACATAGTTGCGTTTTGAAGCTTGTCCTTTTTCAAAACTAGATTTCCCAACTTTGTTCAAGGAAGCTTTGAGATCATTCCCAACTAGATTGTCCTTTTCAAAATAGTTTTGATTATCTTGTAAACCACAAACCTTCTTTTCAAGTTCCGAGTTGGTTTTAGAAAGAGAATCGTTTTGGATTTTCAAATCGGAAATTATTTTCTTATTTTTTAAAATTGATTCTTTGAATTTTTCTACCAACCCGTCATAAACCTCTTGCAACTCATCGTAAGCTGCTTAAAGCTCATCAAATGTAAAATCGAAAGTGGATGAGTTAGAGGTTACTTTTGGATCTTCTTCAAGAGCCATAAGGCAAAGATTGGCCACTTTTTGCTCCTCTTCATCGAATGATTCCTCATCACTCCAAGTAGCAACATAAAACTTGAGCTTCTTATTCTTCCCGAAGCTCTTCTTATTGAGTTGAGGACACTCGGTCCTTATATACCCCAGCTTCTTGCACTCAAAGCATATAAGTTGATCCTTCTACT
Source organism: Hibiscus mutabilis (assembly GCA_019671005.1). NCBI lineage: Eukaryota > Viridiplantae > Streptophyta > Magnoliopsida > Malvales > Malvaceae > Hibiscus > Hibiscus mutabilis. Next base: position 30,106,311 of record CM033739.1, on the reverse strand, counting down.
CCTCCTTGTTCTTGTTCTTGAATTCGCCTCTTCGGTGGAAATTTCTTCCTCTATTGGACTTCATGAACCTTGTGAACCTTTTGGCTAGCATAGCCATCTCTTCATCTTCATACTCACTCGAATCACTATCCTCAAGAGAAGCTTTGAAAGCAATTTTGAGTTTATTCTTCTCTACTTCCTTCTTCTCTACCTTCTTCTCTTTCTTTTTCTTTTCTTCTTCTCTTTCTTACTTCATGATCTCATAAGTAAGAAAAGAACCCATAAGAGCATCGAGCTTCAAAGTCTTTAAGTCCTTTGCCTCGATAATGGCAGTCCTTTTTCCATCTTATGACTCAAGAAGGGTTTAGGGTTTAAATCAATATTTTCCTTTTCAAAATACTTTTGATTATCTTGTAAATCACAAACCTTATTTTCAAGTTCCGAGTTGGTTTTAGAAAGAGAATCGTTTTGGATTTTCAAATCGAAAATTATTTTCTTATTTTTTTAAATTGATTCTTTGAATTTTTCTACCAACTCGTCATAAACCTCTTGCAACTCATTGTAAGCTTCTTGAAGCTCATCAAATGTAAAATCGAAAGTGGATGAGTTAGAGGTTACTTTTGGATCTTCTTCAAGAGCCATGAGGCAAAGATTGGCCACTTTTTGATCCTCTTCATTGGATGATTCCTCATCACTCCAAGTAGCAACATAAAACTTGAGCTTCTTCTTCTTCCCGAAGCTCTTCTTTTTGAGTTGAGGACACTCGGTCCTTATATGCCCCAGCTTCTTGCACTCAAAGCATATAATTTGATCATTCTCCTCCTCCTTGTTCTTGTTCTTGAAGTCTCCTCTCCGGTGGAAATTTGTTCCTCTATTGGACTTCATGAACCTTGTGAACTTTTTGGCTAGCATAGCCATCTCTTCACCTTCATCCTCACTCGAATCACTATCTTCAAGAGAAGTTTTGAAAGCAATTCTGAGTTTCGTCTTCTCTACTTCCTTCTTCTCTACCTTATTCTCTTTCTTTTTCTTTTTTCTTCTTTTTCTCACTTCATGATCTCATAAGTAAGAAGAGAACCCATAAGAGCATCGAGCTTCAAAGTCTTTAAGTCCTTTGCCTCGATAATGGCGGTCCTCTTTCCATCCCATGACTCAGGAAAGGAGTAGATGAGCTTCTGAACAAGCTTGTTTTCTGTGATGATTTCTTTAAAGCCTTTGAGACCGTTGACGATGACGGAGAAATGATCGAACATCTTGGTAACACTCTCATCGGGCTCCATCTTGAAATTTTTGTAACTTAAGTTGAGAAGTCCAATCTTGGTCTCCTTTACATCGTTGGTGCCTTCATATGTAGTCTCGAGCTTGTCTCACACCTCCTTTGCACTTGTACACGAAGACATCTTCGAGTAATCATCGGGTCCAAGCGCACAAAAGAGCATGTGCAAGGCCTTGTCATTTACTTGCAACTTATTTCTTTCTTCATCGGTCATTTCTTGCTTGGCCTTAGGAACTTGCCTTTCTTCTTCTTGCTTTATTAGGATAGATGGTCCATCTTCGATTACATCTCAAAAGATATAATTGTTGGATTTGATGAATAATCTCATGTAATTCTTCCAATATGGATAGTTATCTCTGTTGAAGAAGGGCGATCTAGTGATAGATTGTGACTCATACATGTTGTTGCCGGAAATAGACGTTATGGCTTGAGTGTCGGTTGATTGAATCACCTCTAGGATCGTCTCACGTGGATGTTAATCCCTCAAATGAGCTAGGCTCTGATACTAATTGTTAGGATGATCAATCAACGATGAATGGCCAAGAATGGGTGAATAGGCAATTAAAAAATTGAAGGGAAGCAAATGGAAAATGAAAAATTGAAGACACGAGAATTTGTAGTGGTTCAAGCTTCTAAAAAGCTCTGCATCCACTACCTTAGCTCTCCACTAGGGATTTCAAACAATTCACTACTGAATTCTTCCCTCTTTTTAGGCTAAGGAGGCAACCGTTACAATGGATCAAAGCTTTCTACCCAAAGCTTGATCAAGGTTCACTCTTTTACAAGAAGTGGTTTGCAAACACAAAAATATCCTCTCAAAGGTGAATTTGTTTGCCCAATTACAAGTGCTCACAACTCCAACTTGAATCTAAAGATTACAAAGAAAATACACAAATTGGGTATAAAAAATTTGACTGTAAAAGCTCAAATTGGTTGGATTTTGCTTGAATGCTTGAGTGTTATTCAATAGTTGTTCAATTTTTTTGTTGTAGCAGCTTTGAAGACTTGTATTTATACCCTTTCATTGATTTCTAACCGTTTCGGTGGTTGAGGTCATCAATAGAGCCATTGGGGACCATTTTTCTGGAAAAAAATGTTTGGTGAGCTACCGTATCGGTACGCAAAGAGCCGTATTGGTACCTGTCAAGAAAAGAAAGAGCCGTTGTGCAATAGCGTATCGATACGCATGAAGCCGTATCAAAACAGACAAAGAGTAAAATCATGAGTGTACCAAAACGCGAGAGACCATATAAAAACGGTATAACATATTTTTCAAAGGCGTATCGAAACGGCTAGGCCGTACCGGTATAAATTTTGCTCACTAGAATCTGAGGAAAAGTCTAGTGAAAAATGCACCGGTACACCTAAGGGTCGTATCGATACGGGTTAACTGAATATTAAAGTTTGGTGATTCCAATAACTGACAAGGCAACGGTCATATTTTACATGCAAAGATTTTGAAGATCTTAATATCTTGTATCAATACGGTGGAGAACGTATTGGTACACTTAAGCAATAACTTAAACCCAGATGAATGCCGTATCGAAACAGACATGTCTGTATCGATACGCATAACCTAAAATACAAGCCCAGATGAAGGACGTATTGAAACAGGCATAGCCGTATCGAAACAGTTTGCAAAAATAAATTCCAGTAGTGAAAAACCGTATCGAAACACCTTAAGGTGTATCGATATGCCTGGGCGTATTTGTTAAGTTTGGCTTTGAAATACTTAGAAATATTTTTGGGTTTAAGTCTTGGACTTAGAAAAACTTTTTCTTGTCATTTTGTGAGACTTTTGAATACTTAAAAATATATTTTCTTTTACAATTTGGTCCTTAAACAATTTTTTATATCAAAATCGAATATAGGTTTTACAGTAATCCATGCGCGGCCCATTGACCAAAAAATACTCAAAAGCAACTATAAACAACGCAGAAATTCAATATAAACAGTTTTTTCGAGGCTTACGATGACTGAAAAAATGATCAGATCTAGATTGGAAAATCAAGGCCTCTTTATGCCAAAGCTTCCATGCGATATCCACGATGGATGGCAAGAATTTATGGTGCGTGGAGTGCTACAACTTGATCGCGGGACAAAAACGAACCCACGAACGGTGGCAGTGTGGTACACTAATGACGGAGGAGCAGTGAATCGCCAAAAAATAGAGAAGGGCTCTTGGTTTTCGGTCGAGCACTCAACCAAATTTCCACGGCGAATGGCAGGATCACCATACGAGTGGTGACAAGGGTCGAGGTCGGGGTGCGACAGCACTTCCGACGATCTGGCAGTGACAACCACAGTTGGGTGATGACAGAGATCGAAAGAAGACTGATAAGGGTAGATGAAAAGGTTTGGGGGGAGAATCTAGATATTTCCTCAGATTTGAAATGGGCAATCATCGGGGTAGTTGATTGGTTTAGATTTTTATTTAATATTGGTTTAGACTATACAAACAATGATTAAAATTAACTCGGCGTAAACTAAAACCAAAAATAACCTTAGCTTAGATGGTTAAGCCTCAAATGATTCCAATTGTCATGGTTTCAACGCCCCTTGATTGCAAAACCCCACTTTTCATTTATTTCATCAATTCATTCATTTTTTTTAGTTTTAATTATTTTTCTTACAAAAATATTTAGGGGTGTTACACTTTCGCCTGTATAAATTTTGTCTATACCGATGAATGAGAAAAATTATAATTTTTATCGATAGTTTTATTTTCTATAGGTATATATTCTATATACTGGCGACTTTTTTCTGTCGGTATAACGAAGCATCGGTATATGTACATTTTTTTGTATTGGCACTTGAGCTGCTATTAGGAGAATCAATCGTGAACATATAACCTATACAGGAAAAAAAGAATTTTAGAGATCAAATTAAATATTATTATAATTAATAAAAACAAGCCACTATAAACAATGGTTGCAAGAAGTAACAACAAAATATTCACTTGTACATAAAAGAATTTTAGAGATCAAATGTTCATCTGTGTTTGGTTTGTCCACGAGTTAGTCACTTGAGACTTATTTCTTTCTAAAAATAAATTTAAAGAAGAGACATTTAATAAATTACATTCGCCACTCACGAGATTAGCTCTTCCAAACACTGGCAACGAATGACATGGTCTAACTCCAACATGCATGCAAAATGGAAAATACAAATTGTTTTAAACCATTGGCCAATCGCTAGGCTTCATTTACCTAAAATTGGCAAACCATTAAGGAGATATGTGTTAGTTGTAATGTGTCTTTACAGTATGGAAGTAATTCTAACAGAATGGCCATCCCTTAATCGACAAAAACATTAAACAAAACAAAACATAACGGCTGACACCAATTCATAATCCAATTTCCTAATAAACACCTTTGAGTGACAATGAAACCGAAATAGATCAACAGTAGTTCACGTCATTAAAAATCATAATAAATCAACAGTAGTTCAGCTCATTAAACACCATAATAGATCAATAGCAGTTTAGAATTTGATAAGCGAAATATCCTCAAAAGATGAATATAGTTTTGAAAAAAATTACCATAGAAAAAATATAACAATTCTTAAATTTCTTCATCATCATGCATTGGATCACACCAAAAGATCTCTATTTGCATTATCCTTACAAAATATAACAATTCTTAAATAATAAATTCATATATAATATAAACTAAAGTGCAAATTGAAAGTGCACTAAAAAAGTTTGCACACCCTTCAACCCATGCTCACAAATCAAATGCTTATGTGCTAATGAATTGAAGGAAGGCTCTAATGTGTTCTATGACAAATATAAAAACTCAAATCATTAAACAAGTTAATAATGAATTGTAATGGTTAAAACAATTGTACTTATTAAATCAAAATTAATAAATAAAGTTATCATTATCAATCTTATCAATCTCTTGAATTTGTTCTTCAATTTTCTTAATCTCATTTTAGGTTGATGACTTTCAAATATAATCTTGAGTACACACAAGGGTTTGGACAATTTTAGGAGTTAAAGAACTCTTAAATTGATCAAGCACACGTCCTCCGATATTAAATGTGGTATTAAAACATCGGAATAGCTAACACATCTTTGGACATCTTTGAAAGTGTTGAAAATCTAGGACTACTGACTTTCCACCACAATAAGATATCATAATCATCATTCCACTAGCCTCCCCTAGATATTTATCCAATTTGGATGTTTAGTCATCACCACTAGTTTTAATGACACTCTTTTTATATAAATATTTCATGTGCCTTTTTACTTTTTGTAGTGGTTCACCTAAATAGTCTTGCTTTTCCATATTTGATTGGCCACAATCACTAAAAACTCGTGGTTCGTACTCATCATATAATCTACACAAAGTCTCTTTCACTTTTTGCATCACCTCTAAACATTTTTTAAAATTATACATTTGACCAAATGTAAACTCAATATAACTCAATTTTTGTCTTGGATCTAAAACACAAGCAACAAAAACAAGCATATTAATCTTTCCAACATCACCCCAATACTTTTCATATATATCTTTCATCATCATAGCCATAACACTAAATTCAATATCAACATTTAATTGGGCATCTCGTAAAAGGAAATCAATTTCACTAAGCTCATCAAAAGAAATTATTGGAAGTGACATTACAAAGCGCCTGAAACTCACAAAGTGACTTCATATAAATGTTCTAAGAAATACCTCAAGTTTCTAACACTAATATAATCGTCTGTAGTTGACTGACCATCTTCTAACTTAATTTCAGCCCTAAAATTTGCATATTGCTCCTCATATTTGTCAAAAGCTCTCTCAAAATTTTGAACAGTGTCTAACATTAAATATGTAGAGTTTTACCTAGTACAAACATCAAGACACAACATCTTTTTGTTTTCTATCTTTTTCAATTCAAAACACTCTGAGAACTTTTTTAAACTAGCTGGAGATTGTCTCACATATTTCACAGCCCCTCTAAAACGTGAAACAAATTTATTCATTTCCTTCAAACGTTCAACAATAATCAAATTTACAATGTGTGTCATACATCTCACATAAAGGTATTTACCATTTGCAATGCAAACTTCCCCTGGGAATTAAATTTCTTTCTTAAATGAGTAATAGCAACATCATTTAAACTTGCATTTTTAACGGTGACAATGAGTAATTTATCAACTCCTCAATTCAAAAAACGTTTCTCAATCATCATCTCAATAGTCTCCCCTTCACGACTAGTAATTGGACAAAAAATTATAATTTTATTATTCAATTTCCAATCATTATCAATAAAGTGGGTGGTGAGACATAAATAATTGACTCTTTGCAAAAAAATCTCTGCATCAGTAGTTAAAACATTTCTCGAACATAACTTTTTTAAAAATTATTTTAGTTTAACCCTTTTATCCAAGTACAACTGATAAACATCCTTAGCCATAGTAATTCTTGAAGGAACACGAAACTTTGGGCATATCACAAACATAAATTTCCTAAAACCTTCATTCTTAACAAATTTGAAAGGCAAATCATCAATCACAATCATTTGAGCTAACATTTTTATTGCTTCTTGATCAAAATTTCAAGTTGTAAGATTCCGCACTTTCCCTTCAAGACCCTTACTAGGTCAAACTAGTTGGGTTTGATTTGCATCAACAACATTACTAGGTTTTTCTTACATTATTTCATGTGATATATCAACGACACGGTTTCATTTTTTTTCATAACAACATAATACTTTATCATAATAGTTGCATTTACCCTTACTTTTACCCTCGTTATTAACAAACTTAGTGAAACGAGTCCACACTTCTAACCTTAGAGGGATGACTTTTCTTTCCGTTTCAACTATTTCTATTTTGTTAATTTAACTTAAAGCTGCACCAGTTGAGTATATTTATAAATTGTATAAATTATTCTTATAACGTTATTGTATTTCTTATTTATTCAATAAAATTAGTAACTATTATTTGTCAAAATAAATTAAGATACAATGTGCATGCTATATTTATATTAAAAAAATTTGAAGCTATGTTAATGTTACTTAATAACTTTCTCTTTCTTTTCTATGTATTTGCTTTATTTTAATTAAATTTTGAGGTAAAGTACTAAAATGGTCACTGGACTTTGTTTAAAAAAACAAAACGGTAACCAAACTTTCAAATGGGGAAATTACACCAATATTGCAGGGGAAATTTTTTCCAAAAATATGGCATCTTGTTTTTATTTTCAAATATATAGCATTTGCTACAGTAAAAGTGAAGTCAGTGGGAATATAATCCGACTTCACTGTGCATCCTTTTTTTAATTAAAAAATGTTGAAGACGGTAGGCCTACAATTCGACTTTAGAGTAAAATACTATTCAAAGATGGCGTGTGTTCCCTCTGATTCAATTTTTTAATTGAAAAAAGTCATTCACCGTTCAAAAATGATGGGTGTTCATCAATCTTCACTTTCCCTGTAGAAAGTGCTATATTTCTGGAAATAAAATAGCAAGAACCACATTTTTGAAAATAAAAAAAAAACAAGAACCATATTTACTTAAAGTTTCCCTTTCAAATGTTACAAAATGGCAATTAAACTTTATGATTTGTAGTGAAATGGTAACTTGGCCGTTAAAGGCCGTTAATGGGGTAACGTTGCAATTATGAAATTTTGAATAGTAACACATTTAGTCCTCTATATTTGTAGTTTCAATCAATTTAGTCCTAATTAAAAAATAACAAATGTAACCCATTTTCCTCCTTCATCATCTTTTCTACCAAGCCCAACAACTTCACTATAGCAGTGCAACAATGCTTACGAGGTTAAGAGCCAAAATCCAAACTCTTGATGAACAGATGAGTTCAACAAATGAGAAAAGTGGAAAGTATGGACAAATATCTACTGAATAAGTCCCCAAAATTTTGTACTATCTTGATGTTAGGTTGACTATTGAATGATTTAGAAACCCAAATTTACAAAAGAAACTCAGGGAAAGAAAGTAATTGGATGCAAAACTTAAAGATAATAGTTTGTATCACTTCTGCATCTTCTCTGACAACAGCCTTGCAACCTCCATGGTGGTTAACTCGACAACTTTAAATTCCAAAAATGTAGTTAAGATTGTTTTTTATCTTGTAACTGATAAAATAAACTATGTTGTGATGAAGGCCTGGTTCACCTCGAACAGTTTTCGAGGAGTGACTATTGAGGTTTAGAAGTTTGAGGACTTCAAGTGGTTAAATGCTTCTTATGTTCCGGTTCTCAAGCAACACAAGATTACGAGAGTTAGAGTTATTATTTTTCTGGCCATAATGATGATGGTAGGACTATGATCAAGTTCAGAAATCCCATGTACCTGTCAATGCTTAATCATTTGAGGTTTTATATTCTTGAAGTTTATCCAACACTAAAGAAGATGGTATTTCTTGATTATGACGTTGTGGTTCAAAAGGATTTCTTGATGATGGAATTGGGTAACAGAGATTTCTTTCTAAAGAAATGATTAAGAAGATAAAGATGATGAAGGAGAAAAAAGGGTTAAATTTATTGTTTTTAGGACTAAATTGTTTGAATCTATAAATATAGAGAATTAAATATGTTATTATTCAAATTTTCAGGCTTACAGACATTTCTAGGACCAATAGGTCCTATTTTTTTCGAAGTAGGTCTCAAAACTCTGTATTTCCCGGACTAGCACTGTTACAATGAACTCGTCGCATAGGCACGATGAGTTCCAAAACAATATTATTTTTTTATTCAAACTCGTCATAGACGCATGGTAAGTACTAATTTTTTTTATAGATATCCTATTTAAACCCTAATTAGGTGATTAACCTAATCCTAAACGAAACTCACCGTATGGGTACAATGAGTTCCTTCTAGCTTAACGACATTCTAGGGCTAACCATAACGACGTTTTGAAAGCATTAAACTCGTTGTGTATGTACCGCGAGTTTGGTTTGGTTCTGACTACATTTATTTGAAAGTACTGTGACTAAATTTGTTTGAAAGTATTGTAAAGTTTGGGTTATAAATTATGTCATTTAAATTTCTTTAAAAATGACAAAAGTTTTGAAAAAGCGTTTTATTAAAAATTAAATTTATGAAATTTGTAAAGTATCTAAAATTTTGTAATTGTATTTTAGTGCTAAGATAATGTTTAAAACAAAATGTAGAAGTTTAATTTAATTATTTAATTTGAGTACTTAATTTCAATATTATAATCCTTTATGTTTATTATGCAGTGGTGAAAAGTTAGAGTGAAGTAAAGTTTCATACTAAGATTTATGTTAAAACATAAGTACTTATTACAAAAATAAAACAACAGATTTATGTTAGAGATGGACATTTTAGCATCCTATGACCCGAAAGTCTTCAATTCCCACAAAGTCTAGGTTGTCCGGTAGGCTCACGGTGACATATGTCGTCCACATCATTCTGAATCCTTATGGCTCTTGGACGTCATACTTTTTCCCTTCGCAGACTTTGGTAAAGTAAAATTGTGGGCCATGTCTGCTCAGCATTCCATTCAGTTTCACTGTCGATTGGTGGGAATTCCATTTTGTAAACCTTAAATACTAAATGAAGCCAGTATACAGGATCCACATATTCCTTGTAATCGAGCCTGGCAGCGGAGCATGCAGAAATGACATGCTCACATGGAGTCTTCAGTGCATGAAAGTACCTACAACCGCACATCATGTGTTTGAGATCCACCCTGTATGACGTTGGATCAAAAGCATGCATAGGTCGTACTATCTCTGAGACTCAGAAATAGTTTTCGTTACGCGACATTAGATTTAATAATATTTTTTTGAAATTCTTCTAATATCTTGGGGTGGAATTTGCGGCCATGTTGTTGCATAACGACAGCTTCTTTCCCCAATATTGCAAACAACTTGGCCAAATGAAAGTACGTAGCTTTCACGATGGTTGTCACTGGCACATTTTGAATTCCCTTCAAGGAAGAATTGATTGCCTCAACCAAGTTGGTTGTCATGTGGCCATATCTAAAATCGTCATCGTATACATTGGTCCATTTTCCTTGGGAAATTTGCAACATACTTGTAGCCCTCATAATTCCTCTCTCGCAAGTCTTCAAGCATTTGTTCAAATTTGTGTTGAACTACTTCGTACCCTAAGACATGACAGAGTGTACAAATGAGTTATAGGGAAAGTAGTGATAAATACAGCAAATCTTAATACATACCCATGTGTATAACAAGCCTACGTTCATTGTCCTTCATAAATCAACCATGGCAGTTTGAGGCAATATGGCGTATGCAGAAATGGTGTTAAATGTTTGGAGATTGAAACTGACTGCCCAAAGATTTGATCGCTGACTTTATCCCACCTCTTCGATTTGAGATCAAGCAAACTCGGTCATTTCTTATAATGTAATGGTATAGCTTCATGAGGAAAAACCTGCATGATTCAATATCTTCTCTGGGCATAAGTGCAAACGCAATGGGTATTGTTTAGCGATTGTTGTCTTGAACAACGGCTAATAGCAAAACTTACTTATATCTTCCATACAAGAATGTGCCACCGATTTGCACAACAGGCTTGCAGCTCTTGTACGCATTAATACACTAGGGAAATGTCCAAAAAAGTCATTGAAATTGGCAGACATCAGGAACCACACGATCATCCTTGTAGTTTGGTTTGGTTTCTAGATCTGCGATTGTTTCGCGGTTGTATTTCTTCATGATATTTATCCAAGTTGGGAGCTCGTTGTAAGAAGCGTCACATTCCCCATGCAAATTCATTATTGTCTTGTTTTTCCCCTTGAAGTCTTTATGTATGATGGACTATATTCGTATACTGACGTAACATGCGCTCTCATCGCAGAAATAGTGACTTTAGGGCTTACATGGATAATTTTTTAAACGCTCCCGGTATTGAGTTTTGAATCTAGGTTTAGATGATCCTGTCTACAACCGACAGCACAACAAGTATGAGGGTTGTTATAGACTATGATCTCCCAGACGTTATCTTTCCTTTTTATCTTTTGGACCCAGACCTTCTTGTTGCATCTTTGTGCCGCTTTTTGTTTACATTCACATACATATTTCTTTGACATCGAGTGCATCACCTTGGAATCCACACCATTACGTATGTTGTAATTTTTAACAGCAGCTTTCGCTTAGTCGCTTTTCTAAACTGCATCCCGCATAATAACTCATCTTTTTTATGGCAAAGTAAGAATCGTCGAAACTCACGCCAGGCACGTTAGGGAACTCTGGCACATCTATTGCCAATATGTCGATGTAGTGCATGTGTGATCGATGCCCATCAACGTAAGGGTTGAAGGTCGAAGGCTAAGTTGATGGTTGTTTGACATTTATGTCAAAGAAATTGGCGGACGAGTGTCGTGCTATTGAACATGCAGGTTCATCATTAAGTTCAGGGGTATAAGCAGGAATGCCAAGATTATAACCACCAATTAAAGAGCTGAAATCATATATTGTCGCCTGAGTTGCAACTAAATTTTCCTTGTCAACTGCTAATTCTCCACTAAAATCTGCATACCAATAGCAAATTTCCTCTTCATACCCAGTATGTGTGTCGACCATTGCTTCGACATCTAATTGATTGTCAATTCTCATCGTACCCTATGTCACTACAAGAAAAGATGTCTGAAACTTGTAATAGAGAGCTTGTAGTGATCTGTTATGCCCGACAGGTACTAGCCGTTTGATCTTCTTTACTAGCGTATCAATAGGAACTGTGCGAATGAATTTGATAGAAAAAGTTTTTGGACTCAAAGTTTTCCCCGCTATTATCTTCCATATAGTTGCAATCGTAGTATACAATTGCTGAGATTGGTGTTGGTGCCATTGTAGAACGATGTTTGTTTGAGTTTATGAAAATTTTGAATTGAAAGATAGATTAGTGTGTTTGTTTGAGTGTTATGAGAAATGACAAATAGATAAGTTGTTGTTATACAACTTAATTTGTTTTTGAACTCACCATGTATATACGGTTATGCTAAACAAAAATCACAAATAGATAAGCTCTGATACCATATTTAGATAAATGAGAACTATCATCTAGAGATTTGAATTGGTTATTCTTAACAAAAATTGAGTTAGAATTGTATGAAGAAAATTGATTCATGAATGGTTCCTATAACAGTTCGAAACAGAGGAGAATGGTAAGTAGTTAATATTTTATTTTATGACTCTTGGTCTATAAAGGCATTTAAGTAACTATTCTAATTAATTCTTTTGAGTTAATGTTGGATATGTGATTTCATGGTTTAGTTATGACTTAATTCATGAGATGTAATGTTTGTGGCATATAATTGATGTTTAGATTAATAGAATATGAATTTTGTTGTTATAGACCCTTTCATTTACATGATTGATGTTATAAATTCATATTATAAAAATATATATGACTTAGTATACCATTAGAATTACTATACATTGTTGTAAGTGAAGTCTTTGATTCTTGTGATAAGATTGCAAATTAATGTATGCTTGTCCTTGTAAGTGTAAATGATGAATTAAGCTTTTAAAACTAAATGAGTTTATGCCATATTTATTTGTTATGGGACATTAAGATCAAAGAAAGAAATGAACCAAAAGGGTAATGTCTTTCATATTAGATAAAGCCTTAAAGAAAAGGTAAAGCTTTAAACTAGTATTGAATTCTTTTATTCAAGTAGACATAGAAATGGATTATTGATCATTCTTGAATTCTAAAGAAGTCGTTAACCTAGTTGAAGCTACATGGTTTCATAGTTTCTAAAATCTGTATTACTAATAGTTTCCCATTGTGTTTCTAAATGATTGTTAAGGTTAAATAACAATATTGGTTTATGGAACTGTTTTATATGTTTGTTAGCTATTATTGATCGAATACACTATTGGTGATGTCCCAGAACTGGTTTGTCTACCAAATTGAGTTTAGGGTGTTACATATGGCAAATTCCCTTAATGTAATCCTTAGCAAGATTCGTGTTGGAAATGTAAACTTGCAGTATAATTTCAATCCTTAGCAGCAAATTGGTGACATGATAAGTGATAAGTGTTCAAAAGTACTATTTTTCTTACCTTTTTTACTCATATTATTGTTAGACTTAGGCTCATATTAGTTACATAATTAGTCATTCATGCATTAATCCATGTTTCCTTCCATCATTGAGCTTGATTTCATAACTTGGTTGTTTTTGTGGGAAAAGATGCTGCTTTGGTGTGTTTTGTGTGTATGTGCAGGATCACTTGCCAAAGCAAGGCTAGAGATAGTTGCCAGGGCAATGCATGAAGGAGATGTCGAGCTAGTTGTCAGGGCAATGCATGAAGGAGACACCGAGCCAGTTGTCAGGGCAATTGTCGAAAAAGAATAAGGTGATATGGTAGTCGAAATTGATGACTAGACAAGCCCAAGATGACGTGGAGTAAAGCTAAATCCCAAAGGAGTTTGATTTCCATGAAGAGGTTAAAGAAGAATTAAATTCCAAGAAGATGGGAGAAGTTCTAGAAGGAATATAATTATAATAAAGAATTATATTCTTTAAAGATAATTTAACTCCAACTTAACTTCCTCCTCAAAGAAGGACTTTGACCTAGCCCTATAAATTAGAGGCCATGCCGTTAACTCCAAGGGGGAGAGAGAGGAGAGAATTTTCGACAAGCATCAAGGGCAAGGAGATTTCAACAAGCTTCATCCATCCTTCATCTTTTTCTTTCTTGTTCAATTAGGTTCATGCTAGGGTTTCTTTATCTTGTGTTTCTCTGGAACCTAGCCATGAACTAAATCTATTTGGCTAAGGTTATTGTGTCTTGTGGTTGTGAGAAACTATTGGATTTTGTTTAGGTAATAAGAGTTTGCATTTTTCTATTCAAGGTTTATTCATTCCTGGTTCTTATTCTTGTTTGCGAGTGAATTGGGAGAGGATCTCGTAACTTCATCTATTTATCTAATATCGGGAGAGTTAGATTCAAGAAACGAATGAATATGATCTTTATTCAATCTATTGATGGTGAAGATTAATCCGGCTTAGGAATAAGTTAAGGATTTCAACGGCTAAGAAGAGCGCAAGATTGGTTGTTGTTCACCCTTGATTCACGCAGGGATGTATTATCAAGGCATGCACAAGTAGCTAGAGTTTCGACTTAGGGATAAGAAGAAACCATTGAAAAACGCTCTGTCGAACCTTGAAGGTTGCTGCTCAGATGCCCAAGTAGTTGCCCAACTAGTCGCCTAAGCAACCATCGATTAGTTGCCAAGGCAACCCCGTTATGCAATTTGCCACGACAACTGAGTTGCCCTTGCACTCTTTTACCAAGACGATCCAATCGGCTATCACACCTCAACTCACGATAACCTGGCCTATCTCTCTCATTTGATCTCTTCTATTCTTTTACTTATTTGCTTTCTAGATTAGTTATTAGTTAAAACTCCTATAATCTTCTATTTGTGTTTTTACTTTTTATAGTGCAAGAGATTAGATTCTTGAAGTGGCACCAATCCCTGTGGAGACGATATCTTTTATACTATAACTTGCGATGTGTACACTTGCACAATTGCGGAGCACTTATTACGCGCAACAAGTTTTTGGCGCCGTTGCCGGGGATTGGCAATAGCGACTTTGTTTTTATTTTCTTTTTATTTTTTTTGTTTAAGATTCAAAGGGTTAACAAACTTTGGTTTTGCATTGGTATATGACCAGGGCGAGACCAATTACACCCGAATATCCCTTTGGTCCATAAATCGAACGAACCTTACAAAGACTTAGACGAAGGTTAAGAGTAGCAATGGCTAATCAAGACGGCAATATGAATCAAGATGTTCCAGCAGGAGGAGGAGTGATTCTTGCACGAAACAGAACTATCCGAGACTATCTTGAAGAAGATCTTGATGGACTTAATCCATGAGTTGTCGCACCTGAAATTGAAGCCGACCACTTTGAGTTGAAACCAGTGATGTTTAATATGATCAACACGATTGGTCAATTTGGCAGCTCAGCAACTGAATATGCACGACAATATCTTAAATCTTTCCTCGAGATTTACAACTCGTTCAAAATACATGGAGTCACCCCCGATGTCTTACGATTAAGATTATTCCCCTATTCACTGAGGGATAGGGCAAAAGCATGGTTGAATAGCATTCCTGCCGGATCAATAGGATCTTGGACCGATCTTTGACGTGATTTCCTTGCTCGGTTTAATACTAAAAATTTGACTGATAAGCTTCGTAATGACATTACTTTTTTTCGGCAAGCAGATGATAAATCCATGTACGAGGCTTGGGAGCGATATAGAGAACTTCTACACAAATGCCCCCTACACGGATTCCCAGTGTGGACACAAGTAACAATGTTTTACAACACCATGAATACACAAACAAGGATAATGCTAGATGCCTTGGCAAACGGCATACTCTTAGATAAGTCACTGGAGGAAGCAATACAAATTCTAAACAGATGGTCTAGAACATGCAAAAACCAAACAACACACATGAGGTCAAGGTAATGGATTCTTTTTGTGAGTTATGTGGTGATAACCATGATTCTTCTCGAATGTATGCGAATCCGAATCCAAATTCTATGTGGGGAATTAAAACTAGAACAACAATGTGATGTCCAATACATACAATCCAGCTTGGAAGAAGCACCCGAATTTTTCATGGAGTAATCCCAACAATGCTCTAAACCAGAACAATCATAATACACAAGCATCGAGATTCCAAAGAGAATATGCCATGGCAACAGCTTTGCCGCGGAACAACCGACAAACATCTAGTTCTTTGGAAAATTCTCTAAATGCTTTTATGATGAAAACTGAATCTTATATGGCTGAGAATAGTAACTTCATAAAAAGAACTGATGCCTTTATTAACAGGACCGAGATGAGATTACAAAACCAAGAGGCGGCAATCAAATCATTAGAAAATCAAGTCGGACAATTTGCTCAAAATCTGAATACTAGACCGCAAGGAGGTTTACCTAGCGATACTGAAGTCGCAAGAGGAACTGGCCATGAGCAATTTAAGGCAATCACCACTATAAGTGGCCAACAACTTAAAGAGGCTCAAGCCCGCTCATCAAACAAAACTCCACAAAAAAGATCAACACGAACCTAGCGGTAAAGCCTTAGATGCTGAACAAGGAATTGCCGCGGCAACCGGCAGTAAGCATGCCTCGACAACTGACGATAAGGATGCCTTGGCAACTTGTAATAAGCATGCCTCGGCAACCCCAGTTGATAATGCCTTGGCAACTCTAGTTGTCCCGGCAATACCGCCAATCAGGTTCCAAACCAATGAAAGGATCAAAGATATCCGACTTCCACCACCATTCCCACAAAGGTTGAAGCGACAAAAGCAAGAATATCAATTCAAGAATTTTCTTGATATCCTAAAGCAAATCCACATCAACTTGCCATTGGTGGAAGCAATTGAACAAATGTCGAACTATGTCAAGTTTCTTAAAGACATTGTGTCCAAGAGAACAAGGCTAGGAGAGTTTGAACCAGTTACTGCAACATAGGGATGTATGGCCATGTTGCACAATCGTATGCCACCCAAGTTGAAGGATCCCTAAGTTTCACAATACCTGCTCCATTGGAAACCACTATGTCGGAAAGCATTATGCGACCTTGGGGCTAGCATAAACTTGATGCCTAAATCGGTTTTCCGTAAACTAGGAATAAGGAAGGCAAGACCTACAACAGCTTATGCTACAGCTAGCTGAGCCGATCCTATGTGCATCCAGAGGGAAAAATCGAAGACATACTGGTAAAAGTTGATAAATTTATTTTTCCCGCTGACTTTATTGTTTTGGATTGTGAAGCAGATGAGCATGCACCTATCATTCTCGGGAGACCATTCATAGCAACAGGGAGAACCTTGATCGATGTTGAAAAGGGAGAACTCAGAATGAGGGTGAATGACCAGCAAGTTAAACTAAATGTGTTCCAAACACTAAGGCAAGCCGATGATCCAGAAGAATGCCAACTTCTTCATGCCACGGCAGAGTTTAACTTCGACGAGGAATTTAGTTGTCTCGGCAACTACATTGCCGATCAAGAGGAACCTTAGGAGTATGAAGAACCGGTCGATGAGGAATAACAAGAAGAGGCAAATTGGCTAGTCAATCGACCAGGTACATACTTTGAACCACTGGATTACTCAGGTAAGGAAGGTAAGCTCGAAAAGCCCTCTATTGAACAACCATCGATTCTTGAGTTGAAATAGTTGCCAGAGCAACTAAAATATGCATACTTAGGAACCGATAATACATTGCCTGTAATTTTTCTTCTAGGTTACAGCCTGAGCAGGAAAAGAAGCTGATCAAAATGTTGATGCTACACAAGAAGGCAATAGGGTGGACAATTGCCGACCTGAAGGGAATTAGCCCGGCAGTGTGCATGCACAAGATTTTGTTGGAAAATGATCACAAACCTTCAATTGAGGCCCAGAGGAGATTGAATCATGCCATGAAAGGGGTTGTAATGAAAGGAATCATCAAGTGGCTTGACGCCGGCATTATATACCCTATCTCTGATAGTACATGGGTAAGTCTGGTACAATGTGTACCGAAAAAGAGAGGTATAACGGTGTTAAGTAATGAAAACAATGAACTCATTCCAACCAGGATCAGAACGGTTGGAGGGTTTGTATGGATTATCGAAAAGCTAAACAAAGCCACTAGGAAAGATCACTTCCCATTACCCTTTATTGATTAAATGCTTGACCATCTTGCCGGTAAACTCTTTTATTGTTTTCTTGATGGTTGTTCAGGTTACAATCAAATTGCCATAGCACCAGAAGATCAAGAAAAGACAACCTTCACATGCCCATACGGTACTTATGCTTTTCGAAGGATGCCGCTCGATTGTGTAACGCCCGAAACCTTCCAAAGATGCATGATGGCACTCTTTTCAGACATGGTCAAGACTTCCTTGAGATTTTCATGGATGATTTTTCTATTTTTGGTAATAACTTCGACAGCTGCCTCGGCAATTTAGAGAAGGTGTTGGCAAGATGTGAAGAAACTGATTTAGTCCTCAATTGGGAGAAGTGCCATTTTATGGTAGATGAAGGAATAGTGCTCGACCACAAGATTTCATCCAAGGGAATTGAAGTAGACAAAGCCAAGGTGGACATGATCGAGAGATTACCCCTACCAAATTCGGTTAAAGGAATTCGAAGCTTTCTTGGACATGCAGGTTTTTACAGGAGGTTCATTCATAATTTTTCTAAAATCACTAAACCATTGTGCAATTTGCTTGAACAGGATAAAGTCTTTGATTTTGATGATTCTTGCACCCAAGCATTCGAAACCCTAAAGAAAAAGCTTGCCTCAGCACCCATTATCGTTCCACCAGATTGGATGCTACCTTTTGAGCTCATGTGTGATGCAAGTGATTTTGCTGTAGGAGCAGTCCTAGGACAACGCACAGGTAAGACCTTCCATATGATATACTACGCTAGTAAAACTCTTAATAGTGCTCAAGTGAATTACACAACAACGGAGAAAGAGTTACTAGCTATAGTTTTCGCATTTGACAAGTTATGATCCTATTTGATTGGTACAAAGGTAATTGTTCATACAGACCATTCGGCAATCAAATATCTATTTGCTAAAAAGGATGCCAAACCTCGTTTGATTCGTTGGATATTACTTTTACAATAATTTGATATTGAAATTAAGGACAAGAAAGGAACATAAAATCAAGTGGCCGATCACTTATCACGTTTAGAACGCAATAGGGAGGAGGACGCAGATTTAGAGATATGCGATGCATTCTCGGATGAGCAACTTTTAGTTGCCTCAGCAGCCCTTGACGCGCACGCCTCGGCAACCATGGACGCGCATGCCTCGGCAACTCTCGACGCCGCAGCAGCCCTTGACGCGCACGCCTCGGCAATTTTGGGAGCAGTCGCCTGCAATACCCTGGTACACAGATTTAGTTAATTTCCTTGTTTGTGGTATTTTACCTTATGGTCTTACTCACCAAGGGAAGAAGCGGTTCCGCCATGATGCTAAGCATTTCTTTTGGGACAAGCCTCTTTTGTTTAAACAATGTGCAGATCAGGTTATACGCCGATGTGTCCCTGAAGAGGAGCAGCAAAATATACTCCGTCAATGCCATTCTTCACCCTATGGAGGACATTTTGGAGGAACTCGTACCGCGACCAAAGTTTTGCAATCCGGTTTATATTGGCCAACATTGTACAAAGATGCCCAAGACTTTTACAAGTAATGTGATCGTTGCCAGAGGCCGGGCAATATCTCTAGACGACATGAGATGCGCTCCAAAACATCATCGAGGTAGATGTTGCAACGCTTCGGCGTATCACACAAGATTGCCACGGCATATCACCCACAAACCAACGGGCAAGCAGAAATTTCTAACCAGGAATTGAAGGGTATACTCGAAAAAGTTGTAAATCCCTCTAGGAAGGATTGGCCATTAAGACTAGATAACGCACTTTTGGCATATCGCACTGCATTCAAAACACCCTTAGGTATGTCCCCCTTCCGACTTGTCTATGGCAAAACATGCCATCTACCGGTGGAAATCGAACACAAGGCATATTGGGCAATCAAGACTATGAATATGGATTGGGAAAGTGTCGGACAAAAGCGTTTGTTGGACCTCAACAAGATAGAAGAATTACGTGCACTCGCCTATAACAATGCACAAATCTACAAGGAGAAAACAAAGCAATGGCATGACAAGAAATTATTGCCCCGGAATGCTAAAATCAAGATGGTCGGGACCATTCGAAGTTGTCAAACCATTCTCCCATCGTGCCGTGATAATCAAGTCCATCACTGACAAACATGAATTCAAAGTTAATGAACAAAGATTAAAGCACTACAATTGTGCCCATGTGGAACGTAAAAAAGAAGTGGTCACCTTAGGAGATGCATGAGCATGCTCTCCCTTCGATATTTTATTTTTATTTTTATTATTTTTGATTACTTTTTTATTTTATTTATTTTTAATTTTTTTGAACTAATTTTTTTTTATTTCTGATTATTATTATATTTTTAGGATATATTTATTTTCTTTTTTTATCTTTTTAAGTTTAAGAATCCCTTTACACATCTTTATTTATTTTCTTTTATTAGTTTATCTTTAATTTTAATCCTTATTTGATTTGTCTTTGGATTGTAGGAAAAGAGTTCATGATAAAGAGGAATTTTGATCCAAGAAGGAAAACATCTTCAACAAGGAAATTAATGGGCTGAATCTAAGGCTTATATAAAGCCTCCAACTTACCCTCATTAAACCCCCTTGCCGTCACCCTTCCCCTAAACCAAAACCCCCTTTATTTTCTATCCAAAATTAATCACACCCACCATATTTACTACCTATCTTTTCTATATAACCCATCACCCTTAACTTCCAAGAAACCTATTCCTACTTCTCAACTTGTAACTCTATAGTTTCTTTTATTTTCTTTTCTTTGTTTTTACAAAACTCACAACCAAGATCATCCATGTCATCCAAAATTAAATTTTTGGTTCATCCAAGTTCCTCCAAAGAACCAAGATACAAGAAGTTTGCTACACCGTGGTTCAAGAAAGATTTCACTCCAAGTTTGAAAGCCGGAAGATTTACGAAGAACAAGGCTTTGAATACTCCAACTCTCATCAAGATTTCGCCTTGAACCATTCATCTTCGAGAGGATTGCACATCAAAAGTGGCAAATCTTTTACCATCAATCGGAACCGGTAACATCTCATGGGTAAGAGAATTCTATGCTCACTCACCTAACCCGGATAATCCTTATGTTTTTGTTCGTGACAAGACCATACTCATAGGCCCCGAAAACATCAACACCTTTTACGGGCTTTACATTGAAAAGGACGAGCATCAAGCCTTTGTTGATCAAATCACGCCCAAGCAACTAGACAAGGTGCTTCAAGAACTCACTCAACCGGGAACTCATTGGAACGATGATAAATACAAGGGCACGGTAAATCGCCTTCGGCTTAAACCTGAGGCAAAACTATGGAATAAGTTTGTTAAAACTTCTTTAATGCCCACCACACACAATACTACCGTTGATATTCCACGTCTTTTGCTCATACATTCTATTTTGCATAATTGCATCATTAACATTGGAAAAATTATTTGTGATGAGATTTTTGTATGTAGCTCAAAAGATAAGGGTTCTCTTTTCTTCTCTTGCTTAATTTCTAATCTTTGCAAGGAGATGCATGTCCCAAGTGAGTCCACCGATGAAAAGGCCCTACCAAAGTCCGGTTGGAATCAAGCACAAATCTGAAAGCTAATGGGAGAGGCACCAAAAAATCCTCAAGACCTCCAATTGCCGCAAAGAACTCCCCGCCGCCCGACAATCCCTAATGCCCAAGCATCTAACGCCCGGGCAACTCGGCCATCAACCCCGGGACACTTTGAAGCACTCTTGCAACCATTGGCGAGCCACCTAAGGCAAATTGAAGACCGGCAACTAATGTTCATGCGGTACATGAAGGAGCACAACAATGTCATCACCCAAGTCATCCTAGAAAAGTACCCGACAATCCGCGTGTCGTTCCCAATGTTTTCTACCGAGATCCTTGCCCTAGCAACCAATGAAGTAGTCGCCACAGCAATTGCAACAGATGATGCCACGGCAACCAACCTTGAAGATGCCACGGCAACCAACCTTGAAGATGCCACGACAACCAAAGCTATAGACATCCCGACCACCACTGCAAAAGCCAAAGGTAAAGCACATATGCCCGAATCAACTCGTACGAAATCATTGTCTGATTTTTCAGATTCAGACGAGTCCTCCATTGCACCAATTGAATCCTCCAAGCGAAAAGCCAATGACATTGATGAAGAGGAAGATGAGGACAACCCCGTACGAGGATCGATTCCACCATCGGCAACAAGGAAACAACCATCACGTTCAAGCAAGAGAATCAAGACACTGACCAAAAGGAAACTAATCATCCACGACGACGAACTCTCAGAGTAAGTCCTCGTTTGCATTTTATTTTTTGTTATTTTTATTTTTTTTTAATGCATGCATTGGGGATAGTGCCTCACTCGAGTTTGGGGGGATTGTTATTAGTAGTTACCATGTTTAGTTGTATTCATCTTAAGTATTGCATTTAGGATACATAAATTGCTTGCCATGACTTTAGTCGGAACAAGAATTGCCTAGATTTGATGAATATCAGATGATGACTTTGCCAATGCACTTAATTTATAGAATTTTTATTCTAGGATAACCATGGAAACACTTAGAATTTTACTATGATGCTAAATTTGATGAAACACTGTTGTGGTTTGATTGATTTAAGGAATTCTAGTGAACTTAGGTTGATAGTTAAAAAAATTGGGGGATTAGAATAAAAATTGGATAAATGCTAGAGGTGCCCGAAATTGGCTCTAGCATGTGCTAAAAAAATGGATCGCTAGAGGTGCCTAAAACCGGCTCTAGTATGTGCTAAAAATTGATCGCTAGAGGTGCCCGAAACCGGCTCTAGTCGAATAAATTAATTAACTTAAGGAAACTAAAAATAAAACACTAGAGGTGCCCGAAACCGACTCTAGTTAAAACATGTTAAAAAGAACCCAATAAAGTAATTTGAAAACCTCTTGTTTGCATAGAATCCGAAAAATCAACTTGCACACAACTCCACACACACTCACAAGCATTATAGTTTGATTCTGAGTAACTCCTAAGTTTTTCAAAAAATGAAAAGCCAATCATACTTTGTGCCCCGGTTCTGAGAATTGAAATCAAGTTCAAAGCTAAGTTTGTGAAAATTGAAGTGTTGGGTGTAATTATTAGTTTGCATTGCTTGAGGACAGCAATAGTTCAAGCTTGGGGGTGTGATAAGTGTTCAAAAGTACTATTTTTCTTACTCTTTTACTCATATTATTGTTAGACTTAGGCTCATATTAGTTACGTAATTAGTCATTCATGCATTAATCAATGTTTCCTTCCATCGTTGAGCTTGATTTCATAACTTGGTTGTTTTTGTGGAAAAGATGATGCTTTGGTGTGTTTTGTGTGTATGTGCAGGATCACTTGCCAAAGCAAGGCTAGAGCTAGTTGCCGTGGCAATGCTTGAAGAAGATGCCGAGCTAGTTGCCGTGGCAATGCATGAAGGAGACGCCGAGCCAGTTTGATGTGGGCAATTGTCGACAAAGAATAAGGTGATATGGTAGTCGAAATTGATGACTAAACAAGCCCAAGATGACGTGGAGCAAAGCTAAATCCCAAAGGAGTTTGATTTCCATGAAGAGGTTAAAGAAGAATTAAATTCCAAGAAGATAGGAGAAGTTCTAGAAGGAATATAATTATAATAAAGAATTATATTCTTTAAAGATAATTTAACTCCAACTTAACTTCCTCCTCAAAGAAGGACTTTGACCTAGCCCTATAAATTAGAGGCCATGCCACAACTCCAAGGGGGAGAGAGATGAGAGAATTTTCGACAAGCATCAAGGGCAAGGAGATTTCAACAAGCTTCATCCATTCTTCATCTTTTTCTTTCTTGTTCAATTAGGTTCATGCTAGGGATTCTTTATCTTGTGTTTCTTTGGAACCTAGCCATGAACTAAATCTATTTGGCTAAGGTTATTGTGTCTTGTGGTTGTGAGAAACTATTGGTTTTTGTTTAGGTAATAAGAGTTTGCACTTTTCTATTCAAGGTTTATTCATTCTGGTTTCTTATTCTTGTTTGCAGTGAATTGGGAGAGGATCTCGTAAATTCATCTATTTATCTAATATCGGGAGAGTTAGATTCAAGAAACGAATGAATATGATCTTTATTCAATCTATTGATGGTGAAGATTAATCCGGCTTAGGAATAAGTTAAGGATTTTAACGGGTAAGAAGAGTGCAAGATTGGTTGTTGTTCACCCTTGATTCACGCAGGGATGTATTATCAAGGCATGCACAAGTAGCTAGAGTTTCGACTTAGGGATAAGAAGAAACCATTGAAGAACGCTCACCGAACCTTGAAGGTTGCTGCTCGGACGCCCAAGTAGTTGCCCAACTAGTCCCTAAGCAACCATCGATTAGTTGCCAAGGCAACCCCGTTGTGCAAGTTGCCACAGCAACTGAAAGTTTCCCTTGCACTCTTTTACCAAGAAGATCCAATCGGCTATCACACCTCAACTCACGATAACCTGACCTATCTCTCTCATTTGATCTCTTCTATTCTTTTACTTATTTGCTTTCTAGATTAGTTATTAGTTAAAACTCCTATAATCTTCTATTTGTGTTTTTACTTTTATAGTGCAAGAGATTAGATTCTTGAAGTGGCACCAATCCTCGTGGAGACGATATCTTTTATACTATAACTTGCGATGTGTACACTTGCAAATGGCTAATCAAGACGGCAATATGAATCAAGATGTTCCAGCAGGAGGAGGAGTGATTCTTGCACGAAACAGAACTATCCGAGACTATCTTGAAGAAGATCTTGATGGACTTAATCCATGAGTTGTCGCACCTGAAATTGAAGCCGACCACTTTGAGTTGAAACCAGTGATGTTTAATATGATCAACACGATTGGTCAATTTGGCAGCTCAGCAACTGAATATGCACGACAATATCTTAAATCTTTCCTCGAGATTTACAACTCGTTCAAAATACATGGAGTCACCCCCGATGTCTTACGATTAAGATTATTCCCCTATTCACTGAGGGATAGGGCAAAAGCATGGTTGAATAGCATTCCTGCCGGATCAATAGGATCTTGGACCGATCTTTGACGTGATTTCCTTGCTCGGTTTAATACTAAAAATTTGACTGATAAGCTTCGTAATGACATTACTTTTTTTCGGCAAGCAGATGATAAATCCATGTACGAGGCTTGGGAGCGATATAGAGAACTTCTACACAAATGCCCCCTACACGGATTCCCAGTGTGGACACAAGTAACAATGTTTTACAACACCATGAATACACAAACAAGGATAATGCTAGATGCCTTGGCAAACGGCATACTCTTAGATAAGTCACTGGAGGAAGCAATACAAATTCTAAACAGGATGGTCTAGAACATGCAAAAACCAAACAACACACATGAGGTCAAGGTAATGGATTCTTTTTGTGAGTTATGTGGTGATAACCATGATTCTTCTGAATGTATGCAGAATCCGGAATCCAGCTTCTATGTGGGGAATTAAAACTAGAACAACAATGTGATGTCCAATACATACAATCCAGCTTGGAAGAAGCACCCGAATTTTTCATGGAGTAATCCCAACAATGCTCTAAACCAGAACAATCATAATACACAAGCATCAGGATTCCAGCAGAATATGCCATGGCAACAGTTGCCGCAGCAACAACCGACAACATCTAGTTCTTTGGAAAATTCTCTAAATGCTTTTATGATGAAAACTGAATCTTATATGGCTGAGAATAGTAACTTCATAAAAAGAACTGATGCCTTTATTAACAGGACCGAGATGAGATTACAAAACCAAGAGGCGGCAATCAAATCATTAGAAAATCAAGTCGGACAATTTGCTCAAAATCTGAATACTAGACCGCAAGGAGGTTTACCTAAGCGATCACTCAAGTCGCAAGAGGAACTGGCCATGAGCAATTTAAGGCAATCACCACTATAAGTGGCCAACAACTTAAAGAGGCTCAAGCCCGCTCATCAAACAAAACTCCACAAAAAAGATCAACACGAACCTAGCGGTAAAGCCTTAGATGCTGAACAAGGAATTGCCGCGGCAACCGGCAGTAAGCATGCCTCGACAACTGACGATAAGGATGCCTTGGCAACTTGTAATAAGCATGCCTCGGCAACCCTGATTGATAATGCCTTGGCAACTCTAGTTGTCCGGCAATACCGCCAATCAGGTTCCAAACCAATGAAAGGATCAAAGATATCCGACTTCCACCACCATTCCCACAAAGGTTGAAGCGACAAAAGCAAGAATATCAATTCAAGAATTTTCTTGATATCCTAAAGCAAATCCACATCAACTTGCCATTGGTGGAAGCAATTGAACAAATGTCGAACTATGTCAAGTTTCTTAAAGACATTGTGTCCAAGAGAACAAGGCTAGGAGAGTTTGAACCAGTTACTGCAACATAGGGATGTATGGCCATGTTGCACAATCGTATGCCACCCAAGTTGAAGGATCCCGGAAGTTTCACAATACCCTGTTCCATTGGAAACCACTATGTCGGGAAAGCATTATGCGACCTTGGGGCTAGCATAAACTTGATGCCTAAATCGGTTTTCCAGAAACTAGGAATAAGGAAGGCAAGACCTACAACAGTTATGCTACAACTAGCCGACGATCCTATGTGCATCCGAGGGAAAAATCAAGACATATCTGGTAAAAGTTGATAAATTTATTTTTCCCGCCTGACTTTATTGTTTTGGATTGTGAAGCGGATGAGCATGCACCTATCATTCTCGGGAGACCATTCATAGCAACAGGAGAACCTTGATCGATGTTGAAAAGGGAGAACTCGAGAATGAGGGTGAATGACCAGCAAGTTAAACTAAATGTGTTCCAAACACTAAGGCAAGCCGATGATCCAGAAGAATGCCAACTTCTTCATGCCACGGCAGAGTTTAACTTCGACGAGGAATTTAGTTGTCTCGGCAACTACATTGCCGATCAAGAGGAACCTTAGGAGTATGAAGAACCGGTCGATGAGGAATAACAAGAAGAGGCAAATTGGCTAGTCAATCGACCAGGTACATACTTTGAACCACTGGATTACTCAGGTAAGGAAGGTAAGCTCGAAAAGCCCTCTATTGAACAACCATCGATTCTTGAGTTGAAATAGTTGCCACAGAGCAACTAAAATATGCATACTTAGGAACCGATAATACATTGCCTGTAATTTTTCTTCTAGGTTACAGCCTGAGCAGGAAAAGAAGCTGATCAAAATGTTGATGCTACACAAGAAGGCAATAGGGTGGACAATTGCCGACCTGAAGGGAATTAGCCCGGCAGTGTGCATGCACAAGATTTTGTTGGAAAATGATCACAAACCTTCAATTGAGGCCCAGAGGAGATTGAATCATGCCATGAAAGGGGTTGTAATGAAAGGAATCATCAAGTGGCTTGACGCCGGCATTATATACCCTATCTCTGATAGTACATGGGTAAGTCTGGTACAATGTGTACCGAAAAAGAGAGGTATAACGGTGTTAAGTAATGAAAACAATGAACTCATTCCAACCAGGACTGTAACCGGTTGGAGGGTTTGTATGGATTATCGAAAGCTAAACAAAGCCACTAGGAAAGATCACTTCCCATTACCCTTTATTGATTAAATGCTTGACCATCTTGCCGGTAAACTCTTTTATTGTTTTCTTGATGGTTGTTCAGGTTACAATCAAATTGCCATAGCACCAGAAGATCAAGAAAAGACAACCTTCACATGCCCATACGGTACTTATGCTTTTCGAAGGATGCCGTTCGGATTGTGTAACGCCCCGGAAACCTTCCAAAGATGCATGATGGCACTCTTTTCAGACATGGTCGAAGACTTCCTTGAGATTTTCATGGATGATTTTTCTATTTTTGGTAATAACTTCGACAGCTGCCTCGGCAATTTAGAGAAGGTGTTGGCAAGATGTGAAGAAACTGATTTAGTCCTCAATTGGGAGAAGTGCCATTTTATGGTAGATGAAGGAATAGTGCTCGACCACAAGATTTCATCCAAGGGAATTGAAGTAGACAAAGCCAAGGTGGACATGATCGAGAGATTACCCCTACCAAATTCGGTTAAAGGAATTCGAAGCTTTCTTGGACATGCAGGTTTTTACAGGAGGTTCATTCATAATTTTTCTAAAATCACTAAACCATTGTGCAATTTGCTTGAACAGGATAAAGTCTTTGATTTTGATGATTCTTGCACCAAGCATTCAAACCCTAAAGAAAAAGCTTGCCTCAAAGACCCATTATCGTTCCACCGTTTGATGCTACCTTTTGAGCTCATGTGTGATGCAAGTGATTTTGCTTGTAGGAGCAAATCTAGGACAACGCACGGGTAAGACCTTCCATATGATATACTACGCTAGTAAAACTCTTAATAGTGCTCAAGTGAATTACACAACAACGGAGAAAGAGTTACTAGCTATAGTTTTCGCATTTGACAAGTTATGATCCTATTTGATTGGTACAAAGGTAATTGTTCATACAGACCATTCGGCAATCAAATATCTATTTGCTAAAAAGGATGCCAAACCTCGTTTGATTCGTTGGATATTACTTTTACAATAATTTGATATTGAAATTAAGGACAAGAAAGGAACATAAAAATCAAGTGGCGATCACTTATCACGTTTAGAACGCAATAGGGAGGAGGACGCAGATTTAGAGATATGCGATGCATTCTCGGATGAGCAACTTTTAGTTGCCTCAGCAGCCCTTGACGCGCGCGCCTCGGCAACCATGGACGCGCATGCCTCGGCAACTCGACGCCGCAGCAGCCCTTGACGCGCACGCCGCCTCGGCAATTTTGGGAGCGATGCGCTGCAATACCCAGTACACAGATTTAGTTAATTTCCTTGTTTGTGGTATTTTACCTTATGGTCTTACTCACCAAGGGAAGAAGCGGTTCCGCCATGATGCTAAGCATTTCTTTTGGGACAAGCCTCTTTTGTTTAAACAATGTGCAGATCAGGTTATACGCCGATGTGTCCCTGAAGAGGAGCAGCAAAATATACTCCGTCAATGCCATTCTTCACCCTATGGAGGACATTTTGGAGGAACTCGTACCGCGACCAAAGTTTTGCAATCCGGTTTATATTGGCCAACATTGTACAAAGATGCCCAAGACTTTTACAAGTAATGTGATCGTTGCCAGAGGCCGGGCAATATCTCTAGACGACATGAGATGCGCTCCAAAACATCATCGAGGTAGATGTTGCAACGCTTCGGCGTATCACACAAGATTGCCACGGCATATCACCCACAAACCAACGGGCAAGCAGAAATTTCTAACCAGGAATTGAAGGGTATACTCGAAAAAGTTGTAAATCCCTCTAGGAAGGATTGGCCATTAAGACTAGATAACGCACTTTTGGCATATCGCACTGCATTCAAAACACCCTTAGGTATGTCCCCCTTCCGACTTGTCTATGGCAAAACATGCCATCTACCGGTGGAAATCGAACACAAGGCATATTGGGCAATCAAGACTATGAATATGGATTGGGAAAGTGTCGGACAAAAGCGTTTGTTGGACCTCAACAAGATAGAAGAATTACGTGCACTCGCCTATAACAATGCACAAATCTACAAGGAGAAAACAAAGCAATGGCATGACAAGAAATTATTGCCCCGGAATGCTAAAATCAAGATGGTCGGGACCATTCGAAGTTGTCAAACCATTCTCCCATCGTGCCGTGATAATCAAGTCCATCACTGACAAACATGAATTCAAAGTTAATGAACAAAGATTAAAGCACTACAATTGTGCCCATGTGGAACGTAAAAAAGAAGTGGTCACCTTAGGAGATGCATGAGCATGCTCTCCTTCGATATTTTATTTTTATTTTTATTATTTTTGATTACTTTTTTATTTTATTTATTTTTAATTTTTTTGAACTAATTTTTTTTTATTTCTGATTATTATTATATTTTTAGGATATATTTATTTTCTTTTTTTATCTTTTTAAGTTTAAGAATCCCTTTACACATCTTTATTTATTTTCTTTTATTAGTTTATCTTTAATTTTAATCCTTATTTGATTTGTCTTTGGATTGTAGGAAAAGAGTTCATGATAAAGAGGAATTTTGATCCAAGAAGGAAAACATCTTCAACAAGGAAATTAATGGGCTGAATCTAAGGCTTATATAAAGCCTCCAACTTACCCTCATTAAACCCCCTTGCCGTCACCCTTCCCCTAAACCAAAACCCCCTTTATTTTCTATCCAAAATTAATCACACCCACCATATTTACTACCTATCTTTTCTATATAACCCATCACCCTTAACTTCCAAGAAACCTATTCCTACTTCTCAACTTGTAACTCTATAGTTTCTTTTATTTTCTTTTCTTTGTTTTTACAAAACTCACAACCAAGATCATCCATGTCATCCAAAATTAAATTTTTGGTTCATCCAAGTTCCTCCAAAGAACCAAGATACAAGAAGTTTGCTACACCGGTGGTTCAAGAAAGATTTCACTCCAAGTTTGAAAGCCGGAAGATTTACGAAGAACAAGGCTTTGAATACTCCAACTCTCATCAAGA
Organism: Hibiscus mutabilis; assembly: GCA_019671005.1. Classification (NCBI taxonomy): domain Eukaryota; kingdom Viridiplantae; phylum Streptophyta; class Magnoliopsida; order Malvales; family Malvaceae; genus Hibiscus; species Hibiscus mutabilis. The sequence continues at coordinate 30,075,914 of CM033739.1, read as the reverse complement.
TTTCGGCCTTGAACCATTCATCTTCGAGAGGATTGCACATCAAAAGTGGCAAATCTTTTACCATCAATCGGAACCGGGTAACATCTCATGGGTAAGAGAATTCTATGCTCACTCACCTAACCCGGATAATCCTTATGTTTTTGTTCGTGACAAGACCATACTCATAGGCCCCGAAAACATCAACACCTTTTACGGGCTTTACATTGAAAAGGACGAGCATCAAGCCTTTGTTGATCAAATCACGCCCAAGCAACTAGACAAGGTGCTTCAAGAACTCACTCAACCGGGAACTCATTGGAACGATGATAAATACAAGGGCACGGTAAATCGCCTTCGGCTTAAACCTGAGGCAAAACTATGGAATAAGTTTGTTAAAACTTCTTTAATGCCCACCACACACAATACTACCGTTGATATTCCACGTCTTTTGCTCATACATTCTATTTTGCATAATTGCATCATTAACATTGGAAAAATTATTTGTGATGAGATTTTTGTATGTAGCTCAAAAGATAAGGGTTCTCTTTTCTTCTCTTGCTTAATTTCTAATCTTTGCAAGGAGATGCATGTCCCAAGTGAGTCCACCGATGAAAAGGCCCTACCAAAGTCCGGTTGGAATCAAGCACAAATCTGAAAGCTAATGGGAGAGGCACCAAAAAATCCTCAAGACCTCCAATTGCCGCAGCAACTCCTGCCGCCCCGACAATCCCTAATGCCCAAGCATCTAACGCCCGGGCAACTCGGCCATCAACCCCGGGACACTTTGAAGCACTCTTGCAACCATTGGCGAGCCACCTAAGGCAAATTGAAGACCGGCAACTAATGTTCATGCGGTACATGAAGGAGCACAACAATGTCATCACCCAAGTCATCCTAGAAAAGTACCCGGACAGTCGCGTGCCGTTCCCAATGTTTTCTACCGAGATCCTTGCCCTAGCAACCAATGAAGTAGTCGCCACAGCAACTGCAACAGATGATGCCACGGCAACCAACCTTGAAGATGCCACGGCAACCAACCTTGAAGATGCCACGACAACCAAAGCTATAGACATCCCGACCACCACTGCAAAAGCCAAAGGTAAAGCACATATGCCCGAATCAACTCGTACGAAATCATTGTCTGATTTTTCAGATTCAGACGAGTCCTCCATTGCACCAATTGAATCCTCCAAGCGAAAAGCCAATGACATTGATGAAGAGGAAGATGAGGACAACCCCGTACGAGGATCGATTCCACCATCGGCAACAAGGAAACAACCATCACGTTCAAGCAAGAGAATCAAGACACTGACCAAAAGGAAACTAATCATCCACGACGACGAACTCTCAGAGTAAGTCCTCGTTTGCATTTTATTTTTTGTTATTTTTATTTTTTTAATGCATGCATTGGGGATAGTGCCTCACTCGAGTTTGGGGGGATTGTTATTAGTAGTTACCATGTTTAGTTGTATTCATCTTAAGTATTGCATTTAGGATACATAAATTGCTTGCCATGACTTTAGTCGGAACAAGAATTGCCTAGATTTGATGAATATCAGATGATGACTTTGCCAATGCACTTAATTTATAGAATTTTTATTCTAGGATAACCATGGAAACACTTAGAATTTTACTATGATGCTAAATTTGATGAAACACTGTTGTGGTTTGATTGATTTAAGGAATTCTAGTGAACTTAGGTTGATAGTTAAAAAAATTGGGGGATTAGAATAAAAATTGGATAAATGCTAGAGGTGCCCGAAATTGGCTCTAGCATGTGCTAAAAAAATGGATCGCTAGAGGTGCCTAAAACCGGCTCTAGTATGTGCTAAAAATTGATCGCTAGAGGTGCCCGAAACCGGCTCTAGTCGAATAAATTAATTAACTTAAGGAAACTAAAAATAAAACACTAGAGGTGCCCGAAACCGACTCTAGTTAAAACATGTTAAAAAGAACCCAATAAAGTAATTTGAAAACCTCTTGTTTGCATAGAATCCGAAAAATCAACTTGCACACAACTCCACACACACTCACAAGCATTATAGTTTGATTCTGAGTAACTCCTAAGTTTTTCAAAAAATGAAAAGCCAATCATACTTTGTGCCCCGGTTCTGAGAATTGAAATCAAGTTCAAAGCTAAGTTTGTGAAAATTGAAGTGTTGGCAGGTAATTATTAGTTTGCATTGCTTGAGGACAGCAATAGTTCAAGCTTGGGGGTGTGATAAGTGTTCAAAAGTACTATTTTTCTTACTCTTTTTACTCATATTATTGTTAGACTTAGGCTCATATTAGTTACGTAATTAGTCATTCATGCATTAATCAATGTTTCCTTCCATCGTTGAGCTTGATTTCATAACTTGGTTGTTTTTGTGGGAAAAGATGATGCTTTGGTGTGTTTTGTGTGTATGTGCAGGATAACTTGCCAAAGCAAGGCTAGAGCTAGTTGCCAGGGCAATGCTTGAAGAAGATGCCGAGCTAGTTGCCAGGGCAATGCATGAAGGAGACGCCGAGCCAGTTGACAGGGCAATTGTCGACAAATAATAAGGTGATATGGTAGTCGAAATTGATGACTAAACAAGCCCAAGATGACGTGGAGCAAAGCTAAATCCCAAAGGAGTTTGATTTCCATGAAGAGGTTAAAGAAGAATTAAATTCCAAGAAGATAGGAGAAGTTCTAGAAGGAATACAATTATAATAAAGAATTATATTCTTTAAAGATAATTTAACTCCAACTTAACTTCCTCCTCAAAGAAGGACTTTGACCTAGCCCTATAAATTAGAGGCCATGCCGTCAACTCCAAGGGGGAGAGAGATGAGAGAATTTTCGACAAGCATCAAGGGCAAGGAGATTTCGACAAGCTTCATCCATTCTTCATCTTTTTCTTTCTTGTTCAATTAGGTTCATGCTAGGGATTCTTTATCTTGTGTTTCTTTGGAACCTAGCCATGCACTAAATCTATTTGCCTAAGGTTATTGTGTCTTGTGGTTGTGAGAAACTATTGGTTTTTCTTTAGGTAATAAGAGTTTGAACTCTTCTATTCAAGGTTTATTCATTCTTGGTTCTTATTCTTGTTTGCGAGTGAATTGGGAGAGGATCTCGTAACTTCATCTATTTATCTAATATCGGGAGAGTTAGATTCAAGAAACGAATGAATATGATCTTTATTCAATCTATTGATGGTGAAGATTAATCCGGCTTAGGAATAAGTTAAGGATTTTAACGGGTAAGAAGAGTGCAAGATTGGTTGTTGTTCACCCTTGATTCACGCAGGGATGTATTATCAAGGCATGCACAAGTAGCTAGAGTTTCGACTTAGGGATAAGAAGAAATCATTGAAGAACGCTCTGCCGAACCTTGAAGGTTGCTGCTCAGACGCCCAAGTAGTTGCCCAACTAGTCCCAGGCACCCATCGATTAGTTGCCAAGGCAACCCCGTTGTGCAAGTTGCCACAGCAACTGAGTTTCCCTTGCACTCTTTTACCAAGAAGATCCAATCGGCTATCACACCTCAACTCACGATAACCTGACCTATCTCTCTCATTTGATCTCTTCTATTCTTTTACTTATTTGCTTTCTAGATTAGTTATTAGTAAAAACTCCTATAATCTTCTATTTGCGTTTTTACTTTTTATAGTGCAAGAGATTAGATTCTTGAAGTTGCACCAATCCCTGTGGAGACAATATCTTTTATACTATAACTTGCGATGTGTACACTTGCACAATTGCGGAGCACTTATTACCCGCAACAATAAGCCAAACTCACCGTGCCTAGATTGTGAGATCACCTAACTCATCGTGAATGGATGGTGAGTTTTGCTTGTCATGTCATCCAAATTTCTCAACTATGTAACTCAGCTTACATGCAAAGCTAGTTTATGTTCAAATGCCAAACAGTTGTATCCATGTTGCAGGGTGATGCCTATAGTTGGTAGGCCACTATAATTGCGGGCATGGAAGCTGGTGAGGTGACATAGGAATTCTTTCAAGCTGCCTTTAGGAAGAAGTATCTGGGAGTTAGTTACTTGGATGAAAAGAAACGTGAGTTTATGGCCTTGGTTCAGGGTAGTATGATAGTGTTTGAGTATGAGGAGCAGTTCGTGAGATTGAGCTAGTATGCATCTGAGTTGGTGCCAGATGAGAAGAATCATTGTGAACGACTCAGATGTGATTGGGTATAGAATGTTAAGACATACATATTGGCCACTGATTACACTAATTTCGACGTGTTGGCTACATGGGCGAAAGATATTGAGTAGAGTTTAGGTTTATCTCATTGTTCTGGAGGTTCAGGCTCAGGGAAGAGAGCTGAAAATTTTGGTTCTGGACGTAACCAGTCTAAGGGGCACTGTGATAAGAGGTTCAGTCCAGATGCGAGACGTGGTGAAGATAGTGTAGGACGAGGATCATTTGGACAAGGTGCTCAGGTCCGGTCTGTGCATAATGCATGTTGGGTCTATGGATTGAGGGATCACTTGAGGTGAGATTGCCCACACTTGGCCAGAGAGGGGCAAGCTCATGCGGTGGTGTCTATCAATTCTTGTTGGAGTTGTGGGTCGGAAAAACATATGCGACGTGATTGTCCTTTTAACGCCATAGGTAGGAAAGCACAAGCACCTGTTGGTGCACCACCTAGAGGTTGTGGGTGCGGCCATGGTACCTTCCAACGGAGGGAGGGGGATAGAGGACTGTGGTACACACAGTGGCAGTTCCACCCAATGATGGTGGACTGACAAGGATCTATGCTCATCGCGAAGGGAGGAATGACACGAATGTTATAGCATGTACTTTTACCTTGCAGTCTAAGTCATTATTTTCTTTGATAGATTCTGGATCTACGCATTCATATATTTTGCATGAGTATGCACATCTGCTTGGTGTACCGGTAGAAATGATTGATGTGGGTATGCAAGTAACGCATTCTTTTAGACAGACGGTTGTTACAAGAAAGTTGTATCGAAGACGTCCTTTGATGGTTCAAGGACATGTGTTTATGGTTGATCTGATGAAGCTGCCATTTCATGGCTTTGACGTGATCTTGGGTATGGACTGGTTGTCTGAGCATCGGGCGGTGGTCAACTTTGAGAGCAAATAGGTTTTGTTGAAACTTACTGATGATTATGAAGTTGTGGTGGTGGGAGAGAATGTTAAGTTCTTATCCAACGTGGTTTCAATTTTGGAAGCACAAAAGTTGCTAGAGTGTGGGTGCCAGGCATACCTAGCCTACGTTATGAATCCGAATGTAGAGGAAGTGCGGACTAGGGATATCCGTACTATGTGTGACTTTCTGGGTATATTTCTGAAAGATTTACCTGGGTTTCCACCGGATAGAGATGTGGAGTTTTACATTGAGACATATGTTGATTCAGCTCCGGTGCCAATTGCACCATATCGTATGGAACCAAAGGAGTTGAAGATGCAACTCTAGGAGCTATGGATCATGGTTTTGTTTGGCCTAGTGTTTCACCATGTGGAGCACCGGTGTTGTTTGTGAAGAAGAAAGATGGCACATTGAGGATGTGCATTGATTATCAGCAACTGAACATGTTGACGATTAAGAACAAGTATCCTTTACCGTGAATTGATGACTTGTTCGATCAGTTTTGGGGTGCTACAGTGTTTTCCAAGATTGATTTGAGATCAGGATATTATCAGTTGAAGGTTAAAGACAAAGATGTGTCGAAGATTACTTTTCGTACGAGGTACGAGCATTATGAGTTCTTGGTGATGCCGTTTGGGTTGAGAAATGTGCTTGTAGCATTTATGGACATGATGAATCTAGTGTTCCATGAATTCTTGGATCAATTCATAGTAGTGTTCATTGATGATATTCTTGTGTACTCTCGTACCGAGGAAGATCATGATCGACACTTGCGAATTGTGTTACAGACCTTCTTGGATAACCAGCTTTATGCCAAGCTGAGCAAGTGTGAGTTTTGGATTAGAGAAGTGGTTTTTCTCGGTCATGTGGTATTGGCTGAAGGTATTCGGGTGGATCCTAAGAAGGTAGAGGCAGTTGTGGGTTGGAAGTAACCAAAGTCAGTGACGGAAGTCCGTAGTTTCTTGGGTCAAGCTGGTTATTTTTGACTCTTTGTGGATGGTTTTTTGAGGGTTGCTGCTCTGTTGACCAATTTGTTGCAAAAAGATGTGCGGTTTGAGTAGACATAAGCTATGCAGCAAGCATTTGAGAAGTTGAAGGAATCTCTAACGCAAACTCCAATCATGATTCAACCTGAATCAGGGAAAGAGTTTATGGTCTATAGTGATGCATCCTACGTTGGGTTAGGTGTATGTTGATGCAAGATGGGAAAGTTGTTGCTTATGCGTTGAGATAATTGAAGGTGCACGAGCGCAACTACCCTATGAATAATCTTGAGCTCGCTGTGGTAGTGTTTGCATTAAAGATTTGGAAACATTACCTTTATGGTGAGATGTGTATTGTATACACGGATCACAAATCCTAAAGTATTTGATGTCGCAAAAGGAGTTGAATCTTAGACAACGTAGGTGGTTGGAGTTGTTGAAGGATTATTATTTAACAATTGAGCATCATCCGGGTAAGGCTGATGTTGTAGCTGATGCTTTGAGTAGGAAAGCTATCATGGAGTTGAGGGCCATGATCGCAAGGTTGAGTGTGACCCATGATGGTGGGTTGCTGGCTGAGTTGCAAGTGAAGCCACTTTAATGGTGATGAAGAGTTTTGTTTTAAAGAGTGGATAGTAGTGCCTAGTGATGAAGAGTTAAGACGTATGATCTTGACCGAGGCACATGCTAGTCCTTTTGCTATGCATCCCGGTAGTACTAAAATGTATCGAGATTTGAAGAAAGAGTAATATTGGGTGGGTTTGAAGAAATATGTGGTTGTTTTTGTTGCTAAATGTATGGTATGTCAGTGGGTGAAGGTTGAACATCAGTTTCCATCTGGGTTATTACAGCCGTTGAAAATTCTAAAGTGGAAATGAGAGAGGATCACCATAGATTTTGTGTCGGTGTTGCCATTAACACCAACTAAAAAGGATTATATTTGGGTGATTGTTGATTGGTTTATAAAGTGTGCACATTTTTTGCCAATGCATACGATGTATACCTTGGATAGGTTGGCGAAATTGTATGTTGCTGAAATTGTGAGGTTGCACAGGGTACCTAAGTCGATTGTTTCGGATAGGGATCCACAATTTACAGCAAGGTTTTGGAGATGCTTGCATCGAGCTTTGGGTACTCGCTTGAATTTTAGTACATCATATTATCCTCCGACGGATGGCCAGTCTGAATGTGTGATTCAAGTTTTGGAAGATATTTTGAGATGTTGCATCATTGAGTTCCAAGGAACCTGGGAATGACAGTTGTCTTTGGTTGAGTTTGCGTACAATAATAGCTATCAAGCTAGTATAAAGATGGCACCGTATGAAGCCTTGTATGGTAGGAAATGTCGTACACCTTTATATTATGATGAGGCTGGAGAAAAGTATGATTCTACGCCTGATGTGTTGAAAGACAATGAAGAGAAAGTAAAGCTCAATTGTGAGCGTTTTAAAGAGGCCTTGGATATGCAGAAATCCTACGCAGATTTGAGACGTAGAGCGGTTGAGTATGCGGTCGGTGAAAAAGTGTTCTTGAAAATTTCACCTTGGAAGAAGGTGATGCGCTTTAGGCGTAAGGGGAAGTTGATCTTGCGGTTTGTAGGACCGTATGAAGTGCTGGAACCCAATGGTTCTGTAGCCTATAAGTTGAGGTTACCTCCTGAGTTGGATAAAATTCATGATGTGTTTCATGTGTCCATGTTACGGAGGTACCGTTCGAATCCGTCGCATGTAATACCAATTGAGGATGTTGAGTTGCGACCGGATTTGTCTTATGTTGAGGAACCAGTGGAGATCCTTGAATTCATTAGTAAAGTTCTTCGTGGCTAGATGACTGAGCTTGTTAAGGTGTTGTGGCGACATCGCGGAGTTGAGGAGGCCACTTGGAAGAGTAAGTCGGACATGTTTGCTTAGTTTCCGCATCTGTTTCTATCAGGTAAATTTTGAGGACGAAATTTCTTAAGAGGGGAGACTTGCAACGCCCCAGTTTTGGGCCTAGAGGTTTTCTAGGTGGTTTAGACAGTCCGTTAGATCGGATTAGGTGATTCGAGTCAGTTTCAGGGTTTAAATTGGATTAAATATTTTTAGAAGGGATAAAAATGTGGAAAATTATATAAAATCATTATTTGATTTTGGTAAAATCAATTTTACAAAATGGGGTCTTGAAATTGGACATTTTGGTTAGTGACCAAAATGTAAAGTTTTCAAAACTATTTTTGGTGACTGTTTTGTAAAAGGGTCAAAACTTAGAATCCTTAAGGAGCTATTTGGCTAATCTTTTTCATCAAAATTTTCCCTTAATTTAGGCTATTTTAAAGGGCTTTTAATTGGTTTTATTAATGAAATAAAAATGGGATTTAATAAAAGGATTATTAGTTACACAAAATCACTTTCTTACGTAACTACTTTTCATCCAACTTTTTCTCTCAACTTTCCCAGCAGCCAAACTAAGATTTTCACTCCAAAATTCTCATGAATCGATTCTTATTGATTTCCTTCTTGTTTTCTAATTGATTTCTCTAACTCCTATTGCAAAGTCTACTTGAATTTCAACCAATGATTGCCAATTAAAGGAGAAATCACCAATTAGAGGTGATTTTCGTTTCTCTCCTCTAATTAAAGGTTCTTTAATGAAATTCTCAAGTTCTTGATCCTTTCTTATGATTTGTAACTTGTGTTGATGGTTTACTTGAAGGGAAATGGGTAAATCAAGGTTTAATTGGTAAAATTAATTTGAACTCATAATGGTTATGTTTTCTCATGATTTGATTTATTTTAGATCATGTTTTTGATGTTGAAAGATGTTAATGAGAAGATTAAGTCATAGAAATCCTGAAACTAATTGAATTTCTAATTTTCTAAGTTGTTATTTATGAGTTTTTGATGAGGTGTGAGGGTTTTATGAATGTCGGAGGTATAAGGATGTTAGAGTTGTGTTTTTGGATGTTATTTGATGTTAATTAATGAGTTGAGATGTTAGTTTGAGGCTGGGTAATGTTTGGAAGATGTTTAATGTATGTTTCAAATATTGGGGGAAGGTTTTTTGTAAAGGATGTTGAGCATATGTGTTGTTGTGTTATGGTTTGCATTTTGATGCATTGTACTCTCTGTTTTTATGTAGATAAAATAGGGGAAGTTGGTCCTCAAGCTTGAGCCTTGGTTTCGGAAGCTTTGTAGGCGAAATTACCGTATCGACAAGAGAGGCTTTGCGTGTCGGTGAGTAAGAACGTGTTTACAACTTTGCAAAGGTTTACAAGTTGTGTTAGGGAGTTTAGATCAAGCTTGAAAGGCTGGTCTAAGCTCGAAAGTTGGTCTAAGCTCGAAAGTAAGTAAAGGATGAATTCTCTCTCAAACTCGGTTGGCGAATGGTTATTTATGCACTTGTTTTAAATAGTTTGATTACTCACTATATATGCATGTTTTGAGCATGGTTTAATGCTGGAAATTGATTACAAAATAAGGTTGATGCATTTGGAGATAATGCATGTTATGTTAATGTTTATGAACATTAGTTAATGCAAGGTTTGTTGCACTGGTTAAATGATTTTGATGATGCATATGAAAACTGTGAGTTGTTGTTAATAAAATGAATTATATTGACAAGTGATGGATCGAAAAGGTTTGTAAATGTTATCGAATATAGTTGGCCGGCCATAGGATTGATAGTGCACTATAAAAAGTCACCTTGGATGTGGAGGGGTTAATGTGTACCGAATACTCTATCCAAGTACCCTGACGGTTGAGGGGTTCAAACGTACCGAAGACTCTCATTAGTGGGTTATACATCTAGTCAATGAGTGGTGTCGAGGGGTTAATGAGTATCGAAGACTCCACCATGGGTGTCACAACGGTGGAGGGGTTTATGAGTACCAAAAACTCTCGTGTATGAACCTTGAGATGCCGATAGATTGTATGTTAAGTGTTGGGGGAACACTTATTGAATTCGTGTATCTGATGTTATGTTTTTTGTAAGGTGGAACTTGGTTAATGATCACTTCTAAGCCAATATAATTGTTAATGTAACATGAGAAAGATTGTGTTGTTTAATATGAGTTTAAACATGTTTTACTCTTTAAGCATTGCATTGGTAGTATGCATAGGAAAGCTTAAATTGGTAGCAAATGGGACTTTGCTGTTGAATCCATGATACATTTTGCATATGGTTTAATATGCTATTTTGGAAATGTTAACTGCATGGTTTAAGCAAGGCATGATGTTATAGTGGTGTTTTTAAAAGTGTTTTGGGAAGTGGTTTTCAAAAGATGTGTAATGGTTTAAAATACATTGATGGTTGCTGGTTTTTTAGCATTCCTCACTAAGCCTTGTGTGCTTACACTCTCTTTTCCATCAATGCAGAACATTAAAGGTCAAGGGCAGCGAAGAAGCAAGAAAGAAACTCCAAAGACTTGTTTTCAAAGTATGGTTTGAACATTACCTAGTAGTAATAAGGGCAATGTGTCAAATGTTAATTTGGGAGGGTTTTTAGATGAAATCCCTATTTGAGCAAGTTGTAATGGTTGTGCTGGTATTGCTTGAGGTTTAAGAGTTTGAGACGTGGATGGATTTATGTTTTGGATGTTGTTTAGGGAGCATGTCTATAGACTTGGTGAATATTTGTGCTATGATTGCTAGGTTTGCTTATCATGTTAGATTGATGTTGTAAAGCATGCCTCAATGTAATATGATGATTAGAGATGCATTAAGGATGTTTTGATTGAGCCAAAGTGTCATATGTTAGACCTAGAGGTCATCACAGGCCTCTACGTACCGGTACGGGTACCTCAGGATTTGTATGCGGGGTCTTGTTGGGGCTTAATTTTTTGAATTAAAGCTTCAGGTACCGATACGCTTAGCCACCGTATCGGTACGCCTTAAGAAAAATGTATGCTTGTTCCGGAACATAGGTTTGAGAATCAGTATGACCCCTTCGAATTTAACACACCGTACCGGTATGTGGGGTATCATATCGGTATACATTTTTGGTTACTGGAATCTTGAGTTTTGAGAAAATATGAAAGGGATTGGTACGGGCCAAAGCCGCACCGGTACGGGATGGTCAATACATCGTATCAGTACGGGCATGTGTGTATCGGCATGCTGAGCCGTTGTGTCTGTTAATCTGTATCGGTACGGGCTTGCCTGTATCGGTACACTATGTTGTATTTATGCAATCTTGTTATGCTGAAGTTTGGAAATCCTGCAAATTAGTCCCTGATTGTTATGGATGCAATTGAATGAATGTGGATGATTATTTTGGACTTGAAATTGACCTGCGAGCATGTAATGAGACTAATCAAGGATTGGTAATTCAAGTTATAACTAAGGCCCAGTAACTTGTAAAAATTATGTTTTGGTCCCTAGTGTGTATTATTGTGCATCTAGGTTTGGTGTTGCAAATCGTTTGTCAATGTAACGTTTCCGCTAAAGCATGAATAATTAGGAAAGTTAATTGTCTACATCTAGACAAGATAAAAAAAATAGTTTAGGTTATTTAGCTCGGGTTAGCTTCGGCAAACATAATGTGATCCTTTTAGTTCAGTTTTGGCTAGGCCGGGCAAAAGGGGTTACATTTGGTGGTATCATAGTAGGTTTACGAAAAATTGGGATGTTGTAGATGTTTTATGATGTTGATTGCTATGCACGGTGATTGTTTACATGTACGGTGTTTGAAATATGTCATGTGGGGTATGTTTGGGGACACATTGCCTTATTACTACTAATATGAAATAATTTTGATTTGAAATGGAAGTCTTGGATCCTTGCTTGAAGCTAGCATGATTGATTTTTTTTGTGGTGTAATTATCATGCCTTAGATACGTACATATATGATACCACCGAGGAGAGAATTGCGATCTAGCAAAAATGCTATTGCCGGAGGGCAGGGAGTTAAGGGCGAGATTGTACTTCTCGAGGGATTACCGCCTCCTCCATCTAATCTACCTGAGGGAGTGGAGCAAGTACCTCCTGCACCTCCTAGTCCAGTGTTTGGTGACATGACGCCTTTGGTTCAGGAGATGATAGGAGCTTTCCAGGCCTCGATAGCTGGAGTTAACGTACCCATACCAACACCTGTTGTTGCTAATCTAGGATTTAAGGAGTGGTTTGCCAGTATAGAGTAGATTTTAGTTCAGATGGGGTACAATGATGAGCGAAATCTGTGATATGTTGTATCCCTGTTGTAGGGTGATGCCTACATTTGGTGGACCACTATAATTGCAGGCATAGAAGCTAGTGAGGTGACATAGTATTTCTTTCAAGCTGCCTTCAGGAAGAAGTATCTGGTAGTTAGATACTTTGATGAAAAGAAACGTGAGTTTATGGCCTTGGTTCAGGGCAGTATGATAGTGTCTGAGTATGAGGTGCAGTTCGTGAGATTGAGCCAGTATGCGTCTGAGTTGGTGCCAGATGAGAGGTATCATTGTGAACGATTCAGATATGGTTTGGTGCAGGATGTCAAGACATACATGTTACACTGACTTTGATGTGTTAGTTACACGGGTGAAAGATAATGTGCAAATTTTGGGTTTATCTCATCATTTTGGAGGTTCAGGCTCGAGGAAGAGAGCTACAGATTTTGGTTCTAGAGGTGGCCAGTCTAAGAGGCACCGTGATAGGAGGTCCTGTCTGGACGCGAGACGTGGTGGAGATGGTGTAGGACTAGTATCATTTGGACAGGGTGCTCAAGTTCGGTCTGTGCATAATGTATGTTGGGTCTGTGGATCGAGGGATCATCTGAGGTGAGTTTGCCCACACTTGGCCAGAGAGGGACAGGCTCTTCCGGTGGTGGCTGCCAATTTTTGTTGAAGTTATGGGTTGGCAGAACATATGCGACGTGATTATCCTTTGCTCGCCAGAGGTAGGTTGCATAAGCACCTATTATTGCACCGCCTAGAGGTTGCGGGCGCGGTCGTGGTACCTTCCAACGGAAGAAGGAGGGACTGAGGACTATGGCACACACAGTGGTAGTTCGACCCGAGGATGGTGGACCGACAATGATCTATGCTCATCACAAAGGGAGGAATGACAAGATGTTATAGCGGGTACTTTTACTTTGCAATCTAAGTCATTATTGTCTTTGAAAGATTTTGGATCCACGCATTCATATATTTTGTAACACCCTAACCTGGGCCTAGGAAGGTTACCACTATCTAAGCTATTGACTAATTGAATAATGTACTAATCAAATTGAAAGAATTGAGAGTTGATTGAGGGAATAAAGGACCAAAACGAAAATTAGAAGAGTAGGCTAACCAAATTGTAAAGCCAAACTGAATATTTTAAAAATATGCTATGTTGCATGTAAAGTAAGATAATTAAAGGAGCTTAAACACATGTCATTCATGAGAATGAACATGTGTAAAGGGAAGTGGTCAAGTGGGGAGAACAACCAAGGGGTTGTTCTTATTTTATTCCTTATGACCGGAAGCTCCAAAGAAGGAGAAAGAAAGAATGTTGCTTCATGGCTATTAAGTTTGTAGAGAGGTTTGACCATGGGAGCTTAAAGACTAAGCTTAGTTATCTAATTCTTGAACCCATGATCGTATAAGCTTAGGAGAGGGTAAGATTTATCTCTTTTTTCTCTTAATCTAGATTAAGTTCATAAATCTTGAATAATTCCTTCATGCAGGTTATCGAATTGCTGGATTTCAATGAAATGATTCTTGAGTTGTTAAATTCGTAATGCATGTTTCCTTGGTGTAATCTTGAATTATGCAATTTGAATACATGTTGTGCTTGAAACTGGAAATTTAGGTATTAAATTGGTATGAGTCGAATGTAACATGGAATGAAACTGGTTTGATCACATTGCTAAGTGAATTGAGACTTGAATAGAGTAAATAGCTTGCTGGAAAATGAACTCATATAATTGGATTAATTAAAGCTAGGTAATGGGCTGCTCAAATGGTGAATTAGAGGAATGTTGTTGATCAAATAGATCAAATTGAGCATAGCACTATAATGCCTTGTTATAATCACATTGATAGGTGAATTAGACTGACCTAGACATTTAAGAACATGAAAATAAGTTGAATTACAATGTTAGAATCTTGTTTAGATTAATTATGAAGCTAGAAACTTAAACTAGTGTAATCTGTCCAGAAAAATCTGTTCTGGGCAGTAAATTTGAAAAATCAACATAAATTGTATAAAGATAATTTAAAGCTGGAAATTTTATGGACAGTGCCTTAACATGTCTAAATTCATTAGGAGAAAACAGAACTGAATTCTGGATTGTAGAATGAATTGTAGAGAAGAAACACTAGGGACAGTGCAAACTGTCCAGTGTTGTAAATTGCCCTGTCTTTAAGCTAAAAACTATATTATTTGGCAAAGAACTAAAATGCAAGGCCTATATGGTTAGAAAGACAATTAAGTTATCTTTCCAACAGTGTAAACCAATTAAAATTCTGGCGTACGAAATGAAAGTTATGCATGTTTAAGTAAGCAACATACCTGCTGCCTGGCAGCAGCAGTTTAGATGTCTTGGACATTTTTGTAAACAGTTTGGTTACTACCCTGTTTTGCCCAAATTGGAATGTAACCAATTGTAGTAATGTGCATTAATGTATATATATGAATATGCTTCATGTTTCTTACATGAAATATATGAATATTGTTGCCATGTTAAGTGATTGTGTAAAAACATTTGACGGCTTGAGATGGGTAATTATTATGCTCAATGTACCTTGTTTGACATGTATTTACTTGTACGAATTGTTAGAGCAAGGAGTAAATCTTGTGGAGGAAGAGAGAGTGGAGCATTCGGAAGCTAAAAACAAGGGGATTTGGATACAAGACAAATAAGCTAGCTTGGAGTATAATGAGTGTAGTTTACTAAGTCCTAACCAAATATGCATGACTACCTTCTTGCTATTGATATGCCATGATAATGAGCTTAATTTAACTTGAATATGAATAAAAGGAAAGATTGGACTAAACTAAAATTGTGAATAAGTAATAGCATGCAAATTGATAAATTAATTAGAGAGAAAAGTGAAAACAAATGCTTGATTCTTGATGCCTTGGGTGTGAACCATCGAATGCTTGCTTGAATGTGATCCTTGAACATGAATTGTCTTGCCTTGAACATGAATTGTCTTGCCTTGAACATGAAACACTTGAAAACGTGAAAATTAATTGAAGAGCTAAGGCTCAATTGGCCTAAGGGCTAAAGCATGATATTGCTATACCTTGCTTGAATTGATTCTTGAATGATACATGATCTTGAACTTGAAAAGCTTGAAAATCCTTGAATAAATGAAGTGTAATCAAACAACCTTGGTTGCTATTTGAATAGGTAGAAGGGCATGCCTTAGAGTTTAGAGCTCATTGTGTCAGGGTGGACTACGGTCCAAGGCTAAGGCCCCTAATTGGCGACAGACGAAAGGTACGTATATGGTCTTTGGCGACGGTAGGGGGGTTGACCAGTACTACGGTACATCTTATGGCAACAGTTGGTTGGAGACTCGATTACCTAGACAAACTATGAACCAATGATTGTATTAAAAGTATATAAATGAGCTAATAAGTATGAATTGCTTGATTACTTGTTATGTAAGTATGAATTGTTTGATTACTTGTCATGTAACTATAAATAGCTTGACTACTTGTTATGTAAACGTGAATTGCTTGATTACTTATCATGTAACCATGAATAGCTTGATTACTTGTTATGTAAGTATGAATTGTTTGATTACTTGTCATGTAACTATAAATAGCTTGACTACTTGTTATGTAAACGTGAATTGCTTGATTACTTGCCATGTAACCATGAATAGCTTGACTACTTGTTATGTAAGCATGAATTGCTTGATTTCTTGTCATTAAGGCATGATTTGCTTAATTTCTTGTTATGTAAGTATTAATTTCTGTCTTTTGCTTCTTATGTTAATCGAATGCTTTGAAATCCTTAGTTAGGATCATTCTTGTCTAATTGACACTTAACTTGATATAACAAATGGTTAGAACTAGTTACTACCTCACTAAGTACATTCTTGTACTTATCACTCTTGTTTTTATTCTTCCCAACCACAGGATAAAGGATTCGATCGTTGCTTGATCCTGAAGCCTAATTTATTGAGCTCAAAGTAAGGCACAAGCATAGCTAAAGTATGGTTCATACTTGTTTTGTACTCCCCTAGTTGGTGGCACATAGATTGTATATATTGAACTTGTGCATGCATTTTGAATACTTGAAACTTGTATATATGTTCTTGAATGGATTTATCATGTTGTGAAATTGGTTGATAATGTGAATCAAGTAATGAACTCGATTCTATGCAATGGAAAAGTATTTTGCTGCGCATATGGATACATATATATTGAATGTTTCAAAGCAATTGATCTAGCCTATCATGCTATTCGAATGGCTTGTGAGATAATATAGTCACTTGTGTGAACATACCATGTTGTAAGTGTTTTTATAAGTTTGTATGGTAAATGCCGAATGGTAAGGCTTGGCATATGGCTTGCTTGGAGACAAGGTATGTACAAATGATCATGTTTAGTAAATTTTATGTATGAAATGTTACATGTATCAATCTAAGGAACAATGAAATGAAATGGAATCATGTTTGCTCAATTAGGTTATTCGAATGTTGGTTGTATGATGATGTTAATTGAATTGTTTGGTAACCTATAATGTCTTATAAACAAAATATGAGATTGCTTACATGTTAAGTTATAAATGCTTGGTTGCTTGCTAGTTAAGTAACTCATCTAATAGGGATGATTTAACCTTTTCGTGCCTCGTTCTTGCTTGTAGTGTGCTTGGAAACACTCTCGAACCAGTTTTCTACTAACCCAGGGTAGGGGTTGTTACATATTTTGCATGAGCATGCACATCTGCTTCGTGTACCGGTAGAAATGCTTGATGTGGGTATGCAAGTAACGAGTTCTTTTGGAGAGACGGTTGTTACAAGGAAGTTTTATCGAAGACGTCCTTTGATGGTTCAAGGACATGTGTTTACGGCTGATCTGATGAAGCTGCCATTTCATGACTTTTACGTGATCTTGGGTATGGACTGGTTGTCTGAGCATTGGGCAATGGTTGAATTTGAGACCAAGCATGTTTTGTTGAAACTTGCTGATGATTATGAAGTTGTGGTGGTGGGAAAGAATGTTAACTTCTTATCCAACGTGGTTTCGATTTTGAAAGCACAAAAGTTACTAGAGTGTGGGTGTCAGGCATACATAGCCTACGTTATTAATCTGAATGTCGAGGAAGTGCAGACTAGGGATATTTTTACTTTGTGTGACTTTTCGAGTGTATTTTCGGAAGAGTTACCTAGGTTGACACCAGACAAGAAGGTGGAGTTTTGCATTGAGACATATGCTGATTCAGCTCCGGTGTCGATTGCACCATATCATATGGCACCAAAGGAGTTGAAAGAGTTGAAGACGCAAGTCTAAGAGCTGTTGGATCATGGTTTTGTTTGGCCTAGTGTTTCACCATAGGGAGCACCAGTGTTGTTTGTGAAGAAGAAAGATGGCACATTGAGGATGTGCATTGATTATCGACAACTGAACAAGTTGACGATTAAGAACAAGTACCCTTTGCAGTGAATTGATGACTTGTTCGATCAGTTCTGGGGTGCTATGGTGTTTTCCAAGATTGATTTGATATTATGATATTATCAGTTGAAGGTTAAAGAGAAATATATGCCGAAGACTGCTTTTTATACGAGGTACGAGCATTATGAGTTGTTGGTGATGCCGTTTGGGTTGACAAATGCGTCTATAGCATTTATGGACATGATGAATCGGGTGTTCCATGAATTCTTAGATCAATTCATAGTAGTGTTCATTGATGATATTCTTGTGTACTCTCGTACCGAAGAGGATTACGATCGAAACTTGCGTATTGTGTTGCAGACCTTGTTCGATAACCAGCTTTATGCCAAGCTTAGCAAGTGTGAGTTTTGGATTAGAGAAGTGGTTTTTCTCGGTCATGTGGTATTGCTAAAGGTATCCGGGTGAATCCTAAACAGGTAGAGGCAATTGTGGTTTAGAAGCAACCAAAGTTAGTGATGGAAGTCCGTAGTTTCTTGGGTCTGGCTGGTTTTTCGAGGGTTGTTGCTCCGTTGACCAAGTTGTTGCAAAAGGATGTGCAGTTTGAGTAGACAGAAGTTAGGCAGCAAGCTTTTGAGAAGTTGAAGGAAGCTCTGACGTAAGCTCCAATATCTATTCAACCTGAGTTAGGGAAAGAGATTGTGGTCTATAGTGATGCATCCTATGTTGGGTTAGGGTGTGTGTTGATGCAAGATTGGAAAGTTGTGCCTTATGCGTTGAGACGATTGAAGGTGCACAAGCGCAACTACCCTACGTGTGATCTTGAGCTCGCTGTGGTAGTGTTTGCATTGAAGATTTGGAGGCATTACCTTTATGGTGAGAAGTGTATTGTATACACGGATCACAAGAGCCTAAAGTATTTGATGTCACAAAAAGAGTTGAATCTTAGACAACGGAGGTGGTTGGAGTTGTTGAAGGATTATGATTTAACAATTGAGTATCATCCAGGTAAGGTAAATGTTGTAGCCGATGCTTTGAGTAGGAAAGCTGACGTGGAGTTGAGTGCCATGTTCGCGAGGTTGAGTGTGACCCGTGATGGTGGGTTTTTGGCTGAGTTCCAAGTGAAGCCATCTTTGTCGCAGTTGATTAAGGAAAAGCAACCTTATGATGAAGCGTTGGTACTGAATGTCAAGGACATCATGGATGGAAATCCTGTAGATTTTCACTTTAATGGTGATTGAGTGTTGTGTTTTAAAGAGCGAATAGTAGTGCCTAGTAATGAGGAGTTAAGGCGTATGATTTTGACTGAGGTACATGCTAGTCCTTTTGCTATGCATCCCGGTAGTACTAAAATGTATCGAGATTTGAAGAAATGGTACTATTGGGTGGGTTTGAAGAAGGATGTGGCTATTTTTGTTGCTAAATGTATGGTATGTTAGCGGGTGAAGGCTGAACATCATTTTACTTTTGGGTTATTGCAACCGTTGAAAATTTCAAAGTGGAAATAGGAGAAGATTACCATGGATTTGTGTCGGGGTTGCAGATAACACCGACTAAAAAGGATTCAATTTGGGTGATTGTTAATCGATCTACGAAGTGTGCATATTTTTTGCCAGTGCATACGATGTATACCTTGGATAGATTGGCCGAATTGTATGTTGCTGAAATTGTGAGGTTGCACGGGGTACCTAAGTTGATTGTTTCAGATAGGGATCCACAATTTATAGCAAGGTTTTGGAGATACTTGCATCGAGCTTTGGGTACTCGCTTGAATTTCAGTACATCATATCATCCTCAGACGGATGGCCAGTCTGAACGTGTGATTCAAGTTTTGGAAGTTATGTTGAGATGTTGCATCATTGAGTTCCAAGGAACTTGGGAAAGGCAGTTGCCTTTGGTTGAGTTTGCATACAATAATAGCTATCAAGCTAGTATAAAGATGGCACCGCATGAAGCCCTGTACGGTAGGAAGTGTCGTACACCTTTATGTTGGGCTGAGGCTAGAGAAAAGTATGTTTCTATGCCTGATGTGTTGAAAGACAGGGATGAGAAATTAAAGCTTAATTGTGAATGTTTGAAAGAGGCCTTGGATAGGCAGAAATCCTACGCAGATTTGAGGCATAGAGAGGTTGAGTAGGCAGTTGGTGAAAAACTATTCTTGAAAGTTTCAACTTGGAAGAAGGTGATGCGCTTTGGGCATAAAGGGAAATTAAGTCCGAGGTTTGTAGGACCGTATGAGTGCTGGAACGCAATGGTCTTGTAGCCTATCGTCTGAGATTACCTCCTAAGTTGGAGAAAATTCATGATGTGTTTCATGTGTCCATGTTACGGAGGTACCGTTCGAATCCGTCGCATGTAATACCAATTGAGGATGTTGAGTTGCGACCGGATTTGTCTTATGATGAGGAACCAATGGAGATCCTTGAATCCATTAGTAAAGTTCTTCGTGGCTAGGCGATAGAGCTTGTTAAGGTGTTGTGGCGACATCGTGAAGTTGAGGAGGCCACTTGGGAGAGTAAGTCGGACATGTTTGCTTAGTTTCCGCATCTGTTTCCATCAGGTAAATTTTGAGGATGAAATTTCTTAAGGGGGGATAGTTGCAATGCCCCATTTTTGGGACGAGAGGTTTTCTAGGTGGTTTAGACAGTCTGTTGGATCGAATTAAGGGATTCGAGTCAGTTTCAGATTTAAATTGGATTAAATATTTTTGGAAGAGATAAAAATGTGGAAATTATATAAAATTATTATTTTAATATGGAAATGATTTTGGTAAAATCAATATTACAAAATGGGGTCTCGAAATTGGTATTTTGGTTAGTGACCAAAATGTAGAGTTTTCAAAACTATTTTTGGTGACTGTTTTGTTAAAGGGTCAAAACTTAGAATCTTTAAGGAGCTATTTGACCAATCTTTTTCATCAAATTTTTCTATTAATTTAGGCTATTTTAAAAGGGTTTCTAAATGGTTTTATCAATGAAATAAAAATGGGGTTTAATAAAAAGATTATTAGTTACACAAAATCACTTTCTTACGTAACTAATTTTCATCCAACTTTTTCACTCAACTTTCCCAGCAGCCAAACTAATATTTTCACTCCAAAATTCTCAGGAATCAATTCTTGTTGATTTCTTTTTTGTTTTCTAATTGATTTCTCTAATTCCTATTGCAAAGTCTATTTGGATTTCAACCGATCATTGCTAATTAAGGGAGAAATCAGCAATTAGAGGTGATTTTCATTTCTCTCCTCTAATTAAAGGTTCTTTAATGAAATTCCCAAGTTTTTGATCCTTTTCTTATGATTTGTAACTTGTGTTGATGGTTTAATTGAAGGAAATGGGTAAATCAAGGTTTAATTTGTGAAATTAATTTGAAATCGTAATGGTTCTGATTTCTCATGATCTGATTTGTTTTAGATCATGTTTTTGATGTTTGAAAGATGTTAATGAGATGGTTAAATCATAGGAATCCCGAAACTAATTGAATTCTATGTTGTTAGTTATGAGTTTTTGATGAGTTGTGGGGGTTTTATGAATGCTGGAGGTATAAGGATGTTAGAGTTGTGTTTTTGGATGTTATTTGATGTTAATTAATGAGTTGAGATGTTAGTTTGAGGCTGGGTAATGTTTGTAAGAAGTTTGATGTATGTTTTGGATGTTGAGGGAAGGTTTTTGGTAAAGGATGTTGAGCACATGTGTTGTTATGTTATGGATTGCATTTTGATGCAATGTACTCTCTGTTTTTGTGTAGATAAAATAGGGGAAGTTGGTCCTCAAGCTTGAGCCTTGGTTTTGGAAGCTTTGGAGGCGAAATTACCGTATCGACAAACGAGGCTTTGCGTGTCGGTGAGTGAGAACGTGTTTACAGTTTTGCAAAGGTCTAGCTTGAAATGCTGGTCTAAGCTCGGAAGTAAGTAAAGGATGAATTCTCTCTCAAACTCGATTGGCGAATGATTATTTATGCACTTGTTTTAAATGGTGTGATTACTCACTGTATATGCATGTTTTGAGCATGGTTTAATGCTGGAAATTGATCACAAAATAAGGTTGATGCATTTGGAGATAATGTATGTTATGTTAATGTTTATGAACATTGGTTAATGCAAGGTTTGTTGCATTGGTTAAATGATTTTGATGATGCATATGAAAACAGTGAATTGTTGTTAATAAAATGAATTATATTGACATGTGATGGATCGAAAAGGTTTGTAAATGTTATCGAATATAGTTGGTCGGCCATAGGATTGATAGTGCACTATAAAAAGTCACCTTGGATGTGGAGGGGTTAATGTGTACCGAATACTCTATCCAAGTACCCTAACGGTTGAGGGGTTCAAACGTACTGAAGACTCTCGTTAGTGGGTTATACATCTAGCCGATGAGTAGTGTCGAGGGGTTAATGAGTACCGAATACTCTATCCAAGTACCCTAACGGTTGAGGGGCTCAAACGTACCGAATACTCTTGTTGAATTCATGTATCCGATGTTATGGTTTTTGTAAGGTAGAACTTGGTTAATGATCACTTGTAAGCCAATATAATTGTTAATGTATCATGAGATGAATTGTGTTGTCTAATATAAGTTTAAACATGTTTTACTCTTTAAGCCTTGCATTGGTAGTATGTATGAGAAAGCTTAAATTGATGGTAGCAAATGGGACTTTGCTGTTGAATCCATGATACATGTTGCATATGATTTAATATGTTGTTTTGGAAATGTTAAGTGCATGGTTTAAGCAAGGCATGATGTTATAGTGGTGTTTTTAAAAGTGTTTTGGAAAGTGGTTTTCAAAAGATGTGCAATGGTTTAAAATGCATTGATGGTTGCTGCTTTTGAGCATTCCTCACTAAGCCTTGTGTGCTTAGGCTCTCTTTTTCCATCAATGCAGAACATTAAAGGTCAAGGGCAGCGAGGAAGCAAGGAAGGAACTCCAAAGACTTGTTTTCAAAGTATGGTTTGAATGTTACCTAGTAGTAATAAGGGTAATGTGTCAAATGTTAATTTGGGAGGGTTTTTGGATGAACTCCCTGTTTGAGTAAGTTGTAATGGTTGTGTTGGTATTTCTTGAGGTTTAAGAGCTTGAGACGTGGATGGATTTATGTTTTGGATGTTGTTTAGGGAGCATGCCTATAGACTTGGTGAATAATTGTGCTATGATTGCTAGGGTTGCTTATCATTCTAGATTGATGTTGTAAAGCATGCCTCAGATGTAATGTGATAATTAGAGATGCATTAAAGATGTTTTGATTGAGCCAAAGTATCTTATGTTGGACCTATAGGTTATTACAGGCCTTTGCGTACCGGTACGGGTACCTCAGGATCGATACGCAGGGTCCTGTTAGGACTCAATTTGTCGAATTAAAGCTTCGGGTACTGGTACGCTTAGCCACCGTATCAGTACGCCTTAAGGAAAATGTATGCTTGTTCCGGTACACGAGTTTGAGAATCGTTACGACACCTTTGAATTTAACACACGTACTAGTACGCGAGGTACCGTATCGGTACGTATTTTGGTTACTAGAATCTTGAGTTTTAAGAAAATATGAAGGGAATCGGTACGCTTCAAAGCCGTACTGGTACGGGATGGTTAACACACCGTATCGATACGGGTATTTGTGTATCGGTATGCTGAGCCGTTATGTCTATTAATCCGTATCGGTACGGGCTTGCCTGTATTTGTATGCTATGATGTATTTATGCAATCTTGTTATGCTGAAGTTTGGAAATCCTGCAAATTAGTCCCTGATTGTTATGTATGCAATTGAATGAATGTGGATGATTATTTTGGACTTGAAATTGACCTGCGAGCATGTAATGAGGCTAATCAAGGATTGGTAATTTAAGTTATAACTAAGGCCCAATAACTTGTAAAAATTATGTTTTGGTCCCTAGAGTGTATTATTGTGCATCTAGGTTTGGTGTTGCAAATCAGTTGTCAATGTAACGTTTCAGCTGAAGCACGAATAATTAGGAAAAATAAAAAAATTTGCATCTAGACAAGATAAAAAAATGAACCAGTTTTATTTAGCTCGGGTTTGCTTCGGCAAAACTAATGTGATCTTTTTAGTTCAGTTTCGGCTAGTCTGGGCTAAGGGGGTTACACAAAACTGCACATTGTGTGAAACTCGTGGCAGCTGCATATCCCAAGTTGACTTACTCTGTGCAGCACCCATTGTATCTCTCCATATTCTTAGTATATTCAGGGTTAAAGACAAAAATAGCACCCGTTAACAAATTGTGTAGCACGAACAAGAATGTCTGCCAAAAGCTCGTCCAGAGCTGCATATCAGACAAGTTTATTAAATTTATAAAATTTCGTATGTATTTTAACTTTATTAATTGTTTTAATCGTTGCCTACTATGTGAAATGTATATTTTTTTGCTTTACATTATTAGCTGGGTTTAATTAAAAATAAGTCATCCAAATTAACTCTCATGGGGGGTATTTAGGCGTATTTTATGCCATCTTCGGATGTTTTTTGGGCCAATTTTTTTACGTTAACATGAAGCAAAAGTGTTTATCTATACGACAGCTTATCCATCATTCGGTCTAACATTCAAAAACTGCTCTGAAACATACGTTGAAAACCCTACGAAGATGACTCCCATAAGGGTGTTTAGTAGTGTTTTACGCCGTCTTTGAATGTTTTTTGGGCTGAATTTTTTACGTTAACATGAAGTAAAAGTGTTTATCTATAGGACGGCGTGTCTGCCATTCAGTCCAACATTCAAAAATTGCTCCAAAACATGCGTTAAAAACCTTATGAAGATGACTCCCATAGGGCTCTTTAGGCGCATTTTACGCCATCTCCGAATGTTTTTTGGCCAAATTTTTTACGTTAAAATGAGGTATAAGTTTTTATCTATACGACAGCGTGTCTGTCGTTCGGTCCAACATTCAAAACCCGCTTTGAAACATACATTGAAAATTGTACATGAAACCTACGAATGCAAGTCTGGAATATTGGAAATGATAGGGGGAACTCATCATACCTGCCCGGAGAGTTAGGGTAACTCGTCGAGCATGCACGGCTAGTTCCCCCATTATTTTCATTTTTCCAAACTTCAAACAACATTTTGCAAAGAATTTGAAACATATAACTTGTCATCTCGTCATTGCGAGTTTAGCCGTATTTTTCTCTATAAATAGTCATGAAACAACGCCTTTTTTCCATACCACACCTCCCTTTAATATTTTTTTACTTACCAAATTGATGAAGTTCACGACACTACATTAATTAAATTGTACATTGTTCGAAGTGAGGCTGCTAGAAATCATAATGGAAGTTCAAAAACTTCAATTGTCTCATATTATGAAGTTCTACTTACAACATTAGTTTTTTGTGAAACTGTATGGTCTTACATTATTTGGTATGCAACCCAAATGCTGCCACCGGGCCACCAGGGCATAATGTTGCACCCATTTTTTTCATGCAACACTCGTATGCGTCTATAATAACATATACGGGTACTGCATGTCATATTTCATGTTGAATGGCCCCGTTTCTGCATGAAAACCCCTTCACATATCATAAAATGTACTACTGGTTAATCTCTTGTATACTATAACAAATTATTTACATGTACTCAATCATATGTATTCAAGTTTTTTTTAGTTTTTTAAATATATCTTAGTGTTCTAAACCTAGTACTTCATTATATCCGATCGATTGCAACACTCTACATAGTTCATTACGTGAAAAAATAAACAAACATAACAAATTTTGTCAACTAAACTCAAATCATTATTGAATCATGAATTCATCCATTGGGTCCGAAATTTATTAAACGAAAAATATTTAAAATTAAGAAACAAAATTATTGGGTACGAAACATAACAAATTTTCTCAGCTCAAATCATTAATTAAACCCATGTGTAATCTGCAGAGCTTGGTCCAAAGTTAGGGACTCATCTGACGATGGATACGAGTCGACATCAAAAGCTTTAACGTCCACATTAGGCTGCAATCTAGGCTCAGTTGCGGGTTCGGGTTCTGATTCCAGTTCTCTTCTTAATTGTCTGCCTCTACCTCTACCACCCTATGTACCTCTGCCTCTCCTTCCCTCGGATCTGCCTCCAGATGACCCCACACTCAATGACGACTCACTGGATGCTCCCTGGGCTTGTCTGGTTTGAAACAAAAGAAGATAAGCTTCTCATTGGACTTCGGTGATCAACTTCAGTTTGTTGTTTTCAACAAACCATTGATGGTACTCATAATTCGAGAAATCGAAATCATTCGGTTCAATGGGATCACGATCCAACAATCTGCTTGACCTGTTATTCTACCATGCTATGTATGATGAATATTTGTTCGGCCAATTCTCTTTTCTCTTACCCCGTAAGTCCACCTATTCCATGTCCTCCATATTCATCAGGTCCTCTAGCACGAGTTAGGGGTATCCAAACTGCCTAAGAACCTGATTCCCATAAAATAGCTCGACAATCACAAAATGTAACAACGACATTACTGAAAACCAATTTTTGGCATCTTTGTAGGCAGCGTTCAAAATCACCTCGCGAATATCAGTATCATCATATGGAAACCATTGGAACTGCAATAATACGTACATAACCTTAAAATTGGATCAAAATAAATTCAAATTTGCAAATTTCAATCAAAAGAAAATTTGCATTACCTACTCTTCGCAATACACGTCAATCTTCACTCTAACTTTGAGGATTATTTTTACCTACAACGCTTTCTTCTTGAATGTTTGGCTCCATCTGCACAACACAAATACGAACATCATGTTTTCCATTAAAAACATATAAAATTATTATATGATTGAACATTATTACCTTGAAGCGAGTGGGAATTCAGACAGAGGATCGCAAATAGGTGCTAGGAAAAGAAGCTTGTACCAGGCCCATGATTGTAGCAGCAACACCCACCCACCAATATCGACATGCACGAATCTATCATTGACGACTGTCTGGGTCGCTGCCTTGCACAACTCGCAGTACAGGAAACCTAATATTGTAGATCCCCAACTGAATTTTCTTGCTCCCTATGACGTCTGCAAGAACGGAATGTATTACGTGTACACGTGAAAACTCGATTTGTCCAGCATTAGCATACCATCGAGAAGGAGCAATATATAGGCTCGAGCAGCACAATCAATTTTTGCCGATGTAGATTTTTCATCCACTTGAAAATCACTCTTCAGCCATGTCAGCTTCACACGTTTACCATCAACAGCATGCACCTGTGGTGTCTTTCCCAAATACTAAAAGTAGTAATCAATAGCAAAATACCTATTCTGAGCAATGATTGGACTACCCGAAATTGGGACACTGAGATGCATAGCAATACCTTCGAGGGTGATTGTGCACTCCTCGCACGGCATGTGGAAGGTATGCATCTCTGGTCTTCAATGCTCCATGATAAGTGTTCAAAAGTACTATTTTTCTTACCCTTTTTACTCATATTATTGTTAGACTTAGGCTCATATTAGTTACATAGTTAGCCATTCATGCATTAATCCATGTTTCCTTCCATCGTTGAGCTTGATTACCTAACTTGGTAGTTTTTGTGGAAAAGATGCTACTTTGGTGTGCTTTGTGTGTGTATGTGCAGGATCACTTGCCAAAGCAATGCCGAGCTAGTTGCCAGGGCAATGCATAAAGGAGACGCTGAGCTAGTTGCCTGGGCAATGCATGAAGGAGACGCCGAGCCAGTTGCCATGGCGATTGTCGACAAAGAGAAAATGCAATAGGGATGTCGAAATTAATAACTATACAAGCCCAAGATGACGTGGAGCAAAGCCTAAACCCAAAGGAATTTGATTTCCATGCAGAGATTAAAGAAGAATTAAATTCCAAGAAGATAGGAGAAGTTCTAGTAGGAATACAATTATAATAAAGAATTATATTCTTTAAAGATAATTTAATTCCAGCTCAAACTCCTCCTCAAAGAAGGACTTTGGCCTAGCCCTATAAATAGCAAGGAGATTTCGACAATCCATATAGAGAGAGCAATAGGGGAAATTTCGACAAGTCCAAGCGAGAAAGCAAGGGGAATTTTCGACAAGCATCTAGGGCAAGGGATTTTCGACAAGCTTCATCTTTTCTTCCTTGTTCGATTGGATTCATGCTAGGGATTGTTTATCTTGTGTTTCTTTGGAACCTAGCCATGAACTAAATCTACTTGGCTATGGTTATTGTGTTTTGTGGTTGTGAGAAACTATTGGTTTTTGTTTAGGTAATAAGAGTTTGCACTTTTCTATTTCAAGGTTTATTCATTCTTGGTTCTTATTCTTGTTTGCGAGTGAATTGGGAGAGGATCTCGTGATTTCATCTATTTATCTAATATCGGGAGAGTTAGATTCAAGAAACGAATGAATATGATCTTTATTCAATCTATTGATGGTGAAGATTAATCCGGCTTAGGAATAAGTTAAGGATTTCAACGGCTAAGAGGAGCGCAAGATTGGTTGTTGTTCACCCTTGATTCACGCAGGGATGTATTATCAAGGCATGCACAAGTAGCTAGAGTTTCGACTTAGGGATAAGAAGAAACCATTGAAGAACGTTCTGCCGAACCTTGAAGATTGCTGCCCAGACGCCTAAGTAGTTGCCCATCTAGTTGCCCAGGCAACCATCGATTAGTTGCCAAGGCAACCCCGTTGTGCAAGTTGCCACGGCAACTGAGTTGCCCGTGCACTCTTTTACCAAGACGATCCAATAGGCTATCACACCTCAACTCACGATAACCTGGCCTATCTCTCTCTCATTCGATCTCATCTTTTCATTTACTTAATTGCTTTCTAGTTTAGTTATTAGTTAAAACTTCTATAATCCTTTACTTGTGTTTTTTTCTTTTTACAGTGCAAGAGACTAGATTCTTGAAGTAGCACCAATCCCTATGGAGACGATATCTTTTATACTATAACTTGCGACGTGTATACTTGCACATTTGCGTAGCACTTATTACGCACAACAAGGTTTTGGCGCCGTTGCCGGGGATTGGCAATAGCGACTTTGTTTTTATTTTCTTGCACTTTCTTTTTATTTTTCTTGTTTAAAATTCAAAGGGCTAACAAACTTTGGTTTTGCATTGGTATATGACCAGGGCGAGACCGACTTCACCAGAATATCCCTTTGATCCAGAAATCGAACGAACCTTACAAAGACTTAGATGAAGGATAAGAGAAGCAATGGCAAATCAAGACGACAATATGAATCAAGATGTTCGAGCAGGAGGAGGAGTGATTCTTGCACGAAATAGAACTATTCGAGACTATCTTGAAGAAGATCTTGATGGACTTAACCCAGGACTTAACCGGTAATGTTTAATATGATCAACACAATAGGTCAATTTGGTGGCTCAGCAACTGAAGACGCACGACAACATCTGAAATCTTTCCTCGAGATTTGCAACTCGTTCAAGATACACGGAGTCACCCACGATGTCCTACGATTAAGATTATTCCCCTATTCACTGAGGGATAGGGCGAAAGCATGGTTGAATAGCATTCCTGCCGGATCCATAGCATCTTGGACTGATCTTTGTCGTGATTTCCTTGCTAGATTTAATCCTACAAATTTGACTGATAAGCTTCGTAACGACATTACTTCTTTTCGGCAGGCAGATGATGAATCCATGTACGAGGCTTGGGAGCGATATAGAGAACTTCTACACAAATGCCCTTTACACGAATTCCCGGTGTGGACTCAAGTAACAATGTTTTACAACACCGTGAATACACCAACAAGGATGATGCTAGATGCCTCAGCAAACGGCATACTCCTAGATAAGTCGCCGGAGGAAGCAATGCAAATTTTAAACAGGCTGGCCAAGAATGACTATCAATTCCCATCTAGTAGAAGAGGAGGAGTTAGACGCCAAGCCACAATACATGAACTAGGATCATCAAGATTCAATTTCGGCACAATTGGCCGCTTTAACCAAGATGGTCCAGAACATGCAAAAACCAAACAACACACATAAAGTCAAGGTAATGGATTCTTTTTGTGAGTTATGTGGTGATAACCATAATTCTTCTGAATATATGCAGAATCCGAAATCCAGCTTCTATGTGGAGAATTACAATCGGAGCAACAACGTGATGTCCAATACATACAATCCAGCTTGGAAGAAGCACCCAAATTTTTCATGGAGTAATCCCAACAATGCTCTAAACCAAAACAATCAGAATGCACAAGCATCGGGATTCCAGCAGAATATGCCACGGCAACAGATGCCGCAGCAACAACCGACAACATCTAGTTCTTTGGAAAATTCTCTAAATGCTTTTATGATGAAAACTGAATCTAATATGGCTGAGAATAGTAATTTCATAAAAAGAACTGATGCTTTTATTATCAGGACCGAGATGAGATTGCAAAACCAAGAGGCGGCAATCAAATCATTGGAAAATCAAGTCGGACAGTTTGCTCAAAATCTGAATACTAGACCACAAGGAGGTTTACCTAGCGATACTGAAGTCGCAAGAGGAACTGGCCATGAGCAATGTAAGGCAGTCACCACCAGAAGTGGCCAACAACTTAGAGAGGTTCAAACCCGCTCGTCAAACAAAACTCCACAAAAATATCAGATCGAACCTAGCGGCAAAGCCTCAAATGCTGAACCAGGAATTGCCGCGGCAACCGGCAATAAGCATGCCTCGGCAACCGACTGTAAAGACGCCTCGACAACTTGCGATAAGCATGCCTCATCAACCCCAGTTGATAACGCCTCGGCAACTCTAGTTGTCCCGGCAATGCTGTCAATCAGGTTTCAAACTAATGAAAGGATCGAAGATATCCGACTTCCACCACCATTCCCACAAAGGTTGAAGCGACAAAAGCAAGAATACCAATTCAAGAAGTTTCTTGATATCCTAAAGCAAGTCCACATCAACTTGCCATTTGTAGAAGCAATTGAACAAATGCCAAACTATGCCAAGTTTCTTAAAGACATTGTGTCCAAAAGAACAAGGCTAGGAGAGTTTGAAACAGTTGCCGCGATAGAGGGATGCATGGCAATGTTGCACAATCGTATGCCACCCAAGTTGAAGGATCTCGGAAGTTTCACAATACCCTGTTCCATTGGAAATCACTATGTCGGGAAAGCATTATGCGACCTTGGGGCTAGCATAAACTTGATGCCTAAATCGGTTTTCCAGAAACTAGGAATCGGGAAGGCAAGACCTACAACAGTCATGCTGCAGCTAGCCGACATATCCTATGTGCATCCAGAGGGAAAAATCGAGGACATACTGGTAAAAGTTGATAAATTTATTTTTCCCGCTGACTTTATTGTTTTAGATTGTGAAGCAGATGAGCATGCACCTATCATTCTCGGGAGACCATTCCTAGCAACAGGGAGAACCTTGATCGACGTTGAAAAGGGAGAACTCACAATGAGGGTGAATGACCAACAAGTTAAACTAAATGTGTTCCAAACACTAAGGCATGCCGATGATCCAGAAGAATGCCAATTTCTTCATGCCATGGCAGAGTTTAACTTCGATGAGGAATTTAGTTGCCTCGGCAACTACATTGCCGATCAAGAGGAACCTGAGGAGTATGAAGAACCGGTCGATGAGGAACAACAAGAAGAGGCAAATTGGCTAGTCAACCGACCAGGTACATACTTTGAACCACTGGATTACTCAGGTAAGGAAGGTAAACTCGAAAAACCCTCTATTGAACAACCACCAATTCTTGAGTTGAAACAATTGCCAGAGCAACTAAAATATGTATACTTAGGGACCGATAATACATTGCGTGTAATTATTTCTTCTAAGTTACAGCCTGAGCAGGAAAAGAAGCTGATCAAGATGTTGAAGCTACACAAAAAGGCAATAGGGTGGACAATTGCCGACTTGAAGGGAATTAGCCCGGCGGTGTGCATGCACAAGATCTTGTTGGAAGATGATCACAAACCTTCAATTGAGGCCCAGAGGAGACTGAATCATGCCATGAAAGGGGTTGTTATGAAAGAAATCATCAAGTGGCTTGACGTCGGCATTATATACCCTATCTCCGATAGTACGTGGGTAAGTCTGGTACAATGTGTACCGAAAAAGGGAGGTATAACAGTGGTAAGCAATGAAAATAATGAACTTATCCCAACCAGGACTGTGACCGGTTGGAGAGTTTTTATGGACTATCGAAAGCTAAACAAAGCCACTAGGAAAGATCACTTCCCATTACCCTTTATTGATCAAATGCTTGACCGTCTTGCAGGTAAACCCTTTTATTTTTTTTCTTGATGGTTATTCAGGTTACAATCAGATTGCCATAGCACCAGAAGATCAAGAAAAGACAACCTTCACA
Source organism: Hibiscus mutabilis (assembly GCA_019671005.1). Lineage (NCBI taxonomy): Eukaryota > Viridiplantae > Streptophyta > Magnoliopsida > Malvales > Malvaceae > Hibiscus > Hibiscus mutabilis. The sequence continues at coordinate 30,044,064 of CM033739.1, read as the reverse complement.
TGCCCATAGGATACCTATGCCTTCCGAAGGATGCCGTTCGGATTGTGTAACGCCCCGGCAACCTTCCAAAGATGCATGATGGCGCTCTTTTCAGACATGGTCTAAGACTTCCTTGAGATCTTCATGGATGATTTTTCTGTTTTTGGTAATGACTTCGACAACTGTCTCGGTATTTTAGAGAGGGCGTTAGCAAGATGCGAAGAAACGGATTTAGTCCTCAATTGGGAGAAATGCCATTTTATGGTAGATGAAGGAATAGTGCTCGGCCACAAGATTTCATCCAAGGGAATTGAAGTAGACAAAGCCAAGGTGGACGTGATCGAGAGATTACCCCCACCAAACTCAGTTAAAGGAATTCGAAGTTTTCTCGGACATGCAGGTTTTTATAGGAGGTTTATTCATAATTTTTCTAAAATCACTAAACCCTTGTGTAATCTGCTTGAACAGGATAAAGTCTTCGATTTTGATGATTCTTGCACCCAAGCATTCGAAACCCTAAAGAAAAAGCTTGCCTCGGCACCCATTGTCATTCCACCAGATTGGACGCTACCTTTTGAGCTCATGTGCGATGCAAGTGATTTCGCGGTAGGAGCAGTCCTAGGCCAACGCACAGGTAAGACCTTCCATATGATATACTATGCTTGTAAAACTCTTAATGGTGCTCAAGTGAATTACACAACAACGGAGAAAGAGTTACTAGTTGTAGTTTTCTCATTTGACAAGTTCTGATCCTATTTAATTGGTACAAACGTAATTGTTCATACGGACCATTCGGCAATCAATTACTTATTTGCTAAAAAGGATGCTAAACCTCGTTTGGTTCGTTGGATATTACTTTTACAAGAATTTGATATTGAAATTAAGGACAGGAAAGGAACAGAAAATCAAGTGCCGATCACTTATCACGTTTGGAACACAATAGGAAGGAGGACGCGGATCTAGAGATATGTGATGCATTCTCGGATGAACAAATTTTAGTTGCCTCGGCAACCCTCGACGCCTCGACAACCCTAGATGCCTCGGCAACCCACGACGCCTCAGCAACCACGGCAGCACATGCCTCGGCAACTCTGGTACGCTGATTTAGTTAACTTCCTTGTTTGTGGTATTTTTCCTTATGGCATTACTCACCAAGGAAAGAAGCGGTTCCGCCATGATGCTAAGCATTACTTTTGGGACGAGCCTCTTTTGTTTAAACAATGTGCAGATTAGGTTATACGCTGATGTGTCCCTGAAGAAGAGCAACAGAATGTACTCCGGCAATGCCATTCTTCACCCTATGGAGGACATTTTGGAGGAACTTGTACCGCGGCAAAAGTTTTGCAATCCGGTTTGTATTGGCCAACATTGTACAAAGATGACCAAGACTTTTACAAGCAATGTGATCGTTGCCAAAGGACAGGCAATATCTCGAGACGACATGAGATGCCACTCCAGAACATCATCGAGGTGGAATTGTTCGATGTGCGGGGGATCGATTTTATGGGACCTTTCCCATCTTCATTCGGCAACCTCTACATTCTACTTGCCGTCTACTATGTGTCTAAATGGGTAGAGGTAGCTGCAGTTCCCAACAACGATTCCAAGACCGTGCAACGATTCCTGCAGAAAAACATATTTACATGCTTTGGGATGCCGAGAGCAATTATCAGGGACGAAGGCAAGCATTTTGACAACAGACTAATTGTCAAGATGTTGCAACGCTTCGGCATATCACACAAGATTGCCACAGCATATCACCCACAAACCAACGGGCAAGCAAAAATTTCCAACCGGGAGTTGAAGGGAATACTCGAGAAAGTTGTAAATCCCTCAATGAAGGATTGGTCATTAAGACTAGATGACGCACTTTGGGCATATCGCACTGCATTCAAAACACCCTTAGGTATGTCCCCCTTCCGACTTGTCCATGGCAAAACATGCCATCTACCGGTGGAAATCGAGCACAAGGCATATTGGGCAATCATGACCGTGAATATGGATTTGGAAAGTGCCGGACAAAACGTTTGATGGATCTCAACGAGATAGAAGAATTTCGTGCACTCGCGTATAACAATGCACGAATCTACAAGGAGAAAACAAAGCGATGGCATGACAAGAAACTATTGCCACGACAATTCACGCCAGGGCAACTAGTTCTCCTATTCAATTCTCGGCTAAAACTTTTCCCGGGAAAGCTGAAATCAAGATGGTCGGGACCATTCGAAGTCGTCAAACCATTCTCCCATGGTGTTGTGATAATCAAGTCCATCTCTGACAACCATGAATTCAAAGTTAATGGACAAAGATTGAAGCACTTCAATGGTGCCCATGTGGAACGTAACAAAGAAGTGGTCAACTTAGGAGATGCATGAGCATGCTCTCCTTTCAATATTTTCTTTTTCTTTTTCTTTTTCTTTTTAGGAGATATTTTATTTTTTCATTATCTTTAGTTTTCAGGTTTTTTTTTGTTTTCTTTTTCACAACAAGACTCACAACTACTATGCTAAGGAAATTTACTGCCGAGATCCTTGCCCCGACAACCAATGAAGCAGACGCCACGGCAACCTCAACAGATGATGCCACGGCAACCTACTTCGAGCATGCACAAGCTGACGCCACGGCAATCAACCCTGAAGATGCCACGGCAACCAAAGCTAAAGACAGCCCGGCAACCACTGCAAAAGCCAAAGGTAAAGCACCTATGCCCAAATCAACTCCTACGGAATCATTTTCTGATTTTTCAGATTCGGACGAGTCCTCCATTGAACCAACAAAGACCGCACCAATTGAATCCTCCAAGCGAAAAGCCATTGACATTGATGAAGAGGACGATGAGGACAACCCCGTACGAGGATCGATTCCACCACCGGCAACAAGAAAACAACCATCGCGTTCAAGCAAGAGAATCAAGACACCGACTAGAAGGAAACTAATCATCTACGATGACGAACTATCGGAGTAAGTCCCCGTATGCATTTTTATTCTTATTTCTCGTTATTTTATGCATGCATTGAGGACAATGCCTCACTCGAGTTTGGGGGGGATTGTTATTAGTAGTTACCATATTTAGTTATATTCATCTTAAGGATACATAAATTGCTTGCCATGCCTTTAATTGGAACAAGAATTGCTTAGATTTGATGAATATTCGATGATGACTTTGCCAATGCACTTAATTGATAGAATTTTTATTCTAGGATAACCATGGAAAAACTTAGAATTTTAGTATGATGCTAAATTTGATGAAACACTGTTGTGGTTTGATTGATTTAAGGAATTCTAGTGAACTTAGGTTGATAATTAACAAATTGGGGGATTAGAATAAAAATTGGATGAATTCTAGAGGTGCCCGAAATTGGCTCTAGCATGTGCTAAAAATTCGATCACTAGAGGTGCCCGAAACTGGCTCTAGTATGCGTTAAAAAAAATTGATCGCTAGAGGTGCCCGAAACCGGCTCTAGTCGACTAAATTAACTTAATAAAACTAAAAACAAAACACTAGAGGTGCCCAACACTGGCTCTAGTTCAAACATGTTAAAAAGAACCCAATGAAGTAATTTGAAAATCTCTTGTTTACATAGAATCCGAAAAATCAACTTGCACACAGCTCACCACACACTCACAAGCATTATAGTTTGATTCCGAGTAACTCCTAAGTTTTTCGAAAAATAAAAAGCCAATCATACTTTGTGCCCCAGTTCAGAGAATTGAAATCAAGTTCAAAGCTAAGTTTATGAAAATTGAAGTCTTGGCAGGTAATTATGAGTTTGTATTGCTTGAGGACAAGCAATAATTCGAGTTTGGGGGTGTGATAAGTGTTCAAAAGTACTATTTTTCGTACCCTTTTTACTCATGTTATTGTTAGACTTAGGCTCATATTAGTTGCATAGTTAGCCATTCATGCATTAATCCATGTTTCCTTCAATCGTTGAGCTTGATTACATAACTTGGTAGTTTTTGTGGAAAAGATGATGCTTTGGTGTGCTTTGTGTGTGTATGTGCAGGATCACTTGCCAAAGCAATGCCGAGCTAGTTGCCAGGGCAATGCATGAAGGAGACGCCGAGCTAGTTGCCGGGAAATGCATGAAGGAGACGTCGAGCCAGTTTGCCATGGCAATTGTCGACAAAGAGAAAATGCAATAGGGATGTCGAAATTGATGACTATACAAGCCCAAGATGACGTGGAGCAAAGCCCAAACCCAAAGGAATTTGATTTCCATGCAGAGATTAAAGAAGAATTAAATTCCAAGAAGATAGGAGAAGTTCTAGTAGGAATACAATTATAATAAAGAATTATATTCTTTAAAGATAATTTAATTCCAACTCAAACTCCTCCTCAAAGAAGGACTTTGGCCTAGCCCTATAAATAGCAAGGAGATTTCGACAATCCATATAGAGAGAGCATTAGGGGAAATTTCGACAAGTCCAAGGGAGAAAGCAAGGGGAATTTTCGACAAGCATCTAGGGCAAGGGATTTTCGACAAGCTTCATCTTTTCTTCCTTGTTCGATTGGGTTCATGCTAGGGATTGTTTATCTTGTGTTTCTTTGGAACCTAGCCATGAACTAAATCTACTTGGCTATGGTTATTGTGTTTTGTGGTTGTGAGAAACTATTGGTTTTTGTTTAGGTAATAAGAGTTTGCACTTTTCTATTTCAAGGTTTGTTCATTCTTGGTTCTTATTCTTGTTTGCGAGTGAATTGGGAGAGGATCTCGTGATTTCATCTATTTATCTAATGTCGGGAGAGTTAGATTCAAGAAACGAATGAATATGATCTTTATTCAATCTATTGATGGTGAAGATTAATCCGGCTTAGGAATAAGTTAAGGATTTCAACGGCTAAGAGGAGCGCAAGATTGGTTGTTGTTCACCCTTGATTCACGCAGGGATGTATTATCAAGGCATGCCCAAGTAGCTAGAGTTTCGACTTAAGGATAAGAAGAAACCATTGAAGAACGCTCTGCCGAACCTTGAAGATTGCTGCCCAGACGCCCAAGTAGTTGCCCATCTAGTTGCCCAGGCAACCATCGATTAGTTGCCAAGGCAACCCCGTTGTGCAAGTTGCCACGGCAACTGAGTTGCCCGTGCACTCTTTTCCCAAGACGATCCAATAGGCTATCACACCTCAACTCACGATAACCTGGCCTATCTCTCTCTCATTCGATCTCATCTTTTCATTTACTTAATTGCTTTCTAGTTTAGTTATTAGTTAAAACTTCTATAATCCTTTACTTGTGTTTTTTCTTTTTACAGTGCAAGAGACTAGATTCTTGAAGTAGCACCAATCCCTGTGGAGACGATATCTTTTATACTATAACTTGCGACGTGTATACTTGCACATTTGCGTAGCACTTATTACGCGCAACACTCCACTAACCCATTAATCAACTCCAGTACAATTTCAAGGTCACAAATATTTGACGTGTACCTAAACCGGCCGACTCCAGAAATCCCCTTATATATTGGCTTGGTAGATCGCTCCATATCAAGCCAGGCCAAAACTTTGTGTAGCACCCCTTCCATGTCTGGTAGGAATTTGGGTCGAAATTTGTTACTGGTGACTAAACAACATTCAATACAGAATTATATTCGAAGAATCAGAGAATTGGTGTCTGACACAATGCAAATATTCAATATCTTAAGACCAGTAGTTCAATACGATACAGTAATTATCAATTTTTGATTAATTTTAAAATTTTACAAGCTTTAGGCAATAAACTATAATTTCTACAAATTATTGGTCCATTCCAGAAATTAAGCCTACCATGATGCAATTCGAACTATAAACCATAAATCTGTAAATTTTCATGTTATTCTTAGCTCATTTACTAACTCAATTTAAGCTTATAAGACATAGTGACCAAAATGCAGAATTTTTAATCCTTGAAACAATTTTAACTCTATGGGTATCGATACGCCATGAGACCGTATCGATACGCCATAACTAAAAGGACTTAGGGATTTTACATATTTGAAAGGTTGTATCGATACGGGTACTACCGTATCGATACGCCTTGACCATGATCGTTACTACCGTTATGACACGCAGACCCGTATCGATACGCACCCAAACCGTATCGATACCAAGCCAACCCAAAAATTCCAGTGGCGAAGGACCGTACCGATACGCCATCACCCATATCGGTATGCCCTTTAATCTGTTTCTAGAAACATAAGCTCGTATCGATACGCCATCACCCGTACCGATACTGCCATACCTGTAATGTAAATTTTATCTGGTTTTATTCCATTTTAACCATCTAAATGATGTCCAAACTCAATGAAATTTTGCCAGCAAGATTATAAAGCTAAAATCTACTACCATGCCATATTTTAGGGTTGACAGAATCCATTTGCCATGTTTTCCCTAATTTAGGCCAAGTATGCATATAAGCCATTTTTAACCACTTTTAACAAGCCAAGTTTAAGCCTTTAAACTTATGCAAGCCAACCTCAATACATACATATCAAAAAGAGTAAAATTGACTTATGGAACACTTATGCCACCATACTAGGAGTCTATAGAGTTGATATACTTTACTTTATCAACATAGTGACTTATCCAAAAACCTTCTCCATCCCCGATCTAGATCTCAAAACTTCTTAACCTGAAATGCATGAAAGATGAATGCATTACGCATACTTTGCCTAGTGAGGTAGTCATAAACAATGAAATAAACATAGAATGCAATCTAGCATGCTTCCATATTGGCTATGGCAACAAAATAATGGCATGAAGTTTTAATGGCAATTGAGGCATGATCAACGGTCAATATATCAACAAAAGGTAATACAATAACAATACTCAATAGCATTTTATTTTGTATAGCAATAAGCTTTTCCTTCGATCAATTCACGGTATATAGATACACGAATTCCTACTCCGCACCATAATCAATAGTGGTCTAGTCATCCTTCCGCCGTACCAAAATGACCATAACACAACATCACTCTGTCGCAAAATAATAAAGGTCGTAGACTACCCGTGCTAATGAGCTCATGAATTCTACGGCATGCCAATTGTATCAAATAATCCTTGAATCCAAGGTTCAATATCAATAGCCCGATAACAATAATTCCATGACAATAGATCAATAACCATAGTTCAATAGCCATGTTTCAATATCAATAAGCAATAGCAATGATTCGACATACCAATATTTCAATGAGTTCAATAACAATAATAACAATGTTACGGACAATAAATCGATGCAATACTTACCAATACTTACTGATAAGTGTTCAAAAGTACTATTTTTCTTACCCTTTTTACTCATATTATTGTTAGACTTAGGCTCATATTAGTTGCATAGTTAGCCATTCATGCATTAATCCATGTTTCCTTCCATCGTTGAGCTTGATTACATAACTTGGTAGTTTTTGTGGAAAAGATGCTACTTTGGTGTGCTTTGTGTGTGTATGTGCAGGATCACTTGCCAAAGCAATGCCGAGCTAGTTGCCAGGGCAATGCATGAAGGATATGCCGAGTTAGTTGCCAGGGCAATGCATGAAGGAGACGCCGAGCCAGTTGCCATGGCAATTGTCGACAAAGAGAAAATGCAATAGGGATGTCGAAATTAATGACTTTACAAGCCCAAGATGACATGGAGCAAGGCCCAAGCCCAAAGGAATTTGATTGCCATGCAGAGATTAAAGAAGAATTAAATTCCAAGAAGATAGGAGAAGTTCTAATAGGAATAAAATTATAATAAAGAATTATATTCTTTAAAGATAATTTAATTCCAACTCAAACTCCTCCTCAAAGAAGGACTTTGGCCTAGCCCTATAAATAGCAAGGAGATTTCTACTACAAGAGAAGAGAGCAAAAGGGCAAAATTCGACAAGACCAAGAGAGGAAGCAAGGGGAATTTTCAGCAAGCATCTAGGGCAAGGGATTTTCGACAAGGTTCATCTTTTCTTCCTTGTTCGATTGGGTTCATGCTAGGGATTGTTTATCTTGTGTTTCTTTGGAACCTAGCCATGAACTAAATTTACTTGGCTATGGTTATTGTGTTTTGTGGTTGTGAGATGGTGAAGATTAATCCGGCTTAGGAATAAGTTAAGGATTTCAACGGCTAAGAGGAGCTCAAGATTGGTTGTTGTTCACCCTTGATTCACGCAGGGATGTATTATCAAGGCATGCACTAGTAGCTAGAGTTTCAACTTAGGGATAAGAAGAAACCATTGAAGAACGCTTTGCCGAACCTTGAAGTTGCTGCCCAGACGCCCAAGTAGTTGCCCAACTAGTTACCCAGGCAACCATCGATTAGTTGCCAAGGCAATCCCGTTGTGCAAGTTGCCACGGCAACTGAGTTGTCCATGCACTCTTTTACCAAGACGATCCAATCGGCTATCACACCTCAACTCACGATAACCTGGCCTATCTCTCTCATTTGAATTCATCTTTTCTTTTACTTTATTTGCTTTCAAGATTAGTTAAACTTTTATAATCCTTTATTTGTGTTTTTACTTTCACAGTGCAAGAGACTAGATTCTTGAAGTAGCACCAATCCCTGTGGAGACGATATCTTTTATACTATAACTTGCGACGTGTATACTTGCACATTTGCGTAGCACTTATTACGCGCAACAAGTTTTTGGCGTCGTTTCCGGGGATTGGCAATAGCGACTTTGTTTTTACTTTCTTGCACTTTCTTTTTATTTTTCTTGTTTAAAATTCAAAGGGCTAACAAACTTTGGTTTTGCATTGGTATATGACCAGGGCGAGACCGACTTCACCAGAATATCCCTTTGATCCAGAAATCGAACGAACCTTACAAAGACTTAGACGAAGGATAAGAGAAGCAATGGCAAATCAAGACGGCAATATGAATCAAGATGTTCGAGCAGGAGGAGGAGTGATTCTTGCACGAAACAGAACTATTCGAGACTATCTTGAAGAAGATCTTGATGGACTTAAACCAGGAGTTGTCGCACCTGAAATTGAAGTCGACCACTTTCAGTTGAAATCGGTAATGTTTAATATGATCAACACAATAGGTCAATTTGGCGGCTCAGCAACTGAAGATGCACGACAACATCTGAAATCTTTCCTCGAGATTTGCAACTCGTTCAAGATACACGGAGTCACCCCCGATGTCTTACGTTTAAGATTATTCCCCTATTCACTGAGGGATAGGGCGAAAGCATGGTTGAATAGTATTCCTGCCGGATCCATAGAATCTTGGACTGATCTTTGTCGTGATTTCCTTGCTAGATTTAATCCTACAAATTTGACTGATAAGCTTCGTAACGACATTACTTCTTTTCGGCAGGCAAATGATGAATCCATGTACGAGGCTTGGGAGCGATATAGAGAACTTCTACACAAATGCCCCCTACACGGATTCCTGTGGACTCAAGTAACAATGTTTTACAATGCCGTGAATACACCAACAAGGATGATGCTAGATGCCTCGGCAAACGGCATACTCCTAGATAAGTCGCCGGAAGAAGCAATGCAAATTTTAAACAGGCTGGCCAAGAATGATTATCAATTCTCATCTACTAGAAGAGGAGGAGTTAGACGCCAAGCCACAATACATGAACTAGGATCATCATATTCAATTTCGGCACAATTGGCCGCTTTAACCAAGGTGGTCCAGAACATGCAAAAACCAAACAACACACATGAAGTCAAGGTAATGGATTCTTTTTGTGAGTTATGTGGTGATAACCATAATTCTTCTGAATGTATGCAGAATCTGGAATCCAGCTTCTATGTGGGGAATTACAATCGGAGCAACAACATGATGTCCAATACATACAATCCAGCTTGGAAGAAGCACCGAATTTTTCATGGAGTAATCCCAACAATGCTCTAAACCAAAACAATCAGAATGCACAAGCATCGGGATTCCAGCAGAATATGCCACGGCAACAGATGCCGCAGCAACAACCGACAACATCTAGTTCTTTGGAAAATTCTCTAAATGCTTTTATGATGAAAATTGAATCTTATATGGCTGAGAATAGTAATTTCATAAAATGAACTGATGCTTTTATTAACAGGACCGAGATGAGATTGCAAAACCAAGAGGCGGCAATCAAATCATTGGAAAATCAAGTCGGACAGTTTGCTCAAAATCTGAATACTAGACCACAAGGAGGTTTACCTAGCGATACTGAAGTCGCGAGAGGAACTGGCCATGAGCAATGTAAGGCGATCACCACTAGAAGTGGCCAACAACTTAGAGAGTTTCAAACCCGCTCGTCAAACAAAACTCCACAAAAAGATCAAGACGAACCTAGCGGCAAAGCCTCAGATGCCGAACCAGGAATTGTCGCGGCAACCGGCAACAAGCATGCCTCAGCAACCGACGATAAAGACGCCTCGGCAACTTGCGATAAGCATGCCTCGGCAACCCCAGTTGATAATGCCTCGGCAACTCCAGATGTCCCAGCAATGCCATCAATCAGGTTTCAAACCAATGAAAGGATCGAAGATATCCGACTTCCACCACCATTCCCACAAAGGTTGAACCGACAAAAGCAAGAATATCAATTCAAGAAGTTTCTTGATATCCTAAAGCAAGTCCACATCAACTTGCCATTGGTGAAAGCAATTGAACAAATGCCAAACTATGCCAAGTTTCTTAAAGACATTGTGTCCAAGAGAACAAGGCTAGGAGAGTTCGAAACAGTTGCCGCGACAGAGGGATGCATGGCAATGTTGCACAATCGTATGCCACCCAAGTTGAAAGATCCCGGAAGTTTCACAATACCCTGTTCCATTTGAAATCACTATGTTGGGAAAGCATTATGCGACCTTGGGGCTAGCATAAACTTGATGCCTAAATCGGTTTTCCAAAAACTAGGAATCGGGAAGGCAAGACCTACAACAGTCATGCTGCAGCTAGCCGACAGATCCTATGTGCATCCAGAGGGAAAAATCGAAGACATACTGGTAAAAGTCGATAAATTTATTTTTCCCGCTGACTTTATTGTTTTGGATTGTGAAGCAGATGAGCATGCACCCATCCTTCTCGGGAGACCATTCCTAGCGACAGGGAGAACCTTGATTGATGTTGAAAAGGGAGAACTCACAATGAGGGTGAATGACCAGCAAGTTAAACTAAATGTGTTCCAAACACTAAGGCATACCGATGATCTAGAAGAATGCCAACTACTTCATGCCACGGCAGAGTTTAACTTCGATGAGGAATTTAGTTTCCTCAGCAACTACATTGCCGACCAAGAGGAACATGAGGAGTATGAAGAATCAGTCAATGAGGAACAACCAGAAGAGGCAAATTGGCTAGTCAACCGACCAGGTACATACTTTGAACCACTGGACTCCTCAGGTAAGGAAGGTAAGCTCGAAAAACCCTCTATTGAACAACCACCAATTCTTGAGTTGAAACAATTGCCAGAGCAACTAAAATATGTATACTTAGGGACCGATAATACATTGCCTATAATTATTTCTTCTAAGTTACAGCCTGAGCAGGAAAAGAAGCTGATCAAGATGTTGAAGCTACACAAAAAGGCAATAGGGTGGACAATTGCCGACTTGAAGGGAATTAGCCCGGCGGTGTGTATGCACAAGATCTTGTTGGAAGATGATCACAAACCTTCAATTGAGGCCCAGAAGAGACTGAATCATGCCATGAAAGGGGTTGTAATGAAAGAAATCATCAAGTGGCTTGACGCCGGCATTATATACCCTATCTCCAATAGTACGTGGGTAAGTCCGTACAATGTGTGTACGAAAAAGGGAGCTATAACAAAGGTAAGCAATGAAAATAATGAACTTATCCCAACCAGATCGTGACCCGGTTGGAGGGTTTGTATGGACTATCGAAAGCTAAACAAAGCCACTAGGAAAGATCACTTCCCATTACCCTTTATTGATCAAATGCTTGACCGTCTTGCAGGTAAACCCTTTTATTATTTTCTTGATGGTTATTCAGGTTACAATCAGATTGCCATAGCACCAGAAGATCAAGAAAAGACAACCTTCACATGCCCATACGGTACTTATGCCTTCCGAAGGATGCCGTTTGGATTGTGTAACGCCCCGACAACCTTCCAAACATGCATGATGGCACTCTTTTCAGACATGGTCGAAGACTTCCTTGAGATCTTCATGGATGATTTTTTGGTTTTTGGTAATGACTTCGACGGCTGTCTCGGCAATTTAGAGAGGGTGTTGGCAAGATGCGAAGAAACGGATTTAGTCCTCAATTGGGAGAAACGCCACTTTATAGTAGATGAAGGAATAGTGCTCAGCCACAAGATTTCATCCAAGGTAATTGAAGTTAACAAAGCCAAGGTGGACGTGATCGAGAGATTACCCTCACCAAGTTCGGTTAAAGGAATTCGAAGTTTTCTCGGACATGCAGGTTTTTACAGGAGGTTCATTCATAATTTTTCTAAAATCACTAAACCCTTGTGTAATCTGCTTGAACAGGATAAAGTCTTCGATTTTGATGATTCTTGCACCCAAGCATTCGAAACCCTAAAGAAAAAGCTTGCCTCGGCACCCATTGTCGTTCCACCAGATTGGACACTACCTTTTGAGCTCATGTGTGATGCAAGTGATTTCGCGGTAGGAGCAGTCCTAGGCCAACACACAGGTAAGACCTTCCACGTGATATACTACGCTAGTAAAACTCTTAATGGTGCTCAAGTGAATTAGACAACAACGGAGAAAGAGTTACTAGCTGTAGTTTTCACCTTTGACAAGTTCCGATCCTACTTAATTGGTACAAAGGTAATTGTTCATACGGACCATTCGGCAATCAAATACTTATTTGCTAAAAAGGATGCTAAACCTCATTTGATTCGTTGGATATTACTTTTACAAGAATTTGATATTGAAATTAAGGACAGGAAAAGAACAGAAAATCGAGTGGCCGATCACTTATCACGTTTGGAACACAATAGGAAGGAGGACGCGGATCTAGAGATATGCGATGCATTCTCGGATGAACAAATTTTAGTTGCCTCGGCAACCACGGATGCACAGGCCTCGGCAACTCTCGACGCCGCAGCAGTCTTTGACGCGCACGCCTCGGCAATTTTGGGAGCAGTCGCCACAACAGCACATGCCTCGGCAATACCCTGGTACGCGGATTTAGTTAACTTCCTTGTTTGTGGTATTTTTCCTTATGGCATTACTCACCAAGGGAAGAAGCGGTTTCGCCATGATGCTAAGCATTACTTTTGGGACGACCCTCTTTTGTTTAAACAATATGCAGATCAGGTTATACGCCGATGTGTCCCTGAAGAAGAGCAACAGAATGTACTCTGGCAATGCCATTCTTCACCCTATGGAGGACATTTTGGAGGAACTCGTACCGCGGCCAAAGTTTTGCAATCCGGGTTGTATTGGTCAACATTGTACAAAGATGCCCAAGACTTTTACAAGCAATGTGATCGTTGCCAGAGGACGGGCAATATCTTTAGACGACATTTATGGGACCTTTCCCATCTTCATTCAGCAACCTCTACATCTTACTTGTCGTCGACTACGTGTCTAAATGGGTTGAGGCAGCTGCAGTTCCCAACAACGATTCCAAGACCGTGCAAAGATTCTTGCAGAAAAACATATTTACACGGTTTGGGATGCCGAGAGCAATTATCAGCGACGAAGGCAAACATTTTGACAACAGACTAATTGCCAAGATGTTGCAACGCTTTGGCATATCACACAAGATTGCCACGGCATATCACCCACAAACCAACGGGCAAGCAGAAATTTCCAACCGGGAGTTGAAGGGAATACTCAAGAAAGTTGTAAATCCCTCAAGGAAGGATTGGTCATTAAGACTAGATGACGCACTTTGGGCATATCGCACTGCATTCAAAACACCCTTAGGTATGTCCCCTTTCCGACTTGTCTATGGTAAAACATGTCATCTACCGGTGGAAATCGAGCACAAGGCGTACTGGGCAATCAAGACCGTGAATATGGATTGGGAAAGTGCCGGACAAAAGCGCTTGATGGATCTCAATGAGATAGAAGAATTTCGTGCACTAGCCTATAACAATGCACGAATCTACAAGGAGAAAACAAAGCGATGGAATGACAAGAAACTATTGCCACAGCAGTTCACGCCAGGGCAACTAGTTCTCCTATTCAATTCTCGGCTAAAACTTATTTGATTTTTATTTATTTTATTTTTTTCGATTATTAGTAGTTTTAGGATAGATTTTTTTATTCAAGTTTAAGAATCCTATTACACTTCTTTATTTATTTTCTCTATTAGTTTATATTTAATTTTAATCCTTATTTGATTGTTTTTGAATTGTAGGAAAAGAAGTTCAAGATAAAGAAGGAATTCTAAACCAAGTAGGAAAACATCTTCAACAAGGAAACTAAGGGGCTGAATCTAAAGCTTATATAAAGCCTCCAATTCATCCTAACCAAAACCCCTTTGTTGAAAATTCCTACCAAACCCTAAACCCTTTTTCGTTTTCCCCCAATCCCAACCACCTATCTTTTCTATAAAACCCATCACCCTTAACCTATTCCTACTTTCTATCTTGCAACTTTTTAGTTTCTTTTCTTTTCTTTTCTTTATTTTTACTCACAACCAAGATCATACATGGCATCCAAGATTAAACTTTTAGTTCATCCAAGTTCCTCCAAAGAACCAAGATACAAGAAGTTTGCTACACCGGCGGTTCAAGAAAGATTTCAATCCAAGTTTGAAAGCCGAAAGATTCATGAAGAACAAGGCTTTGAATACTCCAACTCTCATCAAGATTCCGGCCTTGAACCATTCATCTTCAAGAGGATTGCAAATCAAAAGTGGCAAATCTTTTGCCATCAACCGGAACTGGGTAACATCTCATGGGTAAGAGAATTCTATGCTCACTCACCTAACCCGGATAATCCTTATGTTTTTGTTCGTGACAAGGCCATACTTATAAGTCCCGAAAGCATCAACACCTTTTACGGACTTTACATTGAAAATGACGAGCATCAAACCTTCGTTGACCAAATCCATCCCAAGCAACTCGACAAGGTGCTTCAAGAACTCACTCAACCGGGAACTCATTGGAACGACGGTAAATACAAGGGCATGGTAAATCGCCTTCGGCTTAAACCCAAGGCAAAACTATGGAATAAGTTTGTTAAAACTTCTTTAATGCCCTCCACACACAATACTACAATTGATATACCACGTCTTTTGCTCATACATTCTATTTTGCATAATCGCATCATTAACATTGGAAAAATTATTTGTGATGAGATTTTTGTATGCAGCTCAAAAGATAAGGGTTATCTTTTCTTCCCTTGCTTAATTTCTAATCTTTGCAAGGAGATACATGTCCCGAGTGAGTCCACCGATGAAAAGGCCCTACCCAAGTCTGGTTGGAATCAAGCACTAATCCGGAAGCTAATGGGAGAGGCACCGAGAGATTCTTTAAGGCCTCCAATTGCCACGGCAACCCCTGCCGCCACGGCAATCCCTAATGCCCAAGCACCTAACGCCAGGGCAACTCGGCCATCAATCTCGGGACACTTTGAAGCACTTTTGCACCCATTGGCAAGCCGCCTAAGGCAAATTGAAGATCGGCAACTAATGTTCATGCGGTACATGAAGGAGCACAACAATGCCATCACCCAAGTCATCCTAGAAAAGTACCCGGACAATCGCGTGCCGTTCCCAATCTTTCCCGCCGATATCCTTGCCACGGCAACCAAGGAAGCTGATGCCACGGCAACCAACCCTGAAGATGCCACGGCAACCAAAGCTAAAGACATCCCGGCAACCACTGCAAAAGCCAAAGGTAAAGCACCTATGCCCGAATCAACTCCTACGGAATCATTTTCTGATTTTTCAGATTCGGACGAGTCCTCCATTAAACCAATAAAGACCGCACCAATTGAATCCTCCAAGCGAAAAGCCATTGACATTGATGAAGAGGACGATGAGGACAACCCCGTACGAGGATCGATTCCACCACCGGCAACAAGAAAACAACCATCACGTTCAAGCAAGATAATCAAGACACCGACTAGAAGGAAACTAATCATCTACGATGGCGAACTCTCGGAGTAAGTCCTCGTATGCATTTTTATTTTTATTTTTATTTTTTCAGTATTTTTATGCATGCATTGAGGACAACGCTTCACTCGAGTTTGGGGGGGATTGTTATTAGTAGTTACCATGTTTAGTTACATTCACTTAAGTATTACATTTAGGATACATAAATTGCTTGCCATGCCTTTAATTGGAACAAGAATTGCTTAGATTTGATGAATATTCGATGATGACTTTGCCAATGCACTTAATTGATAGAATTTTTATTCTAGGATAACCATGGAAAAACTTAGAATTTTACTATGATGCTAAATTTGATGAAACACTGTTGTGGTTTGATTGATTTAAGGAGTTCTAGTAAACTTAGGTTGATAATTAACAAATTGGGGGATTAGAATAAAAATTGGATGAATGCTAGAGGTGCCCGAAATTGGCTCTAGCATATGCTAAAAAATTGATCACTAGAGGTGCCCAAAACTGGCTCTAGGAGGTGTTAAAAAAAATTTTAACTAGAGGTGCCCGAAACCGGCTCTAGTCGATTAAATTAACTTAAGAAAACTAAAAAACAAAACACTAGAGGTTCCCAAAACTGGCTCTAGCTAAAACATGTTAAACAGAACCCAATAAAGTAATTTGAAAACCTATTGTTTGCATAGGATCCGAAAAATCAACTTGCACACAACTCCGCACACACTCACAAGCATTATAGTTTGATTCCGAGTAATTCCTCAGTTTTCTGAAAAATAAAAAGCCAATCATACTTTGTTCCCCGGTTCAGAGAATTGAAATCAAGTTCAGAGCTGAGTTTGTGAAAATTGAAGTCCTGGCAGGTAATTATGAGTTTGCATTGCTTGAGGACAAGCAATAGTTCGAGTTTGGGGGTGTGATAAGTGTTCAAAAGTACTATTTTTCTTACCCTTTTTACTCATATTATTGTTAGACTTAGGCTCATATTAGTTGCATAGTAAGCCATTCATGCATTAATCCATGTTTCCTTCCATCGTTGAGCTTGATTACATAACTTGGTAGTTTTTGTGGAAAAGATGTTGCTTTGGTGTGCTTTGTGTGTGTATGTGCAGGATCACTTGCCAAAGCAATGCCGAGCTAGTTGCCAGGGCAATGCATGAAGGATATGCCGAGCTAGTTGTCAGGGCAATGCAAGAAGGAGACGTCGAGCCAGTTGCCATGGCAATTGTCGACAAAGAGAAAATGCAATAGGGATGTCGAAATTAATGACTTTACAAGCCCAAGATGACATGGAGCAAGGCCCAAGCCCAAAGGAATTTGATTGCCATGCAGAGATTAAAGAAGAATTAAATTCCAAGAAGATAGGAGAAGTTCTAATAGGAATAAAATTATAATAAAGAATTATATTCTTTAAAGATAATTTAATTCCAACTCAAACTCCTCCTCAAAGAAGGACTTTGGCTTAGCCCTATAAATAGCAAGGAGATTTTGACTACAAGAGAAGAGAGCAAGAGGGAAAAATTCGACAAGATCAAGAGAGGAAGCAAGGGGAATTTTCGGCAAGCATCTAGAGCAAGGGATTTTCGACAAGCTTCATCTTTTCTTCCTTGTTCGATTGGGTTCATGCTAGGGATTGTTTATCTTGTGTTTCTTTGGAACCTAGCCATGAACTAAATTTACTTGGCTATGGTTATTATGTTCTTTCGTTGTGAGGAACTAGTGGTTTTTGTTTAGGTAATAAGAGTTTGCACTTTTCTATTTCAAGGTTTATTCATTCTTGGTTCTTATTATTGTTTGCGAGTGAATTGGGAGAGGATCTCGTGATTTCATCCATTTATCTAATATCGGGAGAGTTAGATTCAAGAAACGAATGAATATGATCTTTATTCAATCCAATGATGGTGAAGATTAATCCGGCTTAGGAATAAGTTAAGGATTTCAACGGCTAAGAGGAGCGCAAGATTGATTGTTGTTCACCCTTGATTCACGCAGGGATGTATTATCAAGGCATGCACAAGTAGCTAGAGTTTCGACTTAGGGATAAGAAGAAACCATTGAAGAACGCTCCGCCGAACCTTGAAGTTGCTGCCCAGACGCCCAAGTAGTTGCCCAACTAGTTGCCCAGGCAACCATCGATTAGTTGCCAAGGCAATCATGTTGTGCAAGTTGCCACGGCAACTGAGTTTCCCGTGCACTCTTTTACCAAGACGATCCAATCGGCTATCACACCTCAACTCACGATAACCTAGCCTATCTCTCTCATTTGAATTCATCTTTTCTTTTACTTTATTTGCTTTCTAGATTAGTTAAACTTTTATAATCCTTTATTTGTGTTTTTACTTTTACAGTGCAAGAGACTAGATTCTTGAAGTAGCACCAATCCCTGTGGAGACGATATCTTTTATACTATAACTTGCGACGTGTATACTTGCACATTTGCGTAGCACTTATTACGCGCAACACTTACCAAGATAGACATCAACAATGATCTTATACAATAACCTTAATACACAAAGTTAGCAATGCAATAAACGATATTCAAAGATTTGGGAAAGGCACCTAGCTTATTCCCGAGACTCTGACTACACTCACCTTGAATTCCAAAACTCCTAGGCTCACGGATTATTATTCCTTTGTTCCTAGCTTTGGATGGAGATAGTGACTCTTCTTTCTCCAACACTTGAGCGAGGTAAAATGAAGGACATGTTAGAATCAATACGTATGGATTCAAAATCAATACTTAAGCTTAGAAGAGCTCTTAGCCAATAAGTCTTCTATGGATTCATGCTTTAAAAGCATGGGTTCGACTATGGTCTTCAAGAACTAATTCTTGGAATTAAACTCCAATGGTTCATGAAATCATGAAATTGTTTGAGGGCTTAAACCCATCAATCCAAGGGCTATCCAATGATGTAAAGTAATCAAGGAAAACTTGCATAAATGAGGGAGGTGCTTGCTTAAGCTAGAGGTTGAAGATGATAATGGAGGTGTTTTCTTGTTCTTTGAGAAAGATGAATTAAGATAGCAAAGAAAGGAGGTCTCGGTGTTTATAAAAGCTTTGGGAAAAATGTTTCTAACTCTTCCAACTTTCTCTTATCTGTCGATTGATTCCCTCTAGCCAAAGGTATACTTAGTTTTAATTTATTAGGATAATTGTCCCACCTCACAAATCACCAATTAAAAGGTTTCCTCTGAGGATAGGTAAACTATAAACTATAGTTTTCATTTCCCGACAATTTGGATAGTAATTATATCTATCATCTTTTCCTCCAAAAATTCGTAAGGAGCTCGCGTGGGTTTGTCTAAGCAGGGAGGTGACTCAGTTAAAAATGGTAAAATTACAGGAGTGATCCTTTAACTTTCCAAACTTTACACTATTGCCCCAAACTTTTAATTTTCATAATTTAGTCACTAAATTGTTTCTAAGGATTCAATTAGGTCTAATGTCTTTTAAATTAACTTAATTAAAGTCCAATACGATGCCTTTGACCACACAACTTAAGTCAATAAAATATTTAGACTTTTCCGATATAGAATTTCCGATCATCGAAACCTAATTTCGACTAGATCGATTTTTAGGGTGTTACAATTCTCCCCCTTAAGAAAAATTCATCCTTGAATTTTTACCTGCAATAATGTCGAGATCATCTAAAACTTACATGCTCGCCTATATGAGCCTCATTAAAGTTAGAAGTTTATAAATAAAGAGATCGGGTTAGCCAGCAAATCACAATATACAATAAATAACTCCTAGGTGGCATAATTCACTACAATGACAATACAATAAACTTCAGTTTAGTCCTAGAATCGACTAAACTTTACCTCTGATACCACAAATGTAACACCCCCTTCCCGGTCTGGTATGAATCTGGGTCAGAATGTGTTACTAGTGACTAAACGATATTCCATATAGAATTTTATTCGAAGAATCAGAGAATTGGTGTCTGACACGATGCGAATATTCAATATCTTAAGACCGATAGTTCAATATGACACAGCAATTATCCATTTTGGACTAATTTTAAACTTTTACAAGCTTTAGGGGCTAAACTATAATTTCTACAAATTATTGGTCCATTTCAAAAATTAAGCCTACCATGATGCAATTCAAACTATAAACCATATGCCTGTAAATTTTCATGTTAGTCTGAGCTCATTTACTAACCCAATTTAAGCTTATAAGACTTAGTGACCAAAATGCAGAATTTTTAATCCTTGAAACAGATTTAACTCGATGGGTATCAATACGGCATGAGATTGTATCAATACGTTATGACTAAAAGGACTTAGGGATTTTACAAATTTGAAAGGTCGTACCGATACGGGTATTACCGTATCGATACGCCTTGGCCATGACTGTTATTACCACAATGACCCGCAAACCCGTATTGATACGCACCCAAACCGTATCGATACCAGCCAACCCAAAATTCTAGTGGCAAATGAGAGTACTGATACGCTATCACTCGTACGGTACGCCCTTTAATACGTTTCCAGAAACATAAGCCTTCATCGAAACGCCATCACCCGTATTGATATTACTAGACCTGTAATGTAAATGTTATCTGGTTTTATTCCATTTTGACCATCTAAATGATGTCCAAACTCAATGAAATTTTACTAGCAAGTTTATAAAGCTAAAATCTATTACCATGCTGAATTTCAGGGTTGACAGAATCCATTTTCCATGTTTTCCCTAATTTAGGCCAAGTATGCATATAAGCCACTTTTAACAAGCCAAGTTTAAGCATTTAAACTCATACAAGCCAACCTCAATACATACATATCAAAAAGAGTAAAATTGACTTATGCAACACTTATGCCACCATACTAGGAGTCTATAGAGTTGATATACTTTACTTTATCAACGTAGTGACTTGTCCAAAAACCTTCTCCGGTCCTGATCTTGATCTCAAAACTTCTTAACCTAAAATGCATGGAAGATGAATGCATTAGGCATACTTTGCCTAGTGAGGTAGTCATAAACAATGAAATAAACATAGAATTCAATCTAGCATGCTTCTATATTGGTTATGGCAACAAAATAATGGCATGAAGTTTCAATGGCAACTTAGGATGATTAACGGTCAATATATCAACAATAGGCAATACAATAACAATAACAATACTCAATAGCGTTTTATTTTGTATAGCAATAAGCCTTTCCTTGGATCGATTCACAGTATATGGATACACAAATTCCTACTACGTACCATAATCAATAGTGGTCTAGTCATCCCTCTGCCGCACCAAAATGACCATAACACAACATCCCTCTGTCGCACCACAATAAAGGCCGTAGCCTACCTATACCAATGAGCTCGTGAATTTTATGGCATGCCAATTGTATCCAATACTCCTCGAATCCAAGGTTCAATATCAATAGCCAAATAAAAATAATTCCATGACAATGGATCAATAACCATAGTTCAATAGCGATGTTTCAACATCAATAAGCAATAGCAATGATTCGACATGCCAATATTTCAATGAGTTCAATAACAATAATAACAATGCTACGGACAATGAATCGATGCAATACTTACCAAGATAGCCATCAACAATGATCTTATACAATTGCCTTAATACACAAAGTTAATAATGCAATAAACAATATTCAAAGATTCGAGAAAGGCACCTAGCCTATTCCCGAGACTCTAACAACACTCACCTTAAATTTTGAAGTTCCTACGGCTCACGGATTACTATTCCTTTGTTCCTAGCTTTGGATAGAGATAGTGACTCTTCTTTCTCTGAAACTTGTGCTAGGTAAAACAAATGACATGTTAGAATCAATACGTATGGATTAAAAATCAATACTTAAGCTTAGAAGAGATCTTAGCCAATAAGTCTTCTATGGATTCATGCTTTAAAAGCATGGGTTCGACTATGGTCTTCAAGAACTAATTCTTGGAATTAAACTCCAATGGTTCATGAAATCATGAAATTGTTTGAGCGCTTAAACTCACCAATCCAAGGGCTATCCAATGATGTAGAGAAATCTAGGAAAGCTTGCATAAACGAGGGAGGTACTTGCTCGTTCTTTGAGAAAGATGAAAGAAGATAGCAAAAAAGGAGGTCTCGGTGTTTACAAAAGCTTTGCGAAAAATGTTTCCAAATCTTCTAACTTTCTCTTATCGACTCAATTGATTTCCTCTAGACAAAGGTAAGCTTAGTTTTAATTTATTAGGATAATTGTCCTACCTCACAAATCACCAATTAAATGGTTTCCTCCAGGGATAAGTAAACTATAAACTATAGTTTTTATTTCCCAACAATTTGGATAGCAATTATAGCTATCATCTTTTCCTCCAAAAATTCACAAGGAGCTCATGTGGGTTTGTCTAAGCAAGGAGGTGACTCACTTAAAATGGTATAATTATAGGAGTGGCCCTTTAACTTTCTAAACTTCACACTATTAACCCTAAACTTTCAATTTTGACAATTAGTCACTAAATTGTTTCTAAGGATTCAATTAGGTCTAATGTCTTTTAAATTAACTCAATTAGAGTCCAATATGATGTCTTTGACCACACAACTTAAGTCAATAAAATATTTAGACTTTTTCGACATAGAATTTCTGATCATCGAAACCTAATTTCGACTAGACCAGCTTTCGGGGTGTTACAATTCTCCCCTCTTAAGAAAAATTCATCCTCGAATTTTTACCTGCAATGATGTCAAGATCATCTAAAACTTACATGCTCGCCTATACGAGCCTCGTTAAAGTTAGAGATCTATAAATAAAGAGATCGAGTTAGCTAGCAAATCACAATATACAATAAATAACTCCTAGGTGGCATAATTCACTACAATGACAATACAATAAACTTCAGCTTAGTCCTAGAATCGACTAAACTCTAGCTCTAATACCATAAATGTAACACCCCCTTCCCGGTCTAGTATGAATCTGGGTCAGAATGTGTTACTAGTGACTAAACGACATTCCATATAGAATTTTATTCAAAGAATTAGAGAATTGGTGTCTGACACGATGCGAATATTCAATATCTTAAGACCGATAGTTCAATATGATACAACAATTATCCATTTTGGACTAATTTTAAACTTTTACAAGCTTTAGGGGCTAAACTATAATTTCTACAAATTATTGGTCCATTTCAAAAATTAAGCCTACCATGATGCAATTCAAACTATAAACCATATGCCTGTAAATTTTCATGTTAGTCCGAGCTCATTTACTAACCCAATTTAAGCTTATAAGACTTAGTGACCAAAATGCATAAATTTTAATCCTTGAAACAGTTTAACTCTATGGGTATCAATACGCCATGAGATTGTATCATTATGCTATGACTAAAAGGAATTAGGGACTTTACAAATTTGAAAGGTTGTACCGATACGGGTACTACCGTATCAATACGCCTTGACCATGACCGTTATTACCACAATAACCCGCAAACCCGTATCAATATGCACCCAAACCAAACCGATACCAGCTAACCCAAAATTCTAGTGGCAAATGACCGTACTGATATGCCATCACTCGTGTATCGGTACACCCTTTAATTCATTTCTAGAAACATAAGCCTTCATCGATACACCATCACCCGTATTGATATTACTAGACACATAATGTAAATTTTATCAGGTTTAATTCCATTTTGAGCAACTAAATAATGTCCAGACTCTGTGAAATTTTACCAACAAGTTTATAAGGCTTAAATCTAGTACCATACCAAATTTTAGGGTTGACAGAATCCATTTGCCATGTTTTCCTTAATTTAGGCCAAGTATGCATATAAGCCAGTTTTTAACTACTTTTAACAAGCCAAATTTAAGCATTTAAACTTATACAAGCCAACCATAATACGTACATATAAAAAAGGGTAAAATTGACTTATGCAACACTTATGCCACCATACTAGGAGTCCATAGAGTTGACATACTTTACTTATCAACATAGTGACTTCTTAACCTAAAATGCATGGGAGATGAATGCATTAGGTATACTTTGTCTAGTGAGGTAGTCATAAATAAAGAAATAAACATAGAATGCAATCTAGCATGCTTCCAAATTGGCTATGACAACAAAATACTGGCATGTAATTTCAACGACAACTTAGACATGATCAGAAGTCAATATATCAACAATAGGCAATACAATAACAATAATAGTAGCATTTCATCTCGTATAACAATAAGTTTTTCCTTGGATCAATTCACGGTATATGGATACACGAATTCCCACTCCGTACCATAATCAGTAGTGGTCTAGTCATCCCTCCGCCGCACTAATATAACCGTAACACAACATTCCTCCACCCCGCCATAATCAATAAAGACCGTAGCCTACCCGTATCAATGAGCTCATGAATTCTATGGCATGCCAATTGTATTCAATACTAATCGAATCCAAGGTTCAATATCAATAGTCCGGTAAAAATAATTTCCATGATAATGGATCAATAGTAATGGTTCAATGGCCACGTTTCAATATCAATAAGCAATATCAATGACAATAATAATAATGTTACGAACAATGAATCGATGCAATACTTGTCAAGATAGCCATCAACAATGATCTTATGCAATAACCTTAATACACAAAGTTAGCAATACAATAAATGATATTGAAAGATTTAGGAAAGGCACATAGCCTATTCTCGAGACTCCGACTACACTCACCTTGAACTCTGAAGCTCCCATGGCTCTTGGATTACTACTCCTTTGTTCCTAGCTTTGGATGGAGATAGTGACTCTTCTTTCTCTCAAACTTGTGTTAGGTAAAACAAATGACATGTTAGAATCGATACTTATGGATTCAAAATCAATTCTTAAACTTAGGAAAGCTTTAAGCCAACAAAACTTCAATGGATTCATGCTTTAGAAGCATGGTCTCAACTATGGTCTTCAAGAACTAGTTTTTTGAATTAAACTCCAATGGTTCAAGGAATCATGAAATTGTTTGAGGGCTTGTACTCACCAATCCAAGGGCTATTCAACGATGTAGAGAAATCAAGGAAAGCAAGCATGAACAAGGGAGGTGCTTGCTTAAGCTTTGAGAAAGATGAAGAAGATAATGGAAAAAGTTCTTGCTTGTTCTTTGAGAAAGATGAAAGAAGATATCAAAAAATGTTTCTCAAATCTTCTAAAAAGTTTTAAGAAAAATGTTTCCAATTTCTCAAATTTCTTAGATTTTTCCTCTAGCCAAATCTTTCCTTTAGTTTTAATTTATTAGGATAATTGTCCTACCTCACAAATCACCAATTAAATGGTTTCCTCCATAGGATAGGTAAACTATAAACTATAGTTTTTATTTCCCAACAATTTGGATAGCAATTATAGCCATCATCTTTTCCTCAAAAATTCACAAGGAGCTCACGTGGGTTTGTCTAAGGAAAGGAGGTGACTCACTTAAAATGGTATAATTATAGGAGTGGCCCTTTAACTTTCTAAACTTCACACTATTAACCCTAAACTTTCAATTTTGACAATTAGTCACTAAATTGTTTCTAAGGATTCAATTAGGTCTAATGTCTTTTAAATTAACTCAATTAGAGTCCAATATGATGTCTTTGACCACACAACTTAAGTCAATAAAATATTTAGACTTTTTCGACATAGAATTTCTGATCATCGAAACCTAATTTCGACTAGACCAGCTTTCGGGGTGTTACAATTCTCCCCTCTTAAGAAAAATTCATCCTCGAATTTTTACCTGCAATGATGTCAAGATCATCTAAAACTTACATGCTCGCCTATACGAGCCTCGTTAAAGTTAGAGATCTATAAATAAAGAGATCGAGTTAGCTAGCAAATCACAATATACAATAAATAACTCCTAGGTGGCATAATTCACTACAATGACAATACAATAAACTTCAGCTTAGTCCTAGAATCGACTAAACTCTAGCTCTAATACCATAAATGTAACACCCCCTTCCCGGTCTAGTATGAATCTGGGTCAGAATGTGTTACTAGTGACTAAACGACATTCCATATAGAATTTTATTCAAAGAATTAGAGAATTGGTGTCTGACACGATGCGAATATTCAATATCTTAAGACCGATAGTTCAATATGATACAACAATTATCCATTTTGGACTAATTTTAAACTTTTACAAGCTTTAGGGGCTAAACTATAATTTCTACAAATTATTGGTCCATTTCAAAAATTAAGCCTACCATGATGCAATTCAAACTATAAACCATATGCCTGTAAATTTTCATGTTAGTCTGAGCTCATTTACTAACCCAATTTAAGCTTATAAGACTTAGTGACCAAAATGCATAAATTTTAATCCTTGAAACAGATTTAACTCTATGGGTATCGATACGCCATGAGACCGTATCATTATGCTATGACTAAAAGGAATTAGGGACTTTACAGATTTGAAAGGTTGTACCAATACGGGTACTACCGTATCAATACGCCTTGACCATGACCGTTATTACCGTTATAAACCGTAGACCCGTATCAATATGCACCCAAACCATATCGATACCGAGCTAACCCAAAAATTCCAGTGGCGAAGGACCGTACTGATATGCCATCGCCCGTATCGGTACACCCTTTAATTCATTTCTAGAAACATAAGCTCGTATCGATACACCATTACCCGTATCGATACGGCCAGACCTGTAATGTAAATTTTATATGGTTTTATTCCATTTTGACCATCTAAATGATGTCCAAACTCAATGAAATTTTACCAGAAAGTTTATAAATCTAAAATCTATTACCATGCCAAATTTTAGGGTTGACAGAACCCATTTGCCATGTTTTCCCTAATTTAGGCCAAGTATGCATATAAGCCATTTTTAACCACTTTTAACAAGCCAAGTTTAAGCCTTTAAACTTATACAAGCCAACCTCAATATATACATATCAAAAAGAGTAAAATTGACTTATCCAACACTTATGCAACTATACTAGGAGTCTATAAAGTTGATATACTTTACTTTATCAACGTAGTGACTTGTCCAAAAACCTTCTCCGGTCCCGATCCTGATCTCAAAACTTCTTAACCTGGAATACATGGAAGATGAATGCATTAGGCATTCTTTGCCTAGTGAGGTAGTCATAAAAAATGAAATAAACATAGAATGCAATCTAGCATGCTTCCATATTGGCTATTGCAACAAAATAATGGCATGAAGATTAAATGTCAACTTAGGCATGATCAACGGTCAATATATCAACAATAGGCAATACAATAACAATACTCAATAGCATTTTATTTTGCATAACAATAAGCTTTTCCTTGTATCGATTCATGGTATATGGATTCATGAATTCCTACTCTGCACCATAATCAATAGTGGTCTAGTCCTCCCTCTGCCGCACCAAAATAACCATAACACAACATCCTTCCGCCGCACCACAATAAAGGTTGTAGCCTACCCGTACCAATGAGCTCATGAATTCTATAGCATGCCAAATGAATCCAATACTCTTCGAATCCAATGTTCAATATCAATAGCCCGATAATAATAATTCCATGATAATGGATCAATAACCATAGTTCAATAGCCATGTTTCAAAATCAATACGCAATAGCAATGATTCGACATGCCAATATTTCAATGAGTTCAATAACAATAATAACAATGCTACAGACCATGAATCAATGAAATACTTACCAATACTTACCAAGATACCCATCAACAATGATCTTATACAATAACCTTAATACACAAAGTTAGCAATGCAATAAACGATATTCAAAGATTTAGGAAAGGCACCTAGCCTATTCCTGAGACTCTGACTACACTCACCTTGAATTTTGAAGCTCCTACGGCTCAGGAATTACTATTTCTTTGTTCCTAGCTTTGGATGGAGATAGTGACTCTTCTTTCTCCGACACTTGCGCTAGGTAAAACGAAGGACATGTTAGAATCATTACGTATGGATTCAAAATCAATAATTAAGCTTAGAAGTGCACTTAGCCAATAAGTCTTCTATGGATTCATGATTTAAAAGCATGGTTTCGACTATGGTCTTCAAGAACTAATTCTTGGAATTAAACTCCAATGGTTCATGAAATCATGAAATTGTTTTAGGGCTTAAACTCACCAATCCAAGGGCTATCCAATGATGTAGAGAAATCAAGGAAAGCTTGCTTAAACTAGGGAGGTGGTTTCTTGAGCTAGAGATTGAAGATTATAATGGAGGTGCTTGCTTGTTCATTGAGAAAGATGAAAGAAGATATCAAAGAAATGAGGTCTCGATGTTTACAAAAGCTTTGGGAAAAATGTTTCCAACTTTCTCTTATCTACCTGATTGATTTCCTCTAGCCAAAGGTAAGCTTAGTTTTAATTTATTAGGATAACTGTCCCACCTCACAAATCACCAATTAAAAGGTTTCCTCCAAGGATAGGTAAACTATAAACTATAGTTTTCATTTCCCAACAATTTAGAGAGCAATTATAGCGATCATATTTTCCTCTAAAAATTCACAATGAGCTCACGTGGGTTTGTCTAAACAAAGAGGTGACTCACTTAAAAATGGTATAATTATGAGATTGGTCCTTTAACTTTTCAAACTTTCCACTATTACCCCCAACCTTTTAATTTTCACAATTTAGTCACTAAATTGTTTCTGAGGATTCAATTAGTCCAATATCTTTTAAATTAACTCAATTAGAGTCCAATACGATGTCTTTGACCACACAACTTAAGTCAATAAAATATTTTGACTTTTTGACATAGAATTTTTTTTCATCGAAACCTAATTCAGACTAGACCGGTTTTCGAGGTGTTACATTTTGCATCCTCCTTCTACAAACAAAAATTTAAATTAAATTAGTATTTTATCATTTACAAACAATAAATTAAATGTTGCAAAAAAAACATAAATTCTTACCAATAATTCCATGTTGTTCGTTATGTGAGTGAAAGGACCGTCGGTACACCCCATAGCGCAGCGAAAAAAATTATTTCGATGATCTCACCAGTGATCCATGAACGATTAATCGAAATCGGGAAGAAGGATGCAGAAAACTACCTTAGTTCGTCAGGAAAGAGGTAGAAAAGAACAGAGATGCAATCACGATCACGCGTTTCGAATCTTTAGTAGCAACGAAAATGTCCCGGCCTCTACTAAGTTCACCCAGTTGCAAGCAAATAATTTCTTCTCTAAATTGTTTAGAGAATTTTGTGAAAAGCATAAGTGGCTGCTAGACCCTTATGTTCCTTTTATAATACAAATAACCCTAATTCAACTTGAATTAGAGTTGTTGACTATTTCCGAATTTCATGCATTAAAGAGTTATAATTACATTTAATTACTCTCCTTTAAAGTTTATCCTTTAAATTCAGAATAATTTAAATTTTATATATATCAAATATATATAAACTTTAAATTCAAATAATCAAAATATATATATATCAAAATACACATAAATTTTAATTATATCTTCATTTATGTACAATAACTTTGTACGTGTCTTATTCGTTTAACATTTGCTTGATCAAACCATAGGGTGTGACCCTGTAGGTTCTTGTAACATTAGTAGTAAATATTAGAACAATTCTAATATTACAAACAATGAGTGATGTCTAGCAATGTATCATTGTCACCTAAGTTACAAGAAGTAATGATTCGACATAACCTCCATGTGATTAACTCTCTTTCTTGCATTACATCCTTTTGTCCTTTATATCTAGATTGGACACAAGTCATGGAATAGTCACACTTGTATAGTCCATCTAATGTTTCTTTATATCTTGAGTAGAATATAACAAATAAATAATTTATGATATCTCATATCAACTTATTCGAGCATGGCCATGAGTTTCTAGTCTCACTCGATCAAGTGGCCTGTGATATTACTCCTATTAAGTATGAGAGACAAATCCTATGTTGATCACCTAAATCTCACTACATAGATTGTGTCATGTCCAATATAAGTATTTATGATGCAACCAGTTACAGCACGCTTTTAACTGTATCAAAACATGAGATTATAGATGTCGAGATACTAATGATCTCAAGTATGAGGATCATACAATTAATCATCATTATGAACATGTTTGTGACTGACACATAATAATCTAAGAAACGTGCTCATAACGGGTCATTCTAGTATGTTGTTCTCTAAAACATACTCATGTATTGATTTTGACATCTCCATGGCAATGACAGCATTTTGCCATCAATAAACTACACAATAGCCTTTAATGTATTATCGTTGTCCAAGACTACGATAATACTTGGCTATGGACCTTTTAAGAATAATCATATTATTCTATGGACTTTATTATCATACAGCTTATATATAAGAACATAGAAATATAACCGAAAATAATAAATGGCAATGCCTTAATAGAACTGGTAAAGTAAGTATGTGGTTGCAATCATCTCATGATTGGTTTTTAGGCATACTCTAACAATCTCCCACTAGCACTAAGACCAATCACTCATATATCTAATATCGAGTGACTTAGTGCGATGATCATGCTTCTACTATGTCAGAGGCTTGGTCAGTGGATCAGCAATATTATCATCCATGTGTACTATGCATATTTCCGCATCTCCTTGATCAATGATATCTCGAATGAGATAAAAGAGCCTGGGAATATGTTTGGATCTTTGGTGAGATCTGGGTTCCTTTGCTTGTGCAATGGCTCCATTGTTGTCACAACGGAGTTCCACGGTATCTGATATGCTGGGAACAACCCCTAGTTCAGAAATAAAATTCTTGATCCAAACAGCTTCTTTTGCTGCTTCACTGGCTGCAATGTATTCAGCCTCTGTTGTAGAATCAACTACTGTATCTTGCTTCGAACTTTTCCAGCTCACAGTACCTCCATTAAGGCAAAACACAAAACCCAATTGCAATCGTGAATCATCCTTATCAGTTTGGAAGCTAGCATTAGTGTAACCTTTTACACTAAGCTCTTCCTCACCTCCATATATAAGAAATGTATCCTTAGTTATTCTTAAGTACTTAAGGATGTTTTTAACTGCAACCCAATGACTTTCACAGGGATTTACTTGATACCGACTCGTCATGCTTAAAGCATACGATATATTTGGATGAGTACATATCATGGCATACATGATAGAACCAATAGATGAAGCATATGGAATCTTATTCATCCGTTCTCTCTCTTGTAAGGTTGAAGGACACATTTCCTTTGAGAGTGACACGCCATGTTTCATAGGTAGAAATCCTTTCTTGGATTCATCAATGCTGAACCTTTTTAGCACTTTGTATAAATATGTACTCTAGCTCAAACCTAGGAGTCGTCTTGGTCTATCTCTATAGATTTTAACTCCTAAGATATATACTGCCTCACCCAAATATTTTATAGAAAAACAACTTCCTAACCAAGTCTTTATAGACTGTAAGGTAGGTATGTCATTTCTTGTGATTAGTATGTCATCTACATACAATATTAGAAATGAAATAATGCTCCCACTAGTCTTTTTATAAACACAAGGCTCATCTTCGTTTTTGATAAAACCAAACTCTTTGATAGCATCGTTAAAACGAAGACTCCAGCTTCGAGAAGCTTGCTTTAATCCATAAATAGATCTTTGTAGCTTGCAAATCTTTCCAGCATCTTTTGGATCGAAAAAACCTTCTGGTTGTGTCATAAACACATCCTCTTCAAGTTTCCCATTAAGGAAAGTGGTTTTGACATCCATCTGCCATATTTCATAATCATAGAATGCAGCTATCGCAAGCAAGATCCGGATAGAATTAAACATAGCAACAGGAGAAAAAGTTTTATCATAGTCTATACCATGAATTTGTCGAAACCCTTTAGCGACCAATCGCCCTTTGTATGTTTGTACATTACCATTCATGTCGGTTTTCTTCTTAAAAACCCATTTGCACCCAATAGGTTTAACCCCTTCATGTGGTTCAACCAAAGTCCATATTTGGTTTTCTGACATGGAATCCATCTCAGACCTCATGGCTTCAAGCCATTTCTTAGAGTCTGGGCTCGAAACTGCTTCTTGATAAGTCCTAGGCTCATCTTGATCCATAAGAAGAACATCACCATGAGTGGTAACGAGAAATCCATATCTCTCAGGTAAGTGGCATTCTCTTAAAGATCTTCGCAGTGGTTGTGTTTCTAAATTGGTTGATTGTTCCTCAACAACTTGTGAAACTCGATTTTGTTCAATCTCTGGTTCATTGATCTCTTGTTGTCGAACTTCTCTGAGTTCTACATTTCTACCATTCCCTTTCTTAGAGAGAAATTCTCTTTCAAGAAAAACTCTCGTTCGAGCAACAAACACTTTGTTCTCGATAGGATTGAAGAAATAATACCCTTTAGTTTCTTTAGGATATCCTACAAAGATGCATTTTTGAGATTTGGGTTTGAGCTTTGTAGACATCTGATGTTTGACATAAGCTTCGCAGCCCCAAATCTTTATAAAATACATACTAGGATGTTTCTCAGTCCATATCTCATATGGTGTCTTTTGAATCGATTTAGATGGAACACAGTTTAGTGTGAAAGCAGCTGTCTCAAGTGCATGTCCCTAAAAAGAAGTCGAAAGATCACTAAGACTTATCATCAATCGAACCACGTCTAATAAAGTTTGATTCCTCCTTTCAGAAACTCCATTCCACTATGGTGTACCAGGTGGTGTAAGTTGTGAGACAATCCCACATTGTTTCAGGAGTTCATCAAACTCTAAGCTCAAATATTCTCCACCTCGATCTGATCGAAGTACTTTAATAGTTTTGCCTAATTGGTTTTGTACTTCATTCTTGAACTCTTTAAACTTTTCAAGGGCTTCAGATTTATGGAGCATGAGGTAAACATACCCATACCGACTGAAATCATCAGTGAAAGTAATGAAGTATTGGAAACCCCCTCTGGCTTTTGTATTCATTGGCCCACATACATCACTATGTATTAATCCCAATAAATCACTTGCTCGCTCACCTTTACTATTAAAGGGAGCCTTAGTCATTTTTCCCAATAAGCAAGATTCGCATACATCAAATTGTTCAAAAACAAATGAATCTAAAATTCCATCTTTATGGAGCTTTGATATACGTTTCGCACTTATATGGCCTAAATGACAGTGCCAAAGATAAGTTTGAGTTAAGTCGTTTGTTTTTTATCTTTTATTATTTATGTTATAAATGGAATTATCTTGATCAAAAATGTAAAGGCCATTAACCAGTTGTGTCGATCCATAAAAAACATTACTGAGATAAAATGAACAACAATTATTCTTAATAATTATCTCAAAGCCTATCTTGTCCAAACAAGAAATAGAAATAATGTTCTTAGTTAAACTGGGCACAAAATAACAATCCTCTAAACATAAATCAAGTCTACTAGGTAAAGATAAACATATTTCCCTATAGCTAATGCAGTAACTCTTGCTCCATTTCCAACTCGTAGGTCCACATATCCTTTAGCCAGATTCCTTCTCTTTTGTAGTCCATGTACAGAAGTACAAATGTGAGAACCACAACCGGTATCTAATACCCAAGAAGTATATGTTGATAAGTTAATAACAATAACATAAATACCTGAAACGGACGTTCTGTTTTCTTTTTCCTTCTTGACCTCTTCAAGATAAACAGGGCAGTTCCTTTTCCAGTGTCCGGTTTTGTTGCAGTGGAAACATTTTCCTTCCTTGCTTACTCCTCTTTTGGGTTTCAATGCATCATTTCCTTTGGGCTTGGCCTTGCCATTGCCTTTAGGCTTTGCCACTCCTTTGTTCTTGCCATTTCCCTTTTTCCTTGCGGACCATCAGAAAGGGCTTAGGTCCAACCTTTTTCATGTTACCTTCAGCAGTTCGTAACATGCCGAGTAACTGTGGCAAAGTCTTGTTAATCTCATTCATGTTGAAATTAAGGACAAATTGACTAAAGCTATTTGGCAACAATTGCAAAATTACATCAGTAGCTAACTCATCTTTGAGAGTGAATCCCAATTCTCCAGTGTTTGGATATAGCCCATCATCTTGATGACATGGGTTCCTACGGAGGATCCCTCACCCATTTTGCATTGAAACAGAGCTTTTGAGGTCTCATACCTCTCTTGGCGTGCTTGCCTCTCATACAATTCCTTGAGGTTTTGAATCATGCCATACGCTACCATGTCCTCATGTTGCTTCTGAAGCTCAAGGGTCATGGTAGCAAGCATTAGACATCCTATGTCTACCATATCATCCATGTATTTCTTATACTTGTCTTTGTCAGCTCTAGAGGCAGTAGCTGCCGGTTCGTCAGGAACGGGTTCTTCGATGACTTGTGATTTCCGCTCTTGTTTGAGAACAATTCTCAAATTACAAAACCAGAAGTTCAAGCCATTCAATTTGTCCTTCTCAAGGACCTATCGCAATGATAAAGCGTTTGCTGCCATTTAATATACAATGATAGAAATATATATTGTGAGTAAATCCTTACCAAGTTTAAAATCTTTAATAGGTCTTTATTAAAGAGGCTCCTACTATTTTACTCAAAATTAAAAAAAAAAACCCTCACATTTTAATTTTGGAAAAACATCTTAAAGTTTTTCTAGTGAGTGAGGATCCATATTTCACCTTCTCCTAAGTCAGCTTTGGCTTTAACTCTTAAGAGAATGGTTATTTAGGTAAGCAACTTCTTGCTAATTACATCTCATGTAATTCCTTAGTTTGGTGACCAATTTCTTGTTCCAATCATCTCATGATTAACCAAATAACTAACCTCTAGGTTTCTAATCCTATTAGAGTAACCTAGCTAAGTTATCAACCAATATTTTAACCGACGAATATCACTTATTTATTCTTCGCATTTAATCGGGATAGATCTATGTGACTTTGCTTTGGCAAAACCCACATAATATCGATCGAGGCTTTAACGAGGGTAAATATTGGGAGGTTATATTAACTTAGATTTTGTTGAGGGGTTTTAATAATAATCTCACCATTTAATCTTTTACTTGATCTTATCAATTAATTAGCATGTTAACATACCATCCATAGTATCACATACATGAAAAATATAAAGCAGTAAATAAATGCAATGGTTATGGCCCTTTAAACTATGGTGGCCCATCCCAAGGCAATGGGAGAACCAAAAGGAGTCCTAAGGTAATAATCGCTTCACAAGCTTCAGGCGGCCCATCCTTCTAATCCTTTCGCATCTTCATAAAAATTACAATTTGAGAAACTGGTTTTACATATGAGGGAGTAAGATGAGAAGAGAATTTACAATAGAAATATAGAGAGGCATGAGACGTAGGCCGTATTTAAAGTTACAACCTTTTGTAAAAAAACTAAATGGGCTTTTAGGGCTATAACCATGCATTGTAAAAACACCGTGCATATCAATCATAACATACACATGTTTTATCTTGTTTATTAAAAATACCGATGTGAACCTGCGAACTTTGTT
Organism: Hibiscus mutabilis; assembly: GCA_019671005.1. Taxonomy (NCBI): domain Eukaryota; kingdom Viridiplantae; phylum Streptophyta; class Magnoliopsida; order Malvales; family Malvaceae; genus Hibiscus; species Hibiscus mutabilis. The sequence goes on along the minus strand of CM033739.1, from coordinate 30,008,786 downwards.
ACCTACGAATGGGTCAAGGGGCGGAGCCCCTTGCAGGGGTTCGGCTGCCCCGGTGCGGCCAGCGGGGGTGCCTCACGATTTGATAACTTTTATCAACAGAATCATGTTTTTGGGATTTTCAGTCCCGGAGGTTTTCTGCCTTAGAATAACCATTGTTCCTGTGCCGATCATGATCAACGATCATCACCCCATAATCAACACATTAACAGTTAATGTGTGATTTATCAAATCCTAAATAGTAACCACTGTGATAATTAACGCTTAACCATCAATTTGCAGGAACCACATTAAACAGGATTAACATATTAATCGTGATTAAACAGATTTATTTGCACAAACATCATATATTTGTTAAAATAAATTGACAGATATATATATATGCATCTCATATAAATGCATCACACAAGTATTTAACCCTATTTCGTATCATGCAAGTGGCTTTGATACCACTGAAAGGACCGCCGGTACACCCCATGGCGTAGCGGAAAAAAATTATTCCGGCAATCTCACCAGTGATCCCTGTATGATTAATCGAAATCGGGAAGAAGGATGCAAAAAACTACCTTAGTTAGTCTGGAAAGAGGTAGAAGAGAACGGAGATGCAATCATGATCACGCGTTTCGAATCCTTAGTCGCAACGAAAACGTCCCGACCTCTACTCAGTTCACCCGGTTGCAAGCAAATAATTTTCTTCTCTAAACTGTTTAGAGAATTTCGCGAAAAGCATAAGTGGCTACTAGACCCTTATGTTCCTTTTATAATACAAATAACCCTAATTCAACTTGAATTAGAGTTGTTGACTATTTCCGAATTTCATGCATTAAAGAGTTATAATTACATTTAATTACTCTCCTTTAATGTTTATCCTTTAAATTCGGAATAATTTAAAGTCTATATATATCAAATATATATAAACTTTAAATTCAAATAATCAAAATCTATATATATCAAAATACACATAAATTTTAATTATATCTCCATTTATGTACAACAACTTTGTATGTGTATTATTCGTTTAACATTTGCTTGATCAAACCGTAAGGTGTGACCCTGTAGGTTCTTGTAACATTAGTAGTAAATATTAGAACAATTCTAATATTACAAACAATGAGTGACGTCTAGCAATGTATCATTGTCACCTAAGTTACAAGAAGTCATGATTCGACATAACCTCTATGTGATTAACTCTCTTTCTTGCATTACATCTTTTTGTCCTTTATATCTAGATTGGACACAAGTCATGGAATAGTCACACTTGTATAGTCCATCTAATGTTTTTTGATATCTTGAGTAGACTATAACAAACGAATAATTTATGATATCTCATATCAGCTTATTCGAGCATGGCCATGCGTTTCTAGTCTCACTCGATCAAGTGGCTTTTGATATTACTCTTATTATGTAGGTGGGACAAATCCTATATTGATAACCTAAATCTCACTACGTAGATTGTGGCATGTCCAATATTAGTCTTTATGATGCAACCAGTTATGACACACTTTTAATTGTATCAAAACATGAGACTATAGATGTCGAGATAATAATGATCTCAAGTCTGAGGATCATACAATTAGTCATCACTATGAACATGCTTGTGACTGTCACACAATAATCCAAGAAACGTGCTCATAACGGGTCATTCCAGTATGTTGTTCTCTAAAACATACTCATGTATTGATTTTGACATCTCCATGGCAATGACAACACTTTGCCATCAATCAACTACACAATAGCCTTTAGTGTATTATCGTTGTCCAAGCCTACGATAATACTTGGCTATGGACCTTTTAAGAATAATCATATTATTCTATGGACTTTATTATCATACAGCTTATATATAAGAACACAGAAATATAACCGAAAATAATAAATGGCAATGCCTTAATAGAACTGGTAAAGTAAGTATGTGAGACAGATGGTCAAATTGAACATTTAAATTAGTGCCCATGGAGGTATGGTAGGTAGTATTCTACCACTTTTCTGTCTGGGATAACCATTTAGCCCAAGTATTAGGTTTTAGAAAACACATGCTCCTCAAATAGTGTTCAAAGCACTAATTTAAATGTTCAATCTGACCATCTGTCTCTAGATGGTAAGCAGTGCTGAAAAATATAGATGTGCCCAGCTGATGCATAATTTTTTTTTAAAAGTGACTAATAAAGGTTCGATCTTTGTCAGAGATTGCAACCTTCGGCTAACCATGCAACTTGTAAACCTGGTCTAAGTACACTCTGGCCACTTTTATAGCAGTGATGGGGGTGTGAAAGTGGTAAGAAGTGGCCATGTTTTGTATACTTGTCAACAATTACCAGTATACAGTTTATCTTTTGAGATTGAGGTAAACCCTCAATAAAATCTATAGTAATGACTTCCCAGGCTCTTTGGGGAATAGGAACCGGATAAAGCATGTTTAGGAACATGCTCAAATTTAACCCTTTGGCACACTTCACATTGTCTCACATAATCAGTAACCATCGATTTCATCCATGGCCAGAAAAATAGAATTGGAGCCTCTAAAAAGTTGCTTGAATTCTCGAGTGACCACCTTGAGTTAAGTCATGAAGTGATTGCAAAAGTTGCATCCTTAACGAATTATTCTGTCCCACATAAACTTTCTTCTTAAATATGAATATTCCTTTTGAAAATGCCCAATTTGACATGTTTGTCTGGTTAACAAATAAAACTGTAATCTTTTCTTGGACTAAGGTGTCATCCACACAGCTCTCTTCAATCTCTTACACCCATTTAGGAGTAATTACAGTGGTCCCTAACTGAAAACATTCAGCAGTTGCTTCATTAACTCTGGACAGAGCATCTGTTACAATATTGGATCCGCCCTTCTTTGTATCACATAGTTTAGTCCCAGCAGTTTAGATAACCATTTCTTTTGTATAGAGGTGGATAATATTTGCTCTTGTAAATGTTTAAGACGTTCATGGTTTGTCTTGATGAAAAAAGAATTTTCCTCAAAATAATACCTTCATTTAGTCATTTCCATTAAGAATTTAAGATAGCCAAATACTCATTCTCATAGATAGATAAATCAACATGTCTAGGCCCAAGTGCTTTACTGAGATAAGCCAAAAGTTCCCCATTCTGAGATAGGACAACTCCTATGCCCTTGGAGCTGGCATTAGTTTCCAAACAAAAATTCTTGCTGAAATCTGGTAATGCAAGTACATGAGCTTTGCACGTAGCCTCCTTGAGGTTATCAAAGGCTATTTTAGCTTCAGAATTCCAGACAAAGTTTTTTTTTTTCAGCATTTGTGTAAGTGATCTGTTGATTTCCTAAAACCTTTAATGGATTTTTGATAATAGCCTGTAAGTCCCAAAAATCTCCTCAAGGACTTAGGGTTCTTTGGTAAGGGCCATTCTTACATAGCAGTAATTTTAAGATAATTAGTGGAAACACCTTAGGATGAAATAATGTAACTCAAATATTCAATTTGTTCTTAGCCAAAGAAAGAGTTACTTTTCTTGGCAAGTAATTGATTAGTCTCTAAAGTTTCCAAAACCTTCCTGAGATGGTGAAGGTGAGCCTGAGTGTGGAGCTGTAGACTAAAATATCATCAAAGAATACCAACACAAATTTTTTGAGAAAGGGTTCAAACAGCTGATTCATTAAGGACTGAAAAGTGAAAGGAGCATTTGTCAACCCAAAGGGCATCACCTTGAATTCATAGTACTCTTGGTGTGTTCGAAAAAACAGTCTTCTGTATGTCTTTCTTCTTTATTCAAATCTACCAATACCCAGACCTTAAATCAAACTTAAAAAAATATTTAGCTTTAGTCAGTTAATCCAACAAATCTTCCACAACTGGGATTGGAAATTTATTCTTTATAGTCATGGAGTTTAACTGTCTATAATCCACACAAAGTCTCTATGTACCTCATTCTTCTTGACCAAAAGACATAGAGAAGCAAAATGGCTTTGACTTGTCTGAATGATAGAATAAAATAATATTTCTTTGATTTTTCTATCAACTTCTTTTTTATGGTGGGGAGGTTATAAATTTACCGGCTGAGCACCTAGTTGTAACACAATAGCATGGTCATGTTGTTTGTAGGGAGGCATTCATTTAGTTTCCTCAAACACTACTTTGAATTCTTCCAATAAAGGTTGTAATATGACAAGAAGAGTCAGGATAAGTTCCTCAAACACTACTTTAGATGCAAAAATACAGTCACCTCAAAATTGTTAGCACTCGTCATAAAAATTGCAACTATGCACTCAGGATTTTTTTCAGTCATCTTTTGTAGTTTAGCTTCTTATATCAATCTAAGCTTCTTATATCAATCTAATTTTTCGTAATTTCTCTCCTTTGCAAAATTATTGACTTCCAAAACTTAATTTTATCTGTTTGAAGCCCATCAGAATAGGACTATATTTTTGCATCCAATCGACCCCAAGAACTATGTCACTACTCCCATCTGTAGAACTCTAAAATCATGCTCAAAACTGTGCCCTGCATTTTTCAGTTCAATAATTTACTCATAGCAGTACTGTAGAGTTTTTCACCATTAGTCACTGTGATAGTTGAAGGGTTTGTTTGCGACACTTTCACTCCCTCTTTGGCCCACCTAGGAATGACAAAACTGTGTGTGCTACTACTATCTATCAGAATATTTTGTGGTTTTTCTTTCACAAATCTTTGAATCCTTAATGTACTGTACCCTGTATTACCAATCAAAGCATTCAATGAGATTTCCAGAATTCCCCATTTTATTGGTCCATCTGTTTCCACTGTCTCATCTTTCTTGACAGTGTTTTTTTCTGCATCATCCTCTTCTTCCATACAATTCAACTATTTCACCTTGAATTAATGGTCAGGACTAATTTTTCTCCACATTTGAAACATAAATTGTGAGTTATTATGTATTCTACCAGTGACTGCTTGTTACTGTGATTACCGACAGTAGGTCTTTGTACTGGATTCTGGGCTGATGTATAGGGCTTCTCTGCAAGGAATTTTGGTTACATAAATTACTGGGTATAGAAGTATACTTATGTTTTCTTGCTTTCATTTCTACAGCTAACTCATACAATTTAGCCTGCATGAATGCATCAAAAATCGTTTTGGTTATAGCACTTTAACCTTGTGTTTCAATTCATCCTTGAGGTCACTAATGAAACTTGAAAAAAAAATATCCCCCACTCAACTGGGAGTTCTGTTGAATCATGAAAGGCTGTAATTCTTCAAACTTTTCCTGGTAGTTTTCAATTGAACTTAATTTTACCAACTTATTAAACTCTTCCACAATATCCACATAAGTTTTATCACAAAATTTATGGCACAAATCAGCAGTAAATTCTTACCATGTGAGCTATGCTTCTGCATTATGTAAGCATCAAACCAAGTCTGCCTTTCTCATCAAGTACATGGAAGTCATCTCTATTTTCTGATTTTCAGGAATCAAAAAAATGTTGAAGTAATTTTTAACACCTTCTAACTCATTATCCTTTAGGGTTCCAACCTTCAAAAATATTGTAGTTCAATCTTAGGCCTAGGAGTGAAGTTTCCAGAACCTCCCAACTAACTAATTTGATTGTCTTTCTCCTATTTAATTGCTTCATAACCAAGAGAATTTTCACCTAGACACATACTGTTATACCTAGGTAGCAGATCAGGTTTAACAGCTAATATACCAGGTTCATCAGTTTTGAAGGAATATTTTTTTCTATCATCTATCACTGTAACATTCACATGTTGTTTTCCTTCTTTTTCGTTTGTACAATCGAGTAATACATGACTGGTTTTCTGTTTCTCTGGTGTAGGACTCTGCTCTCCAGCTCTTTCAGCCATCAACTTTAGTAGCTTCTCCAAATATGAGTTATTTTCTTCTCTCATTCAGCTTAGACTCTATTTTGTTCATTTGATCCTCCATTTCAGCTCGATATTCCTCCCTCCCTTTTCAACTTGCTTCTATATCGTGTTTTTCCACGGTTGACAGCCACAAATGTCGTGGTTTCTCCATGTTCTAGTTTTTCTTAGGTTTTCCCAACTTTTCTAGTGATCAAAAAGCGTGGCTCTAGATACCAATTTATCACGAACTCAATAGAAATTTAAGAAATTGAAGAAAGAATTTAAGAAAATAGAGAGAATAAGATTGAAGAAAAGAGATGAATTTTCATATATATCTAATAATATGAAAACGGTTACATTAATACCTTAATAAGCTGAATAAAAAATGTCAACATAAATTACACATGACGGTACTGATAACCAAAAAAGTCGTTGGGGCCTAAACTGTCCTTGAATAAGAATCAGCTGCTTCCTTTATTGGACTCCTTCATTGCTTCCAACATCTGACCCAATATATTCAGCAGCATCTCGTTCACTAACTTCAGTCTCCTCAACGGCGTCGTTATTCTTTCCCATAATTAAAAGAGAATGGCCTTTCATTTCCATATCAGGCATCCCACTCGATTTCCCCTCTTCAACCTCAATTTCAATCTAAAACCCTAACTTTTCCCCAATTCTTCCAACCTCATGACAAAGGACAGTCAGGCATGATCCAATGTGGTCAAACAATACCAACTTAGTCGTCCAAACGTGCCAAATTAGACTATCGTGATTGGAATAACGATTGAGTGATTGATTTGTTACTTTTCGATAACGTTAATGACCGTTTTGTCACTTTTGAAACTTCAATGCTGAAAAAGAATTGGTGGAAGCATTAAGCAAAAAAAAAAGAAATTTGCACAAGCGGTTAGAGTGATTCAACCTTCTAAACAATGTCTGCATCCACTAACCTAGTTATTCACACTAAGAATTTTTCAAATTCACTAATTTGTCTTTTCTTTTCGGTTGCAAACACCTACACTTATACCCCAAAGTCTAGTGATCCCTTTTCCTAAATGTAGATACAAAGAAGAAAACTATGAAATTCCTCTAAAGTATGATTGTTTGCACAAGTCAATGTTCATTGAAACCTCAAACTTAATGAAAAATGAAATACAATAAAATCACTCAAGCGGGTTATAAGGATTTGACAATTTGAGCTCAAAGAAGTTGGATATGTGCTTGAATGCTTTAGAATGGTTGTCTTGTTGTTGAAGAAGCTTTGAAGACTTATTTTTATACCCCTCATTGATTTCAAGCCGTTTGGGTTGTTGAGAAATTGAATAGAGCCGTTGGGCTGCAATTTTCCCGCATTAAATGATGTCTGGCAAGTCTGGTATCGGTACACGAGCTCTCGTATCGGTACCTGCTCAAAATAGAAATAGCCGTTGCAGCAAAGGAGTACTGATACGCGGGCAAGCATATCGGTATAGAGTGAAAAAAATACAAAGGGTACCGGTACATGTCATACTGTACTGGTACTCGTTTTAGTCACTAGAATCCTTGGAAACTTTTGTTAACATACCATATTGGTACGTGTATAGCTGTACTGATACACGTATAAAATATATTTAAATTTTGGTTCAAAAAATCTGACAAGGTTAACGGTCAAAACATATTTAAAATTCTTAATCCCCGTACCGGTACACATATAGTCGTAGCGGTACTCAAAGCACATTTTGGATAACATATTCAAAAAGATGTACCGGTACGTGTATAGCCGTACCGATACTCGTAAGCCATTAAGTTTAAAAAGGGTTTTCAGTAACGAAAACACATACCGGAACGCATATAGCCGTACTAGTACTTAGTTACCAAAATGGTTGGTTTGAGTACCAAAAATACTTAAAAAAATTGGGGATAGAAAAACTGACTTAAAAATTGTTTAAGTTCGAATGCCTGTCAATTTGTGAGTAAATTTAAGTACCTTAAAAATTTATTTATTTGCAATCAAGTTCTTGTTATATTAAAATCAAATATAGGTTTAAAACGATTGATTTTGAATATTGAATGATAAATATAATTTCAATGCTCAAAAAATTGAAAATAAACTAAAATAATAACAACAAATTGATTTGATTTTAAGGATTAAGTTGAAAATTAAACTGTACAGGTGAAACAAACTTTACAAACCATAAGTAATACAAACATAATCTACATTATACTCAACGACGTCATTCTTCTCTCCCGTAATTAAAAAAGAATTGCCTTTCATTTCCAAATCAGTCATCCCAATCGATTTCCCCTCTTCAACCTCAATTTCAGTCTGAAACCCTAACTTTTCTCCCAATTCTTCCAATCTCATGACAAAGAAACAGTCAAGCATGGTCCAATGTGGTCAAACAATGCCAACTTAGTCGTCCAAATGTGTCAAATTAGACTTCCGTGATTGGGATAACGACCGAGTGATCGATTTGTTACTTTTCGATAACATTAATGATTGTTTCGTCACTTTTGAAACATCAGTGCTGAAAATAGAAACTTACTCGTACATCAATGGCCATCTATTTAGTTTGCCCTCAAAATATTCAACTCTTTTGGTACAATTTCTTCTCTCAATTTTTAATTTAATTCGATATTGAAAAATCAATAAAAGTATCTTAATCAAATATTACATTGAAAGAGGCAATTGATTTATGAGAAATAATTTTTAGATAACAAAAACAAAAATATCATGAGGGAAATAGGCAATTGATTTTGAATATTGAATGATAAATATAATTTCAATGCTCAAAAAATTGTAAATAAACTAAAATAATAACAACAAATTGATTTGATTTTAAGGATTAAGTTGAAAATTAAACTCTATAGGTGAAATTAAACTGTACCTGAATTTATCTTCTCTCAAGTTAGTACATAATAAACTTTTACTTCTAAGTTGGTATTCGACTTTTAATTTCATTCATTGTTTAATTACATTAAAGTACGATGTTAACTTTCGATAATGTGTCAATGCAAGATCATATCATGTGTCAATGGTATTATGATTTAATGGGTAAACTACACATGTGACCACCGAACTATGAGATCGTTCCTATTTTGCCACCCAACTAAAAAATTTGTCAATCAGACCATCGAACTTTTTAAAGTGCTCATATTTTGACCGTCAGTCGTTAAAATCTAATGGAGTAGGTGACATGGCAACTAATGAAAATTTGTATAATTACATATTTGGTCCATGTTACCTATTATATCAATTTAGACCTAATTTTAATTTAATTAAATAAAATTAATCAATAAATCAGGCGACGACATGTGTCATGACGTTGATATCTAACGGAGTATGTGACATGATAGTTAATAAAAATTTATATAATTACATATTTGGTCCATGTTATCTATTATATTAATTTGATCTTGATTTAATTTAATTAAATAAAATTAATTAATCAATTAGATAATAACACGTATCATGACACTCGTTAAATGATGACATGTGCCACCTCCTGATAAAAGGAAAATTAAAGAGAAAGTAGCTTGATGGATATTGAACTTGGCACATGCTATGGAAAAAGAACTTGGCATGTTATGGAGAAAGAAGTAAGAATGGTTGAGAGGGACTAGAACCTAGGTAATTGAGGTGCGTAAAATAAACAAACCACTAAATAAGTTTAAATAATTAAATTAAAAATAAATCATTTTAAGTATATTTAAAGTATAGTTAAAATAAGAATTAAAATGTGAATATATTTTGAATTTTTATATTTTAAATTAAATTAAATATTTTTTTCACATTTATTTTTAATAATCACATATATATTATATTGAAGGGAGTTCTTTAATTTAATTAATACTTTTAATTTCTTATTAAATATCTTAATTCGTATGATGATCAAATCAAAGATGACCAATTGTAAATCGTAATTGTCCCTAGCATTAATATCAGCGACCTGCCAAACTCACGCTAGCTGCTGTAGACATTCAATGCACAATAACCCAATCCCTCCGTTTACTTCGACCGCCCCTCTCCTAAATCTTCTTCTCGACTTTCCCTTCCATTTTTGCACGAACAATCGCAATAACTCTATAGTATACCTAACTTTTGCAGTCCTTCAAAAACATCTTAATTTCCCGCTTTAGAAAAAAAAAATTGTTATTATTCTTATTTTTAAGAAAAAAGAATATGGAGAAAAACAAATCATTCAAATACTACTCTCAAGAGCCCGATTCGCCTCATCCCTGGAACGCCGATCCCCGATTCACCAACGCAAGCGATCGGCGTTACGCGTTTTCGCGGCAACCTTCGTTTAAACAGTCGACGAGAGATCCCCAAACTCCCAACTTTTCCAACGATTCCACCAATCCTTTCCTATCGAGGAATGTTTCAAGCATCGATATACCTCCGGAGTTTTACACTTTTGACCATGCCAAGGAAGGAGTTTTCCAAGTCAAAGGATCGGCTGCGGCGGATAAATTCTCGGTTTTGTGGGGTTTTCGGGTTATGAGAACTGGTAATCGGCAAATGAAGAGGTTGCTGATTATGATTTCGCTTAATGTGGCGTATTCGACTGCCGAGTTGGCGATTGGGCTCTTTACGGGCCGTATTGGTGAGATTCTAATATTTTTATGCTTGGTTTTGCATTTATATGCATAAATTGCGTAGCTTACTAATATTATTTTTGTTATAGTGATTGTAGTTTATCGGTTGGTGATTAAATTAGGATTTTTTTTGTAAAAATACTGAGGTATGTATTTTAAAGAATTTTGGCTAACAAATTTGGACAAATAAGAGCTTGAGTGTACATTTGACTTGTCATTTCTATGTAATAACGATGTTTTCTTGTAAATTAACTGTTTTTTATCATTCTGAGTTATAGTTTTTGTTCATAGTTATGGTATTTTGCAATTGAACAGGCTTCTACTTGTGTTGTCGCACACTGCTCTTTTTCAATGTTAAGTTTTATGGTGATTGTGCTTAATGCTCATATACTTAGTGATATTATGGACTATGTATTTCTTTGGGGCTGTAAAAGTCTGTTGTTCTGACAATTTTTTGGCCATATTTATCAGTGTTTAATTGTTCTTATTGTTTTTTGAACAATTTTCTTTGAATTTTGATGTCCTTAATTTTGTACACGAAAGAGAGTGCAACTCTTTACACTATCACCCTTGGTTGAATGAAATTCCTTGTTGATTTAATTTTGATCAAGTTTTTAGGGTACCTGGCTTTATGGTTAAATTTCTCTTTTCTTTGTTTTGTTGTTATGCTTGTGTTTTCAGGTTTGGTATCTGATGCATTTCATTTGACATTTGGCTGTGGTCTCTTGACGTTTTCATTGTTTGCAATGGCTGCTTCTCGAAGAAAGCCTGATAGTGTTTATACTTATGGGTGAGATCATACCGTTTCAATTATGTCATGAGATAAAGTCGGTTCAGTTTATTGGTATTACTTGGAGTTCTTAAGCTGGTTAAAAATTTCCAGAAATTATTATTTCCTCAGTACTATTTTGTAATTAATTATTCCAAAAATACTTTTTACGTGGAGATATGCCTCTGCTTAAGATGTGTCTTTTATCACACACATGACAAACCTTAAATCTACACAGTTACCTGCATCATTATTCACCGGTCCAACAGACTCGTGCTGTTTACAGTTGTGTATTATTTTCCTGTTTTCAGTTATTTTGTGGCAAAGGCTTAGTATAATTTGAAGCCGTTAATCTCTCCTCTAAAAGGGCATCTCAATTGCATATCCTTCAACACCTAAAATCCATATGATATGACAAATCTTTTAATTTTCAAGTCATCTTATGGAGATTATATTGATGTTCCTCGTGACAGCTAATAATTGTAAAAAATTCATTATCAGGTACCAAAGACTTGAAGTATTGTCAGCATTCACCAATGCTGTAAGTATTTTAATTTTCAATATTCTTTATCTCGAAATGTTATGTTCAAGTTGTCTGATAGAAGCAGGGATATGCGTTATTGGATAAAATCGCAAAGAAAGGAAGTCTGTATGGAGAGGACCAAATTCCTAATACAAAGCTGATAAACAAATTAAAGATGAAAAACAAAGCTAGGATCCATTAGCATTATAACCAAATAGCTTTGGGGGTCAGTTATTTGCAGTGCAACATAATCTAAAAGTAAGCAAGTAATGTAGTTGGATGAAGTAGTGGGAACTTCTAATACAGCTGATAAACAAATTAAAGATGAAAAAACAAAGCAAGGATCCATTATTATATTTATAACCAAATAGCTTTGAGGGGTCAGTTATATGCAGTGCAACAGAATCTAAAAGTAAGCAAGTAATGTAGTTGGATGAAGTAGTGGGATGCATGGCTTTGGGAAATGGAAGATCAAAGTCTGACACCTCCCTATATTTCTTTGAACACATTCTCATATGGGTCTTGGAACAAGTCAATCCCCAAGTGGACTTTAGTTGTAAGCTTATTCACCCCACCTGGCTTTCTAAGGCCCCAGATCACCATTGCTTTTGAAAAGCACTTTTGGGGCCAAAAACACTTTTGGAATCGTAAGCAATACTAAGCAGACAACTTTTGGAAGAAAAAGTGCGTTTGAAGAGTGATTTTCAACCCAAACGTAAAAGCTGAAATTTTGAGCTTTTGCGATTGGAATAGTGCTTTTGAGAGCCAAATTACAATTTTAACTTTTATTTGCTATATTATGATGTGTCCATTTTATAATTTATAAACTTATAATTTTTTTACCAAATACATAATTATATGTTTATTAAATTATTTATTAGTTTAAAATTTTTATATATTTTTTGGTCAAATTTTTTAAATAAAAATTATTTTAAATTTTATATATTTTCATAGAACATGTACAATCAATAAAAATTATTTATTTATTAATAAAAATATTTTTATATATTTTTATCATAATTTAAGTTGATATTATAACATTAAAGATTTTTTTTTTGAAAACTTAACATTAAAGAATTTGAATATTATTTAAATATATATTTTTTTAATTTACAACACCATGTCTAAAATGGTCATTTATATTCTCAAAAGCACTTTTTGACAACAATACTAAACACTTATATCTCAAACCAAAAAATCCAAAAGCACTTCTCAAAAGTACGTTTCCATCGCACTTTTCAAAAGCAATGCTAAACTGACCCTAAATATGTGCGCACAAGTGGCAATGTATCATAGTCTCTCAGTTTGTACCATGTTCATGTTATGATTTTATTCTAGTGAAGTTTGATATGCAGTTAACTTAGGGCAATGCATCATAGTCCCAGTTTGTACTATGTTCATGTTATGATTTTATTCTAGTGAAGTTTGATGTGCAGTGAACTTAGGGCAAGGATGAGATAAATATAATATCTCTCTTGAAATGCCAGCTTCTAAGTTGATAGAAGTCGCTTGTTATTAATCACGTTGAAAGAGACTATGCTAGTAGGATTTGATATATGTTGTTTTTTAGATTCATCTTAAAGCTAGATGATATATACTTGTATTTAATCAAAGCTTAGCTTCACTGTTTTAGATTTAATAGAAAAAATGAATATTATTTTGAGTCAATGTGTAAAATTAGATTCTAAAGAAAAGGTAGTTTAAAAAATTTGTAGTTGTTGTTTGCTCTGTTCTGTTGAGCTGCTTTCAAGTGCATGCAGCTATTATAATGAATACGTGTTTCATGTTCTCTTGTGCTTTACAAATTTTTGTAGTTCAAAATTTTCAGCAATTTTATTTTTTCTCTTTTGTCTTGCTAAAAATGGGTTAACATCTTGATGTTCTTGATTTTGCTGCATGTGTAGACAGCTATTTCTATTGTTCTTGTCATTCTCCTTAGCTGTGGAAGCACTTCACGCTTTCATCCAAGATGAATCAGAGCACAAGTAAGTCATCCGTGCCCTTGGTTTGTAGTACAATGGTAAATATTAGTAAGTTGTCAGTTGTTTAATCTACTTTTTGTAAATGATAAAAGAATTGAAAATTATTAACTGACTTCTTTTTGTTGCTTATAGGCATTATTTGATTGTTTCAGCAGTGGCAAATCTGTTGGTGAATCTATTGGGTGTTTGGTTCTTTAGAAATTATGCTCGTGTCAATCTTGGTAAGTCAGATGCCTTAGTTTTTAATGCTTGCATTTGAAATAAAATAAGAATGGTTATGAAGTTATGAGATTGACTTATGAGGTTCAGAAACAAAGGATTTCCCTATTAGTTTTAGTTTAGAAAGATTAACCTAATATATGCAATTGCTTTTAAAATATATATCAAGTGTTAGTTTTAGGGAAAAACCTGTTGAGGCTAGTGCTTTACTCTGTTGTGTAGAGTGGTCGTGACTTCAGTTGGTGATAAATGGTTTACAATGTTTGATGTCAATTTATTATGAACTTTATGCTAAGAGAAAACATTCGTTGTTTCTGATAGTAAGTACCTGTTATGTTTATCTGCCTATTTCTGTACTATATTTTTCACACTTTTTTATGTTCCCGATGTTGTGGGATTATATTATTTACATCGCGATCTGCTTTATTGTGATATGAGAAACTTGATCTTAATAAGGTTTGTGATTGGCACAATTTGAAGCATGAGCTTGGGATGGTTTGTTATTCTTATATGTATATTTTTCTTGCAGCATACAGGAAACCTGAAGATATGAATTACCACTCAGTTTGCTTGCATGTTCTAGCAGATTCCATTCGCAGGTGTGACAGCTGCTCTCTCTCTATTCATCCATGATTTCTTTCGTTCGTCGTTTACAACTGTCTTAATCATCTGTCAACTTTTTTCCCCCTCAGTGCAGGTTTGATATTGGCATCCTGGTTTCTCTCTATTGGGTAATTTCTTGCTTCAATTTAAAATTAACTGCTGGTGAAGGAACAACCTAGATGTCAACTATCCTGCCATGTTCCTCCGTTTCCGCCCTATTCTTTCTTCATTTTGTCTTTTAACTTTTCTTCCCTTTCTTGCAGGGTTAGTAATGCAGAAGTTTTGTGCCTGGGATTAGTTTCAGTTGCAGTCTTTATGCTTGTCATGCCTCTCTTTAAAGCTTCTGGTGGCATCTTGCTTCAGATGGCACCACCTAATATTTCATCTTCAGCCTTGAGCAAATGCTGGCGGCAGGTGGTTGCCTTTATCTTTGTTATTCTTATGCATTGTTTTGGTCAACTTTATGCCTCTTTCTTTCTGGAACTTTAATTTAATTTTATATTTTGTTTAGATTGTTTCTCACGAAGATGTTACAGAAGTTTCCCAAGCTCGGTTTTGGGAACTAGTGCCTGGTCATGTTGTTGGATCCCTTTCGCTTCAGGTACATTCATCTCTTGCCTTTTCAAAATGTTGGATCCATTGTTGGGTGTTGAATGCTGCTGCATTTTTTAGCAGGTGAAGAAAGAAATGGATGATCGGCGGATGCAAGATTATGTGCATAGTTTGTACCATGACTTGGGAATACGTGATTTGACAGTGCAAACTGATGATTGTGTATGAACATCATCCCCCTTTGCTCTTTTTTCATTGTATTTATGAGATTGGTTCTGGGAAAAGAAACTTGTGTTGTAATCATTTTGTCACCCCAAATAGATAGAGGGGTGAATTTTTAATCTGCTTCTTGGGTCAAACTGACCATTCAAAGAATATTATTTCATATTAATTTATGTTATTCCTCTAATTAAGAAAGCTTTTTATTTGGGGTAGGAGTGCTTATCGAGCGAGTTGATCGCGAGTTGAATAGTGCTTGACTCGTGCTTGTTAAAATATTCTATTGCTCGACTCGTTGCTTGTTAAGCTCGCCAAAATTTTTACCTTGCTTTTTAAAATATAAGTAAAATCAAGTGATATTATTGGAGCTTAATATAAAAATAGAAAATCAGAAAAAATTTGAGTTCTGAGGAGATAAATAAACGAACTTGCCATGATCGAGTTAGAGGAGTTGATAATCGAGTGTGACTCTTTGTTTCTACTTTTATACATAAATAATAAAAGAAAAGAGAAATACTTTAATAAAAAGAAAAAACTCATTATTATAATTTAATTTTTTATTAATACAAATTAATTTTTTGAATTCTCGGAAAATATAAAACGTTTTAGAAATTCAAAACCAATATTTTATGAGTAAATTACTTAGTAGTTCACTGGACTTTTCTAGAGTTTTGAATTAGTATTTAAATTTTTTGGAACATAATTTTTAAGGTAGCAAAAAAATTATAAAAAAAATAACGAGTTGCTCATGAACTTATCGAGTTGAGTTGGGCCTTGCTCGACTCAACTCGCTAAGAACTCGAGTTGAACTCGAATTCTAGTTGAATTAACTCGAGTAGAACGTTAACCGAATTTTGACCGAGTTAAACTCGAGTTGTTTGCAAGCTGCTCAACTCAATAAGCATCCTATGGGTTATTAATTTTATTGTCATTCTCATATATTGAGGAAACGTGATGCATTTCTTTCCTAAATTGATAAGAACCTTCCATTTAAATAAAGATTTTTTTTGGAATATGAGCACGCTAATTTTATTAAAAGAAGAAAAATTTAATGAGAGTTTACA
This sequence comes from Hibiscus mutabilis, assembly GCA_019671005.1. Lineage (NCBI taxonomy): Eukaryota > Viridiplantae > Streptophyta > Magnoliopsida > Malvales > Malvaceae > Hibiscus > Hibiscus mutabilis. The sequence continues at coordinate 29,992,473 of CM033739.1, read as the reverse complement.
ACTCACGTAAATAAATTTGATCTGGACATATTTTTAAATACGCGAAAACTAACATCTCTAGATCATAATCAGGACCGTACAAAGAAAAGGTAAAAACCCTAACTTAAAGGCTCGAAACAAAAAGATACAAACATCACCAAAGTTCGACGATGAAAGGTAAAAACTAACAACAAACAACATTAAAAATGCATATTACAATAATAAGGAACGTCGACAACACGGTTATTACCACAACTCAATCGCGAACAAGAGCGGTGAATGTAAGCTTGTATCCAAATTCAGTTCGAGGGTCCAAAACAGGGAGATGAACAAGATAATCAAAAGAGCGCCATCTTGATCAGTCATGGAGACGTCAAATCCAACCCTGATAGAAAAATAAATAAAAAAAGAAACGGTCAAACGACCGATTAAGAGAAGAAAAACGTGCCAAAAGACAGAGGATACGTACCAAAAGGTAGAGAAATATGTGTCACAAGAACAAAATTATTGAATTCAAATACCAAAAAATAAAAAACGAAACAAAAAATATTACCGGTAGTCGACGATCGTACTAAAACTGATACCGCCGCCGATCACATAAAGATGAAAAAATCCTATATGCGAAAGAGAATGAAAGAGACATCGACTAGGTTTAGAAACGGAATATCTAAATAAAAATAAAGAATTATTGTATAAATAGATACACTGTTCATAACATCAATCAAGTCACTTACCGTTAAAAGTTAATGAAATTGTTGATGTGACAGTTCAATAAATTTGTATATTTACATATTTCATTATATTACATGTCATAATATGATTGGAAGATTTTATTCTTAATTTTAATTTATTTAATTTAATATTTTTTATCTAATCATATTGTGTCATGTTAATTTATTTAATTTAATATTTTTTTATCTAATCATATTGTTACATGTGTCATCATTTCATTGGTGATGAAAAATTCAATAAGAAAGCGTGCATAAGGAGGATCAAATCTAGGCACTTGAAGGGCAAGAGACATGAGGTAGGTCTGCGGTATTATAGGTTAAAATGCGGCTAATATACGGGGCACCTGTTTTTCTAGTTATAGGTTACCAACCAATTCAACAGGTTTTGGTTAACACTTTTAGTTGTCTAATAAAATATTTTATCTCTAAATTGGTTTTTTCTATCATTTTAGGTGTCGAGTTAAATGTTTCCTTTTGAACTTAGAAAGTGAAATATGTTCGTAATATTTTAAGTTCCCTAATCACCCAAACTGCTTTTCGATAACATTTTAGGTGACCAATGAAATGTTTCACTCAACTTAAAAAGTTAAATATCTTAGTAATAATTTAGGTTCTCTAACGCCAAACTGAATATAGGTAACATTTTAGGTGCCGATCCAGAAATTGAAGTCATTAACATTTTAGGTTCAAACTGAATGTAGGTAATTTTAGGTGCCAATCTTGAAACTGAATTTCATAACATTTTAGGGTATCACTCAACTTAAAAACTTAAATACCTCGGTAATAATTTATGTTCTCTAAGGCCAAACTGAATGTAGGTATCATTTTAGGTGTCGATCCCGAAATTGAATTTAATTAACATTTTAGGGTCAAACTGAATGTAGGTAACATTTTAGGTGCCGATCTCGAAACTGAATTTCAATAACATTTTAGGGTCCAAACCCTAAACTAATTTCCAATAACATTTTGGATTTCTAACCCATAACTGATTTTTGATAACATTACAGGTCAAGAACTCCAAACTCATTACCGGTAACATTTTAAGTGCCGAACCCCAAACTAATTTTCAGTAACATTTTAGGGTCGAACCTAAAACTCATTTTGGGTAACATTATAGGTGTCGAACCTCAAACTAAATTTCAATAAAATTTTATTATCGGAACCCCAAACTAATTATCGATAACATTTTAGGTACCAAACCCCAAACTGATTATAGATAACATTTTAGGTGCCAAACCCCAAATTGATGATCGATAACATTTTAGGTTTTCTGCTTCTATTAAAACTAATAAAAACCTCTTAAATGACTAAATATCGATACTAGAGTATCCCTTAGTAATGAATGCTCACGTTATTTGAGATAGAGTAATATTGTTTGTTCTATCTATGTAAGACAAAAAAACTCCATCTTGGAACTTCTACCCTAATTTTACCCTTACAAATATTCTATAAACTTCTACACTTCTACCATATTTTGCAGATATATTTAAAAATTATGGCACTTTTTTCTACAACTGTTTTCTTTTTAGGAACTTACCTCTACATTTCATTCAACAGCAACATCAAGAATGATGATTTGTTTGAGTTGATTTCTATGGAGGTTAGCAAATCAACAAGGAAGTAATTGTCTTCATTGGAAGCCAAAATCCTCGTTGATGAGCTCGACCCTGAAACTCATTACATGCTAAAGATATATAATGCAAGCGACCTTCGCAAGATGTTTAGGAGATACAACTGCGTAGGGGGTACCAACATCGAGTTCTATGTAAATTTTGATAAAGGTGTTAGTTCATCAAGGATCCCAGGAGGTTCTCCACCTTCCGCAGACGAAGATGCTGTTTGTGTACGTAATTCCAGGAGAAGACATGAGAAAAAGCAAATAATTAAGGAATTGAATGTCACATATGATATATGTACAGAATATGACAGCACGAAAATAGACTCTTCTTCCATTCATTTTAACTGAACTAAGCTTAGTAGCAATGAACCATGCATCAAATTTTTGATCGTACTTTTTAATCTAATTTTTGTTTGTGTTGGTGATCATATTTCTCAGCACACGCCGGTTCCTTGAACAAATGAACCAAATGTAATAGTATTTTGATAACTTAATCAGAGCTGAGTATATCATTAAACACGTTTGACATCGTTTTAGCATCGATAAGTATCGATACTATACTTCGCGTTTCGATATTCTTCAATATGAGCCTAAAATCATACATGAAATGGTAACATTTAAGGTGCACGTTCTCGTTATAAGTATCAAACCTCTTATATACATTTCGATACTCCCAATTACATATGAACATGTAACTATACATGAGCGTGAACATTGTACACGTTTAGTATCGAAACTTTATAGGTATGGGTACATTTTATATGTTTGAGTATCGAAACTCATAGTTATGTTACAGCTAAGATTCCTGAAAAGAGAAGATGTGTCAGGAACATACAACAGAGAATCCTGATAATGAGATGACATGTTAGTGATGTGCATAAGAGATTCCTGACATGAGTCGTGTAGGAGTACAACTTTCACTCAGGTTACTTTCACTCAGGTTTTGATTTCTTACTAGTTGTGTAACATGACTTGTGAGTATTTCGTATTACATTGATGATAAGCAAGCAGTTGTTAGTTTCCAAACGTATTCTGGCATTGTTTGTTTACTAAAAGGTAAGTTGGATCTTGTTCATATTTGTAGATGGAAAAATTTATTACAACATAACACAACCATGAAATAATCAAAACAGACTTGTAAAACATCGCATTGTTTTTCATGTTTTCTCTTTCAACTTTAAATTTCTCTAGTTTTTTGTACAACCTTCTTACTTTATCCATATTCACCATTTTCTGCATTTTGACATTACGAATTCTAATTTCCCTATTTTCAGCCAACAACGCTTGAACCCGATTTCTTAATTCTTTAACATTGATCAAATTTCCATCATTGTCAATCCATTTAGAGAAATCACAATGACTCTACAAATGTGCAAAAGAAATTCAGATACATTAATCGAAACACTGGAACAGTAAACCCAACTTATTATTAATACCTCGGGGCTCTAGTACATCCATAAAATCTCTTCCCTTTGCTCTGTGGTACAGTTAAAGTGAAAACTGGTGATTGCAATCCACAATAACAATGAACAATGTTTCATTCAACACGTGATTTAGAACTTTTAGTAGACATTGTCGAAGGAAAACTCAAACAGTTGACGTTGCACTGTGTAAAGATGGAAGTGGAGAGGATTATAAGAATAGTATATAATTTTGGAAAATAAAATAAAATAAAAAGTAATGGAATTTTAAATTTGTAGAAATGTAACTGAAATAAAATAAAATGAAGTCCATCAAACATTAAGTTCATACACATTGAATTCCAAAAAATATTAACAGCTTCAAATGTCATTATATTAAAAGTCTAGTCATCCATCTTGCGGGTACTAAATTCTTGACAAAGGGAGGCCATTTCCTAGCGAATCTCTGCAAACTAAGAATTAGCATGCTTACAAAGCTCAACAAACTATGAATCTGCATGTATACGAAGCTCAGCAAACTGAGACTCAGCATGGTTTTTAAGCTCCACAAACTGCAAATCAACATGGGTACTAAGGTCAGCCAACTGCGAATCAACATGTGCATGACAAGTAACTATGTACTCAAGCAGTGCCTTTATCGTAATCTTCTCTCCATTTGTAGAAGAAACTTGTTCGGCAGGCGAAGGGAAATGTTCTTCAACATTTTCTGCATTGGCGGCATCTTTCGAGTCCCCTTATAAATCTGACAAGTTTTTTTCGAAAGTTGTATTTGCACTTGCAAGCCAAATGAATGTCAATCTTTTCCATTAAAGGGACAGGTGGGTCAAAAGAAAAATAGACATCATGCTTTTGAAAGATGTGTGTAAGGACTAGGGGTGATAATGAGCCTGACCGGCTTGCAAGCTATTTGGGCTCTACTCGGTCAAAGCTTAGCTCGAGCTCATGCTTGGCTCGAGACCTTAATAAGCCAAGCCGACCCAAGCTCAGCTTGAAAAGCTCATGAGCAGGCTCGGAATAATTATATATATATATATTATATACTACATACGCACTAAAGTAATATGTTTAGAAAAAAAAAACAATAAAATAAATTAGGAGAAAATCTACTAAAAACAAATTAACTAAAATAAATTGGACACACTTTTCCTCTTTTTCGACATTGAATTTCGTTTTAGTGTTGGTTATGAAAGGGGTTTTTAACAAGGCCCGATCTTTTATAAAAAAACTATAGCAAAATTGTCCATTTTGAACCGAGCCCAATAGTATTGTTTTCGAGCCGATCTCGAGCCTAAAATTTTGAGCTCAACGAGCCTAGAGCACGAGTCGAGCTCATTAGTATTGTTTTTGATACCTATGAAAATGTATTGAACACGGGAAATTAATTTTCATAGGTTCGAAACTAGTTAAAATTTGTGGTTCCCTCTTTGAACTGTCTTTACCATTGTAATACTAAACGATGCCATAAATGTAACTCAGATGGCAAAACGTTATTGAAAGAACGCGTAAAAAATTAATTTGCCGTGTTCAATACATTTCAAAAGATGTATGTTCTCAATATAAAAGAGTCTTTTCAATGACAGTTTCCCCAAAATACTCTAATTATTCTTCTGGCCTTCCATCCTTTCATAATCTTTCCCTTTAAAATACCACCTTTCAACTCCACCGTCACAGAACTCCTGCCATCAAACTATTTTCTTGTAATCTTTGCACTTCCTTGACTCATCGTCCCTCTCCTTATTGAGAAATCATGGTCCGACAACTCATAGTAACCAGTCGCAGCCAACAGCCTCCCCGAATAGAGAGAAACCCTAGTCCTCAATCTTCTTCTTCACCTCCACCATCTCTTGAAGCGAATATGGAAACCTCTGGTGATACAACTTGGTCGAAGCTCAAAGATCTTGATTTCTGCTTATAAATAGTGAATAATATTCTCAGAGAGTGGTACAGATATATGGTCCAACAAGAACTTATTTTGGAAGAAGGTTTGGAGTTCACTCTAAACTATCGATATAAATTTGAGGCAAGCATACATGTTGTTGTCACCATACAGGGCTGGGAGGATTTTATCCATCAACCATGGCAAGTTAATGTCGATTGGGTACATGAATTCTACACTCATGTTGGGTACATGGACAACAGAAGGGTTTATGTTTGTGGGATAATTATCAAAATATTGGCTCAAGTAATTGTAAACCACTACAATTTATCCATAATCGGTGGCACACATATAGACTTTGTGGCCACTGCAATGCCCGATACATGGCAAGTACTTCATGACCTGTGCATTCCCGGCACTACTTGGATCCTAGGGGATCCTAATTCTAGAACTATGAAATGGGAACAATTCAACCTGAATTCAAAGTTTTGGATGCAATTCATCAACAGACATATCTTTTCGACAAAGAATCGATCTACTGTTTCATGCCAGCGTCTGCTGCTCCTCCACTCTATACTCAATAACAGGGGAGTAATCTATACGAGTTCATCCATGAAACCATCGTAGTCAGGGTGGCTTCAAACCAAAAGTATAAGGATTTACCCTTTCCCAATCTTATCACAACCCTGTTCTAGAAGGCTGGAGTAGACGAATGGAGAGAGGATCAGATTATTGAATGATTCACAGGATGGCTCCGCATCATGTCCAAGTCATGAAGGGAATGGGAATACTTGATGACCTAGCTACTATGTCTGCTCAGGATTTTCACGGTGTGATTCAAGATACAGTCGCCAGCTTTCTCCAACCATATTTCTAACACATCCATACCAAAAATATAGCTGAGCGATCACTCTTTCACAAGCTCCTTCTAGATGCACATGAGGAGTTTCCTTCACTACCCCATAAACTCCTTGCACTTGTACCTGCCACCACTACCACCAGGGAGAGACAATAACTAGATACTGATGCTGGTGCCACCTCCCACTCTATGAAGAAACCTACGTCCGCCCGGGACAAAGGCAATGGCATCATCATCCGGGAACCACCTCCAACCATATTAATTAAAAAATATTGCTTGAAGATTTATATCATTATACTTACCATATTTTGAATTTAGTCCTCAAATTTTGAAGCACGATCTACGAAATTAAATGAGTAATAAATTTGCATAAAGTCAAGAAAAAAATGATTAGTAAGAGATGGTGATCATATCATGAAACACCAACTTATGAGGATTTCTACATAATAAAAGCACTAGTTTTCCTCTGTGGCTATTTTATTTTCTTACCAAAATTTTATATAATTTTTTCAGAGGGATAATTTTGTTCTTTTATTTAAATATTAAAGTTCCTTTTAAATATGTGTAAACTATTTAAATATTAAATTTCTTTTTACTTCATATTTTCTTATACGTTACATATTGTCAAAATATTCATTTCGTATTAGTAATTAATACTCATTCATAACAACAACTCATTTATAAAAAAATATTTTCTTCCTTAATTGAGCCAATTGAACTTACTTTATATTTTTTATAAAGAAAAAAATTATTTAATATTTATATTTCCAAATTTAAGAACACAACATAAAAGTAAATAAAATCTTTATGTATAATTTCATATTTACAAATATATTCTTCATATTAAACTGCAAACTGACTGGTCAACGAGGATTTTAAGGTTTAGTATAATATGGTTTAGGGTTGAGGATTTTATGGTTTAGTATAATATGATTTAATATTTATGGTTAAGGTTTTAAGGTTTAGTGTTTAGATTTTAAGGTATTATGGTTTAGGGTTACAATGTTTGCATTTTATTGAATGAGAGTTTTTTCTAGTGGAATCTCTTATTAAATAGAAGCTTTTAAATAACCCTTACCCTATCACGGCATGTTTGTCTTTCTATATGAGTCTTGACGTGGTTGTATTTTTTATATGATTTGTATCATTCTTCACTTTATAATAATTACGTAATTAATCCGACAATATGTGTTTTAAATGTGTGCTGAAGGATTTGAATATTTGTGGGTTAAATACAATAAAATATTAAACGTCAACATAAATGTGCCATTTAACTGCTTGCATACTGTGTCTTTTCAGTAATACGATGAGTACCGAACATTTTCATATGCACCATCGAACTTTTCAAGGGTAACATAAAATATGACATGTTTTCCTAGCGTTTTAAGTTTGCGTTGGTCTTTTCAAGTCTCGAAACCTACATCCATAGGTTCGAAACCCACCTCCATAGGTTCGAAACCCACCTCAATTTGTGGTTGCCGCCAGAAACTATCTTTTCAGTTCTAATTTTAAATGCTCCATAGACTTAACTACTCAAGAAAGTTTTGGTATGGTAGGTTTGAGACAGAAAATATTAACAAAAATTGTTACATTCACGACTGAATATTTATAGTTGTAGTTTCGGAACTTTACCACAAGTTTCAATTTATTAAAAACTTAACATAGCAGAAGTGGCCAATACATAAGCATCAAAAGTTAATATTAAAAGCAAATGTGGCCAATGCATTTCAACCCATAATCTTCCTCGCATACTTTGCAAAGTGCTCATGATTGATCCTGTAAATCTGAGCAGCACCCTCACAATCCGGGTGAGGGTCGTCTAGGTTTGGAACATGCATCAAACCTAGTATACACGCAAGAATCTCTACAACTCTGATATTAGGGCTCCACTTTTCATGGAAAAAATCCAACCTAATTCTGCCAGCTTTAGTGAAGTTGGGATGTAATAAGTCCCCATCAAATTTTAAAGCAAACTACATAAACAGGTAACCATAATCTTTGAAATGCTTCAGCGCAAAAAAAATGAACAAGATAAAACAACAATCTTGGGAGGTTAATTATATTACCTTAGGGGGATTCATAGGGTAATTAGGTGGGAAAATACTAACTTTAAAATTATGCCCTTTATAAAGGCTGCCATCAGGTGCAACTATTTGAAGTCGATAATAAAACAGACAGTCGTTAACATCTGCCATTACTAAAGAAAAATAATGATAATTATAAACTATCCAAAAACGAAAAATTTTGCCTAAATGATAATGTAACAGAAGGATGTTTCACAGAAAGCAGATAAATGGCTATAAATGGAATCTCCAGGGCAGCAGGACGAAACTCTCTTCGAATATATACAAGCGTATCCATGTTCATAAGACAAAGATGAGAATGACAATTTACAACACAAAGTGGGGGTATTTATAGGGAAGAACGTGCCGATCCATCTACTTATTATGGAAGCTGTCACTTCGTTTGGCAGTATCGAAGCAACATGAACTTGGTTCGGAACTCGTAAAGTACCAACCTAAAATGTTATCTTTTCGTCTCACATTTTTAGTTTGGCTATAATTATACTAGTACTGAACTTTTATTTATGTGTTCCGTAACCGATGTTCAGAACTTTTTTACTTACATTTATGACTTTGTTGTTACGGTTTCGAATTTCAAAAGACGTATGGTCCTAATAAACAAGCATCTTTTCAATGTTAGTTTTGAATCTCTGTTACCCGTTCTAATACGTCAGTAGCAGATAAGTCTTTTCAGCTTTAGCATAAGGCAGAACAATGTTTCGATACTTTAATAAAAGTTCTGAACGTTTGCATATATAGTTTCGAACTTTATCATCTGAAACCTAAAATGTAACTTGTTTGCGTAACTATTTCTGTTTAAGTTTTGCTTTAAAAGTATCAAAAACCAACATCTACAATTTCGATACTAACTTCAACTATGTTTCCCGCCCAAAAATGTCTTTTCAGTTATAATACGTCACATTTATGACTCGCATAAAGTGGCTTTTCAGTAATTCCACGAGTATCAAACTTTTGCATATAAAGTTTTGAACTTATTAGGTAAAATCTAAAATGTATAATTAATTGCCTAACAATTTCAGTTTAAGTTGTGCTTTACAGGTATCCAAACTGGAATCCACAGTTTCAAAACTAACTTCTATTTTTGGTTCCCGCTCGAAACTGTCTTTACAGTTATAATATTAAAGTAAAAAAATCCTATTAAATACCCTTAAAATACCTAACCGTAATTTCTAACTTTCTAAATAATGAAAACCTGAAGGTCCATATGTCTACTAAATTTAGTGAAGAAGGAAAAAAACAAAAGTGGATAGATGGACTTTGTCTCTAAGGCGAACAAAATTTCGACCTGTAGCTGTGGAAAGCCAGCCGTGTTGAAGACATCTTGGTCAGATAACAATATGTGAGCAGATTTTTTGGGTGTTCTAACCATGGAAATAGATTTTGAAAATCATGTAATTTTTTTCCAATGGTATGAACCACCTATGAGTCCGCGTGTAAAAGTATTTATTCTTGGACTTTTAAGGAAAGTCCGGGCGAATGATAGGGGAAGAAGAAACGAAAGGATTGCTTGGGTTCTTACCTTGATAGGTTTTGTTTTAGTGACTTGGTTTTGTCATGGATAGGAGATCAGGTTGATCTTCAGGAATTATTTTAAAAGGTTGAAGAAGACAAATGGTAGGTCCCCTTTGACTAATGCATTGTCGTTTTGGCTTTAAAATGCCATTTAAATCGTAGAAAGTGTCATTTCCATAAAATACGACGCGTATCAAATGTTTGCCAATATAATCTCAAACTTATCATGTGAAACCTAAAATGTAACACACTTTCCTAACGATTTCAGTTTAAGTTTTGGGTTACAAGTTTGCAAACCCGCATCCATAGTTTCAAACCTATTTCTCAAATTTTGCTTTCAGCCATAAAAACATTAAAAGTAATAATAATATTAAATGTTAAATATGGGGTGGAGAGTTTGAAACTAGTGTACAAAAAGTTGACTTTTGTACAGGTAAGATGGAGACTGTACAACAAAATTTTTTCAAAAAAATGGGGACGCTGCCAAATCCCCTCTACTCAGCACGAACCAATATCGACCATTCACTTTTTGAACATCAACCCAAACCTGCTTGCATGCATTATATGACCTCAGTTAATTAGGAATGATCTTAGTTAGTTGTCACTAACATTTCTTAAAATTTAAACTTATCGTCTGTCAAGATGAGACCGATGATCGTTTCTCAAAAAAAGTTCTCCTAGGGTTACGAATTTAAGCAGAATATGTTTTTAATCCAAGCAAAAATAGGGACCAAGTCTTGGTACCCTAACTCAGATTAGAAATTTAGCAAAACTCAATTTTGTTAGTCCAAAATAGAAATCAATAACTATGATTGAATATCGAATTAATATGATGAAATTATGAAAAGATAATGGTTTAGAAATGAAACTGACTCATTCTAGTATGGTTTCGGGCGCATACATTCGTCGAGTAATAGTTCTCAGATGTTTTGATTTCTTTCCCTTTCCATTTACATTCATCAATTTCTTACGTTTTTCCATATCACGGTGCAACGCAAACATGTTCGTGTTTGCTTTATCTACGTAGAGCTCGTAGAGTAGCTGCATCCTATCATATTCTCTAACTCCATATACTTGGAAATAAAAAATATGTTAGTACAAAATACTGGACGATAAGCATTCAACGTTTGATTATAAATGAAATAGTAATGATAATCATTCACTTACGATATGCACCAACTCAATGATTTGGGTACCTGTCCGTATGCCTTTCATCCATGCAATGACGAACATACCATTGTCCCATCTAAAAAGTTTGATGTGGTTCTAGTCATTTAATTACTAATTTCATGATAACAATAAAGAAATATGGAAATCTGAATACCCATTTTCTTGACTCATAACTTTAGAACATTCAATTTTTAGCTTGTTAAATGGCACCTTCGGTTTGCCAAACACCTTAACGAAGTCCTCATGCTTAGAAAATTCCACAAAAGTGTGTATTTGAACAATAATGATAACATAGTACAAAGTTCATTCCTAGACTTTACTAACATACAATGCTAACATGGTGACATGGCAAATGGATGTGTTCTCACCATTTTTCTAACTGCTTCCTCACTACGCTACCTCGCCTCAGTACCCGGTAAGCTATCTAGTATCTAAACTTACCCACGTGCCATATGAATGACACACAAGTACTAGTGGAAATTGCAATAATTCATGGGGATGAATACCTGCAAATATTTTGTCGTCAACTAATTAAAATTTAGCATATCCTGAAACAAATTAACATTTTTCCTTTAGCAGATTTCGTCTTACAATATCAGAGCCAATAATGTTCCCATAAAACTTCATTGAATTAGCATTGAACTCTACAAACGATGACGCTGTGGCATTTTCCATTCGTTTCTTAGTACTCTACAATTAATAATGTATGTTATTTACAATCGAAAACAATTTATCAACAAAGAAATATGGCATAAACACTGTATAAGATGGTAACAAACAAAATACATAAAGATAACAAGGCATAAAGGCCCAACATTTATTTTTTCCCTTCGCCTCCTTGCGAGTCTCGAACAAGGACACCATATCAATAATCTTGCCAATTTAAAAAACAATAATGACCACTTAGCAAAATAGGTTCCAAATGTTCATATAATTGCAAGCCATACGCGATATTTATTAGACTAACCGTATTGTCGAGCCTCTCCTTGGGTTGTAATGTATCAATTTCTCTAATAGTGGCATAAATGTTGTCGAGTGTAATGACCGCATAGTTGCATACAAACATTGTATTATGTCTTTGATTTTACATTTCACAATATGACAAAGTAAAGTTATAGAGTTGAAGGCTTACTTTTGCACCAACGAGGTATTTCATAAATAATCACAATAGGCCTGTTCTCTTTCATGAATCCCATAAGGTAGTACATCATACCGAACTTTGATTGACTCATGTTCAACCTTTCACAAGAAAGATATGATGATAACAAGGACAATCATAAATTATGTAAACGAAAATAAAATCATAACCATTAGGGTACAACATTTAATTTGATAGCCTTAATGGACAAATTTGTATTATTTCCAATGTTCAATTCGATGGGCTTAATGGCCAAAATTGTATTATTTCCAATGTTCAACTCGATGTGCTTAAGGCCCAATGTTCAATGCCCAATGTTCAATGCATATGGCAACCTCCATTTGTTGTTATTATAGTACACGGTACACACAACCAACATTTACCATTAAGAATGGAAATTACACAGAACAATTATTCCCAATTAACTTTCCAAACTTTATTCAGTTGAATGGTTATCCTTTGAGAGTCAAGGGGATTTTCGACTAACCTGGCCGGCAACATGCTTATCCTACAATGGAACATTACACTAATCAAGCCCATAGGTACAAGAAAAAATGAAAATGATCTTTAAATAGAGTTAGCTTTTACCTTTTTCTTCATTGGTGCTGGACAATCAGAGTTTGTATCTGAAACTATGTAGCGCTTAGCTCAACCTTAGGGTGTTTTCAATTTGGAAGAAGGAGTAACATTTTCTATTGTCTCTATAGAAATACAGCTCTGGCAATAATATCTCCGAGGTGGTGTCTCCATAAACTTATAGGAAACAACCCTATTAATTTTATTCACAATATAGGTCCTATCAAGCTCCATATTCCTTGACATATTCCGCAAAGTACCTTTCATTTCGTCCCACATTGCATTGACACCTCATGAATACCGTCAATTTTGACAAGAAATTTTTTTATTTTAACTTCAGAATTGTTTATTTTCACTTTAAAACGGTTTATTTTGACATCAATATTGTTCATCTTCTCTTCCAAGCTCTGCTTCAAGCAGGTCATGTCGACCTGTACTTCTACGACGTCTTCAAAAAAATGCTTAATTTCCCTCCCAACATCTTATCATCAACCCCTCTCACACTATCCAATTTCTCCTCACCTTTTATTTGCTTCTCAATTCCCGCATTGACAACCTCTTTTAGCCCATTCACCTCAGACATTATTTGCACCTCACCTTTAATTTGTTTCCTATTTTCCCTATTGGCAACCTCGTTCACCCCTTTCACCTCAAGCGTTATTTGCTGAAGCATTTCCCTCATTGCACCACCATTGTTGCATTCCACAACATCATACTCTGCAAAAGCAACATTGCAAATTAAATAAATATTAAAGATTCCCCTTGCACATAATAAATGATTAATACACTGACTCATAACGTATTATCTTACGTCTTTTTGAAGCTTTCTTGCCTTTGGGGTCCTTCTATGACTTTCGCAGATTCTTTGAGTTTAGGTGCTTCAAAAGTTTCAGGTAATGGATGCTTTCAGGCAATAATCTTTAGCGTGCAAAAAAATATAATTAACCATGATTGCAATTTGACATACTAGATGAATAATAATCCAGCAGATACCTTTGGTCTATTCAAAGCTCGCTCCCTCTTCAAGTGGGCATAAACAGACGCGACCTTTGACTGCACTGAGTAAAGAATGCGAGCCTCACCACCATTAGAAGCTGCACTAGCTATGCTATCAAATCCAGACCAATAATCATACAGCCGAATTCGAATTCCATATCATTCACAACACAACATTAATATGACAAAACTTAGTTCCATTAATTTCTCATAATTAATGGTAATTTAACTTTACCTCTAAGATTGCAATACACCCTTTTAGGTAAATGTGCCTTCCTACCTTTTGTAAACAGCTTATTGCCTCAATAAGCGTATCGTAAACGTACTTGGCCCAATTCACTTTACCCTGTAAGCAATTGTCGCACAACAACTTCAAAAAATCTGCTCATGGGTGTATTTGAGCAGTAGGACACAAAAAAAACTCCAATAATGTACACCAACACCCTTGCTTTCAAAGCATCTCCTTCAAAAGCATCATACACTATATCTCGCTTGATTTCTGCATAAGTTAAAAATGTGTTGAGGTTATACTTTGCACCGAGTTCTCTATCATTCTCCCTCGACAACACTTTATGAACTTCAACACCCTCATTCTTCAGGCCCAATATAGCTTCTACATCTTCAACTGATACATTAATGTTGTGTCCTTCAAACTTAATAACACTCATTCCAACATCAAAACTTTCCATCAATTCCCTACATAGGTTCCGTCGTAGAATGCGCGATTTTATAAAAACTAACAACCCAAAACCAATTTCATCAAGAACAAGATCAATCCCCATCGTCTTCATTTTTTTAATGAAATCGTACAATTTTTTCTGACTACACTTTGTGTCAAAAGATGTCTACAGGGGATAAGTTCCTACGTCAATCTTACTGTATCAAACAAAGAATGTCTTTATACTGCTATTCCCTATTACCTTCTTCGGCTATCCTGATTTATACTCTTTGTATGTCGTATTCTCCTTCTTAGTTTCATCAATGTAAGGTTGTTTGTCTTCCTTCGGCATGTTCTCCCATTTCTTGCCTAACTCTTTCCTAACCTACGAATGGAAAATTCAAATAAATTTAACATTTTACACATCATAAACCACTGAAACCTACCAAAGTAGTTACTTTTTCCTCAGTTTGCTTCATCCTTATTCATTCACCTTGACTGTAAAATATGAAAAAAAAACAAAGGTATACATTCCATCATTCATTTTGAGATGCAATAAGAACACGTAAATATCAACTTACTAAAACTTAATGAAGGGAGGACATTTTTTGTACGTTCGACCTATAACATATGACCAACATCTCAGCACTAGCTTCCTCAGAAACTATGGCAACTTCATTATCAACTTTATCACCAACTTTCTCAGCAACTCCGTCAAAAACGAGATTCAAATTTGAAATTGTCATCCTAAGGATTAAATCTTCATATGAATCATTGCAGAAAGAAACCAACTCTCTCATAAACAAACTCATCCTCATTACAAACAAATCTAACCTTTTTAGGTTCAAAGCAATGGAAAGGGTAACATTTTAAAAAACCAAACATGACATAATATTCAGTTTAAACAGATTTCCTCCAACAAGAAATGCAATTCCATACCAAAATTTCAAAACACAAACCATAGATTTCAAGTATTTTGCAAATAAACAAAACTTAGGGTTTTGCTTATTACCTTTGCAATGGAGACGATTGTGCAGGTTCAGTTATAGACCTAAATTGAGGTTTCGATCCTTTACACTGGCTGAAACGTTTTTCACAAATTGAGAGGATTCTCTAGATTTTTAATGGGGAAATGAAGGTTCGATTCTCATTCTAGGGAACCAGAGGGCTTTAATCGCTACGAGTACCGAAACGAATAAGTACGTTGTGAGACCTACAAAAAACTAGAAATATGAATCTTTAAACCAAAAATATTATAATCATCTACTTTAGGTTGCGAAACTCGTTCATGAATTCTGATACTTGGTGATTCAACCTAATATTTTATATACTTCCTTTAATTTTATGGTTTCAACGTCTATTTTTATCTATCCAACATATTGTACGCCATGTTTCGGTACTGATACTTAAGTTGCGAAACATACTATACAAACATGTATTGTTAAAGGGACTTTAAACATTTGTAGCTTACACATTTTCTACAGGTTCCGGTACATGTACAAAAGTTCTGATATTAGGAGAAAAACGTAAACTGTTACGCGTTAACCCTAAAATGTTACTTTCACAGCTATCAGTTTCGGTACTCGATATCAAATTTCGAGATATCTTCTTCCAACTTTAATTGTCACAAACTTTACTAACAATTTAGGTTTAAACTTTTATCTACCGATTCCGATTCATATCTCAGAGTTCCGAAAGTTATGCTTATTTTAACATTTTACGTTGCAACACGAATGTTATCCCCATATAGTATCGATACTACTTACTAAGTTTCGAAACTTACCGGCAACAACCTCTTCCCATTTCCGTGTGTTTTTTATGGGAATCTAAATCTAAAGGTCAAAATCAAAAATTTCCCATCTAACAGCTCTAACATCCCGTCGTTTATTAGACGTTCTTTAGACACACCCAAAGACCTGCACCAACCACTAACCCAAATCCATTTTCTGAATACACATGGACAATTCATTCTATTAAAAGATATACTTTTAGCGAAAAAATGGTTTGAAGGGATCGAACCTAGACCATCTACGCGCACATAAAAATGTAACATCACTAAACCATTTCAATATTTACTAAAAAATACGAACATATTTATATATCTTAAACTATAGTTAATAATTAGGGTAAAGTTCACAAATAGTCACTAAACTTTGATCAATTATTCAATTTAGTAACCAAACTTTCAATTGCTTCAATGTTACCATTAAACTTTTAGTTTTGCTCTAATTTGGCCATTGACCCGTTAACAACCATTAAAAGGGTGATGTGACTGTTAAAATATTTGTATAATAACACATTTAGTCCTCCATGTTTGCACATTCAAACAATTTAGTCTCAATTTATAAAAATAATAAATTTAACCCTCATTATTTACCCATTATTTCAATTTGATCATATTTTAATTAAAAATAATTTAACCCTAAACCCTTGAATATAATAAATAATTAAATAAGCAATTAAAACTCAACAATTCCTTGAATAAGAATTATTTACCAGTTTGAGATTAGAAAGTTAAAAAACGGTTACCATTGAGATTCTACGGTAGTTTGATTGGGAAGTTCCAGATTGAGTTATTGTTTCCAGAGATAATTTGGGGAATATTTATGCTTTTTACAAAGAATTCAAAATGTGTGAAGAACTAGGGCTTGTTGATAGGGTACCCAGATTGGTTTGTGCCCAAGCAGCCAATGTTAAAAATTGAACGGTATGGTCGAAGAAGCGACCGAGAAGAGTTAATGGATGCAATGGCGCAGTAGAAGAAGATCTCGGATATGGCTTGCCAGTTTGCTACTCTGTCGGTGCCGGTGCAAGGGAAGGCAGATTTCGGTTCTGTTATGGATGTGCTGAAGAAGTATTTGAAAAACAAAACTCTAAAACACTAAGTGGAGCATTGTTATGATTGAATCATTCTCTGGTTTTACATTTCATTTATTTTTTTATACATGTTCTGTTAGCTACAATTTTTTGAGGCTGAAGCTAAATAATTGTTCAATAAAATCTTTATATTTGTGGCTTTGGGCGAGTTAGAATCTAGTTAGTGATGTTCCTGAACAAATAACAAAGTGAAAATCACAAAGACATGTTTCTTCATGGCTGAAAGGAACCTTCCTCCATGCAAGTCTGACAGAATTTGAGTTCATTTTTATGAAAAACAAGGAAAACAAGCAGAACAAAATGATCCGACGGTGTCGAGAATGTAAAGAAAATAATCCGATCTCGTGAAATTGATCTGATTTTCTGGTGTTAAACCCAACAAATTGAGTTGTGTTTATGGAAGCTTCAAATTCTTATTTCCAAAAATGAATGATAATGCCAGTTACTTAATCAAAAGCTATCATTAAATAAATAAAAAAATTTAAACATCTTGACATTGAATCTAGCGTTCTGGTCTACTAATCTTCATTCTTCAGCAGCAAAGTCCTTGCCTTGCTCAAGCAGGAATTGCTAGACGTGCTCATTCTATGATAAGTAAGTGAAGGATTCAAAAGCAAAATAGGGCCAAATTGAAATAATGCATAAATAATGAGGGTTAAATTTATTATTTTTTTCGAATGAAGAATAAATTGTTTGAATGTCCAAATATGGAGGACTAAATATGTTATTATACAAAATATTTTAACAGCTACGTCACACTTTGAGTGGATATTAATTGGTTAGTGGTCAAATTGGAGCAAAACTAAAAGTTTAATGGTAACATTGAAGCAATTGGAAGTTTGGTTATCAAATTGAATAATTGATCAAAGTTTAGTGACCATTTGTGAACTTTAATATAACCAACAATCAATTGACCGAGTGGGATGAGACACTAGATCCCTTAAGTAAGGTCATTGTTTTGATTCCTGATGTTGTGAATGGAGCAAATTGAGTTGGAAGGGTCGCCCTCATAATGGACATCTGTAGTACTCGATCCGAATTAGTCAACTACTGGTACCCATAAACATCCCGCACCAAGTCATCCGCACTACGCAGAGAGATGAGTAAACCATACCCGTCCTCACTTCAACTCTTCCCCGATTTCCTGTCTGTAAAAATTATCGTTTCTTATTGACTTCTTAAAGGATTTGGGGAACAATATCTATAAGGTTTTTGACTTCTTATGTAACACCCCCTTCCTGTATCTGTACACTGAACACGAGTCAGAAATGTCACAGAAATTTAAAGATTTTCTTACATTAAAAATTGGGACTATTTAAAATTTTCAACAACTTATAAGTAATATATCAACATATCAAGATTACTAACATAACACGTAATAATTATAAATATCATGTATCATAAAAACAAAACCATTATAAGGCAGACCAGTTTAGTAGTTTAACAAAATAGACAACTTATTTCGTACATGCCACTATTCATAAACAAAACAATGATGTCATAGATATCGAAATAATCTGTCAATAGGATATCTCTTTCGATAGAGATGTTGATGCAACTGCTCTGCTTCTACTTTTAATTACCTACGTGTATAACCAAAACACACACTAAGTATAACTTAGTGAGGCATAAGATGAGTAACATATATAAAAATACTTAATAAAACATGATACTTTCACAAGCATGATATTCTTTGAATTATACAATCTGTAATGCAAGAAAGCATAACATAATCATTATTTGACTTAAAAGCATACTTCATTTCATGAAATCATATAGCCCAAGGTGAATATTAAGTACTTTGAAAGTACTATTCTTTATTGCTTGCAGACACAATAAAGTGCCTATAACATCTATGACACTTTAAAGTGCCGTTAACTTTATGATACACATTGAAGTGTCAATAACTTTATAATAATCTTCGAGTTTCATTAACTCGTAGAATGTCTTATATGGTTGATGGTGCCTTTAAACCAACTAACCAACTTATACGGTTGATGGTGCCTTTAAACCAACTAATCAACTTATACGGTTGATAGTGCCTTTAAACCAACTAATCAACTTATACGATTGGTGATGCCTTTAAATCACCTAATCCATAATCGAGTAATGTATTTTTACATTACCAAGGTCAACCTTAAAAACAGTTCTTGCAATTAAGGGCAAATAACACAATATCCATATATATGTCACGTAAAACATTTTATATTGGAGCAGTTCATACCCTAATATGCTTTATAATATTCATGGTATACTGCCATAATCTGTAAATCATTAAAATAAAGTACCATGCTAAAAACATATATGCACTCACCTTAGCCTTGCAATATGATTTCCTATTCGATATTAGTCTCGAATTATATCCTTTCCCGGTCTGCTGGTACGATCTTGATTTTTACCAGAATCTATATTAAAAAATAACATATACCATTTCAAAGTATATGTTAGAACATACTTAATCCATATATAATAATGGAAAGTAAATAAAATAACTATCCATTATTTACAAAAATTAACCCGATAAAACTTTCCATATTCGAATCAAAATTTCTCATACTTTTCTTTAAATTTTCAACTTTTCTCAATATTCATATTTTAGTCCCTAAAGAATCTTTTAAGCTTCCAAACACCATTTCAAGCCAAATCCTTATATTTCTCATCATTTACACTTTAGGACCCAAACTTTAAAAATTTACAACCTAGTCCTTAAATTTTCAAATTTCACAAATTGGTCCCAAAGTTAGTATAAACTTCAAAATCAACATTCCAATCACTTTACTTAATTTTCAAACATAATATACTTCAAAAATAAGTTCAACCATCAAGTCCCTAAACTTTCCAAAATTTACAAATTGGTCCCTAATGCAAAATAATTAGGTATTTTCATTCCAAACAACTTATATCATCATAATAAACCATTATTCCTTCAATCATGTTCTAAAATTCCAAACTTGACATAAACCCTAATTTTCCATATTTCAAGAACATGAGTATTTCTTCTTCCAAACAAAAAAATCAAGCTTGTATAACATTATTCTCATCATTTCCATCATCAAAATAATTTTGCCATAATTTCTTCAAAATTGCCGAAATGGTCCCTATATTTTTAACTTAGGGTTTTGCTTCCAAACAACAATTCAAGCTTACTAGATCACTAATTCAACATCACAAACCCTAAATCAAACTTGAATCCATAAACCCTAATCATCTTCATAATAATCAAAACATGTAGAACTTAAATCCCAACTCAGTATCATGATTTTAACATCATACTAGCTTGATTTGAATTTAAATTCAATCATGGAATCATAAAATCTCAAAAGCCCCAATTTGATCCATAAACCCTAATTTCTTTATCATGCAAATTCTCATCAACCAAGCACGAATTCTAGGAATTATTGATATCAAAAGATAAAGATTGAAGAGTATAACAACTTTGAAGTTCGAAAGATTACCTGAAAATCGAGTTTTGGGGCTTGAATCGAACTTGGAAAATTTTTCTCCATTTTTCTTTCATTCTACCCCTCATATTTCGAAATTTGAAGATGAATAATGGTCTTCATATTTTGTTTTTCATCAAATTTGGCCACTTGTCTTGTATAAATAAATTTTAAATTCATTTAGATAGTGAAATTACTAAAATGCCCTTTTAATCCAACGGTTGAGATTAATCTTATCATTAATCAAGGGCCAAGATCTAATCTTCCATTTTATTCTTCCAAAAATGACCCTTGTAACTATAAATATTTCAAAAATGCCATTGGGTCAAAATGACCAATTTACCCTCCAACTAGTTTTTATTTACTAGTTTGTTCCAAAATTGCCATTCCATTACAATCTAACGAAATCTAGTTAGAATTCAACCAACCATAATAAAATATTCATAAAATGGTATTTTATGAATTTCTCCATGTCCTTTGGATCAGTCTCCAAAATTTCCATTCGATCCAATATACCGATAAATAATCCTTTACTTAGAAATAAACTGTAGGAATCATCTTGAATCAAACTAAAAATATTTCCAACACTTGGAAATGACTTTTATGACCTTTCTCCATCATATGGCAAAATTTCGTAATTTTCCAATTCGATCCGGGTATCCGAATTCCACTTAAACTTTAACTGCGATTTTCCCAATAATTGAAATATCAGATCGAACAAATAATTCCACATTCGATTCACATCCTTAGATTCTCTATTTATTTATGAGATAAAAACTCCTAAATTTTAGGAAATTACAACTTTGGTCCTTCAAATTTTCATATTTCAACTTGTACCATACAAGTTTTGAAAACTTATCATTTTCGTCACTAAACTTTAATCTTGAATTCCCATTCCAATCTTCCTTAGATTTTATCCAAATTTTGCGAGTATCCTATTTTACTCTCTCTCTATCACATGACACCTTAAAACCATGGATATTTCTTTTCTACAATCTATAATTGAGAAAGTCTTAACTTTTGCATTTTTGTCATTTTAGTCACTAAGTAAGCTTTTAAGCAAATATCTTAGCACTAAATGACCCTTAAACAGTACTATAAATTTTGGGGTATTACAATTCTTCCCCCTTAAGAAAATTCGTCCTCGAGTTTTCAAGATGTATCTGTTTCGAATAAATGTGGGTACTACTTTTCCATTGTATCCTTAGCTCCCATGTTACCCTTTCAATTTTGTGATTGTGTCAAAGGACCTTCACTAACGATATCTGTTTGTTCCTTAATTCTTTGAAACCATAAGCCAGTATCTTTATTGGTTTCTTTTCGTAAATCAAATCTAATTGCAACTCAATCTTCTCTGGTATAATCACATGTAATAAATCTGATCTATATCTCCAGAGCATCGAAATATGGAAAATATTATAAATTTTACTCATCTCTGGTGGAAGAACTAGCTGATATGCAATAGACCAACCTTCTTCAATATTTCTTATGCTCCAAAATATCTGGGACTTAACTTTCCTTTGCGGCCGAATCGCATTATTTTCTTCCAAGGAGAAACTTTTAAGAATACTATTTCTCCAACTTCAAAGTGAATGTCCTTTCTTTTCAAAGGTGCATATGACTTCTGTTGATTAGCGGCCTTTTTAAGATTGTCTTGTACAATCTTAACTTTTTCCTCCATTTCTTGTAACATATCTAGCTTAATCAACTTACGATCATGTAACTCAAACCAGTTCAATGGCGATATGCATTTCCGACCATAAAGAGTTTCATAAGGTGCCATTAAAATACTTGCCTGGTAACTATTATTGTAAGCAAATTCTGCAAATGGCAAGTACTTTTCCCATGATCCTTCAAATTCTATATTTTTCTTTAACCATTATTTTGGAGCTTTACGCTAACCGTTATCACTTGAACATCAATCTGCCGACATCAGATCATCATCCGTGTCTCTTGTATACCCGTTAGTTCATAAATCCTTTACTGATAGGGACCCTAAATTCAATTCTATCTACAATTACCATTGGAAGGAGGTATCTTGCATTTTAAACAGCTTTCATTACTATATCACTCCATTTTCTATTACACCGTATAAATCGAGTACTAGACTTAGTTAACCTCCTTACTCATTTTTGGAACCTCATAATGTTCCCTCTTTTAATTGTCCGACGAGATTCATTCTTGTTCAGACACTCATTCTTATAGCAACCCCTTTTTTTACTAATAAACAATTGCATCAATCATACAAGTATTTCTTTTTAGTAAATATGACATCCTAGTGGCATGTACACACTTTAACACTTTCATCGAGCTTGATTTAACTCCAGAACCGGCTAAACCAGTAGCTCTAATACCCATAAATGTAACACCCCCTTATTGTATCCGTACACCGAACACGAGTAGGAAATGTCACAGAAATTTAAAGATTTTCTTACAATAAAAATCGGGACTATTTAAAATTTTCAACAACTTATAAGTAATTATATCAACATATTAAGATTACTAACATAATACGTAATTATATATATCATGTATCATTAAAACAAAACCATTATAAGGCAGACCAGTTTAGTAGTTTAACAAAGTAGACAAATTATTTCGTACATGCCACTATTCATAAACAAAACAAGGATTCCATAGATACCAAAATAACCTGTCGATAGTATATCTCTTTCGATAGAGATGTTGATGCAACTGCTCCGCTTCTACTTTTAATTACCTACGTGTATAACCAAAATACACACTAAGTATAACTTAGTGAGGCATAAGATGAGTAACATATATAAAAATACTTAATAAAACATGATACTTTCACAAGCATGATATTCTTTGAATCATACATTCTATAATGCAAGAAAGCATAACATAATCATTATTTGACTTAAAAGCATACTTCATTTCATGAAATCATATAGCCCAAGGTGAATATTAAGTACTTTAAAAGTACTATTCTTTATTGCTTGCAGACACAATAAAGTGCCTATAACGTATATGACACTCTAAAGTGTCGTTAACTTTATGATACACATTAAAGTGCCAATAACTGTATAATACTCTTCAAGTGTCATTAACTCGTAGAATGTCTTATATGGTTGATGGTGCCTTTAAACCAACTAACCAACTTATACGGTTGATGGTGCCTTTAAACCATCTAACCAACTTATACGGTTGATGGTTTCTTTAAACCAACTAACCAACTTATACGGTTGATGGTGCCTTTAAACCAACTAACCACCTTATATGATTGGTGATGCCTTTAAATCACCTAATCCATAATCGAGTAATATATTTTTAAATTACCAAGGGCAACCTTAAAAACAATTCATGCAATTAAGGGCAAATAACACAATATCCATACATACGTCACGTAAAACATTTTATATTGGAGCAGTTCATACCCTAATATGCTTTATAATATTCATGGTATACTGCCATAATCTGTAAATCTTTAAAATAAATTATCATGCTAAAAACATATATGCACTCACCTTAGCCTTGCAATATGATTTCCTATTCGATATTAGTCTCGAATTATATCCTTTCCCGGTTTGCTGGTACGATCTTGATTTTTATCATAATCTATATTAAAAAATAACATATACCATTTCAAAGTATATGTTAGAACATACTTAATCCATATATAATAATGGAAAGTAAATAAAATAACTATCCATTATTTACAAAAAATAGTCCAATAAAACTTTCCATATTCGAATCCAAATTTCTCATACTTTTCTTTAAATTTCCAACTTTTATCGATATTCATATTTTAGTCCCTAAAGACTCTTTTAAGCTTCCAAACACCATTTTCAAGCCATATTCTTATATTTCTCATCATTTACACTTTAGGACCCAAACTTTAAAAATTTACAACCTAGTCCTTAAATTTTTGAAATTCACAAATTGGTCCCAAAGTATAAACTTCAAAATCAACATTCCAATCACTTTAGTTAATTTTCAAACATAATATGCTTCAAAAATAAGTTCAACCATCAAGTCCCTAAACTTTCCAAAATTTACAAATTGGTCCCTAATGCAAAATAATTAGGGATTTTCATTCCAAGCAACTTATATCATCATAATAAACCATTCTTCCTTCAATCATGTTCTAAAATTCCAAACTTGACATAAACCCTAATTTTCCATATTTCAAGAACATGAGTAATTCTTCTTCCAAACAACAAAATCAAGATTGTATAACATCATTCTCATCATTTCCATCATCAAAATAATTTTTCCATAATTTCCCTTAATTTCTTCAAAATTGCCGAAATGGTCCCTATATTTTTAACTTAGGGTTTTGCTTCCAAACAACAATTCAAGCTTACTAGATCACTAATTCAACATCACAAACCCTAAATTAAACTTGAATCCATAAACCCTAATCATCTTCATAATAATCAAAACATGTAGAACTTAAATCCCAACTCTATATCATGATTTTAACATCATACTAGCTTGATTTGAATTTAAGTTCAATCATGGAATCATAAAATCTCAAAAGCCCCAATTTGATCCATAAACCCTAATTTATTTCTCATGTAAATTCTCATCAACCAAGCACGAATTCCATGAATTATTGATATCAAAAGATAGAGCTTGAAGAGTAGAACAACTTTGTAGTTCGAAAGATTACCTGAAAATCGAGTTTCGGGGCTTGAATCGAACTTGGAAAACTTTTCTCCATTTTTCTTTCTTTCTCCCCCTCATAGTTCGAAATTTGAAGATGAAGAATGGTCTTCATCTTTTTTTTAATCCAATTTGGCCACTTGCCTTGTATAAATAAATTTTAAATTCATTTAGATAGTGAAATTACTAAAATGCCCTTTTAATCCAACGAGTGAGACTACTTATCATTAATCAAGGGCCAAGATCTAATCTTTCATTTTATTCTTCCAAAAATGATCCTTGTAACTTTAAATATTTCAAAAATGCCATTGGGTAAAAATGACCAATTTACCCTCCAACTAGTTTTTATTTACTAGTTTGTTCCAAAATTGCCATTCTATTACAATCTAACTAAATCTAGTTATAATTCAACCAACCATAATAAAAATATTCATAAAATGGTATTTTATGAATTTCTCCATGTCCTTTGGATCATTATCAAAAATTTCCATTCGATCCAATATACCGATAAATAATCCTTTACTCAGAAATAAAATGTAGGATTCATCTTGAATCAAACTAAAAATATTTCCAGCACTTGGAAATGACTTTTATAACCTTTCTCCATCATATGGAAAAATTTCATAATTTTCCAATTGGATCCGGGTATCCGAATTCCGCTTAAACTTTAACTACGATTTTCCCAATAATCGAAATATCAGATCGAACCAATAATTCCACATTCGATTCACATCCTTAGATTATCTATTTATTTATGAGATAAAAAATCCTAAATTTTGGGAAATTACAACTTTTGTCCTTCAACTTTTCATATTTCAACTTGTACCATACAAGTTTTGAAAACTTATAATTTTGGTCACTAAACTTTAATCTTGAATTCCCATTCCAATCTTCCTTGGATTTTATCCAAATTTTTCGAGTATCCTAGTTTACTCGTTCTCTATCATATGACACCTTAAAACCTCATAAATTTCTTTTCTACAGTCTATAATTGAGAAAGTCCTAACATTTGCATTTTTGTCATTTTAGTCACTAAGTAAGCTTTCAAACAAATATCTTAGCACTAAATGACCCTTAAACAGTACTGTAAATTTTGGGGTATTACAATTCTTCCCCCTTAAGAAAATTCGTCCTCGAATTTTCAAGATGTATTTGTTTCGAATAAATGTGGGTACTACTTTTCCATTGTATCCTTAGCTCCCATGTTACCCTTTCAATTTTGTGATTGTGTCAAAGGACCTTCACTAATGATATCTGCTTGTTCCTTAATTCTTTGACACCATAAGCCAGTGTCTTTACTGGTTTCTTTTCGTAAATCAAATCTGATTGCAACTCAATCTTCTCCGGCATAATCACATGTAATAAATCTGATCTATATCTCCGGAGCATCGAAATATGGAAAATATTATAAATTTTACTCATCTCCAGTGGAAGAACTAGCTGATATGCAACAGACCAACCTTCTTCAGTATTTCTATGGTCCAATATATTTGGGACTTAACTTTCTTTTGCGGCCGAATCGCATTATTTTCTTCCAAGGAGAAACTTTCAAGAATACTTTTTCTCCAACTTCAAATTGAATGTCCTCTCTTTTCGAAGGTGCATATGACTTATCTCCATTAGCGGCCTTTTTAAGATTGTCTTGCACAATCTTAACTTTTTCCTCCATTTCTTGTAACATATCTAGCTTAATCAACTTACGATCATGTAACTCAAACTAGTTCAATGGCGATCTGCATTTTCGACCATAAAGAGTTTCATAAGGTTCCATTAAAATGCTTGCCTGGTAACTATTATTGTAAACAAATTATGCTAATGGCAAGTACTTTTCCCATGATCCTTCAAATTCAATATTTTTTTAACCATTATTTTGGAGCTTTACGCTAACCATGATCACTTAACCATCAATCTGCCAACATCGGATCATCATCCGTGTCTCTTGTATACCTGTTAGTTCGTAAATCCTTTACTGATAGGGACCCTAAATTCAATTTCTATCTGCAATTACCATTTGTAAGGAGTTATCTTGCATTTTAAACAGCTTTCATTACTATATCAGTCCATTTGCTATTACCCCGTATAAATCGAGTATTAGACTTAGTTAACCTCTTTACTCATTTCTGGAACCTTATAATGTTCCCTCTTTTAATTGTTCGATGAGATTCATTCTTGTTCAGACACTCATTCTTATAGCAACCCCTTTTTTGACTAATAAACAATTGCTTCAATCATACAAGTATTTCTTTTCAGTAAATATGACATCCTAGTGACATGTACACACTTTAACACTTTCATCGAGCTCGATTTAAATCCAAAACCGGCTAAACCTGTAGCTTTGATACCAATAAATGTAACACCCCCTTCCTGTATCCGTACACCTAACACGAGTCGGAAATGTCACAGAAATTAAAGATTTTCTTACATTAAAATTCGGGACTATTTAAAATTTTCAACAACTTATAAGTAATTATATCAACATATTAAGATTACTAACATAACACATAATAATTATACATAGCATGTATCATAAAAACAAAACCATTATAAGGCAGACCATTTAGTAGTTTAACAAAGTAGACAAATTATTTCGTACATGCTACTATTCATAAACAAAACAAGGATGCTATAGATACCGAAATAACCTGTTGATAGGATATCTCTTTCGATAGAGATGTTGATACAACTGCTCTGCTTCTACTTTTAATTACCTACGTGTATAACCAAAATACACACTAAGTATAACTTAGTGAGGCATAAGATGAGTAACATATATAAAAATACTTAATAAAACATGATACTTTCACAAGCATGATATTCTTTGAATCACACATTCTGTAATGCAAGAAAGCATAACATAATCATTGTTTGACTTAAAAGCATACTTCATTTCATGAAATCATATAGCCCAAGGTGAATATTAAGTACTTTAAAAGTACTATCCATTATTGCTTGCAGACACAATAAAGTGCCTATAACATATATGACACTTTAAAGTGCCGTTAACTTTATGATACACATTGAAGTGCCTATAACTTTATAATACTCTTCAAGTGTCATTAACTCGTAGAATGTCTTATATGGTTGATGGTGCCTTTAAACCAACTAACCAACTTATAAGGTTGATGGTGCCTTTAAACCATCTAACCAACTTATACGGTTGATGGTGCCTCTAAACCAACTAACCAACTTATATGATTGGTGATGCCTTTAAATCACCTAATCCATAATCGAGTAATATATTTTTACATTACCAAGGGAAACCTTAAAAACAATTTCTGCAATTAAGGGCAAATAACACAATATCCATACCTACATCACGTAAAAAAACATTTTATATTAGAGTTGTTCATACTCCAATATGCTTTATAATATTCTTGGTATACTGCCATAATCTGTAAATCATTAAAATAAAGTACCATGCTAAAAACATCTATGCACTCACCTTAGCCTTGCATTATGATTTCCTATTCGATATTATTCTCGAATTATATCCTTTCCCGGTCTGCTGGTACAATCTTGATTTTTATCAGAATCTATATTAAAAAATAACATATACCATTTCAAAGTATATGTTAGAACATACTTAATCCATATATAATAATGTAAAGTAAATAAAATAACTATCCATTATTTACAAAAAATAATCCGATAAAACTTTCCATATTCAAATCAAAATTTCTCATACTTTTCTTTAAATTTCCAACTTTTCTCGATATTCATATTTTAGTCCCTAAAGACTCTTTTAAGCTTCCAAACACCATTTTCAAGCCAAATCCTTATATTTTTCATCATTTACACTTTAAAACCCAAACTTTAAAAATTTACAACCTAGTCCTTAAATTTCCAAAATTCACAAATTGGTCCCAAAGTTAGTATAAACTTCAAAATCAAAATTCC
Organism: Hibiscus mutabilis; assembly: GCA_019671005.1. Lineage (NCBI taxonomy): Eukaryota > Viridiplantae > Streptophyta > Magnoliopsida > Malvales > Malvaceae > Hibiscus > Hibiscus mutabilis. Next base: position 29,963,012 of record CM033739.1, on the reverse strand, counting down.
AATCACTTTACTTAATTTTCAAACATAATATGCTTCAAAAATAAGTTCAACCATCAAGTCCCTAAACTTTCTGAAATTTACAATTTGGTCCCTAATGCAAAATAATTAGGGATTTTCATTCCAAACAACTTATATCATCATAATAAACCATTCTTCCTTCAATCACGTTCTAAAATTCCAAACTTGACATAAACCCTAATTTTCCATATTTCAAGAACATGAGTATTTCTTCTTCCAAACAACAAAATCAAGCTTGTATAACATCATTCTCATCATTTCCATCATCAAAAAAATTTTGCCATAATTTCCCTTAATTTCTTCAAAATTACCGAAATGGTCCCTATATTTTTAACTTAGGGTTTTGCTTCCAAAGAACAATTGAGATAGTGAAATTACTAAAATGCCCTTTTAATCCAACGGTTGAGATTAATCTTATCATTAATCAAGGGCCAAGATCTAATCTTCCATTTTATTCTTCCAAAAATGATCCTTGTAACTTTAAATATTTCACAAATGCCATTGGGGCAAAATGACCAATTTACCCTCCAACTAGTTTTTATTTACTAGTTTGTTCCAAAATTGCCATTCCATTACAATCTAACTAAATCTAGTTAGAATTAAACCAACCATAATAAAATATTCATAAAATGGTATTTTATGAATTTCTCCATGTCCTTTGGATCAGTCTCCAAAATTTCCATTCGATCCAATATACCGATAAATAATCCTTTACTCAGAAATACTGTAGGATTCATCTTGAATCAAACTAAAAATATTTCCAACACTTGGAAATGACTTCTATATCCTTTCTCCATCATATGGCAAAATTTCATAATTTTCCAATTCGATTCAGGTATCTGAATTCCACTTAAACTTTAACTATGATTTTCCCAATAATCGAAATATCAGATCGAACCAATAATTCCATATTCGATTCACATCCTTAGATTCTCTATTTATTTATGTGATAAAAATCCTAAATTTTGGGAAATTACAACTTTGGTCCTTCAACTTTTCATATTTCAACTTGTACCATACAAGTTTTGAAAACTTATTATTTTGGTCACTAAACTTTAATCTTGAATTCCCATTCCAATCTTCCTTGGATTTTATCCAAATTTTGTGAGTATCCTATTTTACTCGCTCTCTATCACATGACACCTTAAAACCTCAGAAATTTCTTTTCTACAGTCTATAATTGAGAAAGTCCTAACTTTTACATTTTTGTCATTTTAGTCACTAAGTAATCTTTTAAGCAAATATCTTAGCGCTAAATGACCCTTAAACAGTACTATAAATTTTGGGGTATTACATCTTAAACAATGAGAGGGGCTTTAGCTTTTTGCCCTGGGAAGCGTGGATGGGAGGGCCATGCTAGGGACTTTTAAATAGAGGTGACAAACGGGTCGCTCAGTTTGGGTTTAAATCAAATAATTTTGGGTAACATTCGGTTTGGGTCGAATCAGGTCTAGTTCAGTTTTAGTTTGGGTCTATGGTAATTCAGGTCGGTTGATATCATGTTGTATATTTTCGGGTCAGTCGATTTTTTATTCAGGTCAACCTTTGGATCTTCGATCAATTTCGTATATTACTATAAATTAATCTTATAGCAATTTAATATATATATATATATATAAGGTTAGGATCCACATTACATATTAATTTGGTCAAACCGGTATTGGATAAAATAAATTCGGGCTGCTTTCGGTTTGAGTTGCCTTCAGTTATGGTGAAATCAGTTTAGGTTATCTTCGGTTCGGTTAAAAATCGGTTTAACTTAAATTCAAGCCGATTTCAGTTCAATTCGGTTCGATTTATTTCAGATTTCAAATCAAGTATGAATCATAATGTTTGGGTCAATACATGATGGTTCACGCACCGTTACTTTTGTGTACGCTAGGGGCATATCGGTACTACTGTTCTACTACCTAAAGAAGGCTTTTGTGTACCGGTACGCAAAGGTGGAGTACTAGTATAGGTAGGGATCGATACATGATGGTTCACGCACCGTTACTGAGTAGTGATACAGAGGTGAGCATATTGGTACGGCTTGAGGCACCAATTCTTTGAAACCTAATTTTAATATCGATACTCGGGGAAGAGTATCGGTACGTAGAGAGGCTTACTGATACCCATGTAGGAATATCAGTACTCGTTGGGCAATCTGCCTAAGAAATTCGAGTTTGCGTTTAGGGGTTCTATAATTCGAGGTAAAGGGGCCAATGGGTCTCCTAAGGTATAAAACGAATATTAAAGCTGAGAAACTGATGTTTAAACCCCGTATTTGAATTAATAGACTAATAACTTGGTAATTATTGGGTGAATTGCCTGTGATAGTAACCCATATGGATCCTAGGTGGATCGTTTGATACAGCATGATAAATAAGGTCCTTGCTGAGTGCTGATGGGACGCCTATATAGTTGAGTCTCCTTGAATAATGAGATAAATTAGTGAGAACGACTAATGTGTACTTTCATAACATGTTAATAATTTGGTAATCTTAATGTGTGGTATATTAATTGATAGAAATCATAGGGTTATGGTAATTATGTTAAGTTGTGTGCGGTATGACATTTTGTCTATATTGTGTACTGTGTGGAAGTAGGGTCCTTGCTGGGTGTTGGTGAGACACCTACTTAGTCGAATCCTTTTTTGTTGGGATCCAGATACCCAAAGATGTGTGTTGCAACACCTTGAAGACTCCCAAATGGAGGATCCCGATGCTTTGTGGATGCGGGCCTCATTCGAAGATGCTTGATGAGAGATTCTAAACATGGGTGGAGGATTCTGATCCTTTATAGATGCGAGCCTCATCCCTACGAGTATAAGATCCTGATGCTGTTTTTGACGTGAGCCTTACTTGTAGTGTAGGATCCCTATGCATTATGGACGCGAGTCTTACTTAATATTGTTGGCATTATCTGTGTGATGCTGTGTGGACTTATGATGTATGCGTATATGATGTGTGCGAGATCATAGATTCGTAATGCTATGTGTTAGACGGTTATGGTAGCGCCATCGTTATCTTGCCATGATACCATTTCATGTTCATTGCTTTATTTATGATTTGCATAAAGCATGATTGAGTGGCGGTGTATCCCCTGAGCTTTGTTAGCTTAGCGTTTGAAATTATTTTTTTCGTTCGCTGGTTAGTAGGTTTGGCTTGTTAGACTGGAGAAGCACCATTAGTGAAAGATTCTAGCGCCTTGTCTTTATAGAGTAAAGTAACCAGGTCTTTGGGCTATGTATTTGTAGGAACCTATTGTATATTGTAACTCATATTTGGAATTTAAAATGATCGAGTCAAATGTTTTATTTATATAATTTCAAAAGAGCTCTATTTTATATGTTTAAAATATTATTATGTTTTATTGGATTGAAATCAAATGGGTTTTAATAATTGATTTGTGGATTGGGCTAAACTAGGTCAAAATTTTATGGTAATAGTTTGGGCTTGAGGCCCAAATGTGACATCCGGGTCGAGGGTGTTATATATAGTGGTATCAGAGCCTAGGTTTAGCCAGTTTTAGGAAAGCCCCGACGTGGTTAAGAGTCGTGGATAGGTTTCTAGTGAATACGAGCCCTTGTGTCTAAGTTGTACTCTTTCAAGACTAGAATCTAGATGGTGTGCCCAGTGTTCATATGTGTTGCTGGTTACATTGTTGAGGTAGTTTCAATCGCAGTCGTAAGGGCCGTGATGATGGTTGATTTCTTTGAGGATGATTCTAAGATCAGATTTATCTCATACGTTAATCTTTGGGTTCGTGAAAGAATGGAAGAGTTGAGGGTGTGCCCTCCTCCTATCACCCAGGTAGTAATCACGGCTATGTGCCATAAGCTACCTTGAAGCCTTGTGTTCATAGCAAAAACCTCTAGTGGCGGGATTCCACGTGTTGGTGGACGACCTTTGTGGAACAAATTTAAGAGGATTTGCTTTCGATGGTAGGGTACCATGTATTGAGAATGTTGTATTAGCGTAGGACGTGCGTATCCGTTTGATCTTGCAAGGTATTTGATGATTAAGAGGTTCCAAGTACACTCATTGTAAGCTGAATGCCTAAAGATTCAAGCAATGTACGCTTGTTATAAATTATTTATAATAGTGACCAGAAGGATATCGTGGATATTGTGCAAAGCAATACTCAAGTAAGGCTTGAGAGTATGTGTTGACATATTCAGTGGAGTTGTTCTTTTTAAGGAATTGATATGGTCTTGGCCAATTATTGTTGGTTCGGACACGAGCTAGCTTGGGATGTTAAATGTCGTGTTAGAAGCTTTGAGGTTCTAAGGGAACCAAACCCTTGGTAATGAGAAATGATGAATCACCACCTTCATAATGTGATTCAAGCTAGTTTAGTTGGGTGACTCGGGACACGACCAAGAAAGTCATGAAGAGAGCCATGTTCCTCAAATAGAAGAGGTATTGTTGTTATGAGTCAAAGGTTATTGAATTGTTAAAAAAGATGATTTGATTGAGCAAACGAGTGGTTAAAGGGCACTCAGAGGATTCTGAGCTAGATGTGAAGTAGTCTTGAAAGTGATCTTGATTACGTTGGTTCCCTTCTTAAATACAATGTGTATGAGTGGTGGGAGATCATTGTATTGAGACTTCAGCCTGCATTTCTAACATAGTATATCTCCTTGGATGAGTCCGAAAAGAGGTACGTCAATGAGGTTCACTTGGGTGAATTGAGAGACTAGTTCTCGTATCGGGTTTAGAGTGTCAGGATAGTGTTTGAGTGTGAATATGATTTTCTTTAATTGAGCCATTATGCCCTAAAGTCAGTTGCTACCGATGAGTACAGATGTATGAGATTTGGACTTGGATTAAAGGTTGACCTATAGATGCACGTGATAACGAGTCTATTCGGGACCTTTTCAGAGTTAGTCGATAGTGCGAAGGCACTTGAATAACTTGGGGCCAACATCAAGTCAGTTTGAAAATTCTATAGGCTGTGTTGTGGGGACCCAAGACATCATGAGTTCTTCTCAGGCTCCGTTAGAAGGTTTGTGCTTTGAGGGGACCAAAGAAAGTTGCTTTAGAATAGCAACCGTGGATCAGTTGAAAATCTAAATCGAAGGTTTGTAGGGGCTCCTCAATTTTTTCTCTAACGTGGAGTGTTGACAGTTCGGTCAGAGCTTCACTTCCATCGATTTATGAGCATTATGGTCAATATCTTCTTGGGGTATACTTCTTACTTTGAGGATTTGTTATGAGTGTCAAACATCGGGTCACATGGCGCAGGCTGCCCAATTATAGATGAGTGTGCATTGGCTCAGTCTCTAAGGTTGATTCTTTCATGGCATGGTCAGGGCTCTTCATGAGGTGGTGCTAGGGCATTATTGAGGTATCAAGGTGGTGGTCAAATGAGATCTACTGTCAGAGTTGACGCGTGAGCTTTTGCTAGATGGCCCATTATTCGGGCCAGAGATGACAACGTTGCTACTGAGGATGTGTTAGGTGATTATGTTCTATTGTGGTTTCTAGTTTCCTTAATAGTAGTTGGATTTCTTGTTTTTACCGCGGTAGTGACTTCATTGAGCGAGTTCTATGACAAGTTTACTCGAGGTTGATATTGGTTTGGTAAATTGTTGAATGGATAAGTGTTGGTAGTAGGGGTTCCACCGTAGGGTGGTGAGTATGGGTAGAGAGTAACAGTTCTAGCGGACTTGTTAGACTTACCCTTGGTATGGGTTCTCACGCGAGTATGAATTGTGCTTGGGCTTCTCGAAGTTAAAACTTGAAATAAACTAGTTTGTTGGTGTTGTGCATTAAGAGTCTCTACCTTTTTAGCTCATGTGTCGTGTTTCAACAATGTTAGTTTAAGGAGAACTTTGTATGTTGCAATATGTTCTTAGTTTGCATAGTTGAGGCAAGGTTGAGAGTCTGCGGTTTTAGAGCGATGGACGTGTAAGTAGATGTTACGATGCATTTCGAGGACCCATAATTGCGGATGCGTCGTGTTCGGTATTAGTTTCTATCACCTTGTGGTCTGGCCTCTTCCAAACTTTTCAGGCAAGGACTCATTGGTGGAGGAGATTGGATACGGGCGATGTTGCTGAGAAGTTTGCCTCGGGACATGTTCACGTTGGTATGGCAAGGTGTAACAGTATTAATTGTTGTGGATCGATGTATAACGGTGAAGGATCGATACCCATTCCTTGGGGCTATTGATCTTGTTAAGGTTGAAGAGCTATGAGATTGCCGTGAGAATTGTTCAGAAGTTAGGTCTCGTAAGTTGAAGGTTAAAGGGAATTGGTGTTAAGGATTAGTTTTGATGCGATGTTTGGACAATAAGGACAAGTCCTGAGGTAGTTTGGACTTATGAGTGTGTCGATATAATTTTAAGTTTGATGATTTAAAGGGCTGCCTTATTGGGTTTGAGGCAAAATGTTTTCATGTATGGTAAGACAGCAAGAAGATGCTTCTGTGTAGCTTGGTGGAAATGTGGGTTGTTGGCCCCGGTTGTGTAGAGTCAGATTCTCGTGTTATAATAGATTTTATTGGAAGAACCTTTGGAAATCCTTGAGGGCTTGCCAGAGTTCAGCCTAATTGTTAATTGGACATTAGGTGGTTGGTTTGGAAGAGCTGTTTAGACCTTTGAGAATAGTTGAATGAGTTTTATCCCTCGACGAGCGTTGCAGGTAGCAATAGTCTTCTTTTGGAATTGAAGTAGCTCGGTTAGTGGAGTGGTGTTCATGGATTTATTTTCGTTGAATTGCAGCGAGTTCAAATAAGTGTGGTGCTAAGTTCTATCTTAAGTTGGCCAAGTCAAAAAAAGAGAGAGTTTTCAATTTTTTTGATAGATAGACGGTAGAGTTCGGTTGCTGAAATTTTGCATGTTCTTGAAAACGTGGGTCATGGTGTTTTTGGTAGGTAAAGTATCATAATGGTATGCCTCCGAAGGGGTATCACATTGCGGACATAGATGAGGTTTGAGTTCAAGAGTTGGAAACACGAGTGATGATAAAAAAGGTTTTACTATCCGAGATAAGAGACATCTGGAGCAAGTTTAGTGGATTGACGTTTAACAGTGCCATTGGGGTTATCCGTTGTTGACCCGTTTTGAGGATCGTTGTGAGTGGGCTCTGGATGTTATGAGCGAATCATTGAGGCTTCTTGAGGAGTGTTAGAATTTTGGATTAAGAGTGGTAGCTAAAGAAGTATCATGGAAGAACCGAAGAGTCGTGGGCTTGTGTAAACGAGGGGATGGTTTGATCTTTAGCAGTTACCCTTCTTCACTTGTTTAAATTTCGAGGACAAAATTTTCTTTAAGGAGAGAAGAGTTGTAATGACCTAGATTTCAGAATCTAAGAGTTGGGTTAAACCAAGGCATGGGCCTAATGGTTGGGCCAAAATACTTGGGCCTTTGGGAGCCTTTTGGGCTAGCCTATTATTGTTGGGCTTGTCATGGTTGTTGTGGGCTATTTTTGATAGAATATGGGGGTTATTTTGGCAAATAAATAAAAGTGGACAAAAGGGGCTGCCATTTTTAATGTTGTTGGAATAAAAGTGTGGGGAATGAAGTCACCATTGTCCCCTTATTTCCCCTCTCGCTCATCCTCATCTTCCACCCAAATTTATAAAGGTTCAAGGTCAAATCTTTGGGGGTTTTGTTGTGGATTTCTCATTTAGCTTATTAAGAGAAAGTTGTTAGGCAATAAATGATCTTTATTTTGAGGTAAGCTTTGCTGGGTTTGGTGAAGAATGAGGTTTAGTTGGGGTTTGAAGAGGAAAAACGGGAATGGATTTTTGAAGGCTTCTTTATCAGCTTTAATTCGAGGTTAGTACACTACTAACTCCTATAGTTTCCTGGAAATCATAAAAGTAGGCATTGATGCATGATTTTGGTGTTTTTGGCTTTGATATACCTTGGTTGATCTCTAATGGTAATTTGCGAAATTGGTTTTATTAAGGCCTAAAATTTGTAGTAACTCACCTAATAACTTTACCATAACATGTAGGAGTGATTTAGGGCTTAACCATATAGGTTAAGTGGGATTTGTGAGTGAAATCTAAACCCAGACTTTGAAATGTTGGGCTCACGTACTGGTATTGGGTGTCCGATATCGGTATGCACATATTAATAAAGGGATGGCTTGTGAGAGGTGTACCGGTACTGTTGGACGCGTATCGGTACCCCTTGCTTAATGGAATTTCCAATAACGTTTTCTCGTACCAGTACGCTAGGGGGCTTATTGGTACTATTGTTCTATTACCTGAGGAAGGCTTTCCTGTACCAGTACACAAAGGTGGAGTATAGGTACTGGTGGGGATCGGTACGTGATGGTTCATGTACTAGTACTGAGTACCGATATAGAGGTGAACATTTCAGTACGGCTTGAGGCACCAATTCTTTTGAACCTAATTTGAGTATTAGTACTCAGGAAGGAGTACCGATACATAGAGAGACATACCAACACCCATGTAGGAGTATCGGTACTAGCTGGGCAATCTGCCCAAGAAATTTGAGTTTGCGTTCGGGGGTTCTATAATTCGAGGTAAAGGGGCCAAGTGGTCTTCTAAGGTATAAAACTAATATCAAAGCTGAGAAACTATTGTTTAAACCCCGTATGTGAATAAATGGACTAATAAATTGATAATTATTGGGTGAATTGCTTGTGATAGTAACCCATATGGATCCTACATGGATTATTTGATGTTGTATAGTAAATAGGGTCCTTGCTGAGTGCTGATGGGACGCCTATATAGTTGAATCTCCTTGAATAATGAGATAAATTAATAAGAATGACTAATGTGTACTTTCATAACTTGTTAATAAATTGATAAGCTTCATGGGTTGTATATTAGTTAATGGAAACTATAGGGTTATGGTAATTATGTTAAGTTGTGTGCGATATGACATTTGTGTCGATATTGTCTACTGTATGGAAGTAGGGTCCTTGCTGTATGTTGATGAGACACCTACTTAGTCGAATCCTTGTTTGTTGGGATCCGGATACCCAGAGATGTGTGTTGCAACACCTTGAAGACTCCCGAATGAAGGATCTCAATGCTTTGTAGACGGGGCCTAATTCGAAGATGCTTGATGAGAGATTCTGAGCATGGATGGAGGATCCTGATGCTTTTTGGACGGGGGCGTCATCCTCACTAGTATAGGATCCCGATTCTTTGTGGACGTGAGCCTTACTCGTAGTGTAGGATGCCAATGCTTTGTGGACGCAGGCCTCACTTAATATTGTTGGCATTATCTGTGCGATGTTGTGTGGACGTATGATGTATACGTATATGCTGTGTGCGATATCATACATTCGTAATGCTATGTGTTAGGCGGTTATGGTAGCGCCATCTTTATCTTGCCATGATACCATTTCATGTTGCATTGCTTTATTTATGATTTGCATGAAGCATGGTTGAGTGGCGGTGTATCCACTAAGCTTTGTTAGCTCAGCGTTCGGAATCGTTGTTTCCGTTTGCAGGTTAGTAGGTTTGGCTTGTCAGACTGGAGGAGCACCATCGGTGAAAGATTCCAGTGCCCCGTCTCCACAGAGTAAAGTACCTAGGTCTTTGGGCTATGTATTTGTAGAAACCTATTGTATATTGTAACTCATATTTGGAATTTTAAAATGATCGAGTCAAATGTTTTATTTATATAATTTCAAAGGAGCTCCATTTTATATGTTTCAAATATTATTATGTTTTATTGGATTGAAGTCAAATGGGTTTTAATAATTGATTTGTGGATTGGGCTAAACTAGGTCAAAATTTTATGGTAATGGTTTGGGCTTGAGGCCCAAATGTGACATTCGGGTTGAGGGTGTTACATAATATTTACATTAAATTAAAATATTAAATAATTTAATTTTTATAGTAAACTTAAATATTGAAGACAAAATAGATGAATTATAAAAATGGATGGGTCTATAATAGGCGATATACACCTCTACATAGCATTAACGCTCACACATTAATTTTTAATGAGTTTTAAATGATTATTAAAAGGCATAAAGCTAAACAATGCCCCTAATATTTGACTGAATAGTCATTTTGGTCCCTATTCTTTTTTTAGCAATTCAACCCTCAACGTTTCATTTTTGGTCAAAAAGGCCCATCCACGGATGAAAACTGTCAGTCAACTGACGGTAAATATCTTGGAATGACGTGACAAACCTATATGGTAGAGCACGCTAACACGACAATAGATATACACAAATATGTTGACTTGAAAAAATGTTACATTAGTCAAAAAATAATTTTATAAAATTATATAAAATATAAAATATTTTTTCTGCTGACTTATCCTTCTGTCAAGTCATTTCAAACTATTTACCGTCAGTTTTCTAATAATTTTCATCCGCAGAGGGGCCATTTTGATCCAAAATGAAACGTTGTGGGTTGAACTGCTCAAAAAAAGAATAGGGGCCAAAGTGACTATTCAGTCAAACGTTGAGCTTTTTTACTTTATGCCTTATTAAAAATCTCAAGGATTCAACATACAATTAGACATATTTTAAACCAAAACTGACTATCTTTATATTTTCCTTATATCAGTAAAATTAAAAATTAACAATATATTAATAATATGTTATTTATAAACCGTACCCAAAAATAAACGTTTGTTTTCTAAAATTTTTTAATACTGAAGAGATTAAAAATTAGAAGAAGAGATTTTTCTAAAGAAATTAAGAAATTTGTGGCATGGAAGCTGAGATTAAAATCCAGGACGGATTATAGGAGCATGTAGTGAAAAATCCAGGCGTGCATAAGACATTGTCCTTAGGGATATTTTGCAACTGTATGTACCATTCAATATTCAACAGACCCTTCTACGTTGCAGAAAACAGAAAGAACAAGAGACAAAGTACACTAGACTAGATGGAACATAATTTGAAAACAGAGAAGGTTGGCCATAAATGGAGATTATTTTTGCAAGGCTTCAAGTTCATGTACATGAGGGGATATCGTCTAATTTCAAATAAATTGGACTTCTTGGTCAAACCTCGTGTGCGTGAGACAACCATCCAAATTTTCTCTTACAAGCCCAATACAAAGTCTTTGTATTTAAACCAATAACAAGTGTTATGCATGAGAGATGTGAGATTCTTTGAATTATACTAAGTAAACTATTTTTTCACAACAATCCTCCACATATTTCAAAGAATGGTATATAAAATAAAGATAAGTTTAGTTGAGTATTTTGACATAATGTATTCATTCTGGTATCGTTTTAGACAATGGACCAAAATTTAGAAAAATGAGACATAACTCACTGAGTGCTCGGTGAAAGACATTTCTATGAACCAATAACTCAATATGTAAACTAACATTCTCATTGATCACATTATATCTACTCTTAAAAGTTATCATAGTTGTGCGCTAATAGGTTATGCGCGTGCCTAAATTTTGTAAGTGCTATAGGGACTTTTCCATAAATCTCATAGCAGCACCCTCACTTCCTTCTTATATAGGTCAAGCCATCAAGTTTATTCAACAGGTAAATACACCACCTACAAAGGCTATGGACTTGATTAAAAGTTTTACTCATCCTCATTATCCTTGCAGTTGTAACACTAATTACACCACATGAAGAGACAAAATAATAATTTTGTGTTGTTCACATTTCTAGATCAATTAATGACTAGTTATTACCCATATGAACCTTATTCATAGGATCACAAGTCAAAAAGGTTGGGCTACCATCATTATTGATTTCTTATATCGACATAAGTCTCATTCCTCTCAATTTTTATTTACTAAATTTCTTCCTTATGGTTTATTTGGAGGATTGGCCAAATTTACTTCTGACTTCATGTGATCAATTGTTATAACTCCATAGTTTTTAGATGCTTTATTACCCCATGTATTAGACGAATATGTATGTTTTGCTATTGAAGGTTTTGTTCTTTGAAATGATTATTGCCGCTTGGCAATCACAATGCATGGGCACTGAAGTTGTCGATTCTGATCCCAATGATATACATGATAAGAAGCTTCTCTGCCACTCAGTTTTTTTACAAGCCAACTCTAAAGTAATGAATTCTGATTCTATAGTAGATCTTGCTATAAGTGTTTGTTTGATTTCCATGATATTGATCTATCTTCATGGGTGAACACATAACCACTAGTGAATTTGGTCTTATCTGAGTCAAATATCCAATTAGCATCATTATATCTTTCTAATACAGTAGGAAATCCATTAAATTAAATACCATAATTTATGATACCTTTTATAACTTCGCTACAACACACCAATGCTCATAGTTTGGGTTATGAGTATATCTCCTTAACCGACAAACAATGTATGTTATATCAGGTCTGATGAAATTAATCAAGTGTATCAGACTTCCAATAATCCTGCATACTTGGAATGAACAACATATTCACATGTATTTTTCCTTAACTAAGTGTTAGCATCATAACGAGTATTCACATGTTTGGTGTCAAAGTAACCAAACTTTTTTAAAAGCTTCTCAACGTAGTGTTCTTGTGACAGCATAATACTATCACATTTTCTTATAATTCTAACAACCAATATAACATTTGCTTCACCCATATCTTTCATATCAAATTTTGTAACAAGATATCTCTTTGTTTCAAGTAACAGCTCATAGCAATTACTGAAAATAAGCATGCATCAACATAAAAGCATATGATCACACAAATACCATCAATTAGTTTAGTACAAGCATACTTATCAACATCAACAAAATTAAAACAATCACTTATTAATACTTGGTTAAATTTATCATGCCATTGTTTTTTTGTTTGTTTCAAGCCATACAATGATTTGAGAAGTTTATACACTTTACTTTCATGACTAATACAATACATCCTTCTGGTTGTTCTATGTATATTTCTTCTTTTAAATCACCATTTAAAAAAGCAATTTTAACATTCATATGATGAATAAAAAGTTTATGTATGGATGCTAATGTAATCAAAATTCAAATGAAAAAATTTCTTGTAACATGAGCAAAGGTGTCAAAATAGTTTACTTTTGTTTTTGAGTGAAACCTTTTGTAACTGGTGTCTGTGTATTGACAGGTAATAAGTGCAAGCCTACACTGTTAACACAAGTAATAAAGTGGACACACACAAGGTGTGTGTGTCGGGTTGTCGAATCTCACGAGGACTGGTTAATTCATAGTTGTTACTAAATGTAAATAGATTAAACAATTGTATGAGTGAGTTAGGAATGCGTGTGAAAATATATAGATAAATTCCAAGGACAAATAAAGATGGGATCTTAGTAATTTCGATTGCAACCAACGAGTTATGATAAACAGATATGTAAACCTAACATAGCAATTATTGATTTGTTTATCTCTTTGCCATGGTATGACATAGATTATAGGAGATACTCTTTTGAGACCTCATATGGAGTACTCAGGCTAGCACTTCATTGTGCCACTTGACCTATCCCTTATGTGTCAGTATGACCGTCCCTGATTAAGCCTTATTTTGTTACTTAACTATAGCCAGGCGGTAAATTTTGTTACTCATAGTGCTAAACCATTTTATATTCACTACTATTGGAATGTTAAATGCACCTACTACACATACATGAGCATATATGCATTAGTAAATAAGAACATAGCCATTAACAAAGAACATCAAACCAATGGTTATTGTATTAAGTAAAGAGTTAAGTTCTACATAGATAAAGAAATATAAGTTCATAAAACATCAATAATCCACATATCACACGGGATCCACGACAAGTAACACAACTTGTATTAGGTACATGAGCTCGACTGGCGAGTGCGATGACCACTACTGTAACTCGTCAATCTAGGGGGCCTTCTAGCCGCTTTGTTGCTTCTTTCGACACTAAGACCTCCAAGATTTCTAAACTTCCATGGCAAAAGCCATTTTGTCGAGAAAAATTCTCTAAGAAAACTCTCTAAATAGACCTCTTTTGCTTGTAAGATGGGGCCCTCTATATATTGGCAAAGGAGAAAGAAATGGTTTGCCAATGAAAATACAACACCTGGGGGCTATCTCTTGTGGTTCTTCCTAAAAAGTCCTTTTGTCTTGATGCAGTTGTCATTATGCGCCTTTAGATATTGTCTGGTACCTTCTCCTTGGGATTTGTCGTGATCCAGCGGGCAGACTACGACCTCAACCACCTTCATGGTCTTGAATCATATATGCTCTACGTGGCTCTTATATTAGCTGTATTGGGACACCCGTAAGGCTAGGTTGTCTTTGTGGTCCTAAGCTCTCTTGTTTTAATAGTTGTGTTGTGGTCCTTGTGTATTAAAGGTAGCTCATTTATTTTCTAGCTTTTCTGCACGCACTAGTACACGAGTTATTCAACTCTATTTCGAAAGGAATATGTCAAGTACCGACAAAAAAGGCATAAAATACAAAACAAAACTAAATGCAAGAGAAAAGCTACGTAAAGGCGAAAATATATAAAAACAAGAAAAATCTTTAGTAAGGGAGGTGCAAAAATATATGTATATTCGAGAGTTATCACACTCCCAAACATAAGCTTTTGCTTATCCTCAAGCAAAAATTCTAATGTATCAAAATAGAAATAATGTATCGACAAGCAAGTCATACAACTATTTAAGTACATATTCGAGTCTCTTTGCAAAACATACTATTCTCAATTTTTGATAGGCTGGACAAATCTAAATTAGCTAAGGCTAAAAAAATTGAGAAACTCAAACAAATCATAGATTTAGATCATAAAGAATTGCATAGAGTGTTTTGTGCTCATGTGTCAACAATTCAGTGTTTTCTATGACCGATCGAAACTTTATATGTGACCTTGCATGCTTTGTATTTTAACACAATTCTCGAGTCTATTTTTCTAAGTATTGAGAGAAGGGAGGTCAAACATTGGTTTTGTCATGTTCCGACTAGATTGACATAAATAATATATGTTTTTATTTATTTGTTGATATGTACACATGTCAGCACAAAGGAGTGTCTCTTATTTTACTCGTGATTACGTCAATATTACCACCTTTTTTTATTTCGAGCAAATTTCTTTTGGTATTACCATCCCTTTTTACTCAAGTACTCATAGACGAGTTTGCAGTGACAAAGTCAAATAAGTCTCTAGGTAGACACAAATACTAACTTATTCTTAAAGTTCATTAGTATCTACACAACTCTCATGATCTTTCATCTACTTAGGTTCAAGTCGCAAGTTCATACTAACCAAAGTTCTACTTTTTAAGTATCCAACTTGTTAAACTTCCTAGGATAAACATTCAAAATAGACTATTTTTCAAAAAAAAAAAATTAACTGACTACATTAAGATGTCGGCACAAAATGAAAATTTGATTGATACAAAAGAAAAACTAAAACTATTACTAACTAATAACTAAGAGACTACACCCCCAAACTATTACTAACTAGTTGTGTACGTTTAGTGTTGATGTTGACATGGGCATTGGAAGTTCCTTGCTGCTGTTCTTGTTCTCTCTTCCTTTTCCTTTAAAATTTCTTTATTTGTGTGGCTTTTGGTTAGTCCTTCGGTTGTTGCCTTGATTGCTCTCGAGTCAACATATTAGTCATTTTCTTATCTAGTCTTTGTATTTGAGAGAGTATGTCAAGCTGCATTTTCTTCAACTGAAGTAATTCTCCCTCAATTATGGCTAATGAATCAGGGGTCGAATTTTTATGTTGTTCTTCTGCCGAGAGTTGTGATCTTGAAGCACCTTCATTAATTTCCTTAGGGGCTTCAATGCTTGAAAATCTCATTTCACCGTTGATGTGTCAGATTCACCCTCCACCTTCATTTCATGTAAATGTCGGCACATCACAAATAATGTACAGACACCCTCAAGGCAAAAAATAATCCTGCATATCTCTAAAAATAATGTTGCACAAAAGCTAAAAACTAATTCTAAACTTTATTGAAAGTAGTAAAAAGGTACATTATAGGAAAATCATGATGAGACCTTACCTCGGTGAAGTGTCTGATCAGAATCAGGACCTTCACCCTGTTTGATAGTTGAGCTTGTCGACACTGGGTCTCCCGTGTCAGTCCTTAGCAGATTGAATGCCTCATTCCTTGAAGCAATTCATGTGAAACTTGCATCCAGGTCCGGTAATAAAGAGACTTGGTTGATGAATTTTCATTCATCTGTCATATCGACACTAGCATTGAATTCTTTCTAAATAAGTGAATCCATGTTGTCTTTGTAACACCTCAAATCCAGCTCAGTCGAAAACTGGACCAGAGATGTCACATTGACCAAATAGAATTTCAATCAAATCAAAAATCAATTAACTAAATAAAATTTTCACAATTCAATCATACATTACATATACGTCAAACAATTCATTCCTAAGCATATCGGTCATCTTTTATGAGTCAATTACCATTTTGAAAATTTTTAGAAGATCAAGGTTTAAATTGTAATTTTGAAAAAGTTAGAGACGTCATTAAAACTTAGTCAGCATTTTAATATTGATCCCAATTTAAATTAAAATTACCATATAAACATGAGTTATAACTTTTAATTATTTAATTATAATTCCATGCAATCTAATGACCAAAATGTAAAAGTATCAAAATAAGATTCATGGTTTCGATACCCCTATTCAAGTTTTAAAACCATAAAGAAATTTTCAATATTGTAACCAAGTTAACCTTATGGTTTCAATACCATTAACAGTGGTTTCGAGACCTTTGAGACATAATCAATAGAAACCCAATTTGTTCTCAAGGTTTCAGTACCACTATCCATGTTTTCGAAACCTTGACCTATAGTGTCAAGTGTTGACTTCCTTAGAATCCAAATTACCCCTAGATGCATAGCTTAATACCCAAGAAAGTCATAACACATCATGAAAGTTCTAGTGATCATATCCAACATTTTTAAACATCAAATTCATGCTATGCAATCTTGAATTAAGAACTCATGTAATCCACATTAAACTTACACAACATAGGAATACTTTAGTCAATTGCTAGCATGAAATCTATAAAAATCAATATGCAAACTCCTCAAACAAATAAAGCACACTCAATCATAATGAGTTCATGGAGCACCATGAAACTTAACATGCCACCATCCTAGGAGTTTAGGTACAAAGGGATATTTACATACAAGAATTTCGGAATTTAACTTGTGATCCTCATAAATGCAATCTCGAGTAGTTAAAGCAAACGGTCACCTGCAACTAGCAGTCAAAGAAGGAAAAAAAATAAGCTTACATAGCTTAGTGAGATAATTTTCAACGCATTAACACTATAAGCTTAGTGAGATAATTGATAATTTTCAACGCATTAACACTATAAGCTTAGTGAGATAATTTTCAACGCATTAACACTATAAGCTTGATTAGACATTAACTCGTAGATGAATATAACAAAAAATATAACATTAATGTTAAATCACATTGCTAAATGCATAGCTTTCAATATAGCTAAACTTCATATGTTAGTACATTAACCTGGCATGATTAATTACCATTTAGATTATCATTGATTAGTACTATAAATTTACCCATTGAATGGCATGGCATCACTTCTAAACTTGATTTCAATTCAAACAACATTTCATATAAAAAACTATATTAAAAGTTTAATCTTCAAGGATTTCCTTTTATTTTCAATTTCTTATTATCATGTAGAAAATCATTGCATCGTATCATAGTATTTCATTCTTCATTTGTTGTACCATAACATTCCATTTATTCATTCATTATATCATAGCATTCCATTTATTCATTCTTTATATCATAGCCTGGCGTTAACTAGTATCCTACAGATATTCGAATCCCACATCCTCACCAGTATCGATACAATAAAATACTATATCTATCCATCCTCCTCACTAGGACTGAAGTCCGTAAAATATACACAACATCCCTCTTTCTCGCCAAGACTGAAGTGTAATACCCGTACACAAGGACTATGGACCCTATGACATGTCAACTGTATACGAGACTCAACTAAAAACCGAGGGCAATCATTTAAACACGTTACCTATTGCCTTTACTATCATTAAGAGTTTCACATATAATCAAAGTTATAACTCAATAGGGCAAACATCTTTTCTTATCCACATTCATATGTTTCTTTTATTTTTTGAAGCATGAGAACATATAATTTATACATTGTACTATTTCGTAGTTCTTTTCCATTTTCTTCCATAAAGCATTTAACATATAGAGCGTAACTTTTTTTTTATATATATAATAAATAACATTTAACTCAGACTACACTTTCGAGACCTTTCAAACTATATCTAAAGCATATTATTCATAATTTGCACACCATTCATACTTCATACATAACACATCATACATAGTCCCATATTTTTATAGTCATAACAAAGCACTCATGTTCAAACTTACCTTGCCCATCCCGAATTATTCCATTTATATACTTGGTGCTAACCACATCAATCATAACCTAATTTTATGTACGTCATACAACCAACATGCTACCCGAAATGTAAATATATATTTATCATATCACACCAAACATAATTTGACTATACTCACCTAAAACTGAGCTTACATTATGCCTCGATTGTCAATTAAATCCTCATTTGAGTTTTATCTCAATCCTTCTGAATTCACCGAACATTAGTTAAATCCTAATTTATTTTTCTTGAATGTGAAATTTCCACCATTTGATTTCGAGCTCCAGCATAAAGATTGATGTGTTAGACATAAAAATACATCAATTCATTATTGTGTCCCATAATCTAAACTTCAACAATAGAAAGAAAATAAATTAGAACTTTAAATTTCACTACCATGCTCGTATGGTCACCCTTGAATACTATTTTTTATCACCTCCTTCAAATTTGAACTAGAACTATAGTAGCAAGAATCCTCTTTAAATTTCTACCCCTCTCTTTCAAAACAAACCATATTTTTTAAAGTTCTTTCAAGCTCAATAGCGTCCGAAAATGAAAATGAAAATCTCTTAAGCTTTGAGAGCTTAAAATTCTCTCTTTCTTCTCCCTTAAATGACGTGAGGGTATCCCACAAAAAATAATACATTGTCCCTTTTTTAATAAGAAAATTAAGTCTTAATTATGCTTGAAGAACACAAGGCTTGGTGACCAATCACCAGTAAGAATGACTTAATTAAGACTTTAGTCCTTCATCTATCACCATGCAATTTTTAAGACATCAAACTTTACTTACTCTTCAAGGCATTAAATCCTTAATTTTTACACTTTGGTCCTTATCTCAAAACCTCTTATGTAATCCTCCATGATTTAAAATTAATCTAAAAACAAACATAATGATTCGAAGATTTAATTCCATCATCGAAAAATAAATATATTTTAATCATCAAACTCGTAAAAACTACTAGACCCGATTTTGAGTGTTATAGTCTTCATAGAATAATTGGAATGTGTCAACTTGATTGACAATAGAAAAAGACTGTTTCTTCAAAGAATCATCTACGGGTTCCAATTTTCCCCCAAACCTTTCCCTTGTCAAAGGAAACCTCTTTCCCTGGGTTAATATCATTGTTCATATCGGCACAAGGGTATGCCTGTCTTGAACATTTCTATCTTGACAAGCCATGGTCGTACGACTAGGTGTATCGAGTCCCTTGGTGTTGCCTAACATATTAAATGTTAAACTCTGGTCTTCCATCTACATATTTAACTCACCCTTCTCCACATCAAACATGGCTCATTTGGTTGCTAAGGACGGACACCCAAGAATGATGGGGATATCTTCATTAGTTTCACAATCTAACACTATAAAGTTGGCTCGAAAGATGAATGTCTTGACACAAACCAATAAATCTTTAATCTTCCCTTTAGGACAGGAGATCAACCGGTCAACAAACTTTAGTGTGACCATGGTGGGTCTAGCCTCACCAATCCTTAATTTCCTAGATCACATAATGCATTACCAATATAAAGATTCCCATTTGAACAAGGGATAGTAAAACTCTGATGCTTGCAAAATAGGTATGCAATTAAGAGCAAGTATACTCGTTGATCAAGTAATTAAGTGATAAAGTAGAGTGTCGAACTCACATGGATTGGATCAATAACATCAAAGTAATCGTACTAAAGAGTTAGTGAGCAAATATTGGTTTGGTGATGGTTTATTAAAACTAAATGCAATAAAAGTAAAGTAGCAATGATCAAAGATAATAAGGTCTTGTAGCAGATATTCAAATGATTATGGAAGATGGGTTTATTGCCTAGGAATTATGCCAATTACTATTCGAATGCTATAGCGGTTGGTAATACATGTCTGTGTAAACCAATTAAGTCTTTACCTATTTGATAGGGTTTTCTAATTAACTTATTGACTCTCTCAATACCTAGAAGTTAATAATAAAGATGCCATGGCAATACATGTATGCATAAACCCTAACAATACTATTATCTATTCAAGTCCCCCTTATTAGTTGTTGAAATTCTAAACTTATGTCTAAGCTGGATTAGAACCTAAGTTGACAGCTTAAGTTCCACTATTCATGTTTGTCTAACTTAACTTTCTCGATATTAAGCCACATATAAATAATTAAGAGGCCTCTCTCAATAGCTCTTACATTAACTATGCATGAAGAACAATGAACATAATAGATAAAGGAAAATGCTATAGTATTGAACAATTAATTAAAACATAATATCCTAAAAAAATAAACCCAAAAAAAATATTTAGCTCATGTCTGAGCAAATAACATCCATAAAAAAACAATTAAGAACATGACAGTTTATTAAGAAAGGAAAAAAACGATCAAGCATCCTCGTCGTTCTCTTTCAAGCCCTTTAACTGTGTTGTAGGTCCTGCACTCCTCAAACCTCTCTCGATAGCTCTTGTTGTGTGGAGACTCCTCTAGACCCTCGACTATAGTGGTTCTCTGATAGCTGAAGACTAAGGGTTGCCATCTAAGATCAAGCTCTCTTTATTTTGGCCCAAGTCTTCTTTATATAGGCGGCAAAGCTAGGGTTTAAAAACCCTAAAGCGCGCGAAGCCCCTTAATGAAGATCTTGATTTCCCGCTTCATTCAATGAGAGACCAAATCAGATTGAAGTCCTCGTATGCCAAAAGTCTGGGTTCATCTCCAAATCTTTTTCTTTGTTGGCTCGAAATAAGAGAGATCTATTCCATTGCTCCAGCGCTCCTCTGCATTGGTTGCTTCCTGTACAAGCACCTCTAAAACGCAGTACCCTCCCTATTAAAAGCACCAATATATATATATATATCAATTAAGCGTAGAGACCATAACTCCCTAATTATATACAAACTATATGAAAACTATTCCCAAATACAACTATATGCGCTTAAACACATACAAAAGCTAAGTAAAAAGGGTACACAAAATAGGTTATCTAAGCAGTCATCAAATACCCCCAAACCTGAACTATTTCTTGTCCTCAAGCAATGCAAACTAACCTAAACCTAAGAACAATACCTATCATTTCAAAGGTTCCAGCTAAGTTATGGTTTTAAAAGTTCCAAGACATGTTGCATCATCAACTCAATCCTTAGAAATATCAAAGATAAATATGCAATATAACATATCATAGATTCTTTCATAGGGTCAGTTCCACTGTAAATGCAGTGTGTGCTGTGTTGCATGCAATCATCACTTAATGACCTTAGAAAAATTTAAGGATTGCTCTCTATATTGCCCTAACATTTTCTCTTTCTTTAAAGCACAATGTTGTACTCCCTTAATTCTTTTTAGTTCATTAAAATGTATCCTTGAGGCTTCAGCTTATCACAACTACTCTTCATGCCCTGAAGATGGAGTGGAGCAAACAACCCATCCCCGAGCCTTACGAGTAGAGTCATCTATTGAAGACTTTCATTCACTCTTATGCTAGTACTATTGTTCCTACCAGGGAAAGCTAAATGGAGCAAACACAACCCACCGATTATACTAAGCTAGCAAAGCACATTAGAGTGTCCCTCAACAGTTTGCCTTTGGCTTCGAGTTAATCAATTAATTTAAACTTTACTTTCTTTCTTGATTTTTTTCTAGGAGTTAAACTTAAGCCTTTTATATCTACGTTGAGCATTCATTCCATTGTCATCAATTCATGCTTCAACATCAGAGAGTCGATCTAGAATTTCCCTAAGGCTTCTTAAGCTTTTATATACCATGCAACGTGTGAGATAGAAGCTACAATAGTTTTAAACCTAAGTTCAAATCACTAAATCTCTTAACAAATTGCAAAACACATTTAAGCACAAAATCTTCATAGGAATATCATAGTCAGTGCAACAACAATTTCAGAACAATAGAACCATAGCAAAGGAAACTTAAAAACTGACTAAGCTATTTACAGTCCTATTTTTTATAAAAAATTTACATAAATTTTACTTAATATATACACAGGAAAATACTCTCCCAAACTTGAGATAAGCATTGTCTCCAATACAAAAAGAAAAGATAAAGCAGAAAATAAACATACAATATGAAAAACTAAAAATAAAAAAGCAAAATTACCCAGGGAGTTACTCGATTAAGTGCAACACAAATGGTGCAAGTATACACATCGCAAGTGATAGTATAGATTAAGATCGTCTCCATAGGAATTTGAAGAAACTCGTCTTTTAATCGCCTACTCTGAAAAGAGAAATAAATTGGAATGGTAGATTGTGATTTTAACTAAGTAAAATAAACTACAATTAAAGAAAAGTAATTAAGGGGGAAGGAACCAAATTGTGATATTAGGCTGGGTTATTTAGTTGAGCTGTGCAGTTGTCGAATGACTTGTCGTGGCAATTAATTGTTTCTTCGAATGTTTGACATAGTACTCTTTAATGCCCCCGAGTTATCATTAACCGAATAATTGATGATTTACTTTCCTTGGTGATACATGCTTATGTTAACCTAGGGTGGACATCATCGATCATGTACTCTTGTTAGTCGCTGAAATTCACTCTTTATCCCTAAGGCAAATTAGTCTCTACCAATCGGCTGATTCAAATAGAAATCGTATCCAATCCGTTTGGTGAATCTAGTTTTCTCGAACTTAGATAAATAAATTCATTCCTCGAGTTCACTTGAAATTAAATGATAAGCCAAGAATGGATAAAAATCGAAAAAACTTGAATTAAAAACCAACATCAATCATTCCTCCTCAAACACACAAAACCCAACAACCCAAGCCAATTAAATTTAGTTCATGGCTAGGTGAAAAGAAATCACATAGAAAATAAACTCAGACATTAAAGAGAGAAAAAAATCCTAAACTCCTCAAAGCCCGATCACGATCCAGCTCTTCACGCCCAACTTCCCCACGCTCCATTGTTTCTGCGATCAGCCTTTTATAGGAGGGTGGGGGGGAGCTCAATTTAAATTTTAAAGATGATGTTTATCCATATCTCGAGGAGAGAAATTAGGCTATTTTTCCTTATCTAAAGATATGGTTAGATAATGAAATAGTTCAAGGTTTATATCATATCCTTATTTGCATATTGTCATCTGGGTTTTTTAACCATTCCAAAGAAAATTTAAAGTATATTACAATATTCACATTTATATATTTATGTGTGTGGGGAAATGGGGAATTTTAAAAAAGGAAATTTGACAAAGTGGAGTAAAATTAGATTTTGGAAATTAAAAAAATGGAGTCGCCACCGGCCGCTTTGGTAGGCCAGACACCATAAAATAACTAGAGATTTAAAAGTTTTGGCTCAGAAGTTGGTTACGTACGGGGAAGGGTTAGCACCCCGATACGCTAAAAAATTAGTACCACGTCAATTAGCATTTTTATTAATATCAAAATTTACGAGTTTAAGTGCCATTTAAATTAAAATTTGATTATATATGCAGGTTTATTTTAAAAGCTCTAGTGTTCGAGGGATAAACGAAAACTACTATCTACGTCTTAGACTGGTAGCCAAGTTTACCGCGTTGACAATTTATATCTGATATGTAAATAAAAGAAATAAATAAATACATATATATATATATATAATATACATATATATTAAAAATACTATAATATAAAACAATAATAGATGACAAATATACATATTATAAAATACATAATAATATCAAATACCTATTACGCACTAAATACATACATTTAATAAATAAGATAAATACACATAATAATATATGCATAGCATAATATATAATAAACATATATTATAATATAATATATAATATATAATATTCATATATATAACAAAATACTTTATAAACATATATTAAGTAACATATAGTAATAATACACAATAATATCTAATGCATATATATATATACTATGATAAATATGTATAATATACATACATATATACTATATTATAAAATTATAATATGTAAAGAAATATATATAACTATATAAAATATAACATGATCAAAATGTAAAAAAAATAAATTAAAGGTGCTAAAAATATAAAAACAAAAAATTAAGGGGCACAAAATTAAATAACAACAAAATAATTAAAATATGAAAAAGGAACATAATAAAAAAAAAACCAAAATTAAAGAGCAAAAACAAAATAAATGCGAAAATAAAACAAAGTTAAAACTACAGGGACCAAAAGTGCAATTGGCCCCTGGATGAAAACACATGCGGGACAAAAGGATAGGGACCTAGGAAGTAATTTGCCTATTTGAAGAAAACACGGATCCTCCCCGGGTTATTGGGTCACCGCGCAGGTCGAGTACGCCAAAACAACGTCGTTTAGGGATCTGGCCGATTTAATATACAGAGGTATAATTTTTGTTTTAAATCAATTTTAATTTTAAAAAATCCTAACAATTTTTCATCTCTTCTCTCCCAAGTTCTAGCACTCGACGGCGGTCGCTCCTCCTGTTTTTGCGTAGTTCACGGCCTCGCGGTAGAGATGATGAACTTCTTACGGCCGGTAAGTTTTGAATTTTTTTCCTTTTTTTTTGAACTGATTTGAATTAAAAGCTAAAAAAGAAAAAAAAGATTTCAAACTAAACAAATTTTGACTAGATCTTTAATTTTCAAAAAATTTTGTCATGCAAGGAACCGGAAACTACCTTTTATTTCAAAGCCTTTTTTACAGATTTTTTTTGAAACGAAATCTCCTCTCTATTTTTTTTTGGATTTTGAAAATCCCCTTTACATCTTGCTATTTAGTTCTTTTATAACCGAAAATAAAATAAAATAACTCACATATTCTATTCTGGAAGCTTGGATTTTAAGGGATAGAGTCAGATTTTGTAGGATTCTTTGGTGAGGCAATGTATAAGTGATGATGGTTGAGTTGTTGGTGGGGTGACAGATTAGGTTATTTTATTTTTAGGGTTGGTTTGATTCAGTTTAGAGTTTCAAATAATATAGGGTTTGTTTCTAGGTTTTGGAGTTCATTTGGGTCTGGTGTTTGATTGCCGACGGTGAAGACGGTGGTCGGAAGACGAGCGACAGCGGCGGCAAAGAAATAGCAGCGACGGCAAAAAAAAATGGCGGCGGTTACTAACAATTTAGGTTAGGGTTAGGTTTTTTGAAATTAGGGTTTTTATATCCAGGTCAGGTTAGGATTCGAGTTAGGTTAAAATCCGAGTTTGGGTTATTGGGTATTGGTTTTGGGTCTTGTAATAGGTGTGGGTGTATGGATAACCCTGGACAAAAACGAGTTATTATAGCTGCCCCTCTTTGCTTATTGTTGTGTAACGACAATAGAGCAAAGACTAAGAATAACACATTTTGTCTGGTCTGGCTGATCATCTTCCCTTTTGACGTATGACTTTTTTCTTCAGTAGGTCTTCTTTCTCTTCGATGCATGTCTTCTTTCTTGACTTAACGGATCTACTTTGTCACTCGTGGGGAAGCATAATCTTCAACATGGGGGTTGGGGAAGCAAAATGAGTACGATTTGCTATATTAGTGATGACGATGCAATTCCTAAAGAAAATTCGACCTAGCTGCAACACTGACGAAGAGACAGGGTCTGCAAAATTTGATTCAGCTGCAACACTAATGAAGAGGCAGGACCGATGAATGAAAGTTTTGATGTTTGATCTTGATACAACTCTGACGAAGAGGCAGGATCAAAGTATTGAAAGCCCATTTTGATTTTTCTATTTTCTTTTTTTTGGAACTTTTTCTTTTTCTTTTCTTTTGTTTGATTTTTTTTGGTTACAACATTGATAAAAACTTAAAAGTCAATAAATTTGGATCTAATCACACCATCAACGGGGGGTAAGATCGGATAACAACAACTTGGACCCTACTACACCATCAACGGAGGAGTAGGATCGGCTGATAATTACTTGGACCTAGCCACACCATCAACGGAGGGACAGAATCGGATAACAATTTGTATTCCACTATACCATCAACGGAGAAGCAAAACACTAGCTTGAACCATACTACACCATCAACGAAGTAACATGATTGGATAGCAACTTGGACCCAGCCACACCATCAATGGAGGGACAGGATCAGAGAATAATTTGAATTCTACCACACCATCAACAGAGACGCAGAACATCAACTTGAACCCTACTACATCATCAACGGAGGAGCATAATTGGATAGCAACTTGGAACCAGTCACACCATCAACGGTGATCAGATTTCAACAACTTGGAGCTAGCCTTACCATCAATGGAAGGGCTAGATCAAATAAAAGCAACTTGGATCTTACTACACCATCAATAAAGGAGCAAGATCGGCGAATGACATCAACTTGGACCTATCTATACCATCAACAGAGAGACAAGATCGGATGATGAAAGTTGATTAATTTTCTTTTGATTTTCATTTTTTGATTCGTTTCTTTTCATTTTTTCATTTTTTGATTGATTTTTTTGATTTTTTTCTTGACTCTTTTTTTGTTTTTTTGTTTTATTTTTTTGCTTTGAATTTTTTCTTAACCTACAACTATAAGGAAGAGACAAGATCTGATGAAGAAATTTGGTCTAGTTGTACCATCATCAGAGAAACGAGACCTTGACAAAAATTTGATTTGCTGTACCATTAATAGAGAAGTGAGATCTGGAAAATGCAGGATCTACTACATCACTGGCGAAGAGACTAGATCCACAGAAAAATTTGACCTGTTGCACCATCAATGGAGAAACGAGATCTTTAAAACTTGATATGCTACACCTCCGACGGAGAGACAAGATGTACAAAATTTGGGACCCGCTACACCACTAACAGGGATATGGGATCTTGAAAAGACAATTAGATCTACGATATCACTAGTGGCAAGACAAGATTTGCAAATGTGGGGCCTGATACACCACTAACGAAGAGATGGGATCCGAAGAGAAAATTGGATCTGCGACACCACCGGTGACGAGAGAAGAACTGCAAATGAGAGAAAACATTAATTAGTAATTTTTTAAAAATTTTGTTGATACTATCCTCTATTTGGAGGCTTCAATTCTTTTGTGTATTCGACCTCCCTCAAGACGGCAAGTTGGCCCTCATGTCATTGCCCCTCATGTTAAGAATGTCCAGTTTCTTTTTCGGTCTTGTTTGTATGTACAAGCAAAAAATGAATGCATCTTCAATGCATGTGTCTATTCTAAATGTGTGGTGACTTTGGCATATGCACCTAATTTAAATGCAAGATGGTTTTCAATGTGTGCCAAAAAAGTGATTTGTTCTAAATACAAGATGAATGAAGCTAAATGCATGAATATGATATGATTTTTTTGTGGCCCTCGAAGGGATGCCCCTGACTTTCTACTGGTCATGCCGGGATATTTTTCTTGTACACGAAGATGCTCTAGCCTCCCTTGGGTTCAATCATCTTCCCTTGAGTCAACTTCTTCAGGAGAATGCCGCTAAAATATGCATATATAAAATTACTTAAAAATTTCATCATGACATCCCAATACCCAGTTCTTAGCAGCATGGTCATATAAGTCATATGTTTTTTTTTGTTATCACAGCTTTCGGTTATGCAGGGGTGCGACCTAAATAGTTTTTTGGTTAAAATCAATACTACTAATAAGATAAACAAAATGTATATTTCATTGAAACTTGTAGTTTTTGGCCCATACAAAAGATTCTCACTGCCTTTGGGCTTAGGATAATGAGACTAGTCCAAAAAGTATTAATTTGAAAGAGGTAAAAAATACAAGGGGACCTATTGGTCATGGTCAAAATAATTTGATGACTAACCTGGCCAAAATAAGTCATAACAAGGCCTGCCCCACATCTGGACATCAAGAATCTTAGTTGGGACCTTCATGCTTCGGTAGGGGATTCCCGACGGTAGCTGGCCCTGTAGGTTTTTTGATACTTTCAACACCAAGCTTGATGTACCTTTCTACTAGCCTCTTAAAGCCCCAACAATTCTCGATTGAGTGGCCAATTTGTCCAACGTAATAATCACATCTTGTGTTGGGATCATGCCATTTCGAGAATGGAGGTTGTACTGGGGTTTGGTGGAAAGGTTCCACTATGTTAGCATTGAGCAGATCCTTGTACAAATCCTCGTACAAAGTTGGTTGTGGTGTAAACTCTATCTTTTCAGTATTCTTCCTCTAACTAGAATCTTGGCTTGAAGATCCTTGAGTATTTGCAACTTTGGGAGGTACCACCACCATCGACTTTGAATAACCAACATTATAAACTCCCGATGAGTTCACTTCATTATCTATATTCCCGTACAATGGTTTCTTATGGAATGAACTTCCACTAACATCGATCTTGCCACTCTTAATAGCATTCTCAATGAGTTCACCAAATAACACTATATCGGCAAAGTTGGTAGTTGCATTACCTATAAGGCGATTAGACCCTCCAATGTTTGGATGAATATGACAACTGTCTCTTTTTCACCAAGAGGTAGCTGGACTTGTACATCTACATCTCTCCAGCGCTGCACGTACTGCCTGAAGCTTTCATTAAACTTCTACTTCATGTGTTGCAGAGTCTAACGATCTGAAACCATATCACTGACGTGCCGGTACTGCTCCAAAAAAGCTTTAGCCAAGTCTTTCCATGATTTTATCTGATGACGGCTCAATTGATTATACCATCGAGTGGCAGATCCTAATAGACTATCCTGAGTGTATCAATAGCTTGTCATCTCTGTCGTACCCTGTCATCCTCTGACAAAACATAGTAATGTGAGCGTGAAGGTAGCTAGTTCCATCATATCTCTCAAACTCTAGGATCTTAAATTTAGGGGTGACACCAAATATGGGACGAGGCTGAGTTCATTGGCATCGAATCCACTGAAAGTATCCACTACCTCCATAGCTTCTATCTTTTCTTCAAGTCGCTTACAGCATTCTTCAATCTCTTTTGATGTCTCAGCCCTTGATTTCTCAAGTTTGATCAACTGTTCCACCTCTTAGACCAAATTTTTAGCTTGATTGCCCGATATTTAGCTTCTGATGCAGCATGTAGATTTGCCAGGATAAAGGTACCGACATTAGGTGGTTGAAATTTTTTGATAGAAATCACCATCTGTAGGTTGGTTTGATTTTTAGCTAGAGTAGGGGTAAACCCTGGAGGATACATAAGATCTTAGTTTTCCTCCCCGAGACCTGCCATAGGGCCGATAGCAGAGGCCTCTCCTTGCTTAGGAAACTTGCATCTTAGCATATGTGTCAATTTACCAAGTATGTCTTGTTGAGATCTCACGAATTGTTATTTTATCTCTTGCTGAGCCTTGGCTAACCGGTCCTCCAATTTTTGGGTTAAATCCGCTTACAAGTTCCTCTGATTATGTTCGATCCTATCTAGTCTATGTTCGTTCGCCATCTTCGTCTTGTTTCTTGTTCTGCAAGGATATTAAATCGATTGATCTTATGTCACTTCCTCCAATTTGAAATGCATGTAGATGCAAGGCATATATTCTAAATGCAAAAGCATTGATTTACACAAGGCGTTCGTGGAATAACACCCACAACTATACCAGAATCACAAAATTTAAATATTACATTTAATTGACATCTAGGTTACTAAATTTTCTCGATGTATGGACACTTTCCAAATTGTTCGCCATTCACGAGTCAATGCTCTATGATAATGAAATGTAAATAAAATCATGATGATTTCATGAACGAAATGGATTCCATATAAACATGAGGACAAAATGGGTTAGTACCAAATAAAATAATTAAATAATCAAAATGATAAATAAGGCACAAAATAAAGCAATTAAAAATTGTACATATGCGATCAAAGGCATCAAAACCTAAACCGGGTGACCGCTAATGGGCAAAGTTTTGTGTGGCTCTACAAGGTGGGCTTCTATGGGCAACTATATGCTGGTTTGGTGCTAAAAAGGGTACCTGAATTGTCTTCGCTGTCCCCTACTAAGGGCAGCAAGGCCCCCGGTAATCACTCATTATAGGCTTCTTTCAACTGTGTTCAATTCAAGTGGGCCCATTCCTCTATGTCCATACGGAGAAACTATATTCCCACGAAAGCATAGAGTATTAGAGCCCCGAAGGTACTTGCTAGGCCTATACGGAGGAATAAGATCCCCACGAAAGTAATAGCGTTTCCCCCACTTAAACGATCAGGTATGCTATGACATAAAATGTGTTAAAATACTACCCGAATATATAAGCGAATATTAATTTATATGGTACTTAAACTTGATATTAATAAAAATGGTAATCGACACAAGGCTTGGCTTTCTTAAAAAAGTTCCCCAGCGGAGTCTCCATCTGTCGTAAGGGTTTTTGACCACCCCAAAGAAAAATTTAAAGTATATTACAATATTCACATTTATATATTTATGTGTGTGGGGAAATGGGGAATTCTAAAAAAGGAAATTTGACAAAATGGGGTAAAATTAAAATAGGAAAAATTAGATTTTGGAAATTAAAAAATAGAAATTTTTAAAAAATAGAGCCTCCACTAGTCGCTTTGGTAGGTCGAACACCATAAAATGATCAGAGATTCAAAAGTTTGGGTTCAGAAGTTAGTTACGTATGGGGAAGGGTTAACACCCCCGATACGCCCAAAAATTAGTAAGTCGATTAGCATTTTTATTAATATCAAAGTTTGCGAGTTTTAGTGCCATTTAAATTAAAATATGATTATATATGCGAGTTTATTTTAAAAGCTCTAGTGTTCGAGGGATAAACGAAAACTACCATCTATGTCTCAGACTGATAGCCAAGTTTATCGTCGAAAAAGGGAGATCACATTAGCAATTTATATCCGATATGTAAATAAAATAAATACAAAGCATGGATAATTAGAACATAAATAAATACATGCATATATATATGTAATATACATATTAAATACATATATATTAAAATAAACAATAATATAAAACAATAATAGATGATAAATATACATATTATAAAATACATAATAATATCAAATACCTATTACGCACTAAATACATACATTTAATAAATATGATAAATACATATAATAATATATACATAGCATAATAAGTAATGAACATACATTATAATATAATATATAATATTCATATATATAACAAACATACTTTATAAACATATAGTAATAATACACAATAATATCTAATGCTTATATATATACTATGATAAATATGTATAATATACATATATATATACTATATAATAAAATAATAATATGTAAAAAAATATATATAACTATATAAAATATAACATGATCAAAATGAAAAAAATAAATTAAAGGTGCTAAAAATATAAAAATAGAAAATTAAGGGGCACAAAATTAAATAAAAGCAAAATAATTAAAATCTGGAAAAGGACCTGATTAAAACAAAACCAAAATTAAAGAGCAAAAACAAAATAAATGCGAAAATAAAACGAAGTTAAAACTACAAGGACCAAAAGTGCAATTGGCCCCTGGATGAAAACACATGTGGGACAAAAGGATTAGGACCTGGGAAGTAATTTTCCCATTTCATGAAAACGCAGATCCTCCCAGGATTATCGGGTCACCGCGCGGGTCGAGTACGCCAAAACGACGTCATTTAAGGATCTGGCTGATTTAATAGAGGTATATTTTTTGTTTTAAAACAATTTTAATTTTAAAAAAACCTAACAATTTTTCATCTCTTCTCTCCGCTGTTCTAGTACTCGACGGCGGGCACTCCTCCAATTCTTACGCCGTTCGCCGGCCTCGCGGAGGAGATGACGAACTTCATACGGCAATAAGTTTTGAAACTTTTCTTCCTTTTTTTGAACCGATTTGGATTGAAAGCTAAGAAAGAAAAAAGATTTCGACTAGATCTCTAATTTTTAAAAAAAATTGTCATGCAATGAACCGAAAACTACCTTTTATTTCAAAGTTTTTACAGATTTTTTTGAATCGAAATCTCCTCTCCGTTTTTTCTTTTGGATTTTGAAAATCCCCTTTACATCTTGCTATTCGATTCTTTTTATAACCGAAAATAAAATAAAATAACTCCCCTATTCTATTCTGCAGGCTTAGATTTTGAGGGATAGAGCCAGATTTTGTGGGTTTTTTTGGTAAGGCAGGGTATGGGTTATGATGGTTGAGTTGTTGGTAGGGTGGCAGATTAGGTTATTTTAATTTTAGGTTTGGTTTGATTTAGTTTAGGGTTTTAAATAATATAGGGTTTGTTTCTAGGTTTTGGGGTTCATTTTGGTCTGGTGTTTGATTAACGGTGGTGGAGACGGTAGCTGGAAGGCGAGCGGCGGTGGCGACAAAGAAATGACAGTGGCGGCTGACAGTTTAGGTTAGGGTTATGTTTTCTGAAATTAGGGTTTTTATATCCAGGTCAGGTTAAAATTTGGGTTTGGGTTATTGGGTATTAGTTTTGGGTCTTGTAACGGGTTTGGGCTAAATGGGTGTGGGTGTATGGATAACCCAAACTAAAATGGGTTATTACACATATCATCCCATTTAAGAAGAGATAAATTAGGATTAATGGCGCAAAGGTTCTATCATCTTTATCTTCAACAACTCATAAATTGAATATGGGTTTC
Organism: Hibiscus mutabilis; assembly: GCA_019671005.1. Lineage (NCBI taxonomy): Eukaryota > Viridiplantae > Streptophyta > Magnoliopsida > Malvales > Malvaceae > Hibiscus > Hibiscus mutabilis. Next base: position 29,930,255 of record CM033739.1, on the reverse strand, counting down.
ATCCTATGTGATAAGGATAAATCTTGAAAAATTCGACATTTATTTTTGACTTACCCTAGCAACCGCTCGACAACAAGCTCGACAATTTATACCTACACAAAAGAAAGCAAAACAACAACATTTTCTCTACAAAAACAACTAAATGCATGGCCAAGCCCAATAAACAAAAAGAGTACAAACTTATGCATGAAATACTAAAAATGCAACTAAATGAGCCTAATTCTAAACAATAATATGAGTAAAAAGGATATAAAATATAGTACTTTTTCATACTTAACACACCCCAAACTTGAACTATTGTTTATCCTCGAGCAATGCAAAAACTAACAATTACTTGCTGAGGTATTTACCACAAAAGCATGCTTCAAACTTGACTTCAATACTCAGAACCATGGGAATAAAAAAATTATTACCTTTCTACCTTCGGGAAGCACAAAAAGTCACCCAAAAATAAACCATGATATCGGTGCAAGTGTGTGAGCATAGTTGTGAACAAGTTAATCAAAAGGATTCCAAAGAAGTTGTTATTTTTAAACATAAAAGTAGAAATATTGCCAAGGCAATTTATTAATAGCAAACCATGGCTAATTTAGGTTTTCAGCTCATCGCAACTACTCTAGGCTTAAAGATAAGATTGAGCAAACAACGAACCCCTAGCCTATGGAGCAGAGTCATCCCGTGAAGTCTTTCATTCACTCATGCTAAATTATCTTTCCTACTTGGTTTTGGCCAAGCGTACCGGATGTGTGCAGTAGTGGAGCGTCCCAAGCACATGGTATTTCTTCAGCTAGAGCCAGAAAAGCACCTCTAGAATAAATCCATTTTTCTTTGGTTAATCCTATGATCAATAAGTCACATCAGTGTAATTATTGGGCAACATCATAGCAGATTATCACGTTAATTCCATGCCAATCCTAAAGTCTAAGGTTTTCTCATCTAAATGACATGGCAATTAACTCATTATAGGATATCACAACAGATTTTTAGTAGTTTAACAGGTAATTGTCATGGCATGTAACATATGCAAATTAACATGAGACAACTAAAATCTAAACAAAACTATGCAAACTAACATAAGACAGATAAAAACAAAACAAAAACAGCCCCCCAAACTCGAGAGAAGCATTGTCCTCATTGCATGTAAAATATAACAAAAGAAATGCAAATGAGTTAATCGGAGATGTCGTCACGTCGAATTTGTAGTCCTTTTGGATGTTTGCTTTAGGTGTTTGCTTCCTCGCCTTGGTTGTTGTTGTAGAGCTGGTGCAGGGGTTGCCGCGACAATGTCACTAACAACAAGATCAACATCAGATGCCGGGGCAAGTAACTCACCAGGAAAAATAAAAAAAGGCATGGTAGTAGTCGGAATGATCTCTTAAATAAAGAAATAGATAAAAAATCAAATAAAAGTCTAAAACAAAATTGAAATAAAAAGACTAACACAAAAACAAAAAATAGAAAGAAAGAAAAAAAATAACAGAAAAATAAAAACTCTTAGGAGTACCATTTTCATGCATCTCCTAAGGATGCTTCTCTTTTATTGCGCTCGATGTGTGCACCAACATAGTGCTTCAATCTCTATCCATTAACTTTAAACTCACGTCCATCCGTAGTTGATTTGATCACGATAGCCCCATGGGAGTAGGGTTTAACTACTTCGAATGGCCCAGACCATCTTGACTTTTTTTTGCCCGAAAAAAGTTTAAGTCTAGAATTTTATAGAAGCACTAGTTGTGCTGGCAAGAATTGCCGCGGTAATAGCTTCTTGTAATGCCATCGTTTAGTCTTTTCTTTATAGAGCTTGGCATTATCGTAGGCTGCTGCGCAATTCTTCCATTTCATTCAAGTCCAGCAAGCGCTTTTGTCCTGCTTGTTCCCAGTCCATGCTTATTGTCGTAATCACCCAATAGGCTTTATGCTCGATCTCCACTGGCAGGTGGCATGTCTTGTTGATAAGTGCTCTAAAGTACTATTTTTCTTACCATTTTACTCATATTATTATTAGACTTAGGCTCATATTAGTTGCATAGTTAGCCATTCATGCATTAATCCATGTTTCCTTCCATCGTTGAGCTTGATTAGATAACTTGGTAGTTTTTGTGGAAAAGATGCTGCTTTGGTGTGCTTTGTGTGTGTATGTGCAGGATCACTTGCCAAAACAATGCCGAGCTAGTTGCCAGGGCAATGCATGAAGGAGACGCCGAGCTAGTTGCCAGGGCAATGCATGAAGGAGACGCCGAGCCAGTTGCCATGGCAATTGTCGACGATAGCAAAGGTGATATGGTAGTCGAAATTGATGACTAGACAAGCCCAAGATGACGTGGAGCAAAGCCCAAACCCAAAGGAATTTGATTTCCATGCAGAGATTAAAGAAGAATTAAATTCCAAGAAGATAGGAGAAGTTCTAGTAGGAATACAATTATAATAAAGAATTATATTCTTTAAAGATAATTTAATTCCAACTTAAACTCCTCCTTAAAGAAGGACTTTGCCCTAGCCCTATAAATAGGATGGAGATTTCGACAACTTTGAGAGAGAGCAAGAGAGGGAAATTTCGACAAGTCCAAGGAGGGCAAGAGGAGAGAATTTTCGACAAGCATCTAGGGCAAGGAGGATTTCAACAAGCCTTCTTCATCCTTTACTTTCTTGTTCGATTGGGTTCATGCTAGGGATTGTTTATCTTGTGTTTCTTTGGAACCTAGCCATGAACTAAATCTACTTGGCTATGGTTATTGTGTTTTGTGGTTGTGAGAAACTATTGGTTTTTGTTTAGGTAATAAGAGTTTGCACTTTTCTATTTCAAGGTTTATTCATTCTTGGTTCTTATTCTTGTTTGCGAGTGAATTGGGAGAGGATCTCGTGATTTCATCTATTTATCTAATATCGGGAGAGTTAGATTCAAGAAACAAATGAATATGATCTTTATTCAATCTAATGTTGGTGAAGATTAATCCAGCTTAGGAATAAGTTAAGGATTTCAACGGCTAAGAGGAGCGCAAGATTGGTTGTTGTTCACCCTTGATTCACGCAGGGATGTATTATCAAGGCATGCACAAGTAGCTAGAGTTTCGACTTAGGGATAAGAAGAAACCATTGAAGAACGCTCTGCCGAACCTTGAAGGTTGCTGCCCAGACGCCCAAGTAGTTGCCCAGGCAACCATCGATTAGTTGCCAAGGCAATCCCGTTGTGCAAGTTGCCACGGCAACTGAGTTGCCCATGCACTCTTTTACCAAGACAATCCAATCGGCTATCACACCTCAACTCACGATAACCTGGCCTATCTTTCTCTCATTTGAATTCATCTTTTCTTTTACTTTATTGCTTTCTAGATTAGTCATTAGTTAAACTCCTATAATCCTTTACTTGTGTTTTTACTTTTTACAGTGCAAGAGACTAGATCCTTGAAGTGGCACCAATCCCTGTGGAGACGATATCTTTTATACTATAACTTGCGACGTGTATACTTGCACATTTGCGTAGCACTTATTACGCGCAACAAGTTTTTGGCGCCGTTGTCGGGGATTGGCAATAGCGACTTTGTTTTTATTTTCTTGCACTTTCTTTTTACTTTTCTTGTTTAAGATTCAAAGGGCTAACAAACTTTGGTTTTGCATTGGTATATGACCAGGGCGAGACCGACTTCACCAGAATATCCCTTTGATCTAGAAATCGAACGAACCTTACAAAGACTTAGACGAAGAATAAGAGTAGCAATGGCTAATCAAGACGACAATATGCATCAAGATGTTACAGCAGGAGGAGGAGTGATTCTTGCACGAAACAGAACTATTCGAGACTATCTTGAAGAAGATCTTGATGGACTTAACCCAGGAGTTGTCGCACCTGAAATTGAAGCCGACCACTTTGAGTTGAAACCGGTAATGCTTAATATGATCAACACAATAGGTCAATTTGGCGGCTCAGCAACTGAAGATGCACGACAACATCTGAAATCTTTCCTTGAGATTTGCAACTCGTTCAAGATACACGGAGTCACCCCCGATGTATTACGATTAAGATTATTCCCCTATTCACTGAGGGATAGGGCGAAAGCATGGTTGAATAGCATTCCTGCCGGATCCATAGCATCTTGGACTGATCTTTGTCGTGATTTCCTTGCTAGATTTAATCCTACAAATTTGACAGATAAGCTTCGTAACGACATTACTTCTTTTCGGCAGGCAGATGATGAATCCATGTACGAGGCTTGGGAGCGATATAGAGAACTTCTACACAAATGCCCCCTACACGGATTCCCGGTGTGGACTCAAGTAACAATGTTTTACAATGCCTTGAATACACCAACAAGGATGATGCTAGATGCCTCGGCAAACGACATACTCCTAGATAAGTCACCGGAAGAAGAAATGCAAATTTTAAACAGGCTGGCCAAGAATGATTATCAATTCCCATCCACTAGAAGATGAGGAGTTAGACACCAAGCCACAATACATGAACTAGGATCATCGGATTCATTTCGGCACAATTGGCCACTTTAACCAAGATGGTCCAAAACATGCAAAAACCAAACAAAACACATGAAGTCAAGGTAATGGATTCTTTTTGTGAGTTATGTGGTGATAACCATAATTCTTCTGAATGTATGCAGAATCCGGAATCCAGCTTCTATGTGGGGAATTACAATCGGAACAACAATGTGATGTCCAATACATACAATCCAGCTTGGAAGAAGCACCCAAATTTTTCATGGAGTAATCCCAACAATGCTCTAAACCAGAACAATCAGAATGCACAAGCATCGGGATTCCAGTAGAATATGCCACGGCAACAGTTGCCACAGCAACAACCGACGACATCTAGTTATTTGGAAAATTCTCTAAATGCTTTTATGATGAAAACTGAGTCTTATATGGCTGAGAATAGTAATTTCATAAAAAGAACTGATGCTTTTATTAACAGGACCGAGATGAGATTGCAAAACCAAGAGGCGGCAATCAAATCATTGGAAAATCAAGTCGGACAGTTTGCTCAAAATCTGAATACTAGACCGCAAGAAGGTTTACCTAGCGATACTGAAGTCGCAAGAAGAACTGGCCATGAGCAATGTAAGGCGATCACCACTAGAAGTGGCCAACAACTTAGAGAGGCTCAAACCCGCTCATCAAACAAAACTCCACAAAAAGATCAAGATGAACCTAGTGGCAAAGCCTCAGATGCTGAACCAGGAATTCCCGCGGCAACCAACAATAAGCATGCTTCGGCAACCGACGATGAAGACGCCTCGGCAACTTGTGAAAAGCATGCCTCGGCAACCCCAGTTGATAATGCCTCGGTAACTCTAGTTGTCCCGGCAATGCCGTCAATCAGGTTTCAAACCAATGAAAGGATAGAAGATATCCGACTTCCACCACCATTCCCAAAAAGGTTGAAGCGACAAAAGCAAGAATACCAATTCAAGAAGTTTCTTGATATCCTAAAGCAAGTCCACATCAACTTGCCATTGGTGGAAGCAATTGAACAAATGCCAAACTATGCGAAGTTTCTTAAAGACATTGTGTCCAAGAGAACAAGGCTAGGAGAGTTTGAAACAGTTGCCGCAACAGAGGGATGCATGGCAATATTGAACAATCGTATGCCACCCAAGTTGAAGGATCCCGGAAGTTTCACAATACCCTGTTCTATCAGAAATCACTATGTCAGGAAATCATTATGCGACCTTGGGGCTAGCATAAACTTGATGCCTAAATCGGTTTTCCAGAAACTAGGAATCGGGAAGGCAAGACCTACAATAGTTATGCTGTAGCTAGCCGACAGATCCTATGTGCATCCAGAGGGAAAAATCGAGGACATACTGGTAAAAGTTGATAAATTTATTTTTCCCGCTGACTTTATTGTTTTGGATTGTGAAGCAGATGAGCATGCACCCATCATTCTCGGGAGACCATTCCTAGCAACAGGGAGAACCCTAATCGATGTTGAAAAGGGAGAACTCACAATGAGGGTGAATGACCAGCAAGTTAAACTAAATGTGTTCCAAACACTAAGGCATGCCGATGATCCAGAAGAATGCCAACTTCTTCATGCCACGACAGAGTTTAACTTCGACAAGGAATTTAGTTGCCTCGGCAACTACATTGCCGATCAAGAGGAACCTGAGGAGTATGAAGAACCGGTCGATGAGGAACAACCAGAAGAGGCAAATTGGCTAGTCAATCGACCAGGTACATACTTTGAACCACTAGATTACTCAGGTAAGGAAGGTAAGCTCGAAAAACCCTGTATTGAACATCCACCAATTCTTGAGTTGAAACAATTGCCAGAGCAACTAAAATATGCATATTTAGGAACCGATAATACATTGCCTATAATTATTTCTTCTAAGTTACAGCCTGAGCAGGAAAAGAAGCTGATCAAGATGTTGAAGCTACACAAAAAGGCAATAGGGTGGACAATTGCCGACTTGAAGGGAATTAGCCCGGCAGTGTGCATGCACAAGATCTTGTTGGAAGATGATCACAAACCTTCAATTGAGGCCCATAGGAGACTGAATCATGCCATGAAAGGGGTTGTAATGAAAGAAATCATCAAGTGGCTTGACGCCGTCAGTATATACCCTATCTCTGATAGTACATGGGTAAGTCTGGTACAATGTGTTCCGAAAAAGGGAGGTATAACAGTGGTAAGCAATGAAAATAATGAACTTATCCCAACCAGGACTATGACCGGTTGGAGGGTTTGTATGGACTATCGAAAGCTAAACAAAGCCACTAGGAAAGATCACTTCCCATTACCCTTTATTGATCAAATGCTTGACCGTCTTGCAGGTAAACCATTTTATTGTTTTCTTGATGGTTATTCAGGTTACAATCAGATTGCCATAGCACCAGAAGATCAAGAAAAGACAACCTTCACATGCCGATACGGTACTTATGCCTTCCGAAGGATGCCGTTCAGATTGTGTAACGCCCTGGCAACCTTCCAAAGATGCATGATGGCACTCTTTTCAGACATGGTCGAAGACTTCCTTGAGATCTTCATGGATGATTTTTCGGTTTTTGGTAATGAATTCGACGACTGTCTCGACAATTTAGAGAGGGTGTTAGCAAGATGCGAAGAAACGGATTTAGTCCTCAATTGGGAGAAATGCCATTTTATGGTAGATGAAGGAATAGTGCTCGGCCACAAGATTTCATCCAAGGGAATTGAAGTAGACAAAGCCAAGGTGGACGTGATCGAGAGATTACCCCCACCAAGTTCGGTTAAAGGAATTCGAAGTTTTCTCAGACATGCAGGTTTTTACAGGAGGTTCATTCATAATTTTTCTAAAATCACTAAACCCTTGTTTAATCTGCTTGAACAGGATAAAGTCTTCGATTTTGATGATTCTTGCACCCCAGCATTCGAAACCCTAAAGAAAAGCTTTCCTCGGCACCCATTGTCGTTCCACCAGATTGGACGTTACCTTTTGAGCTCATGTGTGATGCAAGTGATTTCGCGGTAGGAGTAGTCCTAGGCCAACGCACAGGTAAGACATTCCATGTGATATACTACGCTAGTAAAACTCTTAATGGTGCTCAAGTGAATTACACAACAACGGAGAAAGAGTTACTAGCTGTAGTTTTCGCATTTGACAAGTTCCAATCCTATTTAATTGGTACAAAGGTAATTGTTCATACGGACCATTCGGCAATCAAATACTTATTTGCTAAAAAGGATGCTAAACCTCGTTTGATTCGTTGGATATTACTTTTACAAGAATTTGATATTGAAATTAAGGACAGGAAAGGAACAGAAAATCAAGTGGCCGATCACTTATCACGTTTGGAACGCAATAGGGAGGAGGACGCGGATCTAGAGATATGCGATGCATTCTCGGATGAACAAATTTTAGTTACCTCGGCAACCCTCGACGCCTCGGCAACCCTAGATGCCTCGGCAACCCACGACGCCTCAGAAACCATGGATGCACACGCCTCGGCAACTCTCGATGCCGCAGCAGCCTTTGACGCGCACGCCTCGACAATTTTGGGAGCAGTCGCCACGACAGCACATGCCTCGGCAATACCCTGGTACGCGGATTTATTTAATTTCCTTGTTTGTGGTATTTTTCCTTATGGCATTACTCACCAAGGGAAGAAGCGGTTCCGCCATGATGCTAAGCATTACTTTTGGGACGAGCCTCTTTTGTTTAAACAATGTGCAGATCAGGTTATACGCCGATGTGTCCCTGAAGAAGAGCAACAAAATGTACTCCGGCAATGCCATTCTTCACCCTATGGAGGACATTTTGGAGGAACTCGTACCGCGGCCAAAGTTTTGCAATCCGGTTTGTATTGGCCAACATTGTACAAAGATGCCCAAGACTTTTACAAGCAATGTGATCGTCGCCAGAGGACAAGCAATATCTTTAGACGACATGAGATGCCGCTCAGAACATCATCGAGGTGGAATTGTTCGATGTATGGAGGATCCATTTTATGGGACCTTTCCCATCTTCATTCGGCAACCTCTACATTCTACTTGCCGTCGACTACGTGTCTAAATGGGTTGAGGCAACTGCAGTTCCCAACAACAATTCCAAGACCGTGCAAAGATTCTTGTAGAAAAACATATTTACACGGTTTGGGATGCCGAGAGCAATTATTAGTGACGAAGGCAAGCATTTTGACAACAGACTAATTGCCAAGATGTTGCAACGCTTCGGCATATCACACAAGATCGCCACGGCATATCACTCACAAACCAACGGGCAAGCAGAAATTTCCAACTGGGAGTTGAAGGGAATACTCGAGAAAGTTGTAAATCCCTCTAGGAAGGATTGGTCATTAAGACTAGATGACGCACTTTGGGCATATCGCACTGCATTCAAAACACCCTTAGGTATGTCCCCCTTCCGACTTGTCTATGGTAAAACATGTCATCTACTGGTGGAAATCGAGCACAAGGCGTACTGGGCAATCAAGACTGTGAATATGGATTGGGAAAGTGCCGGACAAAAGCGTTTGATGGAGCTCAATGAGATAGAAGAATTACGTGCACTCGCCTATAACAATGCACGAATCTACAAGGAGAAAACAAAGCGATGGCATGACAAGAAACTATTGCCACGGCAATTCACGCCAAGGCAACTAGTTATCCTATTCAATTCTCGGCTAAAACTTTTCCCGGGAAAGCTGAAATCAAGATGGTCGGGACCTTTCGAAGTCATCAAACCATTCTCCCATGGTGCCGTGATAATCAAGTCCATCTCTAACAACCATGAATTCAAAGTTAATGGACAAAGATTGAAGCACTACAATGGTGCCCATGTGGAACGTAACAAGGAAGTGGTCAACTTAGGAGATGCATGAGCATGCTCTCCCTTTTGATATTTTTATTTTTATTTTTATTTTTTGATTAATTAGTTATTTTATATTTTTTTCAATTTTTTTATTTTTTTATATTTCCGATTATTAGTAGTTTTTAGGATAGATTTTTTTATTTAAGTTTAAGAATCCTATTACACATCTTTATCTATTTTCTCTATTAGTTTATCTTTAATTTTAATCCTTATTTGATTTGTCTTTGAATTGTAAACCAAGTAGGAAAACATCTTCAACAAGGAAACTAATGGGCTGAATCTAAGGCTTATATAAAGCCTCTAATTCATCCTAACCAAAACCCCTTGTCGATAACTTCTACCAAACCCTAAACCCTTTTTCGTTTTCCCCTAATCCCACCCACCTATCTTTTCTATAAAACCCATCACCCTTAACCTATTCCTACTTTCTATCTTGCAACTTTTTAGTTTCTTTTCTTTTCTTTTTTTTTGTTTTTACTCACAACCAAGATCATCCATGGCATCCAAGATTAAACTTTTAGTTCATCCAAGTTCCTCCAAAGAACCAAGATACAAGAAGTTTGCTACACCGGTGGTTCAAGAAAGATTTGAATCCAAGTTTGAAAGCCGGAAGATTCATGAAGAAAAAGGCTTTGAATACTCCAACTCTCATCAATATTTCGGCATTGAACCATTCATCTTCGAGAGGATTGCACATCAAAAGTGGCAAATCTTTTTCCATCAACCGGAACCGGGTAACATCTCATGGGTAAGAGAATTCTATGCAAGGAGATGCATGTCCCAAGTGAGTCCACCGATGAAAAGGCCCTACCCAAGTCTGGTTGGAATCAAGCACTAATCCGAAAGCTAATGGGAGAGGCACCGGAAGATTCTTCAAGGCCTCAAATTGCCACGGCAACTCCTGCCGCCCCGGCAATCCATAATGACCAAGCACCTAACGCCAGGGCAACTCGGCCATTAACCCCGGGACACTTTGAAGCACTTTTGCACCCATTGGCAAGCCACCTAAGGCAAATTGAAGATCGGCAACTAATGTTCATGCGGTACATGAAGGAGCACAACAATGCCATCACCCAAGTCATCCTAGAAAAGTACCCGGACAATCGCGTGAATATGCCACAGCAACCAAAGCTAAAGACATCCCGTAAACCACTGCAAAAGCTAAAGGTAAAGCACCTATGCCCGAATCAACCCCGTACGAGGATCGATTCCACCACCGACAACAAGAAAACAACCATCGCGTTCAAGTAAGAGAATCAAGACACCGACTAGAAGGAAACTAATCATCTACGCTGACGAACTCTCGGAGTAAGTCCTCGTATGCATTTTTATTTTTCGTTATTTTTATGCATGCATTGAGGACAATGCCTCACTCGAGTTTGGGGGGGTTGTTTTTAGTAGTTACCATGTTTAGTTACATTAATCTTAAGTATTACATTTATGATACATAAATTGCTTGCCATGCCTTTAATTGGAACAAGAATTGCTTAGATTTGATGAATATCCGATGATGACTTTGCCAATGCACTTAATTGATAGAATTTTTATTCTAGGATAACCATGGAAAAACTTAGAATTTTACTATGATGCTAAATTTGATGAAACAATGTTGTGGTTTGATTGATTTAATGAATTCTAGTAAACTTAGGTTGATAATTAACAAATTGGGGGATTAGAATAAAAATTGGATGAATGTTAGAGGTTCCCAAAATTGGCTCTAGCATGTGCTAAAAATTGATCACTAGAGGTGCCCGAAACTGGCTCTAGGATGTGTTAAAAAAAAATTTAACTAGAGGTGCCTAAAACCGGCTCTAGTCGATTAAATTAACTTAATAAAACTAAAAACAAAACACTAGAGGTGCCCAACACTGGCTCTAGTTCAAACATGTTAAAAAGAACCCAATGAAGTAATTTGAAAACCTCTTGTTTGCATAGAATCTGAAAAATCAACTTGCACACAACTCCGCACACACTCACAAGCATTATAGTTTGATTCCGACTAACTCCTAAGTTTTCCGAAAAATAAAAACCAATTATACTGTGCCCCGGTTCAGAGAATTGAAATCAATTTCAAAGCTAAGTTTGTGAAAATTGAAGTCTTGGCAGGTAATTATAAGTTTGCATTGCTTGAGGACAAGCAATAGTTCGAGTTTGGGGGCGTGATAAGTGCTCTAAAGTACTATTTTTCTTACCCTTTTTACTCATATTATTGTTAGACTTAGGCTCATATTAGTTGCATAACTTGGTAGTTTTTGTGGAAAAGATGCTGCTTTGGTGTGCTTTGTGTGTGTATGTGCAGGATCACTTGCCAAAGCAATGCCGAGCTAGTTGCCAGGGCAATGCATGAAGGAGACGCCGAGCTAGTTGCCAGGGCAGTGCATGAAGGAGACGCCGAGCTAGTTGCCATGGCAATTGTCGACAAGAGCAAAGGTGATATGGTAGTCGAAATTGATGACTAGACAAGCCCAAGATGACGTGGAGCAAAGCCCAAACCCAAAGGAATTTGATTTCCATACAGAGATTAAAGAAGAATTAAATTCCAAGAAGATAGGAGAACTTCTAGTAGGAATACAATTATAATAAAGAATTATATTCTTTAAAGATAATTTATTTCCAACTTAAACTCCTCCTCAAAGAAGGACTTTGCCCTAGCCCTATAAATAGGATGGAGATTTGACAACTTGGAGAGAGAGCAAGAGAGGGAAATTTCGACATGTCCAAGGAGGGCAAGAGGAGAGAATTTTCGACAAGCATCTAGGGCAAGGAGGATTTCGACTAGCCTCCTTCATCTTTTTCTTTCTTGTTCGATTGGGTTCATGCTAGGGATTGTTTATCTTGTGTTTCTTTGGAACCTAGCCATGAACTAAATCTACTTGGCTATGGTTATTGTGTTTTGTGGTTGTGAGAAACTATTGGTTTTTGTTTAGGTAATAAGAGTTTGCACTTTTCTATTTCAAGGTTTATTCATTCTTGGTTCTTATTCTTGTTTGTGAGTGAATTGGGAGAGGATCTCGTGATTTCATCTATTTATCTAATATCGGGAGAGTTAGATTCAAGAAACAAATGAATATGATCTTTATTCAATCTAATGATGGTGAAGATTAATCCGGCTTAGGAATAAGTTAAGGATTTCTACGGCTAAGAGGAGTGCAAGATTGGTTGTTGTTCACCCTTGATTCACGCAGGGATGTATTATCAAGGCATGCACAAGTAGCTAGAGTTTCGACTTAGGGATAAGAAGAAACCATTGAAGAACGCTCTTCCGAACCTTGAAGGTTGCTGCCCAGACGCCCAAGTAGTTTCCCAGGCAACTATTGATTAGTTGCCAAGGCAATCCCGTTGTGCAAGTTGCCACGACAACTGAGTTGCCCATGCACTCTTTTACCAAGACAATCCAATCGGCTATCACACCTCAACTCACGATAACCTGGCCTATCTCTCTCTCATTTGAATTCATCTTTTCTTTTACTTTATTGCTTTCAAGATTAGTCATTAGTTAAACTCCTATGATCCTTTACTTGTGTTTTTACTTTTTACAGTGCAAAAGACTAGATCCTTGAAGTGGCACCAATCCCTGTGGAGACGATATCTTTTATACTATAACTTGCGACGTGTATACTTGCACATTTGCATAGCACTTATTACGCGCAACACTTGTCATAGACAAGTTTGTAAGAAGAATGCCTAGGGGCGTCATGAATACTATTTAGTAATCCCAAAGTGCATCATTAATTCTCACAGAACAATCCTTTTGAGAAGGATTGACAACCTTCTCAAGTATAATTTTCAACTTATGGTTGGAAATCTCCACTTTTTCATTAGCCTGCGGGTGGTATGCCATGGCAACTTTGTGAGTCACTCCAAAATGCAGTAAAATCTTGGCAATAAGCTTGTTGTAAAAATGTTTGCCTTTATCACTGATAATTGCCCTTGGCATTCTGAATCGTGTGAATATATTTTTCTGCAAGAACCGCTGCACGATTTTTGAATTATTTTTGGAAACTCCAGCTGCCTCAACCCATTTAGACACGTAGTACACGACAAGTAAGATTTATAAATTGCTGAATAAAGATAGGAATGGCCTCATGAAATCGATGTCGTACATGTCAAATAATTCTACCACGCGGATGTTCTGCAATGGCATCTCATGCTGCCTTAAGATATTTCTCGTTTGCTGGCATCAATCACAACTCTTGTAGAATTCATGGGTATCTTTGAAAAGAGTAGGCCATTAAAAGCCTGACTGTAAGACTTTGGCCGTTGTGCGAGTACCTCCAAAATAGCCTCCATAGGGTGATGAATGACATTGTAGAAGCACATTTTGTTGTTTTTCCTCGAGAACACATCGTCGTATGACTAGATCTGCATATTGTTGAAACAAAAGAGACTTGTCCCAATAAAAATGCTTAGCATCATATAAGAACCGCTTCTTTCCCTAATAAGTAAGGTCATAAGTTAAAATACCGATAATAAGAAAATTTACTATATCGGTATACCATGGGGTTGTCGTGGCAACTGACATCTACTCGTCTGGGAATGCATCATGGATCTCCAAGTAATCCTCATCTTTATTTCCCTCTTATAGTCTTGACAGTGATCGGCAACCAGGTTCTCTGTTCCTTTCCTATCCTTAATTTCGATGTCAAACTCTTGTAAAGCAATATTCGGTGAATTGAATGAGGTTTGGCATCTTTCTTAACAATTAAATACTTAATTGTTGAATGGTCAGTGTGAACAATTACCTTAGTACCAATCAAGTAAGGACAGAACTTGTCAAATGCGAACACTAATGCTAGCAATTCCTTTTTAGTCGTTGTGTAATTCAATTGAGCACAATTAAGGGTTTTGCTAGTGTAATATATCACATGGAAAATTCTACCTTTTCACTGGCCTAAGATAGCTCCTACCGCAAAATCACTCACATCGTACATGAGCTCAAAAGGTAGGGACCAATTAGGGGGAATGACAATAGGTGTCGTGGCAAGTTACTTCTTTAGGGCTTCAAATGCCATGGCACAAGAATCATCAAAACGAAAGGCCTTATCATGTTTAAGAAAATTATAAAAGGGTTTAGAAATCTTAGAAAAATTATGAATAAACCTTCTATAAAAACCTACATGTCTGAGAAAACTTTGGATCACTTTGACTGAATTCAGTGGTGACAATTTCTGAATCACGTCCACCTTGGTCGTATTTACTTCGATTCTCATAGATGAGATCTTGTTTCCTAGCACGATACCTTTATCCAGCATAAAATGGCATTTCTCCAAGTTTAAACTTGGCCAGATTCTTCACAGTGTGCTAACACCTTTCCCAAATTCCCAAGGGAAATGTCAAAACTGTCTCCAAATACCGAGAAATCATCCATGAAGATTTCAAGGAAATCTTCCACCATATCGGAGAATATCTCCATCATATACCACTATAAGTTTGCCGGTGTATTCATAATCTGAACGACATCTTCCTAAATGCATATGTACCAAAAAGACACATGAAGGTGGTCTTTTCCTGGTTCTCAGTGCTATGGAAATTAGGTTATAACCTGAGTATTCATCAAGAAAATAATAAAAAGATTTTCCTACAAGACAGTCAAGCATCTGGTCAATAAAGGGTAAAGGAAAATGATCTTTCCTAGTAGCCTTATTCAATTTGCAGCAATCTATACAGGCTCTCCATTTGGTGATAGTTCTAGTTGGAATGAGTTTATTGTTTTCATTACTTACCACAATCATACCTCTATTTTTTGGTACATATTATACTGAACTTACCCACGAGATGTCAAAAATTGAATATATGATACCGGCTTCAAGCCACTTTATGATTTCTTTCATCACGACTTGCTTCATGGTAGGGTTAAGCCTCATTTGGGCTTCAATGGAATTGATATGGCCTTCCTCTAACAAGATCTTGTGCATACACACCGCTTGACTGATTCCTTTTAGTTCTGCAATTGTCCAACCTATTACCTTTTTATGCAGCGCCAACATGTCAATCAATTTCCTTTCCTGTTCAGGCTATAACTTAGAAGAAATGATTATGGGTAAGATGTTATCCTTTCCCAAATAAACATATTTCAATTTCTCTATCAATGGTTTTAATTCTAAAATAAGGGGTTGCTCAATGGAAGGTTTGTCAAGTTTACATTTCTTACTTGAATAATCAAGAGATTCAAACTTTTACTCGATCAACTTACAATCCAATTTGCTTCCTGTTGTGCCTCATTGTTCGGATCCTCAGGTTTTTCAGGCTCAGCAATGAAATTAGAGTGGGAATACTCCTTTACATCGAAGTTAAATTCCGTGATAGCCTAAATAGTCTGGCATTCTTCTGGTACATCGAGTGTGACTTTCTGCTCATTCACCTGCATAGTGATCTCTTCTCTCTCAACATCGAGCAAGGTCCTTCTAGTTGCTAAGAATGGTCTTCCAAGAATAATGGGAGCGAACTCATATGCTTCACAATCCAAAACAATAAATTCAGCGGGAAAAATGAATTTATCCACTTTTACCAAAATATCTTTGATTTTCCTTCTAGATAAACATAAGATCTATTCGCAAGCTGTAGCATGACTGAGGTGGGTCTCGCCTTTCCTATGCATTATCGTTGGAAAATAGTTTTTAGCATAAGATTTATGCTTACTTCAAGGTTGCACAATGCTTTCCCGACATAGTGATTGCTGATGGTACATGGTATTGTGAAACTGCCTGGATCCTTTAGTTTGGATAGAAATCGGTTATGCATTATTGTCATACATCCTTCTATCAAGGAAACTATCTCAAACTCACTCAACCTTGTTCACTTAGAGATAATGTGTTTAAGGAACTTAACGTAAATAGGCATCTGCTCTATTGCCTCAACCAGTGGCAAGTTGATGTGAACTTGCTTTAGGATGTCAAGAAACTTCTTAAAATGATATTCATGCTTCTACATCTTTAGCCATTGTAGGAATAGTGGTGGCAATCTAATCTCTTTTCCTTTACTCGTCTCATATGGCTTGGCAATGTTGGATGAACTTGCTGCGACAACTGCTAAAGGCTCATCATCACTGATTGACGTATCATTGTCACGAGGTACATCTTTCTGAACATGGGATTGTTCTGCTAGATGAATACTCTTTTTAGGTTGGATAGGATCATTGCTTGCCTTTGGTCCACTTCGGGAGGTGATCATTTTACATTGTTCATGTTCTGATCCCCGTACAACCTCAGGTCGCTGGGCAGACTGCATTGTGGCCTTGAGCTTAGGATTTGGGCAAATTGCCCGACCTATCTTTCCAGAGATTTCAACATTGCTCCTTGGCTCTGTATCGCTATCTCAGTCTTGTTTGGAAAAGAGTTAGTATTTTTCATGAAATTACTAGTATCAGCCATATAAGTTCAGTCTTAAGCATAGAAACATTTAAAGTTGTTTCCAAAGAACTAGCTGGTGATGACTGTTTCCGTGGCATGTTCTGTCAGAATCCTGATGCTTCTTTATTTTGGTAGTTCTAGTTGCTGGAGTTATTCTGGTTACTCCACAAAAAATTAGGGTGTTGTCGCCATGCTGGATTGTATGTGTTGGAATATGAGTTATTGTTTCGATTATAGTTTTCAACATGAAAACTAGACTCTGGGTTTTGCGGACAGTTAGAAGAATTATGGTTATCATTACAAGAATCACAAAATAAATATACTACCTTGACCTCTTGTATGTTACTGGGTCACTATAATTTCTTAACCATGTTTGTTAAAGCAGTCAGTTATGCCGACATAGCATTTAATGAATCAAGCTCAATTATCGAGGCATTTTGCCTTACTACTCCTCTTAGTGGTTGGGAACTGGTAATCATTGTTAGCAAGTCTGTCCAAGATCTCCAAAGCTTCCTCAGGTGACTTGTCTAGGAGTGTGCCATTTGCCGAGGCATCTAGCATCACCCTGGTTGGTGCATTTACTCCATTATAAAACATCACTACTTGTGTCTAATCTCCGAATATGTGTATGGGACATTTGCGTAGAAGCTCTTTATACCGATCCTAAGCCTCGTACATGGATTTTTCATCTACTTGATGAAAAGAAGTAATGCTATTGCGCAATTTATCATTCATAATTGTAAAATTAAATCTAACAAGGAAACTACGGTATAGATCTGTCCAAGATTCTAATGATCCAGATTGGATACTATTCAACCATGATTTCGCCCTATCCTTCAGTGAATAGGGAAATAATTTCAACCTCAGGACATTCTCATGGACTCCATGTTGCTTGAATGAATGACAAACTTCTGAGAGCAATTTAAGATGCTGTCTGGCATCCTCAGTTGTTGAGCTACCAAACTGGCAATTGAATTGAGAATATTAAACATCATTGGCTTTAGTTCGAAGTGTGCGGCTTGAATCTTAGGAGTGAAAATTCCTGGATTGAGATCATTTAGATCTAGAAGTAAATGATCTCGAAGAGGTCTATTTCGTACATGAACAGGTTGCTCAACTAAGGCTACATTGCCTCCTACCGCGACATTCTAATTGCCGACTGGATCAACAGGTGGATCTGCCATTGCTGCTCTTATCTCTTTCCATCTTCTACAAAAAACTCGTTCAATCTCTGATTCAAGTGGGTTGTCTTGTGATGTTAGTCTTGCTCTGGTCATACACAGGAAAAACCAACTAAATGTTATAGCCCCTTGAAACAAATAAAAAAATAAATAAATGAAAAGACAAAGGTGCAAGTCCCTGACAACGACCCAAAAACTTGTTGCGTGATTTAAGTGCAACGCAAATAGTGCAAGTATACACGTCGCAAGTGATAGCATAGATTAAGTTCGTCTCCACAGGGATTGGAAGAAACTCGTCTTTTAATCGCTTGCACTGAAAAGAGAAATAAATTGTGACGACGATTGTGATTTTAACTAAGTAAAATAAACTAAAATTAAAGAAAATTAATTAAAGGGGAAGGAACCAAATTGTGATAGTAGGCTAGGTTATTGAGTTGAGCTGTGTAGTTGCTGAATGACTTGTCGTGGCAATTAATTTTTTCTTCAAATGTTCGACAGAGTATTCTTTAATGCCTCTGAGTTATCCCTAACTGAAGAATTGATGATTGTACATGCCTTGGTGGTACATCCTTGTGTTAACCTAGGGTGGAAATCATAGATCTTGTACTCTTGTTAGTCACTAAAATTCACTCCTTATCCCTAAGGTGAATTAGTCTCTACCAATCGGCTGATTCAAATAGAAGCCGTATCAAATTCGTTTCTTGAATCTAGTTCTCCCAAACTTAGATAAATAAATTCATTCAAGTCCCTCTCTTGATTTCACTTGAAATTAAATGATAAGCCAAGAATGGATAAACATAAAAAAAAACTTGAATTAAAAACCAACGTCAATCATTCATCCTCAAACACACAAAACCCGACAACCCGAGCCAATTAAATCCAGTTAATGACTGGGTGAAAAAAAATCACAAAGAAAATAAACTCAAACATTAAAGAGAAAAAATTCTTAAATTCTTCAAAGCTCGATCATGATCTAGCTCTTCACGCCCAACTCGCCCATGCTCCATTGTTTCTACGATCAGCCTTTTATAGGAGGGGAAATGTCAATTTGAATTTTAAAGATGAGTTTTATCAATATCTTGAGGAGAGAAATTAGGCTTTATTTCCTTATCTAAAGATATAGTTAGATAAGGAAATAATTCAAGCTTTATTTCCTATCCTTATTTGCATATCATCCTATTTAAGAAGAGACAAATCATGATTAATTGTTCCAAGATTCTTCCATCTTTATCTTTAATAGCTCATAAATTGAATTTAGGTTTTATCCTATGCGATAAGGATAAAACTTGAAAAATTCTGCATTTATTTCCTACTTGCCTTGGCAACCGCTCGACAATCGACTCAACAATTTGTACATGCACAAAAGAAAGAAAAAAAGCATTTTCTCCACAAAACAACTAAATGCAAGGCCCAGCCCAATAAAAAAGGAGTACGAACTTACGCATGAAATACTAAAAATGCAACTAAATGGGCCTAATTCTAAACAATAGTATGAGTAAAAAGGGAATAAAATATAGTATTTTTTCACACTTAACACCTATCATTTCAAAGGTTACAACTAAGCTATGGTTTCAAATGTTCCAAGACATGTTGCAGCGTTAACTCAATCTTTAGAAATATCAAAGATAAATATGCAATATAATAAAGCTCATAGATTCGTTCATAGGGTCAATTCCGCTATAAATGCAATGTGTGTTGTGTTGCATGCAATCATCACTTAATGACCTTAGAAAAAATTTAAGGATTGCTCTCTATTATTGCCCTGGCATTTTCTCTTTCTTTTATGCACAATGTTGTACTCCCTTATTTCTTTTTAGTTCATTAAACTGTATCCTTGAGGCTTCAGCTTATCACAACTACTCTTCATGCCTAAAGATGGAGTGGAGCAAGCAGCCTATCCCCGTGCCCTACGAGTAGAGTCATCCAATGAAGACTTTCATTCACTCTTATTCTAGTACTATTGTTCCTACCAGGGAAATTTAAATAGAGCAAACACAACCCACCTAGTGTACTAAGATAGCAAAGCATATTAGAGTGTCCCTAAACAGTTTGCCTTTGGCATCGAGTTAATCAATTAATTTAAACTTGATTTTCTTTCTCAATTTTTTTCTAGGAGTTTAATTTAATCCTTTTATTGCTACATTGAGCATTCATTTCATTATCATCAATTTATGCTTCGACATTAGATAGTCAACCTAGAATTTCCCTAAGGCTTCTTAAGCTTTTAGCTATCATACAACATTGAGATAGAAGCTACAACAGTTTCAACCCTAAGTTTAAATCACTAAAGCTCTTAACACATTGCAAAACATATTTAAGCACAAATTCATCATAGGAATATCATTGTCAGTGCAGTAGCAATATCAGAACAATAGAACATAGCAAAAGAAACCTTAAAAATTGACGAAGCTATTTACAGTCCTAATTTTTTTATAAAAATTTTACCTAAATTTTACTTAATATATACATAGGATAGTAATCCCCCAAACTTGAGAGAAGCATTGTCTCCAATACAAAAAGAAAAGAAAATACATAAAATAAACATGCAATATGAAAAACTAAAAAAATGCAAAAACTAAAAATAAAAAGGTAAATTATCCATGGAGTTACTGAATGTTGGAGAAGGTTCTCGGATCATGATACCCTTACACTTGTCCCGGGAAGACTTTGTCTTTTTGGAAGGGGGACTGGAAGCACCAACAACGTTATTTGGTTGCCTTATTTGGCTTGGCAGGGTGGTGGGAGTTTTGGTATTGTAGTCTCGTTGTAGAGGTGGTGGTACAACAGTAGGATTTGCAATAGAGGAGGCGAGGTAGTGTAGTGGTAGCAGTGGGAATTCTACCATCAAAGCTAGAACGATCTTGTTGATGAGAGATCGCAAGGCCATGTCCCGTTCTTGTACATATAAGAAATAGGGCCCTAGAAAGCTGGCAATGGATTCCTAAATAGAGAGATTAGGATCCAGAGCGGTAGATGTGCTGGCCTGGTACCTAAGGCATTTTAGTTAAAGCACTTGAGAGGGGAGCCATCCTGTTGGGGCCTCAAGGACACTATCCTCCCCTATTCATCTACGCAAGCCCTTCGACAAAGGGTTGTTGTTAACTCCTCAAAAGTACTACTTTTCATATACATATTGCCATGCTTTTGCTTGACTTTGAGTACATATTTGTGCATTTAGCTAGTAGAATCATGCACTTTCATTAAGAAGTTGAAGAACGTTTCCTTTGCTAGAGTAAAGGTGTATTTCTTTGTTGTGGTGAGCAGGGTAGGTTTGGCAGAGCAGGATAGTAGCAGTTGGCAGAGCAAAGCAAGAGGATCAGAAGAGAAATGCCAAGCACCCTTGGCAATAAGTTGCAAGAAGAGTTTTGCCAAGAACACTTGGCAAAACTAGCCTGAGAAAATAAGACTAGATCAAACTTCGAGAAAATAGCATTGGATCAAACTCCAAAAAAGTGTACTAGATAGGATGGTATAAAAATAATGCCAAGCTTGGTTGGAAAAAGATTGGAGGCCGAAGATGTCAGCCCTAGTTAGAACCGGATCAACTCGAATTTAAAGAGGGGATAAGGAGATAACGCTTTTATCCTATCACACAACCAGTTTTTAAATTCAAACCCAATATAGGGTTTCCACGCATGCCTATTTAAAGAGAGTTTGATCGATGAGCCAAAGAAGAGAAAAGAAGGAGGTGTTGGGCGGTGACAAGGTGTTGCGCTAAATAAGATGAAGGCTTGAACTTGAGAAGCAGTCTGCAACAACGTTTAGGACGAATCGAAGACAACAAGATCAATGGCTTGAAGATTCTACGAGATATCTAGAATCCATTGAAGGGCTGCATCAAAAGACCTCCTTCCTTGCCTTAGTTCTTTGCTGATCTTTTATATTTATTTCTCGTGTTAAAGAATGAATTCAAACTTATATTTGTTTTGATTTACCCCTTCCATGAACTAACTCTTGATTGGTTATGCTAAGTGCTTTCAGTTTTCTTTAGTAATTAATTACTTTGGCATTATTTTCTATCCTGCATATGCTTTGTTTTTATATATTTATTGCCATATGACAGTTGGCATTGAATGCTGATTATCACCTAATATCTTAACAAACTTAGGAGATAAGAACCAATGCCAGGATACTAAGGAGAGAACCTTCGACATAAGATATTCAAGTAGAGGAAACTTACATATGAAGTGAATCTACCCATTAGGAGTAATGATTGAATCTTCATCGAGTTAATTGCTTAAAATTTACTGTAGACTTATAGGTGTTGGCAGTAGTTAACCTAGGATATTACCATCGAAGGAGGCAACATTAGTTTAGAATCTGCTCAGCAATAAACTGGAGTTTGATATTACTAATTGTTGTTTGCATTAGCATGAAATCCAGACATCCTTTGCCAAATCTTTTGCTGTCATTCTTGCACCCATTGTTTGTTAGACTGTTATCATTTCATCACCGTAATCTTCACTTTACTTCAGTTTATTTTACTTTTAGTTCTCTTACTATATTCATTACCTCAATCTATTGCCATCATCTTTTATTTTCTAGTTCATAAATATTAATCGAGACAATTAATTCCTGGACAATCCCTATGGAGACGATACTCACTCACTACTATATTACTTGCTGACTGTGTATACATGCACGCAAAAGACGAATCCTTGGCATTATTTACTTGCCTATTTACACCGATTCTTATATCTTTTGCCATGCGATATTCTGTCGACAAGCTTTTGGCACCATTGCTGGGGATTGCAATGGGATTAATTTTTTTTTATTTTTACTTGTTTTCATTTTTTGTTTATTTTATTTCGTTTGGTATATGTACATGTTAAGAAGAGAACGTCGAGAAAAGGCTCGTAACGAGAATGGTGAGCTAAGAGGTGTCATAAATATTGCCAATAACCAGGAAATACCGCCAATACATGTAGTTATGCCCACCCACTCCTGCTATTGTATCTCATATACCTAAAGAATGATCTATCAGAGATTACCTGTCACCCATCATAGATGATTTGATGCCACGACTGATCAGTCCAAAGGTAAATATGGCTAGCTTTGAACTTACCCCGATAATTATTCAAATGCTAATAAATGTAGGCCAATTTGATGGATCACCTACTAGAGACCCGAGACAGCATTTGAAGCAATTCATGGAGGTTTGCCAACTTGATGTAACTGAAGAGACAGTAAAGCTAAAGCACTTTTCATTTTCCTTGGGATATAGGGCAAAATTTTGGTTAAATTCCTTGCCATCAGGTTCAGTCACTACATGGGTAAATTTATGCCAATTTTTTTTGAGGTTCCATCCACCTAAATTTAATGCCAATTTTTTTTGAGGTTCCATCCACCTAAATTTAATGCCAAGATGCGAAGAGAAATAATTGCTTTAGGCAGGCTAATGATGGGACTTTGTATGAAGCCTAGGAATGATTCAAAGACCTATTGAGGAGGTGTCCTATGCATGGATTTCCCACTTGGACCCAAATGGAGATTTTTTATACTGGACTCAATGATTATGCCAGGATTGTTGTTGATGCTTCAGAAAGTGGTTTATTGCTAGACAAGAATTACATAGAGGCATATGAAATCCTTGAAAAGATTGCCACCAATGATCTTTGATACCCTACCACCAGAATGGGAATCGGAACAAGAACAACTAGAAAGTTGGAACTTGATGCACTCTTATCAATCAATGCTCAAATTGCCAACCACACTAATATAGTGAGGACAATGCGAAAGCCTGCTGAAGTCCAAGAAATTAAGGCACTAGAGCCATTTCGCACTATCTATCGAGAGGATCATCACATGGAGTAATGCCCAGCAAACCCAGGATGGTATCAACATCCAAACCTTTCATGGTTAAACCAGGGTGGTTTCCAGTTTAATTCCAATGCTCAGCACCAGTTTAATACCAACATACCACTAGGTTTTAACCAAAATATGATGCCACAAAGAGCAAAAAATAATCTACATCCAGTGCAAAGATCTTTTGATGAGAAACCCCTACACGATTATATGAAGCGTAATGATACGGTTGTCCAGAGTCTTGCAGCATCCATGAGGAACTTGGAGTTTCAAATAGGACAGATTGCCAACGCACTTAATGCCAGACCTCTAGGAACTTTGCCAAGTGATATGGAGAATACTCGATGAAAAGGAAAAGAGTCAATTGTTTACCACGAGCATAAATCAGTGCCAGTAGAAGAAGCCAAGAAAGCTGAGAAATGGGAAGCAAGCACCAATAATGCCAAATCACAACCTAATGTCAACCCTACCTTGGTAAGACAAATAAATGTTCTTTTATTATTGACAAAGCTCTTAAGTGTGCAGATGAACCTAAAGAATGGCATGCAGTTGGACTAAAGGAATCCATTCAAGATGAGAACTTGACATTGAATTGCCAGGGAACAGATTTTGATGCCATGTAGCTGGATGATGAAGATGTGGCAAGGGAAGGATTTGATGAACCACCTATGCTACATGAAGTCATTAGCTACCACAGAAGGCCTAAATCACTAGATTCAGCTGGTAGAGAAATCCAGGAACCAAATCCATCCATTGAGGAGCTGCCAAAGCTGGAACTAAAACTATTGCCTAGTCACCTCGAATATTCTTACCCTAGAAACGAGGCCATTTTGCTAGTTGTCATTGACATAGGCTTAACTGAGGACCAAGAAGCTAGATTATTGCCAACACTGGGCAATCATAATCAAGCTCTAGGATGGACCGTTGTCGACATCAGAGAAATAATTCCTACAATCTATATGCACAAAATTCTCTTAGAGGAAACTGATGGCAAAATAATTGAGCAACAACGAAGATCGATTCTGACCAGGACAAATATCATGAAGCAAGGTGTGCTTAGATGGCTAGTTACTGGAAGGAAAAGTGGAGTCCAAATGAAAGAGAATGAAGAGTTAAAGCAAAAAATTTTTTGCTGCAACACAAATGCTAGAGATGATATGGCAAGAAACTGAAGATCTAATGAAGACTGCTACAACTTTGGAACAGGATGAGGATGACTATGCCTTGACAAAAAAGAGATTCTTTGGTTTTCTAAGATGGTTGTTCAAAGCCACCATGGCAAAACATTCTCCTTTATTTTACAATCAAGAGTTTGACATACTCAAAGGGAAGCAATTCTTCGACTTTCTACGTTGGTTATTCAAACAAAAGATTTCCACAGCCTATCATCTACCAACTAAGGGCCAAAGACTGAAGCACTACTGGGAAGGAAATCAGATTAATGCCAAGGAGACCATTTTCCCAGTGAAAATTCAGTAACTTTTTGCCAACCCAGTATGATCTTTGTAAATAATTTAGGAGAGTTATTTTCTTTTCAGTACTTAGGATATCTCAATTTTAAATCTTTAGTTTTTTGTTTTATTTCTTTTTTTTTGTTTTGAAAGGTTTCTTTGATTCTTAGCACATGAAATTTTGCCAAGAGACCATGCCGAGTTATGCTGCCAAGACACCCAAGACTGAATCGACCACTTAATTGTCAGCTAATGTTGTGGTATTACTCTCCTAGATCTATTAACGCCAAAAAATCCTCTTCTAGAACTTTCAAAAAGCTAAGGAGAAAAACCTGGCACTCTGGCAGTATATTGGGGATAGAGACCGTGCCCTAAAGACAACTATTGAAGCAATTCCCACCAATCCTTTTCCACCATATTCAAAGTTACCAATTGAGCTTCGTGCAGCAGAAAGAATTACAGTTAGCCCTCAACTTGATCATACTTTAGCCTAACAATCTGATGCCATTGTACCAGTATCACCTGCCCACCAAGATTCTGCCAAGATTGAGACCTAACACTTAGATGCTGAGTCTGAGAATGATGTACCTGCCTCTGATGCCACGACTGATTTGCCATATTAGATCTGACAAGGGTAATTGATGAGGTCCTGAAAGAAGTAAAAGCTTTTAATGCTGCCCCAAAGCTACAATTAAAGAGGAAGAAGTCGGTGGCACCAAATCAACATTCTACATCAAGAGAAAAGCCCACTCCACTCGCCTAGATTATTTTGTAGGGGAGTCATCGTCCCCTTAACTCCTTATATTCATGTTTTTCATTTCAAACATGCATTGCATTTGTACATATGTGTTTTCATGCATTGAGGACAATGCCCACCTTAGGTTTTGGGGAGTGTTTCCTCGCATTTATTGCCATGACATGCATTTTATGTTTCTGTATGCATTCTGTTATTGCCATGTAGATTAGGTAGAACCATGCATACCAAACCATTAAAATTTTTTCCAAGGCTTGATTGATCTGATTAACATAACTGCTAGCATAGTTAGAGTTTGTACTAGTATACTATGTCTGATGATGAAATTTGAATCTTTAGTTAGCATGAGCCAGCAGATTAGTAATTCCAGGATTTCTTGGCAATTGATCTCTAGTTTAGGGAACTTTAGCCTCACTTAAACATGTGATATGCATCTAGTTCCCTAGACAAACTTAGGACTCTTGAAGCTGAACTCAGAATAAAAAAAATAAAAGAAAAAAGAACAATGCTAGGGAAAAAAGTAAAAAGAAAGAATAAGGAAACAATGTTTTGCCAAAGAGGAAAAATGTTTAGAACACTCCTCTACCTTAGAGACAATAAGTAACTTGGGTATAACAAAACTTTAAGGTATGAGTATGATGAGTACGCCTAGTAATGTCTGGACTAACGTGGGGGTTCATGGTATGCTCCCTCTTACTTCTCACGCCAAACAATATTATGACGTAAGCCTGAAAATATTGCTAGCAAAAGCCCTTGGTGAATAAAAGAAAAAAAATAATTTGGAGTTTGGGCAGTAAATTTAACTAAGGGAGTAAAAGGATACTTGATGCATATTGCTTGCACTTCATGACCTTAGACTAGAGGTATATTGCTGCACTTGAATTTGCTTATTTGTTGGCATTACTACACATGTGTTGCCAATAAGGAAAATTTTGCTGAGGTACTCGTTTCATTTTTCTATTTTCTTAATTTTAGTTGCATTACTTGAGGACAAACAATGAGCTAGGTTTGGGGGTGAGTTAACTCCTCAAAAGTCATACTTTTCATATACATATTGCCATGATTTTGCTTGACTTTGAGTACATATTTGTGCATTTAGCTAGTAGAATCATGCACTTTCATTAAGGAGTTGAGGAACATTTGCCCTGCTAGAGTAAAGGTTTATTTCTTTATTGTGGTGAGCAGGGAAGGTTTGGCAGAGTAGGATAGTAGCAGCTAGCAGAGAAAAGCAAGAAGATTAGAAGAGAAATGCCAAGCACCCTTGGCAATAAAAGCTTTGCCGAGAACCCTTGGCGATACCAACCCTAAAAAAATAAGACCAAATCAAACTGCGAGAAAATACATTGGATCAAACTGAAAAAATAATACCAGATAAGATGGTAGAAAAATAATGCCATGCTTGGTTGGCAAAAGATCGGAGGCTGATGATGTCAGCCCTAGTTAGAACTAGATAGAACTAGATTAGCTTGAATTCGGAGAAGGGATAAGGAGATAACTCTCTTATCCTATCAAATAACCAGTTTTCAAATTCAAACCCAATCTAGGGTTTCCACACATACCTATTTAAAGAGTGTTTGATAGATGATCCAAAGAAGAGAAAAAGAATGAGGTGTTGGGCAGTGACAAGGTGTTGGGCTAAAGAAGATGAAGGCTTGAACTTGATAAGTGGTCTGCAACAATGGAGAAGGAGGAATCAGAGACAATAAGACCAACAGCTTAAAGATTCCACGAGACAATAAGACCAATAGCTTAAAGATTCCACGAGACAATAAGACCAACAACTTAAGGAGGAATCAGTGATCATTGAAGCATAAAGCTTCAATCCAAGAAAAAACGCGAAGGAGGGTGAGCTGATTGAGGAGGTCGAGGAAATTAGAGAATGTAAACCTATACAAGCTCCACAAACCAGTGAGACGAAGCAGTACGAGCCTCAAGCAAATGACCCAAAGGACACTATGAATTCGAGGTAATGACCTCTTCATTTGCATTTTACTTTTCTTTTTTGTTTGTTTATTTTTGCATGCACTGAGGACAATGCTTCACTCGAGTTTGGGGGGTTTGTCTTGGTTTTATTTTTGTCTGTCTCATGGTCATTTGCATTAATTTTGCTTGTCTCATGTTAGTTTGCATATATTACTTGCCATGACAATTACCTGATAAAACTACCGAAACCTACAGTGACATCTTATGATGTGCTTTGCCACTGTGCTTAGATGAGAAAACCTTAGATCGTAGGATGAGGATGGAGTTTGTTTGAAATTTTGCTATGATGTTGCTTATATTGACATTGCTGTGACTTGTTGGTTGAGGAAGAACTAGTGAACTTTAGGTTACTAAAATGGGTAAATTGTGCTAGAGGTGCCTAACAGGCTCTAGCCTAAAATAAAATTTGAATTAAGATAATTTTTTACTAGAGGTGCCCATCTAGCTCTAGTTATCACGCATTAAGAATCACTAGAGGTGCATATCTGGCTCTAGTTGATTAAATTTAAAAAGAGATCACTTTGCTAGAGGTGCCTAAAAATGGCTCTAGCAGACTTAGTTGTCCTAGCTAATTAATTAATAAAACCTATTGTTCGCATTGAATCTTGTTGATTGACTTGCACACAACTCCACACACATATTTTCACTAGCATTATAGCCTAATTTTGAGTAATTCTCTGTGCTGTTCAAAGATCGAAAGGTAATCTATTCTTCGTGCCACAATTCTGAGGATTGAAATCAAGTAAGAAGCATGTTTTTGATGGTAGATGCCTTGGCATGTAATTGTTAGTATTTTGCATTTATTGAGGAAAAGCAATAGTTCAAGTTTGGGGGTGTGATAAGTGTGTAAAAGTAACATTTCTCTTACCTTTTTTACTAATATTATTGTTAGACTTAGGCTCATTTTAGTTGCATTTGCAGGCATTCATGCATAGTTTCCTAGTTTCCTTGGTCATTGAGCTTGGTATTACATTTTGTTGGTTTTGTGGAAAATTCGCTACTGGTTTGCTTTCTTTTGTGCAGGACGGATTGCCGTCGCAATTAAGGAAAATACTAAAGGAGTTGCCGAAGCTGATTGCCACGGCATATCTGGATAAAACTGGATAATTCCTCATATTTTTAGGATAAATACGAAAAGCAAGGGATAATTCCCCAGATTTGGATTTACATGCAGAGTTGGATAGAGATAAATGCTCAGATTTTGAAGAGCTTTCTGCAGATAAAGATAAAAGAGATTAATTATCTCGTATTCAAATTAATTCAAGCTTATTCTTATCTTCATCAACAAAAAATCTGATCGCAAACTCTATAAATAGAGATCAAATCGCAAATCAAAGAGAGGAGTCGATTCTGGGAATTAGATCATAAGATTTATCACGCACGCATCTTTTCTTCTTCATGCGATCCATGTCTGGGTTTTATTTCTTTGTATTTTCTTTTTACCCAACCATGGACTAGTATAATTTGGCTTGGGTTATTTGGGTTTTGTGGTGTTATAAACAATCGGATGGTTTAGGTTCTTGATTTTAATAAATTTGAAGTTTGTTCATTCTTGATTTCTTTATTTTTCATCTTGAGAGAATTGGGAGAGGATCTCGAGTGTTATCCATTTATCTAGACTCTGGAGAGTTAGATTCAAGAAACAAATGAACATGATTCTCATTCAAACAATCGTTGGTGAGAATTAATCCAGCTTAGGAATAAGGATCAGATTTTAACAACTAAAAGGAGTGTAAGATCGATTGTTGTTCACCCAAGGTTAACGCGGGGATGTATCACCAAGGCATGCACAATTAACCAGTTCTTCTATTAGGGATAATGAGAAGGCATTGAATAATACTTCGCCGAGCTTTGAAGGAAGAAACCCAGTTGGCACGGCATTAAAACTAGTCCTAGTTGTCGCGGCATAAAGTGTGACCTAGTTGCCACGACAATTCAGCCGATCTTGGTTGCCACAACAATTGAGTTGCCTCATCAATCAATTGCCATGACAATCCATTCAGCCATTGCACCACTACTCAGATAACCCATCCTACTATCTTTAATCTATTACTCTTTTCTTTATTTCAATTCTTTAGATTTAGTTTACTTTATCTCAATTCATCATCACTATTTAATTCTTTAAACATTTGCAGTGACTTAAGAAAAGTGGCCCAAACCAATCCCTGAAGAGAAGATACTCTATACTTATCATTTATTACTTGTGCCGTGTTCACTTGCACCATTTGTGTAGCACTCAAAACACGCAACAAAATGCTACCACCTGGTAGATTACCTAATGACACTAAAGTCAATAAAGCCGTTAATGCAGAGCAATGCAATGCCATAACACTACATAGTGGCATTCAATTGAGGAAAGAAGCCAAGTTTGGGAAAGGTTCTCTTATAGATTCCACTCCAAGCAAGCCACTCACTAATGCTCCTACACCTAAAGAAACAACTCATGTGTCCAATACAGTGAGTGACCTTGCTACTGAAGGTAAGGAAGACAAAGCCAAGGATGCTCATGTATCCAGTAAGGCACATAATGAGCCCAGACCACCACCTCCATTCCCACAGCGATTGAAAGCTCAGAAAAAAGATGCCCAGTACCAAAAGTTTCTGGATATGCTCAAATAGTTACACATCAATGTCCCACTCTTGGAGACCATTGTTCAAATGCCTATCTATGCCAAGTTTCTAAAGGAGATCGTGACAAAGAAAAGAATGGTAGGTAAAGTTCAGATTGTTGCTACTACGGGCGAGTGTGTGGTCGTGCTCAGCGATTTACCACCCAAGATGAAGGATCCTAGCAGTTTTACCATTCCATGCTCCATAGGACATAACTATTCTGGCCGAGCTTTATGTGATCTTAGTGTAAGTTTTAATTTGATGCCGAAATCTGTGTTTAAATGACTAGGGATAAGAAAACCAAAGCCTACATCGACGATCCTT
The DNA here is from genome assembly GCA_019671005.1 of Hibiscus mutabilis. NCBI lineage: Eukaryota > Viridiplantae > Streptophyta > Magnoliopsida > Malvales > Malvaceae > Hibiscus > Hibiscus mutabilis. Next base: position 29,899,496 of record CM033739.1, on the reverse strand, counting down.
CAATTGGCTAATCGATCTTAAATCTGACCTGAGGGCAGAATTAAGAAGATAGGTTTGTCTTACTGACAAACTTTATTATCCTTGAGAAGCGGATAAGAATGCTCTTATTATTCTAAGGAGACCATTTCTTGCCACCAGACGCATTGTGATTGATTGTGAAAAGGGTAAATTCACCATGAAGATGAATGACCAAAAGATTACATTCAAAGTCTTCTACACACTCAAGTACGCAAATGACTATGAAAAATGTCAGCTTATGGATAGTGACAAAGTCCTTATTGAAGAAAGCTTGCAAGACATATGTTGTGGCAATGTGCTTAGCGCTACGGAACAAGCTGACTTTGATGAGGACATGCAAGAAGCTGAGCTAGAAGGTAAGGTTGATATTGAACAATCCAATTTTGTGCTCACCAGACCAGGTATGACCTTTGAACCTTTGGATTATACTGATTTTAAATCTCCTAAACCATCACTTGAGCATCCACCGGTACTTGATCTTAAACCTCTTCCCCTCAATTAAAGTATGCATTTTAGGGGAGAATAATGCGCTGGCTATTGTTATATCTACTTGCCTAAAGCCTGACCAAGACACTAAACTATTGCATGTTTTATCTCAACATAAGATAGATATTGGTTGGGTTTAAAAGGTATAAGTCCTGCTTTGTGTATGTGTAAGGTTTTGCTTGCAAATGACCATAGCAGCCCAATAGAACCATAGCAGAAACTCAATCCAATGATGAAGACTATGGAAATAACAGAGATCATCCAATGGCACGATGGACTCCTCTACTTCATCTCAGATGGTTCATGGGATCATCACCCATTTCCATTCTTGGATCAATCATTAAGCAAACTGACGAAGGTGTTGAAATGGTTGAAAATCTACAAGGGAGTGCTTGTCCATCGCGACAAACACTTCATCCCATTATTGGATGCTTAACACATCCAAATTCTATCTCTTTTACCTTTTTGCATTTCTTTGTAATTTTTGTTTCTTATTAGGATTAGGTTTCTTTTAAAATAATTTGTTTAATTTTGGCAGATATCAAGAAAAAAATGTGCGAGCATTCATAGATCACGAGGAATATAGGTTGAATCAGTTACAAAATCTTTGACAATCATGTTGAAAAAAGGGCTGGAATATTGGGTCTTAATAGCAAATTATCCTCTTCAACGCCCCAATTCTACCACTTTAACCCATTTCTTTTCCCCACAATTCAACACACATCATTTCCTTATCAATCTCGCCGCTTATCACTTGACTTATACACGGAGTAAGGTCTCCGCATTAATGGTTGATGTTACCCTTAATGATTTCCTAGCATACCTTTCCCCCTTTTACCCTTCCAAATTCTACATAAAGGATAACAATTCCTCTATCAGACTTCTCCCACATATTACTTTGTCTAAAACCCTAAATCTCCCAACCAGTTCTCTTTTCCTTTTGTCTAAATCATGGTGAGACAACTCTATGTAACCCACCGAAACCAACATCCCCCTCGAATAAAGAGAAACACTAACCCTCATTCTTCTCTTTCTCCCCCAACTTCTCTAGAAACTAGCCCAGGATCCTTCAGAGACAACATATTTGCAGAGTTAGAAGAACTTGTTCTCCGTTTATATAGACAAGACAACAACTTCATACGACGATACAGACACATGATCCAATAGGACCTTCTCTTGAGGAAGGGCTAGAGTTTACTCCAAATATTCGCTACAAATTTAAGACTACCACACATGCAATCAGAACTACACAAGGCTGGGGAGACTTTGTTCGCCAACCAGGGAAAGTCAATGCTGACTGGGTTCATGAGTTTTATACTAATGTTAGGCACATGCCAAATGGGAGGGCCTATGTCTGTGGAAAGAGTATAGCATTCTCGACTCTAGACATCGTTGTCCACTACAACCTACCAACAAGTAGAGGTACCCATAGAGATTTTGAGGCCACTGCGATGGTCGAAACATATTCCTTTCTGCTGACAGACCTCTGCATCCTTGGAACTATATGGGTCCATGATGAACATTATTTCAGAACGGTAGGTTGGGCACAGCTTAATCCAGAGTCAAAGTTCTAGGTGCACTTCATCAACAACTGTATCCTCCTGACAAGAAATCAATCTACTATTTCTCATCATCCGTTGCTGGACTTACACTTTATTTTAAATAATAGGGGCATAAATCCGTATAAGTTTATTTATGAAACCATACTTGACAGGGTAGCCTCAATAAAGAAAAGGATTTACTTATTCATAATCTCACCACAGCCCTATGTTAGAAAGCAAGAGTAGATGAATGGGGAGAGGATGATATCATTGAGCGCCATACTGGTTAGCTACCCTCTCAGGTCCAAGAAATTAAAGGATATGGACCGCCTACTGAACTAGTAACTACATCTTCTCAGGACCTCCGTAAAATCATTCAAGATGCTATCACAAGTTTTATGGTACCATATTTTCAATATGTCCAAACAATGGCAACTGTTGAGCAATAATTGTTTTGAAAGCTTCTACCAGAGGAATCCATATTGATACCACTAGAATTTAATCCACCACCGGCACCTGCCCCCGTACCCACCAACCGCCAAAGATAGCGACTAGATACTGATGCTGGCGTCTTCTCCCGCCCTGCCAAGAAATCAACTTTCTTATAGGACAAAGGTAAAGGTATAATAATCCTGGAACCACCTCCCCAGAAACTTCTTAGGTTAGTTTTTTTAGTTTTTTTTCTTTTCTTTTATTCTTAGTTATCATTTTTGCATATACATATTTGCTTTTCCTTTACTTGTTTTTTCTTTTTCTTTTTGTTTTCTTTTGCATTGGGGATAATTCTCTTCTTAAGTTTGGGGGAGTACTGTTGTTGTGTGTTTTGAGTGCTACGCAAATGTGTAAGCGAACACGTCGCAAGTAATAAGTGATAAGTATAGAGTATCGTCTCCACAGGGGCTGGTATGAAGTACTTGGACTCTTAACTCCTCGCACTGAAAGAAAATAATAGTTGTGTTGATAGATGGTGATAGAAAAATAAAACAAATAACTAAAGATTGTAAAGGAAATAGAGTAATTAATGAGAGATTTGGTTGGATTATCAGGATTGAGAGTATGCTGGATGAGTTGCTTTGGCAAGTTGAATGCCAGAGGCAAGTGAAATGGTGAGGCAAGTAGATTGATGTGGCAAGTAATTGCCCAGGAAAGTAGTTTGCTGGAAGTAGGACTCTCCCTTGTGCTATCACCCAAGCCTCGTACATTGATTAATCATCTTTTTGACAAAAAAGAAGTGATATCATTACGCAATTTATCTGTCATGCTAGTAGAATTGTACCTGACAAGGAAACTTCGGCATAGATCTATCCAGGATTCTAGAGTGCCTGGTGATATGCTGTTGAACCATGTTCTTGCCCTATCCCTTAGTGAATAAGGAAAATGTCTAAGTCTAAGGACATCCTCACGGACTCCTTACTATTTGAAAGAATCGCAAACCTCTAAGAAAGATCTTAGATGTTGCCCGACATCTTCGTTTGCTGAGCCACCAAATTGCCCAATTGAATTTAGCATATTGGACATTACGGGCTTCAATTCAAAGTTTGGGGCTTGAATCTCAGGAGTAGCATTTCCTGGATTGAGATCACCAAGGTCTGGTAGCAAGTGATCTCGAATGGGTCTGTTTCGTACTCGAACTGGTTGATCCGCTACGACTGTATTGCCTCCTGCCGTGACAGTCTGATTTCCATTGGCAATTGGATATGCCATAACTGTGCATAGTTCTCTTCTTTTCTTACGAAGTACACGTTCAATCTCAGGTTCAAGTGGATAGTCTTGTGCTATCGGTCTTGCCCTGGTCATACATAGATGCAAAACCAAAGGGTGTTAGCCACTTGACACAAATAACAAAATAAAAACAAAGAAAGAAAATAATATAAGAAATTAAAGGTAAAGTCTCAATTGCCAGTCCCAGGCAATGGTGGCAAAAAATTGTTGCATGTTTAGAGTACTACGCAAATGTGCAAGCGAACACGTCGCAAGTAATAAGTGATAAGTATAAAGTATCATCTCCACATGGACTGGTATAAAGGACTTGGACTCTTAACTCCTTGCATTGAAAGAAAAGAATAGTTGTGATGATAGATGCTGATAGAAAATAAAGCAAATAACTAAAGATTGTAAAGGAAACAAAGTAATCAAAGAGAGAGTTGGTTAGATTATCAAGATTGAGAGTATGCCGGATGAGTTGCTTTGGCAAGTTGAATTTCGGAGTCAAGTGAAATACTAAGGCAAGTAATTGCCTAGGCAGGTAGTTTGCTGAAAGTAGGACTCTCTGTGACCAGTGAAATGCAATTGCATGTGGTTGAGTCGGAGTAGGACTCTTCTCGGCAAGTGGTTGCCTTGGAATGTTAATTGTTGCGGCACGTGTGATGTCGTGGCAAGTCAATTGTGTCTCTAATGCTCGGTAGAGTGTTCTTCACTGCCTTCAAGTTATCTCTAACTTGAAGGGCTGACACTTGTGCAAATCTTGGTGATACGCCTGTCACACGTTACTTTACCAAGAATGAACAACGTCTTTCCTTGAACTCTTGTTAGCCGCTTGAAATTCTCCTCGTCACCAAGCTCCTTCACTTTGTCACTTTCCGAAAACTTGGTTCAAGAGTGAATTGATTTCCTTCAACTCTCGCATTGTTAGGTAACCTTGATTCAATTCAGTCTATGGATCTCCAACAACTCTCGTAATGTTTGGAAATCGACTAGGTTGTGGAACCTCCAATGGCTGTCACTTCATTAGAGTGATTCTTTCCCACGAATCACCATTGATCTCGTTCTCCCTTGTGCTGTCACTGATTTAGGGATTTGAGTTTCAACAAATGATTCTCCACTCAAGCATAAAACTACTGGATTTGCAAGAATAGGAATTTAATCAACATTGTACATTTAAACTTGAACCAAAATTAAACCATACATACAAAAACCTCTCAAAACCTAATAACCCAAACCATCTAATTTAGTTCATGGTTAGGTAAAAAGAAAATGCAAAGAAATATTTCCCCAACATGAAGGGTGATGTACGGTTACAGCAATAAAGGAAGAGAGAAGATGAACTCCTCAATTCGATCAGTCCCACAATCAGCTTTCCATGATCTCTCCTTCTCGATCCGATCCCTTAATTTCTTCTCTCCCTATCCACTTGTGTTTCGATCCTTTAAATAGGTGTGGAGGAGAGTTTGTTGTGTGAGTTTTTGGTGGAGATAGGGCTTCCATTTTGAATTTCAAATGTGGGAGATAATGCAGCTGATAAATAAATGAAAATTGGGGATTTATCATTTGCATTTGAATTTGAGTTGGGCAGTTGGAAATCATAACTACTTTGATCCCTTCAATGCCATAGAATACTTCGGCAATTGGCTCGATAATTCATCCTGCATAAAACAAGCAAAAGAACAACATTCTTTCTACAAAAACTAATAAAATGCATGTCCAAGCATATTGAACTAGGAAACTACGAACTTATGCATGAATGACTACAAATGCAACTAAAATGAGCTTCAGTCTAACAATAATGTGAGTAAAAAGGTAGGAAAAACAATACTTTTACACACTTATCACACCCCAAACTCAAACTATTGCTTGCCCTCAAGCAATTCAAAACTAAACATCACCTGCCAAGGCATTTACCAAACATAAACAAGTTGCATACCTGACTTCAATCCCAGAACCGAGGCAACTAGCATTAATTACCTTTGTGACTTTAGGCAAAATATAGAAAGATTACTCAAAATTCAGTTTGATGCAAGTGAAGTATCCTAAGCAACTTTCCATGCTAAGCCTAGTGTCAAAAGTTCTATTAACCTAATGTCGTGGCAAATAAATCATCACCTGATATCACAACAGGTTATTAACAAGTTCAGTCAGGCAAACTATCATGGCAAGTGACACTAACTAAAAACAAATGAGAATGCAAATACTAGTCACATAGGTCTTCACCTTTAGCTCGTGATTTCCTGGTAGCCATGTGCTTAACACGCTTTCCAGTGTATGCTGGTTGCTGTCTTACTAGTGGTGCAGGGGTTGAAGCTTTAGTTTCCTCTACCTCCTCCTCTGACTCACCCATCGTGTCAACTTGCTTAAGTGGTGAAGCTTTACGTTTCGTTGGTTTATGTGGTAGCTCATCCGATTGTGGGGACATCAACGGCGTGGAAGTGGTGTCTTCAAAATCTGCAGGATCAACAAATGGTTCAGTTTGTATAGGTTCATTCACTGATTTCATACCTTTATCCTTGGCATCAGTTTTCGTGGCAGTTTCCTTCTTGGCTGGGCCAGACTTGCCAGCCTCACTTGCCTTGGCAAGTAACTCTTTAGGGAACGCGGGGAATGGTACTTAGCAATCGGGGTACTTCTCCAAGATGATTTGTTCTAGTGAAACATCCTAATCCTTGATATACCGCAAGAGCTTCATCTTTTGCTCCTCCATGCGCTCTAACTTCTCCAGCAAAGGGCGTACTAGATCGACCACCCCTTGAGAACTTACCAAGGCAAACTCTTTTGGTGTAGTGTCTTTTACAGCGGCTTGTGCACTTGCCGGGGCAACTGGGACAACTGGCTTTGGTCGTGGCATTCCTTCTTGTATTACTCGCATGTACTGCGACTTTGTCCACCCACTCTGCTTTTGCATTTGTTCATCAGTTGGCTCGATTGATACATTTTCTTTCTCACACAAAATAGTTATTAAATTGGGAAAATATAAGGCTTCTATATCCTTTTTACTGCATGCATAAATTTCATTCACAATTATTTGCCCAGCATTGATAACACGCTTGTGAAGAATAGAGTGCAACAATAACAATCGAGACAACAAAATAATGGTATTGTGTGTTGTAGGTATTAAACGAGTCTTAATAAAATTATTTGACAACTTAGCTTCAGGTTTTAGCATAATGCGATTTACCGTTCCCTTGAGTTCGCCCTTGTTCAATTCTGCTCCTTCCAAGGTAAGATCCTTCAAAACTTGGTCCATCTTCTTGCGAGTCACATTATCCACAAACTTTGTATGTTCATCTTCTTTGAAGAACACGCCATAATATGCGTTGATGGTAGTAGCGTCGAGAAGAATGTCCCTGCCACGTACAAATACAATCGGGTTATCTGGATTAGAAACATGAGAGTAAAATTCTCTTACCCATGAGACGTTTACTCCATCCAGATGTTGACATAATATTGGCCATTTATGGCTCTCAATCGTGGCATATATGGACTCCTCAAGATTGAAACATGGGTGTGGCATTTTATAGGCAAAGCCTTTCTCCTCCCAAACTCGTCTTGTTGCAAACTTCTCTTCGAACCGCTTCTGCACTACCGCCGTGGTCAACTTACGGTATGATGGTTGTGACGTACATGAGGGAAAAATTTCATCCATGGTTTTGAGACTTGTAGACATTATTTCGATTTAAAAAGAAAAAGTCAAAGCTTCAACAATGGAGAAAAAGAAGTGGGAAGAAGATGAAGTGAATATGAGAGAGTAAATGAATGGGAGAGATGGAAGGTTTTTGTTATAATGGTGAAGTGAATGATGAATGATGGAAAGGTGAAAGGTTGAATGATCTCTCACCAATGGGTGAAAAGCATACAATGATGGTAAGGGAAAGAGTGGTGCGGCTAGGGTAGAGAAAAAGATGAAATAAATCTAGGGTTTGAACAAAATTAGGTATTTAAACCAACAATACCCAACCGACCCTTGCTCTCTCTCTCAAAAATTCCAAACACTTCTTCAATTCTTCTCCAATTCAAACTCTTGACCTAAAAAAAGAAAAAAGATTAAAATAAAATAAAAATAAAATAATGGATAAATAAAAATAGAAAAGATTTAAATTTAAAATTCAAAAAGAAATATAAATAACCAAATTTAAAATTCAAATACACTAACAACCTAACTAATAAAAAATTTAAATAACCGAAATAAATAAGAAAACTCCCAAAATAAATTAAAATAACAAAAATCCAAAAATAAAAAGTCTAAAAATAACTAAAATAAATAAAATAAAAAAATCATTACCAAGAGAATTTTCATGCATCTCCCAAGGAGATTTGATCTTGTCTCTCTCAACATGGCTTCCAACATAGTGCTTTAATCTTAACAATTGCTCAACCAGGAACATGTCATGAATCTCCATGTGGTCATCATCTTTGTTTATCCCTTCAGGTCTGGATAAATGATCAGCAACCTGGTTTTCGGTTCCTTTCCCGTCCTTAACTTCTACATCAAACTCTTATAAAAGCATAATCTATAAATTAAACAAGGTTTAGCATCTTTTTTAGAAATTAAGTACTTAATTTTCGAATGATCAGTGTGAACAATTACCTTTGTGCCGATCAGATAAGGCCTAAATTTGTTAAATGCAAATATAACTGCCAATAATTCCTTTTCCGTAGTAGTGTAGTTCAATTGAGCACTGTTAAGTGTTTTGCTATCATAATATATCACATGGAAAGTTCTACCCTTTCGTTAACCTAAGACAGCTCCCACTGCGTAGTCACTTGCGTCACACATTAGTTCGAACGGTAAAGTCTAATCTGGTGGAACAACTATAGGCGTCGTGGCAAGCTTCTACTTTAGCTCTTCAAATGTCGTGGCACAAGATTCATCAAACTTGACTGCTCTATCTTGTTCAAGAAAATTCCACACAGGTTTAAATATTTTAAAAAAATTATGAATGAACCTTCTGTAAAAACCTGCGTTCCCAAGGAAACTTTTGATTCCTTTAACTGAGTTTGGTGGCGACAATTTTTCAATCAAGTCCACTTTTTCCTTATCCACTTTTATGCCCTTGTGCGAAATCTTGTGACCCAACATGATGCCTTCAGTCACCATGAAATGGCATTTCTCCCAGTTTAACACTAGGTCGGATTCTTCACATCATGTCAACACTTTGTCCAAATTGCCAAGGAAATTATCAAAGCTATCCCCAAAAAACTAAGAAGTCGTCCATGAAAATTTCAAGGAAATCCTCCACCATATCTGAGAAAATTGCCATCATACACCTCTGGAAAGTTGCAGGTTCATTGCAAATTCCAAATGGCATTCTCCTAAATGCATACATGCTGAATGGTCAAGTGAAGGTGGCTTTATCTTGGTCTTCTGGCGCTATGGCAATATGGTTATAACTTGAGTATCCATCAAGAAAAGAAAAAAAGGTTTTCCTGCAAGACAATCAAGCATCTGATCAATAAAGGGTAAAGGAAAATGATCTTTCCTAGTAGCCTTATTTAACTTACGATAGTCCATGCAAACTCTCCATCCTATGATAGTCCTAGTAGAAATAAGTTCATTGTTTTCATTGTTTACCACAGTCATACCTCCCTTTTTTAGAACGCATTGTACCAGATTTACCCATGAGCTGTCGGAGATAGGGTATATGATACCAGCATCTAGCCACTTTATGATTTCCTTCATCACGACTTGCTTTATGGCTAGGTTAAATCTCCTTTGGGCTTCAATGGAGTTACTGTGGCCTTCCTCTAACAGGATCTTGTGTGTGCATACTGCTGGGCTGATCCCCTTCAGATTTGCTATTGTCCAACCTATTGCCTTTTTGTGCAGCATCAATACATCGATTAATTTATGTTATTGTTCAGGCTGCAACTGAGAAGAAATAATTACGGGCAAGGTATCGCCCTCTCCCAGATAAATATACTTTAATTGTTCTGGCAAAGGTTTTAATTCTAAAATTGGGGGTTGCTCAATGGAAGGTTTCCCAGGTTTGAATTCTGTATTTGAAAAATCAAAGGATTCAAAACTCTTACCTGGTTTATTCACAACCCAATTTACCTCATGTTGCTCTATACTGTTTAGCTCAGTCTCCTCTATCTCTTTTATTTCGAAATTGGCAAGAGAATTGTCGAGGCAATAGTCCTCTACATCGATGTTGAACTTTGTCGTGGCTTTTATTGCTTGGCATTCTTCTGGATCGTCAGCATCCTTGAATGTTTTGAACACTCTGAGTGTGACTTGCTGCTCATTCATCTTCATGGTGAGTTCTCCTCTTTCAAAGTCGATCAAAGTCCTCCCCGTTGCTACGAACGATCTCCCAAGAATGATGGGTGCAAACTCATCTGCTTCACAGTCTAAAACAATAAAATCGGCGGGAAAAATAAACTTATCAACTCTTACTAGAATGTCTTCAATTTTTCCCTCGGGATGCACATATGATCTATCAGTAAGCTGTAACATGACTGTGGTGGGCCTCGTATTTCCTATGCCTAATTGTTGAAACAGAGATTTGGGCATAAGATTTATGCTTTCTCCAAGGTCACGTAAAGCTTTTTTGATGTAATGCTCCCCAATGGAACGTGGTATTGTGAAACTGCCTAGATCTTTAAGCTTAGGGGGCAATTGGTTGTGTAACATAGCCATACACCGTTCTGTCAAGGCAAATATCTCAAACTCGCTCAACCTCTTACGCTTTGATACGATTTCTTTAAGGAATTTGGCATAATTTGGCATCTGCTCGATTTCCTAAACCAGTGGTAAGTTGTTGTGGACTTGTTTAAGAATATCTAGGAACTTCTTAAACTGGTACTCGTTCTTCTATTTTTTTAAACTCTGTGGAAATGATGGTGGCGATCTGTTCTCTTTGTCTTTACTCATCTCAACTGGATTGGCTATAACATACGGACTTGCCACGGCATATGGAATTGCCGTGGCATTTGATTTTGAAGACTCTTCTTTATCAGTCAACGTATGATCATCCTCCTCAGGTTGGATAAGATCTATACCCACCTTTGTTCTGCTTCTGGTAGCAATTACTTTACACTGCTCATGGCCTGAACCTTGTGCAACCTTAGTATTGCTAGGCAAGGTTCTCTGTGGCCTCGTGCTTAGGGCTTGGGCAAAATGTCCAACTTGTATTTCCACTGATTTGATCGCTGCTTCTTGACTCTGCACTCGGATTTTAGTCATATTCATAAAAGAGTCAGTCTTTTCATGAAATTGCTAGTTTTAGCCATATAAGATTCAGTTTTAAGCATAAAAGCATTGAGAGTGCCTTCCAAAGAACTAGCTGTTGACTGTTGCTATGGTAATTTATTTTGTTACCGTGGCATGTTCTGTTGGAATCCTGATGCTTTAGTATTCTGTCGACATGCATTGTGTTAGCCATTCTGCTTATTCCATTCGAAGTTTGGATGTTGCTTCCATCCCGGATTATATGTGTTGGATTATGGATTGTTGTTTTTGTTGTAGTTTCCAACATAAAAATTGGTTTCTGGGTTCTGTGGACACTCAGAAGAATTATGGTTATCATTAAGAAAATCACATGATGAATCTACTACCTTTACCTCATGCGTTGTTGGGACGCTGCAGATTCTTAACCACATTGGTTAATGCGACTAATTGTGATGAGAATGCATCAGTTGAATCAAGCTCAATTGCCGTGGCATGTCGCCTTGCTTTTCCCCTCCTAGCGGTTACAAACTGATATTCATTATTGGAAAGTCTATTAAGAATCTCAAATGCTTCCTCTGGTGATTTATCTAGGAGTGTTCCATTTGCCGAGGCATCTAGCATCATCCTAGTTGTTGCGTTGACTCCATTGTAGAACATCAATAGTTGTATCCATTCTCAAAAACTGTGTATGGGGTACTTGCGAAGAAGCTCTTTCTAACGATCCCAAGCCTCGTATATTGATTAATCATCTTCTTGACAAAAAAGAAGTGATATCATTACGCAATTTATCTATCATGCTAGTAGAATTGTACCTGACAAGGAAACTTATCTATCTAGGATTCTAGAGTGCATAGTGATATGCTATTGAACCATGTTCTTGCCCTATCCCTCAGTGAATAAGGAAAAAGTCTAAGTCTAAGGGCATCCTCACGGACTCCTTGCTGTTTGAAAGAATCGCAAACCTCTAAGAAAGATCTTAGATGTTGCCCGACATCTTCATTTGCTGAGCCACCAAATTGCCCAATTGAATTTAGCATATTGGACATTACGGGCTTCAATTCAAAGTTTGGGGCTTGAATCTCAGGAGTAGCATTTCCTCGATTGAGATCACCAAGGTCTGGTGCCAAGTGATCTAGAATGGGTCTGATTCGTACTCGAACTAGTTGATCCGCTACGACTGCATTGCCTCCTGCCGCGACAGTCTGATTTCCATTGGCAATTGGATATGCCATAACTGTGCGTAGTTCTCTTCTTCTCTTACGAAGTACACGTTCAATATCAGGTTCAAGTGGATAGTCTTGTGCTATCGGTCTTGCCCTGGTCATACATAGATGCAAAACCAAAGGGTGTTAGCCACTTGACACAAATAACAAAATAAAAACAAAGAAAGAAAATAATATAAGAAATTAAAGGTAAAGTCACAATTGCCAGTCCCAAGCAACGGCGGCAAAAAATTGTTGAATGTTTTGAGTACTACGCAAATGTGCAAGCGAACACATCGTAAGTAATAAGTGATAAGTATAAAGTATCGTCTCCACATGGACTGGTATAAAGGACTTGGACTCTTAACTCCTTGCATTGAAAGAAAAGAATAGTTGCGATGATAGATAATGATAGAAAATAAAACAAATAACTAAAGATTGTAAAGGAAACAAAGTAATCAAAGAGAGAGTTGGTTAGATTATCAGGATTGAGAGTATGCCGGATGAGTTGCTTTGGCAAGTTGAATTTCGGAGGCAAGTGAAATACTAAGGCAAGTAATTGCCCAGGCAGGTAGTTTGCTGGAAGTAGGACTCTCCGTGACCAGTGAAATGCAATTGCATGTGGTTGAGTCGGAGTAGGACTCTTCTCGGCAAGTGGTTGCCTTGGAAAGTTAATTGTTGCGGCAAGTGTGATGCCGTGGCAAGTCAATTGTGTCTCTAATGCTCGGTAGAGTGTTCTTCACTTCCTTCAAGTTATCTCTAACTTGAAGGGCTGACACTTGCGCAAATCTTGGTGATACGTCTGTCACACGTTACTTTACCAAGAATGAACAACGTCTTTCCTTGAACTCTTGTTAGCTGCTTGAAATTCTCCCCATCACCAAGCTCCTTCACTTTGTCACTTTCCAAAAACTTGGTTCAAGAGTGAATTGATTTCCTTTAGCTCTCGCATTGTTAGGTAGCCTAGATTCAATTCAGTCTATGGATCTCCAACAACTCTCGTAATGTTTGGAAATCGACTTGGTTGTGGAACCTCCAATGGCTGTCACTGCATTAGAGTGATTCTTTCCCACGAATCACCATTGATCTCGTTCTCCCTTGTGCTGTCACTGATTTAGGGATTTGAGTTTCAACAAATGATTCTCCACTCAAGCATTAAACTACTGGATTTGCAAGAATAGGAATTTAATCAACATTGTACATTTAAACTTGAACCAAAATTAAACCATCCATACAAAAACCTCTCAAAACCTAATAACCCAAACCATCTAATTTAGTTCATGGTCAGGTGAAAAGAAAATACAAAGAAATATTTCCCCAACATGAAGGGTGATGTGCGGTTACAACAATGAAGGAAGAGAGGAGATGAACTCCTCAATCCGATCACTCCCACAATCAGCTTTCCATGATCTCTCATTCTCGATCCGATCCCTTAATTTCCTCTCTCCCTATCCACTTGTGTTTTGATCCTTTAAATAGGTGTGGATGAGAGTTTGTTGCATGAGTTTTTGGTGGAGATAGGGCTTCCATTTTGAATTTCAAATGTGGGAGATAATGTAGCTGATAAATAAATAAAAATTTGGGATTTATCCTTTGCATTTGAATTTGAGTTGGGCGGTTGGAAATCCTAACCGTTTTGATCCTTTTAACGCCATGGCAGACTTCGACAATTGGCTGCTCGACAATTCATCCTGCACAGAAACAAGCAAAAGAGCAGCATTCTTTCTACAAAAAAGTAATAAAATGCATGGCCAAGCACATTGAACTATGAAACTATGAACTTATGCATGAATGGCTACAAACGCAACTAAAATGAGCTTAAGTCTAACAATAATATGAGTAAAATGGGTAGGAAAAACAATACTTTTACACACTTATCAACTATTCTATGTATATATTAGGTTAAATTTAGGTGAAATTTTTAAAAAAAAATATTAACTTTTAGCCTGTAAATAGCCAAATATGTTTTGATAGGTTCCCTTTGCTATGATTCCATTGATTCTAAAATTGCTACTATATTAATCATGATTTCCTATGATTAATCTACGTTGATTCTTTGCAATGTGTTAAGAGCTTTCTTGTTTTGAGCTTAGAGTAAAATCTAATGTAGCCCTTTAAAAACATGTTGTGGGCACCCTAAAAACTTAAGAAGCCTTAAGGAAATTCTAGGCCGACTCTCTTATGTTGAAGCATGAATCAATGTGAATGAACTAAGTGCTCAATGTAGCAAAACAAAGTTTTAAAAATTCCCTAAAAAATCAGGTAAATGAAGAGAATAATTAAAACTTGATAATATAAACAAAACTGTTCAGGGGACACTCTTCTATGCATCTTGTTGTCTTAGTACACTAGGTGAGTTGTGTTTGATCCATTTAACTTTCCATGGTAGGAATGATAGTACTGGAAAAGAGTGATAAGCAACAGTTCTTACTACACTCTTCACATGATGACACTACTCATAGGACTTGGGTATGGGCTATTTGCTCCACTCCATCTTCAGGTTTGAAGGGTAAGTGTGATAAGATGAAGCCCCAAGGATACAACTTTTGATCCTAACTAGAAAAGGGAAGTAAAACAATGTGCTGGGAAAATAAGAACATGCCAAGGCAATAAAAGAGAGCAATCCTTTAGTTTTTCTAAGGTCATTAAGTGATAAATGCATGTGACAACTGCACCCACTGCACCTACAGCAGAATTAATCCTTAGAAAAAACTGTAAGCTCTAATGCATTGCATCTCATTAATATAGCTGAGGAATGAATTACTTTTGCAGCATGTCTTGGAATCCTTGTAATCATAGCTTAGTGGAACCTTGGGAACTAGAGGTTGTTTACTATTTTTTTCTGTTTTTCTTGCTTCCATTTTGCAACACTTGAGGACAAGAAACAGTTCAAGTTGGGGGTATTTGATGAGTGTGTAAATTATCTATTTTATGCGCCCTCTTTACTTGTCTTTTATGTGTTCTCGAGCTCATATAGTTGCATTTAGGTTAGATTGCATATAGTTTACATATAGATAAAGAGTTACACCGCATGTGCTTTAATGTTATATATTTTGGTGTTTTTCATGGGAAATGTGGTGTTTTGTGGTGCATGTGCAAGATGCTGTAAGATGCTGGAGGAATGCTGGAGTGGATTAGTAGCAGATCTCATGGCTAGAGCTGACAAGGCATAAAGATTTGGAGATGAATCTTCTTTTGCCCATGTGGACTTTCTCCTGATACAGAACATTAAATATAACGGGAAATCAATGGCCTTCTTTAATGAAGCCACATGCACTTTAGGGTTCTTAAAACCCTAGTTTCACCGCCTATATAAGGGAGACTTTGTAAACCCCTTGACCCGACCTAGGCGCCAGATCGAACCAAGTGGATTAGGTTTGCCATAGCAAACCTGAACTGAATATCTCGAATTAGATCCATTTTTTTCTTTTTATCTTCTCTAGATGAATCACTATAGCCTAAGATGTACATACTAGCAACGACTAAAAAGTCTCGATTGAAATGGCATCAAAACAACATCCAAACATACGAATTTGCAATTTAGGGACTAAATTACAAATCTAGAAAATTACGATGGCTTACTTAAAATTGGGGTTAGCAATCCTTAATTAATTAGGTTACATGCATAAATGTCCAATTTTAGCTAAAATTGATCATACAAACATATTCAAATTGGATACATACAAAATAGGGACCAAATTGGAAGAATCTAAAACCATGCCACAACTTTAACTAAAATAACACCCTGAGTATCGGTACTCGGGACAAGGTACCGATACCAAGCCTAATTTTCAAGGTTCATACCGATACCCTTCCCCGAGTATCGATACCCAAGCCAAAATGGCCAAAGTACTAAATTCTAGTAGCTAAAGCTCGTACCGATACACCTCCTCGAGTATCGGTACCTAGGATAATCTGCACTTACCGGTACCGATATCGGGAGACCTGTACTGATACCACTAGACCATTAATGCCCAATTTAATTGGTTTTAAACCTATTTGGTACTGAAACATGCCTTAATCATTCCCATACATGTACACCATAAAACCAAGCACTAAAGCAAGCCAAAACCCTCAATATCAAAAGCAACTAGGATAGATTGAATCACATTATACCTTTATAGGCATGTTTCCTACAACCACTTCAATCCAACTCTCAAAATGGAATCCACATCAAAATCCTACATGGGCATCACATCAGACAATTATTGATACAATTCTAAACATGCTTGAACAACAAGAACATAGGCATAAGCACTAATACCCTATATGCAAACCTAGGCAAAACCTCAAGGTATCATTTACACATGGAAACAATCCATCAAACATGCTTCAACCATTATCATACTAGGCCATTAAACATCAACACTTAAACTCACAAAAAATCTCAAAAATCCATATTCCAGATCCCCCAAAAACATGGTAACACATTGCCTTATAAACCGAATATAAAATCGAGTTTTCCCTACTCAAGAGGTTGTCGTTCCCTTGGATTATCCTTGCCAGAAGGTGCTGCCCTTCTACTCTATTTCTCTGCATCAATGGGGAAAAGAGAGCGTAAGCACATAATGCTTAGTTAGGTTGCTCATATGTAAAACATTGATGCATTCAAAACCCTTTGGAAATCAAATATCATTTTTAATGAAAATCATGCTTAATCAAGCCAAAGAATTTCCCAATTTATTTCCAAAAAGTGCCATGCATAATAACTATATGCACTAAAACCCTTTTCGTTATATCTCATATATTGGCAAGTATTGTGACTCTGGATAGACTCACCTCCATCCTTTTATGAAAACAAAATATTTATTAAACACATCGGATACACGGATTTCTCGGTGGTACTACCTCCACCAATTCTCACTCAGGCCCAGGATAGGCTCACACTACCCATTGTGATAGACTCACCTCTATTATACAACAACATGCTCACCTCTATTACAAGAAACCAAAGAATACCATCAGCCCAAGTAGCCTTACCGCTATACCTCAAGAGCCGCAGAGCGATCAACTATATTTTATAGTGCACTTTAAACCCTATGGCATGCCAACTATATTTGATACCTTTTCATTTATGTCACATAGCCAATATATAAAATTTAAATACATTTACTTACTATTTTTCCAATGTATTTCACAAAACTGTTCCATATACAAAACCACATTGCCGAAGGCAATAACACGTTCCCTCTAGGAATTAGTCTCAATTCTCATAGGAATACATATACTTTGATATACATTACATATTAATCCAAAATGATGCATTTAAAGCAAGTAAATCAACCCATGGTTTTAAACCAAAACATGAAATCAACAAGCTCATATCAAGTCGATACTCAAAGGTGAAATAGGAAAACTTAAGCTTGAGCTTATTTAAGCTTTATAGGCTATAACTAAACACCCCATGATCATCGATCAAACCTTTAAAGAGCTTCAAAGCATTTACACACTCACCGATACACTTCGCTTTGGTCGCCAATGCGAATCGAGCCACCAGAAAGTGATGTACGCAACTAGGAAACCTTGCCTTGATTGTCCCTTCTTTTATCAACAAAAAACCAAAGGTAAAATACATCATTATACATTCTACTCATCGTCAAACAATAATCCCATGCATCCTTAACAATATCCTTTCGAACTTAGCCGAAACTATCGAAAATAACACTGATCCTCATTCACCCAAAACCTATCATTAACCCTATGATTCTAACATTCAATCATCATAAAAAAACCCAAAAACACCTCTTAAACATCCTTATACTCCCAACAATCAAAGAACACACATAACAACCCCCAAATACTAAAAACTTACCTAAAAATTAATCAATCAAATAGTTTCAGGATTTATTTAAACAATCCCATTCCACATTATGTTTACATGAACAAAATGTGAATTTAATGGATTAAAATCTCCAAGCTTCATCATCTTAAACAATTCCTTAAGTAAAACATCAAAAATCTCTATTAATGAATCAATTATTGACATTCATTGCAAAACTAAGTTAAAATCAATCCAATACCAGCCAACTTCAAGGGAATATCAATAAAAAACCTTATTTTTAAGAGAGAAGAAGAAATTCACCTTTGAAGAAACTCCCACCAAAACACCAAAATTGACGTAAGTATTTTCTTGAAATCAAACTTGTGAAATTGATGAAATCTTTGTAAGGTTTTGCTAGGAATCAAAAGTAGAATCAAATGATAATTTCTCCATTGAAATCAGCAAGGAATTTTGGAAATTTTGTTTGGAAGTTGAAATGGAAAATATGAAAAAATAAGAAGAGAAATTGAGAGAAAATTTGGAGTAATAGTAAAATGATTTCGGAAACTAATTAACCGTCAACTCTTACTTAATTAAGGTGGTAATATTTGATTAAAAACTTTAGAAAATAATAATAACTCTCTAAGGATTATTAGTATTGGCCCATTTACAAAATTGTCACTAAAATAGTTTTGTAAAGTTTACATTTTAGTCACTAAAATCTGAAATCCATTTAATTAGATTAAATTGGCCTTCAATAAATTTTAATAAAATAATTAGACACTTTTAAAAATCCAGACCTTTGCCAATTAGCCAAAATTCCAATTTTTATATTTTAGCTTTACCCAAAACATATTTAATCCATTAATTCGGTTTAATCGATCCGAACCCTATCAAAACCCCCAATACTTCTAACCCTATTTTTGGGGCGTTACAGACTTGGACGACAATTCAAGAATAGTGCAATTAAAGACAACAGTCGTAGTCTGAAGCTTACGGAGAACCACTAGAGTGAAAGCTAGAGAAATCTCCTCACGACAGAAGCCATCGAGAGAGACTGACGGAGTGGGAGACCTGCAACAATAGTTAGACGGCACGAAGGGAGTTTGTCAAGGAAACTAGGCTCTTTTCATTTCCTTTCTTGATAAACTGTCGCATTTTAATATTTTATTATGGATATTTTAGGATATTTAATGGGTTGATAAACTGTCGTACTTTGTCAAGACTTTGACATTAGCAGGTGGTGGACGCTAAGTTTATTATGCATACTGGTCATTTTTCCATTAAATACCTAGTGACTAAAAATGATGCTAAACCTAGACTTATTAGGTGGATATTACTGTTGCAAGAATTTGATATTGAGGTAGTTGATAGAAAAGGTACTGAAAATCAAGTAGCTAACCATGTTTCTAGGCTAGAAAATGCATGTGATACTGATGTTACATGTGATATTAAGGAGAAATTTCCTAATGAGAAACTTTTGAAAGCTACTGCATTGTCATGGTATATTGACATTGTTAATTTTCTTGTTAGTGGTATTTTTCCTTGTGATCTTAGCATCCAAGAAAGGAAGAAATTTCGATATGATGCACGCTACTATTATTGGGATGAGCCCTACCTTTTCAAGCAATACGCAGATCAGATGATCTAGAGATGCATACCCGAGGATAGACAAGAAGGCATACTTTTCCATTGCCACTCTACTCCATGTGGAGGACACTTTCGAGGACAATGGACTACCGCAAAGGTTATACAATCTGAATACTATTGGCCAACCTTGTTTCGAGATGCCCATTCATACTACAAGGCATGTGATAGATGTTAAAGAATGGGAAACATCTCTCTACGTAATGAGCTACCAATGCAAGTCATCCTTGAAGCTTAAATCTTTAAAGTTTGGGGCATTGACTTCATGGGACATGTTGCATGATTGAAGTGCAACACAAATGGTGCAAGTGAACACGTCACAAGTAATAGTATAGATTAAGATCGTCTCTATAGGGATTAGTGAAACTTTGACTTCTGGCCTTTTGTAGTGAAAGAGAATAATATTGAATGTGATAGATGATGATAAATATCAAGTAAAATAAAGTAAACAAAGTAAATTAAATAGAAAAAGATAATTGATATGAGAGATTAGGTTAGGTTATCGTGAGTAGTGGTGTGATTACCGAATGAATTGCCGTGGCTAGTAATTGCCGAGGTAAGTAAATTGTTATGGCAAGTAGATTGTTGTGGCAAGTAAATTGCTATGGCAAGTATATTGTTGTGGCAAGTAATTTTTGTGTCACATAAACTACTGAGGCAAGTAAATTGCCCTTTAAATGTTCAGGGGACTGTTCTTCAATGCCTTCACGTTATCCCTAACCGAAGAACTGTTGATTGTGCAAGCTTTGGTGATACATCTTTGCGTTAACCTTGGGTGGACAATATTGATCTTTTCACTCTTCATAGCCGCTAAAATCCATTCCTTATTCCTAAGGCGAGCTAGTTCCACCAATGGTTGCTTAAACGGAAACCGTATCCAATCTTTTTGTGAATCTAGATCTCGAGCCTAGATAAATAAATGCATTCAAGTTCCTTTCCCAAGCTCCCTTGAAGTGAAATTAAACACCAATAATGGATAAATACAAAATTTTTTTGAATTAAGAACCAAAATAAACCATTCGTCTTTACACACCATAAAACCGATAATCCCAAGCCAATTAAACTAGTTCATGGATGGGTAAATAGGAAACACAAAAGAATAAAACACAGACATGGGTGGATCGCACGATACAAGATAAAATGGAATAGAGAAGATAAAATCCTCCAATCTATGCTAAGGGTTGTACGTGAATCCCCTGTTTGATATGATCTCACTCTCACAATCGACTCTCTTTATGGGTTGTTGCAATTTCTTTAAACAGCTGAGGGGAAAGAGTTCGAATACATGTGGAAACCATGGAATCTGATTACTATCTTATTCAAATTTTTGAATTTGAATATCAGATAATTATCCTCTACATTTGAATTAATTCCTGGAGATATTGTTTTTTATCGCGACTTGCCACAACATTCTTCAGCATGTGGTTCAGCAAGTCATCAACCTTATCTTAACTTTCCAGGGCATCCTTCGACAAGTGACTCGGCAACTCGTCCTACAAAAAATAAAGCAAAAAAGCAGAGATTTATCCAGAAAAACTATCAAAATAAATCCAAGCCCAATAGATAGAGAAACTATGAAACTATGCATGAATGGATAAGAATGCAACTAAAATGAGCCTAAGTTTAACAATAATATGAGTAAAAAGGGTAGAAATATAGTACCTTTTCACACTTAACACACACCCAAACTCGAACTATTGCTTGTCCTCAAGCAATATATGAACTAAAAACAATTACCTACCAAGGCATTCACCAAACAACATGCTTTGAACCTAACTTCAATCCTCAGAACCGTGGCAATAAAGAATAAATTATCTATCATCCTTCTGAAAGCGTAAAAAGTTGCTAAAAAATAAGCTATAATGCTGGTGCATGTGTGTGCAGAGTTGTGTACAAGTAAATCAACAAGATTCCAAGCAAACCTCAGTTTTTATTATATTGCCAAAGCAATTTATTCAGCTAGAGCCAGCTAGGAAACTCTAGCAAATTCTCTTCTCTTTTTATTCTTTCTTCGGCTAGAGCCAGATGAGCACCTCTAGCGATTTTCAATTTTTTTTTAACTAGAGCCAAATGGGCACTGATAAGTGTTCAAAAGTACTATTTTTCTTACCCTTTTTACTCATATTATTGTTAGACTTAGGCTCATATTAGTTACATAATTAGTCATTCATGCATTAATCCATGTTTCCTTCCATCGTTGAGCTTGATTGCATAACTTGGTTGTTTTTGTGGGAAAAGATGCTGCTTTGGTGTGTTTTGTGTGTATGTGTAGAATCACTTGCCAAAGCAAGGCTAGAGCTAGTTGCCAGGGCAATGCATGAAGGAGATGCCGAGCTAGTTGCCAGGGCAATGCATGAAGGAGACGTCGAGCCAGTTGCCAAGGCAATTGTCGACAAAGAATAAGGTGATATGGTAGTTGAAATTGATGACTAGACAAGCCCAAGATGACGTGGAGCAAAGCTAAATCCCAAAGGAGTTTGATTTCTATGAAGAGGTTAAAGAAGAATTAAATTCCAAGAAGATAGAAGAAGTTCTAGAAGGAATATAATTATAATAAAGAATTATATTCTTTAGAGATAATTTAACTCCAACTTAACTTCCTCCTCAAAGAAGGACTTTGACCTAGCCCTATAAATTAGAGGCCATGCCGTCAACTCTAAGGGGAGATCTTGATAAGAAGGCTTCATCCATTCTTCATCTTTTTCTTTCTTGTTCAATTAGGTTCATGCTAGGAATTCTTTATCTTGTGTTTCTTTGGAACCTAGCCATGAACTAAATCTATTTGGTTAAGGTTATTGTGTTTTGTGCTTGTGAGAAACAATTGGATTTTGTTTAGGTAATAAGAGTTTGCACTTTTCTATTCAAGGTTTATTCATTCTTGGTTCTTATTCTTGTTTGCGGGTGAATTGGGAAAGGATCTTGTAACTTCATCTATTTATCTAATATCGGGAGATTTAGATTAAAGAAACGAATGAATATGATCTTTATTCAATATATTGATGGTGAAGATTAATTCGGCTTAGGAATAAGTTAAGGATTTCAACGGCTAAGAAGAGCGCAAGATTGGTTGTTGTTCACCCTTGATTCACGCATGGATGTATTATCAAGGCATGCACAAGTAGCTAGAGTTTCAAATTAGGGATAAGAAGAAACCATTGAGGAACGCTCAGTCGAACCTTGATGTTGTTGCCCAGACGCCCAAGTAGTTTCCCAACTAGTCGCCCAGGCAACCATCGATTAGTTGCTTTCTAGTTTAGTTATTAGTTAAACTCCTATAATATTCTATTTGTGTTTTTACTTTTTATAGTGCAAAAGACTACATTCTTGAAGTGGCACCAATCCCTGTGGAGACGATATCTTTTATACTATAACTTGCGACGTGTATACTTGCACAATTGCGTAGCACTTATTACGCGCAACAAGTTTTTGGCGCCGTTGCTGGGGATTGGCAATAGCGACTTTGATTTTATTTTCTTGCACTTTCTTTTTATTTTTCTTGTTTAAGATTTTAAGGGCTAACAAACTTTGGTTTTGCATTGGTATATGACCAGGGCGAGACCGATTACACCAGAATATCCCTTTAATCCAGAAATCGAACGAACCTTACAAAGACTTAAACGAAGGTTAAGAGTAGCAATGGCTAATCTGGTAAAAGTTGATAAATTTATTTTTCCCACTGACTTTATTATTTTGGATTGTAAAGAAGATGAGTATGCATCTATCATTCTTGGCAGACCATTCCTAGCAATAGGGAGAACCTTGATCGATGTTGAAAAGGGAGAACTCACAATGAGGGTGAATGACCAGCAAGTTAAACTAAATGTGTTCCAAACACTAAGGCACGCCGATGATCCAGAAGAATGGCAACTTCTTCATGCCACGACAGAGTTTAACTTCGACGAGGAATTTAGTTGCCTTAGACACTACATTGCCGATCAAGAGGAACCTGAGGAGTATGAAAAACCGAACAATGAGGAAAAACAAGAAGAGGAAAATTGGCTAGTCAATCGACCAGGTACATACTTTGAACCACTGGATTACTCAGGTAAGGAAGGTAAGCTCGAAAAGCCCTCTATTGAACAACCACCGATTCTTGAGTTGAAACAGTTGCTAGAGCAACTAAAATATGCATACTTAGGAACCGATAATACATTGCCTATAATTATTTCTTCTAAGTTACAGTCTGAGTAGGAAAATAAGCTGATCAAAATGTTGATGCTACACAAGAAGGCAATAGGTGGACAATTGCCGACTTAAAGGGAATTAGCCCGGCAGTGTGCATGCACAAGATTTTGTTGGAAGATGATCACAAACCTTCAATTGAGGCGCAGAGGAGACTGAATCATGCCATGAAAGGGGTTGTAATGAAAGAAATCATCAAGTGGCTTGACGTCGGCATTATATACCCTATCTCTAATAGTACATGGGTAAGTCCAGTACAATGTGTACCGAAAAAGGGAGGTATAAAGGTGGTAAGTAATGAAAACAATGAATTATTCCAACCAGGACTGTGACCGGTTGGAGGGTTTGTATGGATTATGGACAACTAAACAAGGCCACTAGGAAAGATCACTTCCCATTACCCTTTATTGATCAAATGCTTGACCGTCTTGCAGCTAAACCATTTTATTGTTTTCTTGATGGTTATTCAGGTTACAATCAAATTGCCATAGCACCAGAAGATCAAGAAAAGACAACCTTCACATGCCCATACGGTACTTATGCTTTCCGAAGGATGCCGTTCAGATTGTGTAACACCCCGACAACCTTCCAATGATGCATGATGGCACTCTTTTCAGACATGGTCGAAGACTTCCTTGAGATCTTCATGGGTGATTTTTCTATTTTTGGTAATGACTTCGACAGCTGCCTCGGCAACTTAGTGAAGGTGTGGCAAGATGTGAAGAAACTGATTTAGTCCTCAATTGGGAGAAGTGCCATTTTATGGTAGATGAAGGAATAGTGCTCGGCCACAAGATTTCATCCAAGGGAATTGATGTAGACAAAGCCAAGGTGGACATGATCAAGAGATTACCCCTACCAAGTTCGGTTAAAGGAATTCGAAGCTTCCTTGGACATGCAGGTTTTTACAGGAGGTTCATTCATAATTTTTCTAAAATCACTAAACCCTTGTGGAATTTGCTTGAACAGGATAAAGTCTTCGATTTTGATGATTCTTGCACCCAAGCATTCGAAACCCTAAAGGAAAAGCTTGCCTCAGCACCCATTGTCATTCCACCAGATTGGATGCTACCTTTTGAGCTCATGTGTGATGCAAGTGATTTTGCGGTAGGAGCAGTCCTAGGCCAACGCACAGGATAAAGTCTTCGATTTTGATGATTCTTAATAGTGCTCAAGTGAATTACACAACAATGGAGAAAGAGTTACTAGTTGTAGTTTTCGCATTTGACAAGTTCCGATCCTATTTGATTGGTACAAAGGTAATTGTTCATACGGACCATTCGACAATCAAATATCTATTTGCTAAAAAGGATGCCAAACCTCGTTTGATTCGTTGGATGTTACTTTTACAAGAATTTGATATTGAAATTAAGGACATGAAAGGAACAGAAAATCAAGTGGTCGATCACTTATCATGTTTAGAACGCAATAGGGAGGATGATGCGGATCTAGAGATATGCAATGCATTTCCGGATGAGGAACTTTTAGTTGCTTCGGCAACCATGGACGTGCACGCCTTGGCAACCATGGATGAGCATGCCTCGGCAACCCTCGACGCCGTAGCAGTCCTTGACGTGCACTCCTCGGCAATTTTGGGAGCAGTCGCCACGGTAGCACATGCCTCGGCAATACCCTGGTACGCGGATTTAGCTAGTTTCCTTGTTTGTGGTATTTTACCTTATGGTCTTACTCACCAAGGAAAGAAGCGGTTCCGCCATGATGCTAAGTATTACTTTTGGGAAGAGCCTCTTTTGTTTAAACAATGTGCAGATCAGGTTATACGCTGATGTGTCCCTGAAGAGGAGCAGCATAATGTACTCCGGCAATGCCATTCTTCACCCAATGGAGGACATTTTGGAGGAACTCGTACCGCGGCCAAAGTTTTGCAATCCGGTTTGTATTGGCCAACATTGTACAAAGATGCCCAAGACTTTTACAAGCAATGTGATCGTTACCAGAGGACGAGCAATATCTCTAGACGACATGAGATGTCGCTCCAAAACATCATCGAGGTGGAATTGTTCGATGTACGGGGGATCGATTTTATGGGACCTTTCCCATCTTCATTCGGCAACCTCTACACTCTACTTGCCGTCGACTACGTGTCTAAATGGGTTGAGGCAGCTGCAGTTCCCAACAACGATTCCAAGACCATGCAACAATTCTTGCAGAAAAACATATTTACACAGTTTGGGATGCCGAGAGCAATTATCAGTGACGAAGGCAAGCATTTTGACAATAGACTTATTGCCAAGATGTTGCAACGCTTTGGTGTATCACACAAGATTGCCACGGCATATCACCCACAAACCAATGGGCAAACAGAAATTTCCTACCTGGAATTGAAGGGTATACTCGAGAAAGTTGTAAATCCCTCTAGGAAGGATTGGTCATTAAGACTAGATGACACACTTTGGGCATATCGCACTGCATTCAAAGCACCCTTAGGTGTGTCCCCCTTCCGACTTGTCTATGGCAAAACATGCCATCTACCGATGGAAATCGAACACAAGGCATATTGGGCAATCAAGACCGTGAATATGGATTGGGAAAGTGTCGGAAAAAAGCATTTGTTGGACCTCAACGAGATAGAAGAATTCCGTGCACTCGCCTATAACAATGCACGAAGCTACAAGGAGAAAACAAAGCAATGTCATGACAAGAAACTATTGCCGCGGCAATTTATGCCAGGGCAACTAGTTTTTTTATTCAATTCTCGGCTAAAACTTTTCCCGGGAAAACTGAAATCAAGATGGTCGGGATCATTCGAAGTTGTCAAACCATTCTCCCATGGTGCCGTGATAATCAAGTCCATCACTGACAAACATGAATTCAAAGTTAATGGATAAAGATTAAAGCACTACAATGGTGCCCATGTGGAACGTAACAAAGAAGTGGTCACCTTAGGAGATGCATGAGCATGCTCTCCTTTCGATATTTTATTTTATTTTATTTTTATTTTTTTCTTTTTCTTTTTCTTTTTCTTTTTATTTTTTTGAACTATTTAATTTTTATTTTTTATTATTTTTTATTATTTGCTCTTTTAGGATAGATTTATTTTCTTTAAGATTAAAACTACATCTTTCATATTTATCTTTTTAAGTTTATGAATCCCTTTATACATCTTTATTTATTTTCTTTTATTAGTTTATCTTTAATTTTAATCCTTATTTGATTTGTCTTTGAATTGTAGGAAAAGAGTTCAAGATAAAGAGGAATTTTAATTCAAGAAGGAAAACGTCTTCAACAAGGAAATTAATGGGCTGAATCTAAGGCTTATATGAAGCCTCCAACTTACCCTAAAAAAACCCCTAGGCGTCACCCTTCCCCTAAACCAAAACCATCTTTTTCTTTCTTCCAAAATTAATCCCACCCACCATATTTACTACCTATCTTTTCTATAAAACCCATCACCCTTAACTTCCAAGAAACTATTCCTACTTTTCATCTTGCAACTCTTTAGTTTCTTTTATTTTCTTTTCTTTGTTTTTACAAAACTCACAACCAAGATCATCCATGGCAGAAAAAATTAAATTTTTGGTTCATCCAAGTTCCTCCAAAGAACCAAGATTCAAGAAGTTTTCTACAACGGTGGTTCAAGAAAGATTTCACTCCAAGTTTGAAAGCCAGAAGATTTACGAAGAGCAAGGCTTTGAATACTCCAACTCTCATCAAGATTTCGGCCTTGAACCATTCATCTTCGAGAGGATTACACATCAAAAGTGGCAAATCTTTTGCCATCAATCGGAACCGGGTAACATCTCATGGGTAAGAGAATTCTATGCTCACTCACCTAACCCGGATAATCCTTATGTTTTTGTTCGTGACAAGGCCATACTCATAAGCCCCGAAAACATCATCACCTTTTATGGGCTCTCATTAAGAAGGACGAGCATCAAGCCTTTTTTGATCAAATCACGCCCAAGCAACTCGACAAGGTGCTTCAAGAACTCACTCAACCAGGAACACATTGGAACGACGGTAAATACAAGGGCACGGTAAATCGCCTTCGGCTTAAACCCGAGGCAAAACTATGGAATAAGTTTGTTAAAACTTCTTTAATGCCCACCACACACAATGCTACCGTTGATATACCACGTCTTTTGCTCATACATTCTATTTTGCATAATCGCATCATTAACATTGGAAAAATTATTTGTGATGAGATTTTTGTATGTAGCTCAAAAGATAAGGGTTCTCTTTTCTTCCCTTGCTTAATTTTCCAATATTTGCAAGGAGATGCATGTCCCAAGTGAGTCCACCGATGAAAAGGCCCTACCAAAGTCCGGTTGGAATCAAGCAAAAATCTGAAAGCTAATGCGAGAGGCACCGATAAAATCCTCAATGCCTCCAATTGCCGCGGCAACCTCTGCCGTCTCAGCAACCCCTAATGCCCGGGCAACGCGGCCATCAACCCCGGGACACTTTGAAGCACTCTTGCAACCATTGGTGAGCCACCTTAGGCAAATTGAAGACCGGTAACTAATGTTCATGCAGTACATGAAGGAGCACAACAATGCCATCACCCAATTCATCCTAGAAAAGTACCCAGACAGCTGCGTGCCGTTCCCAATATTTCCTGCCGAGATCCTTACCTCGACAACCAATGAAGCAGTCGCCACGGCAACCAACCCTGAAGATGCCACGACAACCAAAGCTAAAGGCATCCCGACAACCACTGCAAAAGCCAAAGGTAAAGCACCTATGCCCGAATCAACTCGTACGGAATCATTGTCTGATTTTTCAGATTCGGACGAGTCCTCCATTGCACCAACAAAAACCGCACCAGTTGAATCCTCCAAGCGAAAAGCCAATGACATTGATGAAGAGGACGATGAGGACAAACCCGTACAAGGATCGATTCAACCATCGGCAACAAGGAAACAACCATCGCATTTAAGCAAGAGAATCAAGACATCGACCAAAAGGAAACTAATCATCCACGATGACGAACTCTCAGAGTAAGTCCTCGTTTGCATTTTATTTTTCTTTATCTTTAATGCATGCATTGAGGACAATGCTTCACTCGAGTTTGGGGGGGATTGTTAGTAGTTAGTTACCATGTTTAGTTGCACCCATCTTAAGTATTGCATTTAGGATACATAAATTGCTTGCCATGCCTTTAGTTGGAGCAAGAATTGCCTAGATTTGATGAATATCCGATGATGACTTTGCCAATGCACTTAATTGATAGAATTTTTATTCTAGGATAACCATGGAAAAACTTAGAATTTTACTATGATGCTAAATTTGATGAAACACTGTTGTGGTTTGATTAATTTAAGGAATTCTAGTGAACTTAGGTTAATAATTAAAAAATTGGGGGATTAGAATAAAATTTGGATGAATGCTAGAGGTGCCCAAAATTGGGTCTAGCATGTGCTAAAAAATTGATCGCTAGAGGTGCCCAAAATCGGCTCTAGTATGTGCCAAAAAATTGATCGCTAGAGGTGCCCGAAACCGGCTCTAGTATGTGCCAAAAAATTGATCGCTAGAGGTACCCGAAACCGGCTCTAGTCAAATAAATTAATTAACTTAAGAAAACAAAAAACAAAAAACTAGAGGTGCCTGAAACTGGCTCTAGTTAAAACATGTTAAAAGAACCCAATGAAGTAATTTGAAAGCCTCTTGTTTGCATAGAATCCGAAAAATCAACTTGCACACAACTCCGCACACACTCACAAGCATTATAGTTTGATTCCGAGTAACTCCTAAGTTTTCTGAAAAAATGAAAAGCGAATCATACTTTGTGCCCCGGTTCTAAGAATTGAAATCAAGTTAAAGCTAAGTTTGTGAAAATTGAAGTCTTGGCAGGTAGTTATTAGTTTGCATTGCTTGAGGACAAGCAATAGTTCGAGTTTGGGGGTGTGATAAGTGTTCAAAAGTACTATTTTTCTTACCCTTTTTACTCATATTATTGTTAGACTTAGGCTCATATTAGTTACATAATTAGTCATTCACACATTAATCCATGTTTCCTTCCATCGTTGAGCTTGATTGCATAACTTGGTTGTGTTTGTGGGAAAAGATGCTTCTTTGGTGTGTTTTGTGTATATGTGCAGAATCACTTGCAAAAGCAAGGCTAGAGCTAGTTGCCAGGGCAATGCATGAAGGAGATGCCGAGCTAGTTGCCAGGGCAATACATGAAGGAGACGCCGAGCCAGTTGCCAGGGTAATTGCCGACAAAGAATAAGGTGATATGGTAGTCGAAATTGATGACTAGACAAGCCCAAGATGATGTGGAGCAAAGCTAAATCCCAAAGGAGTTTGATTTCCATGAAGAGGTTAAAGAAGAATTAAACTCCAAGAAGATAGGAGAAGTTCTAGAAGGAATATAATTATAATAAAGAATTATATTCTTTAAAGATAATTTAACTCCAACTTAACTTCCTCCTCAAAGAAGGACTTTGACCTAGCCCTATAAATTAAAGGCCATGCCGTCAACTCCAAGGGGAAAGAAGAGAGAATTTTCGACAAGCTTCAAGGGGAGATCTCGACAAGAAGGCTTCATCCATTCGTCATTTTTTTCTTTCTTGTTCAATTAGGTTCATGCTAGGAATTCTTTATCTTGTGTTTTTTTGGAACCTAGCCATGAACTAAATCTATTTGCCTAAGGTTATTGTGTTTTGTGGTTGTGAGAAACAATTGGATTTTGTTTAGGTAATAAGAGTTTGCACTTTTCTATTCAAGGTTTATTCATTCTTGGTTCTTATTCTTGTTTGCGGGTGAATTGGGAGAGGATCTTGTAACTTCATCTATTTATCTAATATCGGGAGAGTTAGATTCAAGAAATGAATGAATATGATCTTTATTCAATATATTGATGGTGAAGATTAATCCGGCTTAGGAATAAGTTAAGGATTTCAACGGCTAAGAAGAGCGCAAGATTGGTTGTTGTTCACCCTTGATTCACGCAGGGATGTATTATCAAGGCATGCACAAGTAGCTAGAGTTTTGACTTAGGGATAAGAAGAAACCATTGAGGAACGCTCTGCCGAACCTTGAAGTTTCTGCCCAGACACCCAAGTAGTTGCCCAACTAGTCACCCAGGCAACCATCGATTAGTTGCCAAGGCAACCCCGTTGTGCAAGTTGCCACGGCAACTGAGTTGCCCTTGTACTCTTTTACCAAGACGATCCAATCAGCTATCACACCTCAACTCACGATAACCTGGCCTATCTCTCTCATTTGATCTCATCTATTCTTTTACTTTATTGCTTTCTAGTTTAGTTATTAGTTAAACTCCTATAATCTTCTATTTCTGTTTTTACTTTTTAAAGTGCAAGAGACTAGATTCTTGAAGTGGCACCAATCCCTGTGGAGACGATATCTTTTAACTATAACTTGCGACGTGCATACTTGCACAATTGCGTAGCACTTATTACGCGCAACAGGCACCTCTAGTAATTAATTATCATCATTCATTTTTTCGGCTAGAGCCAGATAGTCAACTCTAGCACATTTTTTTCCATTTTTAAGCAACCTAACATTTACTAGGTCTCCTTAGATCAACAAGTCACAACAGTGTGGATATTAAAAGCATCATAGAAACTTTTTAAGTTAATTTTATGCCAATACTAAAGTATAATGCTCTTTCATCTAAATGCCTTGGAAAATAACTCATCATAGGATATCACATCAATTTTTTGGCAGTTTAACATGTAATTGTCATGGCAAGTAATGTATGAAACTACAATGAGACAGACAAAACAAAGACAAGACAAAACCCCCCAAACTCGAGAAGAGCATTGTCCTCAATGCATGTAAAACAAATAAAAAAATAAAAACAAATGCAAATAAGCTAATACAAGAGATCATTACCTCGAATTCGCAGCTTCTATTAGGCAGTTCACTAGAGGCGTTTGTTGTCTTACTTTGCAAGGGTGGTAGGGTCGGTTTAGGGTCACTTTTAATTTCTTCAACCGGCTCATCTTCCTTCTTAGATTTTTTGGTCGGTGAAACTTATCGCTTCGATGCTTGCTCCAATTTTGCTGTCGGACCTAGAGACTTCAATGGTGCAGAGGTGGTATCTTCGGAATCTAAAAATTTGTGACAAGATTTAGTGCATTACTAGTATAGAGTTTTGTTCATTACCTTAGTTTGGTACAGGCTTTCCCGCGGAATTGTTGCTCTCAGCTAGCCCAGAATTGCCAGCTTTAGTTGTTGTGGTAAGTAACTCAGCAGGAAACATAAGAAAAGGCATACTACACGTCAAATTAATATATGATATGACTCTCTAGAGTGATATCTCGGTCTGTCATGAATCGCCAAAATAGTTATTGTCGTGCCTCTAATCGATCAAATCATTAAAACAAGGGACGAATTAAATCTGCTAGCACTTGGAGAATTACCGCGGCATGTGCACTTGCCGAGGCAGGTCTGGTAATAGTGTCTTCTTTGTTACCGCGGTGCTTTTAGAAGACCTTCCTGCATTTTCTTCAAGTCGTTCCTTTTTGAGAAGCCTTACTTTTCTTTTTTTGGCAATTTTTCTTTTCCTTAGTAATTCCTACTAAAAATTATGACACTAACAAACCAATAAAATAAGAAAGTACTAATGCAAATTTATCTGCAAACTAAAAAATAAAGGAATTAAAAAGATTAGGATTGACTTTCTAGAACGCTTAATTGATACTCTCAGCCTGACTATGGTACCTCCCTAAGAAAAACTATGGCATTCTTTCCTTGAATAACCAACATAGAAAACCGAAGAACTTATTTCCTTTAAGTTTGCCCAACTTTTGATTGTACAAAAAGGAAGCATGTTTTGTCATGGTGGTTTTGAACAACCATATGAGGATATCAAAGTACCTCTACCCTATAAATCTAGTGATCCTTTTACTGAACTCAGCACCCAGTAGTGCTTAGGCTTTGTTGCATCTTTTTCCTGTTCAGGCTGCAACTGAGTAGAAATTATCACAAGCAAGGTGTTATCCTTTCCCAGGTAAGCATATTTTAATTGCTCTGGCAATGAATTCAACTAAAGAGACAGTGGGTGTTCAATATAAGGTTTAGGGGTTCAAATTCCTTACTTGAGCAATCAAGAGATTTGAAATTTTTACCCAGTCGATTCACAACCCATTTTGTTTCTAGTTGAATTTTATTGTCTAGATCTCGTTCCTTGATGTTTTCAAATTTAAACTCGACAGTCATACAGTTGTCGCGGTAATACTCCTCCATGTTGATACCTATATTTGTCTCAACAGTTTTAATGAATTGGCATTCCTCTGGATCATCCAGGTGCTTGAGTGTTTTGAAAGAATTTAGCTGACTTGCTGATCATTCACTCGTATTGTGAGTTGTCCTCTCTCGACATCGATCAATGTCCTTCCCATTGCTAAAAATGATCTTCCAAGAATGATGGGAGCGGACTCATCTACTTCACAATCCAAAACAATAAATTTAGCGAGGAAAATAATTTTATCCAATCTTACCAAAATGTCTTAGATTTTTCCTTCTGGTTGAACATAAGATCTATCAAAAAGCTATAGCATGAATGTGGTGGGTTTTGCCTTTCCTATGTCTAATCGTCGAAAAACCAATTTTGGAATAAGATTTATGTCTGCTCTAAGGTCGAAATGTGCTTTTTTGCCATAATGGTTGCCAATAGAACATGGTATCGTGAGACTACTTTGATCATTCAGCTTAGGCGGCAATCGATTATGCAACATCGTCATACAACCTTCTATCAAGGTAACTATTTCAAACTCGTTTAGCTTTGTTCGCTTAGAGATAATGTCTTTAAGGAACATAGCATAGTTGGACATCTGCTCAATTGCCTCAACCAATGGCAAGTTAGTGTGAACTTGCTTAAGATGTTAAGGAACTTCTTGAATTGATATTCACTCTTTTGATTCCCCAGCTTCTGTGGGTATGGTGGTTGATAAGTGTTCAAAAGTACTATTTTTCTTACCCTTTTTACTCATATTATTGTTAGACTTAGGCTCATATTAGTTGCATAATTAGCCATTCATGCATTAATCCATGTTTCCTTCCATCGTTGAGCTTGATTACATAACTTGGTAGTTTATGTGGGAAAAGATGCTGCTTTGGTGTGTTTTGTGTGTATGTACAGGATCACTTGCCAAAGCAAGGCTAGAGCTAGTTTCTAGGGCAATACATGAAGGAGATGCCGAGCTAGTTGCCAGGGCAATGCATGAAGGAGACGCCGAGCCAGTTGCCAGGGCAATTGTCGACAAAGAACAAAGGTGATATTGTAGTCGAAATTGATGACTAGACAAGCCCAAGATGACGTGGAGCAAAGCCTAATCCCAAAGGAATTTGATTTCCATGAAGATATTAAAGAAGAATTAAATTCCAAGAAGATAGGAGAAGTTCTAGTAGGAATATAATTATAATAAAGAATTATATTCTTTAAAGATAATTTAATTCCAACTTAACTTCCTCCTCAAAGAAGGACTTTGACCTAGCCCTATAAATTAGAGGGGAATTTCGACAATCCAAGGAGAGCAAGAGGAGGGGAATTTCGACAACTCCAAAGGAGAGCAAGAGGAGAGAATTTTCGACAAGTATCAAGGGCAAGGAGGATTTCGAAAAGCTTTATCCTTCATCTTTTTCTTTCTTGTTCAATTAGGTTAATGCTAGGGATTCTTTATCTTGTGTTTCTTTGGAACCTAGCCATAAACTAAATCTATTTGGGCTATGGTTATTGTGTTTTGTGGTTGTGAGAAACTATTGGATTTTGTTTAGGTAATAAGAGTTTGCACTTTTCTATTCAAGGTTTATTCATTCTTGGTTCTTATTCTTGTTTGCGAGTGAATTGGGAGAGGATCTCATAACTTCATCTATTTATCTAATATCGGGAGAGTTAAATTCAAGAAACGAATGAATATGATCTTTACTCAATCTATTGATGGTGAAGATTAACCGGCTTAGGAATAAGTCAAGGATTTCAACGGCTAAGAGGAGCGCAAGATTGGTTGTTGTTCACCTTGATTCACGTAGGGATGTATTATCAAGGCATGCATAAGTAGCTAGAGTTTCGACTTAGGGATAAGAAGAAACCATTGAAGAACGCTCTGCCGAACCTTAAAGGTTGCTGCCCAGACACCCAAGAGTTGCCCAACTAGTCGCCCAGGCAACCCCGTTGTGCAAGTTGCCCGTGCACTCTTTTACCAAGACGATCCAATCGGCTATCACACATCAACTCACGATAACCTGGCCTATCTCTCTCATTTGATCTCATTCATTCTTTTACTTTATTGCTTTCTAGATCAGTTATTAGTTAAAACTCCTATAATCCTCTATTTGTGTTTTTACTTTTTACAGTGCAAGACACTAGATTCTTGAAGTGGCACCAATCCCTGTGGAGACGATATCTTTTATACTATAACTTGCAACGTGTATACTTGCACAATTGCGTAGCACTTATTACGTGCAACAAGTTTTTGGCGCCATTGCCGGGGATTGGCAATAGCGACTTTGTTTTTATTTTCTTGCACTTTCTTTTTACTTTTCTTGTTTAAGATTCAAAGGGGCTAACAAACTTTGGTTTTGCATTGTTATATAACCAGGGCGAGACCGACTACACCAGAATATCCCTTTGATCCAGAAATCGAACGAACCTTACAAAGACTTAGACGAAGGATAAGAGTAGCAATGGCTAATCAAGACGGCAATATGAATCAAGATGTTCCAGCAGGAGGAGGAGTGATTCTTGCACGAAACAGAACTATTCGAGACTATCTTGAAGAAGATCTTGATGGACTTAATCCAGGAGTTGTCGCACCTGAAATTGAAGCCGACCACTTTGAGTTAAAACCGGTAATGTTTAATATGATCAACGCAATTGGTCAATTTGGCGAGTCAGCAACTGAAGATGCATGGCATCATCTGAAATCTTTCCTCGAGATTTGCAACTCGTTCAAAATACACGGAGTCACCCCCGATGTCTTACGATTAAGATTATTCCCCTATTCACTGAGGGATAGGGCGAAAGCATGGTTGAATAGCATTCCTACCGGATCAATAGCATCTTGGACCGATCTTTGTCGTGATTTCCTTGCTCGGTTTAATCCTACAAATTTGACTGATAAGCTTCGTAACGACATTACTTCTTTTCCGCAGGCAGATGATGAATCCATGTACGAGGCTTGGGAGCGATATAGAGAACTTCTACACAAATGCCCCCTACACAGATTCCCAGTGTGGACTCAAGTAACAATGTTTTACAACGCCGTGAATACACCAACAAGGATGATGCTAGATGCCTCGGCAAACGGCATACTCCTAGATAAGTCGCTGGAGGAAGCAATGCAAATTCTAAATAGGCTGGCCAAGAATGATTATCAATTCCCCTCTACTAGAAGAGGAGGAGTTAGACGCCAAGCCACAATACATGAACAAGGATCATCAGATTCAATTTCGGCACAATTGGCCACTTTAACCAAGATGGTCCAGAACATGCAAAAACCAAACAACACACATGAAGTCAAGGTAATGGATTCTTTTTGTGAGTTATGTGGTGATAACCATGATTCTTCTGAATGTATGCAGAATCCAGAATCCAGCTTCTACGTGGGGAATTACAATCGGAACAACAATGTGATGTCCAATACATACGATCCAGCTTGGAAGAAACACCCAAATTTTTAATGGAGTAATCCCAACAATGCTCTAAACCAGAACAATCAGAATGCACAAGCATCGGGATTCCAGTAGAATATGCCACGACAACAGTTGCCGCAGTAACAACCGACAACATCTAGTTCTTTGGAAAATTCTCTAAATGCTTTTATGATGAAAAATGAATCTTATATGGCTGAGAATAGTAACTTCATAAAAAGAACTGATGCTTTTATTAACAGGACCAAGATGAGATTGCAAAACCAAGAGGCGGCAATCAAATCATTGGAAAATCAAGTCGGACAGTTTACTCAAAATCTGAATACTAGACCGCAATGAGGTTTACCTAGCGATACTGAAGTCGCAA
Organism: Hibiscus mutabilis; assembly: GCA_019671005.1. NCBI lineage: Eukaryota > Viridiplantae > Streptophyta > Magnoliopsida > Malvales > Malvaceae > Hibiscus > Hibiscus mutabilis. The sequence goes on along the minus strand of CM033739.1, from coordinate 29,862,829 downwards.
GAGGAACTGGCCATGAGCAATGTAAGGCGATCACCACTAGAAGTGGCCAAAAACTTAGAGAGGCTCAAACCCGCTCATCAAACAAAACTCCACAAAAAGATCAAGACGAACCTAGTGGCAAAACCTCAGATGCTGAACCAGGAATTGCCACGGCAACCGGCAATAAGCATACCTCGGCAACCGACGATAAAGATGCCTCGGCAACTTGCGATAAGCATGCCTCGGTAACCCCAGTTGATAACGCCTCGGCAACTCTAGTTGTCCCGGCAATGCCGTCAATCAAGTTTCAAACTAATGAAAGGATCGAAGATATCCGACTTCCACCACCATTCCCACAAACGTTGAAGCGACAAGAGCAAGAATATCAATTCAAGAAGTTTCTTGATATCCTAAAGTAAGTCCACATCAACTTGCCATTGGTGGAAGCAATTGAATAAATGTCAAACTATGCCAAGTTTCTTAAAGACATTGTGTCCAAAAGACATCTGTCGACAATGTTGCACAATCGTATGCCACCCACGTTGAAGGATCCCAGAAGTTTCATAATACCTGTTCCATTGGAAACCACTATGTCGGGAAAGCATTATGTGACCTTGGGGCTAGCATAAACTTGATGCCAAAATTGGTTTTCCAGAAACTAGGAATCAGGAAGGCAAGACCTACAACAGTTATGCTACAGCTAGCCGACAGATCCTATGTGCATCCAGAGGGAAAAATCGAGGACATACTGGTAAAAGTTGATAAATTTATTTTTCCCGCTGACTTTATTGTTTTGGATTGTGAAGCAGATGAGCATGCACCCATCATTCTCGGGAGACCATTCTTAGCAACAGGGAGAACCTTGATCGATGCTGAAAAGGGAGAACTCATAATGAGGGTGAATGACCAGCAAGTTAAACTAAATGTGTTCCAAACACTAAGGCATGCCGATGAGCAGAGTTTAACTTCGACGAGGAATTTAGTTGCCTCGGCAACTACACTGGCGATCAAGATGAACCTGAGGAGTATGAAGAACCGGTCGATGAGGAACAACAATAAGAGGCAAATTGGCTAGTCAATCGATCAGGTACATACTTTGAACCACTGGATTACTCAGGTAAGGAAGGTAAACTCGAAAAACCCTCTATTGAACAACCACCGATTCTTGAGCTGAAACAATTGCCAGAGCAACTAGAATATGCATACTTAGGAACCGATAATACATTGCCTATAATTATTTCTTCTAAGTTACAGCCTGAGCAGGAAAAGAAGCTGATCAAAATGTTGAAGCTACACAAAAAGGCAATAGGATGGACAATTGCCGACTTGAAGGGAATTAGCCCAGCAGTGTGCATGCACAAGATTTTGTTGGAAGATGATCACAAACCATCAATTGAGGCTCAGAGGATACTGAATCATGCCATGAACGGGGTTGTAATGAAAGAAATCATCAAGTGGCTTGACGCCGGCATTATATACCCTATATGTGATAGTACATGGGTAAGTCCGGTACAATGTGTACCGAAAAAGGGAGGTATAACAGTTGTAAGTAATGAAAATAATGAACTCATTCCAACCAGGACTGTGACCGGTTGGAGGGTTTGTATGGATTATCGAAAGCTAAACAAAGCCACCAGGAAGATCACTTCCCATTACCCTTTATTGATCAAATGCTTGACCGTCTTGTAGGTAAACCCTTTTATTGTTTTCTTGATGGTTATTCAGGTTACAATCAAATTGCCATAGCACCAGAAGATGAAGAAAAGACAACCTTCACATGCCCATACGGTACTTATGCCTTTCGAAGGATGTCGTTCGGATTGTGTAATGCCCTGGCAACCTTCCAAAGATACATGATGACACTCTTTTCAGACATGGTCGAAGACTTCCTTGAGATCTTCATGGATGATTTTTCTGTTTTTGGTAATGACTTCGACAGCTGTCTTGGCAATTTAGAGAGGGTGTTGGCAAGATGTGAAGAAACAGATTTAGTCCTCAATTGGGAGAAATGCCATTTTATGGTAGATGAAGAAATAGTGCTCGGCCACAAGATTTCATCCAAGGTAATTGAAGTAGACAAAGCCAAGGTGGACGTGATCGAGAGATTACCCTCACCAAGTTCGGTTAAAGGAATTTGAAGTTTTCTTGGACATGCAGGTTTTTACAGGAGGTTCATTCATAATTTTTCTAAAATCACTAAACCCTTGTGAAATTTGCTTGAACATGATAAAATCACTAAACCCTTGTGATGAGATTTTTGTATGTAGCTCAAAAGATAAGGGTTCTCTTTTCTTCCCTTGCTTAATTTCTAATCTTTGCAAGGAGATGCATGTCCCAAGTGAGTCCACCGATGAAAAGGCCCTACCAAAGTCAGGTTGGAATCAAGCACAAATCCAAAAGCTAATGGGAGAGGCACCGGGAAAATCTTCAAGGCCTCCAATTGTCGTGGCAACTCCTGCCGCCCCGGCAATCCCTAATGCCCAAGCACCTAACGCCCGAGTAACTCGGCCATCAACCCCGGGACACTTTGAAGCACTCTTGCAACCATTGGCAAGCCACCTAAGGCAAATAGAAGACAAGCAACTAATGTTCATGCGGCACATGAAGGAGCACAACAATGCCATCACCCAAGTCATCCTAGAAAAGTACCTGGACAGTCGCGTGGCGTTCCCAATCTTTTCTGTCGAGATCCTTGCCCCGGCAACCAATGAAGCAGTCACCACAACAACCGCAACAGATGATGCCGCAGCAACCTACATCATGTCTGCACAAGCTGATGCCACGGCAACCAACCCTGAAGATGCCAGGGCAACCAAAGCTAAAGACGTCCCGGCAACCACTGCAAAAGCCAAAGCTAAAGCACCTATGCCCGAATCAACTCCTACGTAATCATTTTCTGATTTTTCAGATTCGGAAGAGTCCTCCATTGCACCAACAAAGACCGCACCAATTGAATCCTCCAAGCGGAAAGCCAATGACACTGATGAAGAGGACGATGAGGACAACCCTGTACGATGATCGATTCCACCACCGGCAACAAGAAAACAACCATCGCGTTCAAGCAAGAGAATCAAGACACCGACCAAAAGGAAACTAATTATCTACAATGACGAACTCTCGGAGTGAGTCCTCGTATGCATTTTATTTTTTGTTATTTTTATTTTTCTTTAATGCATGCATTGAGGACAATGCCTCACTCGAGTTTGGGGGGGGATTGTTATTAGTAGTTACCATGTTTAGTTACATTCATCTTAAATATTACATTTAGGATACATAAATTGTTTGCCATACCTTTAGTTGGAACAAGATTTGCTTAGATTTGATGAATATCCGATGATGACTTTGCCAACGCACTTAATTGATAGAATTTTTATTCTAGGATAACCACGGAAAAACTTAGAATTTTACTATGATGCTAAAATTGATGAAACACTGTTGTGGTTTGATTAATTTAAGGAATTATAGTGAACTTAGGTTGATAATTAACAAATTGGGGGATTAGAATAAAAATTGGATGAATGCTAGAGGCGCCCGAAATTGGCTCTAGCATGTGCTAAAAAAAATTGATCACTAGAGGTGCCCGAAATTGGCTCTAGTATGTGCTAAAAAAATTTGATCGCTAGAGGTGCCCGAAACCAGCTCTAGTTGAATAAAACTAAAAACAAAACACTAGAGGTGCCCAAAACTGGCTCTAGTTAAAACATGTTAAAAAGAACCCAATGAAGTAATTTGAAAACCTCTTGTTTGCGTAGAATCCGAAAAATCAACTTGCACACAACTCCGCACACACTCACAAGCATTATAGTTTGATTCCGAGTAACTCCTAAGTTTTCCGAAAAATGAAAAGCCAATCATACTTTGTGCCACGGTTCTGAGAATTGAAATCAAGTTCAAAGCTAAGTTTGTGAAAATTAAAGTCTTGGCAGGTAATTATTAGTTTGCATTGCTTGAGGACAAGCAATAGTTCGAGTTTGGGGTGTGATAAGTGTTCAAAAGTACTTTTTTTCTTACCCTTTTTACTCATATTATTGTTAGACATAGGCTCATATTAGTTGCATAATTAGCCATTCATGCATTAATCCATGTTTCCTTCCATCGTTGAGCTTGATTACATAACTTGGTAGTTTTTGTGGGAAAAGATGCTGCTTTGGTGTGTTTTGTGTGTATGTGCAGGATCACTTGCCAAAGCAAGACTAGAGCTAGTTGTCAGGTCAATACATGAAGGAGATGCCGAGCTAGTTTCCAGGGCAATGCATGAAGGAGACGCCGAGCCAGTTGCCAGGGCAATTGTCGACAAAGAACAAAGGTGATATGGTAGTCGAAATTGATGACTAAACAAGCCCAAGATGACGTGGAGCAAAGCCCAATCCCAAAGGAATTTAATTTCCATGAAGAGATTAAAGAATAATTAAATTCCAAGAAGATAGGAGAAGTTCTAGTAGGAATATAATTATAATAAAGAATTATATTCTTTAAAGATAATTTAATTCCAACTTAACTTCATCCTCAAAGAAGGACTTTGACCTAGCCCTATAAATTAGAGGGGAATTTCGACAATCCAAGGAGAGCAAGAGGAGGGGAATTTCGACAACTCCAAAGGAGAGCAAGAGGAGAGAATTTTCGACAAGTATCAAGGGCAAGAAGGATTTCGACAAGCTTCATCCTTCAACTTTTTCTTTCTTATTCAATTAGGTTCATGCTAGGGATTCTTTATCTTGTGTTTCTTTGGAACCTAGCCATGAACTAAATCTATTTGGGCTATGGTTATTGTGTTTTGTGGTTGTGAGAAACTATTGGATTTTGTTTAGGTAATAAGTTTCTATTCAAGGTTTGTTCATTCTTGGTTCTTATTCTTGTTTGCGAGTGAATTGGGAGAGGATCTCGTAACTTCATCTATTTATCTAATATCGGGAGAGTTAGGTTGAAGAAACGAATGAATATGATCTTTACTCAATCTATTGATGGTGAAGATTAATCCGGCTTAGGAATAAGTCAAGGATTTCAACGGCTAAGAGGAGCGCAAGATTGTTTGTTGTTCACCCTTGATTCACGCAGGGATGTATTATCAAGGCATACACAAGTAGCTAGAGTTTTGACTTAGGGATAAGAATAAACCATTGAAGAACGCTCTGCCGAACCTTGAAGGTTGCTGCCCAGACGCCCAAGTAGTTGCCCAACTAGTCGCCCAGGCAACCATCGATTAGTTGCCAAGGCAACCCCGTTGTGCAAGTTGCCACGGCAACTGAGTTGCCCGTGCACTCTTTTACCAAGACGATCCAATCGGCTATCACACCTCAACTCACGATAACCTGACCTATCTCTCTCATTTGATCTCATTCATTCTTTTACTTTATTGCTTTCTAGATTAGTTGTTAGTTAAAACTCCTATAATCCTATATTTTTGTTTTTACTTTTTACAGTGCAAGAGACTAGATTCTTGAAGTGGCACCAATCCCTGTGGAGACGATATCTTTTATACTATAACTTGCAACGTGTGTACTTGCACAATTGCATAGCACTTATTACATGCAACAGTGGTGGCAATCCGATTTCCTTGTCTTTACTCATCTTATCGGAGTGAGCAATATTGGATGGAATTTTCGTGGCAGGTGGAATTGCCATGGCAATTTCTGAAGGCTCGTCATCTATAATTACCGTAGCCTTGTTGTTGGGCTCATCTTTCTCAACGGAGGACTACTTTGCTGGCTGATTACTCTTCTTGGGTTGAATCAGATCATTGCTTGCCTTTGGTCTTGTTTGGTAGGTGATCACTTTACACTGTTCATTCCATGTGCCTCATACAACCTCATTGTTACTGGGAAAACTTCCTTGTGGCCTCCTACATAGGACTTAGGAAAATTGCCCAACTTGCATCTCCAATGATTTCAACTTTGCTCTTTGACTCTGTATTGTGATCTTAACCCTGTTTATAAAAGAGTCAGTCTTTTTCATAAAACTACCAGTCTCGGCCATATAAGACTCAATCTTAAGCATAAAAGCATTCGAAGTTGTTTTCAAAGGACTTATTAATGACGATTGTTGTTGTGGCAAATGGTTCTGTTGCCGTGCAAGTTCTGTCAGAACCTGAACGTCACTGTGTTCTGGCAGGGTGAATTATTGGTGTCTTTATAATTACTCCAAAACAAATTTGGGTGTTGCCACCAATATGGTTTATATATGTTGGAATATAGATTGTCGTTCTGATTGAAATTCCCAACATAATAACTTGATTCTGAATTCTACGGACATTTAGAAGAATCATGATTAGTATTACATAAAACATAAAATTAATCAGCTATCTTGAATTCTCGTGTATCAATGGGTCACTGCAAATTCTCAACCATGTTGGTTAATGTAGTAAATTGTGTTGAAATATCGTCTGATGAATCAAGCTCAATTGATGTGGCATTTCTTCTTGCCAGTCTCTTCTTGGTTGTTGAGAACTGGTCATCATTATTGGAAAGTCTATCCGAGATCTCTATTGCTTACTCAGGAGATTTGTCTAGGAGTTTTCCATTTGCTGAGGGATTTAGCATCATCCTGGTCTATGAATTTACTCTATTGTAGAACATTACAAGTTGTGTCCAATATCTAAATCCGTGCATGGGACATGATAAGTGTTCAAAAGTACTATTTTTCTTACCCTTTTTACTCATATTATTGTTAGACTTAGGCTCATATTAGTTTCATAGTTAGACATTCATGCATTAATCCATGTTTCCTTCGATCGTTGAGCTTGGTTACATAACTTGGTAGTTTTTTTGGAAAAGATGCTGCTTTGGTGTGCTTTGTGTGTGTATGTGCAGGATCACTTGCCAAAGCAATGCCGAGCTAGTTTCCAGGGCAATGCATGAAGGAGACACCGAGCTAGTTGCCAGGGCAATACATGAAGGAGACGCCGAGCCAGTTGCCATGGCAATTGTCGACAAGAGCAAAGGTGATATGGTAGTCGAAATTGATGACTAGACAAGCCCAAGATGACATGGAGCAAAGCCCAAACCCAAAGGAATTTGATTGCCGTGCAAAGATTAAAGAAGAATTAAATTCCAAGAAGATAGGAGAAGTTCTAGTAGGAATACAATTATAATAAAGAATTATATTCTTTAAAGATAATTTAATTCCAACTTAAACTCCTCCTCAAAGAAGGACTTTGGCCTAGCCCTATAAATATGAAGGAGATTTCGACAATCTAGAGAGAGCAAGAGAGGGGAATTTTGACAAGTCCAAGGAGGGCAAGAAGAGAGAATTTTCGACAAGCATCTAGGGCAAGGAGGATTTCTACAAGCCTCCTTCTTCATCCTTTTCTTTCTTGTTCGATTGGGTTCATGCTAGGGATTATTTATCTTGTGTTTCTTTGGAACCTAGCCATGAACTAAATCTACTTGGGCTATGGTTATTATGTTTTGTGGTTGTGAGAAACTATTGGATTTTGTTTAGGTAATAAGAGTTTGCACTTTTCTATTTCAAGGTTTATTCATTCTTGGTTCTTATTCTTGTTTGCGAGTGAATTGGGAGAGGATCTCATGATTTCATCTGTTTATCTAATATCGGGAGAGTTAGATTCAAGAAATGAATGAATATGATCTTTATTCAATCTATTGATGGTGAAGATTAATCCGGCTTAGGAATAAGTTAAGGATTTCAACGGCTAAGAGGAGCGCAAGATTGGTTGTTGTTCACCCTTGATTCATGCAGGGATGTATTATCAAGGCATGCACAAGTAGCTAGAGTTTCGACTTAGGGATAAGAAGAAACCATTGAAGAACGCTCTGCCGAACCTTGAAGATTGCTGCCCAGAAGCCCAAGTAGCTGCCCAGGCAACCATCGATTAGTTGCCAAGGCAACCCCGTTGTGCAAGTTGCCACGGAAACTGAGTTGCCCGTACACTCTTTTACCAAGATGATCCAATCGGCTATCACACCTCAACTCACGATAACCTGGCCTATCTCTCTCTCAATTGATCTCATCTTTTCTTTTACTTTATTGCTTTCTAGATTAGTTATTAGTTAAACTCCTATAATCCTTTACTTGTGTTTTTACTTTTTACAGTGCAAGAGACTAGATTCTTGAAGTGGCACCAATCCCTGTAGAGACGATATCTTTTATAATATAACTTGCGACGTGTATACTTGCACATTTGCGTAGCACTTATTACGCGCAACAAGTTTTTGGCGCCGTTGCCAGGGATTGGCAATAGCGACTTTGTTTTTATTTTCTTGCACTTTCTTTTTATTTTCTTGTTTAAAATTCAAAGGGCTAACAAACTTTGGTTTTGCATTGGTATATGACCAGGGCGAGACCGACTTCACCAGAATATCCCTTTGATCCAGAAATCGAACGAACCTTACAAAGACTTAGACGAAGAATAAGAGAAGCAATGGCAAATCAAGACAGCAATATGAATCAAGATGTTCGAGCCGGAGGAGGAGTGATTCTTGCACGAAACAGAACTATTCGAGACTATCTTGAAGAAGATCTTGATGGACTTAACCCAGGAGTTGTCGCACTTGAAATTGAAGCCGACCACTTTGAGTTGAAACCGGTAATGTTTAATATGATCAACACAATAGGTCAATTTGGCGGCTCAGCAACTGAAGATGCATGGCAACATCTAAAATCTTTCCTCGAGATTTGCAACTCGTTCAAGATACACGGAGTCACCCCCGATGTATTGCGATTAAGATTATTCCCCTATTCACTGAGGGATAGGGCGAAAGCATGGTTGAATAGCATTCCTGCCGGATCCATAGCATCTTGGACTGATCTTTGTCATGATTTCCTTGCTAGATTTAATCCTACAAATTTGACTGATAAGCTTCATAATGACATTACTTCTTTTCGGCAGGCTGATGATGAATCCATGTACGAGGCTTGGGAGCGATATAGAGAACTTCTACACAAATGCCCCCTACACAGATTCCCGGTGTGGACTCAAGTAACAAAGTTTTACAACGCCGTGAATACACCAACAAGGATGATGCTAGATGCCTCAGCAAACGACATACTCCTAGATAAGTCGCCAGAAGAAGCAATGTAAATTTTAAACAGGCTGGCCAAGAATGATTAATAGGACCGAGATGAGATAGCAAAACCAAGAGGCGACAATCAAATCATTGGAAAATCAAGTCGGACAGTTTGCTAAATATCTGAATACTAGACCACAAGGAGGTTTACCTAGCGATACTGAAGTCGCAAGAGGAATTGGCCATGAGCAATGTAAAGCAATCACCACTAGAAGTGGCCAACAACTTAGAGAGGCTCAAACCCGCTCGTCAAACAAAACTCCACAAAAAGATCAAGACGAACCTAGCGGCAAAGCCTCAGATGCTGAACCAGGAATTGTCGCGGCAACCGGCAATAAGCATGCCTCGGCAACCGACGATAAAGACGCCTCGGCAACTTGTGAAAAGCATGCCTCGGCAACCCCAGTTGATAATGCCTTGGCAACTCCAGATGTCCCGGCAATGCCGTCAATCAAATTTCAAACCAATGAAAGAATCAAAGATATCCGACTTCCACCACCATTCCCACAAAGGTTGAAGTGACAAAAGCAAGAATACCAATTCAAGATGTTTCTTGATATCCTGAAGCAAGTCCACATCAACTTGCCATTGGTGGAAGCAATTGAACAAATGCCAAACTATGCCAAGTTTCTTAAAGACATTGTGTCCAAGAGAACAAGGCTAGGAGAGTTCGAAACAGTTGCCGCAATAGAGGGATGCATGGCAATGTTGCACAATCGTATGCCACCCAAGTTGAAGGATCCCGAAAGTTTCACAATACCCTGTTCCATTGGAAATCACTATGTCGGGAAAGCATTATGCGACCTTGGGGCTAGCATAAACTTGATGCCTAAATCGGTTTTCTAGAAACTAGGAATCGGGAAGGCAAGACCTACAACAGTTATGCTACAGCTAGCTAACAGATCCTACGTGCATCCAGAGGGAAAAATCGAGGACATACTGGTAAAAGTTGATAAATTTATTTTTCCCGCTGACTTTATTGTCTTGGATTGTGAAGCAGATGAGCATGCACCTATCATTCTCGGGAGACCATTCCTAGCAACAGGGAGAACCTTGATCGATTTCGAAAAGGGAGAACTCACAATGAGGGTGAATGACCAGCAAGTGTGTTCCAAACACTAAGGCATGCCGATGATCCAGAAGAATGCCAACTTCTTCATGCCACGACAGAGTTTAACTTCGATGAGGAATTTAGTTACCTCGGCAACTACATTGCTGATCAAGAGGAACCTGAGGAGTATGAAGAACCGGTCGATGAGGAACAATAAGAAGAGGCAAATTGGCTAGTCAATCGACTAGGTACATACTTTGAACCACTGGATTACTCAGGTAAGGATGGTAAGCTTGAAAAACCCTCTATTGAACAACCACCGATTCTTGAGTTGAAACAATTGCCAGAGCAACTAAAATATGCATACTTAGGAACCGATAATACATTGCCTGTAATTGTTTCTTCTAAGTTACAGCCTGAGCAGGAAAAGAAGCTGATCAAGATGTTGAAGCTACACAAAAAGGCAATAGGGTGGACAATTGCCGACTTGAATGGAATTAGCCCAGCAGTGTGCATGCACAAGATTCTGTTGGAAGACGATCACAAACCTTCAATTGAGGCCCAGAGGAGACTGAATCATGCCATGAAAGGGGTTGTAATGAAAGAAATCATCAAGTGGCTTGATGCCGGCATTATATACCCTATCTCTGATAGTACGTGGGTAAGTCCGGTACAATGTGTACTGAAAAAGGGAGGTATAACAGTGGTAAGTAATGAAAACAATGAACTCATTCCAACCAGGACTGTGACCGGTTGGAGGGTTTGTATGGATTATCGAAAGCTAAACAAAGCCACCAGGAAAGATCACTTCCCATTACCCTTTATTGATCAAATGCTTGACCGTCTTGCAGGTAAACCCTTTTATTGTTTTCTTGATGGTTATTCAGGTTACAATCAAATTGCCATAGCACCATAAGATCAAGAAAAGACAACCTTCACATGCCCATACGGTCTTATGCCTTCCGAAGGATGTCGTTCAGATTATGTAACGCCCCGGCAACCTTCCAAAGATGCATGATGGCGCTCTTTTTAGACATGGTCGAATACTTCCTTGAGATCTTCATGGATGATTTTTCTATTTTTGGTAATGACTTCGACAGCTGTCTCGGCAATTTAGAGAGGGTATTGGTCAGATGTGAAGAAACTGATTTAGTCCTCAATTGGGATAAATGCCATTTTATGGTAGATGAAGGAATAGTGCTCAGCCACAAGATTTCATCCAAGGGAATTGAAGTAGACAAAGCCAAGGTGGACGTGATCGAGAGATTACCCCCACCAAGTTCGGTTAAAGGAATTCGAAACTTTTCTAAAATCACTAAACCCTTATGTAATCTGCTTGAACAGGATAAAGTCTTCGATTTTGATGATTCTTGCACCCAAGCATTCAAAACCCTAAAGAAAAAGCTTGCCTCGACACCCATTGTCGTTCCACCAGATTGGACGCTACCTTTTGAGCTCATGTGTGATGCAAGTGATTTCGCGGTAGGAGCAGTCCTAGGCCAACGCACAGGTAAGACATTCCATGTGATATACTACGCTAGTAAAACTCTTAATAGTGCTCAATTGAATTACACAACAACGGAGAAAGAGTTACTAGCCGTAGTTTTTGCATTTGACAAGTTCTGATCCTATTTGATTGGTACAAAGGTAATTGTTCATATGGACCATTCGACAATCAAATACTTATTTGCTAAAAATGATGCTAAACCTTGTTTGATTCGTTGGATATTACTTTTACAAGAATTTGATATTGAAATTAAGGACAGGAAAGGAACAGAAAATCAAGTGGCCGATCACTTATCACGTTTGGAATGCAATAGGGAGGAGGACGCGGATCTAGAGATATGCGATGAATTCCCGGATGAACAAATTTTAGTTGCCTCGGTAACCCTCGACGCCTCAGCAACCATGGATGCACATGCCTCGGTAACCCTCGACGCCGCAGCAGCCTTTGACGCGCACGCCTCGGCAATTCTGGGAGCAGTCACCACGGTAGCACATGCCTCGGCAATACCCTGGTACGCGGATTTAGTTAATTTCCTTGTTTGTGGTATTTTACCTTATGGCATTACTCACCAAGGGAAGAAGCGGTTTCGCCATGATGCTAAGCATTACTTTTGGGACGAGCCTCTTTTGTTTAAACAATGTGCAGATCAGGTTATACGCCGATGTGTCCCTGAAGAAGAGCAACAGAATGTACTCCAGCAATGCCATTCTTCACCCTATGGAGGACATTTTGGAGGAACTTGTACCGTGGCCAAAGTGTTGCAATTCGGTTTGTATTGGCCAACATTGTATAAATATGCCCAAGACTTTTACAAGCAATGTGATCATTGTCAGAGGACGGGCAATATCTCTAGACGACATGAGATGCCACTCCAGAACATCATCGAGGTGGAATTGTTTGATGTTTGGGGGATCGATTTTATGGGACCTTTCCCGTCTTTATTCGACAACCTCTACATTCTACTTGCCGTCGACTACGTGTCTAAATGGGTAGAGGCAGCTGCAGTTCCCAACAACGATTCCAAGACCGTGCAACGATTCTTGTAGAAAAACATATTTACACGGTTTAGGATGCCGAGAGCAATTATCAGTGACGAAGGCAAGCATTTTGACAACAGACTAATTGCCAAGATGTTGCAATGCTTCGGCATATCACACAAAATCGACACAGCATATCACCCACAAACCAACGGGCAAGCAGAAATTTCCAACCGGGAATTGAAGGGAATACTCGAGAAAGTTGTAAATCCCTCTAGGAAGGATTGGTCATTAAGACTAGATGACGCACTTTGGGCATATCGCACTGCATTCAAAACACCCTTAGGTATGTTCCCCTTTCGTCTTGTCTATGGCAAAACATGCCATCTACCGGTGGAAATCGAACACAAGGCATACTGGGCAATCAAGATCGTGAATATGGATTGGGAAAGTGCCGGACAAAAGCGTTTGTTGGACCTCAATGAGATAGAAGAATTTCGTGCACTCGCCTATAACAATGCACGAATCTACAAGGAGAAAACAAAGCGATGGCACAACAAGAAACTATTGCCACGACAATTCACGCCAGGGCAACTAGTTCTCCTATTCAATTCTCGGCTAAAACTTTTCCCGGGAAAGCTGAAATCATGATGGTCGGGACCATTCGAAGTCGTCAAACCATTCTCCCATGGTGCTGTGATAATCAAGTCCATCTCTGACAACCATGAATTCAAAGTTAATGGACAAAGATTGAAGCACTACAATGGTGCCCATGTGGAACGTAACAAAGAAGTGGCCAACTTAGGAGATGCATGAGCATGCTCTCCTTTCAATATTTTCTTTTTATTTTCATTTTAATTTTTAGGAGATATTTTATTTTTCTTCATTATCTTTAGTTTTCAGGTTTTCTTTGTTTTCTTTTTCACAACAAGACTCACAACTACTATGCTAAGGAAATTTACTGCCCAGATCCTTGCCCCGGCAACCAATGAAGAAGATGCTGCGGCAACCTACATCGTGTCTGCACAAGCTGATGCCACGACAACCAAAGCTAAAGACATCCCGGCAACAAGAAAACAACCATCACGTTCAAGCAAGAGAATCAAGACACCGACCAAAAGGAAACTAATCATCTACGATGACGAACTCTCAGAGTAAGTCCTCGTATGCATTTTTATTTTTATTTTTTTCGGTATTTTTATGCATGCATTGAGGACAATGCCTCACTCGAGTTTGGGGGGGATTGTTATTAGTAGTTACCATGTTTAGTTACATTCATCTTAAGTATTACATTTAGGATACATAAATTGCTTGCCATGCCTTTAATTGGAACAACAGTTGCTTAGATTTGATGAATATTCGATGATGACTTTGCCAATGCACTTAATTGATAGAATTTTTATTCTAGGATAACCATGGAAAAACTTAGAATTTTACTATGATGCTAAATTTGATGAAACACTGTTGTGGTTTGATTGATTTAAGGAATTCTAGTGAACTTAGGTTGATAATTAACAAATGAGGGGATTAGAATAAAATTTGGATGAATGCTAGAGGTGCCCGAAACTGGCTCTAGTATGTGTTAAGAATAATTGATCACTAGAGGTGCCCGAAACCGGCTCTAGTCGATTAAATTAACTTAAGAAAACTAAAAACAAAACACTAGAGTTGCCCAAAACTGGCTCTGGTTAAAACATTTTAAAAAGAACCCAATGAAGTAATTTGAAAACCTCTTGTTTGCATAGAATCCAAAAAATCAACTTGCACACAACTCCGCACACACTCACAAGCATTATAGCTTGATTCCGAGTAACTCCTAAGTTTTCCGAAAAATAAAAAGCCAATCATACTTTGTGCCCCGGTTCAGAGAATTGAAATCAAGTTCAAAGCTAAGTTTGTGAAAGTTGAAGTCTTGGAAGGTAATTATGAGTTTGCATTGCTTGAGGACAAGTGATAAGTGTTCAAAAGTACTATTTTTATTACCCTTTTTACTCATATTATTGTTAGACTTAAGCTCATATTAGTTGCATAATTAGTTATTCATGCATTAATTCATGTTTCTTTCCACTGTTGAGCTTGATTACATAACTTGGTGATTTTTGTGGAAAAAGATGCTGCTTTGGTGTGTTTTTGTGTGTGTGCAGGATCACTTGCCAAAGCAAGGTTAGTGCTAGTTGCCAGGGCAATGCATGAAGGAGACGCCGAGCTAGTTGCCAGGGCAATGCATGAAGGAGACGCCGAGCCAGTTGCCATGGCAATTGTCGACAAAGAGAAAATGCAATAGGGATGTCGAAATTAATGACTATACAAGCCCAAGATGACGTGGAGCAAAGCCCAAACCCAAAGGAATTTGATTTCCATGCAGAGATTAAAGAAGAATTAAGTTCCAAGAAGATAGGAGAAGTTCTTGTAGGAATACAATTATAATAAAGAATTATATTCTTTAAAGATAATTTAATTCCAACTTAAACTCCTCCTCAAAGAAGGACTTTGGCATAGCCCTATAAATAGCAAGGAGATTTCGACAATCCATATAGAGAAAAATAGGGGAATTTCGACAACTCCATAGAGAGCATTAGGGGAAATTTCGACTTCTTCTTCTTCTTTGCTTCCATTAGATTCATGGTTTGGGGATTATTCTTTGTATATCTTTTAAACCCTACCATGAACTAACTTAATTGGTTGGGGTTATTGTGTTTTGTTGTTGTGAGAAACAATTGGATTTTGTTTAGGTAATAAGAGTTTGCACTTTTCTATTTCAAGGTTTACTCATTCTTGGTTCCTATTCTTGTTTGCGAGTGAATTGGGAGAGGATCTCGTAACTTCATCTATTTATCTAATATCGGGAGAGTTAGATTCAAGAAACGAATGAGTATGGTCTTTATTCAATCTATTGATGGTGAAGATTAATCTGGCTTAGGAATAAGTTAAGGATTTCAACGGCTAAGAGGAGCGCAAGATTGGTTGTTGTCCACCCTTGATTCACACAGGGATGTATTATCAAGGCATGCACAAGTAGCTAGAGTTTCGACTTAGGGATAAGAAGAAACCATTGAAGAACGCTCCGCCGAACCTTGAAGTTGCTGCCCAGACGCCCAAGTAGTTGCCCAGCTAGTTGCCCAGGCAACATCGATTAGTTGCCAAGGCAACCCCGTTGTACAAGTTGCCACGGCAACTGAGTTGCCCTTGCACTCTTTTACCAAGACGATCCAATCGGCTATCACACCTCAACTCACGATAACCTGGCCTATTCTCTCTTTTTCTTTAATCTATTCTTTTAGTTTATTGCTCTTAGTTTACTCGTTAATTAGAACTCCTATTATCAATTGTGTTTTTACTTTTCACAGTGCAGTAACATAAGCAAAGTGGCCCAAACCAATCCTTGTGGAGACGATACTCGATACTCATATCACTTTATTACTTGCGACGTGTATACTTGCACATTTGCGTAGCACTTATCACACGCAACAAGTTTTTGGCGCCGTTGCCGGGGATTGGCAATTGGTGTTAGTTGTTTTTGTTATTGCATTTTTTTCTCTTAGTTTTACTAACTTTTCTTTTTGTTTGTTTTATCAAAAAAAAAATTAGGTGCGCTACAAGTTAAGGAACATCAACATGTCAGGAAATAAAAGCCAATCTATTCGAGAGATGATGTTGGAAGATATGAATCAATCCAATCAAGAGTTCCTTGCACCCTTTGATGATTACCTATACCAACCGAGAAAAGCCCAAAGAACTTATACCATGGAAAAATCTTGTGCTATGTGTGGAGAACATCATGTGTTTGAAAATTGCCCTCACATTTTCGGTACATATAACTACATGGAGGACCATGGAGGGAACTAGCAGCAAAATTCTTCATGGTATGGTCAAAAAGCTCAAAATTTTTTTTACCATAACAATTTTGCCGCGACAACAGATATGCCATGGCAATGTAGTCCTTTTCAAGAGCATTCAAATTCCTTAGAGGAAACGTTACTAGCTTCCTTGGCTAGACTTGACGGATCAATTGAAGAGATTCGAGAACTATCAAAATCTATGGATACGAGGATAGCTTAGTGGGATGCAACCTTAGGGGATTCAGAAGATCGATTGGGGAGATCCACATATGTCATGGATAACATGCACCAACAATTCATTCCTAGGGATACTAACATCCCAAGGCAAGAGGATAAGGAGCAATACAAAGAAATCTCTCCGATGTGTGAGGAACAACTAGAACCTCAAAGTCAAGAGGATGACAATGAGAGAGACTGCCCAACACACGATGAGCTTGAACAACAAATTGCCTCGGCAATGATTGAGGAGCCTGAACAGAGCAATGCCGCGACAACACTCGGTGAAGCTGAGAACAACAATACTACAGCAAATTTTGAGGAACCTGATGCCCATAAGGTTACAACGTTGATGTTAAAGCAGGAATCTGTAGATTGCTCTCATCTACAATTGCCACGGCAATTACACGACCACATGCAAGATCAACGAGATGATAATACTTTGCCAATGGAATATGAGCAGGTAATAGTTGAACCTTTTGAATTCTTTAAAAACTCACCTCGTTCATTGCAGGTATGTCTTGAGGAACCGAGGTTGGTAGATTTGAAGCCATCGAAATCTCTACTGATGGAGATGTTTGAGAGGCCAAAACAAAAAGGTGTTTGGATTCATAAAGCTCTTCAGAAAATTGATTCTTCCCTTGACTTAAAGCAAAATTTGACAACTGATTGCCACGGCAATTGGCTTGAGCAGCAATTGCCACGACAACAAAGGCTACATCCAACCATGATAGAAGTCGACAAGAATGAGGCAATTGAATGGTTGAGAATGGATATAATTTTTCCTATTAATATATTTGTGCCTTCAGGAATAGTAGCAAGGTGGAGAGTATACATGGACTACAAGCGAACAAAGAAGAAAGACATCTCCACCATGGTAACGTAAAAGGGAGTAGTGGCAAGCACATTGGCCAAACTCTTTTTGGGCAATATAATCACCCGATGGAGGGTGCGGATGGACTATAAGAAGTATCAAAAACGGCAACCTTCAATACCGCAACAACCCTTGATGCCTCGGCAACCATGGATGAGCATGCCTCGGCAACCTTCAACACCGCAACAACTCCTGATACGCACGCCTCGGCAACCATGGACACACACGCCTCGGCAACCCCTGACACCTCGGCAACCATGGATGTGCATGCCTCGGCAACCCTCGATGCCACGGCAACTACTGATACATTTATTTTTATTTTTATTTTTTTGAACTATTTTGTTCTATTATTTTTGGTTATTTTTTCTCTTTATTTTTAGGATATATTTTATTTTTCTTCATTATCTTTAGTTTCCAGGTTTTCTTTTCAACAACAAGACTCACAACCACCATGCTAAATTTACTACCGACTACTTGCCACAGCAACCACAACAGAAACTGGCGATGCCCAGGCAACAACAATGGCTTCGGCAACTACTGATGCCCATGCAAGTGAACCTGTATCAGCAAACATGGATCAAATCAAAGCAATGCTATTCACGCGGCACCAGCATTCAACCACCGACTGAAAAATGAATCAAGCAAACGGCACGAAGGAAACTTATCACTCGAGGTGACGACCTCTCCGACTAACTCATTTCATTTAGTTTCTTTTAAATTTTATTTCACTTTTACGTGCATTGAGGACAATGCTTCTCTCGAGTTTGGGGGGTGTTGGTTTCTAGTTAGTTTCATGTTTAGTTTAATTCATTTTTAGCAATCACATATAGGTTGCATATGTTACTTGCCATTCCTTTAATTGGATTTAATTGCTTAAGACTTGTTGAATATCCAATGAATTTTTGCAACTGCACTTAATTGAAAGAACCTTTAATTTTAGTATTGCATGAAAAGAACTTAGAATTTTACTATGATGCTGAATTTTTTTTACACGGTTGTGGGTTGTTGATTTAAAGAAACTTAGTGAACTTAGGTTGCTTAAAATTTGGGTAAATTTAAAATTGAAAATTAAAAGTTAATTTCTTGCTAGAGGTGCCCAAAATTGGCTCTAGTAGTAAATGCACTTTCTTGCTAGAGGTGCCCGAAATTGGCTCTAGTAGTTAATGCACATTAAATAATCGCTAGAGGTGCCCGAAATTGGCTCTAGTCGACTAAAATAAAATGAGAAATTGCTTACTTTGCTAGAGGTGCCCGAAATTGGCTCTAGTGAAAATAAAAAAAAATGTCTGGGTACTTAAATTGATAAAAGCCTATTGTTCAGATAGAATCTTGAAAATCAACTTGTACACAACTACGCATACACATTGTCACGAGCACTATAGTTTGGTTCCGGGTAATTTTTGTGTTATCCGAAAAATTAAAAGGTGATCATACTTTGTGCCACGATTCCGAGGTTTGAATTCAAGTTTGAAGCATGTCTTGATGATTAAAGTCTTGGCAGATAATTGTTAGTTTGCATTGCTTGAGGACAAGCAATAGTTCGAGTTTGGGGGCGTGATAAGTGTTCAAAAGTACTATTTTTATTACCCTTTTTACTCATATTATTTTTAGACTTAAGCTCATATTAGTTGCATAATTAGTTATTCATGCATTAATTCATGTTTCTTTCCACCGTTGAGCTTGATTACATAACTTGGTGATTTTTGTGGAAAAAGATGTTGCTTTGGTGTGTTTTTGTGTGTGTGCAGGATCACTTGCCAAAGAAAGGTTAGTGCTAGTTGCCAGGGAAATGCATGAAGGAGACGCCGAGCTAGTTGCCAGGGCAATGCATGAAGGAGACGCTGAGCCAGTTGCCATGGCAATTGTCGACAAAGAGAAAATGTAATAGGGATGTCGAAATTAATGACTATACAAGCCCAAGATGACGTGGAGCAAAGCCCAAACCCAAAGGAATTTGATTTCCATGCAGAGATTAAAGAAGAATTAAATTCCAAGAAGATAGGAGAAGTTCTAGTAGGAATACAATTATAATAAAGAATTATATTCTTTAAAGATAATTTAATTCCAACTTAAACTCCTCCTCAAAGAAGGACTTTGGCATAGCCCTATAAATAGCAAGGAGATTTCGACAATCCATATAGAGAAAAATAGGGGAATTTCGACAACTCCATAGAGAGCATTAGGGTAAATTTCGACTTCTTCATCTTCTTTGCTTCCATTAGATTCATGGTTTGGGGATTATTCTTTGTATATCTTTTGAACCCAACCATGAACTAACTTGATTGGTTGGGGTTATTGTGTTTTGTTGTTGTGAGAAACAATTGGATTTTGTTTAGGTAATAAGAGTTTGCACTTTTCTATTTCAAGGTTTACTCATTCTTGGTTCCTATTCTTGTTTGCGAGTGAATTGGGAGAGGATCTCGTAACTTCATCTATTTATCTAATATCGGGAGTGTTAGACTCAAGAAACGAATGAGTATGGTCTTTATTCAATCTATTGATGGTGAAGATTAATCCGGCTTAGGAATAAGTTAAGGATTTCAACGGCTAAGAGGAGCGCAAGATTTGTTGTTGTCCACCCTTGATTCACGCAGGGATGTATTATCAAGGCATGCACAAGTAGCTAGAGTTTCGACTTAGGGATAAGAAGAAACCATTGAAGAACGCTCCGCCGAACCTTGAAGTTGCTGCCCAGACGCCCAAGTAGTTGCCCAGCTAGTTACCCAGGCAACCATCGATTAGTTGCCAAGGCAACCCGTTGTAAAGTTGCCACGGCAACTGAGTTGCCCTTGCACTCTTTTACCAAGACGATCCAATCGGCTATCACACCTCAACTCACGATAACCTGGCCTATTCTCTCTTTTTCTTTAATCTATTCTTTTAGTTTATTGCTCTTAGTTTACTCGTTAATTAGAACTCCTATTATCAATTGTGTTTTTACTTTTCACAAAGTCACAAAGAAACTTAAGCAAAGTGGCCCAAACCAATCCCTGTGGAGACGATACTCGATACTCATATCACTTTATTACTTGCGACGTGTATACTTGCACATTTGCGTAGCACTTATCACACGCAACAACAAGCAATAGTTCGAGTTTGGGGGTGTGATAAGTGTTCAAAAGTACTATTTTTCTTACCCTTTTTACTCATATTATTGTTAGACTTAGGCTCATATTAGTTGCATAGTTAGCCATTCATGCATTAATCCATGTTTCCTTCGATCGTTGAGCTTGATTACAAAACTTGGTAGTTTTTGTGGAAAAGATGCTGCTTTGGTGTGCTTTGTGTGTGTATGTGCAGGATCACTTGCCAAAGCAATGTCGAGCTAGTTGCCAGGGCAATGTATGAAGGAGACGCCGAGCTAGTTGCCAGGGCAATACATGAAGGAGACGCCGAGCCAGTTGCCATGGCAATTGTCGACAAGAGAAAAGGTGATATGGTAGTCGAAATTGATGACTAGACAAGCCCAAGATGACGTGGAGCAAAGCCCAAATCCAAAGGAATTTGATTGCCATGCAGAGATTAAAGAAGAATTAAATTCCAAGAAGATAGGAGAAGTTCTAGTAGGAATACAATTATAATAAAGAATTATATTCTTTAAAGATAATTTAATTCCAACTTAAACTCCTCCTCAAAGAAGGAATTTGGCCTAGCCCTATAAATATGAAGGAGATTTCGACAATCTATAGAGAGCAAGAGAGGGGAATTTCGACAAGTCCAAGGAGGGCAAGAGGAGAGAATTTTCGACAAGCATCTAGGGCAAGGAGGATTTCGACAAGCCTCCTTCTTCATCCTTTTCTTTCTTGTTCGATTGGGTTCATGCTAGGGATTATTTATCTTGTGTTTCTTTGGAACCTAGCCATGAACTAAATCTACTTGGCTATGGTTATTGTGTTTTGTGGTTGTGAGAAACTATTGGATTTTGTTTAGGTGATAAGAGTTTGCACTTTTCTATTTCAAGGTTTATTCATTCTTGGTTCTTATTCTTGTTTGCGAGTGAATTGGGAGAGGATCTCGTGATTTCATCTATTTATCTAATATCGGGAGAGTTAGATTCAAGAAACGAATGAATATGATCTTTATTCAATCTATTGATGGTGAAAATTAATCCGGCTTAGGAATAAGTTAAGGATTTCAACGGCTAAGAGGAGCGCAAGATCGGTTGTTGTTCACCCTTGATTCACGCATGGATGTATTATCAAGGCATGCACAAGTAGCTAGAGTTTCGACTTAGGGATAAGAAGAAACCATTGAAGAACGCTCTGCCGAACCTTGAAGATTGCTGCCCAGACGCCCAAGTAGTTGCCCAACTAGTTGCCCAGGCAACCATCGATTAGTTGCCAAGGCAACCCCGTTGTGCAAGTTGCCACGGCAACTGAGTTGCCCATGCACTCTTTTACCAAGACGATCCAATCGGCTATCACACCTCAACTCACGATAACCTGGCCTATCTCTCTCTCAATTGATCTCATCTTTTCTTTTACTTTATTACTTTCTAGATTAGTTATTAGTTAAACTCCTATAATCCTTTACTTGTGTTTTTACTTTTTACAGTGCAAGAGACTAGATTCTTGAAGTGGCACCAATCCCTGTGGAGACGATATCTTTTATACTATAACTTGCGACGTGTATACTTGCACATTTGCGTAGCACTTATTACGCGCAACAGGACACTTGCACAGAAACTCTTTTTATCCCAAGCTTTGTACATTGACTTATCATCTGCTTAAAGAAAAGAAGTAATGTCATTACGGAGTTTAGCATTCATATTATGATGATTATACCTTAACAAAAAACTGCAACATAGTTTTGCGCACGATTTCAATGATCCAGGTGGTACACTGTTCAACTACGTTCTTGCCCTATCACTCAATGAATAGGGAAACAATTTTATCTTTTGGACATCTTCATGGACTTCTCGCTGATGAAAAGAGACACAAACTTCTAATAAAGTTCTCAAATGTTGTCCAGCATCTTCATGAGGTAAACCGCTAAATTGCCCAATTGAGTTGAGCATGTTGAACATAACCGGCTTCAACTCAAATTGTGCA
Organism: Hibiscus mutabilis; assembly: GCA_019671005.1. Classification (NCBI taxonomy): domain Eukaryota; kingdom Viridiplantae; phylum Streptophyta; class Magnoliopsida; order Malvales; family Malvaceae; genus Hibiscus; species Hibiscus mutabilis. Next base: position 29,840,312 of record CM033739.1, on the reverse strand, counting down.
GCTTGGATCTCAAGAATGACAATGCCTAGTTTGTGATCATCAAGATCTGGAAGTAGATAATCTCAGATGGGTCTGTTTCGTACACGAACAGGTTTCTCTTCTAGAACTACATTATCTCCTGCCACGGTATTCTGGTTGCCATGGGCATTTTGATTACCGAGGGCATGTTGATTGCCGAGGGAATTTTGGTTTTCCTAGCCATTTTGATTGCCGATTGGATAGTTTGGATGGTTTTCTATAGCTTCTTGCTTTAGTCTTCTATTACATAAAACTTATTTGGTTTTTTGTTCAAGCGAATGATCTTGTGTTGTAGGTCTTGCTTCGGTCATACACAAGTGCAAAACCTGTAAAATGAGGTCTACCCCTTGAATTAAATAAAAATGTAAAATAAAAGTGCAATAAATTAAAAATGAAGCTATCACTGCCAATCCTCGGTAACGATGCCAAAAACTTGTTGCTTGATTTAAGTGCAACACAAATGGTGCAAGTGAACACGTCGCTAGTAATAGTATAAATTAAGATCTTCTCCACAGATATTGGTGAAACTTTGACTTCTAGTCTTTTGCACTTAAAGAGAATAATATTGAAGGTGGTAGATGGTGATAAATATCAAGTAAAATAAAATAAACAAATTAAAGTAAATATAAAGAGATAATCGATATAAGAGATTAGGCTGGGTTATCGTGAGTAATGGTGTGATTGCCCAATGAATCGTCATGGCTAGTAATTGTTGAGGCAAGTAAATTGTTGTGGCAAGTAGATTGTTGTGGCAAGTAAATAGTTATGGAAAGTAAATCATTTTTTGTGGCAAGTAAACCACCGAGGCAAGTAAATTGCCCTTTAAATGTTCAGTGGAGTGTTCTTCAATGCCTTCACGTTATCCCTAACCGAAAAACTGATGGATTGTGCAAGCCTTGGTGATACATCCCTACATTAATCTTGGGTGGACAACATCTTTTCACTCTTGTTAGCCATTGAAATTTGTTCCTTATTGCTAAGGCGAATTAGTTTCCACCAACGGTTGTTTAAATGGAAACAATATCCAATAATTTTATGAATCTAGCTCTCATGAGCCTAGATAAATTAATGTACTCAAGTTCTTTTCTCAAGCTCTCTTGAAGCAAAATTAAACACCAAGAATGGATAACTATTGAATTTTATAAAATTAAGAACCAAAACAAATCATTTGTCTCTATACACTATAACCCCGATAATCCCATGCCAATTAAACTAGTTCATGGTTGAGTAAAAAGGAAACAAAAAAGAATAAAACCCAAACATGGGTGGATCACACGATACAAGATAAAAAGGAATGGGGAAGATGAACTCCTCCAATCTATGCTAAGGATTGTGCGTGAATCCCCTTTTTTATCTGATCTCACTCTCTCAATCACTCTTTTGATGTGTTGTTGCGATTTCCTTAAACAAGTGAGAGGAAAGATTCAAATACGTGTGGAAATTGTAGGATCTGGTCACTATCTAATCTAGATTTTGAATTTGAATCTGGGATAATTATCTTCTGCATTTGAATTAATTCCTGGAGATAATATCTTTTATCACGACTTGCCACGACATCCTTCAGCAAGTGGTTTGGCAAGTCATCAACCTTATCTTAACTTGCCAGGGCATCCTTCGGCAAGTGACTCGACAACTTGTCTTGCACAAAATAAAGCAAAACATCAACGATTTCTCCACAAAAACTATCAAAACATAAAGCCAAGCCCAATAGATACAGAAACTACGAAAGTATGCATGAATGACTAAGAATACAACTAAAATGAGCCTAAGCCTAATAATAATATGAGTAAAAAGGATAGAAAATATAGTACTTTTTCACACTTAACAGGACCATTCCCATCCTCCAAGGGAAAATTGTACATTTTACTCATGATTGATTATGTTTCCAAGTAGGTGGAGACCATTGCTACAACCAAGAATGATGCAAATACCGTCCTGAGGTTTTTGCACAAAAACATGTTCACTCAATTTGGAGTACCTCGAGCTATCATTAGTGATGAAGGAAAACCCTTCAACAACAAACTAATTGCCAAGGCATTGCATCGATACGGGGTCCACCATAAGATAGCCATAATATATCATTCATAGACCAATGGACAAGCTAAAGTGTCCAACTGAGGGATAAAGCAAATCCTTGAAAAAGTGGTCAAGCCAAACCGCAAAGATTGATCCTTGAAATTGGATGAAGCTTTATGGGCCTATCGAACCACGTTCAAAACACCATTGGGAATGTTACCTTATAGACTTGTCTATGGCAAAACATGTCACTTACCAGTCGAGCTTGAGCACAAAGCCTTTTGGGTTATCAAGAAGATCAGCATGGACTGCCAATTAGCTGAAGAAAGAAGATTGTTCGAGTTGAATGAGTTAGATGAGCATCGTCTGGATGCTTATGAGAATGCCAAGATCTACAAGGGAAACACTAAAATATGGCATGATGCTAAACTAATGCCTCATCATTTTTTCGAAGGCCAAAAAGTTCTACTCTACAAATCGTGCTTGAAACTTGTCCCGAGCAAATTGAAGCCTCATTGGTCTGACCCATTCCAAGTCATGAAGGTGTATCCACATGGTGCTATGAACATCAAGGATCACAAAGATGACCCAATTTTTAAAGTCAATGGACAATATTTGAAGGCCTATAAAAGAGCATCAGTTCATCATAACAAATCTTCGATCATGTTACTGGATGTCTAGTGCATCCAGTTCTATCCTTTTTATTTTTATGCATTTTTTTAATTCCTGCATTTTATCTTTTCTACAATTTATTTTTCAAAGTTTTTATTTCCTTTTCAAATTAGGTTTTATTTAATGTGTTTGTTTTGTTTTTGGCAGTTATCACAAGTATAAGACAAAAGGGTTGAATACTCTCCTAGGATCCAGGAAAGAAAATTTAAACGAGGATCAGGGTTTGGTAGTCTACTATGGTGAAATACCGTATCTGCGCTTCTCTTTTTATACTTTTCCCTTCACCACGACCTAATAACCGCCAAAAGCCTCACCCCTATTCTACAAGCGCCTACTTTTGTAATGCCCTAAAAATATGGCTAGAAGAAATTAAATGTTTGATTGGATTGGTTTGGAATTGGTCGAACTAGATTGGCCAGTTAACTAGGTTTTGGGAAAATAGGTATTTTTAATTGGAATTTTGGTGAATTAAAAATTGGATTTGGGTTTCTAAAGGGTTTAATGATTTTATTAAATGTTTTGTAAATTTAAAACAAATGCTGATTAAATTGAATTAATTGATATTTTTGATTTTGGTAACTAAAATGCGAAAAATTAAAAGTTGCTTTAAAGTGAGTAAATTGCAAAAGGGCCAAATCTAAGAATCCTTAGAGAACTATTATTTATAAAAATCTTAATTAAGATTACCACATTGTTTTCACAAATAGTCTCGACGATTAATTGGTTTCTAAAATTCATTCTCACTTTATGCCAATTTTCTCATTCTTTTCTCTCAACTTTCTCTCATTTTCTTGCTAAATTCTTGACCATAGAATTCATATTTCTAATTGATTTTTGATGGATATTATATCTCTAGATTCGTTTTTCAATCCTTAGTAAAATCTTACAAAATATTTCTTAAAATCATTCTTATTTTTTCCAACTCTTTTCAAGAAGGAATTTACGTCAAATTTTTGGTGGAATCCCTTTTGAAGGCAATTCTTCTTCACTCTCAAAAACTAAGGTTCTTTATTGAAATTCCCTATCATTTGGTTCTTGCTTGATGGCTTACAATATGATTTTGCAATTTAATTGAGAAAATTCTTATTAAATGATGATTATGTCATTTTACCTAAACTTTTTATTAGATTTATGAATGCTGGAGATTTTGATAGGGTTAGTTGGTGTTTTGATTATATAAACATATTGTGAAATGACATTTTTGGTTTGAATCCCGAAACTACTTAATTGAGTAATTTTTAGGTTGGCTTTTAGCTAATTTTGGGGTTGTTATAAGTGTTTAATGCTTGCTGGTGGTATAAGGATATATTAGATGTATTTTTTGGATGTCTTGTATTTTTTAGCTAATTTTGGCCCGAAACAAATTGATGGAAGTCTTGGATCCTTCGCCGAATGCAAGTCTAACTAAATTGTTTTGTTTGTTTTAATTATTAGCAAGTATGAGCCCAAGATGTGAGACACGAGCTAACACGTGTAATGCTCAAAATGATCAGAGTTTCGGAGATGGCATAATTTATCATACACAATTACCTCCGCCTCCACCTAACCCATCGGCAAGTGTAGACACGGGAAATCCCCCTCAGGCTCCTCAAGGACCTATCTTTGGGGATATGACACCTTTGATACAAGCAAAGAAGGGAGTGTTTCAAGCAGTTGTGGCTGGGGTTCATGTTCAGGCACCATCACTTGTAGTAGCTACCAATGTTGGACTACCCTTGGAATGCCTCCAAAGTGTGGGAGGTGTTGACTTTATGGGATTATATCCTGAAGCAGTTGAGGAATGGTTTGCTAGCATCGATAATATTCTTGGAAAAATAGAATGTACGGATGCTCGGAGGCTTGGGTGTACTATGTGCTTGTTGTATGGTGATTCTTATCATTGGTGGACTACCACCGTGGCTGGATTACCTGCTACAGATGTGAACTGGGAATTCTTTCGAAGAGCTTTTAAGAGGAAGTATCTTCAGTATCAGGATATAAAGAAAAAGGAATTCATGGCGTTGGTGCAAAGCCAGATGTCTGTGGCTGAATATAAAGTGAAGTTTGTTCGTCTGAGTCAGTATGCTCTTTAACTGGTCCTAGATGATCGTTGGAGGTGTGACCGGCTCAGATATGGTCTTGAGAAGGAGATTAAGACTACTTGTTGGCTGTTGATTATACCAATTTTGATGTGCTGGTCAACAGGGCTAAGGATATTGAGCAGTATTTGGGTATTTCCCCTCGATCAGTGGGTACTAATTTGGGAAAATGAGCAACAGAGTTTGATTATTCTGGAAGATCGAATAAGAAATTATAGACAAACAATATAGGCCTGATCATAGGCGATGTGGTGGTGGACGAGGTCAGAATGTCCAATCTGCTACCACTAAAGAAGATTGTGAGCACTGTAGGAGATGACATCCGAGAGAATGCTGGAAAAAGACTAGAGTATATTTTTAGTGCGATTCTCATGAGCACTTTCAGCATGATTGTCCACGTGTTGCTAAAGATATGTCAGTTCAGAAAATAGCCATGGTAGTTCCTGCTAGAGGTTGAGGCCATAGTAAATGAAATTTTCAAAGGTGTAATGAAGGAAAGAAGATCGTTGCTCATACTGTATCTATTCATCTAAAGAATGAGGGAACAACAAGAGTGTATGCACATCATGAGGGTTGTAATGACACTGATGTGATCATTGGTACATTTTACCTTGCAATCTGTGTCATTATTTTCCTTAGTTGATTCGGGTTCTACACATTCATACATATTAAATGAGTATGCACATTTGTTAGGTATACCTGTTGAGGTTTTGAATGTTGGAGTTTTTTCCATGGTTTTGATGTTTTTTTGGGGATGGATTGGTTTTCGGAGCATAAAACGGTAATAGATTTTGAAACCAAAAGGATTTCATTAAAGCTTACCGATAACTATTAGGAGGTAGTGGTAGGTGAGAATACAAAATTTTTGTCTAATGTTGTTTCGGCAATTCAAGTGGTGAAGATATTACGAGTGGGTTGCATAGCCTACTTGGCATTCATGATAAATCCAGGAATCAAGGGTACCCGACTGTAAGATATCCGAACGGTGTGTGATTTTCAAGAAGTCTTTCTAGAGGAATTACCTAGTTTGCCACCGGATAGGGATGTTGAATTTGGTATCGAGACATACTCCAATATGGCTCTGGTATCTATTGCTCCCTATTGTATGGCTCTAAAAGAACTAAAGGAATTAGAGACCAAAATTCAGGAGTTGTTGGACCGTAGTTTTATTCGATCGGGTGTTTCACCATAGGTGCACCAATTTTGTTTGTGGAAAAGAATGATGGAACCATGTGTATGTGTATTGACTATCGATAGTTGAACAAGTTGACGATTAAGAACAAGTTCCTGTTACTACAGATTGATGTTTTGTTTGATCAATTCCGTAGTGCTAGGGTGTTTTCTAAGATTGATTGAGATTCAGGTATTATCAGTTGAAGGTTAAGGAGGAGGATGTGTTGAAAACTGCCTTTTACACTAGGTATAGGCATTATGAGTTTTTGGTGATGTCGTTTGATTTAGCGAATGCCCCTACTACTTTTATGGACACGATGAGTAGAGAGTTCCATGAGTATCTCGATCAGTTTGTAGTTGTGTTTATTGATGATATCATTATGTACTCTCGTACCGAGGAGGAACATGATCGACATTTGTTGTTTGTGTTGCAAGCTTTAAAGGATCATCAGTTGTATGCTAAATTGAGTAAATGCGATTTTGGCTCAAGGTAGTGATGTTCCTTGGTCATGTTGTTTTAGCAGAAGGTATTCGTGTTGACCCACAAAAAATTAAAGCTATCTTTAATTGGAAGCAACCTAAGTCGGTGACTGAGATTCGTAGTTTCCTTGGTTTGGCAGGGTATTGTCATCTCTTTGTTGAGGACTTTTTGAGTATTGCTATCCCATTGACTAAATTGTTACAAAAGAATGTACCTTTCAGGTGGACAGAGAGTCAACAGTTTAGTTTCAAGAAGTTTAAAGAAGTTTTTACACATGCTCCTACTTTGATTCAACCTGAGTCGGTTAAGAAGTTTGTGGTGTTTAGTGACGCGTCATATATTGGTTCAGGTTGCGTGTTGATGCAAGATGAGAAAGTTGTGGCTTATGCATCAAGACAATTGAAAGTTCATGAACGTAATTATCCTACTCATGATTTGAAGATTGTTGCAGTAGTTTTTGCGTTAAAAATTTGGAAACATTACATCTATGGTGAAAAGTGTACCATTTATACGGATCATAAGAGTTTAAATTTTTTGATGTCTTAAAAGAAGTTGAATCTTAGGCAACGAAGATGGGTTGAGTTGCTCAAGGATTATGACCTGACAATTGAATATCACCCACGAAAGGCTGATATAGTAGCGGATGCGCTAAGCTGTATGACTGTGGTTATGTTGAGAATGATGTTTGCAAGGTTAAGTATAACTCGTAGGGGTGGGTTGTTGGCTGAGTTGCAAGTTAAGCCTACATTTTCGTAAACGATTAAAGAAAGGCAACTACATGATGTTTTGTTGGTGTCGCATGTTAAAGATATTTTCAAGGGTAAATCGACAGATTTTCATTTCAACAATGATGGTGCCTTGTGTTTCAAGGACCGTATAGTTGTGCCAGAGGATTCTAAGTTGAGACATGCCATTTTGACCAAGGCATATTCTAGTCCTTTTTTATGCATCCTGGTAGTACCAAGATGTATCGTGGTTTATAAAAGGAGTACTATTGGGAGGGTTTAAAAATGATGTAGATGAGTTTGTTGTACAATGTTTGGTATGTCAACGCGTAAAAGCTGAGCGCCAGTTTCCCTCAGGGTTGTACAACCTATTTGAATTCTGGAGTAGAAGTGGGAAAGAATTACAATGGATTTTATGATGGGTTTACCTTTGATGTCGTCTAAAAAGGATTCGATATGGGTGATTGTGGATCTTTTTACAAAGTGTGTGCACTTTCTTGCAGTGCATACGACGTATACATTAGACAAGTTGGTTGGTATGTAGGTTGCTGAGATTTTTATGTTATATGGGGTTCCTAAATCAATCATATTGGATAGACTCGCATTTTACATCGAGGTTTTAGGAGTGTTTGCAGACAGCTTTGGGGACAAGGCTTAATTTTAGCACTTCCTATCACCCTCAGATGGATGGTCAATCTGAGCGTGTTATACATATTTTGGAGGATATATTGAGGTGTTGTATCATTGAGTTTCAAGGGACATAGGAAAAACAATTACCTTCGGTGGAGTTTGCTTATAATAATAGTTATCAGTCGAGTTACAAATGGGTCCCTATAAAGCTCTTTATGGGCGTAAGTGTCGAACGTCACTGTGTTGGGCAAAATCGAGTGAAAAGCATATTATAGCGCGTGATTTTGCTTAAGGACACGAATGATAAGGTAAAGCTCATTAGTTATCATTTGAAAGCGGCTTCGAATTGACAAAAGTCCTATGCAAATTTGAAACGAAGAGAGATTGAGTATGTGATCAGAGATAAGGTGTTCTTGAAAGTTTTACTGTGGAAAAAGGTGATGAGGTTCGGATGAAAGGGTAAGTTATGTCCTAGGTTTATTGGACTATATGAGGTGCTTGAGCGCATTGGTCCCATTTTTCATTTATTTATGCTCCGAATGTATAGATGGGATCCATCGTATATTGTACCAGTTGAGGAGATTGAGTTGTGTCCGAATTTATCTTATGAAGAGGAACCAGTGAAGGTGTTGGATTCTAGTACAAAGGTTCTTTCTGGTAAGACCATAGAGTTGGTCAAAATTTTATGGCAACATCGAGGGATCAAGGAAGCCACCTGGGAGACAAAGAAAGATATGTGCAAGCAGTTTCCTCACCTCTATCCATCAAGTAAATTTCGGGGATGAAATTTCTTAAGAGGGGAAGAGTTTTATCGCCGAAAAAATAGGGTTAGAAGAAATTAAAGGTTCTATTGGATTGGTTTTGAATCTATCGAACCGGATTGGTCAAATAAGTAGGTTTCGAGAAAAATAGGTATTTTTAATTGGAATTTTGGTTAATTAAAAATTGGATTTGGGTTTCTAAAGGGTTTAATGATTTTATTAAATGTTTTGGAAACTTAAAACAAATGCGGATTAAATAGAATTAATTGACATTTTTTTATTTTGGTGACTAAAATGCAAAAAATGAAAAGTTGCTTTAAAGTGATTAAATTGAAGAAGGGACAAAGCTAAGAATCCTTAGACAACTATTATTTCTAAAAATCTTAATTAGGATTAACACTTAGCTTTAACAAATATTTTTTACGGTTAATTGGTTTGTGAAATTCATTTTCTCACTTTATGTCAATTTTCTCATTTCTTCTCTCAACTTTCTCCCATTTTCTTGCTAAATTCTTGAAAATAAAATTAAGATTTCTAATTGATTTTCAATGGAGATTATATCTCTAGATTCCTTTTTCAATCCTTAGTAAAACCTTACAAAAGATTTCTTAAAATCTTTCTTATTTTTCTGAACTCTTTTCAAGAAGGAATTTACGTCAATTTTTTGGTGGAATCCCTTTATAAGGTAATTCTTCTTCACTATCAAAAACTAAGGTTCTTTATTGAAATTTCCTAACATTTGGTTCTTGCTTGATGGTTTACAATGTATTTTGCATTTTAATTGAGAAAATTCTTGTTAAATGATGATTATGTCATTTTACCTTAATTTTTTATTAGGTTTATGAATTCTAGAGATTTTGATTGGGTTACTTGGTGTTTTGATTATATAAACATACTGTGAAATGACATTTTTGGTTTTAATCCTGAAACTACTTAATTGAGTAATTTTTAGGTTGGTTTTAGCTAGTTTTGGGGTGTTATAAGTATTTAATGCTTTCTGGTGGTATAAAGATATGTTATATGTATTTTTTGGATGTTAAATGATGAAAATTAGATGTTAGATTCGAAGGTTTATGGCTGCTTAATGTTTGGATGGAGTTTCGAATTGATTTCGAAATTTTTGGATAGTTGTTGTGGGTGCCACTGTTAAGGATGTGGGGGATTGGTGTAGCTATTGTGAGAATGCATTTAGACGCATTTTCCCTTGGTTTTATGTTTTAAAAACAGGTGAGGGTCAAGGAGAACTCACCTTTTACTTTCGAATTGTTTCGGATGATTGTAACGTAACAGTTTCGGAAGTGATCGTGTATCGGAGAGTGAAAATAGTTTTAAACGAGTGTCAAAGCTTGTGGGCTCTGTTTTGGGGACTTAGGGAAAGTGTGAAAAGCTTTCCTAAGTCCGAGAGTAAGTTGATGTTGCTTTCACATTCGTACCTTGCTAATTTTTAGATAAAGTTGCAATTGAAAGTTTTGAAATGAGGTTTGAATAAATACATGAGGATGAAACTTGCTGTTACAATGCATCTTAATCATGATTTTCCATGTTTATAAACATGATATTTGGTTTGAAATGAGTAAGCATGAGATGCTACCATTGATATAAATGCAATGAGCATGATTGTGAATAAAATGATACAACGAGTATGCTTAGCATTGAAAAACAGTAAGTTCCCATGCATGTATGATATATATTGGCTAAGTGACATGAAAAGAAAAGTATTTGATATAGATGGCTAGCCATAGGATGAGAGTGCACTATAAACATAAAGGGTTTTTAAGCCTAGTCGATCGTCCCTCCGCCTTGAGGTAGTTGAAAGAAACTATCCGGGTTTGAGGTGTCCCTCGACCATGAGATAAGTGAAAGAAATTATCTGGGTCAAGAGGAAGAAATAGATAATTGAAAGATTATTACCACCATTGAAAAAGGGGTTGAAAGATTACATCTGTCCGTGTATCCGATAAAGTTGTTGATTAAAAGGAAGTTTAAAAGGGTCACTATAAATGTCAATATAATTATATATGATGGAAAGTAAGAGTATGATATTATGCATTGATTTCACTCAAGCATGATTTTTGTTTATGTATTTTGCACAAAAGAAAATTTGAAAATGAAGCAAGGTTTATTAATGTTTTTTTCTCAAATGCATAGATGATTTTGTGAGAGCAACCTCACTAAGCTCGATTAGTGTAACACCCTCTTCCCGTATTTGTTATCAAACACAAGTTGATGGTGTCACAAAACAAATTTAAACAATTTGTACCATTGAAACAAAGCTGGCAGCTCGTACTGTGATTACTTAAAAAAATTTATAAATTTTTGTAAGCTTCAAAACTTCATTTGGAAAAATTCCTAGTAAACTAGATTCATCAGGCTATCAATCCATATAAATTAGAGGTCTTAACTCATGGCACACAAGTGCAGAAAATTCATTAAGTATGCACTACAATGCAATTCTGCTGTCTGAAAATTCTGACCTTGCATCGAATAAAAATTCATAACTTTTTACACAGAACTCAAAATCATTCACCGTTTGTTTTAAAATAAACTATACTCAATTTTTAGTTCATAAATATAAATTTAATTTTCTAGTTCAATCTATGGAATTTATGGCGAATTTTTCAAACTCACTGCCTAAAACAGAATTTTTGGACAGCTTCAACTTATCTCCAATATAAGTTCACTAACTAGTCAAAAACCATTCAAATTCACATACTAATAATATTAAACCAAGTTTTAATTAAAAACATAACCAATTAAGGAGTCGTTTAATGTCTCTTTTACACAAAATATGTATATTCAAGATTATACATACCACTATTCAAAACACATAATATAGGATGTCAAAACATTACTATGATAACCTGTATGTTTCTTCGCCTACGAGGTGATGCCCAAAACGTTCCTGCTTACGAACCACGTGATCAAGCTACGTGTGCACAAACATAATACACACGCTAAGCATAACTTACTGAGGCATTATAAGTAATTATAAAATCGAGTAATAAAATAAATGAAAACATGGTTAAGCAAGATCATATTAAATCTTCTTTTAATTCAAAAACATCATATATAAGAAAATGGAGATTTTTATATACTTTAACTTTGTAATTAGCCCAAGAATTGTATAAAGAGAAACTAAAGTATGCAATGTCTGTACTCCTTGATTATTTGTCACCAAAGTGACGATAAACATATAGACACATAAGTGTTGGCATCATATAGGCACCTAAGTGCTGATAAACATATAGGATCCGAAGATCGGTGTGTAGCTACACGTAGTCCTTGACTACTAGACCTCTAATGGCATGTCACTATACTGTAACTCTCTATCATTACTTGGGCAATAAATCCATATCACATATTTGTAAATCATCATGTAAAACAATCCATACATCACCATTATTCAGTAACCATTTGCTATAACAAAATATAATAGAGCAGTTCATACCCCCATTATGTACTAACCTTTTTCTTTACCTGTAAAATATCATATAACTTATACGAAAACCATGTTATCATTTTAATAAAATCAAGTAAATAGAATTCTTGAAACTAATCAAAACATATTCTGAAACATGTAAATGCACTCACCTTATATGCCTCACTAGCTATTTATACCAAAACGTATCTATTCTGAAACTTCTTTGTCTTTTGACTTGTTTCGATCTCGAGCTTGCTTGTTATCTATATGTATATTAAATACATAACACAAGCAATTTTAAGTACATACTTGTACTATACAAAATAATGGAAAGTAACTAAAATAACTATCCATTATACACAAAATTACTCCGATAGAATTTTCTATATTCGAATCATTTTTCTTCACACTTTTCCATAATTCTTCAAATTTTTCCAAAATACTCATTTTAGTCCCTAAGGAATCTTTTAAGCTTCCAACCATCATTTGTTAAGTTTATCCTTCACAATTATCATCCTTTACACTTTAGGACCCAGACTTTAGAAATTTACATATTGGTCCTCAAGATTGCCGAAAATTCTAAAATGGTCCCTAAGTTAATATAAACTTCAAAATCAACATTCCAATCACTTAAATATTTTTTTCCAACGTAGTATACTTCAAAAACAAGCTTGACAATCAAGTCCCTAAACTTTCAAAAATTTACATTTTGGTCCCTAATGCAAAATAATTAGGGATTCTTATTCCAAACAACTTATATCATCATAATAAACCATTCTTCCTTCAATCATGTCCCTAAATTCCAAACTTGACATAAACCCTAAGCTTCCATCTTTAAAGAACATGAGTATTTCTTCATTCTAACATCAAAATCAAGCTTGTATAACATCATTCCCATCATCAAAATAAATTTTGCAAGAGTTTCCCCTAATTTTTCAATTTTCCCGTAATCAACCTACAACACAATTCATGGAATTTCATCATTTGAACCATGAAAACAACATCACAAGCATGTTTCCAACAAGAACAACCATAAAAACTCAAGATCCCATTATGCTCTTCATCAACCCTAAACTCCAAACTCAACTTAGAGACATGAAAACCATATAAAACTTATACCAAAAGATAGAGAATTTAATGGAGAACAATTTTTATTTCAAGTCTCAAGCTCAAATCTAACCATGGAAGCCTAAAAATTTAATCAAAATTTCTTACCTAGGTTCTTGAGGAATCCGGCGGTTTGGAGGAGAAGAGAATATGAATTTCCAAGTTTTTCTATCCTATTTTAATGCCAAATGGCATTATAATTACCTTATTTAATTAATAAAAGCCTTTAATAGTCAAAAGACCATTATACCCTTGAGTTATAACCAAACACAAGCCACCACTTGTTTATTCTTATCCATAATAATCATAAATAATCAAAAAGTAAGGGTGAAATGACCATTTTGCCCTTAACGAACCAACTTGTCTTCAAAAATGCCATTTTCACCTATTTCACCAAATACTGCATAGAATCAAATTTAAATTGAATACAAACGATTTAAAAACCATAATATCATGTTCTTCTAGTCTTTCTAAGACTTACATAAAATTTTCATAATTTTTTGAATTTGAATAATCATTCGAATTAATTTACGAAACTTATCCTTTTTATAGCTTTTCACACAAATCCCGTACCAAAAATCTGATTCCCACCAAAATTCTTATACCGGGATAAACTATTCATTTTTGCCATAAAAATAATTATTGGGAAAATTGCCATGTTGGTCCTTAAACTTTTTCTAACTTTCCACTTTGACCACCAAACTTTGAAATTTTTAGTTTTAGTCACTAAACTAAAACCACCAAACTTTAATTATTTTTATTTTAGTCACTATGTAAATGTTGGGGTATTACAATTCTCCCCCTTAAGAAAATTAGTCCTCGAATTTTAAAACGTACATGATTTAAAAAGATGTGGATATTGTTTTTCCATTGCGTCCTTTGCCTCCCAAATGGATTCTTCCACTTTATGGTTTTGCCAAAGAACTTTCACCAATGGAATAGTCTTATTCTTCAATTCTTTAGTTCCATGAGCAAGAATTTTCACTGGTTCCTCCTCATAAGTCAAATCTGGCCTAATTTCAATCTCTAGCGGTGATATTACATGAGAAGGATCGGATCGATACCTCCTAAGCATCGATACATGAAATACATTATGAATCTTGCTCAACTCTGGAGGCAAAGCTAGCTGATAAGCCACAGGACCAACTTTCTTTAAGATTTCATAAGGGTTAATAAACCTCGGACTTAATTTCCCTTTTCGTCCGAAGCGTAACACCTTTTTCCAAGGTGAAACTTTCAGAAAATACTTTTTCACCAACCTCAAACTCTATATCTTTTCTTTTCAAATCTGCATAAGATTTTTGCCGATCTGAAGATTTCTTGAGGTTGTCATGTATTACCCTTACCTTATCCTCAACATCTCTAACCAAATCAGGTCCAATGACTTTACGATTTTCGAGCTCAAACCAATTCAGATGTGTTTTGCATCATCTACCATATAAAGCTTCATAAGGAGCCATCTTTATACTTGCTTGATAACTATTATTATAAGTAAATTTAGCAAGTGGAAAATATTTCTCCTATGAGCCTTCGAACTCGAGTTCACAAGCTCTAAGCATATCTTCAAGAATTTGAATAATTCTTTCTGATTGACCATCTGTTTGGGGGTGAAAAGTAGTGCTAAAATTCAATCGAGTTCCCAATGCCTCATATAAAGAACTCCAAAATCTTAAAGTAAACTTCGGATCTCTATTGGATACAATAGAGACAGGCACACCATGCAACCGCACAATCTCTTTAATATACAAATCTGCATACTTATTCATTGCGTAATCTGTCTGAACTGGAATGAAATGGGCAGACTTTGTCAATCTATCCACTATCACCCAGATAGAATCCTTTTTGCTCAGAGTCATCGGTAACCCAGTTACAAAATCCATAGTGATATTCTCCCATTTCCACTGTGGAATAGCTATCGGCTGTAGTAATCCTGATGGCACTTGATGTTTGGCTTTCACTTGTTGACATGTCAAACATTTAGCCACAAATTCAGTCACCGTTCTTTTCATACTTGACCACCAATACCTGCTTTTAGGTCTTGATACATCTTATTACCTCCAGGATGCATTGCCAATGGACTATAATGAGCTTCATATAACAATTCTCGTTTCAATTCTTCACTATCAGGGATATATACTCTATTTCGATAACAAAGGTATTCATTGGCTTTAACTGTATAGTCTTTGACCTCACCACTTTCCATTTGTTTCAAGATTGCTAAACATTTTTCATCCTTACTTTGAAGTTCTTTAATTCGAGCTATCAAAGTAGGTTTAAGTTGTAATTCTGCAATCAAAGCACCATCATCTCGTATCCTCAACTAAGTATCCAAAGTTCTTAAAGCAGCAAATGTCTTCCGACTCAAAGCATCAGCTACATCATTTGCCTTTCCTGGGTGATAATTAATAACAAGATCATAATCTTTGATTAGCTCGAGCTATCTTCTCTGTCTCAAATTCAAATCTTTCTGTGTTAGTTAATATTTTAAACTTTTGTGATCCATATAAAAATAGATCGCTCACCATTCAAGTAGTGACGCCATATTTTCAAAGCAAAGACTACTACAGCCAATTCTAGATCATGAGTCGGATAGTTCCTTTCATGTGTTTTCAACTGTCTAGAAGCATATGCGATTACTCTACTTTCTTGCATCAATACACATCCCAATCTATTATGGGACGCGTCACTGTATAAGGTAAAATCCTTACCCGATTCTGGTTACACAAGTACTGGTGCCTCAGTTAAAATATGCTTCAATTGCTCAAAGCTCTGCTGACACTTATCAGTCCGAACGAAAGGTACATCATTCCATAATAACTTAGTAATCGGTGCTGCAATCATCGAAAAATCTTTCACAAAACGTCTATAATATCCTGCTAACCCCAAGAAACTACGAACCTCAATAACATTCTTGGGAGGATTCATTTCAATAATGACCTGGACCTTTTTAGGATCAACCTGAATTCCTTCAGCCGAAATGATATGACCCAAGAAAGATACTTCTGATAACCAAAATTCACATTTAGAAAGTTTAGCATACAGTTCCTTCTCCCTTAACGTCTGTAATACTATCCGTAGATGAGCATCATGTTCTTCCCTGGTCTTTGAATAAATCAGTATACCATGAATAAATACTACAACGAACTGATCCAAGTACGACTGGAACACTCTATTCATCAGGTCCATGAATGCTGCAGGAGCATTAGTGAGACCAAATGGCATAACCACAAATTCATAGTGTCCATACCGTGTCCGAAATACTGTTTTTGGAATATCCTCATCCTTGACTTTTAACTTATAGTAACCCGACCAAAGATTGATTTTAGAAAACATAGCTGCCCCTTTCAATTGATCAAATAGATCATCAATCCTCGGTAAGGGATACTTGTTCTTGATCGTCACTTTATTCAGCTGACGATATTTAATGCATAACCGTATTGATCCGTCTTTCTTTTTGACAAAAAGAATAGGTGCTCCCAGGGTGATACACTAGGTCATATAAAACCTCGATCTAAAAGATATTGCAATTGAGCTTTAAGCTCCCTGAACTCTATTGGAGACATCTGATAAGGTGCCATTGATACTCGTTCAGTGCCGGGTAAAACATCTATTCCAAATTTCACCTCTCGATCTGGAGGTAATCCCGACAATTCTTCAGGGAACTCTCGTACTGTAGGAATACTGTTAATGTCGATCTTTGATGAATTAACATCCACAACATGGGCTAAGTAAGCCTAGCACACCTGATACAACAATCTCATCGCCTTCATTGCCGAGATCACGTTACTCATACAATTTGATCCTTCGCCAACCACTACGATTTCCATACCTTCCTTACTTTTCAGTACTAGTCATTTCAAACGACAATCCACTATAGCATGGTAAGCATATAACCAGTCCATGCCCAAAATAATTTCAAAATCATGGAAAGGTAATTCCATCAAATCAGTTGGGAATTTAATTCCCTGAATCACTATCGGGCACTGTCTGCAAATCTTGCTCACCTGAGCACTATGGCCAATAGGATTGGTAGCGAAGACATCACTAGACGTAGGTTCCAAGGTAATCCTTCTATCTTGGACTAACTTAGAACTAACATATGAATGAGTAGATCTCGGATCTATCAATACAAATACATGTTCATAAAAAAGCTAAAAAGTACCTGTAACAATATTCGGTGCATCTCTGTCACCTTCAGTGCGGATGTGATAGACTCTTGCTGAAGTCTTTAATTCCTTGTTGGAAGCAGCTTCCGACATTCCTGGACGACTAACTCAGAAGATTTTTGGCTAGCCTGATATTTTCCCTTCTGGTTCTGGATTACTGATCTTTCAGTTTATCTGGTCTATTGCCACTTCTCGGACAATCTCGAAGGAAATGATCAGTAGCACCACAACCGAAGCAAGCTCCTGTAACCAATCGGCATTGTCCATGATGGAATTGTCCATAATGTTCACATTGATGTTTCTTCGAACTCCCTGTCTCTGCAATAAAAACCTGTGAACCTTTGGACTTGCCTGATCCAAATCTTTGTTTGTTGCTTTGGTAGGAACCTTTGCTTCATTTAGCTGATGATGAACTAAAAGATCCTCCAAAATTCCTTTTCTGCGACTGAACATTCTGAGCTGCTAACTTTTCTTGTCGAACTTTTTCCATCCCTTTCGCTCGGTTGACAACTTCTTGGAATCTAGTGATTTCTATAGCTATCCGCACCTCTTTATAATCCTGATCCAAACCTTCAATGAAGCTGATGCTACGATCCTTCTCTGTAGGGATCAACTCTAAGGCGAATCGGCACAATTTGTTAAATTCATATTTGTATACTGTCTGATCGCCTTGCTAAGATTCATGAATTAACTCCTCATTTCTCGAATAAACATGTCTCTGATATACTTGTTGCGAAACTCACAGAGGAAAAAGTCCCAAGTAATCTCTTCCTGAGGACAAGTGGTGATATTCGACCACCAGATACGAGCCTATCCCTTTAATAAAGACACAGCTCCCTCTAACTTTCTCTGATCATCACAGTGCAATCCTTCAAGCATAATCTTTAGATCATTAAGCCAATTGTCTACAGCAATAAGATCTCCATCAACAAAATCTAGTTCCTGCAGATCCTTTAGCTCTTTAGCAATAGAAACTCGGGGAGGACGATTAAGTATCATCTCCAAAGCCTGTAGGAAGTTTCCCTAATTTTTTACCGGTATTCCAGGTTGAACCGGTACAATCTCAGCAGGTTATGCTAGAGGCGGAGCAAAACTAGCTTCTTGTCCAACCTCAGCAACATTTTGACCCTCTATATGGGTCGCCTGGCGTGAACCTTCACCCTCAGACATTTGTACTCATCATAACATTTAACATTAGTAAGCAGGAGCATCACTATACAAATGTCATCATTAGTAATTTATGACATCCTAGAGGCATGTACACACTTTTTAACTCATAACAAACCCAAATTAAATCCAGAACCAGCTAAACATATGGCTCTAATACCAATAAATGTAACACCCTATTCCCGTATTTGTAATCAAACGCGATTCGATGATGTCACAAAACAAATTTAAACAATTTGTACCATTTGAAACAAAGCTGGCAGCTCGCACTGTCATTACTTAAAAAATTTTATAAATTTTTTTAAGCTTCAAAACTTCATTTGGAAAAATTCCTAGTAAACTAGATTCATCAGGCTATCAATCCATATAAATTAGAGGTCTTAACTCATGGCACACAAGTGCAGAAAATTCATTAAGTATGCACTACAATGCAATTCTGCTGTCTGAAAATTCTGACCTTGCATCGAATAAATATTCATAACTTTTTACACAGAACTCAAAATCATTCACCGTTTGTTTTAAAATAAACTAGACTCAATTTTTAGTTTACAAATATAAATTTCATTTTCTAATTCAATCTATGATTTTAATGGCGATTTTTCAAACTCACTGCCTAAAACAGAGTTTTTGGACAGCTTCAACTTATCTCCAATATAAGTTCACTAACTAGTCAAAAACCATTCAAATTCACATACTAATAATATTAAACCAAGTTTTAATTAAAAACATAACCAATTAAGGAGTAGTTTAATGTCTCTTTTACACAAAATATGTATATTCAAGATTATACATGCCACTATTCAAAACACATAATATAGGATGTCAAAACATTACTATGATAACATGTATCGTTTCTTCGCCTAGGAGGTGATGCCCAAAACGTTCCTACTTACGAACCATGTGATCAACCTTCGTGTGCACAAACATAATACACACGTTAAGCATAACTTGGTGAGGCATTATAAGTAATTATAAAATCAAGTAATAAAATAAATGAAAACATGGTTAAGCAAGATCATATTAAATCTTCTTTTAATTCAAAAACATCATATATAAAAAATGGTAAATTTTATATACTTTAACTTTGTAATTAGCCCAAGAATTGTATAAAGAGAAACTAAAGTATGCAAGGTCTGCACTCTTTGAGTACTGTTCACCAAAGTGACGATAAACATATAGACACATAAGTGTCGACATCATATAGGCACCTAAGTGCAGATACACATATAGGATTCGAAGATCGGTGTGTAGCTATACGTAGTCCTTGACTACTGGACCTCTAATGGCATGCCACTATACTGTAACTCTCTATCATTACTTGGGAAATAAATCCATATCATATACTTGTAAATCATCAATTAAAACAATTCATACATCACCATTATTCAATAACCATTTGCTATAACAAAACATAATAGAGCAGTTCATACCTCCATTATGTACTAACCTTTTTCTTTACCTGTAAAATATCATATAACTTATACGAAAACCATATTATCATTTTAATAAAATCAAGTAAATAGATTTCTTGAAATTAATCAAAACATATTCTGAAACATGTAAATGCACTCACCTTATGTGCCTCACTAACTATTTATTCCAAAACGTATCTATTCTGAAACTTCTTTGTCTTTCGACTTGTTTCGATCTCGAGCTTGCTTGTTATCTGTATGTATATTAAAAACTTAACACAAGCAATTTTAAGTACATACTCATACTATACAAAATAATGGAAAGTAAGTAAAATAACTATCCATTATACACAAAATTACTCCGATAGAATTTTCTATATTCAAATCATTTTTCTTCACACTTTTCCATAATTATTCAAAATTTTCCAAAATACACATTTTAGTCCCTAAGGAATCTTTTAAGCTTCCAACCATCATTTTTTAAGTTTATCCTTCACAATTATCATCCTTTACACTTTAGGACCCAAACTTTAGAAATTTACATATTGGTCCTCAAGATTGCCGAAAATTCTAAAATGGTCCCAAGTCAATATAAACTTCAAAATCAACATTCCAATCACTTAACTAAATTTTTCCAACATAGTATACTTCAAAAACAGACTTGACAATCAAAACTCTAAACTTTCCAAAATTTACATTTTGGTCCCTAATGCAAAATAATTAGGGATTCTCATTCCAAACAACTTATATCATCATAATAAACCATTCTTCCTTCAATCATGTCCCTAAATTCCAAACTTGACATAAACCCTAAGCTTCTATATTTAAAGAACATGAGTATTTCTTCATTCTAACAACAAAATCAAGCTTGTATAACATCATTCTCATTATTCCCATCATCAAAATAAATTTTGCAAGAGTTTCCCCTAATTTTTCAATTTTCCCATAATCAACCTACAACACAATTCATGGAATTTTCATCATTTGAACCATGAAAACAACATCACAAGCATGTTTCCAACAAGAAAAACCATAAAAACTCAAGATCCCATTATGCTCTTCATCAACCCTAAACTCCAAACTCAACTTAGAGACATGAAAACTATATAAAACTTATACCAAAAGATAGAGAATTTAATGGAGAACAATTTTTTTGTTTCATGTCTCAAGCTCAAATCTAACCATGGAAGCCTAAAAATTGAATCAAAATTTCTTACCTAGGTTCTTGAGGAATTCGGCGGTTTGGAGGAGAAGAGAAGATAATTTTTCCAAGTTTTTCTATCCTATTTTAATGCCAAATGGCATTATAAATTACCTTATTTAATTAATAAAAGCCTTTAATAGTCAAAATACCATTATACCCTTGAGTTATAACCAAACACAAGCCAACACTTGTTTATTCGTATCCATAATAACCATAAATAATCAAAAAGTAAAGGTGAAATGACCATTTTGCCCTTAATGAACCAACTTGTCTTAAAAAATGCCACTTTCACCTATTTCACCAAATACTACATAGAATCAAATTTAAGTCAAATAAAAATGATTCAAAAACCATAATATCATGTTCTTCTAGTCTTTCTAAGACTTCCATAAAATTTTCATAATTTTTTGAATTCGAATAATCATTCGAATTAATTTACGAAACTTATCCTTTTTATAGCTTTTCACACAAATCCCGTACCAAAAATCTTATTCCCACCAAATTTCTTATACCGGGATACACTATTCATTTTTGCCATAAAAAATTTATTGAGAAAATTAACTTGTTGGTCCTTGAACTTTTCCTAACTTTCCACTTTGACCACCAAACTTTGAAATTTTTTGTTTTAGTCACTGAACTAAAACCACCAAATTTTAATTCTTTTTATTTTAGTCACTATGTAAATATTGGGTTATTACAATTAGCTTACTCTTTCTTTCATCCTTGCAGAAAACTAAGGTTTGGAGGCTGCGTTTCGAGCAAAGAGAATCCAAAAACACTATGTTCATTTTGGTATGACGAACTATTTTGGTATCAGGTAAATAAGGCAGTGTGTCGCCAATATCCTTTGCAGTTTGTTATGGGTTTTGAGATGTACTCAAGTTTTTTGGAGTTATAATCTTGTTGTTTTGATTTTCCTTAAACATGTTGAAGTTGCAATTTGTATGTTTGCTTATGTTGACTATATGCCCTAGTTTGTCTTGCAATGCATGATATGTTTTGGATGCCTATTGTTACCTTCTAATGATTTGAGCAAGTTTAAATGTCACGTATATAAATGTTGAATACTATGATTGTATGTTTTTAAGCCTAGATATGGTTTTAAGTATGTTGATTGTGTGGGTTTAGGAA
Organism: Hibiscus mutabilis; assembly: GCA_019671005.1. Classification (NCBI taxonomy): domain Eukaryota; kingdom Viridiplantae; phylum Streptophyta; class Magnoliopsida; order Malvales; family Malvaceae; genus Hibiscus; species Hibiscus mutabilis. The sequence goes on along the minus strand of CM033739.1, from coordinate 29,818,150 downwards.
GCATGCCTATAGAAGTGTTATGTGATTCAACCTTTCTTATTTTCTTTCCGTACTGAAGGCTTTTGGCTTTCTTTAGTTTTGGTTTCATAATGTATATGTTTCTATAAGATTAAAGCATGTTTTGGGTACTAATTAGGTGCAAAAACAGCTAAATTGGGCATTACAGGTCCAGTGGTATCGATACTCAATCCTAGTATAGGTACGGGTAAATGCAAATTGGCCTGTGTATCGATACTCGAGGAGGCGTATCGATACGAGTAAGTGCAAATTGGTCTGGGTATCGATACTCGGGGAGGTGTATCGATACGAGTTTTAGCTACTGGAATTTGGAACTTTGGCTATTTTGGCTGGGGTATCGATACCCGATGGAGGGTATTGATACGACGCTTAAAATATAGGCATGGTATCGATACCTTTTTTCAAGTACCAATACCCAAGTCGTTACTTCTGTTGATGTGATGGCATGGTTTTAGATTCTTCTGTTTTGGTCTCTACTTCGTATGTATGCAATTTGATTATGATTGTATGATCAATTTGAGCTAAAACTGAACATGTATGCATGTAGCCGAATTAATTGAGGATCGATAACCCCAAATTTAAGTAATCCCTATTAACTTTACAAATTTACAATTTGGTCCCAAAATTGCAAAAAATGCATAATTGGATGTCGATCTGACACCCGATTCGATAGATAATTGAACATCTGCTAGTATGCACACCTAGGGTTCTAATATTGCATCTAGAAAAGATAAAAGAAAAAATAGACCTAAATCTTGTTGTTCGATTTGGGTTTGCTCTGATAAACCTAATGTATCCCTCATGGTTCGAGTCTAGCAATTAGGTCGGGTCAAGGGGGTTACAACTTTCACTTTCTCACTTTACGAAACCATCAACAATAAATACTTCATCCCTTCAATCACTCTATCAACTCTTTGCCTCCAAAACCTTCCATAGTCTTCGCTCTGAGCTTTCCCATATTTCATAAACAAGTCACTTCTCCGGAGATTGTTTGCTTTCCATTGAAACCCTAACCACTTTTCTCTACAACTTCTTTTGCATCAACATTGGTGTGTCAACTCCCATTTACCCACCGTAATCAGTAACCGCCTCAAAGGAGTAAGAGTCTCAGCACGCTATCTTCTCCGTCCTTTTAGAAATCCTCTTCAGATTCTTTCTCTGACGATTTTGATTCTTCATCAGAATTGGCCGCCCCTCTCCGAGATCGCCTCCACTCCAAACAATTTGAGAAATATTAAGAGAAACTAAAGACTCAGGAATTTCTAGTGGAGGAAGGACTCATGCTTGACACGGTGTTAATACCCAAGTTCGACGATGCTAAACTTGCTGTGATGGGCACGAATAACTGGGAAAAATATGTTCAGCAACCTAAACCAATTAATACTAATTCGGTAAAAGAGTTTTACACGCACTTCAGCCAACACTTAGAGGGATCAGGTTTTGTTAGAGGTACCAAGGTGGAATTGACGGCAACCCTAATTGCTCGTCATTATTTCTTGACAGTAGCTGAGGCAATCATTCACAGTTCATGCCTCAAGCCACTGCAGAAACTAATCCCCAACTTCTACAAGACCTCTTCATCCAAGGAACATCATGTGAGCGAATGTTGTCTAATGCTCGAGCTATCAAATGGCAAAACCTTATCCCTATTTCCAAGTTCTGGGTACGGTTCATTAGTACCAGACTTTTACCCACTCAAAATCCTACCCTTTTCTCTCACTGAAGGTTACTTCTCCTTCATTCTATATTACATGGGCGACATATTGAACCATACAAATTAATATATGGGGAGATTTTATCAAGAGCGGCATCCAACAGAAAGGAAAAGGGCATTACCCTTCCAAATCCTTGTCATAGCTTTTTGTCAAGAGGCCGGTGTAGCAAAATGAGAAGATGAAACCATCCTTCCAGCACATATGGGATGGTGGCCTACTAATTTATGCGAGATTAAGGGTCTCGATTCACCTATACCCACCACACAATGGAGACAGCGACCATATACTAAAGCTTATGCCTCTTCCCGCCCTACCAAGAAACCATAGTCCTCCCGGGATAAAGGCAAGGGCATCTTCGTCCGGGAACTATCTCCCTAGTAACTCTCTGGGTTAGTTTTCCTTTTCTTTTATTTTGTTTTTGTTCTAGTCTTTCGTATTGCATATACATAATTTTCTTTTTATTTGTTTTTCTTGTTTCAATTTTGCATTGGGGAAAATGCTCTTCTCAAGTTTGGGGGAGTACTATCCCTTGTATATATTATGTTAAATTTAGGTAAAAAATTTTAAAAAAATAGTCATGTAAATAGCCTAATCTATTTTTGCTGGTTCTCTTTCCTATGATTCCACTGATTCTAAAATTGCTTATGGGTTGATCATGATTTTCTATGATTAATCTTTGCTTAATGTTTTGTAATGTGTTAAGAGCTTTAGTGTTTTGAACATAGTATTGAATCTGCTATAGCTTTTAAATCACATGTTGCATGCCTTCTAAAAAGCTTAACAAACCTTAGGGAAATTCTAGGTCGACTCTCTGATGCCAAAGCATGAATTTATGCTAATGAACTGAATGCTCAATGTAGCAATTAAAGGCTTCATTAAATCAAGAAAATAATGAAAAATGGTTAAAATTCAATTCATAGGCAAAACTATTAAGGGATACTCTTTTATGCATCTTATTTCCTTAGTACACTAGGTGAGTTGTGTTTGCTCCATTTAACTTTCCCTGGTAGGAATGGTAGTACTAGAATAAGAGTGAATGAAAGTCTTCACAAGATGACTCTACTCGTAGGGCTTAGGGATGGGTTGTTTGCTCCACTCCATCTTCAGGTTTGAAGAGTAGTTGTGATACGTTGAAGCCCCAGGTATACAGTTTTTAAACTTTCAAAGAATAAAGAGAGTACAATATTGTGCTTAAAGAAAAAATAGTATGTCGAGGCAACAATAGAGAGCAACCCTTAAATTTTTCTAAGGCTATTATGTGATGAATGCATGTGGCACGGCACCCACTACACCTACAGTAGAATTGATCCTTAGGACAAAACTGTAAGATCTAATGCATTGCATTTTAGTAAAATAACTGAGGAATGAATTATTGCTGCAACATGTCTTATAATCCTTGTTATCATAGCTTAGTCGGAACCTTGGGAACTATGGGTTATTTATTGTTTTGTTTTTCATGTTTAGATAACATTGCTTGAGGACAAGTAACAGGATGACTCTTCTCGTAGGGCTTGGAGATGGGTTATTTGCTCCACTCCATCTTCAGGTTTGAAGATCCTCATAAAGGAGGATAAGCTCTTTAGGGTTATGAAATCCTAGCTTCCCCGCCTATATAAGGAAGACTTGGACGACAATTAAAAGAGAGAACAATTACAGATGATAGTCCTTAGTCTTAGCTATCTGAGAACCATCAGTGCTAGAGGAGTCTTCACACGACAAACGCCTTCGAGAGAGGCAGAAGGAGTGTGAGACCTGTAACAAAAGTTGGAAAGCACGGAGGAAGATCGTCGAGGACGCTTGACCCTTTTCTATCCCTTGCTTGATAAATTGTCATACTTTTATTCTTTTACTATGGATGCTTTAGGCTCGAACATGAGCTAAATACTCTAGTTGGTTTTATTGCTTAATAGGATTTTATGTTTTGAATACTTTTATTTTAATGCTATAGTTTGTTTCCCTTTATCTATTATGTTCATCATTCTTCATGCATAGTAATTGTAAGAGTGTTGCGCGTAATAAGTGCTCCACAATTGTGCAAGTGTACACCTCGCAAGTTATAGTATAAAAGATATCGTCTCCACAGGGATTGGTGCCACTTCAAGAATATAGTCTCTTGCACTATAAAAAGTAAAAGAACACAAGTAGAAGATTGTAAGAGTTTTAACTAACAACTAAACTAGAAAGCAATAAAGTAAAAGAAGATGTAATCAAATGAGAGAGAATAGGCCAGGTTATCGTGAGTTGAGGTGTGATAGCCGATTGGATCGTCTTGGTAAAAGAGTGTAAGGGTAACTCAGTTGCCGTGGCAACTTGCACAGCGGGGTTGCCTTGGCAATTAATCGACGTTTTCCTGGGCAACTACTTGGGTGGCTGGGCAGCAACTTCAAGGTTTTCGGCGAAGCGTTCTTCAATGGTTTCTTCTTATCCCTAAGTCAAAAGTTTAGCTATTTGTGCGTGCCTTGATAATACATCCCTGTGTGAATCAAGGGTGAACAACAACCAATCTTGCGCTCCTCTTAGCCGTTGAAATCCCTAACTTATTCCTAAGCCAGATTAATCTTCACCATCAATAGATTGAATAAAGACCATACTTATTCATTTCTTGAATCTAACTCTCCCGGTATTAGATAAATAGATGAATTTACGAGATCCTCTCCCAATTCACTCGCAAACAAGAATTAAAACCAAGAATGAGTAAACCTTGAATTGAAAGTGCACACTCTTATTACCTAAACAAAATCCAATTGTTTCTCACAACCACAAAACACAATAACCTTAGCCAAATAGATTTAGTTCATCGCTAGGTTCCAAGGAAACACAAGACAAAGAATTCCTAGCATAAACCTAATTGAACAAGAAAGAAAAAGATGAAGAATGGTTGAAGCCTTGTCGAAATCTCTCCAAAGCTCTTGTCGAAATCTCCCTTGCTTTCTTTGTCGAAATTTCTCTCCTCTCTCCCTTGGAGTTGACGGCTTGGTCCTCAATTTACAGGGCTAGGTCAAAGTCTTTTTTTGAGGAGGAAGTTAAGTTGGAATTAAATACATTTAAAGAATAAATTTCTTTATTATATTTAAATTCCTTCTAGAACTTCTCCTATCTTCTTGGGATTTAATTTCTCTTTAACCTCTTCACAGAAATCGAACTCCTTTGGGATTTAACTTTGCTCCACGTCATCTTGGGCTTATCTAGTCAACAATTTCGACTGTCATATCATTTTATCCCTTATCGAAAATTGCCCTGGCAACTAGTTCGACATCTCTTTCATGCATTGCCCTGGTAACTAGCTTGGCATCTCCTTCATGCATTGCCCTGGCAACTGGTTCCAGCTTTGCTTTGGCAAGTGATTCTACACACATACAAAAACACACCAAGACAGTATCTTTTTCCATAAAATTAAGCAAAATATGAAATCAAGCTTGTCCACCAAAGAAACAGTGCAAACATGCATGAATGGCTAATAATGCAACTAATATGAGCCTAAGTCTAGCAATAATATGAATAAAAAGGGTAAATAAAATAATACTTTTAGACACTTAACATACCCCCAAACTCAAACTATTGCTTGTCCTCAAGCAATGTAAACTAATAATTACCCGCCAAGACTTTAATTTTCACAAACTTAGCTTTGAACTTGATTTCAATTCTCAGAATTGTGGCACAAAGTATGATTGGCTTTTCATTTTTTAGAAAACTTAGGAGTTACTCGGAATCAAACTATAATGCTTGTGAGTGTGTGTGGAGTTGTGTGCAAGTTGATTTTTCATATTCTATGCAAACAAGAGGTTTTCAAATTACTTCATTGGGTTCTTTTAACATGTCTTAACTAGAGCCGGTTTCGGGCACCTATAGTGTTTTGTTTTTAGTTTTCCTAAGTTAAATTAATTTATTCGACTAGAGCCGGTATCGGACACCTCTAGCGATCAATTTTTTAGCACATATTAGAGCCAATTTCGGGCACCTCTAGCATTCATCCAATTTTTATTCTAATCCCCCAATTTTTAATTATCAACCTAAGTACATTGGAAAAGTCATCATCGGATATTCATCAAATCTAGGCAATTCATGTTCCAACTAAAGGCATGGCAAGCAATTTATGTATCCTAAATGCAATACTTAAGATGAATGCAACTAAACATGGTAACTAACTAATAACAACCCCCCAAACTCGAGTGAGGCATTGTCCTCAATGCATGCGACAAAGAAAAATTAAAATAAAAAAATAACAATAAAGAAAAGTAAAATGCAAACGAGGACTTACACCGAGAGTTTGTCGTCGTGGATGATTAGTTTCATTTTGGTCAGTGTCTTGATTATTTTGCTTAAACGCGGTGGTTGCTTCCTTGTTGCCGATGGTGGAATCGATCCTCGTACGGGGTTGTCCTCATCGTCCTCTTCATCAATGTCATTGGCTTTTCGCTTGGGCTTGGAGGATTCGATTGGTGCGGTCTTTGTTGATGCAATGGAGGACTCGTCTGAATCTGAAAAGTCAGACAATGATTCAATACGAGTTGATTCGGGCATAGGTGTTTTACCTTTAGCTTTTGCAGTGGTTGCCGGGGCGTCTTTAGCTTTGGTTGCCGTGATATCTTCAGTGTTGGTTGCCGTGGCAACTGCTTGGGCAGGCGCACTGTAGGTTGCCGCGGCATCATCTGTTGTGGTTGTCATGGCAGCTGCTTCATTGGTTGTCGTGGCAAGAATTTCGGCAAGAAAGATTGGGAACAACACGCGACTGTCCGGGTACTTTTCTAGGATGACTTGGGTGATGGCATTATTGTGATCCTTCATGTACCGCATAAACATTAGTTGGCGGTCTTCAATTTGCCTAAGACGGTTTGCCAACGGTTGTAAGAGTGCTTCAAGTTGTCCCGGGGCTGCTGTCCGAGTTGCCAGGGCATCGGTTGCTTGGGCATTAGGAGTTGTCGAGGTGGCAAGAGTTGCCGCGGCAATTGAAGGCATTGGGGATTTTTTCGGTGCCTCTCCCATTAGCTTTCGGATTTGTGCTCGATTCCAACCGGACTTTGGTAGGGCCTTTTCATCTGTGGACTCACTTGGGACATGCATCTCCTTGCAAAGATTGGAAATTAAGCAAGGGAAGAAAAGAGAACCCTTGTCTTTTGTGCTATATACGAAAATCTCATCACAAATAATTTTTCCAATGTTAAAGATGCGATTATGCAAGATAGAATGTATGAGCAAAAGATGAGGTGTATGAACGGTGGTATTGTGTGTTGTGGGCATTAAAGAAGTTTTAACAAACTTATTCCATAATTTTGCCTCGGGTTTAAGCCGAAGGCGATTTACCGTGCCCTTGTATTTACCGTCGTTCCATTGAGTTCCCGGTAGAGTGAGTTCTTGAAGCACCTTGTCGAGTTACTTGGGCGTGAGTTGATCAACAAAGGCTTGATGCTCGTCCTTCTCAACGTAGAGCCCGTAAAGGTGTTGATGTTTTCGGGGCTTATGAGTATAGCCTTGTCACGAACAAAAACATAAGATTATCCGGGTTAGGTGAGTGAGCATAGAATTCTCTTACCCATGAGATGTTACCTGGTTCTGATTGATGGCAAAAGATTTGCCACTTTTGATGTGCAATCTTTTTGAAGATGAATGGTTCAGGGCTGAAATCTTGATGAGAGTTGGAGTATTTGAAGCCTTGTTCTTCGCAAATCTTCCTTCTTTCAAACTTGGAGTGAAATCTTTCTTGAACCACCGGTGTAGCAAACTTCTTGTATCTTGGTTCTTTGGAGGAACTTGGAATGACCAAAAATTTGATTTTGGATGCCATGGATGATCTTGGTTGTGAGTTTGGTAGAAACAAAGAAAAGAAAGCAAAAGAAATTAAAGAGTTGCAAGGTGAAAAGTAGGAATAGGTTTCTTGGAAGTTAAGGGTGATGGGCTAAATAGAAAAGATAGGTAGTAAATATGGTGGGTGGGAGTAATTTTGAAAGAAAGAAAACAAGGGTTTAGATTTGGGGGAAGGAGACGGCTAGGGGGTTTGGGGAAGGGGAAGGGTTTGGCCGGTTATGTAGGGTTTATTTATGGTAAATTGGAGGCTTAATATAAGCATTAGATTCAGCCCATTAATTTCCTTGTTGAACAAGTTTCCTTCTTGAATCAAAATTCCTCTTTATCTTGAACTCTTTTCCTACAATTCAAAAACAAATAAAATAAGGATTAAAATTAAAGATAAACAAATAAAAGAAAATAAATAAAGATGTGCAAAGAAATTCTTAAACTTAAAATTTAAAAACAATTAGATAAATATGAAGGAAATATGTGGTTTTAATCTTAAAGAAAATAAATAAATATATCCTAAAAAGGAAAATAATCGAAAATAAAAAATAAAAAAATTAAATAGTTCGAAAAAAAAATTAAAAAGAAAATATCGAAAGGAGAGCATGCTCATGCATCTCCTAAGGTGACCACTTCTTTGTTACGTTCCACACGGGCACCGTTGTAGTGCTTCAATCTTTGTCCATTAACTTTGAATTCATGTTCGTCAGTGATGGATTTGATTATCACGACACCATGGGAGAACGGTTTGACAACTTTGAATGGTCCCGACCATCTTGATTTCAGTTTTCCCGGGAAAAGTTCCAGCCGATAATTGAATAAGAGAACTAGTTGCCCTTGCATGAATTGACGCAGCAATAGTTTCTTGTCATGCCATTGCTTTGTTTTCTCCTTGTAGATTCGTGCATTGTTATAGGCGAGTGCAAGGAATTCTTCTATCTCGATGAGGTCCAACAAACGCTTTTTCCCGGCACTTTCCCAATCCATATTTACGGTCTTGATTGCCCAATATGCCTTGCGTTCGATTTCCACCGGTAGATGGCATGTTTTTCCATAGACAAGTCAGAAGGGAGACATACCTAAGGGTGTTTTAAATGCAGTGCGATATGCCCAAAGTGCATCATCTAGTCTTACTGACCAATCCTTCCTAGAGGGATTCACAGCTTTCTGGAGTATACCCTTCAATTCTCGGTTGGAAATTTCTGCTTGCCCATTGGTTTGTGGGTGATATGCTGTGGTAATTTTATGTGATACGCCGAAGCGTTGCAACATCTTGGCAATAAGTCTGTTGTCAAAGTGCTTGCCTTCATCACTGATAATTGCTCTCGGCATCCCAAACTGTGTAAATATATTTTTCTATAAGAATCGTTGCACGGTCTTGAAATTGTTGGTGGGAACTGCAGCTGCCTCAACCCATTTAGACACATAGTCGACGGTAAGTAGAATGTAGAGGTTGCCGAATGAAGATGGGAAAGGTCCCATAAAATCGATCCCCCATACATCGAACGATTCCACCTCGATGATGTTTTGGAGCGGCATCTCATGTCATCTAGAGATATTGCCCATCCTCTGGCAACGATCGCATCTTTGTACAGTGTTGGCCAATACAAACCGGATTGCAAAACTTTGGCCGCAGTACATGTTCCTCCAAAATGTCCTCCATGGGGTGAAGAATAGCATTGTCGGAGTACATTTTGATGCTCCTCTTTAGGGACACATCGGCGTATAACCTGATCTGCACATTGTTTAAACAAAAGAGGCTCGTCCCAAAAGTAATGCTTAGCATCATGGCAGAACCGCTTCTTCCCATGGTGAGTAAGGCCATAAGGTAAAATACCAAAAACAAGGAAATTAACTAAATCCGCGTACCAGGTATTGCCGAGGCATGTGTTGCCATGGCAACTGATTCCAAGGTTGCCGAGGCGTGCGCGTCTGCAGTTGCCGAGGCGTGTACGTCAAGGGCTGCCGAGGCGTAAGCGTAAAGGGTTGCCAAGGCATGCGCATCCATGGTTGCTGAGGCAACTAACAATTGCTCATCCAAGAATGCATCGCATATCTCTAAATCTGCATCCTCCTCCCTATTGCATTCTAAGTGTGATAAGTGATCGGCCACTTGATTTTCTGTTCCTTTCTTGTCCTTAATTTCAATGCCAAACTCTTGAAAAAGCAATATCCAACGAATTAAACGAGGTTTGGCATCATTTTTAGCAAATAGATACTTAATTGTCGAATGGTCTGTATGAACAATTACCTTTGTACCAATCAAATAGGATCGAAACTTGTCAAATGCGAAAACTACGGCTTGTAGCTCTTTCTCCGTTGTTGTGTAATTCACTTGAACACTATTAAGAGTTTTACTAGCGTAGTATATCACATGAAAGGTATTACCTGTGTGTTGGCCTAGGACTGCTCCTACCGCGAAATCACTTGCATAACACATGAGCTCAAAAGGTAGCGTCTAATCTGGTGGAACGACAATGGGTGCCGAGACAAGCTTTTCCTTTAGGGTTTCGAATGCTTGGGTGCAAGAATCGTCAAAATTGAAGGCTTTATCCTGTTCAAGCAAATTGCACAAGGGTTTGGTAATCTTAGAAAAATTATGAATGAACCTCCTGTAAAAACCTGCATGTCCAAGAAAGCTTCGGATTCCTTTAACCGAACTTGGTGGGGGTAATCTCTCGATCACGTCCACCTTGGCGTTGTCTACTTCAATTCCCTTGGATGAAATCTTGTGGCTGATCACTATTCCTTCATCTACCATAAAATGGCACTTCTCCCAATTAAGGACTAAATCGGTTTCTTCACATCTTGCCAACACCTTCTCTAAATTTCCGAGGCAACTGTCGAAGTCATTACCAAAAAGGGAAAAATCATCCATGAAGATCTCATGGAAGTCTTTGACCATGTCTGAAAAGAGTTCCATCATGCATCTTTGGAAGGTTGCCGGGGCATTACACAATCCGAACGACATTCTTCGAAAAGCATAAATACCGTATACGCATGTGAAGGTTGTATTTTCTTGATCTTCTAGTGTTATGGCAATTTGATTGTAACCTGAATAACCATCAAGAAAACAATAAAAGGGTTTACCTGCAAGACGGTCAAGCATTTGATCAATAAAGGGTAATGGGAAGTGATCTTTCCTAGTGGCTTTATTTAGCTTTCGATAATCCATGCAAACCCTCCAACTGGTCATAGTCCTGGTTGGAATGAGTTTATTGTTTTCATTACTTACCACCGTTATACCTCCTTTTTTCGGTACACATTGTACCGGACTTACCCATGTACCATCAGAGATGGGTTATATGATGTCGGCGTCAAGCCACTTGATGATTTATTTCATTACAACCCCTATCATGGCATGATTTATTCTCCTCTGGGCCTCAATAAAAGGTTTGTGATCATCTTCCACGAAAATCTTGTGCATGCACATTGCTGGGCTAATTCCCTTCAAGTCGGCAATTGTCCACCCTATTTCCTTCTTGTATAGCATCAACATTTTGATCAGCTTCTTTTCTTGCTCAGGCTGTAACTTATAGGAAATAATTACAGGCAATGTATTATCAGTTCCCAAGTAAGCAAATTTTAGTTGCCCTGACAATTGGTTCAACTCGAGAATCAGTGGTTGTTCAATGGATGGCTTTTCGAGTTTACCTTCCTTACCTGAGTAATCCAATGGTTCAAAGTATGTACCTGGTCGATTGACTAACCAATTTGCCTCTTCTTGTTGTTCCTCATCGATCGGTTCTTCATACTCCTCAGGTTCCTCTTTATCGACAATGTGGTTGCTGAGGCAACAAAATTCCTCGTCGAAGTTAAACTTTGTCGTGGCATGACGAAGTTGGCATTCTTCCGGATCATCGACATGCCTTAGTGTTTGGAACACATTTAGTTTAACTTACTGGTCATTCACCCTCATTGTGAGTTCTCCCTTTTCAACATCGATCAAGGTTCTCCCTGTTGCTAGGAAGGGTCTCCTGAGAATGATAGGTGCATGTTAATCTGCTTCACAATCCAAAATAATAAAGTCAGCGGGAAAAATAAATTTATCAACTTTTACTAGTATGTCTTCGATTTTCCCTCTGGATGCACATAGGATCTGTCGGCTAGCTGTAGCATAATTGTTGTAGGTCTTGCCTTCCCGATTCCTAGTTTCTGGAAAACCGATTTAGGCATCAAGTTTATGCTGGCTCCAAGGTCACATAATGCTTTCCCGATATAGTAGTTTCCGATGGAAAAAGGTATTATGAAACTTTCGGGATCCTTCAACTTGGGTGGCATGCGATTGTGCAACATGGCCATGCATCCCTCTGTTGCGGCAACTGTTTCAAACTCTCCTAGCCTTGTTCTCTTGGACACAATGTCTTTAAGAAACTTGTCATAGTTCAGCATTTGTTAAATTGCTTCAACCAATGGCAAGTTGATGTGGACTTGCTTTAGGACATCAAGAAACTTCTTGAATTGATATTCTTGCTTTTGTCGCTTCAACCTTTGTGGGAATGGTGGTGGAAGCCGGATATTTTTTATCCTTTCATTGGTCTGGAACCTGATTGATGGAATTGCCGGGGCAACTAGAGTTGTCGAGGCATCGTCAACTGGGGTTACCGTGACGTGCCTATTGTTGGTTGTCATGGCATTCTTATCGCTGGTTGCCGAGGCATGCTTATCGCTGGTTGCTGCGACAATTCCTGGTTTAGCATCTAAGACTTTGCCGCTGAGTTCGTCTTCTTCTTTTTATGGAGTTTTGTTTGATGAGCGAGCTTGAGCCTCTTTAAGTTGTTGGCCACTTCTAGTGGTGATCGCCTTACATTGCTCATGGTCAGTTCCTCTTGCGACTTCAGTATCGCTAGGTAAACCTCCTTGCGGTCTAGTATTCAGGTTTTGAGCAAATTGTCTGACTTGATTCTCCAATGATTTGATTGCATCCTCTTGGTTTTGCAATCTCGTCTCGGTCCTGTTAATAAAAGCATCAGTTCTTTTTATGAAGTTACTATTCTCAGCCATATAAGATTCAGTTTTCAACATAAAAGCATTGAGAGAATTTTCCAAAGAACTAGATGTTGTCGGTTGTTGCTGCGGCAGCTGTTGTCGTGGCATATTCTGATGGAATCCCGATGCTTGTGCATTCTGATTATTCAGGTTTAAAGCATTTTTGGGATTACTCCCTGAAAAATTTGGGTGCTTCTTCCAAGCTGGATTATATGTGTTGGACATCACATTGTTGTTCCGGTTGTAACTCCCCACATAAAATCTGGATTCCGGATTCTGCATACATTCAGAAGAATCATGGTTACCACCACATAACTCACAAAAGGAATCCATTACCTTGACCTCCTGTGTGTTGTTTAGTTTTTGCATGTTCTGGACCATCTTGGTTAGAGTGGCCAATTGTGCCGAAATTGAGTCTGATGATCCCAGTTCATGTATTGTGGCTTGGCGTCTAACTCCTCCTCTTCTAGCATATGGGAATTGATAATCATTCTTGGCAAGCTTGTTTAGAATTTGCATTGCTTCCTCTGGTGACTTATCTTGGAGTATGTCGTTTGCCGAGGCATCTAGCATCATCCTTGTTGGTGTATTCCCAGCGTTGTAAAACATTGTTACTTGAGTCAACACTGGGAATCCGTGTAGGGGGCATTTGTGTAAAAGTTCTCTATATCTCTCCCAAGCCTCGTACATGGATTCATCATTTGCCTGCCAAAAATAAGTAATTTTGTTATGAAGCCTATCAGTCAAATTTTTAGGATTAAATCGAGCAAGGAAATCACGACAAAGATCGGTCCAAGATCCTATTGATCCGGCAGAAATACTATTCAACCATGCTTTCGCCCTATCCCTCAGCGAATAAGGGAATAATCTTAGTCGTAAAACATCGGGGATGACTTCTTGTATTGTGAATGAATTGCAAATCTCGAGGAAAGATTTAAGATGTTGTCGTGCATCTTCAGTTGCTGAGCCACCAAATTGACCAATTCTGTTGATCATATTAAACATCACCAGTTTCAACTCAAAGTGGTCGGCTTCAATTTCAGGTGTGACAACTGCTGGATTAAGTCCTTCAAGATCTTCTTCAAGATAGTCTTGAATAGTTCTATTTCGTGCAAGAATCACTCCTCCTCCTGCTGGAACATCCTTATTCATATTGCCGTCTTGATTAGCCATTGCTACTCTTAACCTTTGTCTGAGTCTTTGCAAGGTTCGTTCAATTTCTTGATCAAAGGGGTATTCTGGTGTAATCGGTCTTGCCCTGGTCATATACCAATGCAAAACCAAAGTTTGTTAGCCCTTTGAATCTTAAACAAGAAAAATAAAAAGTGCAAGAAAATAAAAACGAAGTTGCTATTGCCAATCCCTGGCAACAGCGCCAAAAACTTGTTGCGCGTAATAAGTGCTCTGCAATTGTTCAAGTGTACATGTTGCAAGTTATAGTATAAAAGATATCGTCTCCACAGGGATTGGTGCCACTTCAATAATCTAGTCTCTTGCACTGTAAAAAGTAAAAGAACACAAGTAGAAGATTGTAGGATTTTTAACTAACAACTAAACTAGAAAGCAATAAAGTAAAAGAAGATGTAATCAAATGAGAGAGAATAGGCCAGGTTATCGTGATTTGAGATGTGATAGCCGATTGGATCGTCTTGGTAAAAGAGTGCAAAGGCAACTCAGTTGTCGTGGCAACTTGCACAGCGGGGTTGCCTTGGCAACTAATCGACGGTTGCCTAGGCAACTACTTGGGCGGCTGGGCAACAACTTCAATGCTTTCGGCGAAGCTTTCTAAAATGGTTTCTTCTTATCCCTAAGTCAAAACTCTAGCTATTTGTGCATGCCTTGATAATGCATCCCTGCGTGAATCAAGGGTGAACAACAACCAATCTTGCGCTCCTCTTAGCCGTTGAAATCCCTAACTTATTCCAAAGCCGGATTAATCTTCACCATCAATAGATTGAATAAAGACCATACTCATTCGTTTCTTGAATCTAACTCTCCCGATATTAGATAAATAGATGAAGTTACGAGATCCTCTCCCAATTCACTCGCAAACAAGAATAAAAACCAAGAATGAGTAAACCTTGAATTGAAAATGCAAACTCTTATTACCTAAAAAAAATCCAATTGTTTCTTACAACCACAAAACACAATAACCTTAGCCAAATAGATTTAGTTCATGGCTAGGTTCCAAAGAAACACAAGACAAAGAATTCCCAGCATAAACCTAATTGAACAAGAAAGAAAAAGATTAAGAATGGTTGAAGCCTTATCGAAATCTCTCCAAAGCTCTTGTCGAAATCTCCCTTGCTCTCTTTGTCGAAATTTCTCTCCTCTCTCCCTTGGAGTTGACGGCTTGGTCCTCAATTTATAGGGCTAGGTCAAATTCTTTTTTTGAGGAGGAAGTTAAGTTGGAATTAAATATTTTTAAAGAATATAATTCTTTATTATATTTAAATTCCTTCTAGAACTTCTCCTATCATCTTGGGATTTAATTTCTCTTTAACCTCTTCATGGAAATCAAACTCCTTTGGGATTTAACTTTGCTCCACGTCATCTTGGGCTTATCTAGTCATCAATTTCGACTGCCATATCATCTTATCCCTTATCAAAAATTACCCTGGAAACTAGTTCGGCATCTCCTTCATGCATTGCCCTAGCAACTAGCTCGGCATCTCCTTCATGCATTGCCCTGGCAACTGGTTCCAGCCTTGCTTTGGCAAGTGATTCTGCACACATACAAAAACAAACCAAAGCAGTATCTTTTTCCACAAAATTAAGCAAAATATGAAATCAAGCTTGTCCACCAAAGAAACAATGCAAACATGCATGAATGGCTAATAATGCAACTAATATGAGCCTAAGTCTAGCAATAATATGAATAAAAAGGGTGAATAAAATAGTACTTTTAGACACTTAACAAAGAGCTATCGAGAGAGGCCTTTTATCTATTGATTTTTGGCTTAATATCGAGAGAGTTAGGTTAAACAAACGTGAATAGTGGGACTAAGCTGTTAACTTAGTCTTATTCCAGCTTAGACATAAGTTTAAGGTTTCAATGACTAATAGGGAGAACTTAAAAAAATAATAGAGTTGTTAGGGTTCACGTAGACATGTATTACCTTAGCTTCAATATTATTAACTTCTAGGAATCAAAAGAGTTAAAAGTTCATTAGAAAATCAAGTTGAGTAGATAAAGATCTTAATGGTTTATGCAGACAAGTATTACCAGTTGCTATAGCATTGAAATAAGTAATCAAGCATATATCCTAAGCAATAAACCCAACCTTCATAATTATCTGTTATTTGCCGCAACATCTGTTTGTCTTAATCATAGCTACCTTTACTTTATTTGCATTTAGTTTTGATAAACCGACACCAATCAATACTTGCTCAAACTCTCTTAAGTATGATAACTTCATATTTATTGATCTAATCTTCGTGGTTTTGACACTCTATTCATCACTTTATTACTTGATTCGACAAGTATACTTGTTCTAAAGTGCATTACTAATCGACAAGCATCAACAGGTGCAAAGTTGTCGGGAATGAGTCATCTCGGATGGGATGGTGATTGAACACCCTGATGTTTATTCCGTGCTCTATTAGTGTTTGTGTCATCAATAATTACTCCCCCACCAGGTGCTAGATCATCATTTCCATTGCGTGCGTTATTTTTGCCATCTGCGTTGACTTGTCGAGGTGGATCTATTACTCTTTGTTCCTTCTTCTTAGCATGAAAGAATCTTTCAATTTTTGGATTTTCTGGAATAAGTGGTTCCTTTCAATTTGTGTGTTTGGTCATGCACTATAAAACGCCTAAAAAGTAAAACAAAAACAAAAATAAAAGTTAGAATTAGACTAAAAAATATCTTAAGCGCAATTACTAAGTAGTTATCAGTTGCCAATCCTCGACAACGGTAACAAAAACTTGATGCTTGCGAAATAGGTATGCAATTAAGAGCAAGTATTCTCGTCGATCAAGTAATAAAGTGATAAAGTAGAGTGTCGCACCCATAGGGATTGGATCAATAACATCTAAGTAATCGTGCTCAAGAGTTAGTGAGCAAATATTGGTTTGGTGATGATTTATTAAAACTAAATGCAATAGAAGTAAAGTAGCAAGGATCAAAGACAAGTAGATGTTGTAGCAAAGATTCAAATGATTATGGAAACTGGGTTTATTTCCTAGGAATTATGCCAATTACTATTCGAATGTTGTAACTGTTGGCAATACATGTCTGCGTAAACCAATTAAGTCTTTACCTATTCGATAGGGTTTTGTAATTAACTTTTTGACTCTCTCGATACCTAGAAGTTTATAATAAGGATGCTATGGCAATACATGTCTGTGTAAAACCTAATAGCTCTATTATCTATTCAAGTTCCTCTTATTAGTCATTAAAATCCTAAACTTATTTCTAAGCCAGATTAGAACCTAAGTTGACAGCTTAAGTTCCACTATTCACATTTCTCTAGCTTAACTCTCTCAATATTAAGCCACGGATCCATAATTAAAAGGCCTCTCTTGAAAGCTCTTACATTAACTATGCATGAAGAATAATGAACAGAATAGATAAAGGAAAAGACTATAGCATTGAACAAGTAATTAAAACATAATATCGTAAAATAATAAACCCAACAAAAGTATTTAGCTCATGTCCGAGAAAATAACATCCATAACAAAAACAATTAAAAACATGGCAGTTTATTAAGCAAGGGAAAATAAAGATCAAGCGTCCTCGACATTCTCTTCCAAGCCCTCTAACTGTGCTGTAGGTCTCGCACCTACAGTGGTTCTCCGACAGCTGAAGACTAAGGAATGACACCTAAGATCAAGCTTTCTTTATTTGTGGCCCAAGTCTTCTTTATATATGCGGCAAAGCAAGGGTTTATAAACCCTAAAGCACGTGAAGCCTCCTAATAAGGATCTTACTTTCCCACTTTATTCAATGAGAGTCCATATCGGATAAAAGTCCATGTGTGCCAAAAGTCTGGGTTTATCTCTATCCCTTTTGGTTTGTTGGCTCGACATGAGAGAGATCCATTCCACTACTCCAGTGCTCCTATTCATCGGTTGCTTCCTACACAAGCACAACTAAAACGCACTACCTTCCATATTAAAAGCACCAATATATATATATATATATATATATATATATATATCAATTAAGGGCAGACACAATAACTCCATAACTATATGCAAATTATTCTTAAATGCAACTATATGGGCTTAAACACATGCAAAAGCTAAGTAAAAAAGGTATACAAAATAGGTTACCTAAGCATTCATCAAACTCTTTGGGTCTTTAAGTTTTGGTGGAATATTGCTCGGTTGTCCCCAAAATAGAGCGTTACACCCTTTAGCAAGTGCAATTGTTTTAAACTCACAAAATTTCCTCTTTTTAACAAAAATTATTTTAAGAAATTGAGGTAGTTTTGGTTCTACTAAATGGCTTCGACTACTGGAATATTGATATGGACATGTCTAAAAATATCCTGAATTTTTGGCTTTGTTGGTTGGCCTTTGACTTCTTTAATCTTTGATAGAACAAGGCAGTGGACTTTGACCAGTTTGTTTTGACAAAGCCGGTTGCATAAGCTGAGGATTGCTCTCTGGGTTGTTGGCTTCGAATCTTTTTGTTGGCACATCTTCCTCTTTGGTTTCTCCAGCTTCATTTGGCTGAACACTTACCTTATTATGAACTTCATAGGTAGATGTCTTTTTTTCATTCTCCACTTCCAAGTCGATACTTGATTTCCCAATTGTTGCACAACTCCTTAGGGTCATGTCCTTGCACTACTCATTGGCATAAGCTTTCCCTTCCTTTTGTATGACTTTAGTATCACTAGGAAGCGCTCCTTCCGATCAAGAGTTAAAGGCACTGACAAGTTACCCAATCTGAGTTTCAAGAGCTCTTAGAGTTACTTCTTGGCTCTTAAATTTGGCTTCATTTTTGCTAGTATAATCTCTAACTAAAGACTCAAGAGAAGACGCTAGTTCAGATGAACCATTTGAAGTTTTCCCTTACTATAAAAATGTAGGTTGTTGCTCTTATCGATACATAGGTTGTTGAGCAAACCTATTCTGGTTCTGGTAAGCGGGCTGAGTAGACTATTGTTGATTGTAGTTTCTTCCTCCGACATTTGCATTTCTATAGGATAAGTTAGGATGAGTCCTCTAACTCATTTAGAATTCCCATATGATAAGTTTTGGGGCATTCGTCGTATACATACAGACCTTTACAAAAAGTTCAAGATACTATAGATGTCTGCACCACTTACACTTGTCTTGGTATTTTTATATGTTTCACCATCTCTGTTAATTTCAACACTTGTTTGACAAGTGCAGACAATGTTTCGTCATCTTACATGATGCTGCCAACCATTTTCCCTTGTGATATTCTCATAGTAGGAAATTGACAAGCATTTTGAGCAATTCTTTCAATAATTTTAAGAGCTTCAATATAGCTCTTGTCAACTATTTTTTTGTTAGCTAAGGCATCAAAAACCATCCTCAATTGAAGATTCATGCCACTATAAAAAATTTCCATTTTAGTCCATAGCGGATAGCCATGCATAAGGCACTTTCTGAGTAAACCCTTCTATCGTTCCTATGTATCATAAAGATTTTCCTTATCCTATTACAGAAAAGAAGTTATATCGCTTTTGAGTATAGCATTTAGCGTTGGTGGGCTAAAGTAAAGTATAAACTTTCGGGCAAGTTATTTCCAAGTCGATATAGAACCTTGATGGAGAGAACTAAGCCACTTTTTGGCTCTATCTTTGCAAGAATAAGGGAACAGTTTTAGAAGTGCCTCCTATAGAACTCCTTGTTGTATGAATGAATCCCAAAACTCGATGAACTTCCAAATTATTGTTCCATAGATTGTAGTATCTAGAACATAGCAAATTTAATTTCAAAACATGTAGCATTCATAGTTGGTCGAACAATACTAGATTCGGAACCTTTAGTGTCGGCACAACATGGTCTCTTATAGGCCTATCAATATCATTCACAACATAATTGTTGTTCCCATTGCTTCCATGGTTGTTGCATTAGTATTTTGCTGGTGTTGATGTGGTGATTGTGTTTCATGAACTGGATAATTGTTAGCTTCATCTCAATGATCACCCATGGTTTATTGTATTTCTCTTCGCCTTCTCCAAAGAATCTTTTTGGTTCTCTTTGCGCTGGAAAAAGTACTCCTAAGTTGCTAAAGTCAAACACATAAAGAAACAAAAGAAATAAATAAAATACCATAAACTAAAAACAATAAAAACTAAAACTACCAACACAATACCTGATAATGGCACCAAAAATGTGGTGTCTACATACTGACACATAATAAGTGCAAACACACTATCGACACAAGTAATAAAGAGGACACACAAAAGGTGTGTGTGCAACACCCTATTCCCGGCTTGGTAGAGAACTAGGTCAGAATATGTTATCGAAACTAATTTGCAATTCAGAATAGTGTTCCAAATATTCTCTAGTGTCAAAACAGGGTTATAGGATTGTCTCATTATCGGTTTACCCAATTTAGGGGTCAATTTGAAACCTTTCAAACTTAAGGACTAAATCGTAAACTTTTCAACTTAAAGGTCCTTAACTAAAACCTTATTTATTAATCTAAAATTAATCCTGTCAATATTAATCTGGTGAAGTTTCATTACAAATAGAGGTCACTTACCTATCCAATTTTATCTTTGATTAATCAGTGACTAATTTGTAAAAAACTAAAAGATTCACTTTACACTACTAACTAACTTAACAAACACCCATACCAATACACCTAGTGTCCGTATCGGTACGATTGGGCTGACAGGTAGGTAAGGTTGTTATGATAGAGGAATGTACTGGTACGCAACATGTCGTATCGGTGCGTAGGGTAGAGGGTCAAGGTCAAAGGTTTCTAGATGACTTTCTAGTACCGGTACGGTCTAAGCTGTATCGGTACGCCTACTGAGACCGTTAAAATGGTTGGTCCGTACCGATGCCAGTATCGATACGCAAAGACCGACCAAAAACATATTTTCTTTAAGTTCTATAATACGTAATGATACGCCCTAAGGCTGTATCAGTACGATACCAAATTACAAATTCTAGTGACCATTTTCTGTACCGATACGTACTATTCAGTATCGGTATGCCATTTAACCTAGCTTCATTATGGTAAGCTTGTACCGGTACGCCATCACCTATACCGGTATGGCTAGGTCTGTAATGGCAGAATTCTTCTGGTTTTTCATCAAATTAACCTAACAAACCTCAACCACAAGTTAGGAAAATTTACCATCAAGTTATTATCAACTATTTCTAATGGCATACAAGATTTCAAGTCATTTCGAGTCCGTTTACTAATATTTTACCTTTTAGTGCATTATATTTACTAGTTTTTCACATTTCACAAACATGCCAAAAACCAAGTTTTTACCACATTAACCTAGGGGCTAACACACACATACAAAAGAGGGCTAATTTAACATGTTCATGCCCTATGCCACCTTGCTAGAAGTTAAAAGACAAAATAGCATACATGGAGATTTGCTTGGAGTGACTTGAAACTTCTACCACACGATCAAGCTAGGATTCCTCAAGGTCCTGAAATACATGAGACACACATACGTTAGGCTTACATAGCCTAGTGAGGTAGTTCATAACAAATGCATAATCATGATTTAATTAGCAATGTTAAACATGGACATGCATCTATGTCATAAACAAGTCCCTTCTTCGGAGATTGTTTGCTTTCCATTGAAACCCTAACCACTTTTCACTACAACTTCTTTTTCATCAACTCCCATTTACCCACCGTAATCAGTAACCGCCTCAAAGGAGTAAGAGTCTCAGCACCTCATCTTCTCCCTCCTTTTAGAAATCCTCTTCAGATTCCTTCTCTGACGATTTTGATTCTTCATTAGAATTGGCCGCCCCTCTCCAAGATCGTCTCCACTCCAAACAATTTGAGAAACATTAAGGAGAAACTAAAGACTTAGGAATTTCTAGTGGAGGAAGGACTAATGCTCGACATGGTGTTAATACCCAAGTTCGACGATGCTGAACTTGCTGTGATGGGCACGAATAACTGGGAAAAATATGTTCAGCAACCCGAACCAATTAATACTAATTCGGTAAAATAGTTTTACACAAACTTCAGGCAACACGTAGAGGGATCAGTTTTTGTTATAGGTACCAAGGTGGAATTGACGGCAACCCTAATTGCTCGTCATTATTGCCTGACGGTAGCTGAGGCAATCATTCACAGTTTATGCCTCAAGCCACTGCAGAAACTAATGCCCAACTTCTACAAGACCTCTTCATCCAAGGAACATCATGTGAGCAAATGTTGTCTAATACTCGAGCTATCCAATGGCAAAAGCTTACCCCTATTTCCAAGTTCTGGGTACGGTTCATTAGTACCAGACTTTTACCCACTCAAAATCTTACACTCTTCTCTCGCTGAAGGTTACATCTCCTTTATTCTATATTACATAGGTGACATATTGAACCATATAAATTAATATATGGGGAGATTTTATCAAGAGCGGCATCCAACAGAAAGGAAAAGGGCATTACCCTTCCAAATCCTTGTCACAGCTTTTTGTCAAGAGGTCGGTGTAGCAAAATAAGAAGACGAAACCATGCTTCCAGCACCTATGGGATGGTGGCATACTGATTTACGCGAGATTAAGGGTCTCAATTCACCTGTACCTACCACACAATAGAGACAGCGACCAGATACTGAAGCTTATGCCTCTTCCCGCACTACCAAGAAACCAAAGCCCTCCCGGGATAAAGGCAAGGGCATCTTCATCCAGGAACTATCTCCCCAGTAACTCTTTGGGTTAGTTTTCCTTTTCTTTTATTTTTTTTTTGTTCTAGTATTTCGTATTGCATATACATATTTTCTTTTTATTTGTTTTTCTTGTTTCTATTTTGCATTGGGGAAAATGCTCTTCTTAAGTTTGGGGGAGTACTATCCCTTGTATATATTTTTTAAATTTAGGTAAAAAAATTAAAAAAAAATTACGCATGTAAATAGCCTAATCTATTTTTGCAGGTTCCCTTTCCTATGATTCCACTGATTCTAAAATTGCTGATGGGTTGATCATGATTTTCTACGATTAATCTTTGCTTAATGTTTTGCAATATGTTAAGAGCTTTAGTGTTTTGAACTTAGTATTGAATCTGTTGTAGCTTTTAAATCACATGTTGCTTGTCTTCTAAGAAGCTTAAGAAACCTTAGGGAAATTCTAGGTTGACTCTCTAATGCCAAAGCATGAATTGATCCTAATGAACTGAATGCTTAATGTAGCAATTAAAGGCTTAATTAAATCAAGAAAATAATGAAAAATGGTTAAAATTCAATTCATAGGCAAAAATATTAAAGCCCACTCTTTTATGCATCTTATTACCTTAGTACACTATGTGAGTTGTGTTTGCTCCATTTAACTTTCCCTGGTAGGAATGGTAGTACTAGAATAAGAGTGAATTAAAGTCTTCACAGGATGACTCTGCTCGTAGGGCTTAGAGATGGGTTGTTTGCTCCACTCCATCTTCAGGTTTGGAGAGTAGTTGTGATAAGCTAAAGCCCCAGGTATACAGTTTTTAAACTTTCAAAGAATAAAGAGAGTACAATATTGTGCTTAAAGAAAAAATAATATGTCGAGGCAACAATAGAGTGCAACCCTAAAATTTTTCTAAGGCTATTATGTGATGAATGCATGTGACACAACACCCACTACACCTACAGTAGAATTGATCCTTAGGACAAAACTGTAAGATCTAATGCATTGTTTTATAAAAATAATTGAGGAATGAATTATTGCTGCAACATGTCTTATAATCATTGTTATCATAGCTTAGTCGGAACCTTGGGAACTATGGGTTATTTACTGTTTTGTTTTTCATGTTTAGATAACATTGCTTGAGGACAAGCAACAGGATAACTCTGCTCGTAGGGCTTGGGGATGGGTTATTTGCTCTACTCCATCTTCAGGTTTGAAGATCCTTATAAAGGAGGATAAGCTCTTTAGGGTTATGAAATCCTAGCTTCCCTGCCTATATAAGGAAGACTTGGACGACAATTAAAAGAGAGAACAATTACAGATGATAGTCCTTAGTATTGGCTATCAGAGAACCATTAGAGTCAAAGTGCTAGAGGAGTCTCCACACGACAAACGCCATTAGAGAGGAAGAATGAGTGTGAGACCTGCAGCAAAAGTTGGAAAGCACGGAGGAAGATCGTCGAGGATGCTTGACCATTTTCTATCCCTTGCTTGATAAACTGTCATACTTTTATTCTTTTATTATGGATGTTTTAGGCTCGGACATGAGCTAAGTACTCTAGTTGGTTTTATTGCTTAATAGGATTTTATGTTTTGAATACTTTATTTTAATGCTATAGCTTGTTTCCCTTTATCTATTATGTTCATCATTCTTCATGCATAGTTATTGTAAGAGCTATCGAGAGAGGCCTTTTATCTATTGATTTTTGGCTTAATATCGAGAGAGTTAGGTTAAACAAACGTGAATAGTGGGACTAAGCTGTTAACTTAGTCTTATTCTAGCTTAGAAATAAGTTTAGGGTTTCAATGACTAATAGGGAGAACTTAAAAAAATAATAAAGTTGTTAGGGTTCAAGCAGACATGTATTACCTTAGCTTCAATATTATTAACTTCTAGGAATCAAGAGAGTTGGAAGTTCATTAGAAAATCATGTCGAGTAGATAAAGATCTTAATGGTTTATGCAGACAAGTATTACCAGTTGCTATAGCATTGAAATAAGCAATCAAGCATATATCCTAAGCAATAAACCCAACCTTCATAATTATATGTTATTTGTCGCAGCATCTGTTTGTCTTAATCATAGCTACCTTTACTTTATTTGCATTTAGTTTTGATAAACCGACACCAAACAATACTTGCTCAAACTCTCTTAAGTATGATAACTTCATAGTTATTGATCTAATCTTTGATGTTTTGACACTCTATTCATCACTTTATTACTTGATTCGACGAGTATACTTGTTCTAAAGTGCATCACTATTCGACAAGCATCAAGAGGTGCAAAGTTGTCGCGAATGAGTCATCTCGGATAGGATGGTGATTGAACACCCTGATTTTTATTCCGTGCTCTATTGGTGACTGTGTCATCAATAATTACTCCCCCACCAGGTGGTAGATCGTCATTTCCATTGCGTGTGTTATTTTGGCCATCTGCGTTGACTTGTCAAGGTGGATCTATTACTCTTTGTTCCTTCTTCTTAGCATGAAAGAATCTTTCGATTTCTGGATTATATGGAATAAGTGGTTCCTTTCAATTTGTGTGTTTGGTCATGCACTATAAAACGCCTAAAAAGTAAAATAAAAACAAAAATAAAAGAATTAGACTAAAAAATATCTTAAGTGCAATTACTAAGTAGTTATCAGTTGCCAATCCTTGGCAACGGTGACAAAAACTTGATGCTTACGAAATAGGTATGCAATTAAGAGCAAGTATACTCGTCGATCAAGTAATAAAGTGATAAAGTAGAGTGTTGCACCCACAAGGATTGGATCAATAACATCAAAGTAATCGTGCTCAAGAGTTAGTGAGCAAATATTGGTATGGTGATGATTTATTAAAACTAAATGCAATAAAAGTAAAGTAGCAAGGATCAAAGACAAGTAGATGTTGTAGCAAAGATTCAAATGATTATGGAAACTGGTTTATTTCCTAGGAATTATGTCAATCACTATTCGAATGCTATAACGGTTGGCAATACATGTCTGCGTAAACCAATTAAGTCTTTACCTATTCGATAGGGTTTTGTAATTAACTTTTTGACTCTCTCGATACCTAGAAGTTAATAATAAGGATGCTATGGCAATACATGTCTGTGTAAAACCTAAGAGCTCTATTATCTATTCAAGTTCCTCTTATTAGTCGTTAAAATCCTAAACTTATTTCTAAGCCAGATTAGAACCTAAGTTGACAGCTTAAGTTCCACTTTGTCTAACTTAACTCTCTCGATATTAAGCCACGGATCATTAATTAAAAGGCCTCTCTTGAAAGCTCTTACATTAACTATGCATGAAGAATAATGAACAAAATAGATAAAGGAAAAGACTATAACATTGAACAAGTAATTAAAACATAATATCCTAAAACAATAAACCCAACAAAAGTATTTAGCTCATGTCTGAGAAAATAACATCCATAACAAAAACAATTAAAAACATGGCAGTTTATTAAGCAAGGAAAAAGAAAGATCAAGCGTCCTATTCGTTCTCTTCCAAGCCCTCTAACTGTGTTGTAGGTCTCGTAACTACAGTGGTTCTCTGACAGCTGAAGACTAAGGAATGCCGCCTAAGATCAAGCTTTCTTTATTTGTGGCCCAAGTCTTCGTTATATAGGCGGCAAAGCAAGGGTTTAGAAACCCTAAAGCACGTGAAGCCTCTTAATAAGGATCTTGCTTTCCCACTTTATTCAATGAGAATCCATATCGGAAAGAAGTCCATGTGTGCCAAAAGTCTGGGTTTATCTCTATTCCTTTTGTTTTGTTGGCTCGACATGAGAGAGATCCATTCCACTATTCCAGTGCTCCTCTTCACCGCTTCCTACACAAGCACAACTAAAACGCACTACCTTATATATATATATATCAATTAAGAGCATTCACTATAACTCCATAACTATATGCAAATTATTCCTAAATGCAACTATATGGGCTTAAACACATGCAAAAGCTAAGTAAAAAAGGTTTGCAAAATAGGTTATCTAAGCATTCATCAAACTCTTTGGGTCTTTAAGTTTTGGTGGAATCTTGCTCGGTTGTCCCAAAAATATAGCATTGCACCCTTTAGTAAGTGCAATTGTTTTAAACTCACCAAACTTCCTATTTTTAATAAAAATTATTTTAAGAAATTGAGGTAGTTTTGGTTCTACTAAAAGGCTTCGACTACTGGAATATTGATATGGACATGTCTAAAAATATCCCTAAATTTTTGCCTTTATTGGTTGGCCTTTGACTTCTTTAATCTTTGATGGAACGGGGCAGTGGACTTTGACCAGTTTGTTTTGAAAAGCCGATTGCATAAGCTGAGGATTGCTCCCTGGGTTGTTGGCTTCAAATCTTTTTGTTGGCACATCTTCCTCTTTGGTTTCTCCAGCTTTATTTGGCTGAACACTTACCTTATTATGAACTTCATAGGTAGATGTCTTTTCTTCATTCTCCACTTCCAAGTTGGTACTTGATTTCCCAATTGTTGCACAACTCCTTAGGGTCATGTCCTTGCACTACTCATTGGCATAAGCTTTCCCTTCCTTTTGTATGACTTTAGTATCACTAGGAAGCGCTCCTTGCGATCAAGAGTTAAAGGCACTGACAAGTTACCCAATCTGAGTTTCAAGAGCTCTTAGAGTTACTTCTTGGCTCTTAAATTTGGCTTCATTTTTGCTAGTATAATCTCTAACTAAAGACTCAAGAGAAGACGCTAGTTCAGATGAACCATTTGAAGTTTTCCCTTACTATAAAAATGTAGGTTGTTGCTCTAATCGATACATAGGTTGTTGAGCAAACCTATTCTGGTTCTGGTAAGTAGGCTGAGTAGACTATTGTTGATTGTAGTTTCTTCCTCCGACATTTGCATTTCTATAGGATAAGTTAGGATGAGTCCTCCAACTCATTTAGAATTCCTATAGGATAAGTTTTGGGGCATTCGTCGTATACATACAGAGCTTTTCAAAAAGTTCAAGATACTATAGGTGTCTGCACCAGTTACACTTGTCTTGGTTTTTTTTATCTATTTCACCATCTTTGTTAATGTCAACAATTGTTTGACAAGTGCAGACAATGTTTTGTCATCATTCATGATGCGGCCAACCGTTTTTCGTTGTGATATTCTCGTAGTAGGAAATTGACAAGAATTTTGAGCAATTCTTTCAATAATTTTAAGAGCTTCAATGTAGCTCTTTTCAAGTAAATTTTTGTTAGCTAAGGCATCAAAAACCGTCCTCAATCGAAGATTCATGCCATTATAAAAAATTTCCATTTTAGTCCATGGCGGATAGCCATGCATACGGCACTTTCTGAGTAAATCCTTGTATCGTTCCCATGCATCATAAAGATTTTCCTTATCCTGATACAGAAAAGAAGTTATATCGCTTTTGAGTATAGCATTTAGCGTTGGTGGGCTAAAGTAAAGTATAAACTTTCGGGCAAGTTATTTTCAAGTCGATATAGAACCTTGATGGAGAGAACTAAGCCACTTTTTGGCCATATCTTTGCAAGAATAAGGAAACAGTTTTAGAAGAGCCTCCTATAGAACTCCTTGTTGTATGAATGAATCCCAAAACTCGATGAACTTCCAAATTATTGTTCCATAGATTGTAGTATCTAGAACATAAAAAATTTAATTTCAAAACATGTAGCATTCATAGTTGGTCGAGCAATACTAGATTCAGAACGTTTAGTGTTGGCACAACATGGTCTCTTATAGGCCTATCAATATCATTCACAACATAATTGTTGTTCCCATTGCTTCCATGGTTGTTGCATTAGTATTTTGCTGGTGTTGTTGTGGTGATTTTTGTTTATGAAGTGGATAATTGTTAGCTTCATCTCAATGATCACCCATGGTTTATGGTATTTCTCTTTGCCTTCTCCAAAGAATCTTTTCAGTTCTTGTTGCGCTGGAAAAAAAGTACTCCTAAGTTACTAAAGTCATGCACATAAAGAAACAAAAGAAATAAATAAAATAACATAAACTAAAAACAATAAAAACTAAAACTACTAATACAATACCCGATATTGGCACCAAAAATGTGGTGTCTACATACTGACACGTAATAAGTGCAAACACACTGTCAACACAAGTAATAAAGAGGACACACAAAAGGTGTGTGTGTAACATCCCATTCCCGGCTTGGTTGAGTACCAGGTCAGAATGTGTTATCGAAACTAATTTGGAATTCAAAATAGTGTTCCAAACATTCTCTAGTGTTGTAACAGGGTTATAGGATTGTCTCATTATTGGTTTACCCAATTTAGGGGTCAATTTGAAATCTTTCAAACTTAAGGACTAAATCGTAAACTTTTCAACTTAAAGGTCCTTAACTAAAACCTTATTTATTAATCTAAAATTAATTCTGTCAATATTAATCTGGTGAAGTTTCATTACAAATAGAGGTCACTTACCTATCCAATTTTATCTTTGATTAATCAGTGCCTAATTTGTAAAAATCTAAAAGATTCACTTTACACTACTAACTAACTTAACAAACACCCGTACCAATACACCTGCTGTCCTTATCGGTACGATTGGGCTGACAGGTAGGTAAGGTTGTTATGATAGAGGGATGTACTGGTATGCAACATGTCGTATCGATGCGCAGGGTAGAGGGTCAAGGTCAAAGGTTTCTAGATGACTTTCCAGAACCGGTACGGTCTAAGCTGTAGTGGTACGCCTACTGAGAACGTTAAAACGGTTGGTCTGTACCGATGCCAGTATTGATACGCAAAGACCGACCAAAAACATATTTTCTTTGAGTTCGATGATGCGTACCGATACGCCCTAAGGCTGTATCAATACGGTACCAAATTACAAATTCTAGTGACCATTTTCTGTACCGATACATACTGTTCAGTATCGGTATGCCATTTAACCTAGCTTCATTATGGTAAGCCTGTACCGGTACGCCATCACCTGTACCGGTACAGCTAGGTCTATAATGGCAGAATTCTTCTGGTTTTTCATCAAATTAACCTAACAAACCTCGTCCACAAGTTATGAAAATTTACCATCAAGTTATTATCAACCATTTCTAATAGCATACAAGATTTCAAGTCATTTCGAGTCCATTTACTAACATTTTACCATTTAGTGCATTATAGGCCTATTTACTAGTTTTTCACATTTCACAAACATGCCAAAAACCAAGTTTTTACCACATTAACCTAGGGGCTAACACACATATACAAAACAGGGCTAATTTAACTTGTTCATGCCCTATGCCACATTGCTAAAAGTTAAAAGACAAAATAGCATACATGGAGATTTGCTTTGAGTGACTTGAAACTTCTACCACACGATCAAGCTAGGATTCCTCAAGGTCCTGAAATGCATGAGACACACATATGTTTGGCTTACATAGCCTAGTTAGGTAGTTCATAACAAATGCATAGTCACGGTTTAATTAGCAATGTTAAACATGGACATGCATCTATGTCATGTACAATTCATCAAGCATATAAATGTCATTCCGTATCATCAGTTGCAACATAACTCATATTATAATTCATAAGCATCTTAACACCATTTCCTTGGACATAGCAACCCATGGATACGCGGATTCCACCAAACACCAAATCATATCATATATATAGGCCTTAGCCTTGAACCGTAGTTCGAATCCCTTACACAATCCAACCTTTACACCACATGAAGGTCGTAGCCCCGGACCGTACTCCAATCCCTTACATGGAGAACTCATATAATCCTATGGCATGTCAATTGTATCCAAAGTCCACAAGTGTCTAAGGAGCGTACTTTCATTACTTATCAACCTTGTGCCCTTAGGCCATATAACATCATAACAATTTATGAGGTGAGCATTGGCTCCATATATCATATGAGATTATTTAACATCACATCAAATTACATGGAACACCAAATTAACATTAAAGCATGTTTCACATACATTGATCATCTTGTTAGAAGTCCATAATGGCATACTTTATACAATACATAAATCATCAATATGCATCAATAAATCAATACGGTAACCTTAGCAAGTAAGTCCACTCATGTATGCTCTACTTGAGCTTCCTACCATAGATGCAACATAAACAATGTATTCAAATGCAACCGAGATGGCAACTAGCCAATCCTGAGACACAACTACACTCACCTAGTTTTAGGAATTCAAGGCTCCCGAATAACGATTCCTTTGCCTTAGAAGAGCTAAGTTTGGAGGATGGTGATGGTGGCTGTTCTTCCACAACTTGCACAATCCAAAATTAGGGAAACTTATTAGAATTAAAACCATTGATGTAAAAATAACATTTAAGCTTACTAAAGCTTGTAGACGATATTTACTTCATGAAATTGAGCTTCTAATACATGGGTGTAACCTGAAGTTTCAATACTTTAATCTTGAAATTAAACTTCAAGAATCCATGGAATTCTTAAATTGATTGAGGGATTAAACTTACCAATCTAAGAGTTTTCTATTGGTATTTAGAAATCAAAGAAATTCCAAGGATTTAAGAGAGGTGCTTGCTTGAGCTCAAGGTTAGGGATGGCAATGGTGGTGCTTGCTTAATGAGCTTGTGGAAAAGATAAAGAAATCGAAATGAGTTATCGGTTTAACCTTCCACTCTTGCTATATCTTTTAACAATCCATTTCCCCTTCTTTAACAATCTAAACCGTGTTGTATTAGCCCCTCATAATGGTTGCCTCCCAAGCAACCAGTGAAATGGTTTCCTAGCTTGGGAGGAAACAATTATTCTAATTTAAAATCCTATCATTAAAATCCCTTTTCTTTTTCCATTATAATTGTCATATTGTATGACAATTTCCTTCACCTTCACGTGGGATTGAATAGCCGAGGAGGTGACTCATACCTCAAAATGGTTTAATTACGAGGGTGGTCCCTTAACTTTTCAAAGTTTACACTTTTGCCCCAAACCTTTTAATTTTTACAATTTAGTCACTAAAATGAATTTCAATTCTCTCAAAAAGGTCCAAAGTCATCAATTAGGCTCAATTGGAATCCATTACATCAAAATCGAGTGCAAGGCTTGAGCTATTACATCAATTGGGGAAATCTGATACAAATTTTTTGATTATCGAAACCTAATTCTGACTAGACCAGTTTTTGGGGTGTGACAGTGTGTGCCGGGTTTTTGAATCCCATAAGGGCTGGTGTAATTCATTGTTGTTAGAAAATTTAAATAGATTAAATAATTGTATGAGTAGGTCGATGTAACCCCCTTAACCCGGTCCAATCGCTAGACGCGAACCAAGGAAATCATATTAGATTTGTCGAAGCAAAGCCGAACTCACTTACTCGAATTAATTCCATTTTTTTTTAATTTTATCTATCTAGATGCAAAATTAAGTCATATGGTGTACATACAAGCAGCGATTCAAGTTACATTCAAAACAGACACCAAAAAGGCACTCAATTGCAATTCTAGCATTTTAGGGACCAATTTGTAAAAAATGTTTAAATATAGGGACTTAGCTCAATTTCAAGTTACCAATAATTAATCATATTTTATGCTAGCTTGTCAATTTTTAGCACAAACGATTCATCCAAACTCATCCAATTCATTTGCAAACATTTAATGACGATTTTGTAAAGAATCCAAACTTCAACATGATTTCAATAGTCAAAACTATCGTGCGTATCGATACGAGGAATCCCATACTGATACGATAGAGATGAGGTACTCAGGAACTTCATACCGATATGATGATTCTAGTAGCTTAATTCGGTATTGGTATGGTATGCATCGTACCGATACCTAGGCCTAAAAATCACTCCTCAAGACCTTATCAGACCCCGTGTATAGATACAGAGGGTACCGTACTAGTACGGACAGACCTAAAATGCCCATCTTGCCTGGTTTTTCAACTTCAAACCATACCAAACATTCCTTTGTCAATCTAGCATGCTTCTTAAACATATTCCGCATACAAAGCATACCACAAAGCACATGAGAACAAAAAAACATGCATTGTCCACCACCAACACACAAACTAGAGGCATGTTTCCTAATTGTATAAAACAAACATACCCAAAATTTAAATCAAGTCTTGAAACAAACCAAACATACCATCTAACATTCACTCATGTCATTTAAGACTTGGTCATGCATCCAAAACATAAATATAAGCATCCAACCAATATTTTCATATCATGGCATATTAAAGCATAAGATTCTCATACTTTGTTCAACCAAAAACACATCATTATCATGTTTCAAATATCATCAACCAGCAAGTAATAAGGTCTAAAAAACAACTCCGAACAAAGTACAAAATCCCCCAAAAGATTAATGACACATTGCCTTATTAACCACAAAGCCAAATTAATTTTCATACTCAAGTTTTTATCGAAGTTCTTGGATTTCCCTTTGCCTCAAATGTTGCCCTAAACCTCTATTTCTCTACAAAGATGAAACGGGAGTGTAAGTAATGCATGCTTAGTAAGGAAGATCAACAAATATTCATCAATGCAAATCAAAACCATTTGTAAAACCATGTTTTCATTCCAATAATTTCATTTCCAAATCACTTAACAAATCATGCTTGTTCAAAACATATGCATTATGTTTCATTCTTGCTTTCCATCATATACTCATATATTGGCAATCTACGCGACTAGGAAAATAATCATCATTCGTTCATAAATCACATTGGATACTTAGATTACGGTGGTGATAGTCTTTCAATTACCTTTTACGGTGGAAATAGTCTTTTAATTACCTTTTTAACAGTGGTAATAGTCAATTGTCTTTTCATGCCTCCAGCTTGGATAACGTCTTTCAATTACCTTAAAGCTGCGGAACGATCGATCGATTAGGCTCGAAGCCCTTTACAATTTATAGTGCACTTTTAATCTTATGGTATGTCATCTATTTCCAATACATTTTTAAAGTGTCACATAGCAAATATAGATCATACATGTGTGGGAGCTCACTATTTTTCAATGCTACCTTTGTTTATTTCATCTCCTTTGTTCAAATCATGCTCATAGCATTTAAACCAATGGTTGTGCAACATGCATACTCATTTAAACCAAATCTCATGTTCATAAAACATGCCAAATCATGATTAAGATGCATTGTAACAGCAAGTCTCATCCCCATGCATTTAATCAAAACATATGTCAAACCATTTATATGCAACAAAATATTAGATTTGCAACATATTCAAAACATAAACCATTTTAACTTACTCTTGGACTTAGGAAAGCTTTCCACACTTTCCTTAAGTCCCCAAAATCGAGCCATAAAGCTTTGTAATCCTCTTTAACCTATTTCACTCACCAATATGCAATCGCCTCACTGTCATTGCGTCTCAAGCTACCGAAAAGATCCGACAGCTATGAAGAAACTTCTCCTTGCTCTTCCCCTGCTACTACAACATAAAAACCAAAGTAATAATGCATCAAAATGCATCCAACAACCAACCATAATCATTCCCCTGCATCCTCAACAAAACACTTCCAAAATCTATCCAAAACACCAAAAACAACCTCTAACTTCATCCAATCAACGACCAGCCTCAAACCTTTAATTCTATTAACCAAAACTCATCAATAACAACCTATAAATACAATCAAATCATCCATATACCTCCAGCAAACATAAATCTCCAATAACAGCCCCAAAACTAACCAAATATCAACCTAAAAACCAAGCAATTAAATAGTTTCAGGATTTAAATAAAAACCTCATTTCACATTATGATTATACAAATAAAATGTGAATTAACCCAATAGAAATCATCAACATTCATCTTCTCAATCAAGAACTTAGGTAAAACACCAAAATCACCATTTAACATCAATTTCTTGAATTAAATAGAAAAATCAAGTTAGAAAACAATAAAAAGAGCCAATTAATAGGGAATATTAATAAAGAACCTTTAGTTTAAGAGAGAATAAGAAAAATATATTTTAGGAGCTTTCCACCAAAATTGACATAATTTTTCTTTTAAAGAGAAAATGAGATATAGAAGGAATCTTTAGAAATTCTTTGCGAGGTTTTGTAAAGAAAAGAAAAATGAATCAAATGAGGTATTTCCCATTAAAAATCAATAAGAAATT
The DNA here is from genome assembly GCA_019671005.1 of Hibiscus mutabilis. NCBI lineage: Eukaryota > Viridiplantae > Streptophyta > Magnoliopsida > Malvales > Malvaceae > Hibiscus > Hibiscus mutabilis. The sequence continues at coordinate 29,783,809 of CM033739.1, read as the reverse complement.
TGGAATTTGTGAGAAAGAAAATGAAAAGAAAATGAGAGAAAATGTTGAGAGAAAATCTTACGGAAATTGGGAAAAATAAAATGATTTGAGAAAACTAATTAACCGTCAAAACATTCAGCAAATTAAGCTGGTAAACTTATTTAAAACATGTGGAAAATATAGCTCTCTAAGTATTATTAGTATTGGCCTTTTACAATTTAGTCTCTATAAAAATAGCTTTGCAAACTTTTCGTTTAGTCACTAAAACTAAAATGTTAATTTAATTACCAAAATCATTCATAAAATATTTAAACATTTTTAGAATTCTAAACCATCTTCAATTTAGCAAAATTTCATTTTTAAAATATTTATTTTACCCGAAACTTATTATCCAATTAATCTGATTCAACCGAATTGAACTCGAACCAATAAAAACCCCTAATCCTTCCAACCCTATTTTTGGGGTGTTACAATAAAAAATGTAGGTGCATATATAGATAAATTTCAAGGGGAACTGAAGAGGCGATCTTGGTATTTCCGGTTACAACCAACGAGTTGTGATCAAAATAGATATCTAAACCTCACATAGTACTTGTCGGGCTATTTATCTTTTTGCCAAGGTACGACATAGCTGATTGAAGATACTCTTTTGATACCTCATATAGAGTAATCAGGCTAGCGCCCTATGGTGTCACTTGACCTAGCCCTCTGGTACACCAGCCATTCAGGTGTCGATATAATCATCCCTGACTAAGCCATATTTTGTTACTTGACTATAGCTACGCAGAAACTTTTGTTATTCATGGTGCTAAAACAATTTACATTCACTAATACTGGAATATTAAATACCCACTTTAATCCAGATTATGTCACTAAGCTAACCTATTACACTCATACCCTAAAGTTATGTTAGCTGAGAACTAAGAGGGAGCAAACCACGAAAGCCCAAGTTAATTATTTTCCCTAAGGTAGAGGAGTGTTCAAAAGCTTTTTCAGCTTTTGGCAAAACATTGTTGGCTTATTCTTTCTTTCTACCCTGGCATTTTTTTAGTTCAGTTTCAAGCGAACCTAAGTTTGTTTCGCAGACTAGATGCATACCTCCTGTAGAGTGAAACTAATGTTCCCTAAACTAGAGTTCAATTGCCAAGTGTAATCACTCATTTTTATATGTGTTTGTTAATATTGCAACATACTAATATAATAATTAATTAATGTTATTCTTGCATATTTACATATATATATGTATGTACGTATTATTAATATATATATAATATATATGTGTGTGATATGTGTGAATGCATGTATATTATATGCATCATGTACGTGTGACTAATTTGTACGTAAACTATATGTGTGCATGAGTATAAATGAATGTATGTTTGTATATTATATTAATGTGTTACATGTATTAATGTTTGCATGTGCGTTTGTATGTTATACGTATATGTGTTACATATATGTATATATGTATGTATTATCGTATTAGTATTATTTATTATTTATTATTATTATTATTACTAATATTAATATTACTATTGGGCTAATTAAAATAAAATCTAGAAATTACTTTAAACCCAAACAATTAACAGTCCAAGTCCATCATTTACATAACTCAAATACATATTACATGGCCCAAAATTAAATGTTACAAGGCCGTTCGGCCCAATCCCTAACCCAATGGCCTAAAACCCTAATCCATATCAAATTTAATAACCCTAATACCCTCTCTTTATTGTGCGCAGCCGATCCTGGGCCGTTGGATCAAATCTTAATCCAATGGCCATGATTGAAAGAAGAAGGCCATCCAGCTGCCGCGTGAAGGACACGCTCGAGCCATCTAGCTCCCTACGCGTGCGTGTGTCGCACGCGCGAGGCTCCTCGACTGTCGCTTGCCACGTCACATCATCTAGTGTAGTCCCGCCCATTCAAGCATACATCTGAACCGCTCGATCGTCAAGGCATCTCAGTCGTTGGATCAAATCTGATCCAATGGCCGAGGACAAATATGGCCGGGATGACACTGCCACCATGCCGACCTCTAACCACCGCACTCAGGGTTGCCAGATGCATCAGAAAAAATCACCAAAAGGACTATGTCAGTACCAACTCAGATCTAAAAAATTATGTATTTTTATTTTTATCTACCAAACAAAAATTAGAACCAAGAGGGAAGATATATATCAGATCAAAAATCTTTTGTACTCAGTTTTTCCAGTTCAGAATTTCCAGAAATATAAACAAAAAATTCCAGTGGTAACCTTTTTTATGCTCTCCTTTTTTTCATGCATGCAAGTAAATGTAAAAAAACAAAAAATAGATCGGAGTGCAAAAAATCCTTCCATGCTGGCGATAACCTCTTAGGAGTGAGCCGCTAAAGGGGATTTTCTTTTCGAAACAACGGAGGTATAGGTGTTGTGGCTTCAAAGTAGGAAAGTCGTAGTTTCTGGGAAGGGTTTTGATTCGGTCTTTTTAAAGGTAGAGAGTTTTTTTTTGTTCTGGAGATGAGTTTTGGTTGGGTTTTTAGGTCGGTTGAGGGTTGAGGGCGATGGCTGGAGTAGCCGAACCACCTCCAGCTTCTAGAAAACATGGCGGTCGAGGAGGGGGGCTCTTGTTTTAAGGGTTGTTTTTTTTTCTGGAAAATTAGAGGAAATGAGAAGGTCTCTCTTAGGGTTAAAAATGAGAAAAGAATGTGAGGGGGGCTGATCGGTTGGGTTTATAGGCTGAGAAATAAAAGGTTTTTGGTCAAATTACTCCATAAATCCTCCCTTGCTTTTCATATTTTCAAAACTGTCTCGCCCCTTGGGTTATTTACATCATCGGTCCTCCTTTCTTTTTACTTTTTTTCGATTTTGCCCCTAAATCAAACTGCCTTGTTTTTTAAACTGGTAAAATTACATCCTAAAGACCTCCGCATTCTTGAGTTTTTCATTTCAAGCGTGCCGCATGGGTATATTACAGCTTTAGTCCTCATAGATTCTGCCTAGTCTACAATCCTGTCTCCAAATGTTGTTTAATATGGTTGATTTTGGTCTTCCATTTTTTTATCATTCCATTTTGGTCCCTTTTCATGTTTAAATATTTATGCCTTTCTCATTATGTTTTTAGCATGTTCACATCGTTCTTTTGATGTTGGTATATGTCCTTGTATAACATGTTAATTTATATCCTCATAATTTGTGTATTAAAATGTGTTATACCATGTTTCCATGTTTTATTTTATTTGTTCATGTCGTATTCATGTTTGTCCCACGTGCTATGTTTTAGTTTAGTTTGTATGTTATGTTCGTATGTTTACATAAGTTTTTCATCCTTTTTCGCATCTTAGGTTATATGATAGTGTGATATAATTTGTCACATATGATGTTTTTTTAATTTATTCATATAGTTTGTGTTATATGTTAAGTATTAAATATTAGTTTTTTTATTCTAGCATGTTGATTTATTATTTTGGTAACATATTATGCCTTGTGTAGATATCATGCATGCGTTAGGGTTAGGGTTCGTTTTAATGTGTCTAATCATGTTAGATTTAATCACAGTTTAAGGAGCATGGTTTTCTTGTTCTTGTTTTGTCCTCTTTTATATTATGATAGGTATGTTTTTTTATTCATGTATTTTATTTTTTGTTTAATCTTGTAATATTCTTATCTTTATGTTTTTTATTACCATGTGGATGTATGTTTTTTGAATTGTTTTCTAAGATTGCATAACGGAAATATTAATTGTCAATGCGGTGCCCTTTTATTCAAGCGTAAATTTGGCCAGTATCAAACGCAGTGATGGTGGTCTATCAGTTTACTCTCATCTAACGGGGCCCTTAAAATTTACTCGCACGTATGACCGAATTTTAATCTAATCGTCACTTTAATCCGGAAAGTCTAATGTTAATAAAGCGGTAATTATTAAAGTACCAATTCTGGGAGGTGTGGGGGTGCTAATCCTTCCCCATCCGTAACCGACATTCGAACCCAACAGATTTAAAATCTCTGGTTTTATGGTGCCTGGCCTACCTCAATGGCCGGTGGTGACTCCATTTTTAAATAAAAAAACATTTTTTCCAAAACCCCACGAAATAAATGTTTTAAATGCCTGAAAGACCTTCAAATACCCTCGAAATTCATTTTTTAGCGCGAGAAAAAAAAGGAAAAAGATCGCTATAGATGGAGACTCTGCTGGGGACCATTTTTGTTTTTCAAAAACAAATGAGAGTCAAGCTTTTTAAATAATTACCGCTTTACTAATATCGAAAGTTTCGGATTAAAGTGACTATTAAATTAACATTCAGTTATAATTGTACGTTTATTTTAACGTATTTAAAATTTGGCATATAAACCAGTCTTTTTAAGTGGAGGGAAAACGCTAATGCTTTCGTGAGGATATCGTTCCTCCTTATGGGCCTAGCAAATACCTTCGGGGCTCGAGTACCTTATGCTTTCGTGAGGATATCGTTCCTTCGTAGGGGCATAAGTGAATGGGTCCCCTTGAATTAAACCCGGTTGAAATGAGCCTATAATGGGTGATGATCGACGGCCTTGCTACCCTTAGTAGGGGATAGCAAGGACAATTCGGTTACCTCCTAGCACCAACACTGCATATAGAGAACATAAAGTAACCCGCCCTTTAAAGCCATGTGGATAACCTAGGTGCTTTAGACGTGATGTAAATAGGGTTGTTTTGTTTGTTTGTCGTATTTAATTTGACCATTTATTTATTGATTGATTGATTTTAACCGGTATTGACTTGTTTACTCTTTTGTTTTTGTTTTTTTTTGCATATATCATCGCATTCGCATTACATAGGGTATTGATTCCTGAGTGGTTTCTCCCACAATAAAGATTGTTCATGATGGACCAAGGGTTCTTTGACCTGACGATAGGAGGTTCAGTTTTGGAGTTCCAACCCAAGGCTAGATTAGAGACAGTAGAAGAAAGATCGTTCAGAAACTTCGGGTCAGATTCGGCAAGCAGTGTCAGTCCTGGTAACAAGAAAGGTGGAGTACAAGAGTTAAAGAAGCAAATAGGCGAGATAATGAACCAGATAAATGTTATGATGAAAGGTAAGCAGCCTGTCAAACTCAGAGAAGAATCGTTCAAGGATCAGAATGTAGAATAGAATGGTCAGAATGTTAAGATAGACAATACCGTTAGACAAGTTGAATCCTTTTGTGATCAATCTCAAGAAATAGACAGGTGGTACGTCTGGGGCAGAGACCCAGAAAACAGAAGCAAAACTATGAGAAGCCCGAGAATCAAATGACGTAAGAAGGCATTGTCCTATACCTATGAGATACATCGAGCTGCTTCCATTGCTTATTGAAAAGAATATTATCGTACCGATGAAGTCTGTACCAAATAGACCTCTTTGTCCGAAGGGTTACAACAGTCGTATCTGGTACAGCTACCACATAGGGGATTCGGGTCATCACACTGAGAATTGTTGAGCCCTGAAGAATAGAGTTCAGGATCTTATCAGGATGGGAGTTTTAGGTTTTGAAGATGGAAACCCCGATTCGACAATGAGCCAGCCATTGCCCGAGGGGCAAAGTCGAAGAAGGGTCACTACCCAGTCCAAGGTTCGGGTAACACAGAAGTGGATCACTCAAGTGAGACAAATTCAGGAGTTGAAAGCAAAAGCATCTCAGAAGAGGAACTTGCATTCGAGTACGGCCAGCTCAAGCAGGAGAGAGATGATCTGAGCGAGAAACTGAAGAGTATACAAGACGAGTACCAGAAGTTGCACATTGAATTCAAGAATGCTGGTCTGGGTGACACCTCTAAAGAATGGTTTAATGACATAATTCAGCTGAAGAACAATTTGGAACATTGGAAGCATAAATGCAAGACTAGTAAAAATAAAGCCATATCATTGTCACAAAAGTTGAAAGAAACTGAGAGCCAACGCGACATCCTCCAAGGTGAGTTGGAAACCAGTATGGCTATTGACGAGATCCTGAAATCAAGTCTGTAGCAGAAAGGGGAGGAATCTCAAGACCTTCAAATAGAAAACATAGCACTTAGAGAACAAATAGAAAGGCTCAAGACTTCTTTACGTACCAGCGAGATTCGTGCTGAAGCATACAAGCAGGCCAGGTATGAAAGTTTCAAAGAAGTAACTGTCAAGCTACAAAAGGCCGAGCAGAAAATAAGACCAAGACATGAAGATTGTTATGACTCAAGTGCGACAAGTGGCCCAATAGGTAGCAGACTTAGCTGATGTAGCAATGTTGACAAGCCAGAATACGGATCCAACGATGGACCGCAAAGGAAAGCTAACAAGTCTATTGCATGAGGTCAAGAAATTAGGTGCTAAAGCTCATCGCTATCTGTAAAATCCTAATACCTGGTGTAATGAAAGCTTTTGGTCTAAATGAAAGATGTTCTATAGGGACAAATCACTTGCAGAATCAATACCTTATTACATTCTTGCATTGTATCATGGCATTTGCATCATTATGCATGCATTCATCTGTTTTTGCAATAATATTGATAGTGTAAATATTGTGGTAGTGTGAGGCTAAAAGTTAAGCTGCAACCATTTCTTGTCCATACTTTACCCTGTTCCAAAGCAAATAATGGAGGACAGAATAGTCAGTTTGGAAAAGGGGCAAAAAGATTTGGAAGTACGTTTTGATGAAGCCAAACAGAGCCTCAGTGAGCAGACCGCTCAATCGCAATCTACGATAGTATCTGACATAACCGCATTGTTGGCAAAAAGACTTGGGAAAGAAAAGGTTGAAGACGAAGTCGCCCAAGAGCCAGAATGTACCGCATCTCACAGCAAGGTTCAACTAAAGACACCAAGTCCTGTTGGGAGAATATACATTAACCCTTCAGGGGTATCTGTTAGTCATCAAATAGGAGCATTCGAAAGCCAACCCGTGGATACAGATGCATTCTATGAGGAAGAGGTGTCAGATCTGGACTTGGTCGAGAAAATTAGAAATAAAGTGGAAAAAAATGGAAAGAAATGTTTCGTCTCATTGAGGAAAAATTCAAAGCCATGCAGACTGTAGAGGAACCAGGGAATGACGCCAGTGATCTGAGCCTAGTATCCAACCTTGTTTTACCACCGAAGTTCAAGACCCCTAATTTCGATAAGTATGAAGGAACTTCGTGTCCTTCCACGCATATTACCATGTATTGCCGGAAGATGGCTGCTTTTGCAAAAGATGAAAAGCTTTTAATCCATTACTTCCAGGATAGTCTCACTGGGGCAGCCATCCGGTGGTACAATCAATTGATTCAGGTAGATATCAAGTCCTGGAAGGATCTTTCAAAAGCCTTCATAGAATAGTACAAGCACATAACAGATTTAACCCCAAAACAATTCGTGCTGCAAGGTTTAAAGCAGAAGCCTGATAAGAGTTTTTGTCAATATGCTCAACAATGCGAGATATGGCATCTCAGGTCCAACCCCCGATTCAGAAAAGTGAAATTACTCCCATGATTGTGGATATTTTGAAGGGAGTGTTGTATGATCGTCTGGTAAGCTACCATGCCGACAAATTTGCAGATTTAGTCATGGTTGGAGAGCGCATTGAAGATGCAGTTATGAAGGGGAAGATAAAATATCCCTACAGTACAGTTCCTCAAAAGGAAGAAGATTCTCATGTTCATATGGTGAGTACTCGCCCAATCAGCCAGCCCCAGGGTCGTCCTCATAATTAGTCTTCACGATACGTAAAACCTGCAAAGGTATTACATCTCATTCCTATGACCTACACTAAGTTACTTCCGATGCTTATCAAAAAGAAGCTGCTAGCCCCTGTCCAATCCAAGCCAAAAGATCCTACATATCTGGTGGGGTATGACGTCAATGCGGTATGTGATTACCATTTGGGGAGTACAAGCCACACAACTGAAAATTGTGGAGCTCTGAAAAATAAGGTCCAAAGTTTGATCGAAGCCGGTCATCTGAAGTTTTAAGGATAATGACAGATGTGAATTTTGGGGAGGTGCTAACTTCCCAGTTAGGTGTTTAACTAGATTTCATGCTTTTCAAAGGAAATGCGAAGTCAGCTTTACTATTTTAGGCCCGAAAAGTAGTAAAGACATTTTGTAGGGGCATATGTCTTGTAAAATGAAAGTTCTTTCGCATATCATTTTTGTGCATGTTTAGCAAGCGATTTTCATTCTTCGATTCGTTAAAACATTTCACTCATCGGTAGGGGTTAGTTTTTGTTTTTCCATGTGCATACTCATTTTTTTGCACAGAAAATACATGTATCCGGCTATTGTGTTCCTTTATATCAATTGCATGAAGGACATCATTTCAACCTAGGTGATTGGTCTTGAGCAACCTGCATCTATTGGAAATCAAAAGCTACGACAAAGACGAATGTGTAATTACCTTCCGAGTTATTTTGGCAAATCGTTAATGACCCCACTTAAGCATAATTGACTGTACTTTAAAAAAAGTACATCTCCCACGTTTAAAATAAATGAGAGAAGAAATCCTAAGAAAAAGCACTCTAATGTTCGAAGCCTGGTAATAGGCACATTCAAAGACTGGTAATAGGCATGTTTGAAGTCTTGGATAAGCGTGTGGCAACTTTGGGGCACTCCTCTGAAGTGATAAGATGGCAAGGCACCATCTAACAAAGAAAAAAAGAGAAGAAGAAGAAGAAGAAGAAAGAAGAAGAAGGAAAGAAAATAAGAAGAAAAAAGAGAGAAGAAAAATCGCATCCTGAGTGATGGTAATATTTTCGTCTCATGACAATGTTGAGTAACTCAGGGTATTGTTGTTTGCTCCATCATTATTCTCGAGCCAAAAGAATGTGATGAGTTGAATTCCCCAAACAAAAAGAAAATGAGCCAAAAATGATAATTTAAAATTGAGCCTAAAAAAAAACACAAAATAACTCGAAGTGTATTTCACATTTTCAGATAATAATTCAGCTTTTGAGGTCCCCCATATACAGGATACGCTTGGGGGCAATCGCCGGTAAGTTGTCTCAACGTCATTTTTGCACTTGATACTCAGGGTATACGATTTGACGTGTCACTGCGGCTGTCAAGATTTTTTGATCAAGCATAAAAAAGAGAAAAATGAAGAGTGTTTGTTTTTTTCAAAGTTTTATCGTTCAGTTCAAAATCCAATTTTCTTTTTAGAGGATACACGGGCAATTTGCCTCTTTACATTTCCTTTAAAAAAAGTTTTAAAGCCTAGAGACATAGATTTGGTTCCCCTTAGAGTACTTCTTTTAAGTTCAAAGACATAGTTTGAACTCAGAGATGGGTTTGGGGAAGTTGGGGTATTTTAGCTCACCCCGATGTTGAGAGAAATAGAGACTGCATGATGGGTCAAAGACAAGAAAAAATCTGAGTCCAAAATTAGTGGGGCACCATTGTCCGTGAAACAACAGAGATAGTTATAAGAATTCAAGTCAGAATAGAACCGAGATGTCAGATAGTTCGAAAGATTTTGATTAATGAAGAAGACAAAAGACTTTCTTGAGTAGAGAGATGATGTTGACCGAGGTCATTTGACTTGAAAGGTTGAACTAGGAATGAGCAACAAAGTTTTGGGGGCGAAAGCTGCTGGAGCATCAGAATGATTAATGGTTGTAGTCACATGACGAAGCCTGCTTAACCAGCAAGTGGTGACCTAAGTACTGAGATGTCTGAGAAGACTGTAACAGGGTTTCATGCATCATTGCATCCTTATGAGTCTACATGAATAGGTTGCACCTTTACATCCCCAACAATCGTGAGAATAGCATTTTACATGAACATGTGCATCTTTACATCATAAGGTATGCACATGTATCATCCTTAATTGGAAAACATTCATACAGGAATACGGACAAATAGTTTCCAAGAAGATGACTTTAACAAAGACTTTGTGCACCTCTCATCGATCCAGAAGACACGGGCTTGGGTGTCGCCTTCCCTAAAAAAGAGAAAAAAAAGAAGAAGAAATAGAGAAAAGAAAGAAGATCGGTTAACCAGAGAAAATGTCAACATTTTCGAGCCGCCACTCTAACGAATTTGTAGATGGATAAAGCCAAGGTATCACTTAAGGTTTTTCTTAAAAACCAAATCTTTTAATGACATCCTTTCATAAGGATGCTTTTCTTAAAATCAACTTCTTTAGTTGGATCCTCGCTTAAGGATGTTGTTCTTAAAATCAACTTCTTTAGTTGGATCCTTTCATAAGAATGTTAACCCCATAAAGAAGAAGAAAAGCCAAGAAAGTGAAAAAAAAGAAAAAAAAAGAAAGAAAAGAAAAGAAAAAGGAAAAAAAGAAGGAAAAAAAGAAGAAAAAGAAAAGAAAACAAAAAAGGGAGAAAGAAGAAGAAGTAAAAGAAGAAGAAAGATTGATTAGAGAAAAATGTCACTAGATGTTCGAGTCGTCACCTTGGATTGATTCCTCGTGATGTCTAAACGGTTTTTCTTAAAATCAAATCCAATCCTTTCTTAAGGATATTTTTCTAAAAATTAATTCCTTAATTTATCCTTCCACAATGATGTTTTTCTTAAAATCAAATTTCTTAATTCAATCCTTTCTTAAGGATATTTTTCTAAAAATTAGTTTCTTAATTTATCCTTCCATAAGGATGTTTTTCTTAAAATAAAATTTCTCAATTTGATCCTTTCTTAAGGATATTTTTCTAAAAATTAATTCCTTAATTTTTCCTTCCATAAGGATGTTTTTCTTAAAATCAAATTTTTTAATTCAATCCTTTCTTAAGGATATTTTCTAAAAATTAATTCCTTAATGTATACTTCCATAAAGATATTTTTTCTTAAAATCAACTTCTTAGTTTAATCCTTTTGCAAGGATCGTCTTTCTTAATATCAAGATTTCTAAATTCTGGTGCACACCGCTCAAGGATCCGACTGAAGAAAAGTGGAGAGTTCCAGAAGAACACACGATTCTGAAGCTTTAAACATGGAAGTCAGATAAAAATTAGTGCTTATAATCTTTGCTTTGTTCTCGTTCCACAAGAACAAGCAAAGAGGGGCAATTGTAATCACTCATTTTTATCTGTGTTTGTTAATATTGCAACATACTAATATAATAATTAATTAATGTTATTCTTGCATATGTATGTATGTATGTATGTATGTATGTATGTATGTATGTATGTATGTATGTATGTATGTATGTATGTATGTATGTATGTATGTATGTATGTATGTATGTATGTATGTATGTATGTATGTATGTATGTATGTATGTATGTATGTATGTATGTATGTATGTATGTATGTATGTATGTATGTATGTATGTATGTATGTATGTATGTATGTATGTATGTATGTATGTATGTATGTATGTATGTATGTATGTATGTATGTATGTATGTATGTATGTATGTATGTATGTATGTATGTATGTATGTATGTATGTATGTATGTATGTATGTATGTATGTATGTATGTATGTATGTATGTATGTATGTATGTATGTATGTATGTATGTATGTATGTATGTATGTATGTATTATTAATATATATATAATATATGTGTGTGTGATATGTGTGAATGCGTGTATATTATACGCATCATGTACGTGTGACTAATGCGTACATAAACTATATGTGTTCATGAGTATATATGCATGTATGTTTGTATATTATATTAATGTGTTACATGTATTAATGTTTGCATGCGTGTTCGTATGTTATATGTATATGTGTTACATATGTGTGTATATATGTATGTATTATCGTATTATTATTTATTATTATTATTACTACTAATATTAATATTACTATTAGGCTAATGTAAAATAAAATCCAGAAATTACTTTAAACCCAAACAATCAACAATCCAAGTCCATCACTTACATAACTCAAATACATATTACTTGGCCCAAAATTAAATGTTACAAGGCTGCTCGGCCCAAGCCCTACCCCAATAGCCTAAAACCCTAATCCATATCAGATTTAATAACTCTAATACCCTCTCTTTATTGTGCGCAGCCGATCCTGGGCCGTTGGATCAAATATTGATCCAACAGCCACGATTGAAAGAAGAAGGCCATCCAGCTGCCGCGTGAAGGACACGCTCGAGCCAACCAGCTCCCCAAGATGGCCGAGAATGGATCTAGCCGGGACAACACTGCCACCATGCTGGCCTCCAACCACCGCACTCAGGGTTGCCAGATGCATCAGAAAAAATCACCAAAAAGGACTATGTCAGTACCAACTCAGATCTGAAAAATTATGTATTTTTATTTTTATCTACCAAACAAAAATCAAAACCAAGAGGGCAGATATATATCAGATCAAAAATCTTTTGTACTCAGTTTTTCTAGTTCAGAATTTCTAGAAATATAAACAAAAAATTCTAGTGGTAACCTTTTTTCTGCTCCCCTTTTTTCATGCATGCAAATAAATGTAAAAAAAGAAAAGAGTTTACCGGAGTGCAAAAAATCCTTCCTTGCCGATGATAACCTCTTAGGAGTGAGCCGCTAAAGGGGATTTTCTTTTCGAAACAATGGAGGTATAGGTGTTGTGGCTTCAAAGTAGGAAGGTCGTAGTTTCTGGGAAGGGTTTTGATTCGGTCTTTTTAAAGGCATGGAGGTTCTTTTTGTTCTGGAGAGGAGTTATGGTTGAGTTTTTTGGTCGGTTGAGGGTTGAGGGCGGTGGCCAGAGTAGCCGAACCACCGCCAGCTTCTAGAAATCACGGCGGCCGAGGAGGAGGATTTGGTTTTAAGGGTTGTTTGTTTCTGGAAAACCAGAGGAAATGAGAGGGTCTCTCTTAGGGTTAAAAATGAGAAAAGAAGGAGAAAGAGGCTAATCGGTTGGGTTTATAGGATGAGAAATAAAAGGTTTTTGGTCTAATTACTCCATAAATCCTCCCTTTCTTTTCATATTTTCAAAACTGTCTCGCCCCTTGGGTTATTTACATCATCAGTCCTCCTTTCATTTACTTTATTTCGATTTCGCCCCTAAATCAAACAGCCTTGGTTTTTAAACTGATAAAATTACATCCTAAGGACCTCCGCATTCTTGAGTTTTTCATTTCAAGCGTGTCACATGGGTATATTACAGCTTTAGTCCTCATAGATTCTGCCCAGTTTACAATCCCGTCCCCAAATGTTGTTTAATATGGTTGATTTTGGTCTTTCGTTTTTTATCATTCCATTTTGGTCCCTTTTCATGTTTAAATATTTATGCCTTTCTCATTATGTTTTTAGCATGTTCACATCATTCTTTTGATGTTGGTATATGTCCTTGTATAACATGTTAATTTATATCCTCATAATTTGTGTATTAAAATGTGTTATACCATGTTTCCATGTTTTATTTTATTTGTTCATGTCGTATTCATGTTTGTCCCACGTGCTAAGTTTTAGTTTAGTTTGTATGTTATGTTCGTATGTTTACATAAGTTTTTTGATCCTTTTTCGCATCTTAGGTTATATGATAGTGTGATATAATTTGTCACATGTGATGTCTTTTTAATTTAAGCATATAGTTTGTGTTATATGTTAAGTATTAAATATTAGTTTTTTTTTATTCTAGCATGTTGATTTATTATTTTGGTAACATATTATGCCTTGTGTAGATATAATGCATGCGTTATTGTAGCAATATCCCCTTTTTTTACTTACGCTAAAAATGAGGTTTCAATGCGTTTGTGGTTTTTCGGGTATTAAAATATTTATTCCATGGGATTTTTAGAAAAAAACGTATTTTATTTAAGAAAATGGAGTCGCCACCAGACACTAAGGTAGGCCGGACACCGTAAAACCAGAGATTTTAAAAACGTTGGGTTCGGGAGTCAGATACGGATGGGGAAGGATTAGCACCCCACAACGCCCAAAATTGGTACTTTAATAATGACCGCTTTATTAATGTTAAAATTCCGGATTAAAGTGACGTTAAATTAATATTTAGTTATAAGTGCGAGTAAATTTTAAAAGCCCCCGTTATCCGAGAGTAAACGCCTAACCACCATCACTACGCCTGATACTGGCCATGTTTACGCTCGGATAAAAGGGCACCGCGTTGACAAATATTATTCCATTGTGCAACCTTAGAAAGCATGACATAACATACAATTCGTATTGACATGATACTAAAAAAACATAACATATGGATATTACGAAATTTAAACAAAATAAGAAAATGCATGAACATAAAAACATAACATATCATGATAAATAATGACAAGACCTAAACTAAAACAAGAATAAAAAGGAAAGAACATACTTCAAGAATTAATTAGTCACATATATACATGTTAAAATATGAAGAAAAAGAAAAGAAAACACAAGGCAACATATGCATGACGTAGAAATAATATGATACTAGGCAAGAAAAGCAAAATATTAAGATATTACACCAAAACCTTATCAAACAACACACTAATTATCTGCATCATAAATGTTTCCAAATATTAACATGGCCACGGTGAGAATCAAACATAGATCAAAACACATGAACATATAAATTATTTTATAAAAACTCTCGTGTTATTCGAATAAAAAAGAAAACATGCATAAAATAAATAACATGACAAAAGCAAAAAGAACATGATACACATTTAAACAATGCTAAAAACAAAACCTATCACATGCTAAACAAATTACCCAAAAAATCACATATGACTAAAGATGTGAAGATGATCATAAAAAACGTAAACATAGTGTGTCAATTAAAATAAAACAAAATGCATAAAACGAATATATAAAAAAACTAACATATAAACCTAATATTCACATTAAACTAAATATCACATATAAAATGGATGTGCATGCTAACATGAACAAAGAGTTAAATAATAAATTAACATGATGATGCACATGTTACGAAAACATAAAGAAGACAAAACATAACCTAAACATGTATATAATATCAACAAAACAAAGTAAATCACAGAAGCATGATATCACAAAAAAATACGCATGTAAAAACATAAAATATAAAAACATGTAAATATTAGGGAGCAATAATAAAGCATAAACATTTAAATCACAACGGGGACCGAAATGAAAGAAAAACAAAATCATAAAACCAAATTTAAGTGAACAAAAGGAGCATTCAGGGACCCAATTAAAAACTAAAATGAAGCTACAAGGACTGGAGATGTGATTAACCCAAGGGGCGAGCTCAAAATGAAAACTTCAAAAACTCGGGGAGGCTAAACAGGTAATTTTACCCTTTGAATTCGAAACTCATTTAATTTAGGGACTAGATTGAGAAATTTCAAAAACAGGGGGAGACTAGTTTGTAATTTAACCAAGGGGGAGACTCATTTTGAAAAGTGTAGAAACGCGGGGGGATTTATGGATTAATTAGCCCACTTTTAAAACATTAAACCTCTATATAACGGTCTAATTAGCTCGATTATCAGACTTTAGGCATTTAAAATTTTTGGATCTGGAAAAAAAACCTCTCCCTCTCTTTATTCTCTCAAATGAACCAAATAACCACCCAAAAAAGAAACTTCAGCCACCTTGCTTTCCAGAAACCGACGAGTTTCTGCCGTGCACACCGTCACCAGCCGCCGCTCACCGGTGCCGGCGACTACAAAAAAAACACCCTAAACGATTCCTCTCTTTCATCTAAGCCTGAATCCAACCTTGGATTTTAGGGATCAACCCCTTATTAACCTAGATCTAGGAAAACCCGAGCAGAGACATCCTTCCCTCGGTCAGCTCACCCCATGAGGGCTTATCACCGACCAGAGGAGATTCGCCGGCGGTTTGGGTAAATTCTAAACTCTTTGTGTCTTCTCTTTTTAATATTATATTCTCGAAACCAACATGCAAGAAAGAAAATGAAGTAGAAAGTACCACTAGAAACTTTTTGTATTCTTCCTCAAAAACTGATTGTTGTTACAATTTTTGGTTGGTTTACATATATCCCCCCGGGTTTGTTTTGGTTGAAACAAGATATAAAAATACATATTTTTTATCAGATTTGGTACTGACGAAATCAATTTTTTTTATTTTTCCTGTCTGGTGCATGTCCATTTGGTGAGAGCCGGTGAGGGATGGCGTGTACGGCGACAGAGGATGGTTGGAGAGAGGAAGAGTCTCTCGGCCAAATTTTATTCCGGTCGTTGGATCAGATTTGATCTAACGGTTGAGATCATCTCAACCACGAACAGCTCGGATTTGATTTGAAAGGTGACAAGTTGGCCTCTGATCTTGACACGTGGCTCGTAGGAGAACGAACAGTCTTGCGCTTGCGTTGCACGCGTGAGTAGGAGGCGAGCGGTATGGAGAGTGACATCACGCGTGCCAGCTAGATCATCTTGGTGTCATCTGGATCGTTGGATCAAATCTTGATCCAACGGTTGGGAGGGCGACGACTGCAATAGAAGAATGGATTTAGATATGATTTTAGGGTTTTTGGTTAGTTGGATCGGCTTAGGTTTTGGTTGGTTGGGCCTTGTGTAATTTAATTTGGATTATGTAATATTCATTGGACTTGGACTGTTATAATATATTTGGGTTTTATACATTTTAGATCTTATTTAAAATAAGTCCAATAATAATAATATTAATATTAGTAATAATAATAACAATAATAATAATAACAATAATACCGGTAATAATAATAATACATGCACACTTATACATGGACACACATACGTATATAGCATACACATACATACTTACGTATACCTACGTACAATTGTGACAAAACACACTCACACATAAATACTCTTAATAATAATAAATACACTTCATGCAACACTCATTCGTATACATTCCAAAATAACAAGGACATTAATGATACGTACATGCAAACATATATAAACATGCACATAATAATTACTAATGCATGCATAACATAACATATATGCTATACATGCATTTACACACATCACACACATTAATCACATATATAATAGACATACAATACAATATGCATACACGCAATAATAATATATTGATTATTAAACTGACATAGATTAATTAAATACTTATACACCGGATAAAAATGAGTGATTACAGTTGCCCCTCTTTGCTTGTTCTCGTGGAACGAGAACAAAGCAAAGACCAAAAGCACTCATTTTTATTTGACTTCCCTGTTCGCGGATTCAGAATCACGTGTTCTTCTATAACTCTCCGCTTTTCCTCGGCTGAATCTTCAGGCTTGTAAGTTCTTCCTATATAGAACTTCTTCACGTTCCGATCTTAGAGCTAAAGGTCCTTCCTTTAAATTTTGGAGTTAGGGTTCTTTATATATAGAACCTTTCACTGGGGGCTCGAAAACATAGGCCCTTCCTATATATAGAACCTTTATCTTCGATTTTTTTTCACGCTAACAAGGCTATTGATCTTTCTGGACTCACGCTACTAAGGCTACCTCATCATGCCCAAAAGACTTATTGATGGCCCGAAGGTCTTATCACCATGCTCGAAAGACTTACCGGTGGCCCGAAGGTCTTATCATCATGCCCGAAGGTCTTACTGATGGCCCAAAGGACTTAACATCTGGATTTACGCTACTACGACTATCGTCATCTGGCCTCAGGCTACTATGGCTGCCGCATCATGCCCGAAGGACTTATTAATGGCCCGAAGGACTTATCACCATGCTCGAAAGACTTAGCGGTAGCCCAAAGGACTTATCATCATGCCCAAAGGACTTATCATCATGCCCGAAGGCCTTACTGATGGCTCGAAGGACTTAATATCTGGGTTCACGCTACCTTGGATACCGTCATCTGGCCTTACGCTACTATGGCTGCTGACATCTGGCCTCATGTTACTATGGCTATCGCATCATGCCCGAAGGACTTATTGATGGCCTGAAGGACTTATCACCATGCTCGAAAGGCTTACTGGTGGCTCGAAGGTCTTATCATCATGCCTGGAGGACTTATTGATGGCCTGAAAGACTTAATATCTGACTTTACGCTACCATAGCTACCGTCATCTAGCCTCACGCTACTATGGTTGCTGATTTTTCTTTCTTTAACAAAATCCACTTCTTAAAACTCTTTGATAATTCTTCAAATTCCTGTTTAAAAAAAAACAAAAATTGACATGCCTCTATCTCTATGATGCATGCAATGTAATGCTTTCTTTTTCTTCTTTTCTTTTTTTTCTTCTTCTTCTTCTTTTTCTTCCTCTTATTTTTATTTCTCCTCCCTTTCTTTATATCTTTTCTTCTTTCTTTCTTTCTTTCTTTCTTTTTTCTTTTTCTCTTCTTTCTTCTCCCGCTCTCTTTTTCTTTTTCTTTTTCTTTTTTTTCTTTTTTTTCTTTCTCTCTTTCTTAAATATGTTTTTTTCTTTTTTTCTTTCTTCTTTTTTTTAAAAACCTATGCCCTGAAAAGTCATTCTCTGGACTTCTCTACGTTCTTTCTTTTTACAATATGCTCAGTTTTGATCTTCACTTTCATCAATATTTCCTTTATCAATTGAATACCCGTTCTCGCTCTCTTGCACATGCTACTGTCTTTCTTCTTCGGGGTCTCTACCCACTTCACAAATAAGCTCATTCTAATCTCTATATCATTCTCGTGTAGGGATTCTTACCATTCTTCATGTTCTGCATTGCCCTACTCAATCATGAGCTCGGCTATCTTCAAATTCTTTGACATGACATTCGGAGTATTTATCAATTTCATCATCAGGGCGAGCAAAATACTTTCATGCTCTGAACTTAATTTCTAAATTTAATCTTTCTGCTGCTTCTTGATGGGAACCATCTCTTGATCCCTATGCTCTAACTCTCTGGAGAATCAATGTTTATCTCTCACATTTCCCCTTATTTTGCAACCTCATTATCATCCCGGTTCATTCTTCATTTCCTTAAACCAACCATGGCATCATAGTTGAAACCTGCTTCTTGTTCTTGAGTTGTCGAATAATATCCACGACCTTGTATTCTAGATCTTATCTCTGAAGCTATACATGGAAATCTTTGTTGCTTTAAATTGTCAATTTGTTGATTGGCATCCCACTGAAGAGTGTCATTTAGATTAACATACAGGATCTTGAAATCAACATCTTAGCATAACGAAAAAACAGAATAGGAGCTCTGGATATCAAGTGCAAGAGCGTCTTAGATTCAACCATTCAGCGATCATTTATAGCATAGCTTGGATCCATAAGGATTTTGGATGTTGCGGCGATTCAAGGCTGCAAAATACTACTTTTTCTCAATTCTCATTATTTGCTCTACCCTAAAAAGGGTGAACTTGTTTGACCACTCTAGCGCAGAAATATTATTCTAAGAATAAAGTTCTAGGTGGGTGGGCGTTTTTTTTGTTTTTTTATACTTATCCTATTGTTTATTTTTCTCTCTCTCTCTTTTCTTTCTTTTTTTTATCCTCTTTTCTTTTTTTATCATTTTTCTCTTTTTTTCTTTTTCATGCGTTTATCATTATTTTTGAGGAAATCAACTTGTCACAGTCCTTTGTCTTGAAGACAATGATGGAGCAAACAACACTACCCCAAGTTACTCGGCATAGTCACGATTTGAAAATATTACCATCACTCATGAAGCTAAGGTTTCTTGACTTGGATGGTGTATTGTAACCTTATTGCTTCAGCGGAGTGCCCCAAATTTTCCACACTCTTATTCGAGCAAGCCTATTACCAGGTTTCAAACATAGGAGTGCTTTTTTTATTATATATTTTTCTTTCTTTTTTTCTTTCTAATGTAGTTATTTTCTTTTATTCCACATACATGTATGTCCTGTTTTGATTGTTAATTATTTAGTGCATAGAAGATTACGCTTAGAATTTCAATTTCAAGCAACTCTACATGGTTAACATTTGGAGCTTTTTCGTCCTTGAACATCGTCGAAAGAGTAGTACTCTTGTTTTGCTGACCAGAGTCACACCTCATCATTATCGCAACATCCAACTAATATCACATCTTGCAATTGATATCCAATGTTGTACAACAGTGAGAAAAGATACACATCTATGTGCTTTCAAGAACATTGTATGTTAAGCAAAATGGGTTCTTCATTGGAATGAAAATCAACAAACATAACGCATGCCCCTTCACAAAATATTTTTATCACATGTGGGCCACAGGTAGCAAAGGTGGTCCCTTGTATTACTTCAAGAAAGTCTTCTAATGCAGTGACATCTCTGGTGTCCTTAGCACTATGCAAACTTGACCCTCATCCTTGGTTCTCCACTGCTGGATCAGTTCTTGTGTCAAGGTCCCATCATTGATCAGCTTCTTGATCTCCTCCAGTAGAGGTCTACACTTTCTGGTGGGATGCCCTGGTGCCCCCATATGACAAGTACTACTCGAGTCGAAGCTACGGGATGATGGATTAGGTGTAATCTTCATCGGTCTGCGAGCAAGATAGCGGCCTTCTACCAAATAGGGCTATATGTCTGAGATGGATACTCCGAACACTTCTAAATTTGCATTCGTCCGAGGAATCTTCCTTGATGACCCTGAAGTGTTAGTCTTCCTTCTTTTTTTACGGCCATGAGAACCTTGGAGGTGACACTCATTTATTTCTTTGTCTTCATCTACCATCTCTTGAGTTTGGTCCTTAAATTTAGACCCCAACCTTCCTTCTTGGATTGCGTATTCTATCCTCTCTCCAATAATCATAAAATCCTCGAACCTGCTTCTTGATTTCTCTAACATCATATCGAAAAAAGAAGAGGGAAGCATTGCATGGAACAGGAGAGTCAACTCTTCTTCTGCTATGGAAGGCTGAACTTGGGTTGCAAAACATCGCCACCTTAGTGCATACTCCCTAAAGCTTTCATTCGATCTCATTTTCTCGTTTTGAAGAAACTGTCGACAGGGCATTAAGTCTAAAGCATATATGTATTGACTCAAGAAGGCATTAGCAAGGTCACCCCATGACTGAACTTTGTTTCTGCTCAAATGGTTATACCACACTACTGCAGGTCCTATCAGGCTATCGTGGAAGTAGTGGATCAACAACTCTTCATTCTTCATGTATCCCTCCATTTTTCTATAAAACATGGTTAAGTGAACCTTCGTGCAGCTAGTTCCGTCATACTGCACAAATCTAGGAATCTTGAAATCCAAAGGAATGGCCAAATCAGGAACTAGGCAGAGTTCCCTCGTATTGAAAACATTTATTTTTTCTTTCTTCTTTAGCTCCTTCCCGATTCTTTCTTCTAGTAGGTCAAGCCTCGACTCCTTAGTTTATTCCATTTTCTTTCAAACAGTTCTGCCATCGAACCCAAGAAATTAAATGATTAAGTGTCATGCAATGATAAAATCATTAAACAGTGCAAAGGATGTGATACAGATGCATGAATGCAATAAGGTATTGATTCTGCAAGTGATTTGTCCCTATAGAACAATATTTCATTCAGACCAAAAGGTTTCATTACATCCGGTATTAGGAGTTTACAGATAGCGGTGAGCTCTAGCACCTAGTATCTTGATCTCATTCAATAGTCCCGTCAGCTTTCCTTTGTTGTCCAATGCTGGATCCATATTCTGGCTTACTGCATTGCCGCATCAGCTAAATATGCTACCTGTTGGGTCACTTGTCGTGCTTGAGTCATAACAATCTTCATGTCTTGGTCTTTCTCCTGTATTTTCTGCTCAACCTTTTGTAGCTTGGTAGTTACTTCTTTGAAACTTTCATACCCGACCCGCTTGTACTCTTCAGCACGAATCTCGCTGGTACGTAGAGAAGTCTTGAGCTTTTCTATCTGTTCTTTGAGTGTTGTGTTCTCCATTTGAAGGGCTTGAGATTCCTCCCCTTCCTGGTGCAGACTTGTTTTCAGGATCCCGTTCATGGCCAGACTGTTTTCCAACACACTTTGGAGGATGTCGCGTTGGCTCTCAGCTTCATTCAGCTTCTGTGACAATGATCTGGTTTTATTCTTACTATTCTTGCATTTCTGCTTCCAACGTTCCAAATCGTTCTTCAACTGAATCATGCCATTAACCCATTCTTCAGAGGTGTCACCAGACCGGCATTCTTAAATTCAAAGTGCAACTTCTAATACTCGTCTTGTATACTCTTTGGTTCTTTGCTCAGATCATACCTCTCCTGCTTGAGCTGGCCGTACTCGAATGCAAGTTCATCCTCTGAGATGCTTTTACTGTTGACTCCTGAATTTGTCTCACTTGAGTGACCCACTTCTATGTTACCCAAACCTTGGACTGGGCATTGACCCTTCTTCGACTTTGCCCCTCAGGCAATGGATGGCTCATTGTAGAATCGGGGTTTTCCTTCTTCAAAAACCAAAACTCCTATCCTAATAAGATCTTAAACTCTATTCTTCAGGGCTTCGCAGTTCTCAGTGTGATGACCCGAACCCCCTATGTGGTAGCTACACCAGATACGACTGTTGTAACCCTTCGGATAAGGAGGTCTCTTTGGTACAGACTTCACTGGTATGTTAAGATTCCTTTCAACAAGCAATGAAAGTAGCTCAGTGTATCTCATAGGTATAGGACAATTCCCCTTTACGTCATTTGATTCTCGGGCTTCTCCTAGTCTTGCCTCTGTTTCTTAGGTATTTGCCCAGATATGCCATTTGTCTGCTTCCTAAGATTGGGTATCTGACCTGAAGTCTCTACACGATCCTTCTTCTACTATCCTCGATCTAGCCTCGGGATGGAACTCCAGAACTGAACCCTCTATCGTCTGGTAAAAAAACCCTTGGTCCATCATGAACGATCTCTATTATGGGAAAAACCACTCTGGAAACAATACCCTATGTAATGCGAATGCGATGATATATGAAAAAACAAAAGAAAAAGAAAAAGAAAACAAGTTAGTACCAGTTAAAATCAATAAATACACAAATAAAGGGCAAATTAAACACGATAAACAAACAAAACAACCCTATTTACATCCTGTCTAAAGCACCTAGGTTATCCGCATGGCTATAAAGGGGTGGGTTTCTATATGTTCTCTACATGCAGTTTTGGTTCTAGGAGGTACCCGAATTGTCCTTGTTGTCCTCTACTAAGAGTAGCAAGGCCCCCGATCATCACCCATTATAGGCTCCTTTTAACCAGGTTCAATTCAGGAGGACCCATTCGCTTATGCCTACACGAAGGAACGATATCCTTACGAAAGCATAAGGTACTCGAGCCCTGACGGTACTTGCTAGGCCTACACAGAGGAACGATATCCTCACGAAAGCATTAGCGTTTCCCCCCACTTAAAAAGGACGAGTTTACATGCCAAATTTTAAATACGTTAAAATAAACTCGCAATTATAACCGAATGTTAATTTAATAGTCATTTTAATCCAGAATTTTCGATATTACTAAAGCGATAATTATTTTAAAAAACTTGACTCTCATTTTGTTTTTGAAAACAAAATTTGGTCCCCAGCGGAGTCGCCATCTGTAACGGTATCCCCTTTTTTACTTACGCTAAAAAATGAGGTTTTAATGTGTTTGTGGTTTTTTGAGTATTAAAATATTTATTCTGTGGGGTTTTTAGAAAAACTGTATTTTATTTAAGAAAATGGAGTCGCCACCGGCCACTTAGGTAGGTCGGACACCGTAAAACCAGAGATTTTAAAAACGTTGGGTTTGGGAGTCGGTTACGGATGGGGAAGGATTAGCACCCCCACACCGCCCAAAATTGGTACTTTAATAATTACCACTTTATTAATGTTAAAATTCCGAATTAAAGTGACGGTTAAATTAAAATTTGGGTATAAGTGCGAGTAAATTTTAAAAGCCCCCGTTATCCGAGAGTAAACGCCTAACCACCATCACTACGCCTGATATTGGCCCCGTTTACGCTCGGATAAAAAGGCACCGCATTAACAACTATTATTCCATTATGCAACCTTAGAAAGCAATACATAACATACAATTCGTATTGACATGATACTAAAAAAAACATAACATATGAATATTACAAAATTTAAACAAAATAAATAAATGCATGAACATAAAAACATAACATATCATGATAAATAACGGCAAGACCTAAACTAAAACAAGAAAAAAAAGGAAAGAACATACTTCAAGAATTAATTAGTCACATATATACATGTTAAAATATGTATAAAAAAGAAAACACAAGGCAACATATGCATGACGTAGAAATAATATGATACTAGGCAAGAAAAGCAAAATATTAAGATATTACACCAAAACCTTATCAAACAACACACTAATTATCTGCATCATAAATATTTCCAAACATTAACATGGTCACAGTGAGAATCAAACATAGATCAAAACACATGAACATATAAATTATTTTAGAAAAACTCTCATGTTATTCGAATAAAAAAGAAAACATGCATAAAATAAATAACATGACAAAAGCAAAAAGAACATGATACACATTTAAACAATGCTAAAAAAACCTATCACATGCTAAACAAATTACCCAAAACTCACATATGACTAAAGATGTGAAGACGATCATAAAAAACGTAAACATAGTGTGCCAATTAAAATAAAACAAAATGCATAAAACGAATATATAAAAAAACTAACATATAAACCTAATATTCACATTAAACTAAATATCACATATAAAATGGATGTGCATGCTAACATGAACAAAGAGTTAAGTAATAAATTAACATGATGATGCACATGTTACGAAAACAAAAATAAATACACATATTTGCCAACCAAAATACATAAAAACATGACGAACCGTATAAACATAATGTAAATTAAAACAAAACGTAACCTAAACATGTATATAATATCAACAAAATAAAGTAAATCACAAAAGCATGATATCACAAAAAATATGCATGTAAAAACATAAAATATAAAAACATGTAAATACTAGGGAGCAATAATAAAACATAAACATTTAAATCACAACGGGGACCGAAATTAAAGAAAAACAAAATCCTAAAACCAAATTTAAGTGAACAAAAGAAGCATTCAGGGACCCAATTAAAAACTGAAATGAAGCTACAAGGACTAGAGATGTTATTAACCCAAGGGGCTAGCTCAAAATGAAAACTTCAAAAACGCGGGGTGGCTAAACAGGTAATTTTACCATTTGAATTCGAAACTCATTTAATTTAGGGACTAGATTGAGAAATTTCAAAAACAGAGGGGGACTGGGTTTGTAATTTAACCAAGGGGGAGCTCATTTTGAAAAGTGCAGAAACGCGGGGGGATTTATGAATTAATTAGCCCACTTTTAAAACATTAAACCTCTATATAACGGCCTAATTAGATCGGTTTTCAGACTTTAGGCATTTAAAAGTTTGGATTTGGAAAAAAAACCTCTCCCTCTCTTTATTCTCTCAACTGAACCAAATAACCACCCAAAAAAAACTCCGGCCACCTTGCTTTCCAGAAACTGGCAAGTTTCTGTTGTGCACACCGTCGCCGGCTGTCGCTCACCGGTGCCGGCGAGTACAAAAAAAACACCCTAAACGATTCCTCCCTTTCATCTAAGCCCGAATCCAACCTTGGATTTTAGGGATCAACCCCTTATTAACCTAGATCTAGGAAAACCCGAAGCAAAAGAAACATTTTTTTTAAAAAAACACCCCGACCAGAGACATCCTCCCTCGATCAGCTCACCCCATGAGGGCTTATCGCCGACCAGAGGAGATTCGCCAGCGGTTTGGGTAAATTCTAAACTCTTTGTGTCTTCTCTTTTTTAATATTATATTCTCGAAACCAACATGCAAGAAAAAAAAGAAGTAGAGAGTACCACTGGAAACTTTTTGTATTCCTCTTCAAAAACTGATTATTGTTACATTTTTTGGTTGGTTTACATATATCCCCCCCGATTTGTTTTGGTTGAAACAAGATATAAAATACATATTTTTTATCAGATTTGGTACTGACGAAATCAATTTTTTTTATTTTTCCTATCTGGTGCATGTCCGTTTGGTGAGAGCCGGTGAGGGATGGCGTGTACGGCGGTAGAGGATGGTTGGAGAGAGGAAGATTCTTATGGCCAAATTTTATTCTCACCGTTGGATCAGATTTGATCTAACGGTTGAGATCATCTCAACCACGAACGGCTCGGATTTGATTTGAAGGGTGACAATGTGGCCTCTGATCTTGACACGTGGCTCGTGGGAGGCGAGCGGTATGGAGAGTGACATCACGCGCGCCAGCTGGATCATCTGGATCGTTGGATCAAATCTTGATCCAACGGTTGGGAGGGCGACGACTGCAAGAGAAGAAGGGATGTTAGATATAATTCTAGGGTTTTTGGTTAGTTGGATAGACTTGGGTTTTGGCTGGTTGGGCCTTGTGTAATTTATTTTGGATTATGTAATATTCATTGGACTTGGACTGTTATAATATATTTGGGTTTTATACATTTTAGATCTTATTTAAAATAAGTCCAATAATAATAATATTATTAATAATAATAATAATAATAATAACAATAATACCGGTAATAACAATAATACACGCACACTCATACATGGACACATATACATATATAGCATACACATACATACTTACGTATACCTACGTACAATTGTGACAAAACACACTCACATAAATACTCTTAATAATAATAAATACACTTCATGCAACTCTCATTCGTATGTATTCCAAAATAACAAGGACATTAATGATACGTACATGCAAACATATATAAACATACACATAATAATTACTAATGCATACATAACATAACATGTATACTATACATGCAGTTACACACATCACACACATAGTTTACACACACATTAATCACATTTATAATAGACATATAATACAGTATGCATACACGCAATAATAATATATTGATTATTAAACTAATATAGATTAATATAATACTTATACACCGGATAAAAATGAGTGATTACAGTTATGGTTAGGGTTCGTTTTAATGTGTCTAAGCATGTTAGATTTAATTACAGTTTAGGGAGCATGTTTTTCTTCTTCTTATTCTTGTTTTGTCCTCTTTTATATTGTGATAGGTATGTTTTTTTATTCATGTATTTTATTTTTTGTTTAATCTTGTAATATTCTTATCTTTATGTTTTTTATTACCATATTGATGTATGTTTTTTAAATTGTTTTCTAAGATTGCATAACGAAAATATTAATTGTCAATGTGGTGCCCTTTTATTCGAGCTAAACGTGGCCAGTATCAAACGAAGTGATGGTGGTCTATCAGTTTACTCTCGAATAACGGGGCCCTTAAAATTTACTCGCACTTATGACCGAATTTTAATCTAATCGTCACTTTAATTCGGAAAGTCTAATATTAATAAAGCGGTGATTATTGAAGTACCAATTTTGGGCGGTGTGGGGGTGCTAGTCCTTCCCCATCCGTAACTGACTCCCGGACCCAACAGATTTAAAATCTCTGGTTTTATGGTGTCCGGCCTGCCTCAGTGGCCGGTGGCAACTCCATTTTTAAATAAAACACGTTTTTTTTCCAAAAGCCCATGAAATAAATGTTTTAAATGCCCGAAAGACCTCCAAATACCCTCAAAATTCATTTTTTAGGGCAAGAAAAAAAAGGAAAAAGATCGTTACATCAAGCTACTTGGCAATGCTAACCTGCTGGCATAGTTGTTCTAAATTCCAATTTCTTCATTGAACAAATAATCTAGCACAAAATCTCCTAAACTAGCAGTGTTGCAAAATTATAAGTACAAAATTGATCGAGGAAAAAATTTTAGTGGTTTGGTATGCAAATTTTAATCCTACATGGCAAACTAATCTACGTGGCAACTGAAATTTAAACATGAATGGCATGGCAAACTTAATGTGAGGATACACCCCCAAACCAAATATGTACATTGTCCTCAATGCATGCAAACAACACATAAAAAAGTAAAAACAGTAAAATGCATGATGATGTCAAATGCAAAGAAATAAAATATAAAAGAGTTTAAGAAGAGGAGGACTCCCTTTCGGAGCTTTTTGGCCTTGATACGTGGGTCATTCTTTTAATAAAGCTCCCTCGACTGGGAGCCATATTCTTCTTCCGCTTTAGGTTAGGTTTTAATGCGGCTGTAGAGGCTCCAAGGTCGTGGAGAACTTCTTCAACAATTTTCACAGGCTTAGAAGTAGCTGGGACTTCAATGGCAGTAGATGAGGCAGGTGTTGCAGGTGTGGCAGCAACCTTGGCTTGGCTTTGGATTCCTTCATCTTTAGGTTTAGGTGGTGTGTCAGTTTTGGTAGATTCAACTTGTACTAGAGAGACTGGGACGACGGCATCTTATTGTGTAGGAGTGTGGACATAATGAGGACTGGCTGGCATGTTATCCTTGGCAAGGAAGTTTGCAAGGAACTCAGGGAACGCTGGAAATGTATGTACGGACATGCCTTCAAGTGTTTTCTTCATAGCATAGTCCCTGGCATGAACATACTGCCAAAACATAGAGTTTTGATCCTTGGCTTTCTCCATCTTTTGAAGGAAGATCTCCTGGCATTGTTAGATTTGGGAATGCATTGCCACTGATCCAGCTAGCATTGGAGTCACAGGTTTTGCCCTTGGCACCTTGGCCTTTGGAACAGACTTGGTAGTCTTTTGTTTGCCCTTCTCTTTTGTCTCTGTGGCAGTTAACTACCTCCACAGGGCAAGAGTTATGATGGTCCCCTTACTCTTTTGAATGCTATTTGAATCGAGTTGTGGCAAGCTGTGCTACATGCAAATGGTAGAGATAAGAGAAGGACAAAGTAAACTTTCATTGCTCTTACCATCACATTTAAATGTCTCTTCGATGATGAGTCGTCCAACATTAATCTTGCTGCCAGTCATGATAGAGTACAGTAGAGGCAATCTTTCCTCTGAAACTATCTCATTTTGGGTGGTCGATAGAAGGTTTGCCTTCAAGAAGTGATTCTAACCATGTGGCTGAGACTTTAGTGCCAACCGTTTCACAGTCTAATGGCCTTTTGATGATGCAATCTATTTAGTGCCAGCCTCACACAATTCCTTCAACATCATCTTTCTCTTGGCATTATCAGAGGATTCTGTAAACTTGGTGTTTTCTTCCTCTGTTCCATCCAAAGAAAACATATCATTTATATAAACTTCACCAAAACGAACGCACTTGCCTCGCACCATCAAGAAGGGTGAGTCTTTGGTCGTAAGATGAGCATAGAATTCTCAGACAATGTTGGCATGGACTTCCCTGGTGGTTGGCAGAATTTTTCCCACTTGTGTGTCTTTATCACTGTGATAAACTATGGGGAATATACCAAGTTTGGTTCTTTTTTTAACTCAAAACCCTTCTCATAATAGAAAGTTCTGTACGCAAAGTTCTCTTCATGTTTCTTGTGAATCTCCTCATTAAAAAAGATTTTGAAAGGTTTTGATGAAGAGACCATGGGAATATGTTGAAGACTTGAGTGATGTTTGGAAGAAAAAGAGTGATTCTTGGTTTCTAGCTTGATAAAGAAATTAGAGGGGAAAGTGAAAAGGTTGAATCTTTGGATCAGTTAGGGTTTTAAGTAGATGGAAGGCAGAAAGGTTGAGTGTTTAATTGGGTGTGATTAATGTGGCTGGTTGATAAGGGATAATGATGGGATTTTGCGTGTTTGAGGAAAAGAAAGGATAATGTATTAAGGGTTTAAGTGATAAGATGGCGCGGGAAAAGGGTGAAGTCATAAGGTGATTAGGTTGAAATTTTGAATTTCACCTTATCGCTTTAGGCGGCTAGGGTAATTTTAATACTTAGCAAAAATTGCCACTCTCTTCTTGGGCCGATCTTATTCAATCCTTGGACAGTTATGGTAAATTTCTTCAATCTTTTAATTGCCTCATGCTAAGCTTCTGCCTTGGCATTCTACCTAGCACGCAAATCCTGCACTTACTCAAGAAAAACCTTTCAACGCAGTAAAAGAAAAATAAAAATTAAAAGAAAGGAAAATAAATGAAAATACTAAAAAATAAAACATCTAACCTAATATATACAAAAAATCAAACTATGATGATGTCATTCACAGAACCTCTGCCAAGAGGACATCCTCCTTGGCATTCTTTTGAGTGCCTTCCAAATAGTGTTTCAATCTTTGGCCGTTTACTTTGAAAATTGTTCCCGTCTTCAAATCCTTGATATCCACTACTCCATGAGCATATGGTTTCATAGCTTCAAAGGGTCCTGACAATATAGACTTGATCTTACCTTGAAACAACTTTAGCCTTGAGTTAAATAACAAGACACGTTGGCCTACCTCAAATTGCCTTGGCAATATCATGTTGTCATGCTATCATTTTGTTCTTTCCTTGTAGAGTCTGGCATTCTTGTAAGGTTGTGTTTTAAATTCCTCTAGTTTGTTTATGTCTAATAAGCATTTCGTACCAGCAGCTCTCCACTTCATATTGAGCTTTTTGATTACCCAATAAGCTCTATATTCCAATTCTACTAGTAAGTGGCATGCCTTCCCAAACACGAGCCTATAAGGAGAAGTTCCCAACGGAGTCTTAAAGGTTGTTCTGTAAGCCCAAAAGGAATCATCTAGTCTCAAAGACCAGTCTTTCCTCTTTGGAGTCATAGTTTTTTCCAGAATATTCTTGATTTCTTGATTTGAGATCTCCGCTTGGCAATTTGTTTAGGGATGGTAAGCTGTGGCAATATGTTGTTGGATTCTGTACATGCACAGAGCTCTAGAGATTAAATTGCACTTAAAATGTGTACCTTCATTATGAATGATGGCTCTGAGGGTACCAAATCTAGCGAAGATGTTCTTATGCAGGAAGTTGGTAATAGTCTTGCCATCATTTGTTGATAGCACAACTGCCTCAACCCACTTGGAAACATAATCAACGGCCACGAGAATATATAGGTTCCCAAATGATGGGGGAAAGAGACCCATGAAGTCTATTCCCTATACGTCAAACAGTTCCACTAGCATAATATTCTTGAGTGACAATTGATGTCTGCTAGAGATATTACCATTTTGCTGACATCGGTCGCATGTCTTGGCAAAGTAATGAGCAAGCATCTTTAAAAAATGTAAGCCAAAAGAAACCTGATTGTAACACCTTGGAAGCGGTCTTCATTCTTGTAAAGTGTCCTCCATATGGTACTGCATGGTTGAATTGCAAAATGGCGTGCTGCTCATCCTCTGGCACACATCGACGAATTACTTGGTCGGCACATTATTTGAAAAATCAACTCATCCCACTAATATTGTCGAACATCTCACAGAAAACATCCCCTGGCATTACTCGCCAAATCCGATGGCAAAATATTGCTTACCAGGTAATTGACTATGTCAGCGTACCATGGCATAGAATAGACTGCAAGTAAGTATTCATCGGGTAATTCATCTCTAATGGCAGTGGCTCCACCTTCCTCTAGGTGGTACTCTAATCGTGATAAATGGTCAGCTACCAAGTTTTTACTCCTCTTCATGTCTTGAATCTCGAGATCAAATTCTTGCAGCAAGAGCGTCCATCGGATTAGTCTGGGCTTGGCATCCTTCTTTGCCATGAGGCATTCAATGCCGAGTGATCTATATACACCACAAGTTTGTTACCTACTAAGTAAGATCTAAACTTGTCAAATGCAAATACAACCACGAGAAATTCCTTCTCGGTTGTGGTGTAGTTGAGTTGGGCTTCATTCAATGTTCGGCTGGCATAGTAAATGGCATGAAAGATCTTGCCACGCCTATGTCCCAACACAGCTCCAATGGCATAATCGATGGCCTCACGCATGAGCTCAAAGGTCTCACTCCAATTTGGTGCCACGACTATGGGGGCATTAATCAATATGTCCTTAAGTTCCTTAAAAGCTTTTAAACAAGAGTCATCAAACGCAAAAGTGGCATTTTATTCCAAAAGTAGGCATAAAGGTTTAGAAATTTTTAAGAAATCTTTAATGAAACGACGATAAAAACCTGTACATCCCAAAAAACTTATGATACCTTTTACACTTGTAGGAGGTGGCAACTGTTTGATTACCTCCACTTTCACCTTGTCTACTTCCAAGCCTCTCTTGGTCACTTTATGACCGAGAACTATGCTCTCTTTCACCATGAAGTGACATTTCTCCTAGTTCAAGACCATGTCAGTCTTAATACATCTCCTTAAAACAAGCTCTAAACTCTGAAGGCATTCCTCAAATGTCTTGCCAAACACCAAGAAATCATCCATGAAAATTTCTAAGTTGTTTTCAATCATGTCTGAAAAAATAGACATCTTGCAACATTAAAATATTGTCGGAGGATTACACAGTCTGTAATATACCATTATTGGATTAGTGACCAAAACGTAAAGAATAAAAAGTTAGTGATTTTAGTTCAGTGACTAAAACGTAAAATTTTAAAGTTTGGTGACAAAAGTGAAAAGTTGAGAAAAGTTCAAGGACCAACATGGTAATTTTCCCAATAATCATTTTTATTCCATAAATTGATAGATCATATAAGGGTGTGGATCGAATATAAAAACTATGGTTTGATCTGATGTTTCTATTATTGGAAAATTTCGTTTAAAGTTTAAGTGTGATTCGGGTAATCGTATGAGCTCAGAATTTTATGAAAATTTGTGGGAAATCTTAGGAAGACCCGAGAAGAATTACATTTAAGTTTTGATTCGTTTTAATTGGTTTAGATTGGATTCTATTCAGTATTTTGTATAGGTGATGGAATAGCATTTTTGAAAATAAACTATTTCATTAATGGCATTTTAGTCATTTCACCTATACTTTTTAATAAAAGTTGATTATGGAAGAGGATAAAATATAGGTGTTGGCTTGTGATTGGTTATAAAGCAAGGGTAAAATGTTCGTTCTTCCATAAAGGAGATTTTTGTTTTAAATTAAAGATTTAATTGTCATTTGGCATTAAACAAAGAAAGAAAAAAATTGGAAATTTTGTTCATCTTTCTCCAAGGAGGCCAAAACCCTTAGCCAAGGTAAGAAAAAATTTCAATTCAAATTTTGACTTGATTTGTTTGATTTTTGGCTAGAGACATGAAACAAGAAAGTGATCTCCATTAAATTCTTTATCTTTTGGTATAAGTTTTGCTTAGTTTCCACGTCTCTAAGTTGAGAGTTATGAATAGGGTGGTTGAAGAACATGTTAAGTTTTCATGTTTTAAGGTTCAATCAAGTTGGAAAAGATGTTGTAGTGTTGTTTCTATGCTTCAAATGATGAAAATCTCTTGGAAAACCTATAGGGACCAATTCGACAATATGAAGAAAATTAGGGGAAATTTTGTAAAAATTTATTTGATGATGGAAATGATTAGAATGATGTTTTCTAAGTTGAATTATGTGATTTGAATAAAGAAAACATCATTTTAGGACTATTTTGTTAACTTTGCAAATTGGGTGGAATAAGTGAGAAATTGGAAAATATTCAAGAAGCATGGTTAGGTTGTTTGCTATGATACAAGGATCATTTTGGTATTAAAATTTTTGGAAATTGAGATGAAATGTGAAAGTTTCCAAATTTTAGTTTATAAACCCTAAGAGAGAGAATTTAGGGTTTAAAGTGAAATTATCCAACTATTGGTTGCAATGTGCAATTTGAGATAAGATTAAAGTGTAGGAAACATTGTTATTGCAAAGAAGTACTTGGTTGAAAATGTTAAATTTTCCAACTTGGTATGTACATGTATTAGTAAGGGTTGGATGAGTACTTAAGGTTTCTTGTGTTATGTATTTAATGTACATACAGATAACAAGCAAGTTCGGGATCAAACGAGTGAAGAAATAAGATAAAAAGTGCAACCAAGCTTAGTGAGGCTAGTATAAAGTTTACTTTTGAAAGTGCCAAGGTGAGTGCAATGCATGTATAGCATGATCTTTATGTCATTTATCATATATTGACATGTTACAAATATGTCAAGGATTAAAACATATGTATGGATCACTAATTATGCATGGAATGTTATTTGGGTATGAATTACTCAATATATATATGTATATATGTTGCCATTAATGAGATTATGATTGATATAAAGCCCAATGTATGAGATAGGAAATTAAAAGTATAGTTGGATGTCCATAGAGTCATAAACAGCTGTATAAATATTCTAAGTACTTCAGGTAATGTGCAAATTATTTACTAATTGTATACTCCTGTAAGTATACAAGAGCACTTCGGTGCTAAGAACTTTCGGTAAAGTGCAAATAATGTACTATACTGCAGTAAGTATAGGGGGGATGACTCGTGTACATAAATTTCCTTAAATCGATACTTGGGCTAAATAAATTGTAAAACAAGATGAAAAGCTTGAAAGCTCGATGATAAATATGGCAACGGTAATGGTAAGAATCAAAATTATTACCATGTAATATCTTATTATATATACCATGTCATATATGCTAATAAGCATAAAATGGTAAGTGATCATATGCATTGTTATTTTATTATATTGATATATATGTTAAGTTGCATTGATTTAACTATGATTGCCTCACTAAGTATATGCTTAGCGTATGATGAATTTCATGTGTAGGTTTTTAAAGGAGCTTTGAGGGAAGAGTAGCCGAGCATCACTTTCCTATTTTGGGAGGTATATATCCATACTCATAGTAATGTTAATGACATCCATCCTTTCTTTTGGAAATGTACTAGATGGCATCTATAATTAGTGGGATTTGTAATAATTTATTACCAAATATGGTTGGTTAATAGTTGTTATAATATGGATGATGAACCTAGTAAGTCCTATTGTGGTTATAAATGATAATGGACTAAGTTTTTAGTAAATATGGGTCCTAAGTTAGAAGTATTAAAAATCTGTCCTGAAATGTTTGCAAAAGCGGTGTGTTTGAAAAACCAGCATAAATTCTACAATTGGAATTAGATAGTGAATATTATATTTATGAACTAAAAATTTTGTCTAGTTTCTTACAAAACAAACGGTGACTAATTTCGAGTTGTATGTAAAACATTATGAATTTTTATTCGAAGGAAGGTCAAAAAACAGGGCAGCAGAATTTCAGCATTTCTGGGTTGTGACGTTAAATTAAAAATTTATTTGAATATTTCTATAATGATTTTATGCTAATAATTTATATGGTTAAAAGCCTAATGAATCTATTTTAATTAGAAAATTTCGGAATGAATTTTCGATGTCTATAAAAAAATTATAAATTTTTGAGTAAAGACAATGCAGGCTGCCAGTTTTCTAAGTAAAGAAATAAAAAGGGTTTAATCTTAGTTAGTAACATAACTGACTCGTATTTGGTAACGAATACGGGAAAGGGATGTTATATTAATTGGTATTAAAGCTACAGGTTTAGTCGATTCTGGATAGAAATTGAGTTTAAAAATGAGTGGGAAATTGTAAACATGCCACTAGGATGTCATAATTACTGATGATTATGTGCAGATACTCTGATGCTCTATAATTAGTAATGCTACTCTATATTAAGAAATTTGTTGAAAATGTGTTCTGTTCAGATGTCAGACCATCAGGGCTCTAGACATGCGTTTGAACAGGAGGTCCCTGTGCAGAGTGGGAGTAACGAGGTAAATCAAAATGTACCTCAGGAGCAATATCAAGGTCAGGCACCTGCACAAGGACAGCAATACATGCCGGTTCACGATCGTGGACTTTTCTTGTAGGCATTAGATGATATTATAAATAGACAAAAACCAGTATATGTACCAAGGGAGTTGAGGAAGCTGAAGGCATCAGAATTTCAAGGTGATTCTGATGTTGATCTGATGTCTACGGAATTCTGGTTGAATGATATCAAAATTATGTCGGATACTATCCGGTGTGATGATCAAGGTAAGCCTGAAGGAGTAACATCGCTATTGATTGGACTTGCTCGAATTTGGTGGACCACCATTACTGCTCAGATTCCTCGGGAACGAATTACTTGGGAATTCTTTTTACAAGAGTTCTGGAAGAAGTACGTTGGTGATGTTTTTATCGAAGATATGAGGAATCAATTTCTGAATTTGAAACAAGCAGGCAGGTCAGTATATGAGTATGAATGTGAGTTTAATAAGCTTAGCCGATTTGCTACAGAGTTCATTCCGACTGAGAAGCACAGAGTTACTAGATTTGTGGGAGGTCTAGATCCGGAGTATAAGAAATTATTGGTTGCTCTTGATTTGTCTGTATTTCAAGAGGTAGTTAACCGAGCTAAAGGAATGGAAAGAGTAGAGCTGGAAGAAGCTTCAGATAAGAAGGCACAATCAACCAAGCGACCTGGAGGTTCCAGTGTTTTACCCTGGTCTAAACGTGGTAAAGGATTTCAGCAGCAATGATAAGCAGGATCAATGTCGTCCGTAACGAAGAATTTTTCTACTGGTAAATCTAAACAAGTCCACAGTAGAACGAGTGGAACTAAAGGTGACAGATTTTGGAACAAACCAGAATGCAAGACTTGTGGAAAAAGACATCATGGTCGATGTTGGTATGCACTGGAAGTAGTATGTTATCAATGTAGGAAGCCGGGTCACTTTAAACGCGCATATCCAGAATAACAAGAAAACCAATCGGTGGCTACTTCTCAGAGAAATAAAGGAAACCGAGGTTGGAGTTCTCATCAAGGTGCAACGGAAGTTGCATCAAACCTGAAAGGCAAAGCTCCTGCTCGTGTATATAATATCAAGACCACGGAAAGTAAAGATGATCCCGATGTGATATCAGGTATGCTTGAACTCTTTGATAGACCTATTTTTGCACTAATTGATCCTGGTTCCACTCATTCATCTATTAGTTCTAGAATCATACTAGAAAGAAACATTCCAGTAGAACTAATTACGAGTGAGGTGGTAGCAACCAATCCAATAGGTCAAAGTGCTAAGGTCAAAAGAATTTGTCGTCAGTGTCCTATTAAAATACAAAATGTGGATCTCCCTGCTGACCTTATGGAATTACCGTTTTGTGAGTTTGAAATAATATTGGGGATGGATTGGTTATTTGCATGTGATGCTTTAAAAAGATTAACTTTAAGAGCACCTGACGGATTGCAAATATTATTTGTGGATGAGAAGCCGAATCATCGTAGTGATGTTATTTTAGCTGTTGTTGCGAATGAAATGTTGATGGATGGCTATGAAACATGTTCAACTCCCGAAATTGATACCATGAAGCAGGAAGTAAAAATAGAAGATATACCTACGGTGCGGGAATTTCCAGATGTATTCCCAAAAGAATTACCAGGATTACCTCCAAATAGAGAGGTAGAATTTGGAATTGATGTATTACCTGGCACAACACTCATATCGATGGCACCGTATCGTATGGCACCTGCTAAACTCAGGGAACTCAAGTCACAGCTGCAAGAACTACAAAATTGAGGTTTTATTCGGCCAAGTATATCACCATGGGGAGCACCCGTATTATTTGTAAAGAAGAAAGATGGATCGATGAGATTGTGTATTGATTATCGTCAACTTAATAAAGTGACAATAAAGAATAAATATCCATTGCCAAGAATTGATGGTCTTTTTGATCAATTAAAGGGGGCAGCAGTGTTCTCTAAGATTGATCTTTGATCGGGCTACCATCAATTGAAGATTAAAGAGTAGGATATTCCAAAGACGGCTTTCAGGACTCGATACGGTCATTATGAGTTCATAGTAATGCCGTTTGGATTAACTAATGCCCCAACAGCATTTATGGATTTGATGAACAGAATTTTTTAGCCATACCTGGATCAGTTTGCAGTGGTATTCATAGATGATATCCTGGTTTATTCTAAAACCAAGGAGGATCATGATGTTCATCTCAGAATAGTTCTTCAGATCTTGAGGGAGAAGAAGTTATATGCCAAACTATCTAAATATGAGTTTTGGCTTTCTAAGGTGACATTTCTCGAACATATAGTATCGGCTAAGGGAATTCGGGTTGATCCTCAGAAAATTCAAGCTATCATGGAGTGGAAACCTCCTAAAAATGTTGTAGAGGTTAAAAGTTTCCTCGGATTGGTAGGATATTACCGCCGGTTTGTTAAAGATTTCTCGATGATTGATGTACCTATTACCAAAGTACTATGGAAGAATGTATCTTTTATATGGACTAAAGAATGCCAAGAAAGCTTTGGAAGATTGAAGAAAATCTTGACAGAAGCTCCAGTGTTAGTTCAACCTAAATCGGGTAAGAATTTTGTGGTGTATAGTGATGCATCGCATAATGGTTTGGGCTGTGTACTTATGCAAGACAGGAAAGTGGTGGCTTATGCTTCTAGGCAGCTTAAAACTCATGAGAGAAATTATCCTACTCGCGATTTGGAGTTAGCTACGGTTGTCTTTGCTTTAAAAATCTGGGGCCACTACCTATATGGTGAAAAATGTTATATATACACAGACCATAAAAGCCTGAAATATCTTTTAACACAGAAGGAGCTGAATCTAAGACAAAGGCGATGGATCGAGCTGATTAAGGATTATGATGCAATTATTGATTATCACCCGAGAAAAGGCTAATGTGATGGCAGACGCACTTAGCCAAAAGATGTTTTCAGCTCTACGGATATCGAATGCTCATTATCAATATTGAGTGATGGTGCTTTACTTGTTGAGCTGAACATCAGGTGTACCTTGATAGACAAAATAAAATAATCATAGGAAAATGATGAAGATTGTTTAGAGAGAAAGAAGAAAGCTGAAAAGGGAGAATCTTAAAACTTCGAAGTGAAGTCCAATGGATGTTTATATTATAAAGAACGTGTTTATATTTTGAAAGATGAGGAATTGAAAAAGGAAATTCTTACGGAAGCACATTATAGTCCTTTTACGATGCACCCGGAAGGAAATAAAATGTATCAGGATTTGAAGAGCCATTTTTTGTGGCCAATAATGAAAAGAGCTATAACGAAATTCGTATCTAAATGCTTAACTTGTCAGCAAGTTAAAGCAGAACATCAAGTGCCATCAGGGTTACTTCAACCAATTGTTATTCCAGAATGGAAATGGGAAAAAGTGACTGTGGATTTTGTAACCAGATTACCATTGACGCCGAGTAGGAAAGACTCAATCTGGGTGATTGTGGATCGATTAACCAAATCAGCACATTTCCTACCAGTCAGAACAGATTTCTCTTTGAGTAAATATGCAGAGTTGTATATTCGAAAGATTATTAGATTATATGGAGTTCCTATTTCCATTGTGTTTGACAGAGATTCCAGGTTTACTTCTAGATTCTGGAAGGCACTACAGGAAGCATTGGGTACTCGATTACATTTTAGTACTGCCTTTCACCTGCAAACTGATGGACAATTAGAGATGACAATTCAGATTTTGGAAGATATGCTTAGAGCATGTGTCATTGAGTTTGCAGGCTCGTGGGAAAAGTACTTACCATTAGCTGAATTTACATATAACAACAGTTATCAGTCAAGTATTAAAATGGCACTTTATGAAGCTTTATATGGAAGAAAATGTCGGACACCATTAAATTGGTTTGAGTTGGAAGATCGCAAGATTGTTGGGCCTGATTTGATTCAAGAAGTAGAAGAAAAAGTGAAGATAATTCGAGATAATCTAAGGGCAGCTTCCGATAGACAAAAAGCTTATTCAGATTTAAAAAGAAAAGACATCGAATATCAAGTGGGAGACAAAGTATTCTTGAAAGTTTCTCTATGGAAGAAAATAATGAGATTTGGAAGAAAATGGAAGCTTAGTCCCAGATTTATTGGTCCATATGAAATCTTGAAAAGGGTTGGACCGGTGGCTTATCAATTGGCTTTACCACCAGAAATGAGCAAGATTCATGATGTTTTTCATGTATCAATGCTTCGCAAATATAGGTCAGATCCTTCACATGTCAGTTCAGCGGCAGAAATTGAGATGCAACCTGATTTGACATTTGAAGAAGAACCAGTAAAGATTTTAGCTCATGGGGTGAAGAAATTGAGAAACAAATCGATTCCATTAGCTAAAGTGCTTTGGAAGAATCATAAAGTTGAAGAAGCCACCTGGGAAACTGAAGAGCGAATGAAAGAACAGTACCTGCATTTGTTTAATCCAGGTACGTTCTAAAAATTTGAAGATGAATTTTTCTTAGGAGGAGAGAATTGTAATATCCCATTATTGGATTAGTGACCAAAACTTAAAGAATAAAAAGTTAGTGGTTTTAGTTTAGTGACTAAAACATAAAATTTTAAAGTTTGGTGACAAAAGTGAAAAGTTGAGAAAAGTTCAAGGATAACATGGTAATTTTCCCAATAATTATTTTTATTCCATAAATAGATAGATCATCTAAGGGTGTGGATATAATATAAAAACTATGGTTTGATCTGATGTTTCTACTACTGGGAAATTTCGTTTAAAGTTTAAGTGTGATTCGGGTAATCGTATGAGCTCGAAATTTTATGAAAATTTGAGGGAAGTCTTAGGAAGACCCGAGAAGAATTACATTGAAGTTTTATTCATTTTTAATCGTTTTATATTTGATTCTATTCAGTATTTTGTATAAGTGATGGAATGGCGTTTTTGAAAATAAACTATTTCATTAGTGGCATTTTAGTCATTTCACCTATACATTTTAATAAAAGTTGATTATGGAAGAGGATAAAATATAGGTGTTGGCTTGTGATTGGTTATAAAGCAAGGGTAAAATGGTCATTCTTCCATAAAGGAGATTTTTGTTTTAAATTAAAGATTTAATTGCCATTTGGCAATAAACAAAGAAAGGAAAAATTGGAAATTTTGTTCATCTTTCTCCAAGGAGGCCGAAACCCTTAGCCAAGGTAAGAAAAAAAATTCAATTCAATTTTTGGCTTGATTTGTTTGATTTTTGGCTAGAGACATGAAACAAGAAAGTGATCTCCATTAAATTCTTTATCTTTTGGTATAAGTTTTGCTTAGTTTCCATGTCTCTAAGTTGAGATTTATGAATAGGGTGGTTGAAGAACATGTTAATTTTTCATGTTTTAAGGTTCAATCAAGTTGGTGTTGAAGTGTTGTTTCTATGCTTCAAATGACGAAAATCTCTTGGAAAACCTATAAGGACCAATTCGGTAATACGAAGAAAATTAGGGGAAATTTTGTAAAAAATTATTTGATGATGGAATTGATTAGAATGATGTTTTCTAAGTTGAATTATGTGATTTGAATGAAGAAACCATCATTTTAGGACTATTTTGTGAACTTTGCAAATTGGGTGGAATAAGTGAGAAATTAGAAAATATTCAAGAAGCATGGTTAGGTTGTTTGCTGTGATACAAGGATCATTTTGGTATTAAAATTTTTGGAAATTGAGACGAAATGTGAAAGTTTCCAAATTTTAGTTTATAAACCCTAAGAGAGAGAATTTAGGGTTTAAAGTGAAATTATCCAACTATTGGTTGCAATGTGCAATTTGAGATAAGATTAATGTGTAGGAAGCATGGTTATTGCAAAGAAGTACTTGGCTGAAAATGTTAAATTTTCCAACTTGGTATGTACATGTATTAGTAAGGGTTGGATGTGTACATAAGGTTGCTTGTGTTATGTATTTAACGTACATACAGATAACAAGCAAGTTCGAGATCAAACGAGTGAAAAAAGAAGATAAAAAGTGCAACCAAGCTTAGTGAGGCTAGTATAAAGTTTACTTTTGAAAGTGTCAAGGTGAATGCAATGCATGTATAACATGATCTTTATATCATTTATCATATATTGACATGTTAGAAATATGTCAAGGGTTGAAACATATGTATGATCGCTAATTATGCATGGAATGTTATTTTGGGTATGAATTGCTCAATATATATATATGTTGCCATGAATGAGATTATGATTGATATAAAGCCCAATGTATGAGATAGGAAATTAAAAGTATAGTTGGATATCCATAGAGTCATAAACAGCTGTATAAACATTCTAAGCACTTCAGGTAAAGTGCAAATTATTTACTAATTGTATACTCTGGTAAGTATACAGGAGCACTTCGGTGCTAATCACTTCTGATAAAGTTCAAATAATATACTATACTCCAGTAAGTATAGGGGGATGACTCATGTACAAAAATTTCCTTAAATTGATACTTGGGCTAAATAAATTGAAAAACATGATGAAAAGCTTGAAAGCTCGATGATATATATGGCAACAGTAACGGTACGAATCAAAATTATTACCCTATAATATGTTATTATATATACCATGTCATATATGCTAACAAGCATAAAATGGTAAGTGATCATATGCATTGTTATTTTATTATATTGATATATATGTTAAGTTGCATTGATTTAACTATTATTGTCTCACTAAGTATATGCTTGGCGTATGATGAATTTCATGCGTAGGTTATTAAAGGAACTTCGAGGGAAGAGTAGCCGAGCATCACTTTCCTATTTTGGGAGGTATATCTCCATACTCATAGTAATGTTAATGACATTCATCCTTTCTTTTGGAAATGTACTAGATGGCATGTATAATTAGTGGGGTTTGTAATAAATTATCACCAAATATGGTTGGTTAATAGTTGTTATAATATGGATGATGAACCTAGTAAGTCCTATTGTGTTTATAAATGATAATGGACTAAGTTTTTAGTAAATACAGGTCCTAAGTTAGAAGGATTAAAAATTTGTCCTAAAATGTTTGCAAAAGCAGTGTGTTTGAAAAATTAGCATAAATTCTACAATTGGACTTAGATAGTGAATCTTATATGTATGAACTACAAATTTTGTCTAGTTTCTTACAAAACAAACGGTGACTAATTTTGAGTTGTATGTAAAAAGTTATGAACTTTTATTTGAAGGAAGGTCAGAAAACATGGCAGCAAAATTTCAGCATTTCTTGGATGTGACGTTAAATTAAAGATTTATTTGAATTTTTCTGTAATGAGTTTAGGCTAATAATTTATATTAAAAATCCTAATAAATCTAGTTTAATTAGAAAATTTCAGAATGAATTTTCGATGTCTATAAAAAATTTATAGATTTTTTAGTAAAGAAAGTGCAGGCTGCCAGTTTTCTAAGTAAAGCAATAAAAATGGTTTAATCTTAGTTAGTAACATAATTGGCTCGTATTTGGTAACGAATACGGGAAAGGGATGTTACACAGTCCAAAGGGCATTCTTCTAAAAGTGTGTGTCCCATATGGACAGGTGAATATGGTCTTCTCCTGATTCTCTAGAGCTATGGCAATCTGATTATATCCTGAATAGCTCTCTACGAAGTAATAGAATACCTTACCTGCCAGTTTGTCCAACATAAGATTGATAAAGGGCAATGGAAAGTGGTTTTTCCTGGTGGCATTGTTCAGCATCCTATAGTCCATGCACACTCTCCAACAAGTAACATTTCTGGAAAGAATCAACTCATCTTTGCTATTTTAAACCACGGTCATGCCACATTTCCTTGGCACACATTGCACCGGGCTAACCCACGAGCTATTGGAAATGAGATAGATTATCCCGGTATCCAGCCACTTAATAATTTCTTTTTTAACAACCTCTTTCATGCTCGAGTTCAATCTTCTCTGGCCCTCAATTGTTGTGCCATGATATTCCTCCAAGATTATTTTGTGCATGCAAATAGTTGGGCTTATTCCTCGAATATCAACCAAGGTCCATCCCAGAGCTTGCTTATAATTGCTTAAAATTTCCAACAACTTTTCCTCCTGGTCATTAGATAAATTAGTAGCAATGATCACTGGCAAAGTAGAGTGTTTACCTAAGTAGGCATACTTGAGGTGGTCTGGCAATGGTTTCAGTTCTAATTTTGGTGGCTCCTCAATGGATGGTTTAGGTGCCTTGATTTCTCTGCTAGCCAACTTTAATGGCTCTGGCTGTCCAAAGTAATTAACAATTTCATTCCCTAAGGTTGGTCCTTTAGTGTCTTCACTCATCTCAATTTATCATCCAGTTCTCTGGCAGCAGCATCTGCATCTTGGCATAGTTGTGCCACGTCTATAGTGAAAATAGACTCTATCATCTCATCAGCTTGGCATTCCTCTAGTTCATCTGCATATTTAAGAGCTTGAAACACATTAAATGTAACATGTTGGTCATTTATGCGTATAGTAATTTCACCTTTATGAACATCAATTAAGGCTCTACCTATGGCAAGGAACGATCTACCCAATATAATTGGGAAATTCATATCTGCCTCAAAATCTAAATTGATAAAATCAGCTGGAAATATAAATTTATCTACCTTTACCAACACATCCTCAATCTTACCCTTAGGATATGCAAAGGATTGGTCTGCCAACTGAAGTGTTACTTTGGTAGGCATTGCTTCGATGCTGAGCTTTTTGAAAATAGACATTGGCATGGCTCCCAGGTCACACAGTGCCTTACCCATAAATATGTTGCCAATGGTACAAAGAATAGTAAAACTTCATGGATCTTTCAGCTTTGGTGGCAATCGATTGAGTATTGTTGCACTACATCCCTCGGTGAGAGCTACAGTCTCAAAATCACCCAGTTT
This sequence comes from Hibiscus mutabilis, assembly GCA_019671005.1. Lineage (NCBI taxonomy): Eukaryota > Viridiplantae > Streptophyta > Magnoliopsida > Malvales > Malvaceae > Hibiscus > Hibiscus mutabilis. The sequence goes on along the minus strand of CM033739.1, from coordinate 29,739,719 downwards.
CCTCTTCTTGGACAAAATGTCCTTCATGAATTTAACATAGTTGGGAATCTACTCAAGAGCTTCTACTAACGGTATGTTGATATGCAACTGTTTAAGAACTTCTAAAAAGCACTTAAATTGTTGATCCTGCTTGTGCTTCTGTAGTCTTTGTGGAAATGGTAGAGGTGGGTAAGCAAATGCTGACTCTACTGACTTTGCCAAGGGTTTGTTGGCATTAGACTGAGTTCTGGCATCGCTTATGTCTACTTCTTTCTTCTCTACTTTTTTTGGTTCATCTACCGATCCCTTCTCTTTCTCTTGGCAATTAACTGGCTGCTTGACAAGTATCTCAACCTCGTATTAGTTGCCACTTTGAAGAGTTACAACTTTGCATTATTCATTGCCTCTCTGCTGAGCATCTTCTGTATCACTTGACAAAGCTCCCTAGGGTCGATTGCTGAGTGTATTGGCAATCTGTCTAATCTGAATCTCCAAGTTTCGCATAGATGCTGCCAAACTCTAGGCAGTTGCATCATTCATCTCCATATATTCTATCAAAGTCACATGGTTGTTCTTTTGTCCTGCATAAAAATTGCTTTGTGCCCTCTCTGGCATGGCATTCTGGTTGAAACCTTGCTGAGCATTGTTATTCTGACATTGGGCATTATTCTGATGTTGGGCATTGTTGTTCTAATGCTGGGCATTATATTGATTATCTCCTTGATTTCCCCAAGCTTAATTTGGGTGTTGCCTCTATCCTGCATTGTAAGTATTGGAATTTGCATTATAATTACGATTGAAATTGCTAAAAATATTTACTGACTCGGGGTTGGAAAGGCAATCTTCCATGTAATGGTCCTCCCACATATTGTGCGGAATGGGTCTAATGCCTTGACCTCTTAGGATTCTTTATTCTTTTACAAAGTTTTCACCATGCTAGTAAGATTGGAAATCTCAGCGTGGATGGATGTTAGTTCATATAGCACTAATTTCCCACCAATTTTAGTTTTGATCCCCAGTTTGGTAGTAGGATACTCGAAATCATTATTTGAGATCCTCTCAAGGATGCCAACTGCCTCTATATAGTTCTTGTCAAGTAGCGAACTATTTGCCGAAGCATCAACAATAGTCCTGGCATAAGCATTGAGTCCATTATAGAAGGTCTCTATCTGGGTCTAATTTGGGGATCCATGCATAGGACACCTCCTCAATAGTCCTTCAATCTCTCTCAGGCATCATGTAGGGTCTCATCATCAGCCTGCCTAAACGTAATGATCTCACTCCTCAGCTTGGCAGTAAGTTTAGGTGGCTGGAATCCCAGCAAAAAATTCTAGCATAGATCTACATATGAGGTGACAGAACCAGGTGGCAAAGAACTAAGCCACTTTTTTAGTCTATCTCTCAGGGGAAAATGTGGACAATTTTAGCTTCATTGCATCTTTCGATACTCTAGGCTCCTAAAATAGCTGGAAAACTTCAACGAATTGCTTCAAGTGTTGCCTCGGGTCTCCAGTAGGTACTCTATCAAATTGTCCTACTTTCAAAAGTTTTTGTAGCATCACATGTTTAAGTTCAAAATTCGGTGTATTTACCTCTAGACCAATCAGTCCTGGCATCAAATTATCTATTTTTGGTGCCGAATGTTCTCGGATAAGTCTCTCTTCCTCTATATTAACAGTTAGGGTAGCAGGTGCGGCCGGTATCCCAATGTGGATTGGTGGATTTCCCTGATTGTTTGGGTTACCACTGACTCCTTCATTGCCTTGATGTGCAATCTCAAGCTTTTTTTAACCTCTGTAGGGTTCTTTCAATTTCTAGGTCGTATGGCCAATCTTCCACCAAAGGAAGGTTTTTGGTCATACACCAGTTAAAACAAATAAATAAAATAATAAAAAAACAAAATAATAAACTATGTCATATTCCCCGATGACGGTGCCAAAAACTTGTTGACTATTGCTAACGCTTGGCAAACAATTGAATATTTAGTTTAAAAGTGCATGAAAATAATGCCAAGGTGAGTCTTATGCATGCAAGTATACACTGTCAGCAAGTAATACAATAGTAAGTTGAGTATCAAATCCACAATGATTGACCAAGAACTTATTTGCTTAATGTTTACTTTTTTGTAAGAAAATAAAAGTGTTTGAAATGATTTGGATTTTTTATTGAAAAATAGCGAAAACAAAGTAGTGAAATTGGAAGCAGTCTGGCAACGTAAATGTTCAATTGAATGATGAGCGTTGGCAAGGGATGCTTAGATTTCACGCTACTTATGCTAGCCTTTAATAATATCTTGCCTTGGTTTTACTGTCGAGCAGATTAAAGGTAGTATTGCCTCTATCGATGGCAATACCCTAAGTTAACCATGATAAAAACCCCTATATGTCTATAGTGAAGCTTTTCGTTAATTAACTCGATTAAGTGTCAACCTTTACTCCTAAGGGGTAGACTCACTTCTGAAGTAAGTTCATCTACTTGAACATCTTCTGTTGAAGCTTCTTGCCTTAGTATCTGACAGCTGATCGTTATCCTTTAAGTCTATTAAGATATTAAGGTGCAATAAGCACACTATGCAAATTGTTGTATGGCAAAGGATTTAAGAAAATTAAGTACTAGCAGATAGAAAATAATGCCAAGGCATTTAGATTATTAAAAACCAAACATAAAACCATCGTTAATCGCAAACATCCCCCAACCAACTGTAAAAGCTTAGTTCATGGTTGGGGGTCCATCCACAAAACATCATCATTTCTCATCATCATTTTGAAATAAAAACAAGTAAGACTAAGAGAATGGGAAAGAATGAGATCCATCGATACAACCCTTTAAATGCTCCAGAGCTCTTGGTCTTAGTTGGTCAAACCATATTGCCTCTCGGTTCACCACGGTACAGCCTCTCTTCAATCTCCTCTCCCTCAAGTAGTGGCTTGAGATCCTTTTAAATAAGTTTGCGTTGAAACCCTAGGATAAGCTTTTGAGTTTGAATTTTGAATGTGCAAAGGGATAAGACGCGTTATCCTCATATCCCGATTTGAATCCTAAGGCTGACGTGTACAAGGTCCAACAGCTACCTTGATCGATCATTAGACGTTAATCCTTTGTCAGCCGAGCTTGGCATTGTTTGGTCTATCTGTGCCAACTGCTACTCGGTAATTCTCTTGCTTTCTTTCATGCATTCTCTAGCATGCCTACCTGTGTCCTGCATCAAAACTAGTAAAATAACCCTTCACACTGGCAACAGCATAGCTCCTAACTCCTAATGCAAATGCATGAATTTAACAACTAAATGCAAACATATCTACTTAAAAGAAAGCAAAAGCATTGTGAAATAAGCATAAAAACCAGTACTTTTGAGTAGTTAACAATAACCAATATGAGTTATCCAAATTCGGCAGCAAAGGAAAAAGGGGGAAAAGTGACTTCATCTTCTACCTATTCCAATTCTCCATTGATGAATCCACGGAGAACAATCAAGCTTAAGTTTTAATTTTTTCCCTTTTAGTCATGAAATTCAAGTTATGATTACATATTCGGTAAGCCCTTGATCCTAGCTTCCATTTGGTATTAATTTCATTCAATTTGAAGCACATAAGTTCACGAACCCTAATTCTTAAATTGAGGGTTTAGTGAAATTAAAGATCCATATGTGAAATTAGATTGACTCAAAACTCTGGTAAATTTTTCATGAATTTTAGGGCTTTGGTATATCAAAGCCTAATCCTTTGAAGTTTAGGTTTCCATATCAATCAAGGATTATGTGTTATGATGCATATTGATGGAATCCTATGTTAATTTATGATTAGATCAACCTCCATATATGAAATCATTATTTCAGTAAATGGATGTTAGGAGGGTTCAGCTTGGTTTAACAATTTGTAAGGCTTTGGTATATCAGTGAGTGTTGTTTGAGTCTTAGGATTGGCTTGGTGCCATCCCAATTACATTCTTTATGATATTATATTTTATAATTATTAATGTTTTTTCTTTGAAAGCTCAATTAGAGCAAGCTTATAGAAAATACACTTATATGGAAGCTTGGTAAGTTTATTTTATTCTTATGTTTGATATGTCTATTGATATGATATGAAATCAAGATGAAACAAAAGCGTGTGTTTATATAAAATATGTTATCACTTTGATATGTTTATGGCATGGTTATGATCTAACTATGATAAATGTTAGGGTATGAAGCTCTTAGCTCAAACATGACTTGATTTTTGATATGGTATGACATGGAGCTTAAGGCTCAACTATGAACAAGATATGTATATATACCCATGGAACTTAATGATCATTTATGAAAGAAAACTATGAATCCTTGGATACAAGATAACTAGGGATAGAATTGGTATACCATAGAATTCATTGAGCTCATGTAAGGGTGGGTTACGACCCAACGGATTACGATCTTTATTGGCGACAGTATAAAGGATATTGTGTTTGGCCATTGAAGACATTTGGAGGATTGACCATTCTCTATAAAAGGATATATGATCCTATTCTCAGATTCTTCGTATTTGGTGACAATTGGCTGGGAATTCGCGAATCCACATGTTATTTATAATCCAAGAAAATATAATGGAAATTTATATGAACTATGATATGTGATGAAGTGAATTATGTTATGCTTTCAATAAGAACTATGTTATGTCTATGATAAATATTAGGATATGCTTATGATAAGTACTATGAATTATGCTATGTTTGGTATATAAACTATGTTATGCTTATGAATTATGCTCACGAATAATACTAGTGTAAGAATAAAAACATGAAATATTTCATTATATTCACTCATATATATGATCATTGATAACATGTTCATTACAAGTTGACTACCTCACTAAGCTATATAAGCTTATTCCATTGCATTTCATGCATTTTAGGTTTAAGGACTCCGTAACCGTTGATCGTGCCAAGAAGTCGCAAGTCACCACACCATTTTGTGTAATGTATCCATTTATGTTTTACTCCTAGTTGGTGGCATATGAACTAGGCATAAATAGTATTTTTGATGATTTTATATGTTTTGTCATGATTTTGATATGATTACTATGATGATGGTGTAAATAATGTTGTGATGAAGTTTATGAATATGTTAGATGTTGTTGATTATATGTTATGCATGTTAAACAAGGTTGAATGATGCTTATGTGATATATGTAGTAAAGTGTAAGTACGCTTTGTTATTTGACTGATGTAAGTCTTTGATATTTAAGTGGTATAAGTCATTGTTATTTGACTGGTGTAAGTCTTTGATATTTAAGTTGTTTAAGTCTTTGTTATTTGATTGGTGTAAGTCTTTGTTATTTGACTAGTGTAAGTCCTTGATATTTGACTGGTGTAATTCTTTCAAATTTATCTGGTGTTAGTATGCCCTAGAATTTTATTGAAACTTCCTTAATAAGTTTTATAAGGTTTAACTAGTATGAAATTAGTTAAAGACAACTTAGTCCATAAACTTTTAAGAAATTACACTTTGGTCCCTCAACTTTTGAAACCTTGTGAATCGGTCCTTAATGTCTTAAATCATGACTAAATAACATCTGATCTCATATTAAAGTTTGAATCTTCTCTTATTTATTTGTGATTTGTGTTGATTTGAATTCTCTGACCTTTTGTTTTCGTTTTTAGTGACATCTCTGAATTGGTTTTCTACCGGACCAGGTAGAGGTTGTTACGGGTTTTACTCTAGCTGGTAAATCAATTAATTCTTCTTACTTTGTCGTGTTCATAATTAGTTTGAATAATAGATGCATGCGAAATAAGATCATCCTTAAAAAGGAACACATGTTTGAAAAACTCATCTTTTTTCTCAACAATTGTATTCTTTTTCAAGTATATCACTTTTCAAAACAAGAAATATATATGCAGCAATATGTTCAACATAACTAATGAACATGCAATCAGAAGTTTTGGAACTAGTTTTTTCTTTTCTTAGGATCTAAAAGCATAACTTTATCGAGACAACCCACAATTCAAAATATTTAGGTATTTTTCAAAACTCATAGGGTGTTTTACCAATTTTCTTATGAGAGATTCAATTTTGTAAATGACATGTTGATAGAATAGCTTCACCCCAAAGATTTTTATAATTATTAAAGGAGACAAGCATGCAATTCATCATTTCTTTTAAAATTATATTTTTCATTTCTGCTACTCTATTAGGCTCGAATAAATAAGAAGAAGTGAGTTCGTGTATTATGCCTTCTTTTTCACTATAGTCATTGAGAGTAATATATTCACTGCTTCTATCTGATCTAACTCTTTTAGTCTTTTTATTCAAATGATTTTCTACTTCTGCTTTATACTTAAGAAACATTTGAAAGACTTCATTTTTATTCCTAAGTAAATAAACTCTAGTATATCTCAAAAAATCATCAATAAACATGACATAATACCTTTTACCACCCCCTAATCATAATTTGTTTCAAGTTTCTTAAGTCATTATGAATAAGGGTTAAAAAGTTCAGTTTCTCTATAAGTAGGGGTACAAGTTTTCTTAGTTTGTTTAGCCTCGACACAAATTTAACATTTTTGTAGGGAACTATAAGTGCTAGAGATTAGTCTAAAAAATTGCATTTTTTTTAGATATCAAACATTCACATGTCCTAATATAGCATGTCATAAATCATACGAGTCAATCAAATAAGTAGAAAGGGAGCTAACATTCACATTCATTATTTCATAAACATTCAGTACAAACAAGTCATTTTTTACAAAATCCCTTACCTACAAAGTTATTATTCTTTGTCAATATGACCTTATTATATTCAAAGGAAATTTCAATCCAACTTTCCTAACAGCACTACAAATATTGGGTTGGTTCGAATATCAGAAACATAAATTGCATCACTTAAGACAAGGGTTTTCCTATATGTGAGTTTTAGCATAACCTTGCCTTTTTTCAAGCACACTTGTAGTTTGGGAAATCCCCTAGATAAACTAATTCTTTCCTTTTTCTCCACTGGGTATAGGAGGTAAATGCATTTCTATTGCCACATATGTGCCTAGTTGCACCAGAATCTGACTCATTCAGTCATACTTGTGACAATGTTTGCTTGGGAGACAACCACAACAATAATGGCATATGCTTCAACCAAATAACATTTAACATAGTAGGATTTTCATGTCCTCCCTTCCAGTGTCTATATTGGTGTGCATAATGTCTTGAATTGATGCAAACATAAGAACAATTTCCTTTTCTTTTGAAGGTAGGGTTAGTAGACCTAAGCATAGCATGATTTCTAGACCTCGAGTTATGTATGATTTTTTAATTGATCGAGTTATGTACGTTAGCCATACATCTTCTAGCATTTCTTTCTATGAGATTGGCTCTCATTGTAAAATCTCTTTTGTTGGTGGTGGTTGTTTCCTTTCAGTTGGTTTCCTCTATGATGTTGTAAGAGATAAGTTCTTTCAAATAGAATTGTTTGTGTTTGAGTTTGATTTGTGGTTTGAAGTTATTCTAGGATAGAGGCAACTTTCCAATTAGTAGTCTTGCAACAAACTCATCTTCTAGTATGATGTTATCCGACTTGAGGTCCTCAAGCAACATGTGATATTCATCGATCTAAACCTTAATCTACATACCATCAATCATCTTCCAAAGGTAGAATTTCCTGATAACAAAATTTTTCTTTGCCGACATCATTTGCGGTGTATTTCAGAATCAAGTTATCACAAATCTCTTTCACTTCCTTGTACGGACAGTAAACATCAAAAAGTGCATTCAAAAATTATGATGGTGTGCCTACATACCTTGTTGGAATGAATCAAACACTTTATTTGTTAGGAAATAAACCTTTTGTTAGCGCAAAGGAAACACCATACATGTCTAGAATAGAGTGGACTAATTCTTGCCACCTTTTGAAGTTGTTTCCACCGAAGATTTCAATCTTGGAGATGTCTTGGAATAGTTTGGCAAAATGGTTGTGGGTATGACCTGAACGGTTTGGGGTATACGATGATTATTATTTGTGGGTTCTACAGCTAGTGTTTGGTTAGACCTAACAGTTGTTTTCTGGGGTGTTGTTAACCATTGATAAATATCCTTAAGAATGTAGTTAAAAATGGTAGTTTTGACTAAGAAAAAAGTATCCTTTTTATGTTGCAAGAAACTGAAAGAGCAAGACACAATCGCAAAAGGGAAGAAAATTAGAAATCAAAGAAGGTTGTTATGAATGAGGGTGATTTCTGCATGCATATAAGCATGGTATTTATAGTACCGTGCATACCCAAAAAGGGTATAAAATTAGGACGTTAGTAAGGGGTAAATCTATTAAAAATATTTTGAATGGTTGAAATTGAATTACTCTTAGATTTTTCATAAATGTATTATTCATAGTTTGGAAAATTTTATTTTCTAAGTAAGTCATTTGACTGATTGAAAACCAATATTAAAATAAAAAATTATTATAAAAATAAAAATGGACCGGACTTCAAGTTTATGTACATGGGGGAAATCGACCGATTTCAACAGAATTATGTTGTAAAAAAATAATTTACTTAGTCTATTTCAAAGAATCCAACATCTCTCATCTTTAACCTTTAATTTTGGTTTAAATATAAAGTCTTTATATTGGGCTTGTAAGAAAAAAATTGCATTGTGGCCTCACGCCCATGAGGTTCGGCCCAGAAATCTATTTTGTTGAAATCGGTCGATTTCAACCATGCACATGAACTTGAAGTCCGATCAATTTTTATTATTTATAATATTTTTTCTTTTTTTAATACTAGTTTCCAACCAGTCAAACGACTTACCTGAAAAATAGAATTGTTCAAAGGATGAATAATACATTTTCGAAAAAACTGGAAAATGGATTTTTTTTTTCTTTATCGAATATGAAATGGGATTATTTTGTTGTTTACTTACAATTGAAACAAAAACAAACTTTTTTTTTGGGGGGGGGGGGAACATGATTTGACATCTATATGGAAGCTAAAAAATTAATAAAATATGTCAATCACAACGGAGTTAGAGAAGAGAAATAACAGTGGAGTGAAAAAAATATTCAATCTTTAAAGTGGAATAATTAAATTATAGTAACCAAACTAGGAATGAAAAAAGTCTAATGACAATTTTAAATTATAATAATCAAAATAGGAATGAAAAAAAGTTCAATGATGAAATATGTAACTTATCCCAACATTATAATTTATTTGAAATGTTTTAATTTTCTTTCTAAATAAAAATTATAACTTCTTTGCCATACTAAAATTGTTCTTATTGACTATTTCCAAAACAATTCAACTTTAATTTCTTATTATATATTTTATAAATTTTCAAACAAGTAAAGTTTAAATATATTTTATAAAATTCAATTTTCTTAATAGAAGTCGCTAGTCTTATTAAAAAAAATCCAAAATTACAGGAAGGTTTACGACTATCATCGTAAATTAAATACATAACTTGGACATTTTCCTATAATATTGACACAAAACTAGCCACTTTAGATCATACAATGACCATAAATGGAAAATGTTAAAAACCCAACCAAAAGACTCGAACAAAAAATAAATATGAATAAATCTGAATGCATCGACAAACGAACTACAAAAGGGAATTAAGGTATTGAAAGACCACCGAGAATCGCAAATCAGAGCCAAGGGTCGTGAGAAACTATCCACGAATGCAAATCGCGTATCCAAATTTAATCCGATGGTCCAGAGCAGGGATGATCAACATGATTACAATAAAGCTCCATTTCGATCAGTCGTGACGTCGTCAAATTCATCCATGAGAAAACATAAAATAAAAAAACGACCAAGAAGACCAAAAAAGAAGATGAAAAACGTACCGAAAGATAAAGATAAACGTGCTATAAAGACAGAAAAATACATTACAAAAACAAAATTATTTTTCTTGAAAATAAAAAATAAAAAAATTGATGGTCAACTACCAGCATTAAAGTTGATGTCGTCACTAATTAAGCAAAGTTGAAAAAGAAGAAACCTCGGTGCTTTATAGAGATGAAACTCGGTTTAAATTCAATTATTTAAAATAATTATGTTTAACATTAAAAAACACAAAGAAAACCTAATAAGTGATAACTTAAAAAAGATGGAAGAGAATATATATATATTTAGAATAACAGGTTGAGATTTTTTATAATAAAATGTGGAGCATCCATTCTATTTGTTATCCTGAAGTTAAAAAGTAGTAGGATACAGTACTGTAGTAATAATTAAATAATTGAATGTTTCCAGCACCTAATAATTCAGTCTAAATTTAAAAAAAAAAGAGACGATAATTAAAGCCTGCATGACTTCAATTATTGCAATGATCCCTAAAGCATGACATGGCTGACCCTGACCTGATCTCATCCTCTCCCTGTGCTTCTCTTAATTACCTCCCTGCCCTCATAACCCTCCTCACGCGCCTGGGACCACTTCCACCTCTCCTCTCCTCCCCTCCAACATTATTCTTCTAATTTATTCAATTTTAATCTAATTTTTATTAATTTGGATAATTTTTTTTAATAATCGATTATAAGGTGGTATCTGTTCATATTATTTCTTAATCTTTTGTTAGCGTACATGTCTTACAAATAAAACTGCTTGAATACGAATCTCCTAAGATAAACATGATACTTTTTTCGTTTAATATCACACGATGGATTCAATTTGGATAATATATTTTAAATCAAGTTATAGATAATTGTTGATGTTGATTTTGGGCGACATCAAACAAGGAAGTGGAAATGATATACGAATGAAGATTTGGGGACGAGAGTTGGTGTTTCACCCGTCGTGGGACAGACGGAGAGCCACAGAAGATGGTGGTTGACTGTAGAAACGGACGGTTTACCTCTGGTTGACTTGGGGTCGAAAGCTGCAAACAGTGTAAAATGGGTGATCGGAGTCATGTATGAGAGGAGAAAAAGGGTGGCCGATGTAGAAGAGTCGTCGAGGGGTTATCCCCTTTGTCTTTCGATCTTGAAGGTGTTTATATCCCCTTGGTATTGTAAATAGAGTGATGTACGATGAGATTGTGTTAAGCCTGGTGATGACTATTGATGGGCCGGTAGGTGCTAATTCGACTGTCAGGCTGTGAGTTCAGTGGAACATGATGGTTGTCCTATCTCAACGTAGTGGTTTCCGGAGCTGATAGGTTCAGAGGTATAGAAGTGTCCAGAGAATGGGTTTCGGGCTCTATCATACGAGAACGTGGTGAGGAGATGGAGACGCTTTTTTTCGAAGATAAAATTTTTAAGAAGTGTTTATTGGAGATACAACAATAATATAAAAATAAATCAAGTGAAATTTTAAATCTACTTTTGTGATATAAAATAAATATTTTATTGAAAACTTAATGAAAATTTGAGAAATGCTATACATTTATAATTCTAAAAAACCCTAACAAAATCAATCCGTTATGACATGACTTTGTCTCGTACCTTGCAAAACCCTCTTGAGATTTTGAACATGTTTTTGCACTCATTGGATACCCAATTTGTGATTTATTTAATTTTTTGCTTAAAAGACACAAAAGAAATGAACATTGGCCCTTTGGTTTTCATTATTGTTCCTTATTGTTATACAAATATTATATGTACTACTCCCTTTGGAATTGTGAAAGATGGTCTCCTTGTCTGCTTGGATTGAGCATAATAAAATCTACTTTTTTGGGTCAAAATCTCATGCTACTGTGACGTGACTAACAAATTCCTTCATGTTTATCTTCTTGTAATATTTATTTTTCCTTCAAAGTTCATTACGGGCTGTCTTTACAATAATTTTCTATACAATTATAATAAATTAATAAACGAACCTAACAAGTGATCTTAATAAAAAAATTGATGATGTCCATTCTAAAATACTCTATTTCAATCAATTTATCTACATGATGTGTGAATTGTCAAAAAATTAAGAATATATATAAACAAATATTATATTATAATCACCTTTAGACTATTCAAAAATAATAATAAACTAAAATTTATAATGAATACATATTTATATTTAAATAAAAAAGTATTATTATCTCATTCTCCCTAAGTCGAATTTTTAATCACATGAGCATATTATCACGTCCTAAAAAGGCGGTAGACATTAATTTCATGTCGCAAAAGAAAATAAAAATCGTGTGATATAAATGTGGTTACGATACATATCCTATCAAATATATCTTTTAGGAGGATAATAATTTCGTGATAATATTTAAAATCAAAAAAACATTTAATAATTCAATATATGTGTTGTATTTTTAATTTTACAAGTGAAGTTAGAAAACTTGATTGGAAATGTATATAATAACCGATTAAATACTATATAATAATTGATTTAAAAATGTTTCTTAATCACGTGAAGCTTAGCTGAAAAGCAAGGGGTAATTGTACTCAACCCAACTGGTCAATGCCACCTTGGATTGGAAGAAACCGGTAGAAATGATGTTAGTATTATGGTTGGTGAGTCAGCGGTTCAAGGTTCCGGTTCAGGGGGAGGGGACCACCCACTTTTATTTTCAATTACGTCATTGGAAGCAATGCTAATTGACTACTCGGAAACTGCAAATCTTGGATTAAATTAATTGGCCATCATTTGAAAACAAGCAAAACCAACACATCAGTGCCATTCCCATATAATTGTGTTCGGTGAACCAACACATTTTAATAATTATTTCTCTCCCATATCATCATCATCATCACTATAATAATTACATATATCAGTAGCATTTAATTATACATTTAGTGATTAAATTTTAGTCTAAAGTTTTTCTTTCTTTCTTTTGTATGTTATTAAAAAATAAGAAAAAAAAGTCAATAATCTCTAGAGTAGATAGTTAAATCTCTCAGTTGATATCTTTCTTTTTTCTTAAGTTGTGTGTTCAAGACTCAGTAGGAGTAAAATTCTTCTTCCCTCTCCCTTAGGTAAAAATTATTAAAAAAAAGAAAATGTTATGAGGTTAAATACATTTTAAAGAAAGGGTAAAGTACCACATTGGTCACTTATGTTTTATAAATGTCAACATTGATCTTCGGAAGATCATATCCTTATAGGAGTTGTTGTTTTGGGTTATCTCAAGAGTTTACCAAATATGGAGGTATTGAGGGGTATTTCTGAAATCATGCGAAGTTAGGGAAATCAGGTGTAACACGTGCCCCCATAGTGAGAAGAGTATCATAAAGTGGAATGAACCAAAATATTTTTAGGAAGTTACCCTTTTGAGGGTTAACCGTGGTTGTATTTTCCATTGTATTTCTTGACGATTGAATTTGTTTTGATCATTTTTTTTTATGTTTGGGCTTGTTCCCTTTATAAGACCATGCTTAGCCGACATGATGGTTTTTGTACCATTTATTTCGATTCAAATCGCCTTTGATCATGAAGGCTTTAATGAAGTTCGCCACTTAAAAATGATAGCACTAGAGGGTACCGTACTGCAGAATCAATTAATATGTGGGAATACCTATTGTGCCAAAATAACGCCATAGGGGGTCGGGGTGTTTCGACTGAATATGGGTGTAGTTGTACATTTTTTTCGTATATTGGTGTTATTTGTTCAGCAATGCACTGGTTCTTGAATAGGCAGAGGCATTATATATTAATGTAGTTCGAGAGTAGTATGAGGTTAAAATGTACGTATTGCGGAGTAGATGCTATCAAAGCATCAAGGGTACAGTAGTCTCCGTCTTTTTATAATCAATAATGTTTTTGAGTTTTGGATTAATAGAGACAGTGTTAGTAATGTTATATGTATAGTTGTCTTTAGTTTGTTTAAGTCGATGGTACATCTACCATTGGTTGATTCCAAGGTATTTCAAACTATATTTCCCATTGTAACGACCTAATTCTCGGGTTAGTGAATCGAGTTTCAGACTTGGGTTATGGGCCTTTATTTTAAAAGCCCAAGTTGAGGTTGTTATGTTAGGCCCATTATAGTGAGGAAGAAGGTTTAAATTTTAAAAATGAGGATAGGAAAAAAGGGGAATATTATGTTGGGGAGAGAGAAAAAGTAAATGGGGAGAGGGGAAATGGAAAAGGGAAAGAAAAATTTAAGGGGAAAGTTTTAAACTCTAATCTACGAAGATCTGGCCATCCGTTGTTGACACCTCCACCGCCATTGTGCTTATCTCATCGAGGCGAGTTCGTGGGTACTAGCAGAGTTGCCATCGAAGCCGCCGTCTGAGGAGGTAAGAGAAAAAAAGTTTTGGGTTTTTTCGATTGAAGGGGTTAGAGTGCTCAAAATAAATAACGAATGCCACTATCATGCTCCTCAACATCAAGATAGCCGATCTGGGAGTTTGTTGTTATTGTCCGGCCGTCAAATGCCATTGCATGTGCCACCATGAGCTACCATCGCACATGGGCAACGTCCAACTGAGCAGTTATAACATAACTAAGTTGTGGTTTCCAACAGTTGGGACCAGCTTTGGGCTGAGCTGAGACTAAGCCGCAGGCCAAGGTCGTCCGGCAAGTCGACCTCTGAGCCAAGCCAGCCTCTACACCACCGCCAACTGCCGTTAACTACCGCTGCACTACCGTTGACCATCGCGGTGTTGTTGTTGACTGGCGTTGACTTTTTCTAACAGACCTTACCTGGGGGTTTTCAACGTTTTAAGTCTTTTGGCACAGTCTATTTCCCCAAATTCAAACCCGATAAGCTATTTTATGTATTTTATCCCTTAAAGTAGTCTGATATTGTGAAATAGCTTATGTAGTTGCATTTAATTTATCCGAAGAACTCTTGGGCTCAAATATTGGAATTTAAGAGATGATTGAAGGAACTTGGATAGGAATTTATCGTTTTGGCTTAAGGTTAGTACACCTCAAACTCCTATTGCTTCATGAGCATCATAAATGTGATTGTTTTGCGTGTTAGTGTCTGCAAAATAGGTAGACGATAAATAAGCATGTTTAGAGATCGGTAATCATGAGACTGATATTTATAAGATGTATAATGAGTTTGAGAATATTCGAGGCTTGTAAGGGCTGAAGAGACCGAGTATGGTTGTTTAAATATCTGTATATTTATCTTATTGATTAATTTTACATGTTGTATTGCTTGAGGTATGAATTTGACATGTTCGATGGAAATTACACTTAATGGACTGATAATTGGTAATAATCAAATAAATGATTATGGAACAGGTAATAAATATTAATTGGGTCAATACGTTAGTAAACAGACTCTAATAACTTTTATAAGCTTTAGGGATCGAATAAGCGTTGTAATATCGTAATTTGAGGAAATTGTACGAGCCCGTAAATAGGGTATCGATACGAGCTTTGGCCATATCAGTACACGATTGGGGTCGTGTCGGTACAAGTCGACCTGTACTGGTACTCATAGGAATCTAAGATTTCTAATAAGCAATTCTTGTTTCAGTATGCGTATAAGTAGCGATACTCAAAGGTACCATATCAATACTTGTGTTTGAGTACCGGTACTCGATACGCTAAATAATCAATAAATGTAAATTAAGAGTGGGAATGGATATGAATATTAATAATTGTATTATGCCTTGATAAACGAGATAACATGGATTAATGGAGATAATAAATGAGATTAAATATATACTTCTCCATAATGTATTAACAACTTGGTAATGTAAAATAAATGATATGATGATGTTTAGCAATGATAAAGAGATCATTGAGATCACATTGCTTGTATGTCGGGTAGGTATTTGATTGGTTAAGTCTTTTGATTGATGGGATCCGGATACCAGTGAAAGAGTGTTGCAACACTATGGTCAAAGATACCTAATAGAGGTTATCGATGCTATATGAACCGACCTCATTCGAAGATACTTGATAAAATATTTTGAGTATGGGTGTATATTATGATTCTAGGTGACCCGGACTCATCTAGTGTCGATGCTTGAGGGAAAACTCTAAGCAAGGATGTATATTCTGATACTATATGACCCAGCCTCACCCAGGGTGTATGTTCTGATACTTTGTGACTCAGCTATACCCGAAGTGTATGTTTCAATGCTACGTGACCCGACCTCACTCTAGAGTTGTTATTGTTGATCTATGTTTTTTTCTAAATGATCTGATGAAATCTCGGGCATGGTTGGGCCATGAGTGCCATGTATATGATTACTTTGATGAGAACATGTGTTTAGGCGACTAATGGTAGCGCCACATGTTATTTATCTCTTCTTATTGCTCGTACTAACTTGCATGCTTATGTTTATGATTAGCATGAAGTATATTAGAGTAGATGTACACCATTGAGCTTTATAAGCTCATTTCTCGGCATCATTTTTTCGTGCGCAAGTTGATTATTAGATAATGGGATTGAGAAGTACTATTAGTACGGGATTCTAGCATGTGATGATCTTCAGAGTATGGTACTTATGTTTAGTGGGATATGTATTTGTAGGACCTTACGTGATAGAGTCTGTAATCCTTATTTTGAATTTGTATTAATCAAATCGAATGTTCAAATGTTTTAAATTTAAATTGGAGATCCTTTATACCATTTTGATTATTTAACTGTATTTTTAACTATTGGCTATAAATGTGTTTTGAGAAATACCTTGTTAGGCTAAACCCAGTTTAAAAATTTTTATAGTTTTGAATTGGGCTTGAGGCCCAAATATGACATCTAATTCGAGGGTGTTACACCCATCCCCTTGTAAGGTCAGTGTTATTAGAGAACAAATATCTCTAGTTTATGTAGATCAACAATGTTTGTAGCATCAGATGAATGAGGGCGTCTGAACATTAACAACATTTGTATCCCGTAGAGTTAGGGTTGTCAGAGCATGAACAGATGCAGACATCTCTATTTCTTTTTAATCAATAACACTCTTAGCATTGTACATGCAGAGGCTTTCAATGTTATTGAGAGATCATATCTCGAGGAATT
Organism: Hibiscus mutabilis; assembly: GCA_019671005.1. Classification (NCBI taxonomy): domain Eukaryota; kingdom Viridiplantae; phylum Streptophyta; class Magnoliopsida; order Malvales; family Malvaceae; genus Hibiscus; species Hibiscus mutabilis. The sequence continues at coordinate 29,722,915 of CM033739.1, read as the reverse complement.
CCCTATGCATCTTTGTAGAGCTGGTGTCATTAGAGCACATATTAATGCATGTATCTTCAACGTTTTTATCAACAATATATTTAGTATTGTTTTAGCAAAGGTATGTCGAGCAATATTCTAAAAATAAAAATATTCATCTGCATCCTTGTAAAGCAAGTACTACCAAAGTATAAAACGAGTGTAGACGTCTCTGATTGATTAGTGATGCATTTAGCAAAGAATCAGTGGAAGCATGTAGAGTAATATCATCTATTACTCAGCACATGCATCTACGAGTTGTTATGATTAACGATGCACTCAACACTGGATTAGCAAAGGTGCCATGTACCTGAGCAAGCATCTATATTTTTGTAGATCAGTACCATTGGAGGCACATAAGTGTGGACATCTCAACGTCCTTGGAGGAAAATGCAATACGAGAAGTATTGGATGGGTAGGGGCTTTTAGTTATCTACATTTATCTCAATATCTTTTGAATATTTGTATTGACATCTCTATTTATTTGATCAACGAGGCATTTAGCATCAAATCAGCGGAGGCAATATCTATTAGAGCAGACATCCACAGTTTTGCAGACTAGGTGTCTTTCAATACAAAAAAGTGTGAGAAAATATATTGTGGAGTAGATTGAGGCAATATCTACCAAAGCAGGAATTTACACTCTTGTAGATGATGTGTCGCTCAGGACATAGAATTGTAGGCATCTCGATACCCTTGGAGAACAACATCATGCCAGAGCATTGAATAGACAGAGGTATTCAGTTCATCTATACTTTGCAAAGTTGGTGTTGCTCACAACATAGATGGCACATAAGTATTCGTACTTTTTTCAGATCAGGTGTCGTTCGAAACATAAAAGTGCAAACATCTTAATGCCCTTGGGGAAAAACATAATATTGGAGTATTGTATGGGCAGAGTTCAATCTCTGTCAGAGTAGACATCTACAATCTTGCATATTAGGTGTCGCTCAAGACATATGAGTGCAGGATCTTGACATCATTAGAGAAAAAGATAATGTTAGAGCATTAGATGGGCAGAGGCTATCCTTTACGTCCTTGTAAAGCCAATGTCATTTGCGACAGAAATAGTACATAGACATTCATACTTTTGTAGAATAGGTTTCGCTTAGGACACAGAAGTGCGACCATCTTAATGCCTTTGGAGAAAAACAGAATACCAAAGACATTAAATAGAAAGGGGTATCAAATAATTCTTTTGATGAAATGGATAAAATTTGAAAATAGAAATGCAGAAGCATACATGAGCATTCAAAGAGGCAGAAATCATCAATAATTTCACATATTTATATACTCATCCAAATTCTCATTTAGATAATCATCTATCAAAACAACATATTCACAAGTTTATATAACAATTACATCATTCAATCATCCATCAGAAACAATGAATATGTTACCTATAGAACAGTTAGCTAATCAACTATTCGTTTGTAGAGTAAGTCCAACAATCTCTCCTAGAGCATTTGTCAGCTTCCTATGAGGTTCTAAACAACATAGGATATTCCTAAGTACCTGTTGGTTTGTTGGGGAGAGATTACGCAAGGTTTGGATTATGTCCACCATCTCCCTTTTAGAAGATCATAGAACCATGATAACATCTCCGTCCTACACACAATAGAAACTAGGAGGAGGAGGTTACCCTTTATCCTTTGTATTTTACATTTACATTAACTAACATCTTCTCCAGAGATGTCAAAGCTCTAAACCACATTATGTGGTAAGCACTAATGATACATGCATAATTGCAAAACAAAAGGAAAACGAAAAGGCCGGAGTTAGTTGCGCTTCTCATGCATGCTAGGCTTGTTCATTGGCGAAGCTTCCTATTTCCAGGCTGATCTTCGTGGCTTCTCCGTTTGACAAAGTGTATTCTAGATGCGAGAAGCCATTTTTGTTGACATTTCTCCAGTGTCACCCAGGCGATGCGGTCTGAATGTTTTCGTGTGAAATCTGAGTGTTGAAGCTTCTTCAGGAATGCACTCATATACGCATGATATGAATTGTTGACAAGTATATCAGAGGTGCTCCATCCCCATTATTGTGATGTCCTATAGTGATGTCCCAAGTAATCAAACTTCTTGGAACATATTTTTTTAAGGTAACCACCAAAATCATAAAAAATTATAAAATAAATTGTCTAGTTGCTCGTGAACTTATCGAGTCGAGTTGGGCTTTGCTCGACTTGACTCGTTAAGATCATGAGTTTGAGTCAAGCGTTGACCGAGTCGAGCACGAGTTGCTTTGCGAGTTGCTCAACTCAATTAACACCATGGTTCCCACAGTGTTCTTGCATCGATGAGGTCTTGTAAGGAAATTAATAGTTGGTTAAGGCAGTTGCAGGATCGGGAGTAAAATTGCTGCAATGTCCTTTCCGAGGACAATGGCTTTTTTCTATTAGTGAAGGTGCAAGGCATGATTCTAGTAATCTATCTAAAATTCAGTGGGCACATTAAAATTTAATCCCTTTTATTAACATGCCACAACATCAAACTAATAATTTTTAACGTCCAGTGAACAAAATTTTATAAATAGATAACATAAGTGATCACAACATTAATTTATTGAATTTGATGAGCAAAAGTTATCACTTTTAAAAACATAAGTGACCAACGTTACTGTTTACCCTTAAAGAAATTGATCCAAAGGTATATTAAACAATAAAAACAAACAAATCGATCCAAAGGGTATAGAAAAAGGAAGATTTGATGATCGTTCTCTCTGCCGTCGGATGAAACATCCTTTTCTGATGGTTTGGTGTAATTCATTCATATTTGTGAAGTTTGTAGTCGCATTAATTAACAAAATCTTCCCCATCAAACATTTAATAGTAGATTGGGATAAGGAACGTGGTACCCTCCCTTGGATTAGATTAGATTGGATACATTCTTAATTGCAAAAGAATTAAAAAAAATCTTTTCGTTGTTGCCTTGTAGGCTTGTATTGTATCGATAAACAAAAAGATTAGGGCGAAAAGCCGCGTGTTCTCTCATTAGTCACAAGTCATCTCCTTCTCCCACTTTCCTTTTTCATTTCTGTAAAAAGTCAAAATAATTCAAACTCCATTCGTTTTTAATACTAATATAAACAAGGATTTGCTTTATTGTTTACAAAAAACACGAAGCCTCTCCCTTTCTTGTGTTTATATTTATATAGCTTCACGTGCGTTTGTCAACCAGAATTTATCGGTCAATCTCTCCACAGATATAAAGGAGTGTTGTAGAGGGAGAGGGTCGCGGATTGTGAGTTTACATTCAAACGTAGGGTTTCTTGTTTTCTCTCTCTCTCTTCATCAAATCAAGCAAGACAATCCAAAGGAAAAAAGGTTGATGGAGTTAGCTTTGAGCCTGGGTGATTCCTCAAAGCCATTTCCGTTTCTAGAGAAAACCCCACAGTTATCGAGCAATGGTCTAGGGTTTTGCAAAGAAGATGATAGAGATGGAGACGACAAAAAGGTTTCTTCAGATCCACCTCTTCAGCTTCATCTTCTTCCTTTCTCTCCTCTTCCTCGGACGCCACCTTCTTCTCAGCTTAACCTTTCGTGGCTCAACGATAATCGTTAGTACTATATATATTTTTTATTCCAATTAGTTTACACTACCTTTTATTCTTTTTTTAGTTCTTTCCTCATCCAGGAATTATAATCTATGGGTTATTTTGATCTATCTGGGTTTTGGAATTTTGATCTTTATCTTTATATTTTCTGACTTGGAGAAAATATTAACTTTTGTACTGTAATATTAGGGCAAGAAACGGGTTCGTCAGCAGGACCGGTAAAAGGGTTGGACGTGAACCGGTTACCGCTGGTAGCGTTGGGGGATGAAGCCGAGGAAGGGGCGGCGCAGTCGTCTCCGAACAGCGCTGCGTCGTCCTTCCAGATGGATTTTGGGATTAGAAACGGAGGCATCAGAGGCAAGAGAGACATGGAAGCTGAAACCGAAAGGGGTAGCCCCAGAACCAGTGATGATGACGAGAACGGTTCAACCCGGAAGAAACTCCGGCTCTCTAAAGAACAATCGGCTTTTCTAGAAGAAAGTTTCAAAGAACACAACACCCTAAATCCCGTGAGTCAAATCAAAAACCGAACCCCATCTTTTATTTACTTCCCTTGTTTTAATTTAGGGTTCATTTTTTTAAATATTTTGATTGAATTTTCTTTTAAAAAACGTTTGTTCAGAAACAAAAGCTTGCTTTGGCCAAACAATTAAATCTTCGTCCCCGACAGGTGGAAGTTTGGTTTCAGAATAGAAGAGCAAGGTATAGATATTAGTAATTATTTCTTTTTATATTTTTCGTGGTTGTTGTGTTCAATAATTGCCAAAATATGTGAATTCTTTTAAAATGGTACGAAAAAAACAGGACAAAGTTGAAGCAGACAGAGGTGGATTGTGAGTATTTGAAAAGATGCTGCGAAACACTGACAGAAGAAAATAGAAGGTTACAGAAAGAACTGCAGGAGTTAAGAGCTTTAAAAACTTCTCAACCATTTTACATGCACTTACCTGCCACTACCCTCACCATGTGTCCGTCATGTGAGCGTGTCGCCACCACTTCAACCGCCGCCGCCGCCAGAAATACGGATGCCAAAACTGGGGGACATCCGTTTTCGCCACTGGAAACACGTGTGACCCAGAGCCAGTCCCAAGCAGACCAGGCTGCTTCGTGAAATCATTGGACGTGACCAGTCAAAAGATGCTACTATCACCTTTTTTTTATATTTTTTTTAGTCCATTTTTGAACATATTTTTGGCTTGAAGGAATGCTTTTTTATTTCTTTTTTTGATTTTTTTTTTTATATTTGCCTCTACTCGCTTGCAGTTTTATTGATAAAAAGGGTTTAAAGAAAACGTGATTTGAGTTTTTCGATAGATTTTGTTTAGTGTGTGGTTCTGGAGGGGAAGATATTGAAGAATTTACATATGGGAAGCTGCTTCTTTTGTCTGACAATGAAACAAATTAATTAATTAATTCCAGTTACTGCTTTAATGTAATCTAATGGTTTTGTGGTTTGAAATTTAATAGATGCTTAATTTATTAGATAATATATTTATTTCTCATTTTTTAAATATATATACACACAATTTTATTAAAATTCGGTGAAGAATTTAACACATTTAACTTAAATTTTTTTATTAAATAATGTTACTATAATATTTTTATAGCAAATATAGAAATTCAAATCCACGTAAGGGGTAAAGCAGATAAGCATCATCGATTATAAGACATTTTTTTGTTGAAGCTTTGATTATGAAAATTTACAAAGTAGTAGCTCTACTCAAATTAACGTACTTTTAAAATTTTGAGGGGTACTTTAACTATTTTTTGTTAGAATATGGATTAAATTAGTGTAATTTTAAAGATATGGAGGCTGTTTTTTTAGAATTATTACCAAATTATAACAATGCGTTAAAGTTGAGTGCCAAACTTTTATTATGCTAAATTTATTAGCCACCACATCATTTTACCGTTAAATTTTTAACAGAAGATAAATTTGTTAATTTTTAAGTCGAATGATCATTTTATATTTTTCATAATCGGAGGCTCTAAGAAAAAATACCCTATAGTTAGAGGATTATTTAAATAATTTCTCTGATTTTTTTTATTAAAAACAAGTTTAACTTTTAGGGTAAAGTACATAAATGGTCACTAAACTATCCTTAAAAATACAAAATGGTCACTGAACTTTCAAAAATTGCATAATGGGCATTAAACATTAGTTTTTATTACAAAATGGTCACTGGACCGCTAACTATCGTTAACTAGGAGACGTGTAGTTATGAAAATTTATATAATAATATATTTAATCCTCAATATTTACACATTCAATCAATTTAGACATCAATAATAAGGGTTAAATTAGGAATAAATTGATTGAATGTGTCAATATGGAGGATTAAATGTTCTATTATTCAATTTTTCATAACTATCGCGTCACCCACGTAATGACTTTTTAACGGCTCAGTGGTCATCAAAAACTAAAGTTTAATGCCCATTATGTAACTTTTGAAAGTTTTTTTGATGACCATTTTGTATTTTTGGAGATAATTTAGTGACCATTTATGTACTTTACCCTAAGTTTTAACATCTCTTTACTAACTCCTAACAAAATCTGGAACTTGCGGACTACATCATGCTTCAGGGCTTGGTAACTTATATATTTTGAAATCAATACTTGTTTGCAATAGTTTTAAAATTTTTGAAACATTTTCAAGCAAGGACGGAGTTATATGGGGGTGGGATAGGGCAATTACGCCCCAATTTTTTTTTACCTTTGTCCTCTTATATATTTTTTTAAAAACTAATTTATTTATGAATTTGTCTCCTTTCAAATATTTATGTTTTGCCTCCAATTTCAAATCCTGACTCGATCCCAGTTTTCAAGGGTCACTTTGGTGGCTAATGTGACCTTCGGGATTCAATCATAACATCTAGGCCAGGTCCAGAGGTCACACATCCTGCTATATCTGATGTAAAATATACTTTTATCATCTTAGATGAGATATTTACTTAAAATACTTGGAAAAAGTCTCAAAATTCTATTGTCTCGACTTCAATAATGGCAAAGACAATTGAGAGGATATTTTGGTTATTATATTATGCTAACTGCCAGTAAAAATATTTGTTTTAATTTCTCGCAAAACCACGCACCATCGATTTGGACTATATGTTCACAAAAGGAAACCAATAGGTGCATGAATTGAATGCCCAAAACATTTGATGGAATATTCATTTTCCATGAAAAAAATTGACCTTATGGGGTGTACACAGGAATCCTTACGTATTCCACAATTGTTTCTGTAATGTATAGTTACATTGTTTGCATCAACCTTGAAAGCTTATTATACAATTTATCCCAAACACCAAATCCATTGTTTTTTTTTTTCATTTTCCTTCATTCCTTGTAGTATGATATATTTTATCCAAACTTGTTTTGAATAGATACAACCAAGACAAATGCATTGAATCTTGGATTTCCTTCAACCAATGACTTTATGTATGCATACAATACATTCAAGTCTAATTTTGGAGTCTTTTTGTTGGAAAAAAGTGAGGAATAGGCAACGTTGTGTCATAATTTGAAAGGGTAAAGGTAGAGATTCGAATAATGATTTTATTGGGTTATATTCTACTCCCTGAGACCTTTACAACTGTATCTCATATACTCAAAATGGTTGAGTGATGAATGAGAAATTGATGCTCAAAGTAAGTGGTTGTGAATTGAGTAAGGAAAATGAAACCCCTTTTGTAACCCCCTCGACCTGGCCTAGACGCCCGACCGAACCGAGAGAGCTACATTAGGTTTGCCGAAGCAAACCAGAGAAAGATTACGAAAACCAGTCCATTTTTCCCTTTTATCTTGTCTAGATGCATATTATTAATCCTAAGTGATCATACTCACCGCGGATGAATTTACAAAGGAAATGGACCACGAAAAGGCAACCAATTGTATACGATACACTTTAGAGACTAAAACGTAAAACTGGTAAATTACTGGACCATTATAGGAATTAGAGTTACCAATCCTCAATTAGTCAAATTACATGCTTGCATGCCAATTTTTGACTCAATCCGACCATCCAAACTCAAGTAATTGCACTCACAAGATTCAAGGACCAAAATGAAAGATTTAGAAACTAACAAACAACCCAATAACTAAATTAACCACAACCTGTATCGGTACGCGAATAGGTGTTTTGGTATGCCTTGGCCAATTTTCAAAACTCAAATTCCAGTAGCTCAATACCGTAACGAAACACTCTCCTGAGTATCGAAACGCTAAGCCTGGAATGACTTACCCGTATTGAAAACACTCCATCGCGTATGGAAACGCTAAGCATGAAAAGGCTTACCCGTACCAAAACACTTCCTTGCGTATCGAAATGCTAAGCCTGAAATGGCCTAGCCGTGCCGGTACGAGGGGTCGCGTTCCAATACTCCTGGACCCGAAATGTCGTTTTTAGCTGGTTTCTCACTCGAATCTAGAAGCATTTGGATCCTAGCAACTCTCATTCATGCATACAACCAACCATCTATTAATATTCCAACATTAGCACCAAGATTTAGCAACCACAATAAAACATAAGCTTCCAAAAGATCAAGCTATAGGCATGCTCCCTAGACCACTTTACCAAACATACCAAAACACTCATTTGATCATTTATTAGCACATGACAACCACTCACATATCTATTGCCTCAAAAATCAACATGCTAGAACCAACAAAACATGACAATCAACCAAGGATACCTAGATGCATACCTAGTTAACCATTTAGCATCAACCATAAGCAAGAATCAACTACATGCTTATCAACATCAAACCAACTTCAAAACACCTCAAAAAAACCAGGGAAAAACAGAATTACAAATCCCAAAAACATGGCAAACACATTGCCTTATTAACCGGGAACTTAAACCGAGTTCATACTCAAAGTAGTCCTTGCTCTTGGATCATTTTAACCTTGCCTTTGCTGCCCCAAACTTCAATGCTCTGCATCATTAGGAGGAAGAGAGCGTAAGCACACATGCTTAGTGAGGATGCTTATAAAACAATGATGCAATTAAAATCATTTGAAAACCAAAACCACTTGTTTTCAAAACATGCTTACAACCAAAGCATTTTCATTGTTTCCAATTTGAAACATTATAACAATCCTTATGCAATATCAAGTATAAATCACATGCTTAACACAAAAGCATTAAATCCTCTCATGCTTAAATTCCAAAGCAATAAATCATATTACCATGCTTAAATCCCAAAGCATTAAATCATATTACCATGCTTAAATCCCAAAGCATTAAAAAGTAGGTTCAACACATGAACTTTCATATATTGGCAATTATAGTGACCTCGGGTAGACAATCTTCTACCCTTGGATAGACAATCCTCTATCCACACATTGGATACACGGATATCTCATACCATGCCTAGTTAAACCGCAAGATTTGATAGCCTCGCCTAGTTAAACCACAAGATTTGATAGCCTCGCCTAGTTAAACCGTGGGCTTTACCAACCTTGCCTAGTTAAACTGCAAGATCACCATCATCTTGGGCTGCCTAGTTAAACCTCATATCCCAAGAGATGTCCCAATAGTCCAAGTGGCTTAGTTAAACCGCCATACCTCAATGACCCATGGCCACGATCGATTTTGTATATATATTATAGTGCACTTCATCCTATGGCATGCCAATTATATCTGAATGTTTTACACCTTGTTACACAACCAATATATCATTCCAAAACCATTTATTCATTGTTTTACAATGCATTATAAAATGCCATCACATATGCAAACCACATGGCCATAGCAATACCACATTCCCAACCGGAATGAAAACCAATGCTCACTAGCATTTTATATACTTTTAAACCATTGCATATGTGTTCAAAACCATGCATTTACAGTAAATAAAACAAACCATGTTTAAAACCAAAACATGTAATCAACCATGCTCATATCCAATCCAATATTAAGGAGCAAAAGAGGGAAACTTACTTCCAAGCTTAGGTAAGTGTTTCAGACTTAACCTAAACTCCCAACATCATTTACAAACCCTTTAAAGGCATTTTAAACCAGTTTCCACTCATCGATTACGCCTCGCCTTGCTTGCCAACACAAATCGAGCTCCCGGCAAGCCACGATCCACCTCAAGCTACTTCTCCTTAATTATCCTCTATTTTGGCCACACAAAACCAGAGGAAACATGCATTAAAATGCATCCAAACCACTGCCTCAAAGCAATTACCCGCAACTCACAAGTTGCCCACTCAAAAAACATCTGAAACTTATCGAAATCAACCTCAAACACCTTCCAATCTTAACCCAGCCACAATACAACGATTCAATACATCAAACCTCATCAATTAACATCTAAAAACTCTTCTTCAACATACTTTTACTTCCAACAATGATTAAACTCCATTAACATCACAAAACCCTTAACTAACAACCATTAACATTGGGGATTCAACTAGTCTCAGGATTATATTGATAAAACCAAGACTTCAACATTATTAAACACTAAAATTATGATCTAATCTGATCAATAACCCAGCAAAATAGATCCAATTCGAAAATATATCAATTTCCTCAATCACCACACAATTAAACTAATTTTCCTTAATTAAACTATCAAAACACATTAGAAAACAATTGTAAAGATTCAACAACTTGAGAATTTCAGTAAATAACCTTTCATTAGAGGAGAAGAACGAACATTACCTCTAATGGATACTTTCTCCCTTAATTGGATGATTTACATGAGAAAACAAAGTTAAAACAATAAGGTTTTGATAAACAGTCAACAAGAAATCATTTGAAATCAAAGGATTAAAGAAAACATGATTTTACCTTAAGATTTAGAAGATGAGATTGATGTTTGGCTGGAGAGATTTTGAGAGAAAATATTTTGAGAGAAAGTTAGTTACGTGATTTTTGTTCTAAAGATTTAATTATCAAATTAATTCTCTCCAACCTATTTATATTTTCCAAAACACTTTAAAAATAGCCAATTAAGGGATAAAGTTTGAGATTAGACTTTTAGGCAATTAGCTCCTTAAAGATTCAAAGTTTTGACTCTTTAAAAAATAGTTTTCAAAGTTTACATTTTGGTCACTAGTCCAAAATGTCTGACTTCCAAAACTCACTTTACAAAATTGATTTCACCACAATCATTAATATATTTAATAATTATTTTAGGACATTTTCCCATAATTTTATCACCTTTAAAAAATTCTGAAACCAACTCAAATCCCTAATACCGGTCCATCAAACCCTTAAACGAACCCCAAAACAACTAGACCCAAAACTGGGGCGTTACACTTTTATCCCACATTGATGGGATAAATGGGATGGGAAGTGTTTATACACACTTACCCACTTTGTGGTCATTGAATGGCTTGAATGAAAACTGTGTCTCGCGCACAGGTGGTGTAAATCCAATCCCATTCGGGTTGGGGCTCACCCGCACGACATGGGCGACGTGAATGTCCAGTCCATTCGGGCCCTTCGTCAGCCTACAAATATTTTACCCACTTTGAATAAATTTTTTTCTTAAAATAGCATATCTTTTTGAATATTCAGAATTTAAAGGGATATTATATGCTTTCCTTAAATACGAATATTAAAATGGTATTGCTTGCTATTCACAAAAATATCCGATTATATATGGTATTGATTATATATTCTAAATTAAATAGGAAAGTATCAACGACCAATAAAATTCGAACTATTTATTATTCCTACGTTTAACCTAAGGGTTCTCTATATAAAGCATGCCTCTCTTTAGTTTGAAAACACACAACTAAAAAGTTCTCAACTCTTGAAAAAACTGCATAGGGTTTTCAGTGATAGGCGAAGACATGGGTTCTATTTGTGATCTCTGCACCAGTGCTACTATAGAAGATCATCTGTTATTGTAGCCTGGGAGACTGATGACCGACGAACTCAAACACCAAAGAGTGGTTGAAATTTGTTTATTTTAATTTAGTTTTGATTTATTTAATCATTTTTGGATTAACCCATTATTGTTACAATCTTAAGACAGAGTTTGCAATCCAAGGCGATTAAAAATTTTACGAAACTGAGAAAACAAATAAATTTGTTTTAAGGATTTATTTTGCCGTTTAAACGAGTTTGCTTAATCTCAAAAAGAAGGGACAAACCTGTTCTACAAAAATTGTCATTGTAAGTAACTGAGGTTACGAATTTTGTAAAAAATAAAAAATAAATGAAATTAATTTTTAGTTTATTGTAATTATTACTAATTTTAGGGTTTTTGTTTCTTTTTGAACAGAAACAATGACTATGGAAGATTTTATCGATTCACCCAGCTCGTCCGCATAGATGGTGATACCAGGGCAAGCTTCAAAACAAGCGAATCAACCTATGAGTCTGAACGCAACGGCTGTGGAAATGGGCCACAATGAGAAGCTGACAAAATTTTGTGGACAGAATTTTAGGACATGGTAACAGAAGATGTTGTTCTATCTGACCATGCTGAACTTGGCAAAATACTTGAAGGAAGATCCCATAGTTGTTAAAGCAAGGGAAGGAGAAGGAGAGGTGGATGATATCACTACCTTCAGCATCACTGAGGCTTGGATGAACGCTGACTTTCTGTGCCGAAACTACATCCTTGTATCCGGTATATGATGTTTATAAAACAACTAAAGAGCTGTAGAGGGCATTGGACCACAAATACAAAGTAGAAGATGCTAGGGCTAAAAAGTTTTTAGTGATGAAATTCTTAAATTTTACTACGGTTGTTCCAAACCAGTAGTAAGTCAAGTGGAAGAACTCCAACTGATTTTTCATAGAATTCTTGTTGAGGGAATGATCATAAGTGAATCCTTCTAAGTAGCTGCCATCACGGAAAAGTAGCCTCTCTGATAGAATAACTTCAAAAATTACCTGAAACACAAATGGAAGAAAATGACAGTGGAGGAACTGATTGCCAGACTTCAAATAGAAGAGGACAACAAAGGCAATGCTAGAAAACTTAGTAAAAAAAACTTCAAAGAGGCCAAGGAAAATATTGTCGAAGTCAAGAAGGGAAAGCAATCCCGACAACACCAAGCCAAGTCAAAGTTGGGGCCTAGTGGTGGAATTTCTAAGAAAGAGAAATTCAAGGGAGCGTGCTACAACTGTGGCAGGGTGGGGCACGGTTCTTCTGAATGCAGGAATCCAACTAAAGCCAAATCCAATGAGGCAAATGCTATGGAGGATGAAGATCTATGTACTATGATATCTGAAGTCAACCTGGTTGACTCCATTCCAAGGGAATAATGGCTTGATATTGGAGCCACACGTCATATATAATGTGACAAGAATTCTTTTTCTGAGCTGATACCTAGCAATGATGGGGAGAAGCTCTACATGGGAAATGCTATGACTTCCAAGATTAAGGAAAAGGGAACTGTAGTCTTAAAGATGACTTTTGGTAAATAACTCAAGCTACAGAATGTGTTGTATGTGCCTGACATACGTAAAAACCTTGTATCTGGAACACTTTTAAGTGTTCATAGTTAGAATGGTTTTTGAATCCCAAAACTTAATTCTATCTAAAGGGGGATGTTTTTCGGCTGGGGATATGTATTGAATGGAATGTAGAAACTCAATCCCGCCTCTGTAAAATCAAAAACATGAATAAGAATATCGCTTCTTCTTTCTTTTATTTGCTCAAGTCTTTAAATTTATGGCATGATAGGCTTAGACATGTTAATTATGATACTCTACAGAGATTAATTAACTTGGAACACATCCCTTTGTTTCATATTGATTATAATAATAAATGCAAAATGTGCGTTGAAGCAAAATTAACGAGGTCGTCATTTTAAACTATTGAATGAAGTACGGAACCATTTGATCTAATTCATAGCGATATTTGTTATTTGAAATTCGTTCAAACAAGAGGAGGAAATAAAATTTTTATTACCTTCATCGATGATAGCACAAAATATTGCTATATATATTTGCTTAAAAGCAAAGACGAGGCTATAGAGAAATTTATACTCTATAAGCAGGAAGTCGAAAACCAACTTAATAAAAAGATTATGATGGTAAGAAGTGATCATGGTGGTGAATATGTTAATCCATTTGGTGAATATTGCTCACAACATGGTGTAATTCATGAAGTAACACCGCCGTATTCTCCTCAATCTAATGGAGTAGCCAAACAGAAAAATCAGACTAAAAGAAATGATGAATGGTTTGTTAGGAAGCTCTGGATTATCACAGAACATGTAGGGGGAAGCTATCCTCTCAGCTAATTACCTTTTAAATAAGGTTCCCCGAAAGAAAAAAAGATAAGACACCATATGAGTTATGGAAATGTCAAAAATCTTCCTACCAACACTTGAAAATGTGGGGGTGTCTTGCCAAAGTAATGGCCCAATTACCAAAGCAAATGAAAATAGATCCTAAAAATGTGGATTGTATTTTCATTGGCTATGCAGAACATAGCAATTCTTATCGGTTTCTTGTGTATGAATCAAAGAATCCTGAGATTCACAAGAACACGATAATAGAATCCAAGAATGCATCATTCTTTGAAAATATATTTCCCTATAAATCCAGTGAGGTTGATCAAAGTTCAATAAAATGAACCTTAGACGAGATCAGTCTAAATGATCAATAAGAGGCTGAAATTGAAATAGATCTAAGAAGGAGCAAACGAGCAAGGGTGGAAAAATCTTTTGGATTGGATTTTCTAACCTTTATGCTAGAGGCTGAACCTCAAACATATAGTGATGCTATACGCTTCGCTGAAGGCACCTTATGAAAGGAAGCCACTAAAAGTGAAATTGATTCTATCATGTAAAACCATACATGAGAATTAGTGGACCTTCCTCATGGAATTAAACCACTAAATTCAAAATGGATTTTCAAACGAAAAATAAAAGCAGATGGAACAATTGATAAGTACAAGGAAAGATTGATAATAAAAGGATACCGACAGAAAGAATGCCTTGATTACTCTGATACATTCTCCCCAGTATCAAGAATAACATCCATAAGGATGATACTCGCAATTGCTGTTTTGCAAAATCTTGAAGTACATCAAATGGATGTTAAAACAGCTTTCCTAAATGGAGAACTTGATGAAGAAATATACATGGAACAACCTGAGGGTCATGTAGTTTCAGGTCAAGAAAGGAAAGTATGCAGATTGGTGAAGTCTCTATATGGACTTAAACAAGCACCAAAAAAATAACGTGAGAAGTTCGATAGTGTCATGATGACAAACAACTTTAAAATAAATGAGTGTGAAAAATGTGTTTGTCAAAACTACAGATAGTGGATATATTATTCTATGTCTGTATGTTGATGACATACTCATTGTTGGAAGCAACAACGAAATGGTAAAACGTACCAAAATATGTTAAATTCAAATTTTGACATAAAAGATATGGGACTGGCGGATACGATTCTGGACATACAAATCAAAAGGTCAATTGAAGGTCTTATATCAACTCAATCACACTATTTGGATAAAATTCTCGAGAAATTTAACAAGGATAATTCCGGCATAGCCATAATTCATTAGACCCTTGTTCACATTTATCTAAGAATAAAAGGTAAAATATTCATCAAATGGAATATGCAAGAGTCATAGGCAGCTTAATGTATCTCATGAGCTATACTAGACCAGATATCACTTTTACTATAAGTAGTTTAAGCAGATTCACAAGCAGTCCAGGGAAAAATCATTGGAAAGTTATTGTGAGGGTACTAAGATATCTCAGATATACTCAGGACTACGAATTGCATTATTCTAGAGACCCTGCTATCTTAGAATGATACTCCGATGCCAGTTGGATATCTGATATTCAAGACACCAAAGGCACAAGTGGATATGTATTCACTTTGAGAGGAGGGGACGTGTCATAGAAATCCTCAAGACAAACGATTATATCTAGATCCATAATGGAATTTGAGTTTGTTGCTCTGGAAAAATTCAGAAAGGGAGCCAAGTGGATTAGGCAATTTGTTGAGGATATTCTTGAATGGCCAAAACCTGTGCCCACAGTATGTATATACCATGACAATCAAGCAACAATTGCTAGAGCACAAAATTACATGTACAATGGTAAGTTGAGACATATGCGTCGTCGACATAATACTGTTAGACAGTTGATCTCAAATGAAGTTATCTCTATTGATTATGTAAGATCAAAGGATAACATTGTTGATCCATTAACCAAAGGGTTCAACCGAGATCAACTTGAGAAAACATCTAAAGGAATGAGACTAAAGCCCATAGAAAATAAAGGTGCTATGTGAAGAAAAACCCTACCTAGCTGACTGGAGATCCCAAGATCCAGGTTTAAAGGGACAACCTAATTGCATAGACCTGTTTGATCACTGTAGGGGAACTTATCTCCAAATTCGTTCCTATGATGTAAACAGTGATCAAAGTGAGATAAGATAAGCTAAAAGCTTTTAATGACCATTGTGTGCTTCGGTGAGCCGAGCAACATAAATCACCTATGTAAGAGTGAAGTAGGGCGCTTCAAGGAGACTACTAGGCATAGTTCTTTCAAACTCTTGCAGAACCAGACGATGTCCACAACCATATGGACAAAACCATGAGAACAAATACTCTTGTCAGAGAGGTAGTTGTGTGAAGTATATCATCGTTTATACAAACGGCTGAACAGGTCAAAGACATCACGTCTATTGATTAGCTAGTAAAGTAAATATGCTTTCACAAGGAAATGTTCAAAGGAGAAAACCTACCTATCTTATACAGCTATCAATCGTAAAACCTATCACCACATTGAGTCAAAATATTTTTGATAAAATCATCAATTTCATTCATGTGGGGGATTGTTGGAAAAACAGTGAGGAATATGCAACTTTGAGCCATGATTTTATTGGGTCATATTATACTCCATGAGATTTTTACAACAGTATCTTATATGCTCAAAATGGTTGAGTAATGAATGAGAAATTGATGCTCAAAGTAAGGTGGTTGTGAATTGAGTAAGGAAAATGAAACCCCTTTATCCTATATTGATGCGATAAATGGAATAGGAAGTGTTTATATACACTTACCCACTTTGTGGTCATTGAATGACTTGAATGAAAACAGTGCCTCGCGCGTAGGGGGGTGCAAATCCAATCCCATTTGGGTTGGGGTGCACCTGTACGACGTGGGTGATGCGAATGTCCATACCAGTCGGGCCCTTCGTCGGCCTACGAATATTTTACCCACTTCGAATAAATTTTTTCCTTAAAAATAACATATCTTTTTGAATATTCAGAATTTAAAAGGATATTATATGATTTCCTTAAATACAAATATTAAAATGGTATTGATTGCTGTTCACGAAAATATCTGATTATATAAATGGTATTGATTATATATTCCAAATTAAACAGGAAAGTATCAATGACCATTAAAATTTAGAATATTTATTATTCCCACGTTTAGCCTAATTGTCATGCCTTTCTTCAGTTTGAAAACACACAACTAAAAAGTTTTCACTCTTGAAAAAACTGCATAGCGTTTTCGATGATAGGCGAAGCATAGGTTCTGTTCGTGATCTCTGCACCGGTGCTTATGTAGAAGATCATCTGTTGTTGTATTTTGGGAGACTAACGACCGGCGAACTCAAGCACCAGGGAGTGGTCAAAATCTATCTTAAGGAAACTGCGTTCGTGCAAGCCTCAACAAGTTTCTTTCGGTTTATCTTAATTCTATAAAATTCCATTCGAATATGTTTATTTTAATTTCTTTTTTATTTATTTAATCATTTTTGGATTAACCCATTATTGTTACACTTTTAACATGATTTTAATGAATATGTGTGAGGACAATTGTACTCTGTGATATCCCCCACATTCTTCCTCTTCATTTTGGATGCACTAATCTTCCAGTTACAATTGTCTGCATATTTGACATATTTTTACATAAAAAGCCTTTTAACTTGATTCTTCTGAATCACAATCTGTTCATGCACAAGAATTGTTCATGAATAGTGTAATTATCGATATCATTATTGTTGTATCGATACATGGCTTCCAAAACATGTTTCTTAGCATATAAGGGACATTTTAAAGGGGTATCGATACCAATACTCTAGTACCGGTACCACTGAGTCTAGGAACCTAAAAAATTCACGAAAAAACATCTCCATACAGCTATAAACAACTACAAACCCATTTCTTGGTATAAATATCATTCAAGTACACTTTAAGGAGTATTAGATGAACATCCAAGTAACTAAATCAAGAGGGGTGGAGTTTAAATCTTCATTTTATCTTTCTTTTTATATATCATCCAAGTAACCTCTCTCTCATACTTTGCTTACTCAAATCAAACCTTGTATGAGAGAGATGTTCTAGTTTCATTAGAAAACTAGAGTGGTTCTATCTTAGTTAACATAAAAGATGGGGGAGAGATTTCTATCAAAGCCTTAAAAAGATAGTGTTATGAAGGCTAAGCCTTGTCCGATTCAATTCAAATTAGTGATGGAAAGTTAAGGGAGTAGATGTAGACTTTAATAAGGAGTTAAACCACTATAAATTGTTCTTGTAAATTTTGTTCCTCAAGCTTCCACAAAATTTTTAAAAATCAATTCACCCTATCTTGAAGATTTTCGGTTAATCGATCAAGCTAACAAATGTGATGATTTTTTTACCTTCATTTGTACAAGCCTTTCAGATTGAAATACGTCCCCAACTTCAGTTTCCAGGATTTATCCATTGTATAGGTCTTTCAAATTGAAATGCAACATTTTTAACATCATCTGTATGCGTTTTTCATATTGAAATACGACCCCAAATTCATTTTCCAGAGCTTCTATGCATAAATCAAATTAAAAAAAAACTTTAAATTCATATTAAAAAATATTTATCAATTATTCAAATTATATATAATAACTCTGTTATTTCAAATCACATTTAACAGCTACCACAATATACAACAAATGTTCATAATTAGAAGTACATATTTATCAAACATCATTTCTTACTTTATTTCAAGGGTCAACTACCTTTTTGGTACATGAACTATATCCAATTCTTCAATTTCATACATTTCGTTTTGAAATTCTTAATTTAATACATAATTTTTTTTTGCCGTGTTAATGAGTTTGCGACCCCTTGACTAGTCAGAAATTGACAAGTGACATTAAAAAAAACTCTTAATTTACTTAAGGTATAATAACATGATTCTTCCTTCATGTTTCACTAGTTTTAAATTTTGTCTTTAATTTTTAAAAATTACAAAAAATAAAATTTTATTTTAAAACGTTATAAAAAATTTAAACATACCAATGGTTACAGTGTGGAATAGAATTAATTAAAAATAATTCTTTTTTCCTTTACTTTTTTCATTTTATTTATTTCCTTTATTTTTTTTCATTTCATTTTCTTTATTTCCACGTCCTTCCTCCCCTTTCATCAAACTCAATTTCATTGCTACCATCCTTGCCTTCATCAGGCACAACCAAACCGACCCCCATAGACCCTACCACCGGCTGACTCCGTTCTACAACTGTTAGCAATTGTCAAAATTGAACTTGATCAACAACTATCGTTAGGAATTTGGTATGCGGTAAAATAACCAAAGCCATAACAAGATAGACGAAGACATGTACAAGAGACAAGATTTAACGCGGTTTAGCATAGTCTATCTCTACGGACAAGAGAAACGAACAATCTACTATCAACATAGAGAATACGAAGAGTACAAATATATGATATCCCATGTATCCCAAAACTCAATGTACATATCATAGAACCCGGTGGAACCAAAACACTCTTCTCAACATCCCTACAATTCTCATCTCTACAACGTAGTCACAATAGTTGTAAAGAACCGAAAAATGGTTACATCTCTTAAAAAATATTTCTCTCTCATTCTCTCATAATTCAAAAGATTAAACCTAGTCTATATTTATAGACTCAAATATTTGGTCACCAAAATACCTTTTTTAATAAGATCTCTTACCTAATATAGATATTACTTATTAAAGTAAACCCTAATTACCAAGTAATCTTCAGTCACTAGAATTACAATAAAACACAACTTAATTGTCAATTAGAACTTGAGTCAAAATATAACAACTATCATCACCGCAATCGCAACAAGATGAAGAATAATGAGAAATTATAAATTAAAATGAATAAAATGATTCAGTCCAATTCATTCCTCCCCAAATTATAACTTAATCCACTTTCATATTCTCTGCCCTACACGGATCCTCAAAAGCCACCGACCGACCACCACATTTGAGGGCTAACCCAACGAGCAACCATCACTGGAGCCTTCAAAATCCACCGAAATGCATCCCATAATGACCTGGACCTGAAAACGACATCAAAACCAAGAAATACTTTGGGTTCGAAGCCTATGGACCAGGTTGGTTTTTTGGTGTGTGCCATTTTATATTTAATAAAAACACTTTCGTTTTAGGCTCTAGCAATACTATGTCGTTTTGTAATGAGAGGGTTAAAACCCTGAAATTCGTCAAAGGTTGGATATGCTGAATATTGAATGAATATTTCCGTCTTCTTCCTCTGAATTCTTCCTCAACTTTCTATCTCAATCTTTATCTTCTATCTATTTCTTCTAGTTTCTATTTGTGTCTGCAACAAAGGTATTAAGTGCCATCGTTTCCGACCAGGGTTGGTGGTTACCAGTCGTTTTGGTGTCAGTTGGAGTTTGGTGAGCAACTAAAAGCTTTGTTTGAATGTTGTTTTGGGTCACCGCCATTAAATGGAACCACAACATAATGTCTGTGAGAAAAGATCAGAATGCCTGAGGACACTACAACAAAATAGGCTTTTAGTGGTATTTTTTAGTCCTATAGCGCCGTTTTTAAGCGCCGCTAAAAATCTTCTCGGAATTAGAAAAACGTCGCAAGAAGTGCCGCTAGATCAAACGCCACAAAAGGTCGAGTTATATAGTGGCGTTTGTTCCAACGAACGACGCTAAATACCTTGTCTTTAGTGTCATTTATTCCTCCAAACGCAGTTATATACCTTGTCTTTAGTGGCGTTTGTTCATCCAAATGCCGCTATTGACTATGTATCTTCCGCATCTCTGCTCATTACCTAACTCCTCAATTTATGCTTGCGCTTCACTTTTTTTATAAAGTTACATTAAGATATAAATATAGTCGATGGGGTATAAACATTTAAATCTTATTGCGGCATTATAGAAAAACGCCGCTAAATTACGCACCTATAGCGGCGTTTTCCCAAAAACGGTGCTAAAGTACTTGCCTATAGCGGTGTTCGCCCAAAAATGCCGCTATATATCAGTTTATTCAACAAACACCGCTAAATGTACAAATTTAGCAACGTTTACTCTAAAAACGCCGTTAAAAGTGCAGCTAAAAACCTATTTTGCTATAGTGGGAAGAGATGATACGCAGAATCGAATTCTCTTGGTCATTGTTTGTAATATACTTTATCCTATTATTGTAGATGTGCTGCACCAGGTTTTCTCACCTCATGGGTTTGTAAAGAAGATCGTTGCATTTCAAAAGTCTATTGTCTTTCAAGCTTTGATTTAGTAGCGCTATCTTGGTTAAATATTTTCTTCAGAATCGTTATATCTATGATGGCCGCTGTTAACTTCATATACAATTTTATAAAGGCACCTAAGGACGTTTCACGGGCCATCGTTGCCTCCAGTCGTGGGGGCTGAAGCTTCAAACACCACCAACTTTGATGACCCTAAGTTACCTTCATTCGTAGAAGGAGATGATGAATCGATTAGTGTGGAGTCACCAACGATAATTGGTTTTGTGGAGTTGAGTCAAGAACAATTGTTGAAGGTTTCTAACGACGTCAAGGTGTTTGACGAATTATCTATGACAACTCATATGGCATCTATTGGCTAACAAGTTTTGGCAAAAATCCAATCAGATTTTCAGCAACCTATTACTCTTAAAATGGTTTCTATAGTCTTAGATGTCTCGATTATGGGTGTTGTTAATGGTGGGTTTGAAAAGAGGTAAGGATTCGATTCAGGAATTTGCCATTGCGCTGCATGCTCCATCTTCGTTGGCTCCATCACCAATGGTGGAAAATTCAGCTAACGTCGGGTCGGAGAATCCAAATGAGAAAGGAATGGATTTACATGCTATTTTTGAAAGGTTGGACTACTTCCAGGTATATGGGACTCAAATTTGAATTCAAAAGTCTCTATCGGTTGTGATAAGCCGTTTCAATTGGATCAAATATTGAGGCTAATGTCCGATCCAGATAGAAAAAAATAGGACTTCGAATTTGACTTGGGAGGATATTGCTGACCCAATTAGTGGTAACCCGTTAGATGATGTCAACCCGCATTTGCTACCAAGGGAAATGATTGACTCGAATCTTCAATTGTTAGTATTGTTGAACCAATTAGAAATCGATTCATGTGTAAGTTGAATCCTAATTATGTTTACCCGTCTAGGAGAATTTAGATGGGAGAAGTTTTCATTCCCATAGGGAAATTATTTGCGAAAGTCTCCATGGAAGCATTATTATCGGTTCTCAAATCACATTTAGCTAAGTTGACAAGAGCAATAAGGAATATTTGGTCTAATCACTTAAAAGATTTTCTGAACGAGATTGAAAGGGGAAATGATTTTGATGACTCGATTTTAGCTTATGTTTTTCTTTCTTTAATCCTTGAGGACAAGGATTTTTTGAGCAGGGGAGTTTTGATGCGTGTTGCTTTATATTTCATAAAAACATTATCATTTTAAGCTCTAGCAATACTATGTCGTTCTGTAATTAGAGGGTTAAACCCTGGAACATGTCAAAGGTTAGATATGCTGAATATTGAATGAATTGTTCTATCTTCTTCCTCTACTTTCCATCTCAATCTTCCTCTTCTAGTTTCTGTTTGTGTCTGCAACATTTTTGTGGGGGCGAAGAAGGCAACGAAAGAGATAGAGATTTGCTGGGTTGGTGCCTAATTCTAATGAAAGGAAATGGGTGGTGGATGAAAAATTCGTCATCTCTAAATTTTATGGTTGAAGGTGGTGACGGATGAAGGTGACAGGCGGCTGCTGATGTTGGGAGGGAGAAAAGTGCAACTAAGTGAGAAAAAAATTAAGAAAATAAGAAATTCGAAGCTAAAATTTGGGTTTAAGGTTTTTAGCTGAAATGAACCAAAAGCTAAAAAAGTAAATTAAACTTTTAAAAAAATTTGACATGTGTCAATCATTTGTTGACCCACTTATGATAAATAAAAATAAAAATGAAAAGAGAAAAATTAAGGGTGAAATTAGAAAATAGTGAAGTTTTAAGGACTACTCTTGTTATTATACCTTATATAAATGGGAAAAATTATGAAAAATGCCACATGTCAATTTCTGATTGGTCAAGGGGTCCACATCAAATTCCATCACGGAAATGGACAAACTCGTTAACGCCGAAAAAGTTCATGTATTAAATAGAGAATTTTAAAATGAAATGTATGACATTAAAGAATTGAGTATAGTTTATATACCAGAGGAGTATTTAACCCTTATTTCAATCATAATACATTTCATATAAAATTAATTTTGAATATTTATACGCAATATATAACGTAAAACTTACATGATTAGTATCTCCGATGACTAATTTTCCTAAAAACAATTCAAAAAGCCTGAAGCTCAAAAGCTAAAAGAAAAAAAAAACACTCAAAAACGTTTTTCCTTAAAATCTAGAAGCTCAAAAGTACAACAAATTAATTTCTCTTTTCAAAAACCACAATTTCTCAATGGCATAATGCCAAAATTAGCCCACAATATTTGATTAAATAGTTAGTCTGACTTATATTATTTTTTTTGAACATTTTAGACTAACATTTTCATTGTTTTGTAAAAATAGCTCTATTTGGAAGGAAACTTTTAGTTGACTAACAACCAACGCTTTTCCTGAGCGAGTTCACATGGATTGGATTGCTGACGTGATATGTCCACGTGGACTAGGTTGATGATGTGGTATTAAAATAAAATTATTTATTAAATTAAGTATAACCAATCAAATGATAAAATATGGCATCATCTAATTGATTTTAAAGTAGAGAAATAAAAGTATATTATGGAGGGATTAAGAATCAAACTTAGGTCAAATGGGTGAAAGGCTTAATGCCTAACCACCAAACTGACCTCCTAACTTTGTAAATTATCACCAAATATAATATATAGACATGTTCCTATTTGTTTAAAAGTGAAGAAATAAAGCTTGGCGTTGTGAGCAATTGAACAAAGAAATTATATAAAGGAAAATTAACACCCAACCACTAAGACCCCATACCAACTTGTGTTAATTTTATGAACAACGATATCTAAATTAAATTGTGATTGTAATTAATTATAACATAAAATAAAGTGTATTTACAACATGAATTTTGAATTATTTTTATTTTTAATAATTTTCAAATTTTCAAATATTTTTTATCAATAAATGTATAATTTTATTAGATGCAAAATCATACCAAGATATTAGTATGTTCCTCATAAAAAACCTCTTAATCCTAAGTTAGAGAAAAAGAGGACGCATGCTAATATAAGCGCCTAAAACACGAATGGGATATACACCAAAACAACACCCCCTCATCCCACAAAACAAAAACACAACCCTCATTTGCGGGCATCTGTTAAACTATTTGTCTTGCACTTGAAATCAAGACTTTCGATCCACAGCCCCTTTCGCCGAAGCATCTGTTAAACTATTTGTCTTGCGAAAAATATTATGAAAGCACACATGCTCCAACGTCGAGCACGCTACATCAATTTTATTGAAATACCAACAATATCACCACAGACGTTTTTCCTTATGCATGATCCAAGAGGTTGCAACAATAGAATCAGACTCAATAATGATCGAAGAAGCATCCTTCCAACGCTAGTGAACCAACAAACTTAAAGCATGGTATATCGCCTGAAATTTGACTTCATTCGAGTCCATAATCCCTAAAGGAACCGAGAATAAAGCAAGAATAGTACCTTGAGCATCTCGCAACACCCCTCCACATCCCGCATATCCCAGTTTACCTTTCGTTGATGCATCAACATTGAATTTTAGCACTCCATTTAAAGGCAGACTCCACACCAGCCTACACCGAGCAATAGCTACTCCACTCGGCTCACCATTGAGACTCAAGAATAACACTTGCGAACTTAGAAGCCTTGACCCAATATAACGTCCTTAATTCAATCAAGAAAAAGAATTCCTCAATCGGCAAGTGTTTCTTGCTGAAAATCATTTCATTTTGAGCGAGCCACATCAACCACAACACTTCAGCGCACTCCGCAATCACCCACTCTAGCATCATCCCCTTAAACAACCCATGCACACATTGTATCATGAAATCATGTAAAGTCTGTGGCCTTAAGAGCACACCCACAATCGAACCAATTAAAGAATAAAGACCAAAGTGTTGGTTATAATACTGCAAAACCAGGGCGTTAGCACTGACTAGGAATCAAAAATAAAAGCAACTGAAATGGAAAGGTAAACCTGTAGCGATCTCTTTCCTATTTCGCTAAAAAAATGAGGGTTTTAAAGGTGTTTGGGTTTTTTTGGGTATTTAAAATGTATTCCGCGGGTTTTAAAAAAACCGTGTTTTGTTTAAAAAAAATGGAGTCGCCACCGGCCACTAAGGTAGGCCGGACACCATAAAACCAGAGATTTAAAAACTGTTGGGTTCGGGAGTCGGTTACGGATGGGGAAAGATTAGCACCCCACACCGCCAAAAAATTGGTACTTTAATAATTACCGCTTTATTAATATTAAAATTTCTGGATTAAAGTGACGATTAAATTAAAATTTGATTATGAGTGCGAGTAAATTTTAAAAGCCCCGTTATCTGAGAGTAAACGCCCAACCACCATCATTACGCCTGATACTGGCCCTGTTTACACTCGGATAAAAGGGCACCTTATTGACAATTTATATTCTATTATGCAACCTTAGAAAGCAAGACATAAAACATACAATTTACATTAACATGGTAAAAGACAAAATAAATAATAATAAAACATGAATATCACAAAATTAAACAAATATGATAAAAAACACGAAAATAGCACATCATAATAATAATAATAGCGAGGCATGAATAAAAAGCATGTGGGAAAGAAAAAAACATACTTCAAGAATACATACATATTAAAAAAATAAAAACACAATGTAACATATGCATGACATAAATGTATTAATTTCACAAATCAAAACAACATGCTAACAAAGAAACTAATACCTGGTACATAACATATGACATAATTTGCATACACAAATAAATACAAAATATGGCATTATACGTGACCAAAAAACACACTAACATGTAACCTAAAAACAAAGGGAACATACAATACATGCTAAAACAAAACATATTTCACATGAATGAACTAAAACAAAACTCCTACAATAACGTATACGATATGAAGAACGATCGAGAACATGGAAGCATAAAAAGGAAGTGACATACTATGGAATTAGACTAACACATATATAACATGCTTGAACATATTAAAGTTACACAACAAAGATATATGCATGCCATGACATATGATATGATGCTAAATTAACAAAGCGGCATACTAACACGAAAAAAACTAGCACTTGATATTTAACATATGACACCACTTATGTACATAGATTAGAAAGACCGTGACATTACGTAACGAAACATCACACTAACATATAACCTAAAAACATAAAACACATACTAACATAAATAAACATACCATGAAAACCAAACTAAAGTATGATATAAAAATGAATATGGACAAAAAGATAAAAAGAAAACAACACATCTAAAACATAAATAGGCACGGTAAAACATGACATATATGAATACAACAAGTAATTAGAACATGCTAAAAAACAAATAAAAACACAAGTAAGCAATGAATATTTAGAACACAAAAACAAGGACTGAAACGCTAAGAAATAAAATAGAAAGGCGGAAATTAAAAGGAAATAAAACTCGATTTAAGGACGTGATTACAAGCCTAATGAAACTTAAAAAGGACTAGTGCTGTAAAATACCCATGCGACACGCTTGAAATGAAAATTTCAAAAACATGGAGGTCCTTGGGGCGTAATTTGACCATTTGAAAACTGATTTCATTTGATTATGGGACGAAAATGAAAGATTTTAAAAACTACGAGGGACCAAGATTGTGAATAACCCAAGGGACAGACTCAGTTTGAAAAATACAGAGACAAGGGGGGATTTATGGAGTAATTAGACCATTTTTGAAAATCAAAAGTCTATAAATAGACCTCCTTAGAACCGGTTTTAAAGTTTGGTCATTTGAAAAATTGTTTTGAAAAAAAACCTCTCCCCTCAGATTAATATCTGAACCAGAAACTCAAAATAAAAAAAGACCTTCTCCGGCTGCCTTGAATCACCGATGGCCACCGTCAGACCAAAAGAATCAAGACCAAAAAAACACCCTCATTTTCAAACCGAACACAAATCAGCCTTATATCTTAGGAAAAACACCCACTTCTCCTTGGATTTAGGGAAAACCGACACAATTTCTCCCATTAAAAAAAAAACGAAGCCCCCTCTCTTTTGCAAACGTGGCTGTTCAGCTCACCTTACATGGCTCAAAGGAGACCACTAGGCTTGTTGCCTATGGCCTCACGGCGAAGGTAAAGAATAATTTCAACCCTCTTTTTTAGTTTTTTTCTTTTATGTTGTTGGTTGCATGCATAAAGGAAGGGGGAAAGAAGAGACAGGAAATTACCACTGAAACTCTTTGTATTCTTTTTTTTGAAACTGGATTGATAACCGTTCTCTTACATATTTTGGTTTGTTTACATATATTCTGCTCTGATCTATATTTTTGGTACAAATCTGACCTTGAAAATACATTTGATTTGATTTGGGTACTAATAATCCATTGTTTTTGGTGTTTTGCACGTCCTCTGAGCGCGGTGGTTGGTAGAGTCGGTATGGAGGAGGAGACATGGTGGTGATGTTCTCTTGGCAGATGCATCCTTGGCCGTTGGATCAGATCTAATCCAACAGATAGGATTTCTTGAAGTTTGGACAGCCGAGACTCAATCTTGAAACTGGAAGACTGCACTAGATCATGACACGTGGCAGATTAGGGGCCTTGTGCGTGGTCATCACGCGCGTGCGAGAGATGGACAGCCTACGCGTGGCTCCACGCGGCCAGCTGGAAGGACGCTCTTCTTCGATCTCGGTCGTTGGATCACAATTTTATCCAACGACTTTTGATTGGATGCGCAAAAAAAGATAGAGGCCATTAGGATTACTTAGATATTAGGGTTTAGTTTATATGGACTATTAGGCTGGCTTGGCCGAATGGGCCATGATGTAAATATTAGTTAATTTTTTTGGGTTGGACTGGACAATGGACTATTAATTATCTTTGGGTCTAAATACAATTTGGGTTCTATTTTATTTAAATTATGTTTTACACAGCCCAATAACAATAATATTAATAATATTCATAATAATAATTATAATAATATCATATACGTATACACACACAAGCACACACATATATATATCCTACGCGTACACATGCACAATACCATCTATAACATACATAATCAATATAACATACTAACTTATATATATTGGTTCAATCACACATACTTAATATGACTATGCGCACACTGACATATAAACATACACCACATGACATATTATACATGTATTTACACACATCACACATATATTACATGCATATTAACCACACGTATAAGTACACATAATAATATTATATAAGTATACATACAATATTAATATCCATTAATTATTATACTAACATATATTAACAATATTTACAAACCGGATAAAAATGAGTGATTACAGTTGCCCTTCTTTGCTTATTCTTGTGAAATGAGAACAAAGAAAAGACCAAAAGCACTCATTTTTATCTGACTTCCCTGTTTGTGGCTTCGGAGTCGCAAATCTTTTGCCATCAACCAGAACCGAGTAATATCTCATGGGTAAGAGAATTCTATGCTCACTCACCTAACCCGAATAATCCTTATGTTTTTGTTCGTGACAAGGCCATACTTATAAGTCCCGAAAGCATCAACACCTTTTACGGACTTTACATTGAGAAGGACGAGCATCAAGCCTTCGTTGACCAAATCAATCCCAAGCAACTCGACAAGGTGCTTCAAGAACTCACTCAACCGGGAACTCATTGGAACGACGGTAAATACAAGGGCACGGTAAATCGCCTTCGGCTTAAACCCGAGGCAAAACTATGGAATAAGTTTGTTAAAACTTCTTTAATGCCCTCCACACACAATACTACCGTTGATATACCACGTCTTTTGCTCATACATTCTATTTTGCATAATCACATCATTAACATTGGAAAAATTATTTGTGATGAGATTTTTGTATGCAGCTCAAAAGATAAGGGTTATCTTTTCTTCCCTTGCTTAATTTCTAATCTTTGCAAGGAGATGCATGTCCCGAGTGAGTCCACCGATGAAAAGGCCCTACCCAAGTCTGGTTGGAATCAAGCACTAATCCGAAAGCTAATGGGAGAGGCACCAGGAGATTCTCCAAGGCCTCCAATTGCCACGAAAACTCCTGCTGCCATGGCAATCCCTAATGCCCAAGCACCTAACGCTAGGGCAACTCGGCCATTAATCCCGGGACACTTTGAAGCACTTTTGCACCCATTGGCAAGCCGCCTAAGGCAAATTGAAGATCGGCAACTAATGTTCATGCGGTACATGAAGGAGCACAACAATGCCATCACCCAAGTCATCCTAGGAAAGTACCCGGACAATCGTGTGCCGTTCCCAATTTTTCCCGCCGAGATCCTTGCCCCGGCAACCAATGAAGCAGTCACCACGGCAACCAAGGAAGCTGACGCCACGGTAACCAACCCTGAAGATGCCACGGCAACCAAAGCTAAAGACATCCCGGCAACCACTACAAAAGCCAAAGGTAAAGCACCTATGCCCGAATCAACTCCTACGGAATCATTTTCTGATTTTTCAGATTTGGATGAGTCCTCCATTGAACCAATAAAGACCGCACCAATTGAATCCTCCAAGCGAAAAGCCATTGACATTGATGAAGAGGACGATGAGGACAACCCCGTACGAGGATCGATTCCACCACCGGCAACAAGAAAACAACCATCGCGTTCAAGCAAGATAATCAAGACACCGACTAGAAGGAAACTAATCATCTACGATGACGAACTCTCGGAGTAAGTCCTCGTATGCATTTTTATTTTTATTTTTTTCGGTATTTTTATGCATGCATTGAGGACAAAAATTGCTTGCCATGCCTTTAATTGGAACAAAAATTTCTTAGATTTGATGAATATTCGATGATGACTTTGCCATGTTTAGTTACATTCACTTAAGTATTACATTTAGGATACATAAATTGCTTGCCATGCCTTTAATTGGAACAAAAATTGCTTAGATTTGATGAATATTCGATGATGACTTTGCCAATGCACTTAATTGATAGAATTTTTATTCTAGGATAATCATGGAAAAACTTAGAATTTTACTATGATGCTAAATTTGATGAAACACTGTTGTGGTTTGATTGATTTAAGGAGTTCTAGTAAACTTAGGTTGATAATTAACAAATTGGGGGATTAGAATAAAAATTGGATGAATGCTAGAGGTGCCCGAAGCCGGCTCTAGTCAATTAAATTAACTTAAGAAAACTAAAAACAAAACACTAGAGGTGCCCAACACTGGCTCTAGTTAAAACATGTTAAAAAGAACCCAATGAAGTAATTTGAAAACCTCTTGCTTGCATAGAATCTGAAAAATCAACTTGCACACAACTCCGCACACACTCACAAGCATTATAGTTTGATTCTGAGTAATTCCTCAGTTTTCTGAAAAATAAAAAGCCAATCATACTTTGTGCCCCGGTTCAGAGAATTGAAATCAAGTTCAAAGCTGAGTTTGTGAAAATTGAAGTCTTGGCAGGTAATTATGAGTTTGCATTGCTTGAGGACAAGCAATAGTTCGAGTTTGGGGGTGTGATAAGTGTTCAAAAGTACTAATTTTCTTACCCTTTTTACTCATATTATTGTTAGACTTAGGCTCATATTAGTTGCATAGTTAGCCATTCATGCATTAATCCATGTTTCCTTCCATCGTTGAGCTTGATTACATAACTTGGTAGTTTTTGTGGAAAAGATGCTGCTTTGGTGTGCTTTGTGTGTGTATGTGCAGGATCACTTGCCAAAGCAATGCCGAGCTAGTTGCCAGGGCAATGCATGAAGGATATGCCGAGCTAGTTGCCAGGGCAATGCATGAAGGAGACGCCGAGCCAGTTGCCATGGCAATTGTCGACAAAGAGAAAATGCAATAGGGATGTCAAAATTAATGACTTTACAAGCCCAAGATGACATGGAGCAAGGCTCAAGCCCAAAGGAATTTGATTGCCATGCAGAGATTATAGAAGAATTAAATTCCAAGAAGATAGGAGAAGTTCTAATAGGAATAAAATTATAATAAAGAATTATATTCTTTAAAGATAATTTAGTTCCAACTCAAACTCCTCCTCAAAGAAGGACTTTGTCCTAGCCCTACAAATAGCAAGCAAAATTCGACAAGTCCAAGAGAGAGCATTAGGGCAAATTTCGACAAGACCAAGAGAGGAAGCAAGGGGAATTTTCAACAAGCTTCATCCTTTTCTTTCTTGTTCGGTTGGGTTCATGCTAGGGATTGTTTATCTTGTGTTTCTTTGGAACCTAGCCATGAACTAAATCTATTTGGCTATGGTTATTGTGTTTTGTGGTTGTGAGAAACTATTGGTTTTTGTTTAGGTAGTAAGAGTTTGCACTTTTCTATTTCAAGGTTTATTCATTCTTGGTTCTTATTATTGTTTGCGAGTGAATTGGGAGAGGATCTCGTGATTTCATCCATTTATCTAATATCGGGAGAGTTAGATTCAAGAAACGAATGAATATGATCTTTATTCAATCCAATGATGGTGAAGATTAATCCGGCTTAGGAATAAGTTAAGGATTTCAACGGCTAAGAGGAGCGCAAGATTGGTTGTTGTTCACCCTTGATTCACGCAGGGATGTATTATCAAGGCATGCACAAGTAGCTAGAGTTTCAACTTAGGGATAAGAAGAAACCATTGAAGAACGCTACGCCGAACCTTGAAGTTGCTGCCTAGACGCCCAAGTAGTTGCCCAGGCAACCATCGATTAGTTGCCAAGGCAACCCCGTTGTGCAAGTTGCCACGACAACTGAGTTGCCCGTGCACTCTTTTACCAAGACGATCCAATCGGCTATCACACCTCAACTCACGATAACCTGGCCTATCTCTCTCAATTGAATTCATCTTTTCTTTTACTTATTTGCTTTCTAGATTAGTTAAACTTCTATAATCTTTTATTTGTGTTTTTATTTTTACAGTGCAAGAGACTAGATTCTTGAAGTAGCACCAATCCCTGTGGAGACGATATCTTTTATACTATAACTTGTGACGTGTATACTTGCACATTTGCGTAGCACTTATTACGCGCAACAGCTACCGTCGTCTGGCTCATACTACTATGACTGCCTCATCATGCCCGAAGGTCTTATTGATGGCCCGAAGGACTTATCACCATGCCTGAAAGACTTACTGGTGGCCCGAAGGTCTTATCATCATGCCCGAGGTCTTACTAATGGCCCGAAGGACTTAATATCTAGCTTTACGCTACCTTGGCTACCATCGTCTGGCCTCATGCTGCTATGGCTACCTCATCATGCTGGAAGGTCTTATTGATGGCCCGAAGGACTTATCGCCATGCTCAAAAGACTTACTGATGTCCCGAAGGTCTTATTATCATGCCTGAAGGTCTTATTGATGGCTCGAAGGACTTAATATCTGGCTTCACGCTACCATGGCTACTGTCATTTGGCCTCACGCTACTATGGCTGCCTCATCATGCCCGAAGGTCTTATTTATGGCCCGAAGGACTTATCACCATTCTCGAAAGACTTACTGGCGGCCCGAAGGTCTTATCATCATGCCTAAAGGTCTTACTGATGGCCCAAAAGGCTTAACATCTGGCTTCACGCTATTCTAGCTACCATCATCTGGCCTCACGCTTCTATGGATGTCGATCTTTCTCTCTTTAATAAAATCTACTTATTAAAGCTTCTTGATAATTCTCCAAGTACCTGTCTAAAACAAGCAAAAGCTGTCATGCCTCTATCTATATGATGCATGCAATGTAATGCTTTCTTTTTCCTCTTCTTATTTTCTTCTTTTTACTTTTTTTCATCTTCTTTTTCTTCTGCTTCTACTTCTTCTTTTTCTTTCTTCTTCTGCTTCTTTTTTTTTTTCTTTCTTGTTCTTTTTCTTTTTCTCTTCTCTTTTTTTCTTTTTTTTTCTTTTTTGCTCCCTTTTTTTGCTCTTTTTTTCTCTCTTTTCTCCTTTCTCCCTCTCTATCTTTTAAATATGTTTTAAAAATCCTATTCCCTGAAAAGTCATTTTTCGGATTTCTTCTTACTTCTTGCAATATGCTCAGTTTTGATCTTCATTTTCATCAATCTTTCCTTTATCAATTGAATACCCGCTATTGCCCTCTTGCACAAGCAACTATCTTTCTTCTTCAAGGTCTCTACCCATTTCACAAATAAGCTCATTCTAATCTCTATATCATTCTTATGTAAGGATTCTTACCAGTCTTCATGTTCTGCATTGCCCCACTCGATCACGAGCTCAACAATCTTCCAATTCTTTGACCCACATTCGGAGTATTTGTCAGTTTCATCATCGGTGTGAGCAAAAAGGCTTCCATGTTATGAGCTTAATTTCTAAATTCAATCTTTTTGCTGCTTCTTGACGGGAACCATATATCGATCCCTATGCTCTAACTCTTTGGAGAATCAATGTTTTTCTCTTACATTCCCCCGTATTTTGCAATCCCATCCTCGTCCTAGCTCGTTCTTCTCTTCTTTGAAACAACCAAGGCATCATAGCTGATACCCGCTTCCTGCTCTTGAGCTGCCTGACACATATATTCTTGTCATCATCTTTATCTTATACATTGAGGGGTCGTTTCTCTGGTTAGGTGCCCAATAATATCCGCGATCTTGCGTTCTGGATCTCATCTCTGAAGCAATACATGAAAATCTTTGTTGCTTTAAATTTTCAATTTGTTGATTGGCATTCCATTGAAGAGTGTCATTTAGATTAACATACAGGATCTTGAAATCAACATCATAGTATAACGAACAACAGAATAGGAGCTCTGGATATCAAGTGCAAGAGCGTTTTAGATTCAACTGTTCAACGATCACTTCAAGCATGGCTTGAGTCCATAAGGATTTTGAATGTTGCGGCGATTCAAGGCTGCGAAGTCTTCCCAGATGACTTGGTTCATCCTCATGATTACCTCGTTGCTGCAGAATACTACTCTTTCTCAATTCTCATTATTTGCTCTGCCCTAAAAAGGGTGGGCTTGTTTGACCACTCGAACGCAGAAATATCATTCTAAGAATAAAGTTCTAGGTGGGTGTGTTTTTAATTACATTTATCCTATTTTTCATTCTCTCTCTCTCTCTCTCTTTTTCTTTCCCTCTTTTTTTTCTTTTTCCTCCCTCTTTTTTCTTTTTCTTTTTCTTTTTTGTTTTTTATCCTTATTTTGAGGAAATCAACTCGTCATAGTCCTTTGTCTTGAGGACAACGATGGAGCAAACAACATTACCCCAAGTTACTCGGCATAGTCACGATTTGAAAATATTACCATCACTCATGAAGCTAAGGTTTCTTGGCTTGAACGGTGTATTGCAACCTTATTGCTTCAGCAGAGTGCCCCAAAATTTCTACACTCTTATCCGAACAAGCCTATTGCCAGGTTTCGAACATAGGAGTGCTCTTTTTTTCTTTTTAATATAGTTATTTTCTTTTATTCCACATACATGTGTGTCCTGTTTTGATTGTTAATTCTTTAGTGCATAGAAGATTACGCTTAGGGTATCAATTCCAAGCAACTCTACATGGTCAACATTTGGAACTTTTTCATCCTTGAACGTCATCGAAAGAGTAATAGTCTTGTTTTGCTTACCAGAGTCTGTTGGGGGAGATCACACCTCATCGTTATCACAACATCCACCTAATGTCACATCTTGCAATTGATATCCAGTGACCTACGACGGCGAGAAAAGATACACATCTATGTGCTTTCAAGAATAGTGTATGTTTAGCGCAATGGGTTCTTCATTGGAATGAAAATCAACAAACATGACACATGCCCCTTCACAAAATATCTTTACCACATGTGGGCCACAGGTAGTAAAGTTAGTTCCCTGTATTACTCTAAGAGAGTCTGCTAATGCAGAGACATCTCTGGATTCCTTAGCATTATGCAAACTTGCCCCTCATCCATGGTCCTCCACTGTTGGACCAGTTCTCGTGTCAAGGCCCCATCATTGATCAGGTTCTTGATCTCCTCTAGCAAAGGTCTACACTTTCTGGTGGGATGCCACGGTGCCCCCATATGGAATTCGCATGTGCTACTCGAGTTGAAGCTATAGGCGGATGGATCAGGTGTAGTCTTCATTGGTCTGAGAGCAAGATAGCGACCTTCTACCAAATGAGGCCATATGTCTGAGATGGATACTCTGAACACTTCAAAATTTGCACTTGTCCGAGGGAATTTTCCTTGATGACCAAGAAGTGTCAGTCAGTCTTCTTCTTTTACGGCCACAAGAACCTTGGAGGTGACACTCATTTGCTTCTCTGTCTTCATCTGCCTTCTCTTCAGTTCGGTCCTTAGACTTAGACCCTAATTTTCCTTCTTGGATTGTGTATTCTATCATCTCTCCAATCGTCATAAAATCCTTGAATCTGCTTCTTGATTTCTCCAACATCATATCGAAGAAATGAGAGGGAAGCATTGCATGGAATAGGGGAGTCAACTCTTTTTCTGCTATAGAAGGCTGGACTTGGGTTGCCGAACATCGCCACCTTAATTCATATTCGCTGAAGCTTTCATTCGGTCTCATTTTTGTGTTCTGAAGAAACTAATGATAGGGTGCCAAGTCTAAGGCATATCTGTACTGACTCAAGAAGGCATTAGCAAGGTCACCCCATGATCGAACTTGGTTTTTGCTCAAACGGTTATACCATACTGCTGTAGGTCCCGTCAGGCTATCATGGAAGTAGTGGATCAACAACTCTTCATTCTTCATGTATCCATCCATTTTTCAGCAAAACATGGTCAAGTGAACCTTCGGGCAGCTTGTTCCGTCATACAACACAAATCTGGGAATCTTGAAATCCAGAGGAATGACCAAATCGGGGACTAGGCAGAGTTCCCTCATATTCAAAACATCTATTTTTTCTTTCTTCTTTAGCTCTTTCTCGATTCTTTCTTCTATCAAGTCAAGCCTCGACTCCTTAGTTCGTCCCATTTTCTCAACTAGTTCTGCCATTGAACCCCAGAAATTAAATGATGAAGTGCCATGCAATGATAAAAATCATTAAACAATGCAAAGGATGTGATGCACATGCAATGCATGAATGTAATAAAGTATTGATTCCGCAAGTGATTTGTCCCCATAGAACATCTTTCATTTAGACCAAAAGCTTTCATTACATCAGGTATTCAGATTTTACATATAGCGGTGAGCTCTAGCACCTAATTTCTTGACCTCATTCAATAGTCCCGTCAGCTTTCCTTCGTGGTCCAACATCGGATCCATATTCTGGCTTATCGGCGCTGCTGCATTAGCTAAATCCACTACCTATTGGGCCACTTGTCGCGCTTGAGTCATAACAATCTTCATGTATCTGTCTTTCTCCTGCATTTTCTACTCAGCCTTTTGTAGCTTGACAGTTACTTCTTGGAAACTTTCATACCCGACCTTCTTGTATGCTTCAACACGAATTTCGCTGGTACTTAAAGAAGTTTTGAGCCTTTCTATCTGTTCCTTGAGTGCTGCGTTTTCCATTTGAAGGGAATGAGATTCCTTCCCTTTCTGCTGCAGACTTGCTTTCAAAATCTTATCCATAGCCAGACTGCTTTCTAACTCACTTTGGAGGATGTCGCGTTGGCTCTCAGCTTCTTTCAGCTTCTGTGACAATGATCTGGCCTTATTTTTACTAGTCTTACATTTTTGCTTCCAATATTCTAAATTATTCTTCAGCTGAATTATGCCATTAATCCATTCTTTAGATGTGTCACCTAGAACGACATTCTTGAATTCAAAGTGCAACTTCTGGTACTCGTCTTGTATACTCTTCGGTTCTTTGCCCAGATTATACCTCTCCTGCTTGAGCTGGCCGGACTTGAATGCAAGTTCGTCTTCTGAGATGTTTTTACTGTCGACTCTTGAATTTGTCTCACTTGAGTGACCCACTTCTGTGTTACCCGAGCCTTGGACTGGACACTGACCCTTCTTCAACTTTGCCCCTCGGGCAATGGTTGGCTCGTTGTAGAATTGGGGTTGCCCGTCTTCGAAACCCAAAAATCCCGTCCTGATAAGATCTTAAACTCTGTTCTTCAGGGCTCCGCAGTTCTCAGTGTGATGACCCGAACCCCCTATGTGGTAGCTGCACCAGATACGACTGTTGTAACCCTTCGGATAAGGAGGTCTTTTTGGTACAGACTTCACCGGTACGATAAGATTCTTTTTGACGATCATTAAAGGTAGCTCGGTGTATCTCATGGGTATAGGACAATGCTTCTTTTTGTCATCTGATTCTCGGTCATTTCTTAGTCTTGCCTTTGTCTGCTGGGTATCTGCCCTAGATATGCCACATGTCTGTTTCTTGAGATTAATCACAAATAGATTCAACTTGTCGTATTTAACGGTGTTGTCCATCTTGACATTCTAACTATTCTGTCCTACATTTTGATCCTTGATCAATTCTTCTCTGAGTTCGACGGGCTGTTTACCTTTCATCATAGCATTTATCTGATTCATCATCTCGGCCATTTGCTTCATTAATTCCTGTACTTCACCTCGCTCGTTACCAGAACTAACACTGCTTGCCGAATTTGACCTGAAGTCCCCGAACGACTCTTCTTTTGCTGTCCCTAATCTAGCCCCGAGATTGATTTCTGGAACCGAACCCTCTATCGTCAGGTCAAAGAACTCTTGATCCATCCTGAACAATCTCTATTATGGGAGAAACCGCTTGGGAATCAATACCCTATGTAATGCGAATGCGATGATATATGCAAAAAAAAAAACAAAAAAAAAAAGAAAACAAGTCAGTACCGGTTAAAATCAATAAATACATAAATAAAGGGCAAATTAAATACGATAAACAAACAAAACAACCCTATTTACATCCCGTCTAAAATACCTAGGTTATCCACATGGCTATAAAGGGGTGGGTTTCTATATGTTCTCTACATGCAGTGCTGGTACTAGGAGGTACCCGAATTGTCCTTGTTGTCCCCTACTAAGGGTAGCAAGGCCCCCGATCATCACCCATTATAGGCTCCTTTCAACCGGGTTCAACTCACAGGGACCCATTCGCTTATGCCCATACAAAGGATGATATCCTCACGAAAGCATAAGGTACTCAAGCCCCAAAGGTACTTGCTAGGCCCATACGAGGGAACGATATCCCCACGAAAGCATTAGCATTTTACCCCCACTTAAAAAGGATGGGTTTATATGTCGTATTTTAAATGCGTTAAAATAAACGCGTAATTATAACTGAATGTTATTTTAATAGTTATTTTAATCCAGAACTTCTAATATTACTAAATCGGTAATTATTCGAAAAAGCTTGACTCTTTTTTTTTGTTGTTTTGAAAAACAAAAATAATTCGGTCCCCAGTGGAGTCGCCATATTTAGCGATCTCTTTCCTATTTTGCTAAAAAAACGAGGGTTTTAAAGGTGTTTGAGGTATCTAAAATGTATTCCGCGGGTTTTAAAAAATCGTGTTTTGTTTAAGAAAATGGAGTCCCCACCGGCCACTAAGGTAGGTTGGACACCATAAAACCAGAGATTTAAAAACTGTTGGGTTCAAGAGTCAGTTACGGATGGGGAAGGATTAACGCCCCAGTCCGCCTAAAAATTGGTACTTTAATAATTACCGCTTTATTAATATTAAAATTTCTGGATTAAAGTGACGATTAAATTAAAATTTTGTACGAGTGCGAGTAAATTTTAAAGGCCCCGTTATCCGAGAGTAAACGCCCAACCACCATCATTACGCCTGATACTGGCCCCATTTACACTCGGATAAAAGAGCACCGCATTGACAATTTATATTCCATTATACAACCTTAGAAAGCAAGACATAAAATATGCAATTTACATTAACATGGTAAAAGACAAAATAAATAATAAAAAACATGGATATCACAAAATTAAACAAATATGATAAAAAAACATGAACATAGCACATAATAATAATAATAATAATAATAATAATAATAATAATAATAATAATAATAATAGCGAGGCATGAATAAAAAGCTTGTGGGAAAGAAAAACATACTTCAAGAATACATACATATTGAAAAAATAAAAACACAATGTAACATATGCATGACATAAATGTATTATGATGTTAATTTCACAAATCAAAACAACATGCTAACAAAGAAACTAATACCTAGTACATAACATATGACATAATTTGCATACGCAAATAAATAAAAAAACATGACATTATACGTGACCAAAAAACACACTAACATGTAACCTAAAAACAAAGGGAACATACAATACATGCTAAAACAAAACATATTTCACATGAATGAACTAAAACAAAACTCCTACAATAACGTATACGATATGAAGAACGAACGAAAACATGGAAGCATAAAAAAGAAGTGACATACTATGGAATTAGACT
The DNA here is from genome assembly GCA_019671005.1 of Hibiscus mutabilis. Classification (NCBI taxonomy): domain Eukaryota; kingdom Viridiplantae; phylum Streptophyta; class Magnoliopsida; order Malvales; family Malvaceae; genus Hibiscus; species Hibiscus mutabilis. The sequence goes on along the minus strand of CM033739.1, from coordinate 29,683,629 downwards.
AACACATATATAACATGCTTGAACATATTAAAGTTACACAACAAAGATATATGCATGCCATGACGTATGATATGATGCTAAATTATCAAAGCGGTATACTAACACAAAAAACAAGCACTTGATATTTAACATATGACACCGCTTATGTACATAAATTAGAAAGACCATGACATTATGTAACGAAACATCACACTAACATATAACCTAAAAACATAAAACTCATACTAACGTAAATAAACATACCATGAAAACCAAACTAAAGTATGATATAAAAATGAATGTGGACAAAAAGATAAAAAGAAAACAACACATCTAAAACATAAATAGACACGGTAAAACATGACATATATGAATACAGCAAGTAATAGCACATGATAAAAAACAAATAAAAACTCAAGTAAGCAATGAATATTTAGAACACAAAAACAAGGACTGAAACGCTAAGAAATAAAATAGAAAGGCAGAAATTAAAAGGAAATAAAACTCGATTTAAGGACGTGATTACAAGCCTAATGAAACTTAAAAAGGACCAGTGCTGTAAAATACCCATGCGACACACTTGAAATGAAAATTTCAAAAACATGGAGGTCCTTGGGGCATAATTTGACCATTTGAAAACTGATTTCATTTGATTAAGGGACGAAAATGAAAGATTTTAAAAACTACGAGGGATCAGGATTGTGAATAACCCAAGGGGCAGACTAAGTTTGAAAAATACAGAGACACAGGGGGATTTATGGAGTAATTTGACCATTTTTGAAAATCAAAAGTCTATAAATAGACCTCCTTAGAACCGGTTTTAAAGTTTGGTCATTTGAAAAATTGTTTTGAAAAAAAAAACCTCTCCCCTCATATTAATATCTGAACCAGAAACTCAAAATAAAAAAAACCTTATCCGGCCGCCTTGAATCACCGACGACCACTGTCGGACCAAAAGAAACAAGACCAAAGAAATAGCCTCCTTTTCAAACCGAACACAAATATAGACTTAGATCTTAGGAAAAACACCCACATCTCCTTGGATTTAGGGAAAACCGACACTATTTCTCCCATTTAAAAAAAAACGAAGGCCCCCTCTCTTTTGCCAACGTGGCCGTTCGGCTCACCTTACATGGCTCAAAGGAGACCACCAGGCTTGTTCCCTATGGCCATACAGCGAAGGTAAAGAATAATGTCAACCCTCTTTTTTAGTTTTTTTTCTTTTATGTTGTTGGTTGCATGCATAAAGGAAGGGAGAAAGAAGAGACAGGAAATTACCACTGAAACTCTTTGTATTCTTTTTTTTTGAAACTGGATTGATAACTGTATTTTTGGTAGAAAATCAGACCCTGAAAATACTTTGATTTGATTTGGGTACTAATAATCCATTGTTTTGGTGTTTTGTACGTCCTCTGAGCGCGGTGGTTGGTATAGCCGGTATGGAGGATGAGGCATGGTAGTGATGTTCTCTTGGCAGATGCATCCTTGGCCGTTGGATCAGATCGAATCTAACGGCTAGGATTTCTTGAAGTTTGGACGGCTGAGACTCAATCTTGAACTGGAAGACTACACCAGATCATGACACATGGCAGATGGCAGATGAGGGGCCTTGTGCGTGGTCATCACGCGCGCGTGGGAGATGGACAGCCTGCGCGTGGCTCCATGCGGCCAGCTGGAAGGACGCTCTTCTTCGATCTCGGTCGTTGGATCACAATTTGATCCAACGGCTCTTGATTGGCTGCGCAAAAAAGATAGAGGCCATTAGGATTACTTAGATATTAGGGTTTAGTTTATATGGACTATTGGGCTGGCTTGGCCGAATGGGCCGTGATGTAAATATTAGTTAAATTTTTTTGGGTTTCAGGTTATGTATTGGACTAGACAATGGACTATTATTTATCTTTAGGTCTAAATACAATTTGGGTTCTATTTTATTTAAATTATGTTTTTACATAGCCCAATAACAATAATATTAATAATATTCATAATAATAATTATAACAATATCATATACGTATACACATACAAGCACACACATATATATATCCTACGCGTACACATGCACAATACCATCTATAACATACATAATCATTATAACATACTAACTTATATATATTGGTTTAATCACACATACTTAATATGACTATGCATACATTGACATATACACATACACCACATGACATATTATACATGCATTTACAGACATCACACATATATTACATGCATATTAATCACACGTATAAGCACACATAATAATATTATATAAGTATGCATACAATATTAATATCCATTAATTATTATACTAACATATATTAACAATATTTACAAACCGGATAAAAATGAGTGATTACAAAACCGTGTCATGGATAACACTACTGCCTTAGAAACAAATTCACCCTAACAAGTGTAGTTATTGCTACAGGCAGATCGTCCCCCGAGGTTAGCACGGACTCTTCGGCAGTTTGTACACCCAAACTTCCAAGTAGAGATCAGTGGTATTGCTCTTCTCTAAAAGAAAACTCAAAACTCAGAATTTGAGAAATGCAATGAAACACATTTATAAATAAACAAGAATCTATTAAGCAAATATTGCTTTGATGATGAGTAGTTTCAAATGAGGCCAAAGCACTCAATTTATTGCAAATTTCAAAGGGTATTTTAGTCCACATTATCAGCCAAAATAATAGCTAAATAAGTCAATTAATTGACTTAAAATCAGAGAAAACGTTTGAATTATAATTGCTGAATTATAACATTAAAACTGCCATTGAAAGGAATGAATCTGGACATACTGTTGTCTAGATTCATAACATCAGGAAACATTTAAATTAAAAACAATAATTAAGCAAAATTCAAGCTTAATATTCAAAGCATGATTTATCCAGCAAAGAAAACGTACAAAAAAAGCTTTAGTTTTGGAAACAATCAAGGTTGTTATGTTGGAAACAAAATCAATTGAAATTAATTCAATTGAATTGCTCCACCGAAGGCTAACTTTCAAAATAGAATTGAAGATACATTAACAGCCAATTATCTCAAGATTTATTCCCACTAGAAGTGATCCTTGAGCATTATCAACATTCCCTCACTAATGCGAAAGAATATTTTGAAAAAAATAGAGTTATAAAACATTTGAGTTTTTAAAAAATTGTGAGGAGAAATAACGAGATTAGTTGCTTAAGAACTTTATACTAGAGCTATGAAAAAAATTAAGAGCTATATACTATAGTTCATCATTTTCAAAAGAATTGGTGAATTCTTCAAGTTCATTTATAAAATGGACCACCCAAGCTCTGGGATAAGAATTCATTAAGAATAAAAACTCAACCTCCTTAATCGGTGAAATCAATAAGTTCTTCTCAGTAGAACAACTCAAACTCTTGGGATTGAATTCATTAAGAGTTTAAGAAAACTCATCATGTCTAGCAGCAAGTTCATTCAGTACTTCGCGATAGGACTACCCACTTAACATTGGGTTATGAACTTATTAAGAGTAGTTATTCAACCAAAGTCGGTAAATTCATCAAGGCTTTCTCACTAAGATCACCCAAAACCTGGGCTATGAATTTATTAAGAGTAATTAAACTCAACTTGGACATGTACATTGTTCGTCATAGGGATAGATAGTAATAAATGTACACTATGCGTACTCTGAATGGTTTCGTTTGACCACATTGAACTTAGATAACTAATTTGGGTATCCACCATGAATTCCTCAACCAATGGGCTTTAGACCCATCCCCCTCGACGAATCTAGGTCCAATTTTTGACTTAACCCTTTGGTAAGAGGATCGGCTAGGTTCTTTTCTGACTTCACATACTCTAAAGAGAGTACCCCATTCCTTATTAAATGTCTCACTGATTCATGTCTTATGCAAATGTGTCTCTTCTTACCATTGTAAGCTTGGCTTTTAGCCACACATATCACTGCTTGAGAATCACACAACAAAGACAATGGAGGAGTCAGTTTCCCCCCACAAAAGAATTTTTGCTAACAAATTTCTAAGCCATTCAGCTTCTTGCCCAGCTAGGTCAAGAGCAATAAACTCTGACTCCATGGTAGAATGCACAATACAAGTCTGCTTAGCAGACTTCTGTGAAATCGCTACACCACCTAAGGTAAAGACATACCCACTCGTGGAGCTTACTTCATCATTATCGGTAACCCAGTTGGCATCACAATATCCCTCTAAAACTGAGGGAAAGCCAACAAACTCGATTTTCCAATCAATGGTACCTTTAAGATACTTAAGTAAGCGTTTGAGTGCAATCTAGTGTTCACCACTAAGATTATGAGTATATCTACTTAACCTACTCACTGCATAGGCAATATCAGACTGAGTATAGTTCATTAAAAACATAAGGATTCCAATAATTCTAGCATTCTTTTCTTGGGAAATACTACTTCTTTTATTCTTAAAGAGATTTATTCTAGATTCATAAGGAGTTCGTACAGGGTTGACATCAAAACTGTCAAATTTCTTTAACACATTCTCAATATATTGTGTTTGATTTAAAGAAAATCCCTTTTTAGTTTTGATAACTTTTACTCCTAAGATCACATCAACCTCTCCCAAATCAGTCATCTCAAATTTAGTAGACAATAAATTTTTTGTTTTGTTAATGGATTCAATGTTAGTACTGAAAATCAACATGTCATCTACATATAAGCTTGTGATGACACAATTAGTTCCAAATATTTTTGAATACACGCATGCATCTGCTTTATTAACAATAAAACCAAAACTCAAAATGGTTTTATGAAACTTCTCATACCACTGCTTTGGAACTTGTTTAAGACCATAGAGAGACTTTTTAAGTCTACACACTTTGCCTTCTAAACCATGTGTCTCAAAACCTAGTGGTTGCTCCATATAGATCTCATCGTCTAGATCTCCATTAAAAATTACAGTCTTTGCATCCATTTGATGTAAAAACAACTTATGAATGGATACAATCACAAACAGGGCACAGATCGTTGAGATTTTTGTCACCGAAGAGTACGTATCAAAGAAGTCAATACCAAACTTCTGAGTGAACCATTTGACTACTCGTCTTGCCTTATACTTCTGGATTGACCCATCTAGTCTTAGATTCATTCTAAAGACCCATTTACTAATGATAGGTTTAGATCCTATAAGCAAGTCAACTAACTCTTAAGTGTGATTAGACTTAATTGATTCTATTTCACCATTAATGGCATTTCTCCAAAAATTAGGATCAATTGAACTTATAGCTTCATTATATGTTTTGGATCCTCATCTAAAAGGAAAGATTGAGCTGTAGATTCATTTATAGTGTTTAAATCACTAATTTCTGTAATAAAAGAAGTTATAAAGTATGGTCCAAAGGTAGTAGCTACCTTTTGTGTCACGACCCGGGTTTTGAGCTTGAGTGTCGGCCTCGTGTTGGGCTATGTAGCTGGGCCTTATGAGTCTTTTTAGGCTTGAAACATTGGTTTGGGTTTGGGCTTGAGAAGATGGCTTGGGGGTATTTTGATAAGTACCAAATGGGGTGAAAAGAGGGAGGGGTTTAATTTTCTGCACTTTATAGAACATGGTGATATCACCATCCCATGTCTTCTTCCTCTTTCTTAAACCCCTCTCCTTCATTTAGCCACCATCACCAAAGGTAGGATTTTAGAGTTTAACCTCTTGAATCTCGTTTAGCTTATAGAGGGAAGTTTTACCAGCAATCAAGGATCTATAAAACAAGGTAATAATGGTTTTAAATGGTGAGGGTTGAGGTTTTGGTGGGGGTTCAAGGGTGAGAACGAAAATGGAGATTTCAGCCCATCCCTTGTTGTAAAATCATCTTCTAAGCTCCTTTTAATCTCCCAACCATGTTGTAACTCGTTTGCAACACTTCTTTGTAGTGAAAGAGGTTGGAGAGCATTCAAGGGCCCAAGAGAATAAGAAAGCTTGAGGTGGAGGCTTGGGGTTTCTTTTCAGCTAGTGACTCAAGGTCAGTACACTTTTAACTTCTATGTGTTCATGTGCATCATCATTTTGACATGTTGTGCTTGATATGTGGTGTTTTGGCAATTTAGAGCTTGGTTGGTCATCAATGGAAAATTCCATATTTGATGTTGTTTAAGGGTAAAAATGATTAGAAACTCACTTAATAACTCCTTATAATTAGTACGATCAATTTAGGGATCAATCTTGTGGGTTAAGGGTTGGAGTGTTGAAATTTCAAAAGCTGGGTTCGCGTACCGATACGAGGTGGGTGCATATCGGTACGCCTTTGTGCTAAGGGAGGTGAATCGTGAAGGGAGTACTGGTAAAGCTCACCGTGTATCGGTACTCCAAGCATAGTAAGAATTCCAGTAGTGAATTAGTGTACTGATACATGCGACGTGTATCGGTACTAACTGTTTCATTGTCTGAGAAGGTTTTCGGGTATCAGTACGTAAGGTTGGCGTGTCGGTACGGGTGAGGATCGGTACATGACAATCCGAGTATTGATAATGGGTATCGATACGACATAGGGCGTATCAGTACAACTTGAAGTTTTAATTCTTTCAAACCTAAAGTGAGTATCGGTACTCGTATAGGAGTATCAGTACGGTACCGATACCCACATAGGTGTATCGGTACTCACTGGCCAATCTGCCTAAGAAATTGAGTTTGTGTTCAGGAGTCCTATAATTTGTGGCTAAGGTCTTAATGGGTCTCTTATAATGTAAAATGAATGGTAAAACCGACAAAGTGTGTTCTTAATCTTTGATGTTGATTAAATGGCAAAATAAGGTCTAAACGGAAGTGAATTGCTTGTGTTAGCAAATTCTAGGGGTCCATGGTGGATCGTTGTGGTTGTGCCAGGTAAGAGCACTTGTTGGTTATGAGTCTTTGTTTGGTGGGATTCGGATACCCAGTGAGTGAGTGTTGCAACACAAGAAGACCACTGGATGTGAGATTCTGAGTGTTGAATTGAAGGTCATCCGATGTCAGTTTTCGGATGTTGATATTTGCTCGATGCAGGATTTCGAGCGAAGACTCGATGCGAGATTCTGAGTATGTCAGCTCAATGTGATATTTTGAGCAGCTCGATGTAAGATTTCAAGCACAAGTGGCTCCTCCAGTGTCGGGTGATATTGGGTCCCACTCTTGGGTTCTTTCTTGTTGTATTATTATGTACTTTAGATATGTGCATGCATGTGTTTAGGCGATCATGGTAGCGCCATTGCTTTATTTTACCTTAATATCTTATCATCAAGTATACTTTTAATTATGATTCACCTGAAGCATGGTCGAGTGGTTGTGTATCCACTGAGCTTTGTTAGCTCAGCGTTCGAAATTGTTATTTTCGTTCGTAGGTTTGTAGATTGTACGAGAGTAGTGGAGCACCATCGAAGCAAGGATTCAGCATTGGCCTTTTGGTAGAGTACAAGTACTTAGATGTAGTAGGCTATGTATTCGCGGGACCCTATGCATTTGTAACTCTTTTTGATTTAACTTGTATTGGTCAAATATTTTACTGCTGTATTTGGAGCTCCATTAACTATTTTGAATATTTTAAGTACTGTTGGATTTAAGTACTTTGGTAATGATATGCTTGGATTTATGACATGAAATTTTATTAACTCTTAAAGTGAAATTTTATGGGAATGGTTTGGGCTGGTGGCCCAAATGTAGCATCTGCGCTTGAGGTGTTACATTTAATGGTATCAGAGCCTAGGTTTAGTTGGTTCTAGGAAGTCCTGGGAGAGTCTAGTATGGTAAATAGGTGCCTAGCGAATATATGCCCATAAGTCGAAGTTGTACTTGAATTAAGCTGGAAATTCAATGGTGTACTCATGTTGTTTGTTGTGCAGATTTGAACTATGCCCAGAAGAGTAATTGATACTGAGGAGAGTTTGGGTTCCCGAGGTGGGAGCTCCGATGAAGACTATGTGCCAGACGTGGAAGAGTTCGATGGGGGAGCTAGGCATGGAGCCAACTATTTCTCCCACTTGTACCGGGCTCTAGACATGATTGTGAGGGCAATTCTGAGGCACTCATCAACCCCGCGTGAGACACCAATTGAGAGGGTACGTAGACAGGGTGCCACTAATTTCCTAGGGTCAGGACAAGATAACCCGGTCATGATGGATCAATAGATTTGGGTAGTTGTATTATGAGGCAGTTGAGGCTGAGGTCGAAAGATAAGTTATGCGTTCTGTCGTTGCTGAAAGAGAATGCAAGGGAATGGTGAGAAACTGTAGAGCTTGAATGGTACCCTAGCCAACCTACGTAGGACGACTTTCTTGATGAGTTTGAGAAAAAGTATGTGGATGAGGCTCACATCGATAGGTTGTGGGACCAGTTAACTCACCTCGTGCTAGAAAACCACACAGTCTTTGAGTATAAACAAGAATTCCTACAGCTGAGCAGGTATGCACCTTATTTAGTGACCATCGAGAAAATGAGGTACAAGATGTTCATAAAAGGGTTAAGGAAGGAGATACAAACCTATTTGACAGCTGCCCCACCCAAAGTATTTTCTGAGTTGACTGCGGGTGCAAAATCTCTTGAGCAAGTGCAAGGTTTGACATATGGTTCAGCTAGTGGACAATGAGGTTCCAATAGGAGGACTTAGATCTTCTCCAACAGCTCATAGTCTCATTCGATGGGGGACATGAATCGATGGAACCAGGGGAGAGAAGCCTTGAATTAAGGTTCGAGGTTCGGCCGTAGATCAGAGTCTGCCAGCTGTCAGAGGCCTACATCATCTTTGTCTATGATGAGCCCAAATAGTTCTTAGGGGAGTGTGGGCGCCCCAGTTTGTAATCAGTATGGGCGTAAGCACCGAGAAGAGTGTTGGGGTGTAAATCAAGCTTGCTTTGAGTGTGGGTCTCAGGATCACCTAGTGAATGATTGCCCTATTGTTACCACTGTCGTTCTGGTTTAGGCACCGAGGGTCTCTTATTTGGCTCAGAGGGGACGAGGTTTTTCTATAAGAGGGGTGAGTCAAGCAACCGACTATCAGAGTAGGAGCACGTTCCCGTTCACTTCGAGGGCATCGATGAGGTAGTATGCGATCAGAGCTCAGGAGGATTATGAGCCCACAGATGTGATTTCATGTATATTCTTCTTGTTTTCTGTTTCTATTGTTGCATTAGTGGATTCAAGCTCTACCCACTCCTATATCCATTATGGGATATCTCAGCAATATGGCTTATCGGCCGAGGACTAGAGATAGGAGTCTGTGTGACTAGTCCATTAGGGTTGGATGTAATAGTAGACAAGGTGTATCGAAGGTGTCCATCGAAGTTCAAGGGTCGATTTTCCTAGCAGATCTCATGGCTTTACCGTTCCAAGAGTTCGATGCAATTCTAGGTATGAATTGGCTTTTTGAGCACGATGCTAGTTTGGGTTGTAGAACCAAGAGTTTAAAGCTCTGTGTTTTTGATGGATCTAAGTTAGTTGTTAGAGGAGAGACACCCTTGCATCCCTAACGTAGTTTCGGCTTTAATGGTACAAAGGTTAATTCAACAAGGTTGCGAGGCATTTTTGGCTCACGTGGTTGATACAAGGATTGGGGGACTGTCTATCGAGAGTCTTAGGACAGTTTGCGAGTTCATGGATGATTTTTCAAAGGAGTTAATCGAATTGCCCCCGGATCGAGAGTTAGAGTTTTGGATTGAAGTGATGCCCGACACAACACCGGTGTCCATTACACCTTACCGAATGGCACCAACAGAAATGAGAGAGTTGAAGAAGCAAATCCAAGAATTGTTGGAGAAAGGATTTATTTGACCAAACATCTCACCTTGGTGATTTGCTTGTAAAGAAGAAAGTTGGATCCATGAGAATGTGCATTGACTACCGCCAGCTTAATAAGGTAACATTGAAGAATCGTTATTGTTGCGCGTAATAAGTGCTACGCAATTGTGCAAGTATACACGTTGCAAGTTATAGTATAAAAGATATCGTCTCCACAGGGATTGGTGCCACTTCAAGAATCTAGTCTCTTGCACTATAAAAAGTAAAAGAAAACACAAGTAAAGGATTATAGGAGTTTTAACTAATAACTAATCTAGAAAGCAAATAATTAAAAGGCGATATAATTAGATGAGAGAGATAGGCCAGGTTATTGTGAGTTAAGGTGTGATAGCCGATTGGATCGTCTTGGTAAAAGAGTGCACGGGCAACTCAGTTGCCGTGGCAACTTGCACAACGGGGTTGCCTTGGCAACTAATCGATGGTTGCCTGGACGACTAGTTGGGAAACTACTTGGGCATCTGGGCAGCAACCTTCAAGGTTCGGCAGAGCGTTCTTCAATGGTTTCTTCTTATCCCTAAGTCGAAACTCTAGCTACTTGTGCATGCCTTGATAATACATCCCTGCGTGAATCAAGGGTGAACAACAACCAATCTTGTTCTCCTCTTAGCCGTTGAAACACTTAACTTATTCCTAAGCCGGATTAATCTTCACCTTCAATAGATTGAATAAAGATCATATTCATTCGTTTCTTGAATCTAACTCTCCCGATATTAGATAAATAGATGAAGTTATGAGATCCTCTCCCAATTCGCTCGCAAACAAGAATAAGAACCAAGAATGAATAAACCTTGAATAGAAAAGTGCAAACTCTTATTACCTAAACAAAATCCAATAGTTTCTCACAACCACAAAACACAATAACCATAGCCAAATAGATTTAGTTCATGGCTAGGTTCCAAAGAAACACAAGATAAATAATCCCTAACGTGAACCTAATTGAACAAGAAAGAAAAAGATGAAGGATGAAGCTTGTCGAAATCCTCCTTGCCCTAGATGCTTGTCAAAAATTCTCTCTTCCCTCTCCCTTTGGAATTGACAGCATGGCCTCTAATTTATATGGCTAGGTCAAAGTCCTTCTTTGAGGAGGAAGTTAAGTTGGAATTAAATTATCTATAAAGAATATAATTCTTTATTATAATTATATTCCTTCTAGAACTTCTCCTATCTTCTTGGAATTTAATTCTTCTTTAATCTCTTCATGGAAATCAAACTCCTTTGGGATTTAGCTTTGCTCCACGTCATCTTGGGCTTGTCTAGTCATCAATTTTCGACTACCATATCACCTTATTCTTTGTCGACAATTGCCCTGGCAACTGGCTCGACGTCTCCTTCATGCTTTGCCCTGGCAACTAGCTCGGCATCTCCTTCATGCATTGCCCTGGCAACTAGCTCTAGCCTTGCTTTGGCAAGTGATCATGTACATGCACACAAAACACACCAAAGCAGCATCTTTTCCCCAAAAACTACCAAGTTATGTAATCAAGCTCAACGATGGAAAGAAATATGGATTAATGCATGAATGGATAATTATGCAACTAATATGAGCCTAAGTCTAACAATAATATGAGTAAAAAAGGTAAGAAAAATAGTACTTTTGAACACTTATCACACCCCCAAACTCGAACTATTGCTTGTCCTCAAGCAATGCAAACTAATAATTATCTGCCAAGACTTCAATTTTCACAAACTTAGCTTTGAACTTGATTTCAATTCTCAGAACCGGGGCACAAAGTATGATTGGCTTTTTATTTTTCGGAAAACTTAGGAGTTACTCGGAATCAAACAATAATGCTTGTTGTGTGTGTGGAGTTGTATGCAAGTTGATTTTTCGGATTCTATGCAAACAAGAGGTTTTCAAATTACTTCATTGGGTTCTTTTTAACATGTTTTAACTAGAGCCAGTTTTGGGCACCTCTAGTGTTTTGTTTTTAGTTTTCTTATGTTAATTTATTCCACTAGAGTCGGTTTCGGGCACCTCTAGCGATCAACTTTTTTAGCACATGTTAGAGCCAATTTCGGGCACCTCAGCGATGAATTTTTAGCACATGCTAGAGCCAATTTCGGGCACCTCTAGCATTCATCCAATTTTTATTCTAATCCCCCAATTTGGTTAATTATCAACCTAAGTTCACTAGAATTCCTTAAATCAATCAAACCACAACAGTGTTCCATCAAATTTAGCATCATAGTAAAATTCTAAGTTTTTCCATGGTTATCCTAGAATAAAAATTCTATCAATTAAGTGCATTGGCAAAGTCATCATCGGATATTCATCAAATCTAGGCAATTCTTGTTCCAACTAAAGGCATGGCAAGCAATTTATGTATCCTAAATGTAATACTTAAGATGAATGTAACTAAACATGGTAACTACTAATAACAATCACCCCCAAACTCGAGTGAGGCATTGTCCTCAATGCATGTATTAGATAAAAATAACGAAAAATAAAATGCAAACGAGGACTTACTTCGAGAGTTCGTCGTCGTGGATGATTAGTTTCCTTTTGGTCGGTGTCTTGATTCTCTTGCTTGAACGTGATGGTTGTTTCCTTGTTGCCGGTGGTGGAATCGATCCTCGTACGGGGTTGTCCTCATCGTCCTCTTCATCAATGTCATTTTCTTTTCGCTTGGAGGATTCAATTGGTGCGGTCTTTGTTGGTGCAATGGAGGACTCGTCCGAATCTGAAAAATCAGGAAATGATTCCGTAGGAGTTGATTCGGGCATAGGTACTTTGCCTTTGACTTTTGCAGTGGTTGCCGGGACGTCTTTAGCTCTGGTTGTCGTGGCATCTTTAGGGTTGGTTGTCGTGGCATCAGCTTGTGCAGGCACGATGTAGGTTGTCGCGGCATCATCTGTTGCGGTTGCCGTGGTGACTGCTTCATTGGTTGCCGGGGCAAGGATCTCGGCAGGAAAGATTGGGAATGGCACGAGATTGTCCGAGTACTTTTCTAGGATGAATTGGGTGATGGAATTGTTGTGCTCCTTCATGTACCGCATGAACAATATTTGCCGGTCTTCAATTTGCCTTAGGTGGCTCACCAATGGTTGCAAGAGTGCTTCAAAGTGTCCCGGGGTTGATGGCCGAGTTGCATAGGAGTTAGGTGCTTGGGAATTAGGGATTGTCGGGGCGGCAGGAGTTGCCGCGACAATTGGAGGCCTTGAAGATTTTCCCGGTGCCTCTCCCATTAGTTTTCGGATTTGTGCTTGATTCCAACCGGACTTTGGTAGGTCCTTTTCATCGGTGGACTCACTTGGGACATGCATCTCATTGCAAAGATTAGAAATTAAGCAAGGGAGGAAAAGAGAACCCTTATCTTTTGAGCTACATACAAAAATCTCATCACAAATAATTTTTCCAATGGTAATGATGCGATTATGCAAAATAGAATGTATGAGCAAAAGACGTGGTATATCAACGGTAGTATTGTGTGTGGTTGGCATTAAAGAAGTTTTAACAAACTTATTCCATAGTTTTGCCTTGGGTTTAAACCGAAGGCGATTTACAGTTCCCTTGTATTTACCGTCATTCCAATGAGTTCCCGGTTGAGTGAGTTCTTGAAGCACCTTGTCGAGTTGCTTGGGTGTGATTTGATCAACGAAGGCTTGATGCTCCTCCTTCTCAATGTAAAGCCCGTAAAAGGTGTTGACATTTTCGGGGCTTATGAGTATGGTTGTTGCGCGTAATAAGTGCTACACAATTGTGCAAGTATACAAGTTGCAAGTTATAGTATAAAAGATATCGTCTCCATAGGGATTGGTGCCACTTCAAGAATCTAGTCTCTTGCACTATGAAAAGTAAAAACACAAATAAAGGATTATAGGAGTTTTAACTAATAACTAAACTAGAAACCAATAAAGTAAAAGAAAAGATGAGATCAAATGAGAGAGATAGGCCAGGTTATCGTGAGTTGAGGTGTAATAGCCGATTGGATCGTCTTGGTAAAAGAGTGCACGGGCAACTTGCACAATGGGGTTGCCTTGGCAACTAATCGATGGTTGCCTGGGCGACTAGTTGGGCAACTACTTGGGCGTCTGGGCAGCAACCTTCAAGGTTCGGCAGAGCATTCTTCAATGGTTTATTCTTATCCCTAAGTCTAAACTCTAGCTACTTGTGCATGCCTTGATAATACATCCCTGCGTCAATCAAGGGTGAACACCAACCAATCTTGCGCTCCTCTTAGCCGTTGAAATCCTTGACTTATTCCTAAGCTGGATTAATCTTCACCATCAATAGATTGAATAAAGATCATATTCATTTGTTTCTTGAATCTAACTCTCCCGATATTAGATAAATAGATGAAGTTACGAGATCCTCTCCCAATTCACTCGCAAACAAGAATAAGAACCAATAATGAATAAACCTTGAATAGAAAAGTACAAACTCTTATTACCTAAACAAAAACCAATAGTTTCTCACAACCACAAAGCACAATAACCATAGCCAAATAGATTTAGTTCATGCCTAGGTTCCAAAGAAACACAAGATAAATAATCCCTAGCATGAACCCAATCGAACAAGAAAGAAAAGGATGAAGAAGGATGTTTGTCGAAATCCTCCTTGCCCTAGATGCTTGTCGAAAATTCTCTCCTCTTGCCCTCCTTGGAGTTGTCAAAATTCCCCTCTCTTGCCCTCTTTAGAAGTTGACGATATGGCCTTTTATTTATAGGGTTAGGTCAAAGTCCTTCTTTGAGGAGGAAGTTAAGTTGGAATTAAATTATCTTTAAAGAATATAATTCTTTATTATAATTATATTCCTACTAGAACTTCTCCTATCTTCTTGGAATTTAATTCTTCTTTAATCTCTTCATGGAAATCAAATTCCTTAGGGATTGGGCTTCGCTCCACGTCATCTTGGGCTGGTCTAGTCATCAATTTCAACTACCATATCACCTTTGCTCTTTGTCGACAATTACCCTGGCAACTGGCTCGGCGTCTCCTTCATGCATTGCCCTGGCAACTAGCTCTAGCCTTGCTTTGGCAAGTGATCCTGCATATACACACAAAACACACCAAAGCAGCATCTTTTCCCACAAAAACTACCAAGTTATGTAATCAAGCTCAACGATGGAAGGAAACATGGATTAATGCATGAATGGCTAATTATGCAACTAATATGAGCCTAAGTCTAACAATAATATGAGTAAAAAGGGTAAGAAAAATAGTACTTTTGAACACTTATCACACCCCCAAACTCGAACTATTGCTTGTCCTCAAGCAATGCAGACTCATAATTACCTGCCAGGACTTCAATTTTCACAAACTTAGCTTTGAACTTGATTTCAATTCTCTGAACCGGGGCACAAAGTATGATTGGCTTTTCATTTTTCGGAAAAATTAAGAGTTACTCGGAATCAAACTATAATGCTTGTGAGTGTGTGCGGAGTTGTGTGCAAATTGATTTTTCGGATTCTATGCAAACAATAGGTTTTCAAATTACTTTATTGGGTTCTTTTTAACATGTTTTAACTAGAGCCAGTTTTGGGCACCTCTAGTGTTTTGTTTTTATTTTTATTCGACTAGAGCAGGTTTCGTGCACCTCTAGCGATTTTTTAGCACATACTAGAGCCAGTTTCGGGCACCTCTAGTGATCAATTTTTTTAGCACATGCTAGAGCCAATTTCGGGCAGCTCTAGCATTCATCCAATTTTTATTCTAATCCCCCAATTTGTTAATTATCAACCTAAGTTCACTAGAATTCCTTAAATCAATCAAACCACAACAGTGTTTCATCAAATTTAGCATCATAGTAAAATTCTATGTTTTTCCATGGTTATCCTAGAATAAAAATTCTATCAATTAAGTGCATTGGCAAAGTCATCATTGGATATTCATCAAATCTAGGCAATTCTTGTTCCAACTAAAGGCAAGGCAAGCAATTTATGTATCCTAAATGTAATACTTAAGATGAATGTAACTAAACGTGGTAACTACTAATAACAATCCCCCTCAAACTCGAGTGAGGCATTGTCCTCAATGCATGCATTAAAGAAAAATAAAAATAATGAAAAATAAAATGCAAACGAGGACTTACTCCGAGAGTTCATCATCGTAGATGATTAGTTTCCTTTTGGTCGGTGTCTTGATTCTCTTGCTTGAACACGATGGTTATTTTCTTGTTGCCGGTGGTGGAATCGATCCTCGTACGGGGTTGTCCTCATCGTTCTCTTCATCAATGTCATTGGCTTTTCGCTTGGAGGATTCAATTGGTGCGGTCTTTGTTGGTGCAATGGAGGACTCGTCCGAATCTGAAAAATCAGAAAATGATTCTGTAGGAGTTGATTCGGGCATAGGTGCTTTACCTTTGGCTTTTGCAGTGGTTGCCGGAATGTCTTTAGCTTTGGTTGTCGTGGCATCTTCAGGGTTGGTTGTCGTGGCATCAGCTTGTGCATGCACGATGTAGGTTGCCGCGGCATCATCTGTTGCGGTTGCCGTAGCGACTGCTTCATTGGTTGCTGAGGCAAGGTTCTCGACAGGAAAGATTGGGAACGACACGCGACTGTCCGAGTATTTTTCTAGGATGACTTGGGTGATGGCATTGTTGTGCTCCTTCATGTACCGCATGAACATTAGTTTCCGGTCTTCAATTTTCCTTAGGTGGCTCGCCAATGGTTGCAAGAGTGCTTCAAAGTGTCCCGGGGTTGATGGCCGAGTTGCCCGGGCGTTAGGTGCTTGGGCATTAGGGAATGCTGGGGCGGCAGGAGTTGCCGCGGCAATTGGAGGCCTTGAAGATTTTCCCGGTGCCTCTCCCATTAGCTTTCGGATTTGTGCGTGATTCCAACCGGACTTTGGTAGGACCTTTTCATCGGTGGACTCACTTGGGACATGCATCTTCTTGCAAAGATTAGAAATTAAGCAAGGGAAGAAAAGAGAACCCTTATCTTTTGAGCTACATACAAAAATCTCATCACAAATAATTTTTCCAATGTTAATGATGTGATTATGCAAAATAGAATGTATGAGCAAAAGACGTGGTATATCAATGGTAGTATTGTGTGTGGTGGGCATTAAAGAAATTTTAACAAACTTATTCCATAGTTTTGCCTCGGGTTTAAGCCGAAGGCGATTTACCGTGCCCTTGTATTTACCGTCGTTCCAATGAGTTCCCGGTTGAGTGAGTTCTTGAAGCACCTTGTCGAGTTGCTTGGGCGTGATTTAATCAACGAAGGCTTGATGCTCGTCCTTCTCAATGTAAAGCCTGTAAAAGGTGTTGATGTTTTTGGAACTTATGAGTATGGCCTTGTCACGAACAAAAACATAAGGATTATCCGGGTTAGGTGAGTGAGCATAGAATTCTCTTACCAATGAGATGTTACCCGGTTCCGGTTGATGGCAAAAGATTTGCCACTTTTGATGTGCAATCCTCTCGAAGATGAATGGTTCAAGGCCAAAATCTTGATGAGAGTTGGAGTATTCAAAGCCTTGTTCTTCATGAATCTTTCGGCTTTCAAACTTGGATTGAAATCTTTCTTGAACCACCGGTGTAGCAAACTTCTTGTATCTTGGTTCTTTGGAGGAATTTGGATGAACTAAAAATTTAATCTTGGATGCCATAGATGATCTTGGTTGTGAGTTTTGTAAAAACAAATAAAAGAAAAGAAAAGAAACTAAAAGTTGCAAGATAAAAAGTAGGAATAGGTTAAGGTTGATGGGTTTTATAAAAAAGATAGGTGGTAAATATGGTGGGTGGGATTAGAGGAAAATGAAAAAAGGGTTTTGGTTTAGGGAGAGGGTGACGACAAGGGGGTTTGATTAGGGTAAATTGGAGGCTTTATATAAGCCTTAGATTCAGCCCATTAGTTTCCTTATTGAAGATTCTTTCCTTCTTGGATTAAAATTCCTCTTTATCTTGAACTTTTTTCCTACAATTCAAAGACAAATCAAATAAGGATTAAAATTAAAGATAAACTAATAAAGAAAATAAATAAAGATGTGTAATGAGATTCTTAAACTTAAAAAGATAAATAAATAAAAAAATCTATCCTAAAGAATAATAATAATCGGAAATAATAAAAATAATAAAAAAAAGTTCGAAAAAAATAAATAAAAAATATTAATAATAAAAAAATAAAAATAAAAATAAAAATAAAATATCAAAGGGAGAGCATGCTCATGCATCTCCTAAGTTGACCACTTCTTTGTTACGTTCCACATGGGCACCATTGTAGTGCTTCAATCTTTGTCCATTAACTTTGAATTCATGGTTGTCAGAGATGGATTTGATTATCACAGCACCATGGGAGAATGGTCTGACGACTTCGAATGGTCCTGACCATCTTGATTTCAGCTTTCCCGGGAAAAGTATGCCTTGTGTTCGATTTCCACCGGTAGATGGCATGTTTTGCCATAGACAAGTTGGAAGGGGGACATACCTAAGGGTGTTTTGAATGCAGTGCGATATGCCCAAAGTGCGTCATCTAGTCTTAATGACCAATCCTTCCTAGAGGGATTTACAACTTTCTCGAGTATACCCTTCAATTCCCTGTTGGAAATTTCTGCTTGCCCTTTGGTTTGTGGGTGATATGCCGTGGCGATCTTGTGTGATATGCCGAAGCGTTGCAACATCTTGGCAATTAGTTTGTTGTCAAAATGCTTACCTTCGTCAGTGATAATTGCTCTCGGCATCCCAAACCGTGTAAATATGTTTTTCTGCAAGAATTGTTGCACGGTCTTGGAATCGTTGTTGGGAACTGCAGCTGCCTCAACCCATTTAGACACGTAGTCGACGAAAAGTAGAATGTAGAGGTTGCCGAATGAAGATGCGAAAGGTCCCATAAAATCGATCCCCCATACATCGAACAATTCCACCTCGATGATGTTCTGGAGCGGCATCTCATGTCGTCTAGAGATATTGCCCGTCCTCTAGCAACGATCACATTGCTTGTAAAAGTCTTGGGCATCTTTGTACAATGTTGGCCAATACAAACCAGATTGCAAAACTTTGGCCGCAGTACGAGTTCCTCCAAAATGTCCTCCATAGGTGAAGAATGGCATTGTCGGAGTACATTCTGTTGCTCTTCTTCAGGGACACATTAGCGTATAACCTGATCTGCACATTGTTTAAACAAAAGAGGCTCATCCCAAAAGTAATGCTTCGCATCATGGAGGAACTGCTTCTTCCCTTGGTGAGTAATGCCATAAGGTAAAATACCACAAACAAGGAAATTAACTAAATTCGCGTACCAGGGTATTGCCGAGGCACGTGCTGCCGTGGCGACTGCTCCCAAAATTGCCGAGGCGTGCGCGGCAAAGGCTGCTGCGGCGTCGAGAGTTGCTGAGGCGTGTGCATCCATGGTTGCCGAGGCATGCGCGTCCATGGTTGCCGAGGCAACTAAAATTTGTTCATCCGAGAATGCATCGCATATCTCTAGATCCGCGTCCTCCTCCCTGTTGCGTTCTAAACGTGATAAGTGATCGGCCACTTGATTTTTTGTTCCTTTCCTGTCCTTAATTTCAATATCAAATTCTTGTAAAAGTAATACCCAACGAATCAAACGAGGTTTGGCATCCTTTTTAGCAAATAGATATTTGATTGCCGAATGGTCCGTATGAACAATTACCTTTGTACCAATCAAATAGGATCGGAACTTGTCAAATGCGAAAACTACAGCTAGTAACTCTTTCTCCGTTGTTGTGTAATTCACTTGAACACTATTAAGAGTTTTACTAGAGTAGTATATCACATGGAAGGTCTTACCTGTGCGTTGGGCTAGGACTGCTCCTATCACGAAATCACTTGCATCACACATGAGCTCAAAAGGTAACGTCCAATCTGGTGGAACGACAATGGGTGCCGAGGCATGCTTTTCCATTAGGGTTTCGAATGCTTGGGTGCAAGAATCATCAAAATTGAAGACTTTATCCTGTTCAAGCAAATTGCACAAGGGTTTAGTGATTTTAGAAAAATTATGAATGAACCTCCTGTAAAAACCTGCATGTCCAAGAAAACTTCGAATTCCTTTAACCGAACTTGGTGGGGATAATCTCTCGATCATGTCCACCTTGGATTTGTCTACTTCAATTCCCTTGCATGAAATCTTGTGGCCGAGCACTATTCCTTCATCTACCATAAAATGGCATTTCTCCCAATTGAGGACTAAATCAGTTTCTTCACATCTTGCCAACACCCTCTCTAAATTGCCGAGACAACTGTCGAAGTCATTACCAAAAATAGAAAAATCATCCATGAAGATCTCAAGGAAGTCTTCGACCATGTCTGAAAAGAGCGCCATCATGCATCTTTGGAAGGTTTCAGGGCGTTACACAATCCGAATGGCATCCTTCGGAAGGCATAAGTACCGTATGGGCATGTGAAGGTTGTCTTTTCTTGATCTTCTGGTGCTATGGCAATTTGATTGTAACCTGAATAACCATCAAGAAAACAATAAAAGGGTTTACCTGTAAGACGGTCAAGCATTTGATCAATAAAGGGTAATGGGAAGTGATCTTTCCTAGGGGCTTTGTTTAGCTTTCGATAATCCATACAAACCCTCCAACCGGTCACAGTCCTGGTTGGAATGAGTTCATTATTTTCATTACTTACCTTTGTTATACCTCCCTTTTTCGGTACACATTGTACCAGACTTACCCATGTACTATCAGAGATAGGGTATATAATGTCGGCGTCAAGCCACTTGATGATTTCTTTCATTACAACCCCTTTCATGGCATGATTCAGTCTCTTCTGGGCCTCAATAGAAGGTTTGTGATCATCTTCCAACAAAATCTTGTGCATGCACACTGCCGGGTTAATTCCTTTCAAGTTGGCAATTGTCCACCCTATTGCCTTTTTGTGTAGCTTCAACATCTTGATCAGCTTCTTTTCCTGCTCAGGCTGTAACTTAGAAGAAATAGTTACAGGCAATATATTATCGGTTCCTAAGTATGCATATTTTAGTTGCTCCGGCAATTGTTTCAACTCAAGAATCGGTGGTTGTTCAATAGAGGGTTTTTCGAGTTTACCTTCCTTACCTGAGTAATCTAGTGGTTCAAAGTATGTACCTGGTCGATTGACTAGCCAATTTGCCTCTTCTTGTTGTTCCTCATCGACCGGTTCTTCATACTACTCAGGTTCCTCTTGATCGGTGATGTAGTTGCCGAGGCAACTAAATTCCTCGTCGAAGTTAAACTCTACCGTGGCATGAAGAAGTTGGCATTCTTCTGGATCATCGGCATGCCTTAGTGTTTGGAACACATTTAGTTTAACTTGCTGGTCATTCACCCTCATTGTGAGTTCTCCCTTTTCAACATCGATCAAGGTTCTCCCTGTTGCTAGGAATGGTCTCCCGAGAATGATGGGTGCATGCTCATCTGCTTCACAATCCAAAACAATAAAGTCAGTGGGAAAAATAAATTTATCAACTTTTACCAATATGTCCTCGATTTTTCCCTCTGGATGCACATAGGATCTGTTGGCTAGCTGTAGCATAACTGTTGTAGGTCTTGCCTTCCTGATTCCTAGTTTCTGGAAAACCGATTTAGGCATCAAGTTTATGCTAGCCCCAAGGTCGCATAATACTTTCCCGGCATAGTGATTTCTAATAGAACATGGTATTGTGAAACTTCCGGGATCCTTCAACTTGGGTGGCATACGATTGTGCAACATTGCCATGCATCCCTCTGTTGCGGCAACTATTTCAAACTCTCCTAGCCTTGTTCTCTTAGACACAATGTCTTTAAGAAACTTGGCATAGTTTGGCATTTGTTCAATTGCTTCCACCAATGGCAAGTTGATGTGGACTTGCTTTAGGATATCAAGAAACTTCTTGAATTGATATTCTTGCTTTTGTCGCTTCAACCTTTGTGAGAATGGTGGTGGAAGTCGGATATCTTCGATCCTATCATTGGTTTGAAACATGATTGATGGCATTGCCGGGACAACTGAAGTTACCGAGGCATTATCAATTGGGGTTGCCGAGGTATGCTTATCACAAGTTGCCGAAGCATCCTTATCATCGGTTGTCGAGGCATGCTTATTGCCAGTTGCCGAGGTAATTCCTGGTTCAGCATCTGAGGCTTTGCCGCTAGGTTCGTCTTGATCTTTTTGTGGAGTTTTGTTTGATGAGCGGGTTTGAGCCTCTCTAAGTTGTTGGCCACTTCTAGTGGTGATTGCCTTACATTGCTCATGGCCAGTTCCTCTTGCGACTTCAGTATCGCTAGGTAAACCTCCTTGCGGTCTAGTATTCAGATTTTGAGCAAACTTTCCGACTTGATTTTCCAATGATTTGATTGCCACCTCTTGGTTTTGCAATCTCATCTGGGTCCTGTTAATAAAATCATCAGTTCTTTTTATGAAGTTACTATTCTCAGCCATATAAGATTCAGTTTTCATCATAAAAGCATTTAGAGAATTTTCCAAAGAACTAGATGTTGTCGATTGTTGCTGCGACAACTGTTGCCGTGGCATATTCTGCTGGAATCCTGATGCTTGTGCATTCTGATTGTTTTGGTTTAGAGCATTGTTGGGATTACTCCATGAAAAAATTGGGTGCTTCTTCCAAGCTGGATTGTATGTATTGGACATCACATTGTTGTTCCGATTGTAATTCCCCACATAGAAGCTGGATTCCGGATTTTGCATACATTCAGAAGAATTATGGTTATCACCACATAACTCACAAAAAGAATCCATTACCTTGACCTCATGTGTGTTGTTTGGTTTTTGCATGTTCTGGACCATCTTGGTTAAAGTAGTCAATTGTGTCGAAATTGAATCTGATGATCCTAGTTCATGTATTGTGGCTTGGCGTCTAACTCCTCCTCTTCTAGTAGATGGGAATTGATAATCATTCTTGGCCAGCCTGTTTAGAATTTGCATTGCTTCCTCCGGTGACTTATCTAGAAGTATGTCGTTTGCCGAGGCATCTAGCATCATCCTTGTCGGTGTATTCACGGCGTTGTAAAACATTATTACTTGAGTCCACACCGGGAATCCGTGTAGGGGGCTTTTGTGTAGAAGTTCTCTATATCGCTCCCAAGCCTCGTACATGGATTCATCATCTGCCTACCGAAAAGAAGTAATGTTGTTACGAAGCTTATCAGTCAAATTTGTGGGATTAAACCGAGCAAGGAAATCACGACAAAGATCGGTCCAAGATGCTATTGATCCAGCAGGAATGCTATTCAACCATGCTTTCGCCCTATCCCTCAGTGAATAGGGGAATAATCTTAATCGTAAGACATCGGGGATGACTCCATGTATTTTGAATGAGTTGTAAATCTCGAGGAAAGATTTAAGATGTTGCCGTGCATTTTCAGTTATTGAGCCGCCAAATTGACCAATTGTGTTAATCATATTAAACATTATCGGTTTTAACTCAAAGTGGTCAGCTTCAATTTCAGGTGTGACAACTCCTGGATTAAGTCCATCAAGATCTTCTTCAAGATAGTCTCGAATAGTTCTGTTTCGTGCAAGAATCACTCCTCCTCCTGCTGGAACAACTTGATTCATATTGCCGTCTTGATTAGCCATTCCTACTCTTATCCTTCGGCTAAGTCTTTGTAAGGTTCGTTCGATTTCTGGATCAAAGGGATATTCTGGTGTAGTCGGTCTCGCCCTAGTCATATACCAATGCAAAACAAAAGTTTGTTAGCCCTTTGAATCTTAAACAAGAAAAGTAAAAAGAAAGTACAAGAAAATAAAAACAAAGTCGCTATTGCCAATCCCCGGCAACGGCGCCAAAAACTTGTTGCGCGTAATAACTGCTATGCAATTGTGCAAGTATACACGTTGCAAGTTATAGTATAAAAGATATCGTCTCCACAAGGATTGGTGCCACTTCAAGAATCTAGTCTCATGCACTGTGAAAAGTAAAAACACAAATAAAGGATTATAGGAGTTTTAACTAATAACTAAACTAGAAAGCAATAAAGTAAAAGAAAAGATGAGATCAAATGAGAGAGATAGGCCAGGTTATCGTGAGTTGAGGTGTAATAGCCGATTGGATCGTCTTGGTAAAAGAGTGCACGGGCAACTCAGTTGTCGTGGCAACTTGCACAACGGGGTTGCCTTGGCAACTAATCGATGGTTGCCTGGGCGACTAGTTGGGCAACTACTTGGACGTCTGGGCAGCAACCTTCAAGGTTCGGCAGAGCGTTCTTCAATGGTTTCTTCTTATCCCTAAGTCGAAACTCTAGCTACTTGTGCTTGCCTTGATAATACATACCTGTGTGAATCAAGGGTGAACACCAACCAATCTTGCGCTCCTCTTAGCCATTGAAATCCTTGACTTATTCCTAAGTCGGATTAATCTTCACCATCAATAGATTGAATAAAGATCATATTCACGTTTCTTGAATCTAACTCTCCCGATATTAGATAAATAGATGAAGTTACGAGATCCTCTCCCAATTCACTCGCAAACAAGAATAAGAACCAATAATGAATAAACCTTGAATAGAAAAGTGCAAACTCTTATTACCTAAACAAAAACCAATAGTTTCTCACAACCACAAAACACAATAACCATAGCCAAATAGATTTAGTTCATGGCTAGGTTCCAAAGAAACACAAGATAAATAATCCCTAGCATGAACCCAATCGAACAAGAAAGAAAAGGATGAAGAATGAGGCTTGCCGAAATCCTCCTTGCCCTAGATGCTTGTCGAAAATTCTCTCCTCTTGCCCTCCTTGGAGTTGTTGAAGTTCCCCTCTCTTGCTTTGGAAGTTGACGATATGGCCTTTTATTTATAGGGTTAGGTCAAAGTCCTTCTTTGAGGATGAAGTTAAGTTGGAATTAAATTATCTTTAAAGAATATAATTCTTTATTATAATTATATTCCTACTAGAACTTCTCCTATCTACTTGGAATTTAATTCTTCTTTAATCTTTTCGGGGAAATCAAATTCCTTTGGGATTGGGCTTTGCTCCACGTCATCTTGGGCTTGTCTAGTCATCAATTTCAACTACCATATCAGCTTTTCTCTTTTTCGACAATTGCCCTGGCAACTAGCTCGGCGTCTCCTTCATGCATTGCCCTGGCAACTAGCTCAGCATCTCTTTCATGTATTGTCCTGGCAACTAGCTCTAGCCTTGCTTTGGCAAGTGATCCTGCACATACACACAAAACGCACCAAAGCAGCATCATTTCCCACAAAAACTACCAAGTTATGTAATCAAGCTCAACGATGGAAGGAAACATAGATTAATGCATGAATGGCTAATTATGCAACTAATATGAGCCTAAGTCTAACAATAATATGAGTAAAAAGGGTAAGAAAAATAGTACTTTTGAACACTTATCACACCCCCAAACTCGAACTATTGCTTGTCCTCAAGCAATGCATACTCATAATTACCTGCCAAGACTTCAATTTTCACAAACTTAGCTTTGAACTTGATTTCAATTCTCTGAACCGGGGCACAAAGTATGATTGGCTTTTCATTTTTCGGAAAACTTAGGAGTTACTCGGAATCAAACTATAATGCTTGTGAGTGTGTGCGGAGTTGTGTGCAAGTTGATTTTTCGGATTCTATGCAAACAATAGGTTTTCAAATTACTTTATTGGGTTCTTTTTAACATGTTTTAACTAGAGCCAGTTTTGGGCACCTCTAGTGTTTTGTTTTTAATTTTATTCGACTAGAGCTGGTTTCGGGCACCTCTAGCATTCATCCAATTTTTATTCTAATCCCCCAATTTGTTAATTATCAACCTAAGTTCACTAGAATTCCTTAAATCAATCAAACCACAATAGTGTTTCATCAAATTTAGCATCATAGTAAAATTCTAAGTTTTTCCATGGTTATCCTAGAATAAAAATTCTATCAATTAAGTGCATTGGCAAAGTCATCATTGGATATTCATCAAATCTAGGCAATTCTTGTTCCAGCTAAAGGCATGGCAAGCAATTTATGTATCCTAAATGTAATACTTAAGATGAATGTAACTAAACATGGTAACTACTAATAACAATCTCCCCCCCAAACTCGAGTGAGGCATTGTCCTCAATGCATGCATTAAAGAAAAATAAAAATAACGAAAAATAAAATGCATACGAGGACTTACTCCGAGAGTTTGTCATCGTAGATGATTAGTTTCCTTTTGGTCGGTGTCTTGATTCTCTTGCTTGAACGCGATGGTTTTTTTCTTGTTGCCAGTGGTGGAATCGATCCACGTACGAGGTTGTCCTCATCGTCCACTTCATCAATGTCATTGGCTTTTCGCTTGGAGGGTTCAATTGGTGCGGTCTTTGTTGGTGCAATGGAGGACTCGTCTGAATCTGAAAAATCAGAAAATGATTCCGTAGGAGTTGATTCGGGCATAGGTGCTTTACCTTTGGCTTTTGCAGTGGTTGTCGGAAGGTCTTTAGCTTTGGTTTTCTTGGCATCTTCAGGGTTGGTTGCCGTGGCATCAGCTTGTGCGTGCACGATGTAGGTTGCTGAGGCATCAAATGTTGCGGTTGCCATGGCGACTGCTTTATTGGTTGCCGGAGCAAGTTTCTCGGCAGGAAAGATTAGGAACGGCACGCGACTGTCAGTGTATTCTTTTAGGATGACTTGGGTGATGGCATTGTTGTGCTCCTTCATGCACCGCATGAACATTAGTTGCCGGTCTTCAATTTGCCTTAGGTGGCTCACCAATGGTTGCAAGAGTGCTTCAAAGTGTCCCGAGGTTGATGGCCGAGTTGTCCGGGCGTTAGGTGCTTGGGCATTAGGGATTACAGGGGCGGCAAGAGTTGCCGCGGCAATTGGAGGCCTTGAAGATTTTCCCGGTGCCTCTCCCATTAGCTTTCGGATTTGTGCTTGATTCCAACCGGACTTTGGTAGGGTCTTTTCATCGGTGGACTCACTTGGGACATGCATCTCCTTGCAAAGATTAGAAATTAAGCAAGGGAAGAAAAGAGGACCCTTATCTTTTGAGCTACATACAAAAATCTCATCACAAATAATTTTTCCAATGTTAATGATACGGTTATGCAAAATAGAATATATGAGCAAAAGACGTGGTATATCAACGGTAGTATTGTGTGTGGTGGGCATTAAAGAAGTTTTAACAAACTTATTCCATAGTTTTGCCTCGGGTTTAAGCTGAAGGCGATTTACCGTGCCCTTGTATTTACCGTCATTCCAATGAGTTCCCGATTGAGTGAGTTCTTGAAGCACCTTGTCGAGTTGTTTGGGCGTGATTTGATCAACGAAGGCTTGTTGCTCGTCCTTCTCAATGTAAAGCCCGTAATGGAGCTCCATTAACTATTTTGAATGTTTTAAGTACTATTGGATTTAAGTACTTTGGTAATGACATGCTTGGATTTATAACATGAAATTTTATTAACTCTTAAAGTGAAAAATTTTATGGTAATGGTTTGGGCTGGTGGCCCAAATGTAACATCTGCGCTTGGGGTGTTACATTTAATGGTATCAGAGCCTAGGTTTAGATTGTTTTAGGAAGTCCCGGGGGAGTCTAGTATGGTAAATAGGTGCCTAGCGAATATATGCCCATAAGTCAAAGTTGTACTTGAATTAAGCTGGAAATTCAATGGTGTACTCATGTCGTTTGTTGTGCAGATTTGAACTATGCCCAGAAGAGCAATGGATGCTGAGGAGAGTTTGGGTTCTATAGGTGGGAGCTCCGATGAAGACTACGTGCAAAATCTATTTGACAGCTACCCCACCCAAAGTATTTTCTGAGTTGACTGCGGGTGCAAAATCTCTTGAGCAAGTGCAAGGTTTGACATATGGTTCAGCTAGTGGACAAGGAGGTTCCAATAGGAGGACTTAGAACTTTTCCAACAGCTCATAGTCTCATTCGATGGGGGACAGGAATCGATGGAACCAGGGGAGAGGAGCCTTGAATTAAGGTTCGAGGTTCGGCCGTAGATCGGAGTCTGCCAGCTGTCGGAGGCCTACATCATCTTTGTCTATGATGAGCCCAAATAGTTCTCAGGGGAGTGTGGGTGCACTAGTTTGTAATCAGTGTGGGCGTAAGCACCGAGAAGAGTGTTGGGGTGTAAATCGAGCTTGTTTTGAGTGTGGGTCTCAGGATCACCTAGTGAAGGATTGCCCTATTGTTACCACTGTCGTTCTGGTTTAGGCACCGAGGGTCTCTTATCTGGCTCAGATGGGACGAGGTTTTTCTATAAGAGGGGTGAGTCAAGCAACCGGCTATCAGAGTAGGAGCACGTTCCCGTTCACTTCGAGGGCGTCGATGAGGTAGTATGCAGTCAGAGCTCAGGAGGATTGTGGGCCCACAGATGTGATTTCAGGTACATTCTTCTTGTTTTCTATTTCTATTGTTGCATTAGTGGATTCAGGGTCTACCCACTCCTATATCCATTATGGGATATCTCAGCAATATGGCTTATCGGCTGAGGACTAGAGATAAGAGTCCGTGTGACTAGTCCATTAGGGTTGGATGTAATAGTAGACAAGGTGTATCGAAGGTGTCCATCGAAGTTCAAGGGTCGATTTTCCTAGCAGATCTCATGGTTTTGCCTTTCCAAGAGATCGATATAATTCTAGGTATGAATTGGCTTTTTGAGCACGATGCTAGTTTGGGTTGTAGAACCAAGAGTTTAAAGCTCCGTGTTTTTGATGGATCTAAGTTAGTTGTTAGAGGAGAAAGACACCCTTGCATCCCTAACATAGTTTCGGCTTTAATGGTACAAAGGTTAATTCAACAAGGTTGTGAGGCCTTTTTGGCTCACGTGGTTGATACAAGTATTGGGGGACTGTCTATCGAGAGTCTTAGGACAGTTTGCGAGTTAATGGATGTTTTTGCAAAGGAGTTAATCGAATTGCCCCCGGATCGAGAGTTAAGAGTTTTGGATTGAAGTGATGCCCGGCACAACACCGGTGTCCATTACACCCTACCGAATGGCACCAACAGAAATGAGAGAGTTGAAGAAGCAAATCCAAGAATTGTTGGAGAAAGGATTTATTTGACCAAACATCTCACCTTGGTGATTTGCTTGTAAAGAAGAAAGTTGGATCCATAAGAATGTGCATTGACTACCGCCAGCTTAATAAGGTAACATTGAAGAATCGTTACTGTTGAGCGTAATAAGTGCTACGCAATTGTGCAAGTATACATGTTGCAAGTTATAGTATAAAAGATATCGTCTCCATAGGGATTGGTGCCACTTCAAGAATCTAGTCTCTTGCACTGTAAAAGTAAAAGAAAACACAAGTAAAGGATTATAGGAGTTTTAACTAACAACTAATCTAGAAAGCAAATAATTAAAAGGCGATATAAATAGATGAGAGAGATAGGCCAGGTTATTGTGAGTTGAGGTGTGATAGCCGATTGGATCGTCTTGGTAAAAGAGTGCATGGGCAATTCAGTTGCCGTGGCAACTTGCACAATGGGGTTGCCTTGGCAACTAATCGATGGTTGCCTGGACGACTAGTTGGGAAACAACTTGGGCGTCTGGGCAACAACCTTCAAGGTTCAGCAGAGCGTTCTTCAATGGTTTCTTCTTATCCCAAAGTCGAAACTCTATCTACTTGTGCATGCCTTGATAATACATCCCTGCATGAATCAAGGGTGAACAACAACCAATCTTGTTCTCCTCTTAGCCGTTGAAATCCTTAACTTATTCCTAAGCCAGATTAATCTTCACCGTCAATAGATTGAATAAAGATCATATTCATTCGTTTCTTGAATCTAACTCTCCCGATATTAGATAAATAGATGAAGTTACTTGATCCTCTCCCAATTCACTCGCAAACAAGAATAAGAACCAAGAATGAATAAACCTTGAATAGAAAAGTGCAAACTCTTATTACCTAAACAAAATCCAATAGTTTCTCACAACCACAAAACACAATAACCATAGCCAAATAGATTTAGTTCATGGCTAGGTTCCATAGAAACACAAGATAAATAATCCCTAGCGTGAACCTAATTGAACAAGAAAGAAAAAGATGAAGGATGAAGCTTGTCGAAATCCTCCTTGCCCTAGATGTTTGTAAAAAATTCTCTCCTCTTGCCCTCCTTGGAGTTGTCGAAATTCCCCTCTCTTGCTCTCTTTGGAAGTTGACGATATGGCCTTTTATTTACAGGGTTAGGTCAAAGTCCTTCTTTGAGGAGGAAGTTAAGCTGGAATTAAATCATCTTTAAAGAATATAATTCTTTATTATAATTATATTCCTACTAGAACTTCTCCTATCTTCTTGGAATTTAATTCTTCTTTAATCTCTTCATGGAAATCAAATTCCTTTGGGATTGGGCTTTGCTCCACGTCATCTTGGGCTTGTCTGGTCATCAATTTCGACTACCATATCACCTTTGCTCTTTGTCGACAATTGCCATGGCAACTGGCTCGGCGTCTCCTTCATGCATTGCCCTGGCAACTAGCTCGGCATCTCTTTCATGTATTGTCCTGGAAACTAGCTCTAGCCTTGCTTTGGCAAGTGATCCTGCATATACACACAAAACACACCAAAGCAGCATCTTTTCCCACAAAAACTACCAAGTTATGTAATCAAGCTCAACGATGGAAGGAAACATGGATTAATGCATGAATGGCTAATTATGCAACTAATATGAGCCTAAGTCTAACAATAATATGAGTAAAAAGGGTAAGAAAATAGTACTTTTGAACACTTATCAATGGCCTTGTCACGAACAAAAACATAAGGATTATCCGGGTTAGGTGAGTGAGCATAGAATTCTCTTACCCATGAGATGTTACCCATTTCCGATTGATGGCAAAAGATTTGCCACTTTTGATGTGCAATCCTCTCGAAGATGAATGGTTCAAGGATGAAATCTGGATGAAAGTTGGAGTATTCAAAGCCTTGTTCTTCGTAAATCTTCTGACTTTCGTACTTGGAGTGAAATCTTTCTTGAACCACCGGTGTAGCAAACTTCTTGTATCTTGGTTCTTTGGAGGAACTTGGATGAACCAAAAATTTAATTTTGGATGCCATGGATGATTTTGGTTGTGAGTTTTGTAAAAAACAAATAAAATAAAATAAAATAAACTAAAGAGTTGCAAGATGAAAAGTAGGAATAGGTTTCTTGGAAGTTAAGGGTGATGGGTTTTATTGAAAAGATAGGTAGTAAATATGGTGGGTGGGATTAATTTTTGGAAAGACGAAAAATAGGGTTTTGGTTTAGGGGAAGGGTGACGGCAAGGGGGTTTAATTAGGGTAAGTTGGAGGCTTTATATAAGCCTTAGATTCAGCCCATTAATTTCCTTGTTGAAGATGTTTTCCTTCTTGGATCAAAATTCCTCTTTATCTTGAACTCTTTTCCTACAATTCAAAGACAAATCAAATAAGGATTAAAATTAAAGATAAACTAATAAAAGAAAATAAATAAAGATGTGTAAAGGGATTCTTAAACTTAAAGAAAGATAAAAGAAAAGAAAATAAATCTATCCTAAAAAAGCAAATAATCGAAAGTAATAAAAAATAAAAAAAATAAAAATTAAATAGTTCGACAAAATTAAAAATAAAAATAAAAAGAAAATAAAAATTAAATATCGAAAGGAGAGCATGCTCATGCATCTCCTAAGGTGACCATTTCTTTGTTACGTTCCACATGGGGACCATTGTAGTGCTTCAATCTTTGTCCATTAACTTTGAATTCATGTTTGTCAGTGATGGACTTGATTATCACGGCACCATGGGAGAATGGTTTGACAACTTCGAATGGTCCCGACCATCTTGATTTCAGTTTTCCCGAGAAAAGTTTTAGCCGAGAATTGAACAGGAGAACTAGTTGCCCTGGCGTGAATTACCGTGGCAATAGTTTCTTGTCATGCCAATGCTTTGTTTTCTCCTTGTAGATTCGTGCATTGTTATAGGCGAGTGCACAGAATTCTTCTATCTCGTTGAGGTCCAACAAACGCTTTTGTCCGGCACTTTCCTAATCCATATTCACGGTCTTGATTGCCCAGTATGCCTTGTCCTCGATTTCCAAGGGTAGATGGCATGTTTTGCTATAGACAAGTTGGAAGGGGGACATACCTAAGGGTGTTTTGAATGCAGTGCGATATGCCCAAAGCGCGTCATCTAGTCTTAATGACCAATCCTTCCTAGAGGGATTTACAACTTTCTCAAGTATACCCTTCAATTCTCGGTTGGAAATTTTTGCTTGCCCGTTGGTTTTTGGGTGATATGTCGTGGCGATCTTGTGTGATATGCCGAAGTGTTGCAACATCTTGGCAATAAATCTGTTGTCAAAATGCTTGCCTTCGTCACTGATAATTGCTCTCGGTATCCCAAACATTGTAAATATGCTTTTCTACAAGAATCGTTGCACGGTCTTGGAATCTTTGTTGGGAACTGCAGCTGCCTCAACCCATTTAGACACGTAGTCGACGACAAGTAGAATGTAGAGGTTGCCGAATGAAGATGGGAAAGGTCCCACAAAATCGATCCCCCATACATCGAACAATTCCACCTCAATGATGTTCTGGAGCGGTATCTTATATCGTCTAGGGATATTGCCCGCCCTCTGGCAACGATCACATTGCTTGTAAAAGTCTTGGGCATCTTTGTACAATGTTGGCCAATAAAAACCGGATTGCAAAACTTTGGCTACGGTATGAGTTCCTCCAAAATGTCCTCCATAGGGTGAAGAATGGCATTGCCGGAACCGCTTCTTCCCTTGGTGAGCAAGGCCACAAGGTAAAATACCACAAACAAGGAAATTAACTAAATCCGCGTACCAGGGTATTGCCGAGGCATGTGCTGCCATGGCGACTGCTCCCAAAATTGTCGAGGCGTGCACGTTAAAGGCTGTTGCGGCATCGAGAGTTGCCAAGGCGTACGCGTCCATGGTTGCTGAGGCGTGCGTGTCAAGGGCTGTTGCGGCATCGAGAGTTGTCGAGGCGTGCGCGTCCATGGTTGCCGAGGCAACTAAAAGTTGTTGATTCGGAATACATCGCATATCTCTAGATCCACGTCCTCCTCCCTATTGCGTTCTAAACTTGATAAGTGATCGGCCACTTGATTTTTTGTTCCTTTCCTGTCCTTAATTTCAATATCAAATTCTTGTAAAAGTAATATCCAACGAATCAGACGAGGTTTGGCATCCTTTTTAGAAAATATATATTGATTGCCCAATGGTCCGTATGAACAATTACCTTTGTACCAATCAAATAGGATCAGAACTTGTCAAATGCGAAAACTACAGCTAGTAACTCTTTCTCCGTTGTTGTGAAATTCACTTGAGCACTATTAAGAGTTTTACTAGTGTAGTATATCACATGGAAGGTCTTGCCTGTGCGTTGGCCTAGGACTGCTCCTACCGTGAAATCACTTGCATCACACATGAGCTCAAAAGGTAGCGTCCAATCTGGTGGAATGACAATGGGTGCCGAGGTAAGCTTTTCCTTTAGGGTTTCGAATGCTTGGGTGCAAGAATCATAAAAATCGAAGACTTTATCCTGTTCAAGAAAATTGCACAAAGGTTTAGTGATTTTAGAAAAAATATGAATAAACCTCCTGTAAAAGCCTGCATGTCCAAGAAAGCTTCGAATTCCTTTAACAGAACTAGGTGGGGGTAATCTCTCGATCACGTCCACCTTGGCTTTGTCTACTTCAATTCCCTTGGATGAAATCTTGTGGCCGAGCACTATTCCTTCATCTACCATAAAATGGCACTTCTCCCAATTGAGGACTAAATCAGTTTCTTCACATCTTGCCAACACCCTTTCTAAATTGCCGAGACAGCTGTCGAAGTCATTACCAAAAATAGAAAAATCATCCATGAAGATCTCAAGGAAGTCTTCGACCATGTCTGAAAAGAGTGCCATCATGCATCTTTGAAAGGTTGTCGGGGCGTTACACAATCTGAATGGCATCCTTCGAAAAGCATAAGTATCGTATGGGCATGTGAAGGTTGTATTTTCTTGATCTTCTGGTGCTATGGCAATTTGATTGTAACCTGAATAACCATCAAGAAAACAATAAAAGGGTTTACCACGGTCAAGCATTTGATCAATAAAGGGTAATGGGAAATGATCTTTCCTAGTGGCTTTGTTTAGCTTTCGATAATCCATACAAACCCTTCAACCGGTCACAGTCCTGGTTGGAATGAGTTCATTGTTTTCATTACTTACCACCGTTATACCTCCCTTTTTCGGTACACATTGTATCGGACTTACCCATGTACTATCAGAGATAGGGTATATAATGTCGGCGTCAAGCCACTTGATGATTTCTTTCATTACAACCCCTTTCATGGCATGACTCAGTCTCTTCTGGGCCTCAATTGAAGGTTTGTGATCATCTCCCAACAAAATCTTGTGCATGCACACTGCCGGGCTAATTCCCTTCAAGTCGGCAATTATCCACCCTATAGCCTTTTTGTGTAGCTTCAGCATTTTGTTCAGCTTCTTTTCCTGCTCAGGCTGTAACTTAAAAGAAATAATTACAGGCAATGTATTATCGGTTCCTAGGTATGCATATTTTAGTTGCTCTGGCAACTGCTTCAACTCAAGAATCGGTGGTTGTTCAATAGAGGGTTTTTCGAGCTTACCTTCCTTACCTGAGTAATCCAGTGGTTCAAAGTATGTACCTAGTCGGTTGACTAGCCAATTTGCCTCTTCTTGTTGTTCCTCATCAACTGGTTCTTCATACTCCTCAGGTTCCTCTTGATCGGCAATGTAGTTGCCGAGGCAACTAAATTCCTTGTCGAAGTTAAACTCTGTCGTGGCATAAAGAAGTTGGCATTCTTCTCGATCATCGGCATGCCTTAGTGTTTGGAACATATTTAGTTTAACTTGCTGGTCATTCACCCTCATTGTGAGTTCTCCTTTTTCAACATCGATCAAGGTTCTCCCTGTTGCTAGGAATGGTCTCCCAAGAATGATAGGTGCATTGCTCATCTGCTTCACAATCCAAAATAATAAAGTCAGCGGGAAAAATAAATTTATCAACTTTTACCAGTATGTCTTTGATTTTTCCCTCTAGATGCACATAGGATATGTCGGCTAGCTGTAGCATAACTGTTGTAGGTCTTGCCTTACCGATTCCTAGTTTATGGAAAATCGATTTAGGCATCAAGTTTATGCTAGCCCCAAGGTCACATAATGCTTTCCTGACATAGTGGTTTCCAATGGAACAAAGTATTGTGAAACTTCTGGGATCCTTCAACTTAGGTGGCATACGATTGTGCAACATGGCCATGCATCCCTCTGTTGCGGCAACTGTTTCAAACTCTCCTAGCCTTGTTCTCTTGGACACAATGTCTTTAAGAAACTTGGCATAGTTTGGCATTTGTTCAATTGCTTCCACCAATGGCAAGTTGATGTGGACTTGCTTTAGGATATCAAGAAACTTCTTGAATTGATATTCTTGCTTTTGTCGCTTCAACCTTTGTGGGAATGAAGGTGGAAGTCGGATATCTTCGATCCTTTCATTGGTTTGGAACCTGATTGACGGCATTGCTGGGACAACTGGAGTTGTCGAGGCATTATCAACTGGGGTTGCCGAGGCATGCTTATTGCAAGTTGCCGAGACATCCTTATCTTCAATTACCGAGGCATGCTTGTTGCCGGTTGCCGTGGCAATTCCTGGTTCAACATCTGAGGCTTTGCCGCTAGGTTCGTCTTGATCTTTTTGTGGAGTTTTGTTTGATGAGCGAGCTTGAGCCTCTTTAAGTTGTTGGCAACTTCTAGTGGTGATCGCCTTACATTGCTCATGGACAGTTCCTCTTGCGACTTCAGTATCGCTAGGTAAACCTCCTTGCGGTCTAGTATTCAGATTTTGAGCAAACTGCCCGACTTGATTTTCCAATGATTTGATTGCCGCCTCTTGGTTTTGCAATCTCATCTCGGTCCTATTAATAAAAGCATCAGTTCTTTTTATGAAGTTACTATTCTCAGCCATATAAGATTTAGTTTTCATCATAAAAGCATTTAGAGATTTTTCCAAAGAAATAGTGTTGTCGGTTGTTGCTGCGGCAACTGTTGCCGTGGTATATTCTGCTGGAATCTCGATGCTTGTGCATTCTGATTGTTCTGGTTTAGAGCATTGTTGGGATTACTCCATGAAAAATCCGGGTGCTTCTTCCAAGCTGGATTGTATGCATTGGACATCACATTGTTGTTCCGATTGTAATTCCCCACATAGAAGCTGGATTCCGGATTCTGCATACATTCATAGAATCATGATTATCACCACATAACTCACAAAAAGAATTCATTACCTTGACCTCATGTGTGTTGTTTGGTTTCTGCATGTTCTGGACCATCTTGGTTAAAGCGGCCAATTGTGTCGAAATTGAATCTGATGATCCTAGTTCATGTATTGTGGCTTGGCGTCTAACTCCTCCTCTTCTAGTAGAGGGGAATTGATAATCATTCTTGGCCAGCCTGTTTAGAATTTGCATTGCTTCCTCCGGCGACTTATCTAGAAATATGCCATTTGCCGAGGCATCTAGCATCATCCTTGTTGGTGTATTCACGGCGTTGTAAAACATTGTTACTTGAGTCCACACCAGGAATCCGTGTAGGGGGCATTTGTGTAGAAGTTCTCTATATCGCTCCCAAGCCTCGTACATGGATTCATCATCTGCCTGCCAAAAAGAAGTAATGTCGTTACGAAGCTTATCAGTCAAATTTGTAGGATTAAACCGAGCAATTGATCCGGCAGGAATGCTATTCAACCATGCTTTCGCCCTATCCCTCAGTGAATAGGGGAATAATCTTAATAGTAAAACATCGGGGGTGACTCCGTGTATTTTGAACGAGTTGCAAATCTCGAGGAAAGATTTAAGATGTTGTCGTGCATCTTCAGTTGCTGAGCTGCCAAATTGACCAATTGTGTTGATCATATTAAACATTACCGGTTTCAACTCAAAGTGGTCGGCTTCAATTTCAGGTGCGACAAATCCTGGATTAAGTCCATCAAGATCTTCTTCAAGATAGTCTCGAATAGTTCTGTTTTGTGCAATAATCACTCATCCTCCTGCTGGAACATCTTGATTCATATTGCCGTCTTGATTAGCCATTGCTACTCTTATCCTTCGTCTAAGTCTTTGTAAGGTTCGTTCGATTTCTGGATCAAAGGGATATTCTGGTGTAATCGGTCTCGCCCTGGTCATATACCAATGCAAAACCAAAGTTTGTTAGCCCTTTGAATCTTAAACAAAAAAAGTAAAAAGAAAGTGCAAGAAAATAAAAACAAAGTCGCTATTGCTAATCCCCGGCAACGGCGCCAAAAACTTGTTGCGCGTAATAACTGTTACGCAATTGTGCAAGTATACACGTTGCAAGTTATAGTATAAAAGATATCGTCTCCATAGGGATTGGTGCCACTTCAAGAATCTAGTCTCTTGCACTGTAAAAAGTAAAAGAAAACACAAGTAAAGGATTATAGGAGTTTTAACTAATAACTAATCTAGAAAGCAAATAAGTAAAAGGCGATGTAATTAGATGAGAGAGATAGGCCAGGTTATCGTGAGTTGAGGTGTGATAGCCGATTGGATCGTCTTGGTAAAAGAGTGCACGGGCAACTCAGTTGCCGTGGCAATTTGCACAACGGGGTTGCCTTGGCAACTAATCGATGGTTGCCTGGGCGACTAGTTGGGCAACTACTTGGGCGTCTGGGCAGCAACCTTCAAGGTCTGGCAGAGCGTTCTTCAATGGTTTCTTCTTATCCCTAAGTCAAAACTCTAGCTACTTATGCATGCCTTGATAATACATCCTTGTGTGAATCAAGGGTGAACAACAACCAATCTTGCGCTCCTCTTAGCCGTTGAAATCATTAACTTATTCCTAAGCCGAATTAATCTTCACCATCAATAGATTGAATAAAGATCATATTCATTCGTTTCTTGAATCTAACTCTCCCGATATTAGATAAATAGATGAAGTTACGAAATCCTCTCCCAATTCACTCGCAAACAAGAATAAGAACCATGAATGAATAAACCTTGAATAGAAAAGTGCAAACTCTTATTACCTAAACAAAATCCAATAGTTTCTCACAACCACAAAACACAATAACCATAGCCAAATAGATTTAGTTCATGGCTAGGTTCCAAAGAAACACAAGATAAATAATCCCTAGCATGAACCTAATTGAACAAGAAAGAAAAAGATGAAGGATGAAGCTTGTCGAAATCCTCCTTGCCCTAGATGCTTGTCGAAAATTCTCTCTTCCCTCTCCCTTTGGAGTTGACGGCATGGCCTCTAATTTATAGGGCTAGGTCAAAGTCCTTCTTTGAGGAGGAAGTTAAGTTGGAATTAAATTATCTATAAAGAATATAATTCTTTATTATAATTATATTCCTTCTAGAACTTCTCCTATCTTCTTGGAATTTAATTCTTCTTTATTCTCTTCATGGAAATCAAACTCCTTTGGGATTTAGCTTTGCTTCACGTCATCTTGGGCTTGTCTAGTCATCAATTTCGACTACCATATCACCTTATTCTTTGTCGATAATTGCCCTGGCAACTGGCTCAGCGTCTCCTTCATGCATTGCCCTGGCAACTAGCTCGGCATCTCCTTCATGCATTGCCCTGGAAACTAGCTCTAGCCATGCTTTGGCAAGTGATCCTGCACATACACACAAAACACACCAAAGTAGCATCTTTTCCCACAAAAACTACCAAGTTATGTAATCAAGCTCAACGATGGAAGGAAACATGGATTAATGCATGAATGGATAATTATGCAACTAATATGAGCCTAAGTCTAACAATAATATGAGTAAAAAGGGTAAGAAAAATAGTACTTTTGAACACTTATCAGTTACCCCCTCCCGGGGATTGATGATTTGTTCGATCAGCTGTGAGGTGCTCGAGTATTCTCTAAGATAGACTTGAGGTCGAGGTATTATCATTTGAAGGTAGTAGAAGAAGATGTCCAAAAGACCATTTTCAGGACGCGGTACGACCACTATGAATTATTGGTGATGCCTTTTGGGCTTCCCAATACCCCAACGGCCTTTATGGATTTAATGAACAGGATCTTCCAACCTTACTTGGATCAGGTTGTGGTGGTGTTCATTGATGACATTCTAGTTTATACGCGTTCGGAGGAGGAGCACGATTACCACTTAGGGTAGTTCTTCAGATGTTGAGGGATAGGCGTCTCTATGCAAAGTTCAGTAAATGTGAGTTTTGGCTTTCTGAGGTGGCGTATTTGGGTCACATTATGGCGGCGGATGGAATCCGCGTCGACCTTAGAAGATTCAAGCAGTGTAGAGTGGAAACTACCTAGAAATGTCTCGAAAGTTCGTAGCTTTCTTGGACTTGCGAGATATTATCAATGATTCGTCAAAGGCTTCTCTATCACAGCAGCGCCGCTTACCAAGTTGTTACAAAAGGGAGTACCTTTTATATGGAATGAAAAGAGATAACAGTGCTTCAAATAGTTAAAGGCTTACCTCATGGAGGCTCCAGTTTTGACGCAACCCGAGCTGGGGAAGGATTATGTCGTGTTTAGTAATACGTCTCTAAATGGGTTAGGTTGTGTCCTTATACAAGAGGGTAAGGTGGTTGCTTACGCCTCGAGATAGCTTAAACCACATGAACATAATTACCCTACCCATGATTTGGAGCTTGCTGCAGTCATTTTTGCATTGAAGATTTGGAGACACTATCTCTATGGGGAGAAGTGCTACATTTATACGGATCATAAGAGCTTAAAGTACCTGCTTACCCAGAAGGAGTTAAATTTGAGGTAGTGTCGTTGGATCGAACTGTTAAAGGACTATGATTGGATCATGAAGTATCACCCGGGTGAAGCAAATATAGTGGCGGATGGCTTAAGTCATAAGTCGATGTCTGTATTGAGGGACATGTTTGCCCGCTTGAGGATGACCGAGGATGGTAGACTCTTAGCTGAGCTTCAAGTTGAGCCCACGTTGATACAAGAGATAAAGAGGACTTGGGTTTAGATAAAGATTTAGTGGCACAAATTGAGGCAGTTCAGAGATGTGAAGCATCAGACTTTGAGGTACGAGATGGCGGGTACTTGTACTTCAAGGGATGGTTGTGTGTTCTGGCCTTGGAAGATTTGAGAGATCGCATCTTGAGAGAGGCACACAGTAGTCCCTTTACCGTGCATCTGGGGAGCAACAAGATGTATCAAGACCTTCGTCCTTTTTATTGATGGCCATGTATAAAAAGGGATGTTTCTGTGTTTGTGACCAAGTGCTTGGCTTGCCAACAAGTGAAGGCAGAACATCAGGTTCCATCAGGTTTGCTTCAACCAATTCAGATTCCACAATGGAAGTAGGATCAGATCACTATGGATTTTGTTACGGGTTTGCCGATGACTCAAAAAAAGCATGATGCAATTTGGATAATAGTGGATCGTTTAACCAAGTCGGCTCATTTCTTACCTGTGCGCATGGACTTCACCTTAGAGAGGTTGGCTCAGCTGTACATCAAGGAGATAGTGAGGTTGCATGGAGTTCTATCTTTGATCATATCGGATAGGGACCCGATTTTCACAGCTAGGTTGTGGAAAAAGATCCATAACGCCTTAGACACCAAGCTACATTTTAGTACGGCTTTTCACCCCCAGACCGATGGTCAATCTGAGCATGTCATTTAGATTCTTGAAGATATGCTTTGTTGTTGTATTGTGGACTTTGAGGGGAGTTGGGAGGAGCAGCTACCTCTTGTCGAGTTTGCTTACAACAACAACTATTAGTCAAGCATTAAGATGGCCCCTTTTGAGGCTATATATGGGCGTAAATGTAGAACACCCTTGTGTTAGATCGAGCTGAACGAGAGGAGGATTATAAGGTCTGATTTGGTCATACAAACTGAGGAGAAGGTTCAGATCATCAAAGAAAGGTTGCAAGCGTCATTTTATCGTCAGGAGGCCTATGCGGATCAGAAATGCAAGCATATCAAGTATGAGGTGGGCGAGAAAGTGTTTCTAAATGTCTCTCCATGGAAAGGGATAATCCATTTTGGACGAAAGGGCAAGTTGAGTCCAAGGTATTGTTAGACATATTTTAATTTTGATATAACTAAAATGACTAAATTGTAAAAATTTGAAAACTTGTTTGATTCGATTCAAATTTCTCAAAAAATACAATTTAACTCGAACAAATATTTTCTAAATTATCTGACTTAATACCAATATTGTATAATCTTTGAAAAGTCAACAAAAAGTCAAAATTGAGAATTTTCAAGCATCGGTTTTGAAACCCCCTTAGTGGTTTCGAAACCACTATGGCAGTAAGGCCTAAAAACTTATATTTTCACTACAGGTTTCGAAACCCCCTTGCTGGTTTCAAAACCAGCACCTATAACGGCTACTTTTGGTTTGAAATGTCATGCAGGTTTCGAAACCCCCATACAAGTTCCGAAACCCCCATACAGGTGAGCATTAAATGCTCGATTTTAATGGCTTCCAACAGCTCCAAAGTCCCCCAACGGCTACAAATGGTTAGAAAAGATTAAGAGCATATAAAATGGATCTCCAAACAGTATTGAAGAAATAAGAAAGCATATCCAAATATTCAAGCAATCAAGAATTCAATTTGAGCTTATTTTTCCATCTTTCTTGTAAACACTAGTGTATTCTTCATTGTAATTCCTTATCTAGTGTTTATTGGGTGTGTGAGAGAGCTTAAACTTTGCAAACACCTAACTTGTGAGGATTTTCTAGTTTGCTCATTTGTATTTGTTTTTGGGAAAAGATTCAATAGACTTTGGGGTATAAGTCTATTGAATTGTGTAAGGTTACTCCTTATCCTAAAGGAAAGACAAATTACTGGATTTGTGGAAAATCCTTAGTGTGGTCACTAAGGTAGTGGATGTAGACTCCATTGAAGGAGTTGAACCACTATAAATCCCCTTGCAATTTCGTATCTTTGCAATTAGTTTCCACCACTTTTTTGAAATTCCAATTCACCCCCTCTTGGCTTTATTCGATCGATTGCCACACTTACCAATTGGTATCAGAGCGAGGCTCATTGGAAGGTCTTACAACCTCTTGAGAAGATCCTAGAAGTGTGCAATCATCCACAAGGTCATCCATGGCTTCCACTTCCATTATCGAAGCTTGGGGAGTTTCTCAACCCACCAACAAGCCTCTTTTCTTCAATAGAGTAAACTATGCGTATTGGAAGAATCGAATGAGGTTATTCATTCAAGCATTTGATCTTGAATCTTGGAAGATCATCATAAGTGGCTACACCACTCCAGTTAGTGGTATGGAGATATGGAACAATGAAGAAAACAAGAAATTCTCCACAAATGCCAAGGCGATGCATCTTATATTTTGCGCTCTCGGGCCGGATGAATATGGAAGGGTGTCATCTTGTTCCAATGCCAAAGAAATTTAGGACAAACTTGAAGTTACACACGAAGGAACAAATGAAGTGAAGGAGACCAAAATCGGGCTCCTCAACCTCAACTACGAGAACTTCAAAATAGACCCCAAAGAAGACATCAAATCTATGTCCAATCGATTCTCTGTGATCGTGAATGGATTGAAATGCTATGGAGAAGTAATTCTTGAAGACAAACTTGTGAGGAAGATAATCTATTCTCTTCCTGATTCTTGGGAATCAAAGAATACGGTGATAATTGAAGCAAAGAACATTAAGACTCTCAAATTATATGAGCTTATTGGTTCATTGCTTACTCATGAGATGATGTCAAAAGGAAAAGAAGAAAAGAAGAAAGAAGTTGAGAAGAAGAAATTTGGAGTTGCTCTCAAATCAACAAAAGAATAGAGTAA
This sequence comes from Hibiscus mutabilis, assembly GCA_019671005.1. NCBI lineage: Eukaryota > Viridiplantae > Streptophyta > Magnoliopsida > Malvales > Malvaceae > Hibiscus > Hibiscus mutabilis. The sequence continues at coordinate 29,641,278 of CM033739.1, read as the reverse complement.
TTCTAGTGGAGAGGATAAAGAAAAAGATATGGCTATGTTTGCCAAAAGATTTAGAAGATTCATGAGGTCCAATAAAGGAAGAAGATTTCAAAGAGAAGAGGGCTTCAAGAATGATTTCAAGGAGAAGGATCCTATCATTTGTTATGAGTGCAAAAAGCTGGGACATATCAAGTTTGATTGTCCTCAATTGAATAAAAAGAATATTGAGAAAAAGAAGCACGAGGCTTATATAGCTACTTGGAGTGATGATGACACATCGGATGAGGAGGGGATAAAGTAGCCAACTTGTGTCTCATGGCATTTGAAGATGACTCTATGGTAACCTCTAATTCATCTAGTCCAATTGATTATACTTTTGATGAATTACAAGAGACATATGATGAATTAGCTTTGGAATTTGAAGAGTCAATTTTGAAAAATAGAAAAAACATTTTAAAATTGAAAAATGAAAATAACTCTCTTTCTAAATCTAATAAGGAACTTGAAAGTAGAGTTGAGGAAATGCAAGTGAAAATGAAATAATTTGAAAAGCAAAATCAAGACTTGCACAATTTACTTTCAAGGGTCCATGATGATCATCAAAAGGAACTTGATGATCTTAAAGCTTCTTTTGACAAAGTTGGAATAAAAAGTTTTGATAAGGGTGAGAATTCAAAATTCAACTATGTTAGAAAGAACGTTAATGGGTATAGACATGGTGGTCCCCAAAGGTCATATAATATAAAAATAGTTAAAAGTATTTGGGCCCCTAAAGGATTCATTGCTAACAAAAAATATGATCTTTTGTCAAAATGGATTCCAAAAGGGACTAGAATTTTAGGAACTAATCCTTATGGACCAAAAAGAATTTGGGTACCAAAATATGTATAGTTCCATATTGTAGGTGTGTTGGAGCCATGGTGAGCAAAATGAAGAAATTTGAAAGCTCTAGACACACTAGAAGGAATGACACTTGAAGAAGATGAGGCCTAATCAACATATCTTGGTTCAAGTGGTAACGTTTTCCTTTACATGCAATATTTACTCATTCATGTTTATTTATATGTGCTTATATGTTTTAAAGCATGTTTGAGAGTTCCCATATGTTGCTTTAGTGTTTTTAGTGAGGGGAGCTTTTATTGCATGAATTGCTTATTTTTGGCCTCATATGCTTATTTTGATGTCTTTTGGCCTTATAATTAGCAATATTTAATTTTAGTCAATGATTTATGGTTTGTATGCTTACATGTATTTCTTGACTTAAATTGATTGTTATTTATGCTTGAGTGACACAATGTGATTCTTACATGCAAATTAGATACATGTGTTAAGCTAGTCACTCTTAGCTAATGTTTGAACTTCTTTTAGGATCCAACTCTTACCATATATGTTCTAATTTAAAATCTTTATCTATGGCTAATGCTTGCTTAAATGCCATACAACTTTGAACTTATTTCAAAGTATCTTAAATGCCAATAAAAGTCATAATCTCTTTAGAATGCATATTCGGATCAAAACAACGCTTAAAAATGCCTTTTCTATTGATTTTGGGTCAGAGGTATCGAAACCACTAACACTGGTTTCAAAACCTGCTTGGCAATATTGAAATTGGGCAAAAAGTTTTGAAACCTTCCCTTAGGTTTCGAACTACTGGTTTCGAAACCCCCATACTGGTTTCGAAACCATACAGGCAGAATCTCGGGCTAGGTCATTTTATAAACCTAAAAATCAATTTTAAAACACCCAAACCTATTTTTTCTTCCCTCTAAATTGCAAATACTCCAAACCCTCTCAAATTCTCTCAAATTTTTGACTTTCCTTCATCATTTTTCTTCAAGATTTTGGGTATTTTCATTATCTTCATCAACTCTTCAAGGTAAATTTCATCAAATTTCTTCTTTTTCAAATATTTTAGTTTCGAATCATTGATGATAATTTGCTTTCAAAAGATGCTTTTCATGCTTTAAATCATATATAGTCATGTTAGTTCTTCATATTTTGTATTTTTATACATGATTACTCAAAAATCTATGAATTTTGCTTAAAAATTTACAAACCTAGGGTTCCGAAATTACACAATTTTTCAAGGTTTTAGGCATTAAATTTGATGAATTGGGTTGATAATTATTTGCTATATATTGCTTGTTTTTTTCAAGAGGTTACCCAATTTAAATCTAAACCTATTCCAAAAATTTTCCAAACCCTTACCCACCAAGTGTTTGTCAAAATTCCCCATCCAATTTTTCAAAGCTAAATTTTCTCATCTTTTTTAAATCATGCCTCTTAGAACAATGCCATCTAGAGCCAAACGTGCTCGCCTTGAAAGAGGTCAAAGTTCTCATTCTAATCAACCGTAACCTCTACCTCAAATTCAAAACCCAAATTTTTAAATCTTTGTTTTCAAGACGATGAATGTCTAAATTGATATCATCAAATTTATGAGTCAAAAGTTATTAGAGCCGAACGAACCATCGACTTGAATTTCCTAACTTTCGAGCTCTATAATTTTGAATTCTTTCCTATGTTTGTTGAATGGGTTGGATGAACTTCCTTGATATCAAACCTCATGTTTTTCACAACCTTGTGAAAGCTTTTTATGCTAATGCCATTCTTGTTCATAACAATAATTCCGAGGTTATAGCTATTGAATCCCATCTTATGGGAATCGAGTTTACTCTTACTCTGACAAGTATTTCCGATCACCTAGGTGTCCCCAATAGTGGTGCTACAAATGAATCCGAAAGTGTGCCTATTAAATTTGATGATGATAGTCCTACACATCTTTACATATATGATAGGCTCATTCACCTATTCACCACTTGGTTCTTTCACCCTTTCGGTGGACGATGCACTCACATGTGTCATACTGATTATTGGCGGTTACACCAACTCTATGCCGGTAACTGCCCAAATATTGCCCACGTCATCTTTACCTCTCTTGTGAAAGTCATCCACAACCCTTATAGCTTTTCTCTAAATTATGGATGTGTTCTAAGTCACATTTTTTAGAAGTTAAACATCGACACCTCTCTTGATCCACCATTCGTCTCAGGAGCAATATTGATAAGACTACTACTAAGAAGACCGGTTGGAGGTTCGTTGATGATGAATGGGTTCACAAAAATGATGAAGATGAAGCTTGTGCTAATCCGAGGAATGCACTGTATGATCCACCTCCCATGACCATTGAATACATGTATATGGCTATGGTCACTCGCTTTGACAACATGGATGCATTTCTTCGAAGTTCTCATGAGGAGATTACCGGTATGCTGCGAAGCTTGGATGGTCGGGTGACTTTTTTGGAGCATGATATGCATGACATTCACAGTCATCTCTTCCTACCATCATCATCTCGTGCACCAGATGTTTAGAATTCTTTATGCATTCTTGAACTTTTCTATGACTATTTCCTATGGAATTTTGGACTTATTTTGATATAGTTCTTTGACTTATGCTTTTAGGATTATTATGGACTTTGTTGATATTTGTGTTATGACTATGGTTTTATGATGGATTCTATGTTATTTCGATGTTGAATTTTACATTTGGATTTTGATGTTAAATTTTATGATGAATTTTATGTTAATCTTTTTATTGCTTTTTGGATAACGCCCTATTGCTCTAATGATGTTTGCTCTTTTGTAGCTTTTTATTCTTTTTGCTATAACAAAAAAGGGGGAGAAAATTAAGATCAATTTGTTTTAGAATTAAACATTTTTTTAACAAATATCCTTAATACTTATTTTTCAAATATTTCATAAAGTCTTTTACAAAGGGGGAGCCTTAGTGGGAAATATAAAAGAAGGACAAATTTTCAAAAACAAATTTTTATCAAGTGTTTTGTTATATCAAAAAGGGGAGATTGTTAGACCTATTTTGATTTTGATATAACTAAAGGACTAAATTGTAAAAATTTGTAAACTTGTTTTATTCGATTCAAATTTGTCAAAAATACAATTTTAACTCGAACAAATATTTTCTAAATTATCTGACTTAATACCAATATTGTATAATCTTTTAAAAGTCAACACAAAGTCAAAATTAAGAATTTTCAAGCATAGGTTTCGAAACCCCCTTAGTGGTTTCGAAACCACCATGGCAGTAAGGCCTAAAAACTCATATTTTCACTACAGGTTTAGAAACCCCCTTGCTGGTTTCGAAACCAGTACCTGTAACGGCTACTTTTGGTTTGAAATATCATACAGGTTTCAAAAACGCCATAGATGTTTCGAAACCCCTGTGCAGGTGAGCATTAAGTGCTCGTTTTAATGGCTTCCAACGTCTCCAAAGTCCCACCAACGGCTGCAAACGGTTAGAAAAGATTAAGAGCATATAAAATGGGTCTCCAAACAGTATTGAAGAAATAAGAAAGCCTATCCAAATATTCAAGCAATCAAGAATTCAATTTGAGCTTATTTTTCCATCTTTCTTGTAAACACTAGTGTGTTCTTCATTGCTATTCCTTATCTAGTGTTTATTGGGTGTGTGAGAGAGCTTAAACTTTGCAAACACCTACCTTGTGAGGATTTTCTAGTTTTCTCATTTGTATTTGTTTTTGGGAAAGGATTCAATAAACTTTGGGGTATAAGTCTATTGAATTGTGTAAGGTTACTCATTATCCTAAAGGAAAGACAAATTAGTGGATTTGTGGAAAATCCTTAGTGTGGTCACTAAGGTAGTGGATGTAGACTCCATTGAAGGAGTTGAACCACTATAAATTCCCTTGCAATTTCTTATCTTTGCAATTAGTTTCCACCACTTTTTGAAATTCCAATTCACCTCCTCTTGGTTTTATTCGATCGATTTCTACACTCATCAGGTATATTAGGCCTTACGAGGTACTTGAGAGAATTGGACCAATAGCTTATGGGTTAGCTTTACCTCCAGATTTGGCGCGCATCCACGATGTTTTTCATGTGTCTATGTTGAGGCTAGGGGTGAGCAAAACTCGACTCGACTCGAAAAAACTGAATAACTGGACTCGACTCGAGGCAAAAATACTTGATTCGTCTTGACTCGACTCAAAATTTCATAAACTCGACTCGACTCAAAAAAATTCAAATAAAGTTTAAGTTGTAAAATAAAAACTTGGATAACTCGAATAACTCAAAATTTTTAGTAATTAATGGATTTTTAAGTTCAAGATGAGTCCCTCATTTTTTTATTATATATATATATCGATATATAAAAATATGAAGAAGTATTGCAACATATGAAAAAATATGAAGAAATATATATATATATATATATATATATATGTGTGTGTGTGTGTGTGTGTGTGTGTGTGTGCGTGTGTGCATATCTTATATGATTAGAGAAAGTGATTTAAATTGGAATCAAACCGTACTATAACATGATAAATAATTACAATTAAATTTTTATAGGAACTCGAAAACTCCACTTGACTCAAATTTCTTAAACTCAACTCGAATCGAAAAAATTTCAAATAAAGTTTGAGTTGTAAAATATGACTTGTCAACTCGAATAACTCAAATTTTTTTGACTCGAATCGATTCGACTCGATCGAACGCTCACCCCTAGTTGAGGTGCTACCATTCTGACCCTTCGCATGTAATACCACTCGAAGACATCGAGGTTAACACAGATTTGACGTATGAAGAGGAGCCTATAAGAGTACTTGATAGAGGAGTCAAAGAACAGTGTAACAAGTGTATACCCATCGTCAAGATGCTATGGAGGAACCCTGGAATCGAAGAGGCCACGTGGGAAGTGGAGGCCGACATGAAAGAGCTCTACCCATATTTGTTTTCACCAGGTAAATTTCGAGGACAAAATTTTCTTTAAGGAGGGGAGAGTTGTCACAACCTGGGTTTTGAGCTTGAGAGTCGGGTTAACCCGAGGAAAGGGCCTCGTGTTGAGCTATGTGGTTGGGCCTTATGAGTCTTTTTGGGCTTGAAACTTTGGTTTGGGTTTGGTCTTGAAAAGATGGCTTGGGGGTATTTTGGTAAGTACCAAATGGGGTGAAAAAGAGGGAGGGGAGTTTAATTTTCTGCACTTTGTAGAACATGCTGATATCACCATCCCATGTCTTCTTCCTTTTCCTTAAACCCCTCTCTTTCCTTTAGCCACCATCACCAAAGTTAAGATTTTGGAGTTTAACCTCTTGAATCTCGTTTAGCTTATAGAGGGAAATTTTACCAGCAATCAAGGATGTATAAAAACAAGGTAAGAATAGTTTTAAATTGTGGGGTTGAGGTTTTGGTGGGGGTTTAAGAGTGAGAACGAGAATGGAGATTTCATCCCATCCCTTGTTGTAAAATCATCTTCTAAGCTCCTTTTAATCTCCCAACCATGTTGTAACTCGTTTGCAACACTTCTTTGTAGTGAAAGAGGTTGGAGAGCATTCAAGGGCCCAAGAGAAGAAGAAAGCTTGAGGTGGAGGCTTGGGGTTTCTTTTCAGCTAGTGATTCGAGGTCTGTACACTTCTAACTTCTGTGTGTTCATGTGCATCATCATTTTGACATGTTGTGCTTGATATGTGGTGTTTTGGTAATTTAGAGCTTGGTTGGTCATCAATGGCAAATTCCATATTTGATGTTGTTTAAGGGTAAAAATTATTAGAAACTCACTTAATAACTCCTTATAATTGGTAGGATCAATTTGGGCTCAATCTTGTGGGTTAAGGGTTGGAGTGTTGAAATTTTAAAATCTGGGTTTGCGTACCGATACGGGGTGGGTGCATATCGGTATGCCTTTGTGCTAAGAAAGGCGAGTCGTGAAGAGAGTACCGGTATGGCTTATCGGGTATCGGTACTCTAAGCATAGTGAGAATTCTAGTAGTGAATTAGCGTACCGATATATGCAACACGTATCGATACTAACTATTACATTGCCTGGGAAGGTTTCCGGGTATCGGTACGCAAGGTTGGCATATCGGTACAGGTGAGGATCGGTATAGGGCGATCCGAGTACCGATAATGGGTATCGATATGGCGTGAGGCAAATCGGTACGGCTTGAAGGTTTAATTTTTTCGAACCTAATATGAGTATCAATACTCGTATAGGAGTATCGGTACGGTGAGGGGAGTACCGATAACCACATAGGTGTATCGGTACTTACTGGGCAATCTGCCCAAGAAATTGAGTTTGTTTTTGGGAGTCCTATAATTTGTGGCTAAGGTCTTAATGGGTCTCTTACGATGTAAAATGAATGGTAAAAACAAAAAAGTGTGTTCCTAATCTTCGATGTGGATTAAATGGCTAAATAAGGGTCTAAACAGAAGTGAATTGCTTGTGTTAGCAAATTCTAGGGGTCCATGGTGGATCCTTGTGGTTATGCCAGGTAAGGGCACTTGTTGGTTATGAGTCTTTGTTTGGTGGGATCCGGATACCCAATGAATGAGTGTTGCAACACAAGAAGACCACTCGATGTGAGATTCCGAGTGATGAATATAAGGTCATCCGATGTGAGATTTTGGATGTTGATATTTGCTCAATGCGAGATTCTGAGCAAAGGCTTGATGCGAGATTCTGCGTATATCAGCTCGATGTGAGATTCTGAGCACGAGTGGCTCCCCCAGTATCGGGTGACATTGGGTCCCACTCTTGGTTTGTTTCTTGTTGTATTATTATGTACTTTGGATCTGTGCATGCATGTGTTTAGGCGATCATAGTAGCGCCATTGCTTTATTTTACCTTAATATCTTATCATCAAGCATACTCTTAATTATGATTCACCTGAAGCATGGTCGAGTTGTTGTGTATCCACTAAGCTTTGTTAGCTCAGTGTTCAGAATCGGTGTTTCCATTCGCAGGTTTGTAGATCGTACGAGTGTAGCGGAGCACCATCGAAGCAAGGATTCAGCATTGGCGTTTTGGTAGAGTACAAGTACTTAGATGTAGTGGGCTATATATTCGTAGGAGCATATGTATTTGTAACTCTATTTGATTTAACTTGTATTGGTCAAATGTTTTACTATTGTATTTGGAGCTCTATTAACTATTTTAAATGTTTTAAGTACTGTTTGATTTAAATACTTTGGTAATGATATGCTTGGATTTATAACATGGGATTTTATTAACTCTTAAAGTGAAAAAATTTATGGGAATGGTTTGGGTTGATGGCCCAAATGTAGCATCCGGGCTTGGGGTGTTACATTTTGTCTTTTATTTTTTTCTAGGCTTTAATTCAAACTCTATAGTATCCTTGGCAAGACTCCTAGAATAATCAGGAATATGACTTTCTCGTTGTGTCTCAATATATAATCTAGGTTTTTTTAAGAAGAATTGAGTCCTCAAAAAATACTGCATCCCTAGATTCACAAATTGAGAAGTTACTTAAAGACATAAACATGTATGCGACACTATTTGTAGCATACCTTATAAACACCATATCAAGAGTTTTAGGACCGATAGTGGTCTTCTTAAAGTCAAGCAAACCTACTTTTTCCAGACACCCCCACACTTTTAGTTATTGCAAATTTAGTGCATAACTTTTCCACAATTCGTATGGAGTACGGTCTAATTTCTTATGAGGCACTCAGCTCAATATATGATTGGCCGAGAGAATGGCTTCCCCTATATGTTATCAGATAACCCAGAACTTATTAACAAAGAGTTCATCATCTCTTTTAGAGTTCTATTTTCCTCTCGGCAATGCCATTCTGTTGAGGAAAATATGGAGCAGAGGTCTCATGTAATATGTTATTCTTCTCACACACCTCTTTAAGGAAATTAGATCCATATTCACCACCCCTATCGGATTTAACACATTTTATTCTCCTATCAAGCTGATTCTCAACTTCTGCCTTATAAATAAGGAAATAGTTTTTAGCTTCGCCTTTAGTTCTAAGGAGATAAACCTTTGTACATCTAGAGAATCATCTACAAAGGTGATGTAGTAGTGTTTTCCTCCCTTACTTTCACAGTTTCTAAAGTCTGCTAGATCAGTATGTATAAGTTCTAGAAGTTCATATCTACACGTTTAGATATTGTCTTAAAGGTAGGTTTTGTATGCTTAGCTTCTACACAAATTTCACATTTGTTAAAGCTATTATCTTCTAGATTAGGTATTAACTTCATTTTATGAGTTTTTTAAGTAGGGATGGCAACGGGGCGGGGCGGGGCGGGTTTTTGGTCGCCCCGAACCCACACCGACTTATAAACTTCTAAACCCGACCTTGTCCCGCCCATAGTAAAATTATTAATTTACCCGCCCCGCCCCGATATATCAACTCAAAAACCCAACCTCGACCTGACCCAAAAATTTAAATATATATATATATATTAATTTTCGTCGACGATAAATGTTAGATTCGATCGATCCATCATTATAGTCACAAAATATAGGTTTCAGTGACCTTTAAAACTATATAAAAAATAAAATAAGATCAATTAAATACCCACATGAAAAAATACATATTTAAAAGAATAAACTAGAACCAACGATCATCGGAATCAGATATATTAAAACTCGAACAATATCTAACAAAAAATTATGATAAACACACACTAAAAAAGTAGCTTAAAACCCCTAAAAGTATTTTTATATAGTGGTATTTTTACAAATATAATAAAAATAAATAAATATAATTAAAAATATATCGCGGCGGGGAATTTCTACCTCATACCCGAACCCGCCCTGACCCGACTCAAAGCTTTTCAATACCCACCCTGCCCGCCCCGATCCCCGAAATTTATGAAGAAAAACTCAATCGAGACGGGTCGGGGCGCACTGGTCAGGTCGGGGCCGGGTATTTTTGCCATCTCTATTTTTAAGTGATTTAAAGTTCACATGTCCTAATCTAGCATGCCACATATCAAGAGTCTCAACAGTATAAGCAGAAGTAGTGGCTTCATTATTCTCATTAAACTGGGTTTCGATTACAAATAAACCATTTTGTAAAAATCATTTCCCTACATAATCTCTGTTTTGGGAAAGTATTAGTTTATCTGCTTCGAAAACTAGTTTAACGCCCGCCTTATTCAATAATCTACCACTAATCAAATTTCTTCTTAAGCCGAGTACATACAAGACATTGCTTAAAGCTAAAGTTTTACCCAAGGTCATTTTTAGCAAAACTTTCCCTTTGCTAAGCACGTCTGAGCTGTTGGAGTTTTCCATGTAAACTTGCTCTCATTTGTCTATAGTTTCGAACTCAGTGAATAGCTCTTTTTTGGAGCAGAAATGTCTTGAAGCGCCAGTGTCCACGACCCATTCGGTGTTGTTCTCCACCAGATTCACTTCTGAAACCACCGCTGCAATGATGTTATTGGTATTCTCTGCAACATTGAGTTGTGGTTGGTTCTGGCGACCTGACCGTTGTTGACACTGGTAAGCCTTATGTCCAGGCTGCCCACATACATAGAAATTGACTACTTTGCCCTAGACCTTGTCTTTTCCTGGCTTTTTGAAGTTGGTAACTTTTTGGGGTTTGGTTTTCTTTTTCTGGTTTGCCTTTTTTTTGTTTAAGTTTAGAACCTGAGGCACCACCAGATTAGCTCTTAAAGAATATTGACTGGAGTTGAAAACCTTATCTTTTAACTGGTTTGCCTCATCTATCTTCATATGAGCAACCAATTCCATAATTGTCATGTATCTCTTTTTGTGTTTGAGAGAATTGCTGTGGTCGGACCAGGACTTGGGCAACTTCTCGATCAGGACGTTGGCTTGCAACACCTCGCACATTTTTATTCCTTCAGAAAAATGTCGAACACCAACTTCTCGTAGTCATGTACTTGCTCCATTATTGGTTTTTTGTCCTTCATTTGGAATTTTAGCCATTCGCCGACCATATATTTTTTTATTCTAGCGTCGTCAGCTCCGTACTTCATCTCGAGAGTATCCCGAATCATTTTTGAGCTTTTCTCCTTGTGAAACATATCAAACAGTTTGTTTGACATGTGACTCAGCAGGTGGCCTCGAACCGTCTTGTTATACTTCTGGAATTTTTCGTTGGACACTTGAACAGCTGCGAGGTCTTCATTAGTGATGATTACATCAGTAGTATCAGAAATTGGCATTGATGGCTCTGGATTGATCAACACGTAATCCAGGTCAAATTGTTCAAAGAATATCATGATTCTTTGTGACCACCTCCAGTAATTAAACATGTCAAGTGCGTCGAGCTTGGATAGGTTTGAAACCAGCTTGTTCCATTGGTTTGACATTTTGCAGTTAAGAATCTGTTTCTAAATTGTTGGTTATAATACTGCAAAACCAGGGCGCTAGCACTGACTAGAAAACAAAAATAAAGCAACTAAAATGGAAAGGTGAGCTGTGTCGTGGATAGCACCACTGCCTTAGAAACAGATTCACCCCAATCGGAGTAGTTGTTGCTACAAGCAGATTGTCCCCCGATGTTAGCACGAACTCTTCGACAGTTTGTACACCCAAACTTCAAAGCGAAAATCGGTGGTATTGATCTTCTTTAAAAGAAAACTAAAAATTTGAGAAATACAATGAAACACAATTAGAAATCAACGAGAATCTGTTAAGCAAATATTGCTTTGCTGATGTGTAATTTCAAATGAGGCCAAAGCACTCAATATATAGCAAATTTAAAGTGTATTTTAGTCCAAATTATCAACCAAAATAATGGCTAATTATGTCAAATTAATTGACTTAAAGTCAGAGAAAACATTTGAATTATAATGGCTGAATTATATCATTAAAACTGCCGATGAAAGGAATGAATCTGGACATATGGATGTCTAGATTAATAACGACTCTGGACGTACGGATGTCTAGATTCATAACATCTGTAAACATTTGAATTAAAAACAATAATTAAGCAAAATTCAAGCTTAATATTCAAAGCATGATTTATCCAGCAAAGAAAACGTTCAAAAAAACATTAGTTTTGGCAACAATCAGGGCTGTTACGTTGGAAACAAAATCAATTGAAATTAATTCAATTGAATTGCTCCATTGAAGGTTAACTTTCAAAATAGAATTGAAGATACATTAACAGCCAATTATCTCAAGATTTATTCCCACTATAAGTGATCCTTGAGCATTACCAACACAAAGCACACCCACAATCAAACAAGAAAATAGTATATGATCTTCCTCATCACATCCCACAAAACACCATACACAAACGGTGTCTTCCATCGACATCCCCCGATCCCTTAAGAGTAATGTCGGCATTCTCTTCAGTTGTACAAACAATAAGAAACAATGTATTTTTTGTGGGACAATAATCTTCCATACATTAAAACCTTCAAAACCATCTTCTAAAAGGCCAAACGATGACATCAATTTCACTAAAGCACCCACCGAAAATTGCCCATCTCTGTCTCTCATGCATTAAGAGTAATAACTCGCACAATATCCTTCAATTCCTCAAGTTTGTGCAACTCAAAAAAGCGTAGACGTCGATTGGAAAAAGTCACCCATTGTGAGTTTTCTAAACAACCTTGTTGGGCATAATCACAAACTCTTGCCAACTTGTTAGAAGCACAACGAAAAACAGATGTGGGAATAATTCACGCAAAGGGACATCTACACACCATCTATCATACCAAAAAAGAGTTCTCGTTCCATCACCAACTCGCTACATAAAACAATCCCCACTCATGAATTGTCGAACCAATCCCACATCCTGCACTTCTACAATTTGCCTCTACACATTCGACATATGACACTTATAATAACCCGTTTCAACCAATACCCAACACTCAAACGTGGACTAGGCCCAAATTCCCCAAACCGGCCGAAACACATAATCTGACCCAAATAAAAAACCCTAAAACTAATAACCTAATATAACCCTAATCCCTAAACCAGCCGCCGCCGCTGCCACCTTGTATGCCGTCTCCGCCGTAACTCGATTCCGGCCACCGAAACCCCAATTCCTAACCCCATATTAACCATCCCTAAATTAAAACCCTAAATTTATCCAAAATAAACCCTAAAACCCTAATCTGACAAAATTAAAAACTAAACCCCAATACCAGTCCCAACCTAGCCTACCCTAGCTGCCACCGCCGTCTTCTGCAGCTGCTGCCGCCCTCAAATCCGGCTTCTATCAAATCTGAAATGATGAAAGTGGACAAGTTGTCACATTTTAATGTTAAAATCGGGTTATATAACCCATGAAAACAGAGAGATTTAGGGGTCTGGGGGTAAAAAAACTGTAAAGTCGAAAAATCAGAGCTTTAGGGGGGTTTCAACTGAAAATTGTAAAAGAGAAGAGGTGGTAATCAATAAAAACAAAACTTTTTTCGAATCAAATCTGTTTTTGATGTTTTATTTTTTATTTCGAAATCAAATCTAAGAAAAAGTTTGAATCTTACAGGTTGTTCCAACGTCGACGTCGTTATTTCTCCTTCGCCGTGAGGCTTTTATCGCCGGCGAACGGCGTGCATGAAGGGGACGGCCGTCGTTGTTGAGTGTGGAGAGGAAGAGAGAATTTAGATTTAGGTTTAAGTTTTATTTTAAACCCGTTTCAAACAAAAAAAATAAAAATCGCTATGTTTTAAACCGGCTATCCCAAAAACGACGTAGTTTTAAGGCTAAAGATCTGAGTTTTTTTTAAAAGAGTATAATTACGTGTCAAGTCCCCAAACTCGTTTCCAGCTTCCACTTCTAGTCACAGGATAATTATGCTTTTGATCCTTATGCTTTTTATGCGTGTTTTTTTGGCTTTTAATTTATGTTTTACTTCATTTTAGTCACTGCAGCTTAATGTTTATTTTCCAGCACTCTATTTCGTGTTATTTATGTTTATTTCCCCACATTTTACATTTATTTTATTTTAGTCCAGCATGTTTAATATTTATGCGTTGTAAGTTAGTACTCATGCATTTTAGTTCTTAATCTTCAATTTCATGTTGTTTTAATTTAAATTATGCATACATATTATTATTATTTAGTGTATATAATATGTTAATATAATTATATTAAGTAGTTTATTTTCATACTTTATAATAATATCATATATAAGATATATGTATATATATACATATATGTATGTTTTTTATCATAGTTTATATTTTTATATAATATATATATTTTATAAATATGTATATATAAGGTTTTATGCATTCTAAAATAATATAAAATATTTTGTTAATATAAAAATAATAATACATATTTATTTTTTGTAGCATATGTATATATGTATAAATAGGTATATTTTTTAAATAATAATAATAAAATATATTCTATATTAAACATTATATTTCTAAGTATATATGTAATGATAACAAATACTTATTTTTCTGAACACAATATATATATATATAACTATTAACTTTATGTATATATAGATATTTTTTATAAATATAAATATTAAATATATTTTACCTTAAGTATTATATTCCTAAGTATTTTTTATTATCTTATAATTTTGCATCATATATGGTTTTTTTAATCATTAAAAAAATATTTTTAAGGAAATTAATTTTAAAATTTTAAAACTTCGAGAAACATGTCCTAGGCGTAAAAGGATGTGATTTCTTCGAATATTTTCAAAAAACGAGAAGCCGTGTCCCAGGCGCAAAGGGATGTGGTTCTCTCAATATTTTCAGCATTTAAAAATCGTATTTTAAATTTATTCGAATTCGTAATTTCCAACACTAAGACATTAAATAATCGACTAGGTAGCAATTTTGGGCGGTGTGGGGGTGCTAATTCTTCCCCATCTGTAACCGACTCCCGGACTCGAATTTTGAATCTATGGTTTTATTTTGGTGTCCGGTCTACCATTTTTAAAATGATCGGTGGCGACTCCATATTTTTAATCACCAAATTGGGCGGGGGTTTTCTCAAAAACAATCAAAAATAGTTTTAAAAACTTGAACAAATAGAATAAATAAAAAGTGACGCCAGACGGATTTGGGTGCTTACAGTTGGCGACTCCGCTAGGGAATTTTAAAATAAAAAGAGAGTCAAGTCACGAGTCGATTATTTTTTAGTCTTGGTCGTTGGAAATTGGCGAATTTGATTTTAATTTGAAATATGATTCTGGCTTTTAATAAGATATACATTTTATTTTTTTGTAAATATTACTGATTTATTTATACTGCATTTCATGAACTTTCTACCCGAGTTCCGTCCTTTTTAAGTGAAAGTGTGATACCGCCTTCTTGTGGGTTACTACCGTATAGGTTGGTGAATCGCTTTCATGATATATTTCTTATGCTTTCGTGTAGGTTACCTCCGTATAGGCATAAGGGATGTATCCCTCTGAATTGAACTTGGTCCGTTTGAAACTTATAATGGGTGAGGATCAGGGACCTTGCTACCTTTAGTAAGGGACAGCGAGGACAATTCGGGTACCCTTCCTTAGAACCAAAACCCACATATAGTGAGTCGTAGGAGCCAACCTTTTAGAGCCATGCGAAACTCTGCCCGTTTAGCGGTTACCCTTTTAGGCTTGGACGCATTTTTAATGTACAATTTTTGTATCTGTTTTATTTTTACCGTAATTACAATTTAATTTGTTCATTTGATTATTTGATTTGAACTGACCCATTCTTTGTATCATATTAAAGCTGTTCATTTTGGCATTCACTACATGACATATCATAACATTTTTTATTTTTTCATTTTACCAGCATGAAGTACTGATTCATGACTGGTTCTCATTTTGAAAAAATTATCAAGGGGAGAAAATCTAGTACTCTAGATATCAAGGCAATATTCAAAGATGCAAATGAATCCCATGAGTTTGAAAGTTGAGCCACGAGAACCATTTTTGAATCAGTACTTTCGCATCTAAGACTTGCACTTCGCATCTACATTCATTCATTTTTGAAAATTTTAAAGTCGGTCCCCAGGTTATGTAGCACGGCCCTTCCTTTTTTAAGTTCGCTAAAAAGGTATTTTTATTTTGTTTTGTTTTGAAAATACTGTCCTCCGTGGGGTTTTTAGAAAAACCGTGTTTTATTTAAAAAAAGGAGTCGCCACCGGCCACTTAGGTAGGTTAGACACCATAAAACCAGAGATTTAAAAACTGTTGGGTTCGGGAGTCGGTTACGGATGAGGAAGGATTAGCACCCCCCACACCGCCCAAAATTGGTACTTTAATAATTACCGCTTTATTAATATTAAACTTTCCGGATTAAAGTGACAATTAAATTAAAATTTGATTATAAGTGCGAGTAGATTTTAAAAGCCCCGTTATCCGAGAGTAAACGCTCAACCACAATCATTACGCCTGATACTGGCCCGTTTACGTTCGGATAAAAGGGCACCGCATTGACAAAATATATATCCGATATGCAACTTAAAACACGAATTCTAACACAAAAATTCACAAAACCATGGAATTAAAAAACATAAAAGAACATAAATATAGTAATACTAAAAATAAAATGCATGAACAAAACAACATAACATGTTATAATGATAAAACCAAATATAAACATTGAAAAGAAGATATTTTCAAAAATAAATTGACTATGATACCTGAACACCTAAAAACACAAATACAATAAATGCATGAAATACATGTAACATGGTACTAAAATAATCAATCCAAATCAAGGTGCTAACAAAAATTAATGCTTTAACATGGGACACATAAATACGAACATAATCATAAACATAAACCTAGATATTATAAGGCTAACGCCGATTAAAACATGAAAATAAAATGGAAGTAACACCATTCGAATATAGACTAGCACATATCTGACATACTTGAACATATCATAATTACCAAACAATAACATATGCATGTCATGACACATAATATGATACTGAATTAGCAAAATGATATGCTAACACAAAAAAGACTAATATTTGATGTTTAACATATGACACCATGTAAACAAGAAGTAATAAAACATGACATTAACATATAGCAAATATCACCCATTATTAACATGCAACCTAAAATGCAAAACCAAAATAACATACTAGAACATATATGCATGATAAATGACTAAGCTAAACATGATCACTTAACAAAACACAAGTACACGACATGAACCAATACACTAAATGGTATACTAGCGTAATAGTACAAATGTTATAAAAACACAAATGAATATACATAATATGACAACCAACATGTATATAACGCATGAATAAATATACAAACAAGACGTACAAACGAAACTAGACATAACATACAAAATAGATATGTACATAATACAAACAAAATAAATTAAAACACTAAAGCTCACGATAAAATACATATCACATAAAAACGTAGATAAACATGATAAAAGGATATAGATAAAGACATTGAGAGCAAAATTAACATACCACACAACCTAATAATAGACAAATAGCCACAATTCTTTGACATAAAAAAAGGGACTGAAATGAAGCAAAAACAAAACCAGAATGCCCGAAACAAAAGAAGAAAAAACATTATTTAGGACCCAATTATAATCTGAAATAAACCTGCAGGGACTGAACGTGTAAATAGCCCACGGGGCGAGCTCGAACTAGAAATTTCAAAAATGTGGGATGGTTAAGCGTGTAATTTTACCGTTTAAATCTGATTTTGTTTTAATTTAGGGGTTGAATTGAAAGATTTTAAAACACATGGGGGACCAATGTTGTAATTAGACCAAGGGGGAAGCTCGTTCTAAAAATACCGTAAATACGGGGGGATTTAAGAAGTAATTAGACCATTTTACTAAAATTTAAATTCTATGAAACCCCTTAATCCGGCCAAAAATCAATCCCTTTAGCATTTTTTTAACCTTTAGGATAATCACCCCGCTCTCCCTTATTATCTCTTAAATCTGAACCCTAAAACCCTCAGAAAACCACCCAGGGCCGCCATGCTCAGATGATCTCTGGCGAGATTCAGCCATACGGCAATCTCGAGCCATCCTAGATCGTGGCTCCCGGCCACCACTCAAAAAAGAAACCACCTTTAAAACTTCTACCCCCTTTTAAAACCAGAAAAAACTTTGCTATTTCAAAATGATAAAAAAAACCAAACTGACTCCCCGTCATGGTTCCTCACCGGTCGAGAATAGAGGTAAAACTCTGGTAAAATCCCTTTTTTCCTTGTTGTCTTATTTTTTTACTTAATATCATGCATGCATGAAGAAGAGGGGAAGGAAGGAAAATGATTACCACTCAAAATTTTTGTTCCCTTTTTTTTATTTCTGGTCACTGGTACTGACCCCCAAAAAATTCTTACAATTTTTGATACATATATATATTCTGATCATCTCTGATTTTTGTTTGGTAGTAATAAAACATATAATACACATTTTGATTTGATTAGTACTGACGCCCATTCTTCTCTGTTTTTTTGCACGTCTCTGATCGAAGATCCGGTGGGAGTGGTTGTACAGCCGGTATGGTGGATGGCATGGTAGAGGTGACTCGTTCGGTCAGAGTGAGTCTCGGCCTGGTATGCTTTACTGCATGGACGGCTTAGATGCACTCTGGGAATTGGAAATATGGCACCAGATGGTGACACGTGGCATAGAGTGGCTGAACGGTCTCACATGCGCGAGTGGGAATGCAGATAGTTTGGAGCGTGTACTCCACTCACGCCAGCTGGGTGATGCTTGGGTTGATCATGGCCGTTGGATCAGATCTGATCCAACAGCTCCCCTTCGGCCACCTAAAAAAGAGGATATATTTGGGTTAATTATCATATGTTAGTTAGGTTTTTTAGTTGTTGGGCCATTTGGTTTGGGCCGATGTAACTTAAGAATAATTAATAATATTTTTTATTTTTGGGTTTTATGTTGTATTGGACTTGGACACTTATAATATTTGGGTTTTTATTATTATATATGATCCATTTATATATATATATATAATATTATATAATAATAATAATAATAATAAATACATGTATATAAATGTATACATAATAACAATAATTACACATGTACATATGGACATGCAATATTAATGCATACTCACACATATAGACATACATATTAATAACATATACATAATAAACACATAACATAATATGTATACATGCTATATATTAATCATTAAACTAACTAATATATCAATACGGTAATTACAAACTAGATAAAAATGAGTGATTACAGGTTACCCCATTAGGTACAACAAAGTTGGTCGATCTAGCACCTTACAGAACCTCTACAAGAAGTCTGGTCTTGGGGCATGTCCAAAAGCACCCTCCACATCTTTTACAAACATTGTGTCTCTAACAAGGTCCAGTCTAGGGGCGTTCTTTGCCAATGTCCAGCCTTCATTGCCGAGTCAAACCCATGCATCCCTGAAATATCTACATTTACCACAGTTTGCAAGACTTCACTCGATCAAGAAAAAACAAAAACAAAATAATGAGCTGCCATGAATCAACACACAACTTGTGAACTAATTGAGGGAGTAACAGAATCCACACTCAAAGTTTCAAACTCGCTACAAGAACAGTTTCAGACGATGGCATAGAATGAACAAATTTTTGGCACGCACCCAAATGAAAGAGGATTCAAAGAAATGTGATCAACCCCAAGACGAGGTTGGGGCACTACCACATGCAAAAGGCCAAGATCCTGATAGGACCAGTAAGGAGTCAATGGCATCCCTTTGGGGACTAAAAAAATCATATCATATTCATGCATTTAGTTGCATTCACCTTGCATTAAATCATTTTTGCATGCGTCATACATTTAGATTAAGTGCATACACCGAAGTCACCATGCATTTAGGATAGACACGTGCATTTAGGCATAAAATTCATGCATGCATTTTTGTATACAAACAGGTTCGAAGAAGAGACCGAACATCCTCAACATAGGGGCAACGGCACGATGTCCAACCTTAGTCGTGGAGGAGGCCAAACAAAAGATGCTGGAACCTCTAAATAAAAGGTACCAGTGACAAATTTTTTGAACAATTACTGACAAATTATTTTTTTCCTTTGTAGCATTTGATTTCTCCGACAATGGTGTGGTGGACACCAACATTTTCCAGATTCTCACTCTTGCCAACAGAAGATCCTGCCCTCTGTCGATAGAGAAATATAGCAATTTTTTTCCAAACATCGTCTCGCTGTCAGTGGCACAACAATTCAACATCTTGCAAATCATGCCTCCGTCAGTGGGGGTAGACCAACTTAATGTAGATCTTGTCTCGGTCGGTGGTGATGCTGATTAAATTTTTCATCCGAATCCTATCTCTCTGTTGGTGGTGTAGTGGATCTCATATTTTGCTGATCTAGTCTCTCCGTCAGTGGTGTCGCAGATCAAATCCTCTCCAAGTCTTGCCTCTTCGTCAGTGTTGCAGCTAGACCAAAATTTTACTCATAATTTACTTTTTTATTATAGTTGTAGCAAGAAAAAAAGAAAGAATAAAAGAAAAAAATCAGATCAAAAAATTAGAAAAAGTAAAAAAAATCAAAAAAAGGAAAACATCAAAAAAATCATCAAAAAAGAAAAAAGAAAGAAAAAATCAAAAAAATCAAAAAAAATCAAAATTAAAATCAAGTTGTTATCATTTGTCGATCTTGCCCCTCCTTTGATGGTATAGTAAGATCTAAGTTGCTAAAATCCGATCTTACCATTCCGTTGATGGTGTAGGTAGATCCAACTTTATAAATTTACGATTCTACCTCTTCGTCGGTGTTGTAGCTGAACCAAGTTTGCCAAATTCCAATCATGCCTCTTCGTTAGAGTCGTAGCTTGATCGCAAAGAAACCAAATCTCTGATCTTGCCTCTTTGTCAGAGTTGTAGCTGGATCAAATCCTCAGACCTTGCCTCTTCGTCGGTGTTGTAGCTTGGTCAAACCTAACTTTTGGTTCTGCCTCTTCGTCGGTGTTGTAGTTGAACCAAGTTTGCCAAATTCCGATAATGCCTCTTCGTCAGAGTCGTAGCTTGATCGCGAAGAAACCAAATCTCTGATCCTACCTCTTCGTCAGAGTTATAGCTGGATCAAATCCTCAGACCTTGTCTCTTCGTTGGTGTTGTAGCTTGGTCAAATCTAACTTTCGGTTTTGCCTCTTCACCGGTGTTGTAGCTGAACCAAATTTACTAACTTTCGGTCTTGCCTCTTCGTCGGTGTTGTAGCTAGACCAAATTCACTAACTCTTGATAATGCCTCTTCGTCGGTGTCGTAGCTGGATCAACATTACTAACTTTATACCATGCTTCTTCGTCGGTATTGTAGCTTGGTCAAAATTCACTGTCTTTTAAGTTTTATCAATGTTGTATTTAAAAAAGGAAAAAACAAAAAAAGAAAGAAAAAACAAAAAAAAAATAAAAAAGAACAAAAAAAGAAGAAGAAGTTTTCAATTTTCTGATCTTGCCTCTTCGTCAGATTTGTAGCTAGATCAGACATTGGAACTTTCATCCACCGATCCTGCCGCTTTGTCAGTGTTGCAGCCGGATCAAATTTTGAAGACCCTGCCTCTTAGTCGGTGTTGCAGTTGGGTCAAGTTTTCTTTAGAAATTAGCTCATCATTAATAACGTAGTGAGCCGCACTCATTTTGCTTCCCCGACAAACCTCCCCTATTTTTGAAGATTTTGCTTCCCCAATAGTGACAAAGTGGATCGATCAAGAAAGAAGATCCGCGTCAAAGAGAAAGAACATCTACTGAAGAACGAAGACATACGTCAACAGGGAAGAAGCTCAGCCAGACCAGACAAAATGTGTCAAAGAGGGGCAGTTGTAATAACCCGTTTCAACCAATACCCATACCCAACAACACTCAAACCCGGATTAGGCCCAAATTCCCCAAACCGGCCCAAACACATAATCTGACCTAAATAAAAAACCCTAAAACTAATAACCTAATATAACCCTAATCCTTAAACCAGCAGCCGTTGCCGCCTTGTATGCCGTCGCCGCCGTCACTCGATTCCGGCCACCAAAACCCTAATTCCTAACCCTATATTAACCATCCCAAAATTTATCCAAAAAAGACCTTAAAACCCTAATCTGACAAAATTAAAAACCAAACCCCAATACCAGTCCTAACCTAGCCTACCCTAGCTGCCACCGCCGTCTTCTACAGCTGTTGCCGCCCTCAAATCTGCTTCTATCAAATCTGAAATGATGAAAGTGGACAAGTTGTCATATTTTAATGTTAAAATCGGGTTATATAACCCATAAAAACAGAGAGATTTAGGGGTCTGGGGGTAAAAAAAATTATGTAAAGTCGAAAAATCAGAGCTTTAGGGGGTTTTCAACTGAAAACTGTAAAAGAGAAGAAGAGGTAATCAATAAAAACAAAACTTTTTTCGAATCAAATCTGTTTTTGATGTTTTATTTTTTTTGAAATCAAATCTAAGAAAAAGTTTGAATCTTACCGATTGTTCCAAGGTCGACGTCATTATTTCTCCTTCGCCGTGAGGCTTTTATCGCCGGTGAACGGCGTGCATGAAAGGGACGGCCGTCGTTGTTGAGTGTGGAGAGGAAGAGGGAGTTATGAGATTAGGTTTAAGTTTTATTTTAAACCCGTTTCAAACAAAAAAAATAAAGCATCTCTATGTTTTAAACCGGCTATCCCAAAAACGACATAGTTTTAAGGCTAAGGATCTGAGTTTTTTTTAAAAGGGTATAATTACGCTTCAGGTCCCCAAACTCTTTTCCCGCTTCCACTTCTAGTCACGGGATAATTATGCTTTTGATCCTTACGCTTTTTATGCCTGTTTTTTGGCTTTTAATTTATGTTTTACTTCATTTTAGTCACTGCCGCTTAATGTTTATTTTCCAGCACTCTATTTCGTGTTATTTATGTTTATTTCCCCTTATTTTGCATTTCTTTTATTTTAGTCTAGCATGTTTAATATTTATGCCTTGTAAATTAATACTCATGCATTTTAGTTCTTAATCTTCAATTTCATGTTGTTTTAGTTTAAATCATGCATACATATTATTATTATTATTATTATTATTATTATTATTATTGTTATTATTTAGTGTATATAATATGTTAATATAATTATATTAAGTACTTTATTTTCATACTTTATAATAATATCATATATAAGATATATGTATATATATATACATATATGTATGTTTTTTTTTATCATAGTTCATATTTTTATATAATATATATTTTATAAATATGTATATATAAGGTTTTATGTATTCTAAAATAATATAAAATATTTTGTTAATATAAAAATAATAATACATATTTATTTTTTGTAGCATATGTATATATGTATAAATGGTATATTTTTTAAATAATAATAATAAAATATATTATATATTAAACATTATATTTATAAGTATATATGTAATGATAACAAATACTTATTTTTGTGAACACAATATATATATAACTATTAACTTTATGTATATATAGATATTTTTTATAAATATAATATTAAATATATTTTACCTTAAGTATTATATTCCTAAGTATTTTTTATTATCTTATAATTTTGCATCATATATGGTTTTTTAATCATTAAAAAAATATATTTTTAAGGAAATTAATTTTAAAATTTTAAAACTTCGAGAAACATGTCCTGAGCGTAAAGGGATGTGATTTCTTCGAATATTTTCAAAAAACGAGAAGCCGTGTCCCGGGCGCAAATGGATGCGGTTCTCTCAATATTTTCGGCATTTAAAAATCGTATTTTAAATTTTATTCGAATTCGTAATTTCCAACACCAAGACATTAAATAATCTACTAGGTATCAATTTTGGGTGATGTGGGGTGTTAATCCTTCCCCATCCGTAACCGACTCCCGGACCCGAATTTTGAATCTCTAGTTTTATTTTGGTTTCCGGTCTACCATTTTTAAAATGATCGGTGGCGACTCCATATTTTTAATCACCAAATTGGGCGGGTTTTTTTTCTCAAAAACAATCAAAAATAGTTTTCAAAACCCGAACGAATAGAATAAATAAAAAATGAGCGCCGGACGGATTTGAGTGCTTACAACACTTTCCACCACATTTGGCTGCCAACAAGTCGCCTCGCTATATTTAGCCACAATAATAGCACACCATAAGGAAAACGAGTCATTAGCATACCTCTACATCTATTTCGTAAGCAAATCTAAATTACGTAGATGAAGATCCGCTACATCGAGACCTCGCCAAGTCTTCAGAGTACAAACCTTTGCCCAACTCACTCGACACATCTTCTATTTCAAAACCATGTCCCCCAAAGGAAAGTCCATCGAATCCTATCAATCTTAGCAATCACACTTTTCGGCACCAAAAAAATACTCATGTGGTATAAAGGTAATGTTGACAACAGTGCCTTTAAGGACAAGGAATTTCTCTTCCATCACGCAAGTCGAAGATGCTCCCTATTGATTAACGGCTCCCACACTTAACCACTTGGAAGATTAATTCCAATTGAAATCCCAAAGTACATGAATGAAAGATCTTCTCACACACAGCCCAATTCAGCCGCCATTTCCTCGACCACAACCTCATAGACCCCCACAGTATACAGAGTCGATTGTGAGAAGTTAATTTGTAAATTAGACCCATACTCAAAGCAAGTGAGCACCCTTTTCAATTTCCGAGCATAGTTCACACTATCTTGTAAAAAGAACACGATATCATCCGCAAACTAAAGATGCAAAAGCCTACAATCTGCTGCCACACATACTCCTCAAATCAGTCCTAGCTTTTCAACATTAACCAAAAACTAATGCAATGCTTCAGCGACGATCACAAAAAAAAGTGGGGACAGCGAATCTCCTTGTTGTAAGCCTCTCTCTATAGCAAATTCTGTAGTGGTGTTACCATTCAAAAGCACCGAGAGCCTAGTTGTACTCACACAGGTGTTAATCCATTTTTGCCAAACCAACCCAAAATTCATCATACGATTCACATCGTCTAAAAACTCTCATGTGATGTATTCGTAATCCTTGGAAAAGTCGAGCTTTAGAATCACCCCTCCTTCACTAAATCACCTTGTCTGAAGATAATGCACTACCTCATTTGTTAATAATAAACCATCCACTATTTGTCTCCCCTTAACAAAGGTAGACTATACATCACTAATCAGAGGGCTTAAAATCTTCTAAAGTCTATTCACCAAAATTTTTGCGATAATTTTATATATCGAATTGAGCAAGCAAATTGGCTAGAAATCACTTACCACTTTTGGGTTATCCTTATTCGGAATAAGAACCACAAAGTTCGAATTGAAACCACTCGGAAAAGTTCTATGTTCAAAGAACTAGATTGATGTTTATCAATTTTTAAATTTACCCCGAATTTCTTAAGTGTCTATTTGTACAAGGAGGTGCATGACCCTCCTTACGTATAGTGTTTGGTTAATGTAATGACTTTTAGCATTTTCCGTTAATAAAATTAAAACTAAAATTGTCAACAATCTCTAGAGCATGTGATTAAAGTTCTCAGTTGACATCCTCCTCTTGCTTTAAGATGTAGGTTCAAGACCCAGCATGAGCAAAATTTTCCTTCCCCCTCCCCTAAGTAGAAATTATTCAAAAAAACTAAAATTAAAATTATTCATTAAAATTTTAATAAAGAATATGAAAAATATTAAGTTGATAAAAAAACATAGATATCACTTAATAGAGAATATTTTCATGATTATTTTATTTTTATTTACTGTAAACTATATTTTCTTTTAAAATATGCATTTATAATTATATCAAATATTTAATTTTAAGAAAAAATACTAAACAGCTTTGTACTTAAAATTTAGCATTTAACTTTTCAGTATTTATTTTTTACCATTAACTTTTTTTAATTTATCAAACAACACCTAAATTATTAACTAATTATAAAATGATAAAAAATAAAACTAACAACTAGTTGGTCTAGTGGTGTGAGGCGCTAGATCTCTTAAGCAAGCAAGGTTAGGGTTTAAATCGTGGTATTGTGAATAGAGAAAATTAGATTAGGAGAGCCGTCGCGTAATGATCTTTACAATACATGTTCTAGATTAGTTGGTCAATAAATCGAATATTAATAATTATATAAAAAAATTCTACATGACAAATCATAATTACATTCCCTTACTACCCAAACCATTCAATGAAAAAGGGAGAAAAAAAAAAAGAAAAAGAAAACCCCACGAACATTCTGACGAAAAAACACGAATTAGCTACTAATAATGTAATATTTTCTCATAAGCTTATTATATATATATATAGATATTACTAACTTTTTTATTTATTAATTAAAAAATTATTAATAAAAACTTCGTAACTCATTTTAACATAAAGTTAATTTTTTATATTATTAGTTAATTAAATTATTACCTTCCTTAACATGATTATTGTTGTAATATGTTAAAATACGTGAGTACAAGGACGCTTAAACATTCAATATCCTCCAATTTATAAGTTGGTGATTGCCTAGTTAATTTTAAATAGTATTTACTTCATTAAATAATATCTCAAATCTTACTCACATTTATAAAAAAAATGAAGATATATATATATCATATATGGTTATATAAATATGTTTAAATTGGAATCAATTAGTACCAGAAAATTTAAAAATATTTATAATTAAATTTGAATAGAAACTCAAACAACTCGAATCGACTCGAATTTCATACACTAAATTTGAAATTTTTTCAAATAAAATTTGAATGATAAAATAAACTCATCGACTCAATTAACTTCAAAAATTTACTCAACTTCTCGATCAAATATTCACTCTATCTCTCTCCCAACAAATTTTTGTTTAGTTTATGTAAACATACTCTTTTCTCTTGGTAGCTTTTTTTTAATCACATTGGGCCTTTGGGGTGAGGAGTATCGCGGGCTTGCATTTGCATCAAACAATCTAGATTAATGAAGCCCAATTGCCAAGTCCATAAGCCACTTTCTCTAGATAAAATAAAGGTAAACTATATCTCTGGTCAATCGGTTTTTAAGATGTTTTCACTTTAGTCACTAAACTTTTAATTTATTTTCATTATTAGCATTGAACTTTTAAATCACTTTCATTACGGTTATTGTCACTAAAAAATGCTAACGTGGCACGTTAAAGTTTTCTTTTTAAAAAGAACCCCTAATTTCTAAACTTACAACCACCACAACACCAAGGCTAAAATTCTGATAAACAAAGTGATTGTTGGTTATTCCCCACAATGAGAAGGATTCGTTTAGTCAGAATATTAATATAATTTGGTTTCAAGTTGATCTGACGGTAAAATTTTTAATTTTTAGTTTCGATTGAAATTTTTAGTTCTGATTCAACATTATTAACCGCCAACACCTCATTAATTTAGTATTAGTTTAACTAGTATTAGATATTGTCACACTCACGATGTAAGTGAATGAAAATATTTTACGTAGAAACATATATTTATAAAACATATTTCAGCAAATAATTATTGATTCAGTGGTAAAAGAAATTTTATACGCATTCATTACTCTCATTTTCGATTTTTAAAGGCTTAAAGGCCCATTTGCCCCTTAAAGTATACACTTTTTACCGAACAGACCCTTAAAGTATTTTTTTGGATGTTGTGGCCCATGAACTAAAAATCGTTACCCAGTTTGGCCCCTCCGTCTAACGCTGTTTAAAAATTTCTTAGCCAATTAGGTTACGCCATGTAGCAGTTATTTTTTAATTTATAATAATTATTGTAATTAACCAAAAATTGGTAAACAATAAAATAAATAATATTATAATATTCAAAATAAACCTGGTTTGTTTTGTCCCCTAAACCAAACGCACGATTAGAATCTCTTCCCCATTTTAATTTCTTTGTATTTTGCTATGAAATATCGTTGAAATCAGTTTGAATATTGTTGAATCATGTTGAATCTCAACGAAAGCAATCGATTCCCCTAAACTATAAGAATTTGTTTTCCCCTAAACTTATTTTGTTGTCTGTAAACCCATTCTCTAAAATTTGATTTTGAAAACCTTAAATCAATTTTGTTGATTGGAAACACAATTTCAAAAATTTGGTATTGCAAGCTTGTTGTGTGAATCATTAATTGTTTGCTATAAACCCTAAATAGATTAGGTGGGGGAAGCTGAAAGGTAAGTTTGAACTGATATATATGCTATGTTTTAGGCAGAAGAAGACAATGTTTATATTGTAGATTAATTTATTGCTTTACATTTGACTGTGACAGAGAGGTTGAAGTTGTCAAAAAGGAGCTGGTTGGAGTTGAAGATAAAGCCATAAGAATGTATTTTTCATTTGTGGCCTTGACAAACAAAGCCAAAGAATCTAAAAAGTAATTTATAATATTTTTTAATGTTTTGGATATTAATAAAATATTATTTACAATAGACATGTGTGAGGCATATTGTATACTGTTCCAAC
Source organism: Hibiscus mutabilis (assembly GCA_019671005.1). Classification (NCBI taxonomy): domain Eukaryota; kingdom Viridiplantae; phylum Streptophyta; class Magnoliopsida; order Malvales; family Malvaceae; genus Hibiscus; species Hibiscus mutabilis. The sequence continues at coordinate 29,613,179 of CM033739.1, read as the reverse complement.
TGCATGCAAAAAAAATTTAGTTTAACTAACAAAATATAAATTTGTTTGTTTGATAATTGTTTAGGAAATATGGCTAGGATAGAGCACGCAATGGTATTTCATTTTGGGGTACTTTTACTAAAAAACCTAAGTTTGATTATGTTGGGGGTAAAAAATTGATCCTGACTTTGTATGCTATCCTACTATTGTTGCATTTATTGAAGAAGTGGGGTTTCCAAGTAACAAAGTAGCTTACTTAGCTTACTTAGAAATAGGCTTAAGCTTATATGGAGGTTTGAGGATCTTAGGTTCTGATAATAAAAGCTATTTAGGTTTGATTAAGTATTTGAGTAGAAAAGGGATAAAAACATATATGATGGGCATGGTTTAGAGGTGGACAATGTAGATGTTGGTGTTGAGGATAGTGATGGTAATATTGAAGAGGTTGATGTTGATGCTGTGGGAGAAGTGTAGGGATATGTAATAATAGTGGGTCAACTAGTGTTGATGGGCCAACTGTTGTTGTTGAACCAACTGGTGTTGCTGGGCCAACTGCTACTACTAAATAAACTAGTGTTCCTGGGTCAACTAGATTAGAGGCAAATAATGTAGAGGCTAGTCAAGAAAATATTAATGAAGAATCTATCGGTGAAGGTAGGATAGATGAAGAAGAAGAAATTGATGATGATAGTGACTCATCATACTCTGCTGAAATAGAGTTTGAATCAGAAGATTTAAGGGGAAAGGTGTGGGTGATTGATGATGAAGATGAAGAGCTAACACAGATTTTTGAGAAAATAAGAAGATTTAAAGAAAAAAATAGCTGTTGAAACTATGAGAGATGAAGATCTGAGACAAAATTAGAATAGTGATACATTCTATAGTACTGAAGAAAGATAAAAAGAGAATGGAGGAGAAGACACTATTATCTAGCATCAGATTATGTTGGAAGCTATCAAATAGATTCTGATGGTGAAGTTATCTATAAGAAAAGTAAGAAAATATTTTTAATCAGAGTTCTAAGTCTAGATTTGAATTAAGTATGATTTTTAAAAGTAACAAACAATTTAAGAAAGCCCTTAAGTCTTTTATTGTAGCTAACAGATTCGACTATAAGTATACTAAAAATGAAAAAGATAGAATTAAAACAAAGTGTAAGGGTGTGGGGTGTGGGGTGTTCTTTTAAGACTTATATTGGTAAGGGATCTGATGGTGTTTATAAAATTAAGACACTAGTGAGAAAACATTCATGCTCTGTCACATTTAAGAATAAAAGAGCAGATTACAAATTTGTTGAAAAACACTTTGTTAGTAAACTCATAATCATGCCTAAGCTAAAATTGAAAGACATGATGACACTTGGTAAGGATGAGATCAAAGTTGAACTTACCAAGAATGTTTTTAGTAGAGCAAGGAAGTGGGCAGTAAATCAAATTAGGGAGAGTTTAAAGTAGGAGTTTAATCGTTTATATAATTTTGTGTTTGCATTAAGAGAAGCAGGTCCCAAAGGAACATTTAACCTTGTGGTTGAGAGATCAACCCCCACTGATAAACCTATTTTCAAAAGGCTCTGTGTTTGATTTAGTAGTTTAAAGGAAGGATTTATTAGATACTGTAGGTTAGTCTTGTGTCTTGATGGTTGTTATCTAAAAGGGCCACTGAAGGGTGAAATATTGGCAGTTGTTGGTAGAGATGGCAATAACTAGATATTTCTTATAGCATGGGCAGTTGTCGAGGTGAAGAACAGGGAGACTTAAGGTTAGTTTTTGAGAAACGTCCAAATTGATATGCAATTGGGAAATGGAGATAAAGTCACTGTTATAATTGACATGCAAAAGGTACGTGTGTTTCAGTTTTTATGATTCTTCTAAGTTATTTAATTTTTTCATATGCTTACATCATTAATTGTATGAAATTGATATTACATGGACTCTTAAAAGAAATACCACTGATATTACCCTATGTTGAGCATAGATTCTGTGCAAGACGTATGTATGCACACTAGATAAAGGATCACAAAAGTTTAGACATGCAACAATTGTTCTGAGCAAGCTGTAAGAAAACAAATGAGGCAGCATTTCGAAAGCATACATCAAGGATCCATGCTTTGAAGGGAGCTGCACATAGACATTTGATGGAGAAAGATCCAAAATATTGGTCACGAGATTTTTTTGCAACACATTCTAAATGTGAATCTATAGATAATAATTTTAGTGAGGCATTCAATTCAGCAATACTTCCAGCAAGGTATAAATCAATAATCTCATTATTGGAGGACATAAGACACTATGTCATGAATAGAAATCTTGCACACAAACTTAGGAGTCAGAGTTGAGAGTTAATATATTGTTCTAAATTTGAAAAATTGTTGAACAAAATAAATTTAATAGTTTTTCTTGTCATGTAACCTGAAATGGCCAACAAGGTTATGAGGTATTATGTAATGGAGAAACTTTTGTTGTGGAAGTTAGGGGTTGAAATTGCACCTGCAGATATTGGGATCTGACAGGTATTCCATACACACATGAAAAATGTGTTATCTTATATAAGAATAAGTTAGTTGAAACATATATGGCTGAGGCATACAAAAAAGAAACATACATTTCATTGTACAATTATGCTCTGCTAATTCTTCCTAGTGAGAATTACTGGAAGGACAGAAAAATGAGACCCGTTAAACTACCTATAAAAAGAAAACTTCTTGAAATACCTAAACAAAAGAGAAAAAGAGAAGAAGAAAAAAGACTCAAAGAAAAGCAAGCTCTCTAAGCATAGAAGTAAGATGAGTTGTAGATGTTGTGAAGAATTTGAGCACAACATTAGAACATGTCTAAAAAAAGGTTTTGCATATATTTATTTTTTCTTTACATTTTATGCTAATATTTGTTTTAATTAATATGTTTTTATTTTTTAGAGAACTCAAACTGATTCACCAATAGAGCCACCACCATCTCAAGCATCATTTCACACAATGCCAATTGTAACCCCCTCGACCCGGCCTAGACGCCCGACCGAACCGAGTGAGCTACATTAGGTTTGTCGAAGTAAATCAGAGATAGGTTATGAAAATTTGGTTTATCTTTTTTCCTTTTCTTGTATAGATGCAAATTATTAAACCTACATGTTCATACTTGCAGTGGTTGAAATTTCAAAGAAAACCAAGCACGGGAGGACCACCAATTGCATACCACACTTTATAGGGACTAGATTGTAAAACTGATAAGTTATGGACCAATGCTGAAATTAAAGTTACCAATACTCAATTAGTCAGATTTCATGCCAACATGTCAAATTTTAGATTAAAACGATCATCCAAGCCCATACAAATGCATTCACAAAACTCAAGGACCAAAACGCAAGAAAACAAAAGCTGGATTCCATGACATTACCTGAAATAACTGCCACATGTACCGATACAGTCACAGCCGTACTGATACGATGTAGCCATGTATACTGGTACCCGATATGTTGTATCGGTATGCCACGTCAGCGTACAAAGTTATCAAACCGTACCGATACGGTCCCTTGGTGTACCGGTACACGGGTTTTCCTTCAAAACGCAACTTCCCAGTAATGAGTCCCCGTACCGATACACCCTATACCTTACCGGTATGCCAATCTTAATATTGCTTTCTTGTATCGGTACTCAAATGCACGTACCGATGATGAATGCTTTGAATTGCCTATCTGTACCAATACGGTCCCCCGCGTATCTGTACGCATAGGCCTGTAATGTTATTTTTAGCTAATTTTACATACAAAACTAGATGCATTTAGGTCCTAGAAACTTTCATACATACATATAGGCATCCAACAATACAATTATCATCCCTTGCACCAAGATTTAGCTACCATACAAGCTTAAGCCACCAAAAGGATTAATCTAGAGGCATGCTCCCTAAAACACTCCACCAAACATACTAAAAAGGGCCAAACAAGCAATTCCCAGCACAAGCATCAAACCAACACCATATTCATATCACATTCAACATGTTAAGAGCACCAAAGCATGTCAACCGTGCAAAACCATCTATATACATACCTAGGGAACCATATATCATCAACCTTAGGTACGATGCACAAAAGGCATAGCAACATCAACCAAACTCTGAAATCATAGCATTACACATGTAATATCCCAATTTTTGGCTAGTGACCAAAATGAAAATTTTGAAAGTTTTAGGGTCAAAGTGTAAACTTTGGAAAAGTTCAGGGACCAAAGTGTAATTTTCAAAAGTTGTGTAGTTTGACCCTGTTAAGTGTTCAAAAGTACTATTTTTATTACCATTTTTACTCATATTATTGTTATACTTAGGCTCATATTAGTTGCATTATTAGTCATTCATGCATGTTTGCATTGTTTCCTTGGTGGACAAGCTTGATTTCATATTTTGCTTAATTTTGTGGAAAAAGATAATGCTTTGGTGTGTTTTTGTGTGTGCAGAATCAGTTGCCAAAGCAAGGCTAGAACCATTTGCCAGGGCAATACAAGAAGGAGATGCTGATGCAGTTGCCAGGGCAGTGCAAGAAAGAGATGTCGACGCAGTTGCCAAGGTAGTGCATGAAGGAGATGCCGACGCAGTTGCCAGGGTAGTGCATGAAGGTTATGCCGAGCTAGTTGCCAGGGAAATTGTTGATAAGGGATAAGATGACGTGGCACTCAAATTGATGACTAGATAAAGCCTAATATGACGTGGAAGAAGATAAATCCTAGAAGAATTGGAGATTCAAAGAGAGATTAAATCCCAAAGAAGATAGGAGAAGATCTAGAAAGAATTTAAATATAATAAAGAATTATATTCTTTTAAAGTACTTAATTCCAACTTAACTTCCTTATCAATAAAGACTTTGACCTAATCATCTCCTATATAAATAACTCCTAGCCGCCTATTTTAACAAGTTTGGAGGGAGAGTTCGATTGAGAGAGCAAAGGGGAGAGATTTCGACAAGGGCTTTCAACCATTCTTCATTTTTTTTCTTGTTCGATTAGGTTTATGTTAGGGATTATTTGTTTTGTGTTTCTTTGGAACCTAGCCATGAACTAAATCTATTTGCCTAAGGTTATTTTGTTTTGGGGTTGTGAGAAACAATTGGATTTTGTTTAGGTAATAAGAGTTTGCACTTTCAATTCAAGGTTTACTCATTCTTGTTTTTTATTCTTGTTTGCGAGTGAATTGGGAGAGGATCTCATAATTCTATCTATTTATCTAATATTGGGAGAGTTAGATTCAAGAAACGAATGAGTATGATCTTTATTCAATCTATCGATGGTGAAGATTAATTTGGCTTAGGAATAAGTTAAGGATTTCAACGGCTAAGAGGAGCGCAAGATTGGTTGTTGTTCACCTTTGATTCAAAGAGGGATGTATTGTCAAGGCATGCACAACTAGCTAGAGTTTCGACTTAGGGATAAGAAGAAACCATTGAAGAATGATCTGTCAAACCTTGAAGTTACTGCCCAGCCGCCCAAACAGTTACCCAGACAACCCAGCAGCGCAAGTTGCCAGGGCAACTGAGTTGCCCTTGCACTCTTTTACCAAGACGATCCAATTGGCTATCACTCCTCAACTCACGATAACCTGGCATATTCTCTCTCTTCTGATTGCATCTTTATTTTATTTACTTACTCTTTTATTTTATTCGTTAGTTAGAACTCCTACAATTATCAATTGTGTTTTTACTTTTACAGTGCGATAACTAAAGCAACGTGGCCCAAACCAATCCCTGTGGAGACAATACTCGATACTTATCATATCACTTTATTACTTGCGATGTGTATACTTGCACCGTTTGCGTAGCACTCAATACGCACAACACATTTTTGGCGTCGTTGCCGGGGATTGGCAATTGGTGTTAGTTGTTTTTGTTATTGCATTTTTCTTATTAATTTTACCAACTTTTCTTTTTGTTTGTTTTATCAAAAAAAATTCAGTTGCGCTACAAGTTAAGGGACATCAACATGTCAGGAAATAAAAGCCGATCTATTCGAGAGGTGATGATGAAAGATAGGAATCAGTCCACTCAAGATTTTCTTACACCCTTCGATGATTACCTATACCAACCGAGAAAAGCCCAAAGAGCCTATCTCGTGGAAAACTCTTGTGCTATGTGTGGAGAACATCATGTGTTTGAAAATTGCCCTCACATTTCAGTGCATATGGCTACATAGAGGACCATAGATGGAACCCGACGAGAATGAGGTAATTAAGTGGTTGGATGTTGATATAATATTCCTAATAATAAATTCATGCCTTCAGGAACAGTAACAAGGTGGAAGATTTGCATGGACTACAAGGGAACACGGAAGAAAGACATATCCACCATGGTAACGCAAAGGGGAGTAGCTGCGAGCACATTGGCCCAACTCTTTTTGGGCAAGATTATCACTCGATAGAGGGTGCGGATGGACTATAAGAAGTATCGGAAACGATCCTCCTCAAGTTTTCTCAGATATGCAGTAACATTAGAAGATGCATGAAAAATGCTCTTTCTAAGAATCTTTAATTTTTGTTTTTAATTTTTTGGAACTTTATTTTATTTTCGGTTATTTTTTTCTTTATTTTTTTGGAATTTTTAGGAGATACTTTATTTTATTTGTCTTCATTATATTTAGTTTCCAGGTTTTCTTTGTTCTCTTTTCTTTTCCACAACAAGACGTACAACCACCATGATAAAAAAAATTCTCTGCCGACTACTTGCCACGACAACTACCTCAGCAGTTGCCACGGCAACAAAAACTGGCGATGCCCAAACAACAACAATGGCTTCTGCAACTACTAATGCCCAGGCAAGTGAACCTGCCTCGGCAAACATGGATCAAATCAAAGCAATTTTAGGATTTAATTGGATTCGTTTCATGTTTAGTTGCATTCATCTTTAGCAATCACATATAGGTTGCATATGTTACTTGCCATGCCTTTAATTGGATTTAATTGCTTAAGACTTGTTGAATATCCAATGATGAATTTTTACCACTGCACTCAATTGAAAGAACCTTTAATTTTAGGATTGCATGAAAAGAACTTAGAATTTTACTATGACGCTAATTTTTTGTTACACAGTTGTGGTTTGTTGATTGAAAGAAACTTAGTGAACTTAGGTTGCTCAAAATTTGGGTAAATTTAAAATTGAAAATTAAAAGTTTAATTCTTGCTAGAGGTGCCCGAAACTGGCTCTAGTAGTTAATGCACATTAAAGAATCGCTAGAGGTGCCCGAAATTGACTCTATCGACTAAAATAAAATGAGAAATTGCTTACTTTGCTATAGGTGCCCGAAATTGGCTCTAGTGAAAATAAAAATAAATGCCCCAGTAATTAAATTGATAAAAGCCTATTGCTCACATAGAATCTTGAAAATCAACTTGTACACAACTACGCACACACATTGTCACGAGCATTATAGTTTGATTTCGAGTAATTTTTGTGCTATCCGAAAAACTAAAAACTGATCATACTTTGTGCCACGGATCTGAGGTTTGAATTCAAGTTTGAAGCATGTCTTTGATGATTAAAGTCTTGGCAGGTAATTTTTAGTTTTGCATTGCTTGAGGACAAGCAATAGTTCAAGTTTGGGGGGGTGTTAAGTGTTCAAAAGTACTATTTTATTACCCTTTTTACTCATATTATTGTTAGACTTAGGCTCATATTAGTTGCATTATTAGCCATTCATGGATGTTTGCATTGTTTCCTTGGTGGACAAGCTTGATTTCATATTTTGCTTAATTTTGTGGAAAAAATATACTACTTTGGCGTGTTTTTGTGTGTGCAGATCAGTTGCCAAAACAAGGCTGGAACCAGTTGCCAGGGCAATACAAAAAGGAGATGACGACGCGGTTGCCAGGGCAGTGCAAGAAGGAGATGCCGACGCAGTTGCCAGGGCAGTGCATGAAGGAGATACCGACGCAGTTGCCAGGGCCGTGCATGAAGGTTATGTCAAGCTAGTTGCCAGGGCAATTTTTGATAAGGGATAAGATGATGTGGCATTCGAATTGATGACTAGATAAAGCCTAATATGACGTGGAAGAAGATAAATCCTAGAAGAATTAGAGATTCAAAGAGAGATTAAATTCCAAAGAAGATAGGAGAAGATCTAGAAGGAATTTAAATATAATAAAGAATTATATTATTTTAAAGTATTTAATTCTAGCTTAACTTCCTTCTCAAGAAAGACTTTGACCTAACCATCTCCTATATAAAGAACCCATAGCCACATATTTCAACAAGTTTGGAGGGAGAGTTCGATTAAGAGAGCAAAGGGGAGAGATTTTGACAAGGGCTTTCAACCATTCTTCATCTTTTCTTTCTTGTTCGATTAGGTTTATGTTAGGGATTCTTTGTTTTGTGTTTCTTTGGAACCTAGCCATGAACTAAATCTATTTGGCTAAGGTTATTGTGTTTTGTGGTTGTGAGAAACAATTGGATTTTGTTTAGGTAATAAGAGTTTGTACTTTCAATTAAAGGTTTACTCATTCTTGGTTTTTATTCTTGTTTGCGAGTGAATTGGGAGAGGATCTCATAATTCTATCTATTTATCTAATATCGGGAGAGTTAGATTCAAGAAACGAATGAGTATGGTCTTTATTCAATCTATCGATGGTGAAGATTAATCCGGCTTAGGAATAAGTTAAGGATTTCAACGGCTAAGAGGAGCGCAAGATTGGTTGTTGTTCACCCTTGATTCACGCAGGGATGTATTGTCAAGGCATGCACAACTAGCTAGAGTTTCGACTTAGGGATAAGAAGAACCCATTGAAGAACGCTCTGCCGAACCTTGAAGTTGCTGCCCAGCCGCCCAAACAGTTGCCCAGCCAGTTGCCCAGGAAACCGCTCGATTAGTTGCCAAGGCAACCCAGCTGCGCAAGTTGCCACGACAACTGAGTTGCCCTTGCATTCTTTTACCAAGATGATCCAATTGGCTATCACTCCTCAACTCACGATAACCTTGCCTATTCTCTCTCTTTTGATTAAATCTTTATTTTATTTACTTACTCTTTTATTTTATTCGTTAGTTAGAACTCCTACAATTATCAATTGTGTTTTTACTTTTACAGTGCGATAACTAAAGCAAAGTGGCCCAAACTAATCCCTGTGAAGACGATACTCGATACTTATCATATCACTTTATTACTTGCAACGTGTATACTTGCACCGTTTGTGTAGCACTCAATACGCGCAACAGACCCCGTAAATGAATAGTTTACCCGCAAAAGTGACCTTTCTATGTTACTCGGATTTTTCGGACGGAGTTTGTATTAATGGCTATAAAACGATAAAGTTCAGAAGAATATTTGAATAATCGAATCAAATCAAATATTCAATATATATTAAAGGATGATAAGCCAAGGTTGATTGTGTCATTTTACATGTCCAAGATATTTTCTTTGTGTGGGAAGAATATGAACCCTTGGATTTAAGTTGACTTTCCATGCAAATATGAGTCGTTAGATGAAAATTGGCAAGATCGTAATTTTGGAAAATCACAAGGGTAAGGTTGGTAAACTACTAATTCAATATTTAAATTTAGGACATTCGATGAAGAATGATGATACGAAAAATATTATGGAAATATAGAATTTTTGGAATAGATCTGATAGCTCGGTAAAGGTAAAATCGTAGTAGAAGTATTTTGTGAATATCGGGAAATTAGATTGAACTAAAATTTCAGAGGCTGTTCCATAATTCATGGAAAATCATAAAATAATATTTATGGAATGGAGGCCAATTGAGGAGGAACTAATTTAGTTAGATTTTAATGGAATGACAATTTTAAAACAAACTAGTAAATAAAGACTAGTTGGAGGGCAAATTGGTCTTTTGGTAGGGATGGCAATTTTGAAATATTTGAAGTTACAAGGGTTATTTTTGGAAGAAGAAAATTAAAGATTTAATCTTGGTCCTTGATTGATGATAAGATCAATCTCAACTGTTGGAAAAATGGGCACTTTTGTAATTTCCCTATTTAAATGAATTTAAAATTCATTTGTAAAAGACAAGTTGCATAATTGGGTGAATTAAAAATAAAAGGTAAAAAAGATGAAGTCTTCTCCATCTTCCAATTTCAAAAATATTGGGGAAAAGGGGAAATTTTCCATGCTCGATTCAAGCCCCGAAACTCGATTTTCAGGTAATCTTTCGAACTGCAAAGTTGTTCTACTCTTCAAGCTCTATCTTTTGATGTAATTAATTCATGGAATACATGATTGATTCATGAGAATTTTACATGAGAAGGAAATTAAGTTGTTCTACTCTCCAAGCTCTATCTTTTGATGTAATTAATTCATGGAATACATGATTGATTGATGAGAATTTTACATGAGAACAAAATTGGGGCTTTTGAGATTTTATGATTACATGGTTGAATTTAAGTTGGAATCAAGCTTATATGATGTTAAAATCATGCTTTTGAGTTAGGATTTAAATCCTACATATTTTGGTTTGTATGGAAAATATTAGGGTTTATGGATTTAAGTTTTACTCAGGGCTTGTGATGTTGGATTAATGATCTAGTAAGCTTGATTTGTTGTTTGGAAGCAAAACCCTAAGTTAAAATTATAGGGACCAATTCGGCAAGCTTCAAAGTTAAGGGACCGAATCTGAATTTTATGAATTTGGAGTGTATTTATGTAATTAATGATGTTGGAGATGTGAAATTGATGTTGGAATGTTAAACCGATGTTGAATTGAATTAGGGACCATTTTGACAAATTGTCAAAATAAAGTGACCAAATAGGAAATAAATTATTGGATGGGGATTAAATCTGATTTTTAGTTACAATAATCGAATTAAGGTAGTAGTGTTGATTTGAGGATTAAATTGCAAAGTTAAGAAGTTTGAATCCTTACCTTTTCATTTTAGTGACTATTTTGGGCAAAGAAAGAAATTAGAGGGAATTAATTTGAATAATTATTTGATGAATAAGATGATTGAATTGATGGTTTGAAGCAAGTGATGGGACTAAATTGACAAGTAGAAAAATATGAAGTTAGTAGAAATTAGAAGTTTATTATGGAAAGCTATGAAGAAGATTGAATTTTTGGCAGTGACTTTGAAAATTCACCATAAATTCTAAAAAAATGGTTAGGTAATGAATTTTATACCAATGAAAATATTTGTTCATCTAGTTTCGTGTCCAACAAACGGAAACTGATTTTGAGTTCCGAGTTAAAAGATATAAATTTTTAATCGAATGAAGGTCAGAAAATTTATAGAGCAGTTTTCTGCTTGGACAGTCTATGACAGGAGTTTGAAGAATTTTCATAATTTTTTTAGATTTTATTAATTTATGTGGCTTATACCGTTAGAACCATTATCGAATCTAGTTTTTCCATCAGAAAGGAAATTACAATTCGATATGTATTCTGCTTGGTATAAGTAAATCTTTGAAGGTAGCACAAGCAGTCTGAAAACGGTATTTGAAATATTTTGTATTTAAATGTTTGATAACAAGCTCGGAAGAATTATTGGAAGTTCAGAATGGTCATTAAGGACCAAAATGAGTTTTTGAACAATACAAGGAAGAAAGGAAAAATATTTGGAGATTTTATATTCGAATGATTATATTAGACATTATGGTTAAGGTATTGTTAGATTTGAATCTAACAAATATTTTATCTTTTTCATGTGATAAATAAAGTCAAGTTCGAATCAAAGAAGGTTCGAGGTTCTATAAAGGAAAGGATCGAGTAGAATTTAGTGAGACATGCTAATAATGGCCCAGGTGAGTGCAATGCGTACATGACATGATACATAGATGTTTTATACATCACCGGTAGGACTTGCGATGAGGCTACCTGGTTTATATACTGTCATGATATTTATGTCATTGATCATATATTTGACATATTTTAAATATGTCAAAGGTTGAAAAAAATGCATAGATCACTAGTTATTGATGATGGTATACTATGAATGTTATTTCGGGTATGAACTGCTTAATGTTAATTTAAATTGATATACATTGCCATGGATGGAATAAATACGGAAATTATGCCCAAATAAGTCAATTGAGGGACATGATATAGTTAGCATGAGATAGAGTCCAGCAGCACGCTGCATAACCAGGATAGCACTATAGTGTACATGGTGGACACTTAGTGTATGGTAAGCACAGCTTTATAAATGTGCGGGCATTATGGTAAGCACAGCCTTATAAATGTGCGGGAAGCACTTCAGTGCATATTTGACTCGTGTATCCAGGGTCCTCATAGATCTATATTTGGGTTGTTAAATCGGGCTATTAAATCGGGTTATGAAATCGTAAATAATTGATAAACAGTTGAAAGAGTTTCAGGTGAGAGAGTTTACAAACTCTCAATGTTATGGCAAGTATATCGGTAAGAAAATTTATATCCGGTTGATATATGATTAATATGATGGTATACTTATCTAGTGATCATGATGCATTTATGCATATAAGGCATATTATGACAAATGGACAAGCATGAAAATCTTATGACATTGGTATATAGTAAATAATTACTAATGCAATGTGAAAGTTGATACTTTGGCATATATATATTCAAATTATTGTTATTAACTTCCTTTACTGCCTCACTAAGTTCGTAATTAGCGTACGTTTGATTGTACACACGTAGATAAATCAAGAATGAGGGTGAGAAGAGCATTGCATCAATATTGGAAAGCTCAACAGGTAATCGCAGTAATGACATCCTAATTAAGATTTGATTAGTATAGTAGCATGTATACTTGTTAAACCTATTTGAGTTGTGATTGGCCTTTAAAGTTCATTATGGATTCATGATAATTGGCGTTTCTAGAAAGATTCAAGGTTAAAAATAACCTTTGATGATGGGTTGCATATTAAAATAATTGAATGATGATTGGAACTCAAATAAATAATTTATGTCGGTTTTAAGTGAAGTTAAGCGTGCTTGGGCTAGAGAAATTTTAGGATGGGTGACCATGGAGAAAATCTCTGAAAATTTTAAATTACCCTGATCTTTGAATAAAGAAGTCATAACATTTTCTACTCGTATCCGGTATACGGATATGGGAAAGGGGTGTTACAACACATGCTTAAAACCAGGGAATAACAGAATTACAAATCCCAAAAATCTGTGGCGAACACATTGCCTTATTAATCGGAAACTAAAACTGGGTTCATACTCAAATAGTCTTGTCTTTGGATCGCTTTATCTTTGACTTTGCTGCCTCCTAGCTTTAATGCTCTACATCATTAAGGAAAAGAGAGTGTAAGCACACTTGCTTAGTGAGGATGCTCTTAAAAACAATGATGCATTAAGACCCTTTGAAATTAACACTTGTTTTCAAACCATGCTTACGACCTAAGCAAGTCCAATGATTCCAAACCAAAACAAGCATATCGACCATATGCAAAACAATATATATACCTCATGCTTAGATCCCAAAGCATTATAAACAAAGCCATGCTTAAATCCCAAAGCATTATAAACAAAACCATGCTTAAATCCCAAAGCATTATAAACAAAACCATGCTTACAGTAGGTAATATCAGCCATGTTTACGACTAAAACATGAATCACACATACCCATATCTGAACCGATATTAAAGAGCAAAGGAGGGAAACTTACTTCCAAGTTTAGTTTAGTGTTTCAAACTTAACCTAAATTCTAAATCCACTTTCAAACCTTTGAAAGACTTTTCAAAACCGTTTCCACTCACCAATTTCTCTTCGTCTTGCTTGCTACCGCAAAACAAGCTCCCGGTAAGCCTAGAACCACTTCAAGAAGCTACGCCTTGATTCTCCCATGTTTTGACTACGCAAAACCAGAGAACACATGTATTAAAATGCATCCAACTCTCTGTTTCAATCCAAAAACCCGTAGCTCTCAAGATGCCCACTCAAAACTCATCCGAAACTAACTGAAATCAACCTCAAACACTATTCAATCATAACCCAGTCATAACATAACGATTCAAAACTTCAAACCTCATCAATTAACATCTAAAAACTCATTCACCACATCATTTTACTTCCAGCAACGATTAAACTCCTCAAACAACCCTAAAACCCTTAACTGACAACCTAACCAATTAGAGATTCAACAAATTCTGGGATTCCATTATTAAAAACAACTCATCCACATTATAATACATCAAAAATATGATTGAAATCAATCCACAACTCTGGAAAATGGATCCAAAACAAAAATCACAATATCCATCAATTACACCTCAATTAAGCCAAAATCCATACTTAATTAATCAAAACCTATTAGAAAACATATGTAAAGAGCCAAGAACTTGGGAATCTCAGTAAAGAATCTTTCATTAGAAGAGAAGAACGAACTTACCTCCAATGAATGAGTTTCCCCTTAATTGGATGGTTTTTTCTCTTGAAAAACAAAGAAATCCAACGAGATTTTTGGAAACAACTTGAGAAATCATTTAGCAAATAAAAGATTTAAGAAATTAAGATCATTACCTTAAATCTCTGATGGAAAATGAGTGTTTGGCTGAGAGTGTTTTGAGAGAAAATATGAGAGAAGAAAAGTTACATCCAATTTTGTTTTAAAAGAAATAACCACCTTAACTAAATCATTTTTAATTCATTTAATAAAAACCATTTTAAAATAATCCAAATTAATGAAAAACTCAGATTATACCAAATGGTAAAATAACTCCTTAAAGATTCAAAGTTTTGACTCATTACAAAACAGTCGCCTTTTAAAACAGTTTTCAAAAGTTGCATTTTGGTCACCATCCAAAATGTCACCCTTCCAAAGCTTATTTTTCAAACTTTTTTTACCAATATTTTTAATATAATAAAATATGAGTTTTAAACATTTTTCCATATTTTTATCTTTCAGAAAATATTCGCTCCCGAATAAAAACTCGAATCTCTAACCCGGTCCACCAGACCGTCTAACTAGCCTTAAACCGCTAGGCCCAAAACCGGGGCGTTACACCAACTATGCCACTGTCATCACATTCAGCACCAACTGTTCTAAGTGCAACATCTAGAGGAACAACAACAAGGGAAAGACCTAGAGGTGCTTCATCAACAAGAGGAACAACAACAAGAAAAAGACCAAAAGATGCTTCATCTTGAGGAACAACATGTAGTAGAATAATGGAAGGGTATGAAATTTGCACAAACCTATCCAATAATGTAACCTCTTATATTAAACCTAATTTCTTAAGTTGAATCTTGGAAGTCAAGTTAGAAAACTTGTCCCTCAAGGAAATGTTATTAGGTAGTATAATAAGATTACCATTTAATTATTTATTATCTAAAAATACAAACATATATATATAAATGTTTATATAGCAACACAGTCGTTTAACATAATTTCAAAAGTTCATTTAATATCCGAAAAAATGCACGTAATGTATGTTAAAACAATAAATCCCCAAATAATAATGTCCAAAGTCCCAAGTACATAGTAATCTGAAATAGTATAATTAAGTTTAAATGTCCGAAAATTCATACTGATAAATGTGGATAATTCTGAAAATATGATATCCTCCAAGTACCGTACGACTAAGCCTGAGTATCTGAAAGACGAACTAGGGGGAGTAAGCTATGAGGCTCAGTGTGTCTCTAAAGTGCAGAAGAAAAACACATAACAGAAATCCGAATAACAAGCATAGTTCAACAGTTATTCTGATATACATATGCATATAGTAAGAGACAAAGAATGTAATGTCATGCACCCATCTCCATACACCATCCGAAGAGTAAGGTTTCCCAGAACCACTCTATCTACATCGTTACCATCCGAAGTAGAATCTCGACCCGAGGGTAGAGCCATTGATCCGAAGTGGAATTCAGCCCGAAAGGTGAAACCACTGAACTTCCCCGTACAATTTCTCAACCCAAATGATATGATATGTTCTGATTTTATATTCTGAATCCGAATGTATATCTGATCAATTACTCAAGTTGCGTATAGTATAAGTCCAATATTAATTTAGTTCGATTCTGACATTTGATGCGTGAATGTCATCATGCAAATCATATCATAATTCACAGTTCATTCAATCGGTCACATATACATACATACACACAGAACCTACAGCAAGAAAGCAATATAGCACAAGAAGAGACACACTTTGGGCATCTAGCAACTCAACGTTGAGAGTGACGTCTCTCACGCTCAGCCCTAGGATTAGGTCAGAAAGAGTAAACACCTACGAGGACAATAAAACATAATTATTTACTACCACTATGCCACACTAATATAAACGCTAAATGAGACCAAAATCACGTGCAAAACTAGCAGGTTGTGTAGAAGGAGGTCGAACAGGCAGAGGATAAGGAAGATTTTCTATCTCTGAGTTAATTTCACCTGAACACATTAATATTCGAATTAGATTTCGATATTCATAATTCTCAAAATACTAAATACAATTAATTGTAAATAGCAAAACGTCCTTTCAAGTTTGAGATTGGAAAAACAGACAACGAATTTGGAATCAGAACGTCGAAAAACGTAAAGTTGACTTTGGCTGAAAAAGTCAACGTCAACATCATCAAAAAGTCAACACTGACATCATCCAAAAGTCAACGCTGACCTCATCTAGAAAGTCAATGCTAACGTTAGCCAAAAAGTCAACGCTAACGTCAGTAAGGGTCACAGGTTAACGGATCGGGTCACGGGTCAACGGGTCCGATCACGGTCAACGGATCGGGTCATAGGTCTGGTCAAAGACTGACCAATTCGGGTCATCAATTTGGTATAGGCTTTCTACAGATCTAGGCCCGATTTGGCCTCTCGATCATTGGGCTCACTAACCAACTTGGGTTAAACTCAAATCTACACTGGCTCGAATTCCCATACCATGGCAAACTGGAACTTAGGGTTCGCTACCCTTGACGGTGCGGCTCATCGACAACCTCACTCTGGTAACCTCGAAGGTCACATTCCAACCATAACCATGGTTTAGAACACCCACACACACAACATGCGCAAAAATAGAACCCAAACGAAGACTTACCCAAAACGAACACGCAAGAGGGGCAGAGGAAACGACGACGTAAGGATTTCAAACGGTTCTTCGCCAATTTCGAGCAAACAGTCGATGGCTTAGATCGATGGTTGAGTGGGCTTTGGTCGGGATGGGAAGGAGAGTCAATTGATTGGCTCGGATTGACGAATGATTGACTTTAGGGGCCTCGTCGGAGAGCAAATGGAAAATAAGGGTGTGGGGGAGCTTATGAAACGAGAGGTTGAGGGAGAGAGAGCAGCTTCTATGTGAGGGAATGAAAATTGAAAAGCATTTAGAGTTGAAAATAGTTAGTATATACCCAAATAAAATGGGTAAATAACACAATAAGGGTCCCTGAAGCAACCTGCCTTTCAGATTGGTTACCAAAAGTCTAAATGTTCCCAATTTAGTCCTCAAAACAAATTAGGTTCCAAAACAAAATTCCTAAATTATTAGGGTTTAGGAATTAGGGATTTTAAAAATTAGTATTTTTAATTTGGGAGAAAATTAGGGTGCTACAACTCTCCCCTTAAAAGAAATTTTAGCCTCGAAATTTACCTGGATCAAAGAGATGCGGATACTAAGCTTTGAAAATGGCCTTGGGCTCCCATGTAGCCTCATCATGACCAAGATTTTGCCACAAGAAATTTACCATCTTAATGGTCTTCTTTCTAAGAACCTTCTTGTCCTGAGCAAGAATTTGAACTTGCTCCTCCTCAAAAAGTAAGTCGGGACGAATCTCAATCTCCTCCACATGAATAATATGAGACGGATCAGAATGATAGTGTTTCAACACTGAGACATGGAAGACATTATGAGTACGCTTAAGCTCTAGTGGTAACTCAAGCTGATAGGCAACTGGTCCAACTCGACGGATGATACGATAAGGGCCAATAAAATGAGGACTCAGCTTGCCTTTTAGACCGAAACAAAGTACCTTCTTCCATAGAGATACTTTCAAGAAGACCTCATCTCCCACCTCATACTAAATGTCCCGATGTCTCAAATGGGTATGAGACTTCTGTCTGTCAAAAGTAGCCTTAAGCTGATCCCGAATCAATCTGATAGTCTGTTCAACCTCATGAACAATATTCGATCCCAACAATATGTGTTCATTAAGTTTGGTCTAACCAATAAGTGTACGACACTTACGTCCATATAGAGCCTCATACGGTGCCATCTTGATACTAGCCTGGTAACTATTATTGCAGGCAAACTCCGCAAGCGGTAATAAATCCTCCCAACTGCCTCTATAATCCACAACACAACCCTTCAACATATCCTCAAGAATCTGGATTACTCGCTCAGACTGGCCATCAGTCTGCGGATGATAAAAAATACTAAAATTTGACCGAGTACCCAAAGTAGTGTGAAGAGACCTCCAGAACTTTGTTGTGAACCTTAGGTCCTTATGAGAAATGATAGGCAAAGGTACCCCATAAAGTCTAACAATCTCGAAGATGTAAAGCTGAGCTAACTTACTCAAAGAATAGCTAACTCGAACATGAATAAAGTGTGTTGTCTTAGTCAACTGATCAACAATAACCCATATAAAGTTTTTCTTTGATGGGGTCAAAGGAAGACCACTGACAAAATCTATAATCACACGCTCCCATGTCCACTGAGAAATCTCAATGTGCTGAAGTAACCCGGACGGATGCTGATGCTCTACTTTCACTTTCTGACAAGTTAAACATTTTGATACAAATCCAACAACATCCCTCTTAAGGCCCTTCAATAAGTATCTCTCACGAAGATTCTTATACATCTTGTCCCTACCAGGATACATAGAATAAGGACTGTCAAGGGCTTCGTAAAAAATAACCTGCTTCAAACTAGAATTCCTTAAAATACAATACCGACCCCTAAAAAATAGAACACCATCCCGATCAATAAAAAAAATCCTAAGATGTTCTCTCTTCAATCTCTCTTATACGGTGATCCACTAACGGATCACTAGGCCGCTCAGCTTGAATATCTGAAATTAATGTAGGAATAACCTAAAGTTCTGCCAAAAGACTCATCCTTATACAAACTCATCTGGGCAAACAAGGCTCTTAAATCTGAAATGACATTGCGACTCAAGGCGTAGGCAACAACATTGGCCTTGCTTGGATGATACTCAATTTCACAATCATAGTCTTTATGAAGCTCTAACCAACGTCGTTGCCTTAGGTTCAGCTCATTCTGAGTGAGAAGATATTTCATATTCTTATAGTCTGTAAAGATATAACACTTCTCTCCATAGAGATAGTGTCTCCAGATCTTGAGAGCAAAGATCACATCAGCGAGCTCTAGATCGTGGGTAGGATAGTTGCACTCATACAATTTTAACTGGCTGGAAGTATAAGCCACTACCTTACCATCCTGCATCATAATACACCCCAAACCGATGTGAGAAGCATTGTTCTATACAGTGTGGGCCTTTTCAGGCTCAGGTTGGATTAAAACTGATGCTTAGTCAAAACAGTCTTAAGCTTCTCAAAACTAGATTGTTAGGCCTCATTCTAGACAAAAAAACATTCTTCCTTAAAAGTTTAGTTAACAGAGCTGTGATAATTGAGAAACCCTCAATAAACCTTCGATAATAGCTGGCTAAACCCAAGAAACTTTGAGTCTTAGAAACGTTCTTGTGCTGCTTCCAACTTATTGTAGCCTCAATCTTCTTCAGATCAACCGAAATACCCTCAGTAGAAACGATATGCCACAAAAACATAACCTCCGAGAGCCAGAATTCACACTTACTAAATTTTGCATAAAGTTGTTCCTCCCTTAAAGTTTGTAAAAGAATCCGGAGATGTTCCTCATGCTCAACCTCAGATTTAGAATAAACCAGAATATCGTCTATAAAGACTACAACAAACTGATCAAGATAGGGTTGAAACACCCTATTCATTATATCCATGAAGGTGGCAGGAGTGTTAGTCAACCCAAAGGACGTCACAGTGAAATCGTAATGACCATAACGTGTTCAAAAAGATATTTTGAATACATCAGAATCCTTAACCTTGAGTTGGTAATAACCAAATCTCAGGTCTATCTTAGAAAACACCGTAGCTCCCCAAAACTGATCGAAAAGATCATCAATGCGTGGAAAAGGATACTTGTTCCTGATTGTTAGCTTATTCAGCTTTCGATAGTCGATATACAACCTAAGTGTCCCATCCTTTTTCTTGACAAATAAAATAAGAGCTCTCAAAGATAAACATTGGGTTGAATAAATAACATATATAATAATTCTTGCAGTTGTACCTTCAATTCTTTAAGTTTTTTCAGTGTCATCCAGTAAGGCGCCATAGACACGAGAGCTATGCCTGGATAAACTTTAATACCAAACTCAATCTCATCGTGCTTTGGCAAAACACCAGGCAATTCTTTTGAGAATACATCGAGAAATTCTTCGGATCAATAATGTAAGCAAGGTAGGCAATGGACCCTTCTTGATCATCTTCTCGACTTTGAGAGCTGATATTACATTAGACAGAAAATCTCTACGCTCTCCGATAAGAACTAACTCATGATCATCAAGAGTTTTTAGGGTTGCCCTTTTCTTTTCACAGTTAAGTTTGACTCGGTGAGCAGACAACCAATCCATGTCGAGAATGAGGTCGAACTCCCCAAATGATAACTCTATTAAATTAGACGAAAAAATTTCCCTATGAATCTCAATAGGATAATTTATGTACACTTTGGTGACCTCAACAAAATTTCCCATCGGACTATGTACAGTAACAGAATTAGAAATGCCCTCAACAGAGATTTCAAGACCCCCAGATACAAAACTCGCAATATAAGAATGAGTAGAACCATTATCTAAAAGTTTAAAGTATGAGATAGAATGAATAGAAAAAGTACTACCAATAACATCTAGCTCATCTCGATCCTCATGTCTCCTAGTAGCATAAACAACTCTGGCTGTCTCGCCCTTGAATCAACTGATCCTCTACTCTGAACAGGCCTACCCCTACTAGCAGTACCCGAAACAGTAGATCTAGCATGACCTCTCCCTCTAATAGGAGTCTGTACAGATGCCTGTGACTAACTTGGAACATAAGCAGATGGAGACGACATCGGGTAATCTCTAAAAAGGTGTTTAAAAGAACCGCATCAGAAACAAGCCCCACTTTGCCTCCTACACTTGCCTGGATGCCATTTCTTGCAAAACGAACACTATAGCACCCCACGAGAACTAGTCGAACCCCCAATACTGGCGGTCAGAACGGTAGATGTAACTGGTCTAGCTCTAGAATAACTCTAATGGTCGTACTCATCTCTAGTCCTATTCCTAGAGTGATTCCTTTAACTGTGCTAAATTGATGCGGTCGACTGCCTCTTAGCCCGATCAATACCTTAAGATTCTTGTTGTTTCTTCAAAGATTCAATCCGCTCAGCAGTTTTGGCCCGTTTGGTGATCTCTTTATACTTTGTATCCTGATGTAAAGCAATACTAGTCTCAATAGAAAAACGCAGCCCTCTCAGAAACCAATCACACTTTTCTTTTTCTGTAGTAACCAACCCCGAAACATACTAGATGAGTCTCAAAAATTCTATCTCATAGTCATTAACACTCATATCCTTCTGCTCCAGATTTATAAAGTCGTCCCGACATTTTGCTAGATACTTAGACCCAATATATCGATCCTAGAATGTCTGTCTGAAAAACTCCCATGAGATCTGAATGGCCGAAACAAATCTTTTCTTTGCCTCCCACCAGTTTTGGGCTTCACCCTGCAGCAATGATACAATGGCCCTCAATTTTTGATCAGTAGGATAATCCATCTCCATAAATAATCGTTGAAGTTTCTTCAGCCAATACTCTGCATCAGCCGAGTTTGTACCCGTCTTGCCATCAAACATGGTTATTCTGGCGGCTAAAAACTCGGTAGATATAATTTTTCTCACACCCTCAGACTGGCGGAGGTAACGAAGTAACTCTCTTTGCATTGTAACAGAATCTATGCCCACTATCTCACTATCTTTGAAATCATGTGAACCAACACTCTGTGTCTGCTGAACAGGTGTTGCATACTGAGCTTCATTCTGATTCACGGGTTGTTCCTCTACCTAGGCATCATGTACCTCATCCTGATTTTGCGGTGGATCCATAGGAGGCAGAGCATTACTCTCTATAGCAGGAGAATGACCTCTGCCATGGCCTCAGCCATGACCACGTCCGGTCGCTAATCTAGAACTACTATGAGGTGGCATAGTAGTCTATCACAAAAGAAATAATCTTAAATTAGAGACGGTACTTGGAGTTTCTATTCAAAATAAACATAATCTTTAAAGATATTATATTTATTAGAAAATCACGTTTTGCCCAAAAATATTTAGTATGCATGTAAAATCATTTTTGGTTTAAAATTTTATACGAGCCACACAGTTTGAGGGTTTAACTTAGCTCTGATACCACTAAATGTAACCTCCTAAATTCAACCTATTTTCTTAAGTTGAATCTTGAAAGTCAAGTTAGAAAACTTGTCCCTTAAGGAAATGTTATTAGGTAATATAATCATATTACCATTTATTTATTTATTATCTAAAAATACAAACATATATATATATATATATGTTTATATAGCAACACAATCGTTTAACATAATTTCAAAAGTTCATTTAATATTCGAAAGAAAATACACGTAATGTATGTTAAAATAATAAACCCCCAAATAATAATGTCCAAAGTCCCAAGTACATACTAATCTGAAATAGTATAAATAAGTTTAAATGTTTGAAAATCATACTGATAAATATGGATAATTCTGAAAATATGAGATCCTCCAGGTACCGTACGCCTAAGCCTGAGTATCTGAAAGAAGAACTAGGGGGAGTAAGCTATGAGGCTCAATGTGCCTCTAAAGTGTAAAAGAAAAACACATAACAGAAATCCGAATAACAAGCATAGTTCAACAGTTATTCCGATATACATATGCATATAGTAAGAGATAAATAATGTAATGTCATGCACCCATCTTCATACATCATCCGAAGAGTAAAGTTCCCCAAAACCACTCTATCTACATCGTCACCATCCGAAGTGGAATCTCGACCCGAGGGTAGAGCCACTAATCCGAAGTGGAATTCTGCCTGAAGGGTGAAACCACTAAACTTCCCCATAAAATTTCTCAACCCAAATGATATGATATGTTCTGATTTTATTTTCTGAATTCCAATGTATATATGATCAATTATTCAAGTTGCGTACAATATAAGTCTGATATTAATTTAATCCGATTCTGATATTTGATGCGTGGCATGTCATCATGCAAATCATATCATAATTCACAGTTCATTCAATCAGTCATATATACATATATACATACATACACACAGAACGTAGCGTATGAAAGCAATATAGCACAAGAATAGACACACCTTAGGCAGCTAACAACTCAACGTCGAGAGTAACATCTTCCACGCTCAGCCCTAGGATTAGCTTGGAAAGAGTCAACACCGACGAGGACAATAAAACATAATTATTTACTACCACTATGCCATACTAACATAAACACTAAACGAGACCAAACTCACGTGCAGAACTTGCAGGTTGTGTAGAATGGGTCGAACAGGCAGAGGAGGAGGAAGATTTTCAGTCTCCGAGTTAACGTCACCTGAACACATTAATATTCGAATCAAATTCTGATATTCATAATTCTCAAAATACTAAATACAATTAATTGTAAATAGCAAAATGTCCTTTCGGGTTTAAAATTGGAAAAACAGACAATGAATTTGGAATCAGAATGTCAAAAAACGTAAAGTTGACTTTGGCCAAAAAAGTAACACTGACATCATCAAAAGGTCAACGTTGACATTATCCACAAAGTCAACACTGACGTCATCCAAAAAGTCAACACTGACATTATCCAAAAAGTTAACGTTGATGTTAGCCAAAAAGTCAACACTAACGTCAGCAAGGGTCACAGGTTAACGGGTCAAATCACGATCAATGAATTGGGTCACGGGTTAACGGGTCGGGTCACGGGTCAACGAATTAGGTCACGGGTCTGGTCAAAGTCTGACCCGGTTCGGGTCATCGATTTGGTTTAGGCTTTTCACAGATCTAGGCTCGATTCGGCCTCTCTCTCATTGGGCTCACTAACCAATTTGGGTTAAACCCAAATCCATACTAGCCCGAATCTTCCTTACCATGGCAAACTGAAACTTAGGGTTTGCTACCCTTGACGGCGCGGCTCATCGACAACCTCACTCCGATGACCTCGAAGGTCACATTCTGACCATAACCATGGTCTGGAACACCCACACACACAACATACACAAAAATGGAACCCGAATGAAGGTTTACCTAAAACGAACACGCAAGAGGGGTGAAGGGAACGACGGAGCAAGGATTTTGAACGGTTCCTCACCGATTTTGAGCAAACGGCTGATGGCTTGGGTCGATGGTTGAGTGGGCTTTGGTCGGGACAAAAAAAGAGTTGAGTGATGGGCTCGGATCGATGAACGATTGACGTTAGGGGCCTCGTCTGAGTGTAACTAGAAAATAAGGGTGTGGGGGAGTTTATGAAACGAGAGGTTGAAAGAGAGAGTGGTTGCTATGTGAGGGAATGAAAACTGAAAAGCCTTTAGGGTTGAAAAATAGTGAGTATATACCCAAATAAAATAGGTAAATAACATGATAAGGGTCCCTGAAGCAACCCGCCTTTCAGATTGGTTACCGAAAGTCTAAATGTTCCCAATTTAGCCCTCAAAACAAATTAGGTTCCAAAACAAAATTCCCAAATTATTAGGGTTTAGAAATTAGAGATTTTAAAAATTAGGAATTTTAATTTGGGGGGAAATTGGGGTGTTACAAATAAAATACAAATCCATATACAAGTAAATTAGTTATGTATTAATATATGTTAATTAGTTATGTATCGCTTTTAATTAATTATTAATATTGTCTTAATTTTTTTCAACCAGGTAGACCAAGTCAGAAGATGTTGAGGACGCCCAATAGAAAGACTATGGACTATCCTCATATTGCACCAGTGATACAACCTTCAACTTTATTTGCAACTGCACTAGTGACTTATTCTGCACCAGTGACACAACCTCTAGTTTCAACTCGGGGTGCACCAGCTTCATCCCATACTGCACCACTGACTCACCCTCCAACTTCATCTCAGACTGTAATAGTGTCTAAATCTCCATCAACCTTAAGAATCCTTAAATTACATATTAAGTGGAAAACCAAAGATTAACTTTGCATGACTACTTATTTTGTTGCATTTTTGTAAACTTTTTTGTGATGCCTATCTGATATTATATAACTTAATGTCATCTATGATAACTTTTTTGTGGTACTTTGTTAAATGCATTTGTCATGTATTTTGTTGTAATGGAACATGTCAGTTTCAAACTCTTTGTAATGAATGGTTATGAATGGCAATATTATATTATCTTTTGCACTTAAGTATATAATGTAAATAATAGTCTTTGAAGTAATTTGTGATTAGTTGATTTTGTTAATAAGGTATATAATGTAAATAATAGTCTCATGTATGTTGTTTCCTTATTGCGGATTTTTGCTTTCCTAAGGTAATAATCCTACAATTTAATTATCTAAAAAAATTATAAGATACAAGTTTTATGTATACAATATATATTATATATTTTCTTCTTTTTTCCTATTAACTGTGATTAGTTATCATTGATACACTAGTGTAGTTAGTTAGTTGTAGTTAAGTAGAACTTTTGTAGTTAAGTAGAACTTACACCGGTGTAAATGTGTTATAGTTAGTTAGTTAGTTGTAGTTAAGTAGAACTTATATTGGTGTAAATGTGTTATAGTTAGCTATAGTTAGTTAGTTGTAGGTAGAACTTATATTGGTGTAGATATGCTATAGTTAGTTGTTGTTAAGTAGAACTTATACCGGTGTAAATGTGTTATAGCTAAGTAGAACTTATAGTCTGGAATCTATTTATGTACTTTTTCCACTTACATAGTTATAAGCTAAACACTTGTACAGTGCATCCTTGTATAGTGCATCCTTGATGTATTGCAGTTATAACCGTGCATACTTGTACACTTACATATAATTTAAGACACTTTCAAAATGCAAAACAACTTCTCAAATATAAATTAGCCATGTAAATTAGCCATTCAAACCAAATCCAACACTAACTACACATCAATGGCAAACCAAAATATCAATGTCATTCAAACCAATTCCAAGGGCCTACATCAATGCCATTCAAACCAAATTCAACACTAACTACACATCACTACATTACAAAAATAATTTAATCACAATATAAATTAGCCATGCAGCAATCAATGCAGCCCTGTAAAACATTGCTTCATTCTTATACTCTGTCATTTTCATTTCACATTTCCTTAAATTTTCTTTAGCCTTCATCACATTCTTCTCCAACCTTCCCACTTCATCGACCACCATGTTCTTCAATTCAAAATTTTCAATTTGAATGTCTCTATTTTCTGACAATAGCATTTAAACTTCACTTCTCAAATCATCAATGTACTTCGATTTGCCTTCATCCTTATCAATCTATTGAAAGAATTCACAACGATACTACAAATGAGAAATAAAATCAAACTACAACATATTACTTATTACATATCCATCTCTCGATTAACACAAACAACTTAAAGTATCAAATATTACCTCTCTCCCTTTGCCACAACCATAAAATTTCCTCCCTTTGCTCCTAGGGACGGTTGATGTGCAAATCGGTGCTCTCAACCCACACTTGCATTCAACAACATTTCCCCTAGCAACTGGTTTTGAACTTTCACTTGACATGTTAGAAAACTCAATTGAAATCAAAACATTTGTAGAGAGAAATCGAGATAGAAATCTGAGAATGGAAACTTAGGTTTAGTTTGAATAGAAGAAAAGAGGGATGCTTGGTTTTATTTTGAATATTATAATATTATTTATTTTATTATTTACTCATTTTTGGTTAATTTTACAATAATAATTATAAATTCAAAAATAACTGGCCACGTGGCGTAACCTGATTGGCTAAGAAATTTTTTTTAACAACGTTAGATGGAGGGGCCAAACGAGGTAACGATTTTTAGTTCAAGGGCCACAACATTTCAAAAAATAATTTAGAGGGTTGTTCGGGAAAAAGTGTATACTTCATGAGGTAGATGAGCTTAAAATTTATACGCAGAGATTGTAATGATTGGATCCGAAATATTGATGAACAAGATTTTTCTTGGTCAGTTTTGTTCTCAATATTTCGATTTGAATATGCGAAAAACATTGGGGTTAAATCTGATTTTTAAATAATAATGAAGACGGATTAAAGAGTAAGAAAAATTGAAAATAATAGAGTAAAGATATATAGAAAACACTAACTTCTAGTAGATTTCAACTTCGACAATGAAATTAATCACAATCCATGAATAATGTTTTACTTACGCCTCATTTGATTGATTTCTAACTAGCGTGTTGTATTAACACGTCTGTATTACGAATGAACAATTTTTTGTCGAATGAACAACTCCAGAGAACAAATTGAATGATTTAGTTCTTCGAAAACATATCGATCGAGGAAGATCCGACTTCAATCAACAGAATCCCCTGCGTAAACTACTTAGATCAGATTGTTTGTTCTCTTAGCAAAAACACACTAATTTGTTGTTTAGTTAAAACGATTCGACAATTATAGATAGAGCCATTTGACAAACTGCAAAGCACGCACAAACGCCAATTAAGGCTCTTCTTAAATGAAACCACGAATAATTCTATAAGCTTACTTTGTCCATATCTGATCTAGACAACAAATGAATACCAGAACGAATAATATTTATGACTGAAATAAAGTTTCACAATCCCTTAACCGAGTCTTGATCTGTATTTAGCTAAAATTTAAATTAAAAAAACATATTGAAAAAACAAAGAAATATTGTAAAAATAAAATGAAAGTAATAAAGATGACTTAATCCGAATTTATATTGCCATCATTTAAATAAGTAATGAAATTCAAATTTGTATTTCTCCACGGGGCATTAATATTTCATTCAAATTTTAACGAAATATTAGTGATATGGGGAAAAAGAATTCCAAAAAGTAAGCTAAAACTCTTTACGTTTACGTAGACAGTCTCTTACTTTTAACAATGATAGAAGAGTTGAAGATTTAAAATTCGAAATCTGTGGTCCTTGAGTAATTATATTTTCAAACTAACATCCAAATATGTATCGGACCAAATATAAGTAATTTTTTAATATAATATATAAACTATCCAAACCCTTAATAAGATATTGTTATACTTTTAAGTATGCTTGGACATACAAATTTTAGAATACTGTATCTATAATATATTAAGGGTAATTATATCATGCTTTACCGGTGAAAACAAAAAAAAATATAACTGACTTAATTTTAGGGTTTATGAATTTAGTTTAGGTTTATAGGTTTCGAATTAAGGGTTTGTTGTTAGAATTTACGGTTTATAGACTAAATCCTAAATCCCTAACTATATTACTCTAAACCTAAACCATAACCTCTTAACTTTAAATTTTAACCACAATCCCTAAATTTTAAATACATAAACCCTAATTTGAATCCATAAACCGTAAACTAAAACAATTGTAAAAACTTATTATTTTCACCACAGTGCATAAAATATTTTTCCATATATTAATTGAATTAGAACTTGGTTAAAAAGAGGAAATGAAAGGTTAAACTAGTATAACTCTTACCATTTTCTTGCCCTATCACTTTAAGAGGGTTTCATAAAATAAAACAATTGAAATTTCCAATGGGGCTTACATATTTGAAAATGATACAAAAGAAAATAAAATAAAAGTCATTGCATGTAGTATACTATTGAAAAGTATACGGTACCAACTACAAAAAATATAAGACAAGGAATTGGATAAGACTGCGCAAAATAATTGAAGAGAGTAAACAGCCTAATTTTTAATTAAACTTTCATAAGCACTAAAACTAAATTCTTATATAATTACAACTTCAATGCTGTATTAATTATTTGTGAACAATAATATTTTAGTGTCAATATATAATAGCATTTTCAACAACCATTTTTGGATCTTATTGTCCTGTATCAGACTAGTCATTTTAAATGTTATTGATTCGAATAAAGAAGCGGTCCTAATTCGTGGTGAAATTGAGGATCCAATTTTCACCTTTTTACTGCTGGTCCTAATCTGTTCATATCAATGCACTACAAAATCCCTTGAGTGCATATCTAAAAGCATAAAAGCTCAATCAACTTTTGTGGAGTTTGAGGCGGTCACAGGGATAGATCTTTTTAAATATTTATGTTTGGCCCCGAACCTCAAATTCTGTCTTTGTCTGTAGTGGTCAAATACCACCATAATAATTGGAGAGAAGGATTTTAGTATATTATTTTATGTGTTCATCATTGATATATAATGACAATAAATGTTGAACCTAATAAATGATCTCAGAGGAAGAACGGATTATGTTCATTCTAGGAGACCTGGGGTCAAATCGTTTTGTTTGCAAGGTGTGTGTTTGTCAAAGGGTTAAGAATATATATAAACAGATAATACATTGTAATTATATTTTTTGACTATTCAAAAAATATAATAAATGTATTTTTTAGTTTAGATTAAGGATTTACGACATGGCTTATGTATATTTATTTTTTCGCATTTTTTTAATATATAGTGTAATCTCACGATTTTATATATTTATTTTTTTGACTTTTGATAACACGCCTGATAGACAAATTGCTCGAACCAGATTTTAACTCTCTTTTTTTCACATTTAAAGGCATTTTATTGATATTACTAGTAGAGTCCGAATTTCAACAACAATAAATCGGCTAATTTTTATATATAGCATACTTTTTTTGAACAATTCCTACCTAAGGGGAGGGGGAAAGAGAAATTTATTCCTACTGGGTCTAGAACCCATAACTTAAGGGGAGGGAAGGTATTAACTGAGAGCTTTTAACCACTTTCTTTAGAGGTTGTTGACATATAACATATTAATGAGGAGATTTTCTTAAACTCCATAAATAGAATTAAAAAACATGTTACGTGGTACATTTATTTATAATTTGTAAATATAATTTTTTTCATTGAAATAATTTATAATTTCATGGTATTTTAAGGGATCGAAGGATAATTTTTCCTCTTTTAAGGGAACAAGGTCTTTTGATCTGATTGGCAATACGATTGATTACACTAGATGTAAATTTTATTTACATCTTACATCTGAAGAGTAAATTTAAAAAGTACATATGAAATTTGAATTATTTACATAAGCCTTTTACCCTTGAAATAGTTGAAGTAAATATCACCTACTGACTTCATCCGCACATGAAGAAAAAAAAAAAGTAAACGATACCGTGAAAGAACCCATAAACAAATGTTCCAAAAAAAAAAGGTATTTTCAAATGTTGCTTGCGCCTACGGGCATGGGTCCACTTACCTCTAAAGAACCCCACAAAGAAAATATTTAAATAAAAAATAACCCCTAAATTATATTATTTATTTTCTTTTAATCGTTAAATTTTTTATCAAAATAAATATTTAAATTATTATTTTTAATTATTTTAAATTTATTTATTATTAAAATTAAATTTTTTTAACTATTAAATATTAACACGTCATAAAAATTTAAATATTTATTTTAATAAAAAAGTTAAAGATTAAAAATATAAAAAAACATAATTTAAGTACTGATTTTTTTATATAACCCTAACGAAAAAGCGAAAATTCTCAAAATGTGTAGTGTAGGCATGTTATACACATGTAGGAGTAGAGGCGCGTTTGACGTTGCGTTTGCAAAGAAACACATGACCACCATTTGATGGAAAACAATTCTCCAATTTTTTCTCATTCGTTTTCCAGTATTTGGTTTAAAACCCGTAAGTTTCGCTGCTCCTTTGGCACTGTCTTTTTTGTTTTCTTTGGTTTTTGTTTTTCCTTTTTATTTATTTCGTTGTTTTTAGCACAACCCAGTTACTAAGCTTGGAAATCTCAACTGGGTATTTTTTTTCTCCTTCTCTTTGGGTTTGTTCTTATTTGGTTTTGTCTTTTCTTTTGATTGGTAATGCTTGAAACATGAAAAATTTATGTGTTCTTCTTTTGTTCCGTTGTTGATTATGTATAGATTAATCCAAATGGGGAAGTTGGTTTTTGGGCAAACTTTGTTGGAATTTGACATTGGGTGTGGGAGGGTTGTTTTCTTTCACTTTTCCCTGTCTCATTTTCTGGTTGCTTTAGAATATATAAAATTTGAAGATTTTGATTTTCCTTGGTGGGTAAAATCCAATTCAAAATTGTGGGTTTGATTGTAATTGGAGCAAGTTTTGGTCTTTATGCTATTCTTGTCTCGTATATTGGTTGCTTTTGATGTTCATTTTGCATAAAAAGGTAAAGATAGTTCTCTCCTGCATTATTCAGCTTTATATGTGATTGAAATTGACAGTATTTTCATTAAAAATCTGGGAATGTTTCTTGCTTTCTTAGACGATTGTGTTAGGAGGTAAGGTAGTGTTTAGCAAACCTGGGTTCGATTTGATCCGTGGCCCATCCTTTTGTTTGCTTAAAGATAACATATACTGTTATAATAGCATTCCTCGAAGGAATTAGCAAATTATTTTACAACTTAAAAGAGCATTAATTGAAGGAATTCGATTTCAATGCATGTATGTCGTTGTGTGTGGCTTCTGAATTGTTTGTTTGGTGGAAGAATGATCCATTTTATTATGCATTTGATTTCTTCATGTTTTTCTGCTGGGTGAAAATGTCCAACATGGAAAACATTTTATCTTATTTTCCTAGAACATACTTCCCCATGTTGGAATTCTGAACTTGAAAGATTGAAAACAGTTATTCTCTATTAGGATGTTGCTTTTCACCGGTAATGACTGTTTATATATTAGTTTCACTGACCATAGTTTTGGAATAATTAAAACATTGTTCTCATCTTTAGGAATTTTGAAAAAAAGAGATAATAAATAGGAAGGATGCTTCTTAGTTCTTACATGAACATTCAGGTGTTCCAGGTGGAAAATTTACATACAATCATTTCCATGGATATTGAGTTGCCCTGGTGGGATGTGATACTATTGTAATTTGTATCTTTAGTTTTGCTGTAGCTAGATTCTTTCATTAAAAAGGTGAGTACATTTGGAAATGCTACCTGATAATTTTCTTTTGGTTTTTATTGCAATACGATGAACAATGTTAGGAACTCTTCAAGAAGTTTAGCCAGCAATAAAAGAATCTGGTTTTAATCTTGTTAGATCGTGTTATCAAAATATTTCTTGTTTTATGCCTTGCTTGTCTTATTTTCTCCTGGATGTTCTACTGCATATGATTGAGTAATATGCTTTCAGTGTGGTGTGTTTAAAACATGTTCTTCCTGTTGACATCCAACTTTTATCCTGTATTACAGGGAAATAGATAGCGAAGCCTCTTAAAAGTAGAGAATATAAAATAATTGCAGTAGTTGACATTTCGAGTAGCAATGGCTCCTGGAGGCAGTGCTTGCAAAGAAGTTGTTGAATCTCATTCCCCTGTTGAAGATTATGACATTGCTTCAACAAAATCTGAGAGTAATCCTACAACGATGAAAAATGCTGTTAGCTTTGTTGGAAAAAATGGAATTCATTCAAACAATGATGTCTATGAGCTCCTTGAGTGTCCTGTATGTACAAATTTGATGTATCCGCCAATTCATCAGGTTTGTTCTCCGTGCATACACTTATTTCAGCGCTTTTGTAAAGATATAGTTTTGTAGTAGCATTTTGTTTTTACCCCCTTTTCATTGTGTCATATTACTGAATTTTCTTAGTTATTTCATTGCATGAAGGCTACATGTGTGCCTTCATATGCGTGTATGGAACTAAGTGATGATATCTGTATTCTAGGGTGAAAATGGTGACGAAAAACCGGTTACAATGCCTTATCTAGTTAGGTGTTTATTTATGTACTGTGTGAAGTGTAGGGAATCAGGTGCAAGTCAGTGACGACTATGGACATAGGGTCGTATTGAAAATATGTTCTTCACTGCTTTCCTTTTCTTTTTCCCGTGAAAGTTACTCTGTTACTCAAAATTTTGATATGTTGCATTCAATCTTCTATTTCAGTGCCCAAATGGACACACTTTATGTTCGAACTGCAAGATTAGAGTGCACAACTGTTGCCCCACATGCCGCTATGATCTTGGAAATATAAGGTGCTTAGCTTTGGAGAAAGTTGCAGAATCCTTGGAACTCCCTTGTAAATACCAGAATCTAGGTTGCCACGATATCTTCCTGTATTACAGCAAGCTTAAGCATGAACAACACTGTCGGTTCCGTCCCTACAATTGCCCTTATGCTGGGTCTGAGTGCTCCGTCACTGGTGACATATGTACCCTCGTGGCTCATCTCAAGGATGATCACAAGGTTGACATGCATGAT
The DNA here is from genome assembly GCA_019671005.1 of Hibiscus mutabilis. NCBI lineage: Eukaryota > Viridiplantae > Streptophyta > Magnoliopsida > Malvales > Malvaceae > Hibiscus > Hibiscus mutabilis. Next base: position 29,579,877 of record CM033739.1, on the reverse strand, counting down.
GGATGTACCTTCAACCATCGATATGTCAAATCAAACCCACACGAAGTTGAAAATGCCACATGGATGCTTACTGTAAGTTCATTTTATGCTAACAGCACATGTAAATCAAGTGTTCCATGCTTCATTGATAGCATTTTTTGTCTAGATTATGATAAACTTTACAACCATAATGTTTAAGTCACTTGAAACTGCAAACATTGTGCATGAAGGGATTTCTTTGATATATTTTTATAATTCCGACATTTTTTGCAGGTTTTTAATTGTTTTGGAAGACAGTTCTGCTTGCATTTCGAGGCTTTCCAGCTAGGGATGGCACCTGTCTATATGGCCTTTTTACGTTTTATGGGTGATGATAATGAAGCAAAAAAGTTCAGTTATAGTCTGGAAGTCGGTGCCAACGGTCGTAAGCTAATATGGCAGGGGATTCCCAGGAGCATCCGCGACAGTCACAGGAAAGTTCGTGACAGTCAGGATGGACTGGTGATCCAAAGGAACCTAGCTCTATACTTTTCGGGCGGGGATAGGCAAGAGCTGAAGTTGAGGGTAACCGGCCGTATATGGAAAGAAGAATGAGGTTAAAAAACCATGGGGGGTGCTTTTTTGTACAGTTTGAGAAGATTCGAGTCTGATTGGGTAGGGAATGAAAGCTTCCGTTTTAATGGGTGCTTGGCTTTGTTTTGTACTTGTTGTATTTGTTACTGGGATATGCCCAGTCTAAGTCTAATCCCTGTGCTGAATGTTTAGTGTAGGAAATGATTTACTTGGAATTTGAATTGTTAGAACTCCTTTTCCATGCAATCTCCCTTGGCTTCCTGTATGAAACCAAACCCTGTTCTTTATTATCAACCTCTCTTCTGCTCATTTTCTCTCAAATCTTTTAAAAAATGTTATCATTAACAAAACATTTCAATTTTCAAATTTAGATTTAGTGTAATCTGACTCACTCCAAGATTAATTTAGATTTATAGATAGCTTTGTTTAAGGGTTAGATTACCCATTCAAGCTCAAAAGCTTAGTCCAATGTTTAAGAAATTTGGATAGAAATGTTAGACAAAAAGGCTTTAGAAAAAAATACTCATTTAAAATGTAAGATACATTTGAGCTCTAGTAATTTTTAAAATTTGTTTACGTTTAAAATTTAATAAAAGAAAAAGACATAAAATTATTAAATTTAGTTAAAACTGTTAACATCTTTCTCTTTCTTAGGCTGTGGGTTCAAACCCTTTAGGAGCAAATTCTCCCTCCCTTCCCTAAGTAAAAATTGCTCAAAAGCAGAATTAAATAAAAACCTTAAACTATTAACAAAACTAGGAAAGTTCGCGGCAAAATTAAACAGATAAGGAATACAATAGGAGAGAATGTAAACTTTCTATTGCTTATATGAGTTTTACAATGCCAATATTGATATGATTAGAATCATAAGAATAAGGGGATGAACATAAAGATAAAAGACCAATGGACGAGGGAGATAAAATGTGAGAGCATCTACATAAATACTATTCATAACACTCCTCCTTGAAAGTTATAAAATATGCGTCTCATTAAAATCTTACTAAAAAAAATCGAAGGGTAAAATTCAATAAAAAAATAGTATATCATATATAATACGACTGATATGCTGCCTTATTAATTCTTTTCACAAAAACTTAGTGACACAAAACATGAATAAAAGAAAATTTTGAAAAGACGTAATTTCATGTTGAAAATTAACTTCTCAAATGTATTGAAAGGAAATATTTTAATAAATAGATCTGTCAAATACTCACTTGAAAGAATTTGTTGAATAACAATATCTTCATTTTTCGTAGATCATGAGTGAAGAAAATTTTTGTAGAGATGCATTTTATATTATATCCCTTTTATGTGTACTTTTTTAAGTTGTGCATACATGCCACATATAAGAATGTCAATGAAATTTGAATCTTCTTAGACCTAGCATGTTATTATAGAAGATTCGTAAAATATTTTCAATAATCATCATTCTAATGATCCAACTTCTCTGAAAATATGTGCATTACATTGGTTAGATAAACAACAACAACAAAACTTCAACCAATTAAAATTCATTCCGACAAATGTCCATGTTCTGACTCAATCTAAATCTTATAAGGATTACATTGTGTTTAGTGATGCTTCGTTTAACGGATCGGGTTGCTCATTGATGCAAGAATGAAAGTTAGTAGCATATATTTATCGTGAGTTGAGGTGTGATAGCCGATTGGATTGTCTTGGTAAAAGAGTGCATGGGCAACTCAGTTGCCGTGGCGACTTGCACAACGGGGTTGCCTTGGCAACTAATTGATGGTTGCTTGGGCGACTAGTTGGGCAACTACTTGGGCGACTGGGCAGCAACTTCAAGGTTCGGCGGAGCGTTCTTCAATGGTTTCTTCTTATCCCTAAGTCGAAACTCTAGCTACTTGTGCATGCCTTGATAATACATCCCTGCGTGAATCAAGGGTGAACAACAACCAATCTTGCGCTCCTCTTAGCCGTTGAAATCCTTAACTTATTCCTAAGCCGGATTAATCTTCACCATCATTGGATTGCATAAAGATCATATTCATTCGTTTCTTGAATCTAACTCTCCCGATATTAGATAAATGGATGAAATCACGAGATCCTCTCCCAATTCACTCGCAAACAATAATAAGAATCAAGAATGAATAAACCTTGAAATAGAAAAGTGCAAACTCTTATTACCTAAACAAAAACCAATAGTTTCTCACAACCACAAAACACAATAACCATAGCCAAGTAAATTTAGTTCATGGCTAGGTTCCAAAGAAACACAAGATAAACAATCCCTAGCATGAACTCAATCGAACAAGGAAGAAAAGATGAAGCTTGTCGAAAATTCCTTGCCCTAGATGCTTGCCGAAAATTCCCCTTGCTTCCTCTCTTGGAGTTGTCGAAATTAACTTTTCCTCCCTCCTCTTGATTTGTCGAATTTCCTTGCTATTTATAGGGCTAGGCCAAAGTCCTTCTTTGAGGAGGAGTTTGAGTTGAAATTAAATTATCTTTAAAGAATATAATTCTTTATTATAATTTTATTCCTATTAGAACTTCTCCTATCTTCTTGGAATTTAATTCTTCTTTAATCTCTGCATGGCAATCAAATTCCTTTGGGCTTGGGCCTTGCTCCATGTCATCTTGGGCTTGTAAAGTCATGAATTTCGACATCCATATTGCTTTTGGTCTTTGTCGACAAATGCCATGGCAACTGGCTCGGCGTCTCCTTCATGCACTGCCCTGGCAACTAGCTCGGCATATCCTTCATGCATTGCCCTGGCAACTAGCTCGGCATTGCTTTGGCAAGTGATCCTGCACATACACACACAAAAACACACCAAAGCAGCATCTATTTCCACAAAAATCACCAAGTTATGTAATCAAGCTCAACGATTGAAGGAAACATGGATTAATGCATGAATGGCTAACTATGCAACTAATATGAGCCTAAGTCTAACAATAATATGAGTAAAAAGGGTAAGAAAAATAGTACTTTTGAACACTTATCACACCCCCAAACTCGAACTATTGCTTGTCCTCAAGCAATGCAAACTTATAATTTCCTGCCAAGACTTCAAATTTTCACAAACTTAGCTTTGAACTTGATTTCAATTCTCTGAACCGGGGCACAAAGTATGATTGGCTTTTTATTTTTCGGAAAACTGAGGAGTTACTCGGAATCAAACTATAATGCTTGTGCGTGTGTGCGGAGTTGTGTGCAAGTTGATTTTTCGGATTCTATGCAAACAGTAGGTTTTCAAATTACTTCATTGGGTTCTTTTTAACTTGTTTTAACTAGAGCCAATTTCGGGCACCTCTAGTGTTTTATTTTTAGTTTTCTTAAGTTAATTTAATCGACTAGAGCCGGTTTCGGGCACCTCTAGTTAAAAAATTTTTAACGCCTCCTAGAGCCAGTTTCGGGCACCTCTAGTGATCAATTTTTTTAGCATATGCTAGAGCCAATTTCGGGCACCTCTAGCATTCATCCAATTTTTATTCTAATCCCCCAATTAGTTAATTATCAACCTAAGTTTACTAGAACTCCTTAAATCAATCAAACCACAACAGTGTTTCATCAAATTTAGCATCATAGTAAAATTCTAAGTTTTTCATGGTTATCCTAGAATAAAAATTCTATCAATTAAGTGCATTGGTAAAGTCATCATTGAATATTCATCAAATCTAAGCAATTCTTGTTCCAATTAAAGGCATGGCAAGCAATTTATGTATCCTAAATGTAATGCTTAAGATTAATGTAACTAAACATGGTAATTACTAATAACAATCCCCCCCAAACTCGAGTGAGGCATTGTCCTCAATGCATGCATAAAAATAACGAAAAATAACAATAAAAATGCATACGAGGACTTACTCCGAGAGTTCGTCATCGTAGATGATTAGTTTCCTTCTAGTTGGCGTCTTGACTTTCTTGCTTGAACGCGATGGTTGTTTTCTTGTTGCCGGTGGTGGAATCGATCCTCGTACGGGGTTGTCCTCATCATCCTCTTCATCAATGTCAATGGCTTTTCGTTTGGAGGATTCAATTGGTGCGGTCTTTATTGGTTCAATGGAGGACTCGTCCGAATCTGAAAAATCAGAAAATGATTCCGTAGGAGTTGATTCGGGCATAGGTGCTTTACCTTTGGCTTTTTGCAGTGGTTGCCGGGCATCGTCAGGGTTGGTTGCCGTGGCGTCTGCTTCCTTGGTTGCCGTGGTGACTGCTTCATTGATTGCCGGGGCAAGAATCTCGGCGGGAAAGATTGGGAACGGCACACGATTGTCCGGGTACTTTTCTAGGATGACTTGGGTGATGGCATTGTTGTGCTCCTTCATGTACCGCATGAACATTAGTTGCCGATCTTCAATTTGCCTTAGGCGGCTTTCCAATGGGTGCAAAAGTGCTTCAAAGTGTCCCGGGATTAATGGCCGAAAGTTGCCACAGTCGTTAGGTGCTTGGGCATTAGGGATTGCCGCCGCGGCGAAGTTGCCGTGACAATTGGGGGCCTTGAAGAATCTCCGGTGCCTCTCCCATTAGCTTTGGATTAGTGCTTGATTCCAACCAGACTTGGGTAGGGCCTTTTCATCGGTGGACTCACTCGGGGACATGCATCTCCTTGCAAAGATTAGAAATTAAGCAAGGGAAGAAAAGATAACCCTTATCTTTTGAGCTGCATACAAAAATCTCATCGCAAATAATTTTTCCAATGTTAATGATGCGATTATGCAAAATAGAATGTATGAGCAAAAGACGTGGTATGTCAACGGTAGTATTGTGTGTGGAGGGCATTAAAGAAGTTTTAACAAACTTATTCCATAGTTTTGCCTCGGGTTTAAGCCGAAGGCGATTTACCGTGCCCTTGTATTTACCGTCGTTCCAATGAGTTCCTGGTTGAGTGAGTTCTTGAAGCACCTTGTCGAGTTGCTTGGGATTGATTTGGTCAACGAAGGCTTGATGCTCGTCCTTCTCAATGTAAAGTCCGTAAAAGGTGTTGATGCTTTCGGGACTTATAAGTATGGCCTTGTCACGAACAAAAACATAAGGATTATCCGGGTTAGGTGAGTGAGCATAGAATTCTCTTACCCATGAGATGTTACCCGGTTCCGGTTGATGGCAAAAGATTTGTCACTTTTGATGTGCAATCCTTTTGAAGATGAATGGTTCAAGGCCGAAATCTTGAGAGCTGGAGTATTCAAAGCCTTGTTCTTCATGAATCTTCCGGCTTTCAAACTTGGATTGAAATCTTTCTTGAACCGCCGGTGTAGCAAACTTCTTGTATCTTGGTTCTTTGGAGGAACTTGGATGAACTAAAAGTTTAATCTTGGATGCCATGTATGATCTTGGTTGTGAGTAAAAACAAAGAAAAGAAAAGAAAAGAAACTAAAAAGTTGCAAGATATAAAGTAGGAATAGGTTAAGGGTGATGGGTTTTATAGAAAAGATAGGTGGTTGGGATTGGGGAAAATCGAAAACGGGTTTAGGGTTTGGTAGGAATTTTCGACAAAGGGGTTTTGGTTAGGATGAATTGGAGGCTTTATATAAGCCTTAGATTCAGCCCATTAGTTTCCTTGTTGAAGATGTTTTCCTACTTGGTTTAGAATTCCTTCTTTATCTTGAACTTCCTTTCCTACAATTCAAAAACAAATCAAATAAGGATTAAAATTAAAGATAAACTAATAAAGAAAATAAATAAAGATGTGTAATAGGATTCTTAAACTTGAATAAAAAAATCTATCCTAAAACTACTAATAATCGAAAAAAATAAAAAAAATCGGAAAAAATAAAATACTTAAATAGTCGAAAAAAATAAAAATAAAAAAATAAAAAAAACAATAAAACTATAAAAAGGGAGAGCATGCTCATGCATCTCCTAAATTGACCACTTCCTTATTACGTTCCACATGGGCACCATTGTAGTGCTTCAATCTTTGTCCATTAACTTTGAATTCATGGTTGTCAGAGATGGACTTGATTATCACGACACCATGAGAGAATGGTTTGACGACTTCAAATGGTCCTGACCATCTTGATTTCAGCTTTCCCGGGAAAAGTTTTAGCCGAGAATTGAATAGGAGAACTAGTTGCCCTGGCGTGAACTGTCGTGGCAATAGTTTCTTGTCATGCCATCGCTTTGTTTTCTCCTTGTAGATTCGTGCATTGTTATAGGCTAGTGCACGAAATTCTTCTATCTCATTGAGATCCATCAAGCGCTTTTATCCGGCACTTTCCCAATCCATATTCACGGTCTTGATTGCCCAGTACGCCTTGTGCTCGATTTCCACCGGTAGATGACATGTTTTACCATAGACAAGCCGGAAGGGGGACATACCTAATGGTGTTTTGAATGCAGTGCGATATGCCCAAAGTGCGTCATCTAGTCTTGATTGCCCAGTACGCCTTGTGCTCGATTTACAACTTGCCCGTTGGTTTTGGGTGATATGCCGTGGCGATCTTGTGTGATATGCCGAAGCGTTGCAACATCTTGGCAATTAGTCTGTTGTCAAAATGCTTGCCCCCGTCGCTGATAATTGCTCTGGGCATCCCAAACCGTGTAAATATGTTTTTCTGCAGGAATCGTTGCACGGACTTGGAATCGTCGTTGGGAACTGCAGCTGCCTCTACCCATTTAGACACATAGTCGACGGCGAGTAAGATGTAGAGGTTGCCGAATAAAGATGGGAAAGGTCCCATAAAATCGATCCCCCATACATCGAACAATTCTACCTCGATGATGTTCTGGAGTGGCATCTCATGTCGTCTAGAGATATTGCCCGTCCTCTGGCAACGATCACATTGCTTGAAAAAGTCTTGGGCATCTTTGTATAATGTTGGCCAATACAAACCGGATTGCAAGACTTTGGCATGATACGAGTTCCTCCAAAATGTCCTCCATAGGGTGAAGAATGGCATTGCCGAGTACATTCTGTTGCTCTTCTTCAGGGACACATCGGCGTATAACCTGATCTGCACATTGTTTAAACAAAAGAGGCTCGTCCCAAAAGTAATGCTTAGCATCATGGCGGAACCGCTTCTTCCCTTGGTGAGTAATGCCATATGGAAAAATACCACAAACAAGGAAGTTAACTAAATCTGCGTGCGTGGTGTATTGCCGAGGCATGTCTTTGCCGTAGTGTCTCTCCCCCAAAATTGCCGAGGCGTGTCGTCAAAGACTGCTGCGGCGTCGAGAGTTGCCGAGGCGTGTGCATCCATGGTTGCCGAGACTTCATAGGTTGCCGAGGCATCAAGGGTTGCCGAGGCGTTGAGGGTTGTCGAGGCAATTAGAATTTGTTCATCCGGGAATGCATCGCATATCTCTAGATCTGCGTCCTCCTCCCTATTGCGTTCCAAACGTGATAAGTGATCGGCCACTTGATTTTCTGTTCCTTTCCTGTCCTTAATTTCAATATCAAATTCTTGTAAAAGTAATATCCAACGAATCAAACGAGGTTTATCATCCTTTTTAGCAAATAAGTATTTGATTGCCGAATGGTCCGTATGAACAATTACCTTTGTACCAATTAAATAGGATCGGAACTTGTCAAATGCGAAAACTACAGCTAGTAACTCTTTCTCCGTTGTTGTGTAATTCACTTGAGCATCATTAAGAGTTTTACTAGCGTAGTATATCACATGGAATGTCTTACCTGTGCGTTGGCCTAGGACTGCTCCTACCGCGAAATCACTTGCATCACACATGAGCTCAAAAGGTAGCGTCCAATCTGGTGGAACGACAATGGGTGCCGAGGCAAGCTTTTTCTTTAGGGTTTTGAATGCTTGAGTGCAAGAATCATCAAAATCGAAGACTTTATCCTGTTCAAGCAGATTACACAAAGGTTTAGTGATTTTAGAAAAATTATGAATGAACCTCCTTCGAATTCCTTTAACCGAATTTGGTGGGGGTAATCTCTCGATCACGTCCACCTTGGCTTTGTCTACTTCAATTCCCTTGGATGAAATCTTATGGCCGAGCACTATTCCTTCATCTACCATAAAGTGGCATTTCTCCCAATTGAGGACTAAATCCGTTTCTTCGCATCTTGCCAACACCCTCTCTAAATTGCCGAGACAGCCGTCGAAGTCATTACCAAAAACCGAAAAATCATCCATGAAGATCTCAAGGAAGTCTTCGACCATGTCCGAAAAGAGCGCCATCATGCATCTTTGGAAGGTTGCCGGGCGTTACACAATCCGAACGGCATCCTTTGGAAGGCATAAGTACCGTAGGGGCATGTGAAGGTTGTCTTTTCTTGATCTTACGTGCTATGGCAATCTGATTGTAACCTGAATAACCATCAAGAAAACAAGAAAAGGGTTTACCCGCAAGACGGTCAAGCATTTGATCAATAAAGGGTAATGGGAAGTGATCTTTCCTAGTGGCTTTGTTTAGCTTTCGATAGTCCATACAAACCCTCCAACCGGTCACAGTCCTGGTTGGGATAAGTTCATTGTTTTCATTGCTTACCACTATTATACCTCCCTTTTTCGGCACACATTGTACCGGACTTACCCACGTACTATCGGAGATAGGGTATATAATGCCAGCGTCAAGCCATTTGATGATTTCTTTCATTACAACCCCTTTCATGGCATGATTCAGTCTCCTCTGGGCCTCAATTAAAGGTTTGTGATCATCTTCCAACAAGATCTTGTGCATGCACACCGTCGGGCTAATTCCCTTCAAGTCGGCAATTGTCCACCCTATTGCCTTTTTATGTAGCTTCAACATGTTGATCAGCTTCTTTTCTGCTCAGTTGTAACTTAGAGGAAATAATTACAGGTAATGTATTATCGATCCCTAAGTATACATATTTCATTTGCTCGCAATTGTTTCAACTCAAGAATTGGTGGATTTTCGATAGAGGTTTTTCGATCTTACCTTCCTTACCCGAGTAGTCCAAAGGGTTCAAAGTATGTACCTGGTCGATTGACTAGCCAATTTGCCTCTTCTGGTTGTTCCTCATCGACCGGTTCTTCATACTCCTCGGGTTCCTCTTGATCGGCAATGTAGTTGCCGAGGCAACTAAATTCCTCATCGGTTAAACTCTGCCGTGGCATGAAGTAGTTGGCATTCTTCCGGATCATCGGCATGCCTTAGTGTTTGGAACACATTTAGTTTTACCTGCTGGTCATTCACCCTCATTGTGAGTTCTCCCTTTTCAACATCAATCAAAGTTCTCCCCGCCGCTAGGAATGGTCTCCCGAGAATGATAGGCGCATGCTCATCTCGCTTCACAATCCAAAACAATAAAGTCAGTGGGAAAAATAAATTTATCAACTTTTACCAAGATGTCCTCGATTTTTCCCTCGGATGCACATAGGATCTGGCTTGGCTAGCTGCAAAGATAATCATTGTAGGTCTTGCCTTCCCAATTCCTAGTTTCTGGAAAACCGATTTAGACATCAAGTTTATGCTAGCCCCTAGGTCGCATAGTGCTTTCCCGATATAGTGATTTCCAATAGAACAGGGTATTGTGAAACTTCCGGGATCCTTCAACTTGGGCGGCATGCGATTGTGCAACATTTCCATGCATCCCTCTGTCGCGGCCACTGTTTCAAACTCTCCTAGCCTTGTTCTCTTGGACACAATGTCTTTAAGAAACTTGGCATAGTTTGGCATTTGTTCAATTGCTTCCACCAATGGCAAGTTGATGTGGACTTGCTTTAGGATATCAAGAAACTTCTTGAATTGATATTCTTGCTTTTGTCGCTTCAACCTTTGTGGGAATGGTGGTGGAAGTCGGATATCTTCTATCCTTTCATTGGTTTGAAACCTGATTGACGGCATTGCCGGGACATCTGGAGTTGCCGATGCGTTATCAACTGGGGTTGCCGAGGTGTGCTTATCGCAAGTTGCCGAGGCGTCATCGGTTGCCGAGGCATGCTTATTGCCGGTTGCCGCAGCAATTCCTGGTTCAAATCCGAGGCTTTGCCGCTAGGTTCGTCTTGCGACTTCAGTATCGCTAGGTAAACCTCCTTGTGGTCTAGTGTTCAGATTTTGAGCAAATTGTCCGACTTGATTTTCCAATGATTTGATTGCCGCCTCTTGGTTTTGCAATCTCATCTCGGTCCTGTTAATAAAAGCATCGTTCTTTTTATGAAATTACTATTCTCAGCCATATAAGATTCATTTTCATCATAAAAGCATTTAGAGAATTTTCCAAAGAACTAGATGTTGTCGGTTGTTCTTTGCGGTATCCATTGTCGTGGCATATTCTCACCGAATCTGATGCTTGTGCATTCTGATTGTTCCAGTTTAGAGCATTGTTGGGATTACTCCATGAAAAATTCGGTGCTTCTTCCAAGCTGGATTGTATGTATTGGACATCATGTTGTTGCCCGATTGTAATTCCCCACATAGAAGCTAGATTCCGGATTCTGCATACATTCGTAAGAATTATGGTTATCGCCACATAACTCACAAAAAGAATCCATTACCTTGACTTCATGTGTGTTGTTTGGTTTTTGCATGTTCGGACCATCTTGGTTAAAGCGGCCAATTGTGCCAAAATTGAATCGATGATCCTAGTTCATGTATTGTGGCTTGCGCCTAACTCCTCCTCTTCTAGTAGATGGGAATTGATAGTCATTCTTGGCCAGCCTTTTAAGATTTGCATTGCTTCTTCCGCGACTTATCTAGGAGTATGCCGTTTGCCGAGGCATCTAGCATCATCCTTGTTGGTGTATTCACGGCGTTGTAAAACATTGTTACTTGAGTCCACACCGAATCCGTGTAGAGGGCATTTGTGTAGAAGTTCTCTATATCGCTCCCAAGCCTCGTACATGGATTCATCATCCGCTGCCGAAAAGAAGTAATGTCGTTACGGCTTATCGTTAAATTTGTAGGATTAAATCTAGCAAGGAAATCATGACAAAGATCAGTCCAAGATGCTATGGATCCGGCAGAATGCTATTTAGCCATGCTTTCGCCCCTATCCCTCAAAGAATAGGGAATAATCTTAATCGTAAGACATCGGGGTGACTCCGTGTATCTTGAACGAGTTGCAAATCTCGAGGAAAGATTTCAGATGTTGTCGTGCATCTTCATTCTTGAGCCGCCAAATTGACCTATTGTGTTGATCATATTAAACATTATCGGTTTCAACTCAAAGTGGTCGGCTTCAATTTCGGTGCGACAACTCATGGGTTAAGTCCATCAAGATCTTCTTCAAGATAGTCTCGAATAGTTCTGCTTTCGCAAGAATCACTCCTCCTCCCGCTCGAACATCTTGATTAATATTGCCGTCTTGATTTGCCATTGCTTCTCTTATCCTTCGTCTAAGTCTTTGTAAGGTTCGTTCGATTTCTGGATCAAAGGGATATTCTGGTGAAGTCGGTCTCGCCCTGGTCATATACCAATGCAAAACCAAAGTTTGTTAGCCCTTTGAATTTTAAACAAGAGAAAAAAAATAAAATAAAAAGAAAGTGCAAGAAAGTAAAAACAAAGTCGCTATTGCCAATCCCCGGCAACGGTGCCAAAAACTTGTTGCGCGTAATAAGTGCTACGCAATTGTGCAAGTATACACGTCGCAAGTTATAGTATAAAAGATATCGTCTCCACAGGGATTGGTGCCACTTCAAGAATCTAGTCTCTTGCACTATAAAAAGTAAAAACACAAGTGAAGGATTATAGAAGTTTTAACTAATAACTAATCTAGAAAGCAATTAAGTAAAAGAAAAGATGAATTCGAATGAGAGAGATAGGCTAGGTTATCGTGAGTTGAGGTGTGATAGCCGATTGGATTGTCTTGGTAAAAGAGTGCATGGGCAACTCAGTTGCCGTGGCGACTTGCACAACGGGGTTGCCTTGGCAACTAATTGATGGTTGCTTGGGCGACTAGTTGGGCAACTACTTGGGCGACTGGGCAGCAACTTCAAGGTTCGGCGGAGCGTTCTTCAATGGTTTCTTCTTATCCCTAAGTCGAAACTCTAGCTACTTGTGCATGCCTTGATAATACATCCTGCGTGAATCAAGGGTGAACAACAACCAATCTTGCGCTCCTCTTAGCCGTTGAAATCCTTAACTTATTCCTAAGCCGGATTAATCTTCACCATCATTGGATTGCATAAAGATCATATTCATTCGTTTCTTGAATCTAACTCTCCCGATATTAGATAAATGGATGAAATCACGAGATCCTCTCCCAATTCACTGCAAAACAATAATAAGAATCAAGAATGAATAAACCTTGAAATAGAAAAGTGCAAACTCTTATTACCTAAACAAAAACCAATAGTTTCTCACAACCACAAAACACAATAACCATAGCCAAGTAAATTTAGTTCATGGCTAGGTTCCAAAGAAACACAAGATAAACAATCCCTAGCATGAACTCAATCGAACAAGGAAGAAAAGATGAAGCTTGTTGAAAATTCCTTGCCCTAGATGCTTGCCGAAAATTCCCCTTGCTTCCTCTCTTGGAGTTGTCGAAATTAACTCTTCCTCCCTCCTCTTGATTTGTCGAATTTCCTTGCTATTTATAGGGCTAGGCCAAAGTCCTTCTTTGAGGAGGAGTTTGAGTTGGAATTAAATTATCTTTAAAGAATATAATTCTTTATTATAATTTTATTCCTATTAGAACTTCTCCTATCTTCTTGGAATTTAATTCTTCTTTAATCTCTGCATGGCAATCAAATTCCTTTGGGCTTGGGCCTTGCTCCATGTCATCTTGGGCTTGTAAAGTCATAAATTTCAACATCCATATTGCTTTTGGTCTTTGTCGACAAATGCCATGGCAACTGGCTCGGCGTCTCCTTCATGCACTGCCCTGGCAACTAGCTCGGCATATCCTTCATGCATTGCCCTGGCAACTAGCTCGGTATTGCTTTGGCAAGTGATCCTGCACATACACACACAAAAACACACCAAAGCAGCATCTATTTCCACAAAAATCACCAAGTTATGTAATCAAGCTCAACGATTGAAGGAAACATGGATTAATGCATGAATGGCTAACTATGCAACTAATATGAGCCTAAGTCTAACAATAATATGAGTAAAAAGGGTAAGAAAAATAGTACTTTTGAACACTTATCACCTTGGATTTTGAAATTTTGGTCATTACAACTCTCCAATCCTTAAAGAAAATTTTGTCCTCGAAATTTACCTGATGGAAAAAGATGCAGATAAAGAAACCTTATATCCTTCTTGGTCCCCCACGTAGCCTCCTCGACTCTGTGGTTTCTCCTCAATATCTTAACTAAATGTATACACTTATTGAGGAACTTCTTAACCCCTTTAGCCAAAACTGTTATTTGTTCTTCCTCGTAGGTTAAGTCAGTATTGGTCTTGATCTTCTTAAGTATGATAACATGTAAAAGGTCGAAACGGTAGCGTCTCAACATAGACAAATGAAGCATATTATGAATGTACGCTATCTTCGAAGGCAAGGCTAACCGGTAAGCTACGAGTCTAACCCTCTCAAGAATCTCATACAGTTCAATAAACATCGAACTCAACTTGATTTTCCTCCCAAAGTGGATTACCCTTTTCTATGGTGACACCTTGAGGAACACTTTGTCACCAACCTCATAGTCGATGTGCTTACGCTTCTGATTCGTAAAAGTTTTTTATGATCAAAGGTTACTTGCAATCTTTCCTTGATAATCTGAACCTTCTCTTCGGTTTATCTAATTAAGTCTGACCCCTCAATCATTCTCTTATTGAGTCCGGTCTAGCACAAGGGTGTTCTACACTTATATCCATACAAGGCCTCAAAAGGAGCAATCTTGTTGCTCGATTGGAAACTATTGCTATAGGCAAACTCAAGAAGCGATAGCCCAACTTTTCTCAAAATCAATGATACAACATCGAAGCATATCTTACAAAATTTGGATGACTAACTCAGATTGACCATCAGTCTGAGGATAAAAAGCAATGTTGAAATACAACTTGGTATCCAAAGGCTTATGTATCTTCTTCCACAACCTTACTGTGAACCAAGGATCTCTATCTGATATGATTGACGATAGCACTTTATACAACCTCACAATCTTTTGGATATACAACTGTGCCAATCTTTCAAGCGTAGAATCCATACGCACAGACAAGAAATGAGCAGACTTGGACAACCAATCTACTATCACCTATATATTATCATGCTTTCTTTGGGTCAACAATACCCGTCACAAAATCTATGGTCACACAATCTTACTTCTACTGTGGAATCTGGATAGGCTGAAACAAGCCCGAAGGAACTTAGTGTTCGACCTTAACTTACTGACAAGCTAAGCATATATTCACAAACTTAAATACATCCTTTTTTATACTAGGCCACCAATGAAAATGACAAAGGTTTTGGTACATCTTATTGCTACCCAGATACATAACAAATAGACTACGGTGAGCTTCTCGAAGGATACTGTCTCGCAAATCCTCTAAAGTTGGGACAGACAACCAAACTTTGAAGTACAAGATCCCACTATCTCATACCTCAAAATCAGATGTTTTACCACTCTGAACCATCTCTATCATTGTCATTAACTTTTCGTCCAACACTTGTGTTCTCTTGATCTCTTGCACTAACGTAGGCTCTACATAAAGCTCAATTAACAACCCACCATCATCGATAATCCTTAAACGGGCAAATATTACCCTTAAGTCTGCCATAAACTTTTGACTCAAAGTATCAGCTACCATATTAGCTTTACAAGGATTATACTCTATGATACAATCATAATCCTTTAACAGCTCAATCTATCGTTTTTACCTCAAATTCAACCCCTTTTGGGTAAGGAGGTACTTTAAACTCTTATGATCGGTGTAGATATAGCACTTTTCTCTATACAAATAGTGCTTCCAAATCTTCAACATAAAGATAACTGCGACAAGCTCCAAATCATGCGTGGGGTAATTCTGTTCATGAGGCTTAAGTTATCTCGAGGCATAAGAAACCACCTTACCCTCTTACATGAGAACATAACCAAGCCCATTCAACAAAGCATCAGTGAACACAACATAATCCTTTTCTAGCTCAGGTTGTGTCAGAACTTGAGCCTTTATAAGATAAAGCTTTCAACTACTCAAAGCTTTTCTGTCTTTTATTGTTCCACTCAAATAGAACTTATTTTTGTAACAGCTTGGTCATAGGTGCCGCTATGATAGAAAAGCCCTTGACAAAACTACGGTAATATCTGGCAAGTCCAAGGAAATTGCGGACCTCCACGATATTCCTAGGTGGTTTCCACTTTACCACTGCTTAAATATTTTGCAGATCGACACAGATCCTATCTACCGCAACAATGTGGCCCAAAAATGCCACATTAGAGAGCTAAAATTCGCACTTACTGAACTTTGCAAAAAGTTATCTTTTCCTCAAGGTCTAAAAGACAATACGAAGATGATTGTCGTGTTCCTCCTCAAAGCTCGAATAAACCAAGATGTCATCAATAAGACCACCACAAACTGATCTAGGTATGGATTGAAAATCCGATTCATCGGGACCATAAAAATCGCAAGTGCATTGGTAAACTCAAAAGGCATTATCAAGAACTTATAATGTCATACCGTGTATTGAAAGCGGTTTTTTGAACATCTTTCTCTACTACCTTCAACTGGTAGTGTCGCGACCAATTTTGAAATCGGGTGTGTAAAAATAGCATGACGATTGATCGTTTGGAAAATTAGAGTTTTTTGACCAGTTTTAATTTAATCTTGAAAATGTAGGGTTTTTTCATATTAAATTTGATTTTCCTTTATTTATCTTTAAAAATATTTTAGAGTCACCACCGATCACATCGAGGTAGACCGAACATCGGAAAAACAAACTAGAGATTCTGTCTTAAAAATGGGTTCGAGAGTCGGTTACGTGTAGGGAAAGATTAGCACCCCTACAAACGCCCGTTACGATACCTTTAATTTTACGTGGCATTTTGGCATTTCGAATAATTATTTGAATTTAATTTATTCATAATTATTAATTGAATTTAGATTCTGAATGCATATATCCTTTTATAAGAAAATTTATTTTGTTCGAATACGAGATTAAAAGAACCCCGTTAGGTGGCACCCCTATTCGTATTTAAAAATGAATTTCCAACATAAACAATTTTTTTATGAATGTTCTTTTATTGTCTTGTCTATTTTAAGTATCAACCTAAAAGGGCTCTAATTAATTTGTTATTTATGCTATGAATATTAATTAATTTAATGGCTTCTATGAGAAAATGCCAACTTCTTGAACACCTTCCATATATTTGAAGCCCTTAAATTAATCATATTCCTAATTATTTAATCATTCTAAATAATTAAAGTTCTAGTCCTAATTAAGGCCCTAACAATTTATTATTCAATTATAAGTGAAAATATATATCGAATATACACCTTTATGACCAATGTTGAGATAACACCTCATTGTAAACAATGGAACGCCATCCAAATTTGTGCCTCAAAGGTTTCATTCAATGTCCATTTAATTAACTACAATGTTTCCTAATTAATTGTCTAATGTCAATTAAAGAACTAATTTAAATCCAATTATAAGTATAAATATATTAAATATATTTATTAAAATCCACGTTGAAATAACACCTTATTGTAAACAATGGAACACCATCCAAATTGGGATTTTAAAGTTTATATTTAATATATTTTTAATTACTACAATTATCTCTCTTACTTAATTATTGAATCCTAATTAAAGAACCTAGGGGAAAGGCTCTAATTAATTAAACTAATTGTATTTAATTATCTAATATTTAATTCTATATGCATAGTTTAAAAACATGCATCACACATATAAATTAATTGCATCTAAAACAATTAAATAAATGACTAAATTAAAAACAATTGGAAACAAAGTTTACTTCTATTATTATAAGGACTAAATCGAAATAACTAGAAAACCTTATGTCCAATTACAAAGGCCCAATGTGATCACTTTGAAAGGATTACAAATCTGGAGATTCGGTTACAAAGTATGGGGACTCAATTGCATGAATTACAAAGGCTAGGGAATTAAAAGGAAAAAGGGACCGAATTGATATACATCCCAAAACCCCAGGGATTAAATCCTGAATTAACCTAAAAAGCCTCAGAATTCACAAATCCTCTACCCAACCCGGCTCCCAGTTCGCGGATCCCCTCTCCTAAACACTGCCATTTCTTTTTGGCTATAAAAGCCCCAAATTTTACCCAAAAGCCTCATTTTCAGATTTGGCTCTCTTTCTTCATTTCCCTCTCCTCTAAACTCTCTGCACTAAAACACCCCATCGCTAAGAATTTCACTCCCTTATGGATTGAAAACCCATATTTTTGCTTGAATATTCATCTATATTCATATAACATTGGATGAATACCATAACTCCGGCCATGAGCCGCCTTTGTTTCCGCCCCTTGATCCAGCTCTGCCTCTCACCGGCCACACTTGGCCATTCACCGGCTGTCATCCACCTCTGATCACCTTCTTCACCTCTCCGACCACCGTGCCCTAATTTTGACCACCGTCACATCCGACTGGTAGCCACCGCAAGGCAACTTCTGACCACCGTACTCCACCACCTTTCAAACAAAAAACACCAAATTCGATCCTAAACCCTAAAGACTCACCCATTTTGCCAGAAACGCCCAATCTTTCCAAATCTAAAACCTAAATCTAACTCTCGTTTCAACAGAAATACCCAATCTTCACCGATCTAAGCCTAAACTATCCAAACCATCCCTCTTCGACTTTGATGGCCTCTCCGGTGACATGCAAATACTCTAACCACTGTCAAACTAACCCAACTGCTTTACAACCTACTTCGATCTCCTCACTCATTTTCCGATTTACTTTCCAGTTTTATGTGCGTAAATATAAACTGATTTTTTAGTTTAATTTGTTGTAGGAATCGAAATAGAGAATAAGATATACCTCTAATGATGACATGGCGGTCTCAGTCTATTTCAGAGACGTTCGAGCTTCCGATGTCTTCTCAGTTCACTGCGTCCGATCGAATGGCTGGTGGCTCATCAGCTTTCGGTGGTTCAACTCCCGGTAAAGCTTTCTCTCTCCTCTCATTATTACTTATATTTATTATTTTATTTATTTTTCCAGATTATTATTAATTTCTGATACTTTCTCTTTCATGCTATTTATAGGGGTTGACCACTATGATGTCATGGATGACTTCATCCCAATGACATCATCAACAGCTGGATCCAGATAAGATTAAAGAAACGCAGATCTGTGTCATCTGATTTAGTCCAATTAGAGCTTGATACATGGCAGTTTTAAGCGGGAAAACTTGAATTTCAGATTAAACTGTGTTTCTTGGGCTGGCAGTTGATTGCAAATAAACTGTAATTGGGCAGAAAAATGGGCTTTTGATCCATTTGTGTTTGTTGGGTTATACGAATAATAAAATGGGCAGGAATTGATTATAAGTTGGAAATCTGGGCTTTATAAATGGGCTATAGGATTTATATTTGAGTTTTGGGATTTTAAAATGTAAATTGGGCATTCATTTGATATTTGGACATTTATTTGGGACATTATAATACTACATTTATTTTTACTATTTATTTATTATTAAGCTCGGTCAAAATTTGAGTATTACAGCTGCCCCTCTTTGCTCAATGTCGTGGAATAGGGATAGAGCAAAGACTGAAAATACACGAATTTTGTCCAGATCTCTTGGTCATCCTCTGAAAGGGCTGGTCTTTCTTTATGAACAATACTGAAGTTTGAAGCTGTTCTTCTTATTATGAAATGCTTCAATCTTCTGGCCAAACTATGAAATCTGAAGTTGTTCTTCTTATTATGAAATTCTTCATCTTCCAAAGTCTGAAGTTGCTTTTGACATTCTTCATCTTTCGAGGTTTAAAGATGTTCTTCTTATTAAGAAATTCTTCATCCCTCCGTCAAACAATCCACCTTTCTACAAGGGTATCAAACAAATGAGTTCTTCTTATTAGGAACTCTGGATTTTTCCTGGCAAATTCTTCACATTGCAAACTCCGTCGTTTCTGAGCAACCTCTTCACATTAGGAGTTTTCATTCTTTACTGTGTGAACTCTTTCTATTAGGAACCCTATCTTTATCGAGCGAACTCTTTCTATTAGGAGCTCTTTATTCTTTGCTAGGAATGTTGATTTATCTTATTTTTTGGGAAAAATTGAACCTGCAACAAGAAAATATCATTGATTAATAAGAATTCAACCTGAAGCAATATGATGTATCCCCAATTTCTCGCTTGAAGCAATGAGATCTTTGGTGTCATTGCTTATTCTGCCTAAGATATCTCGATCTTCTGCGTACATGGAATCCCTTATTTTTTCTTCTTCTGTTGATCAACCTCCTTCTGTGCCTGCAAAAGTCAAATTTATCATTAATCTTCCAACACTGATTGTATAATGCACAATTTAGGTATATCATTTAGGAAACTTCAAGTGCTTCAACAAAAGACGCTGAAACTACGAATCTTCCTCATTTGAGCCTGAAGTTGTCTATCTTGCTTTCCAATCTGGCAACTTGAATCCTTTTTTGTTTTCTTCTTCTTCTTCTTCTTCTTTCTTTTTTTCTTTTTCCTTTTCTCTTTTTCTCTTTTGTTTTTTTCTTTTTTGAAACCGAGGGCCTATAAGATTAATATTTCTGCTGGTATCATGCCCCACCGTTTTATTGCGATAACATTCAGAAAGTTCTCATCATTTCCAAAGGTATCAGCCCGAATGACTTAACATCATGCCCGAATAACTTACTGATGACCCAAAGGATTTAGAACTGTAATGCAATTTCTTTCCTGAGCACACAATCACATCACTCCCAAAGGTAACGGCCCGAAGGACTTATCATCATGCCCGAAGGACTTATTGATGACCCAAAGGAGTTAGAATTGTAATACACTTCCTTTCATGTATAAAAAATTACATCACTCCCAAATGTGATGGCCCGAAGGACTTATCATCATGCCCAAAAGACTTATCGATGACCCGAAGGATTTAGAATTGTAATACACTTCCTTTCATGTGTAAATAATTACATAACTCCCGAATGTGATGGCCCGAAGGACTTATCATCATACCCGAAAGACTTATTGATGACCTGAAGGATTTAGAAATGTAATACACTTCCTTTCATGTGTAAACAATTATATCACTCCCGAAGGTGATGGTCTGAAAGACTTAACATCATGCCCGAAGGACTTACTGATGACCCGAAGGATTTAACATCATGCTTGAAGGACTTACTGATGACCCGAAGGATTTAAAATTGTAATACACTTCTTTCCCTATGCAAACAATTACATCACTCCCGAAGGTGATGGCCCGAAGGACTTAACATCATGCCCGAAGGACTTACTGATGACCCAAAGGATTTAACATCATGTCCGAATGACTTACGGATGACCCGAAAGATTTATAATTGCATTGTACTTCTTTTTCTATGCAAGCAATTAGAATCTTTGCTGAAATCTACCTCTGTAAACGGATTGAAATCTTTACTGAGATCCGCCTCTTCAAACGGATTGAAATCTTTGTTGGGATCCGCCTCTTCAAACGGATTGAAATCTTTACCGAGATCTGTCTCTTCAAACGGATTAAAATCTTTCTGAGATCTGCCTCTTCAAACGAATTAATATCTTGGCTTCAAAAAAATATTGAAATCTTTGCTAATCTTTGCTGGTTCTACTTTCTCCAATCTGAAGTAGTAGATTGAAATCTTTGTCCGTTCTTCGCTGATTCTTGTAAATTCCTACAAAATGTAAAAAAAATATACCTTGAATGCAAGAGTTAGTATGCTTCTATCTCATAGATGGCTAACTATATATGATGCTTGAATTGTGACAACTAAGGACCACTTGGATAAGCTCTAATCTTCTTTGTCTCTCCGTTGAGCTTTTTGCTTTAGTTACAACAATAAGATTGTTTTCCTTGAATCTTTCTTTGATTGATCTTCTTTCTTGACTTGATCTTCTTGAGATTTATCTTAAACTTTTATCGTCTTCATGCTCCAATGAAATTTGCCCCAGAATATGTGTTGTTGAGATCTTTTTCTTCTTGAGCCAATTTTGACCATTTTTAGCGATCGAATTCTTTCAAGCTCTGCACCCACTCTTGCCTATTCTGATTTGAACTCTTATGCACCTTGATGCCCCACTAATATCTTTTTCTTGCCTCATTTCATAGAATTTGCCCCTCTTCCATCATCTGGGGCAAGCAAATGCCTCAAGTCCCTGAACTTTCCAAGTCTCTGAACTTTCTCCAAGTCCCCAAACTTTCTATTCTTGCCATCGTTATCACTATGTCCCCTGATGGATGATTCCTCTTTCTGACCAGAAAAATGTTGAATGGATAAGAGTCTCATACTCAATCATATATTTATCAAGAAATTCTGTCTGTTTGTACAAATGTCAGCTTGCTATCGGCATTTCAATGAAGGATACTTTTCAAGACCCAAAAAACTAGGGTATAAAGAGAGAAAATAGAATAGGATGCCATGAATATCAAATGCAAGAATGTCTTAGATTCAAGCTTCCTATGAGTAGAATAATTTGAATATTGTGTCAATTTCTGAAGTTATAAAATTTCTTCCAAATCACCCGGTTCACACCCTATGATTACCGCATTGCTCGATCCAGTCAGAAATAACTCTTTCTCTGTTCTCCCTATTCTTTTCTATTCATAAATGTGTTCAAGCTTCCCGAACTTGTTTAACCAGTAGAGTGCAAAAATATCATTCTAAGAATAAAATTCTATAAGTGCATTTGTGATTCTGATTGTTACTAACTATTATTATTGTATTATTATTATAGACATGTCTTCAAAGATACATCTCTGGAGCTTGGGTATTGGGCAGGTGAAGCATAGCTCCTTATTAGATTTGTCGACATCCCCCACAGCTCCATCAGAGTGTTCCGAGACTTATTTATTTAAATATTTCATTATTTCTCTCCTTTTCTCTCATTTTTCTTTTTCCTCTCATTTTCTTCTTTTTTTTATTTTCCTTCTTTTTTCAACTTTTCTTTTCATTTTCTTTCCTCACTTTTCTTTTTCCTTTTCTTTCCTCACTTTCTTTCCTTTCTTTCTTTTTCTCCTCTTTTTCTTTTTCTCTCTTATAGTGCTTTTTATGGTATAGAAAAATACGCTTAGAACTTCAATTTCAAGCAACTCTACTTGGTTAAAATCGTCTAGTCCACTTTACTGTTTATGAAATTCAAATATTTATCATCGAACATCATCAAAGGCGTAATGATCTGACCTTTTTTTGCCTTGCCGACCAAAGTAGACTGAGAAACAAATTTCACTTCATCGTCTTCACAACATCCAAATGATTTTTTGTATCGGAGCAGTGTCGCATCTTGCAATTGGCATCTAGGGGACCACAAAGGTAAGAAGAGATACACATATATTTATTTATTTCGAAAAACATCCTTCCAAAGAAAACCAACAAACATGAAAGACTTTTACTACTTTTAGGCCATGAGTAGCAAACTTATTTTCCAGTATTATTTCAGTAGTGGTCCCTGTAGTTTGTAACCACATGATGCAGCAACATGGGTAACACTGACTTCTTAGAATTCTAGACAATCTTGGAAGCACTCATCTTAATTCTCTGATTCCTTGACTGGTATAATAGCTTACCCCATTCCTTTCCATTGTTGAACTAATTATCGTGTCAAGATTCCATTACTGACTAGCTTCTTAATTTCTTTCATTAAAGGCCCGCACTTCTTGGTAGCATGTCCTGGTACCCCCCATATGAAAGTCACAAACATTGTCTGGATCATAGCTATGGGCAAATGGACTTGGCACCACCTTCATTGGCCTAAGAGTGATATGTTGTCCTTCAATAAGGTAAGGTAATAAGTCTGAAATAGACACTCCGAAGATCTCCATATTTGCACTTGCTCGAGGAATTTTCCGTGGTTGTTCTGATGAATTAACAGGTTTCTTTCTCTTGCGACTCTGAGGACTTTGAATATTACATTCACTCACCTATTTCCCTTGTTCTGCTTCTTGATCAGCACAGTCTTTAAATCTTGATCCAATTTTCCCTCTTCGGATCCCTATTTCTATTGCTTCTCCAATCACCACGAGGTCACTGAAACTGCACTTTGAATTCGCAAGTATTCTCTCAAAGAAAGGAAATATAAGAGTCTGATGAAAAATACATGATATTTCTTCCTCTGTCAAGGGAGGTTGAACTTGGGTTGCTAATCCTCGCCACCTCAATGCATAGTCTTTAAAACTTTCATTGACCTTCATATTCACGTTATGCAGAAAATAACGATCTAGAGCCAAGTCTATAACATTCTTGTATTGCCCCAAAAATGCTTTGGCCAAATCTACCCATGATCGAATCTGCTCTCGACCTAATATATTGTACCACACTGCGGCAGGTCCAGCTAGACTATCATGAAAACAATGGATCAACAATTTATCATCATCCAAATATCCTTCCATTTTCCTACAAAACATTGCCAAGTGAACTTTAGGATAACTAGAACCATCATACTTCTCAAAATTGGGGACCTTAAATTCAGGCGGAATAACTAGATCAGGGACTAAACATAATTTTTTGCATCAAATTTGGGATTATCAACACCTTTTCTTTCCTTGATCTTCCTCAAGTCTGGCACAACTGCCTTTCAATTGCTCGAGTCTTGATCCTAGGATAATGGGCTTTACAGACCCTGTCTCTATGCTTGGGTTAGATGCCCCGTGATAAATTGTCAAACATGGTGTAGCAGTGTAATTCTTCGCATTTTGCTGATGCTTTATCATCCATTCTTGTAACCTTTCTTGTGTCTGTTCAATTTTTCCCATGTCTCCTTCCATGATAACAGATTCCCAAACTTCCACTAATTCCCAGATTGCTCCTATTGGAACTCCGATCACTTTAGATCATGAATGTTAATGCCATGTTATTACATAATATTGTTATATTGATAAATATGCAATGTATGAATGTACAAATGCAAGAGGTATTGATTCTAGAAGTGATCATCATAGAACAACTTTCATTGAAGTAAAAGGATTCGATACATCAGATATCAGATACTACAGATATTGACGAGCTCTAACTCCCAACTTCCTAACTTCCTCTAAGAGCCAAGTTAGCTTCCCTCCATAATCTAATGCTGGCTCAATATTCTGGCTCAGTGCCATTACTACATCGGCTAAATCTGCCACCTATTGAGCAACTTCATTTGCTTGAATAACATCATCTTTCATGTAGTTGTCCCTTTCTTGAATCTTTATTCTTGATCTCTGAAATTGGGCATATCGTTTTCCTTACTTTTCTGACAGTCTTTCTTAACATCATCAACAAGAGCTTTGTACATCAGTGTAAGCTTGAGGCATTCATCTACTTTCTTCTTTAGTGTTTCATTTTCAGCTTGACTGTCATTCAACTTGATAGCATTATCCTCATACATCTGCATGTACATTTTTATCATCTCGCGCTTAGCTTCACTAACCCTTAGATCGTCTATAAAAGTATTGTGTTGTAGCTCCATTGTCTGTAGATCACATGAAAGTGTATTGACTCGACCTTCACTTGACTCAAAACTCTTTTTCTAGTATTCGACTTTGTGTTTTAGCTCTTTAATTCTTTTCTTCGACTGTTCCAGAGTTACACCCAAACCAGTATTCTTGAGCATCGAACAAAGCTCTTAATAGTTGAATTGTAGGTTTCTCAACTTCTCATTCAAATCATCTATCTCTTGCTTCAATTTGCTTATTTGAGCTTCATATTCGAACTGATGTCATTCTTTCTGAATATCGTCATCTTGAGTTTCATATCCATCCGTTGAATAGAGTTGGTTTTCTGCTCCAAATTTCCACTTTCCAAACTCCAAGAGAGCTTGAACTCGGCGTTTGAGGGCGAGACAATTCTCAATAGAATGTCCTTGTATTCCATCATGAAATTCACAATGTACATTGGCGTCATACCATTTTTGATACGAAGGTTGCAAAGGTGCAAGAAAAAGTGAGGACACCAATCGGGCCTTTAACAATTGAGGATACAATTCTTTATACGAAATAGGAATTTTATCAAAATGATGTTTTTGATCTTCTGTCTTCTGATAATTGGCTGATGGAACGCTAGAATTTGAACTTTGCCTTGGACCTCTGCTTGATTTTGATGGGCTTGTACTTTCATTTACTTTTGTATCTCTAGATGTTCTATTAATTATCGGGCTTTTGGGAAATTTGGGTCTTCCATCTTCAAAACTCAACATGCCCTCCCTAGTAAGATTTTCAATCTTGTTCTTCAAAGCCTCGTAATTCTCAGTAGTATGATATAAACTTCCTCGATGGTAATCACATGTTGTACTAATACCATAACCTTGGAGTGAAGAAGACACTGTAGACTTAAACGGGACTTGGGCCACAAGATTTTCCTTTATCAGCATTGGAAGCAATTATGCATATGTCACCGAAATTGAATTAAAAGATCTTCCATCATTCTTTCTTCCTTGAGTTTCTCCCTTGCATGTCATCACTTTCTTGGGATTTGGCTCAATTATACCTCCAGTTGGTTTATTAATGTGAATTGTATCGGCGCGCCAACTCGACTGTTTATTCTGGTACTATTTTTTGTTTACTTCTCCTTTCAGCTCAGTATGCCCCTTTTTCTTGGTCATAACCGTCATCATAGTCATCATCTCAGCCATTTGTCTTTTTAGCTCGTGTATCTCATTCTTGTCAGCACAACACTAACAAAACCTGATGTGTGCTTGGATGAACTGCCCTTCATTCTTTTTGTTGTTTGACCAGAATACTGCTTCATACTTGCACTCTCTTCTATCGGTCTATGAATTCCCTTATCCATCATGATCGTCTTCTAATGACAACCACCTTTGAATCAATACCTCTATGCCATGAAAATGTGAGGTAAAGGAATACAAAACAAAAACAAAAGAAATAAGTCAGTAACGTAAAAATGATCTCAAAGGCAAAAATACATATAGCAAGACAAGTTACAAAAAGAATAACCAAAGAAACATATTTAAATTTACAGCACCTAACCTAGGTTTCTGTCTGGCTCAAGCAAGGTAAGCAACATGTAATGCAATATTTTAAACAAAAGGGCAATATAGTATTTAAAAGTTGTAATGCAAGAATGTACGAGGTATCGATTTTAAGAACTAGTCATTAGTACAACACCCATCTAACTAAAGGGTCGAATATAGAGAAAAGGCAATATGTCACTAGCTCCAGCTCTTTTGGGTTGATCACTTTGTTCAATCTCAGAGTCATCATCTGTACTGGCTCGGTGTCAATATCAGAGTGTTGTTGTAGGTTCATAGCCTCATCGAATAAAAGTTGCACATGTTTGATTCCTAAAGTTTACCACTTCACAACTCTGTTTCTGGATAGACTGGATCACTGCCCCAGCTTGACTTCTTGTACTTTGTTCTTCATTGTAGTACCTCCTTTGGTTATCATTGTTGTTTTTTAATACTGCATCTTGTTTATTTTTTTAACTGTCGCTGACTCTATCTTAGATCTTCTTGAAAAACAAACAAATATACCGGGCTTCATAAGTAAGTCATGGTCCTAAACAATTTTTGATCCATTTGATTGTCTGACAGTAACACTAGAACTAAGGAATCTTGTTGTAGATGACTCTTCATATCCCCGTTCTATGGTTCTAAGTTAAACTTGATTTTGGCAAAACTTCATCACGTTCAGAAATTTCCGGTACAACCTTGTATTAATGACACCTGGTCTCTACGATTATTATCTCCGTTCTTGTATTGAGTCTTCTCGAATCCAGTCCATAGTGACATATTATCCCCCACTTGTCTATCGGGCCCTTCAGCTCTTATGGTCACTGCCTACTCGACTAATTCTCGAACCGATACCTCCCAAGAATGCAATGTGATGCAATATTCATCGAATAAAACACACCCACGCAAAATAAAAAAACAAGACAAAAAATGTGTCAGTATGATGAATTAATATTGTAGGAAAAAAATAATTATTACAGGAAAAACAATTTATATTGCGTAAAATTAACCAGAGAACAATTTATATTGCACACAAAAATAACCAGAGAAATGAATTTAAATCAGCGACACCATGTCCTAGGTCCCTGTCTGGCTCTAGTGGGGTAGGTTTCTATTACAACATGTGCGTTTCGATCTAGACTCTAGGTACCCGAACTGTCGTTACTGGACTAGTAAGACATCGATTCGGAAGTATCTGGCCCCTTATAATGGAGGCGTAACCTCACGGTGTATAAGGTTGGTATACTGGGAGGAGGACAAAATATGATCATAGAGCTGAATAACTCACGTAAGATCATGCCTCACTCTCACTTAAAGGTGAAAAGCCCGGGTAGAAGGCTTATGCATGAATGACAGTTTATATCACACAAGAAAAAGTTACCTGCATTTTTCCAAAAAATTCATCCAATAATTATGGAAAATTAAATTCAAATTATTATCCTAAAATTCCAAAATGCCACGTAAAATTAACTAGGCATGTCTCTCAATTTTTTAAAATCCCCAGCAGAGTCGCCAAGCTGTCGCGACCATTTTTGAAATCGGGTGTGTAAAAATAGCCTGGCGATTGATCTTTTGGAAAATTAGAGTTTTTTGACAAGTTTTAATTTAATCTTGAAAATTTAGGGTTTTTCGTATTAAATTTGATTTTCCTTTATTTATCTTTAAAAACATTTTGGAGTCGCCACCAATCACTTCGAGGTAGACCGGACACCGGAAAAACAAACTAGAGATTCTGTCTTAAAAATGGGTTCAGGAGTCGGTTACGTGTAGGGAAGGATTAGCACCCCTACGAACGCCCGTTATTGGTACGTTTAATTTTACATGGCATTTTGGCATTTCGAATAATTATTTGAATTTAATTTATTCATAATTATTAATTGAATTTAGATTCCGAATGCAGATATCCTTTTATAAGGAAATTCATTTTGTTCGAATACGAGATTAAAAGCACCCCGTTAGGTGGCACCCCTATTCGTATTTAAAAATGAGTTTCCAACATAAAATGTTTTTTATGAATGTTCTTTTATTGTCTTGTCTATTTTAAGTATCAACATAAAAATGGTCGAATTAATTTGTTATTTATGCTATGAATATTAATTAATTGAATAGCTTCTATGAGAAAATGCCAATTTCTTGAACACATTCCATATATTTGAAGCTCTTAAATTAATCATATTCCTAATTATTTAATCCTTCTAATTAATTAAAGTTCTAGTCCTAATTAAGGCTCTAACAATTTATTATTCAATTATAAGTGAAAGTATATATCGAATATACACCTTTATGACCAATGTTGAAATAACACCCCATTGTAAACAATGGAACGCCATCCAAATTTGTGCCTCAAAGGTTTCATTCAATGTACATTTAATTAACTACAATGTTTCCTAATTAATTGTCTAACGTCAATTAAAGAATTAATTTAAATCCAATTATAAGTATAAATATATTAAATATATTCATTAAACTTCACGTTGAGATAACACCCCATTGTAAACAATGGAACACCATCCAAATTGGGATTTTAAAGTTTATATTTAATATATTTTTAAGTACTACAATTATCTCTCTTACTTAATGATTGAATCCTAATTAAAGAACTTAGGGGAAAGGCTATAATTAATTAATTAATTAAACTAATTGTATTTAATTATCTAATATTTAATTCTATATGCCTAGTTTAAAAACATACATCACACATATAAATTAATTGCATCTAAAACAATTAAATAAATGACTAAATTAAAAACAATTGGAAACAAAGTTTACTTCTATTGAAATAACTACAAAACCTTATGTCCAATTACAAAGGCCCAAGGTGATCGCATTGAAAGGATTACAAATCTGGATATTCGGTGACAAAGTATGGGGACTCAATTGCATGAATTACAAAGGCTAGGGAACGAATTAAAAGGAAAAGGGGACCAAATTGAGGGATTAAATCTTGAATTAACCCAAAAAGCCTCAGAATTCGCGGATCCTCTACCCGACCCAGCTCCCAATTTGCGGATCCCCTCTCCAAAACGCTGCCATTTCTTTTTTGCTATAAAAGCCCCAAATTTTACCCAAAAGCCTCATTTTCAGATTTGGCTCTCTCTTCACTTCTCTCTCCTCTAAACTCTCAACACTAAAACACCCCATCGCTCAGAATTTCACTCCCTTATAGATTGAAAACCCATATTTTTGCTTGAATATTCATCCATGTTCATATAACATTGGATGAATACCATAGCTCCGGCCATGAGCCGTCTTTGTTTCTGCCCCTTAATCTAGCTCTGCCTTTCACCGGCCACACTTAGCTGTTCACCGGCCGCCATCCACCTCCGATCACCTTCTTCACCTCTTTGACCATCGTGCCCTAATTTCGACCACCGTCACATCCGACCTGTCGCAGCCACAAGGCGATTTTCGACCGCCGTGCTTTGCCGCATTTCGAACAAAAAAACCCCCAATTTCGATCCTAAACACTCACCTGTTTCGCCAGAAACACCCAATCTTCCCAAATCTAAAACCTAAATCTAACTCTTGTTTCAACAGAAACACCCAATCTTCCCCGATCTAAGCCTAAATCTACCCAAACCATCCCTCTTTGACTCTGACGGCCTCTCCGGTGACATGCAAAGACTCTAACCACTGTCAAACAAACCCAACTGCTTTACAACCTACTTCGATCTCCTCACTCATTTTCCGATTTACTTTCCATTTTATGTGCGTAAATATAAACTAATTTTCGAGTTTAATTTGTTGCAGGAATCAAAATAGACAATGAGATATACCTCCGATGATGACATGGCGGTCTCAGTCTACTCTAGAAAGTTCGAGCTTCCGATGTCTTCTCAGTTCACTGCGTCCGATCTAATGGCTAGTGGCTCCTCAGCTTTCGGCGGTTCAACTCCCGGTAAAGCTTTCTCTCTCATTTTATTATTACTTACATTTATTATTTTATTTATTTTTCCAGATTATCATTAATTTCTGACACTTTCTCTTTCATGCTATTTATAGGGGTTGATCACTATGATGTCATAGATGACGTCATTCCAATGATGTAATCAACAGCTGGATCTAGATAAGATTAAAGAAACACAGTTCTGTGTCATCTGATTTTGTCCAATTAGAGCTTGACACGTGGCGGTTTTAAGCGGGAAAACTTGAATTTTAGATTAAACTGTGTTTCTTAGGCTGGCAGTTGATTGTAAATGAGCTGTAATTGGGCGGGAAAAATGGGCTTTTGATCCATTTGTGTTTGTTGGGTTATATGAATGATAAAATGGGCGGGAATTGATTATAAGTTGGAAATTTAGGCTTTATAAATGGGCTGTAGTATTTATATTTGAGTTTTGGGATTTTAAAATGTAAATTGGGCATTCATTTGATATTTGGACATTTATTTGTGACATTATAATACTATATTTATTTTTACTATTTATTTATTATTAAGCCCGGTCAAAATTCAGGTATTACAGGTAGTAACCCGACCTAAAGTCAATCTTTGAAAACACCCGGACACCTCTCAACTTTTCGAACAAGTCATCAATCCTTGGTAAAGGATAACGGTTCTTCACTGTCACTTTGTTGAGTTGATGATAGTCAATGCACATCTTCATTGAACTATCGTTCTTCTTGACAAATAATACCGGTGCACCTTAAGGTGAGATACTTGGTCAAATGAATCCGTTTTTCAACAACTTTTGAATATGATTCTTTAACTTTCTTAACTCCATTAGTGCTATACAATACGGGGTGATAGACACTGGTGTCATGCCTGACATCACATCAATCCGAAACTTTAGCTCACAATCTGGAGTTAGTCTGGGAGTTACCCCTCTAGAAACGCATCAGCAATCTCTCTAACAGTCTGAAGGCTCTCAAGCAAAGGACTCATAATACTTATATCAACCACGTGATCCAAAAAGGCCTCACAATCCTATTGGATCATCTTTTGTACCGCCAAGGCCGACACAATGTTGGAAAGGGAAGGATTTCTCTCACCTATCGCCACAGACTTAGCCACATCCAAACTACAAAGCTTAAGGCTCCTCGTCCTGCAACCCAAATGTGCATTATGCTCAAACAACCAATTTATCCCTAAGATGGCATCAAACTCTTAAAATGGTAGCACTATTAGATCAGCTAAAAATATTGAACCTTGGACCTCAATTGGGCACCTCCAATACACCTTATCTACTGAAAACCATACCCCAAAAGACTAGTCACACAAACCCTTATCTTAAGATCCTTGGAAAAATACCTCACTACTGAGTTATTCCAATACGGATGTAAGAATGGGTAGACCTCGAATCCACAAGAGCAACAATAGGGATTGAAAACAAGTTAAACATACCTGGGATAACATCGGTTGCCTCATAGTCATCTTAAGCCTTGACTGCATATTGGCTCGCTACTGCCCTCGCGGTGGAATAAAATTTACCCCCACTCTGATCTCCAAACATGCAGCCCATCCCTCTTCTAGTAAAGCCCTAACCCCATTGAGCTGGATACGAGGTCCTTTGAGTCTGAACCAGATTGGTGTCAGCAGATATCGGATAATCCCTCACATAATGATCTGGTGACCTATAACCATAGCAAACTTTGGATGTACTCCAACACTCGTCTGCCTATGCTTCACCCACACTGATCACAAACTAGTGTGCCTGCACTCTTTTGTGAACCCTCCGGACTTATCATGAATAAAAATGATGAAGACCTTCTACGACCAGCAGACTCTGACCTATGGTCTGATCTTGCAAATTGACTCGAAGCTCCTCTATTCTGATTCTACTGACCTCTACTCCTCTAGGAGTGAGACTATGACAGGTTGAAGTGGGTATAATTCCCT
Source organism: Hibiscus mutabilis (assembly GCA_019671005.1). Classification (NCBI taxonomy): domain Eukaryota; kingdom Viridiplantae; phylum Streptophyta; class Magnoliopsida; order Malvales; family Malvaceae; genus Hibiscus; species Hibiscus mutabilis. Next base: position 29,547,602 of record CM033739.1, on the reverse strand, counting down.
CTACTCGGGCTTTCTTACTCACTAATCCGGTTATAGGTTAAGCCTTGAACTTGCTCAAGCGATTTAGCAGTAGCGGCCAAGTCTGAAAACACCTTTGGTGGGTCAGCTATCAAGTACGTCTAGATTTCCTTCCTCAATCCTTTCCAAAACCTCTTGTACCTCATCTTCTCCGTAGCAACCAACTCTGGGGCATACCTACTCAACTGTAGAAACTCTTGCTCTACTCAAACATTAAATGGTTCCCTTGAACCAGATAAGAGAACCGATCTCTCAAACTATCAATGTGATCTTTACTTATGTACTTCTTGTTGAAATCATCCAAGAAATTATCCCATGTAAGACGGTTAGGGTATCACCCCAAGAAATTATCTCATTTTGATCCACATACCCTAGAATATGAACTAGAAGTTTAAAAGATAATTCATTTATAAAAAATAGCAAATAAATTGTAAGATTTTTTACAAACCCTAAAAAATGACTAAGTAACATATACCAACTGTGAATGCTCTAATTAAAATTAATGTCCCAAAAGGACAAACTCTAATTGCTAATGAGTCAAAAGTACACCTAAACTGTAATAGACTTGTAACACCTTCAACCTGGATGTCACATTTGGGCCTCAAGCCCAACCCATTACCATAAGATTTCCAACCTAGTTTATTCCAAACACATTCATTTCCATGAAAACCATCAAGTTCAAATGTTTCAATATAAATAAGTATTTGAAAATATTACATAGGAGCTCCATTTAAAATACATAATTAAAAGCATTCGACTCACGATTGAAAATCCAAAACAGAGTTGCAATACAAATATAGGGTTTTACGAATACATAGTCCAATATAATCTAAGTACTGTACTCAGACACAAGTTAATGCTGAAGTCCTACTCTGATGGTGCTCTAACAATGCACGACAACCTACTTACATGTGAATGAAAACAACAATTCTGAACACCGAGCTAACAAAGCTTAGTGGATACACTTTCACTCAACCATGCTTCATACAAATCATAAATATGGGCATGTAGCTAAAGATGACATCATTGATATAAAACAACATTAGTGCTACCTCTAGCCACCTAAACACATAGGAAACAACAAGAATGCATTAATATCACAAAGCACATATGCATCAAACCAACACAAACCTGGAGTGAGGCTAGGTGTCACACAACCTCAAAAGCGTACACTCTGAGTAAGGCCTGGTGTCACACAGCCTCAGGAACGTACACTCATACTCAAAATTTATCATCGAGTATCTTCAGATGAGGCCTGATGTCACACAGCCTCAGGAATGTACATCCGAAATCTCTTTTCATGGTATTGCATCATGCTCTCTAGGTATTCATATCCCAACAACCAAGTTGACTCTACCGCATAGGTTTTCTTACTTGGCACACAACCATACTCGATCCACTAAGGATCTCTATTGTTACTATTACAAACAAGTCACCTAAGGTTACCGATACGTGTTCAACACATATCGGTGCTTGAACCCATAATTCATTTTCTAGGGTTCGTAAATCATTTTACATACCTCTAAAACCCAAGGGCAAGACCCCATAACGAATCTACAAGTTATAGGAAGTAGTTTGAGTGGTTTTCTACCATTTTAAGCCATTTTAACACCAATTTTAGAATTAGCCATTAGAGAGGTCTCAAGCACTCAAGCAACTAAAAAATCAACCAAACACCAAGGCAATCAAATTTATGATTTCCAGGAACACAAAAGAGTTAATAGTGTACTAACCTTGATACTAAAGCTAGAAAATGAGCCTCTAGCCAAACACTTCAAGCCTTTCTCTTCCCAAGCTCTTTGGAAGATTCTCTGTAACCCCCTTAGCCTGGCCTAGCTGAAATTGAACTAAAAGGATCACATTAGGTTTGCCAAAGCAAACCCGAGCTAAATAACCTAAATCGGTTCAATTTTTTTCTTTTATCTTGTCTAGATGCAAATTATTAACTTCCTATATGTTCATGCAATAGCATAAATGTTACATTTAAAACCAACTGTGAAACGGAGCCTAATTACACAACAATTCACATTAAGGACCTAAACGTAATTTTTACAAATTACCAGGCTTTTGTTACAATTGATTTACCAATCTTTGGTTAGCCTCATTACATGCTCGCAATTTAATTTCTAGTCTAAAATAATCATCCACATTCATTCAATAGAATCCAAAACAATCAGGGACTAATTTGCAAGATTTCCAAACTTCAGCAAAACAAGATTGCATAAAAACAGCATAGCATACCGATACATGCAAGCCCGTACCGGTACGAATTAACAGACATAACGACTTAGTGTACTGATACACACATACTTGTACCGATACGGTGTGTTGACCATACCATATCAGTACGACTTTGACCCGTACCGATCTTCTTTCTATTTTCTCAAAACCCAAATTTCTAATAAACAAATTGCGTATCGATACGGTACCCCGCATACCGGTACGACATGCTTAAATTAAAGGGAATATACCGATTCTCAAACCCGTGTACCGGCACCAGCATTTGTTTCCCTTAAGGCATACCGATACGGTGGCTAAGTGTACCGGTACCCGTAGGTTTAATTCAATAATTTGAGCCCCAACAGGACCCTAAGTACCGATCCTAAGGTACTCATACCGGTACGCAGAGGCCTGTAATGACCTCTAGGTCCAACATATGACACTTTGGCTCCATTAAAACATCCTTAATGCATCTCTAATCGACATATTACCTCAGAGGCATGCTTAACAACATCAATCCAGCATATCAGGCAACCCTAGCAATCATAGCACAAATATTCATCAAGTCTATAGGCATGCTCCCTAATCAACATCCAAAACTTAAATCTAACCACATCTCAAGCACTTTAAACCTTAAGCAAAACAAAACAATCATACCACTTGCTCAAACATGGAGTTCATCCAAAAACCTCCCAATATAACATTTGACACATAGCCTTTATTACTACTAAGTGACGTTCAAACCATACTTTGAAAACAAGTCTTTAGGGTTCCTTCCTTGCTTCCTCGCTGTCCTTGATCTTTAATGTTCTGCATTAATGGAAAAAGAGAGCGTAAGCACACAAGACTTAGTGAGAAATGCTCAAAAACCAGCAACCATCAATGTATTTTTAAACCATTACACTTTTTTTGAAATCCCATTTCCAAAACACTTTTTAAAACAACATTATAACATCATGCCTTACTTAAACCATGCATTTAACATTCCAAAATAGCATATTAAACCATATGAAACATGTATCATGGATTCAAAAGCAATGTCCCATTTGCTACCCTTGATTTAAGCTTTCCCATGCATACTACCAATGCAAGGCTTAAAGAGTAAAACATGTATAAACTTCTTTTAAACAACATCATCCATCTCAAGATACATTAACAATTATATTGGCTTACAAGTGATCAATAACCAAGTTCCACTTTTTAAAACATAACATCAGATACACAAATTCAACAAATGCTCCCAACACTTCATGCCATCTCAACCGAAATCAAAGGTACATTCTTAACCCTACACATTGGTTGGATGCATATCCCTCTAACAGAAGTCTTCACTACAAAGATCTAAACCCCTCAACCGTTAGGGTACTTGGATAGAGTTTTCGGTACAGGGATCAAAACCCCTCAACATCTAAGGCGGCTTTTTATAGTGCACTAATAATCCTATGACCGGCCAACTATATCTGATAACATTTTCTAACCATTTCTATTCCATCACTTTCCAATATAATTTAATTTATCAACAACAACTCACTGTTTTCATATGCATCAATTAAACCAACTTACCAATGCAACAAACCTTGCATTTAACAATGTTCAAAAACATTGATTAACCATGCATCCATTCATAATGCATCAACAACATTTCATAGTCAAATTCCAGCATTAAACCATGATTATTTCATGCAATAACAGTTCCAAACTGAGTTCGAGAGAGAATTCATCATTTACTTGCTTCAGAGCTTAGACCAGTGTTTCAAGCTTGATCTAAACTCCCAAACACAAATTTTAAACCTTTGCAAAGTTGTAAACACGTTCTCACTCAATGACACGCAAAGCCTCGCTTGCCGATACATTAATTTCGCCTCCAAAGCTTTCGGAACCAATGTTCAAGCTTGAGGACTAACTTCCCCTCTTTTATCCACACAAAACAGAGAGCACATTGCATCAAAAATGCAATCAACAACACAGCAACACATATGCTCAATATCCTTTTCCAAAGACCATCCCTCAACATAAGAAACATACATCAAACTTTTTCCAAACATTACCCAGCCTCAATCTAACATCTCAACTCATCAATTAACATCAATTAACATCCAAAAACACAACTCTAACATCCTTATACCTCCAGCATTCATAAAACCTCCACAACTCATCAAAAACTCATAACTAACAACTTATAAAATTAGAAACTCAATTAGTTTCAGGATTCCTATGATTTAACCATCTTATTAACACCTTTCAAAATCAAAATCATGATTTAAATCAAATCAAATCATGAGAAAATAGAATCATTACGAGTTCAAATTAATTCCACCCATTAAACCTTGATTTAACCATTTCCTTCAAATTAAACCATCAAAACAAGTTACAAATCATAAGCAAAGGATCAAGAACTTGGGAATTTCATTAAAAAACCTTTAATTAGAGGAGAGAAATGAAAATCACCTCTAATTGTTGATTTATCCCTTAATTGGCAATGATTAGCTGAAATCCAAGTAGATTTTGCAATATGAATACAAGAAATCATTTAGGAAACAAAAAGAAAATCAATAAGAATTGATTCCTGAGAATTTTGGAGTGAAAATCTTAGTTTGGCTGCTGGGAAATTTGAGAGAACAAGTTGGAAGAAAAATAGTTACGTAAGAAAGTGATTTTGTATAACTAAAAATCCTTTTATTAAATCCCATTTAATTTTAATAATAAAACCAATTAAAATCCCTTTAAAAATATCTCAAATTAAGGGAAAAATCCGATGAAAAAGATTAATCAAATAGCTCCTTAAAGATTCTAAGTTTTGATCCTTTTACAAAACAGTCACTAAAATAGTTTTGAAAACTTTACATTTTGGTCACTACCCAAAATGTCCGATTTTGATACTCTATTTTGTAAAATTGATTTTACCAAAATAATTTCTATATTAAATAATGATTTTAGATAATTTTCCATATTTTTATCCATTCCGAAAATATTTAATCCAAATTAAATCTCGAAACCATCTCGAATCCCCTAATCCGATCAGTGGACCATCTAAACCACCTAGAAAACCTTTAGGCCCAAAACCGAGGCGTTACAACTCTCCCTTCTTAAGAAATTTCGTCCTCAAAATTTACCTGATGGAAACAGGTGCGGAAACTGATCAACCATGTCCTACTTACTCTCTCACGTGGTCTCTTCAACTCCGCGATGTCGCCACAACACCTTAACAAACTCAACCGTCTTGCCAAAAATTTACTACTAGAGTCAAGGATCTCTACTGGTTCCTCGTCATAAGACAAATCCGAACGTAACTCAACATCCTCGACTGGCATTACATGAGACGGATCCGTACGGTACCTCCGTAACATGGACAAATAAAACAAATCATGAATTTTCTCCAACTCAGGTGGTAACCTTAACCGATAGGCTACAGGACCAATACATTCGAGCACCTCATACGGTCCAACAAACCTCAGACTCAACTTCTTTTTATGCCCAAAGCGCATCACCTTCTTCCAAGGTGAAAATTTCAAGAATACTTTCTCACCAACCACGTACTCAACCTCTCTATGCCTCAAATCCATGTAGGATTTATGCCTAGCCGTGGCCTCCTTCAAGCGTTCACAAATAAGCTTTACTCTTTCATTCGTTTCCTTTAACACATCATGCATAGAAACATACTTTTCTTCAGCCTCAGCCCAACATAAAGGTGTACGGCACTTCCTACCATACAGGGCTTCATACGATGCCATCTTTATACTAGCTTGATAGCTATTATTGTATGCAAACTCAACCAAAGGCAACTGTCTTTCCCAGATTCCTTGGAACTCAATGATGCAACATCTCAACATATCTTCCAAAACCTGAACCACACTTTTAGACTGGCCATTTGTCTGAGGTTGATACGATGTATTGAAATTCAAGCGAGTACCCAAAGCTTGATGCAAGCATTCCCAAAACCTTACTGTAAATCATTGATCCCTATCCGAAACAATTGACTCAGGTACCCTGTGCAACCTTACAATTTCAGCAACATCTCCACCGCGTCTCACATCTGGATGGAACCTTCTATCATGATGCCTCTTAGACTAGCCACCCCTAGAACTGAAACTCGCAGCTCTCTTCTCTGAGCCTGAACCTTCAGAACGGTGAGATAAACTCAAACTCTGTTCAATATCCTTCGCCCGTGTAACCAACACGTCAAAATCAGTGTAATTAGTGGCCAACATTTATATCTTAATATCCTACACCAAACCATATCGAAACTGTTCACAGCGATGCCTCTCATCTGGCACCAACTCAGACGCATACTGGCTCAGCCTCACGAACTGCACCTCATACTCGGATATTGTCATACTACCTTAAACCAAATCCATAAACTCATGTTTCTTTTCATCCAAGTATCTAACTCCTATATACTTATTCCTAAAGGCAGCTTGAAATAATTCCCATGTCACCTCACCAGCTTTTATGCCCGCGATTATAGTGGTCCACAAACTGTAGGCATCACCCTGCAACAGAGACACAGCATATCCCAGCTTACACTCATCACTGCACCCATTTGCATTAAAATTCGCTCTGTATTGGCATACCACTCCTCAGATACCTCAGGTGCCAACCTTCTAAATTAACTCCTTTGAGACTACGAAGATGCTCTAACAACAATCTCGGATTAGCAGTAGCAGGTGCTGGTGCAGGTACATTAACTTCATCTATCGTGGCCTCAAAAGCTCTTGTCATTGCCTGAACCAAAGGCGTTATGTCTCCAAACAATGGACCAGGTGGTGTAGGTGGTACTTGCTCCACTCCCTCAGGGGGGTTAGGCGGAGGAGGCGGCAACCCCTCAGGATGTACAATCTCGCCCCTAACTCCCTGTCTTCCGATAGCAACGTTTCTGCTAGATCACAATTCTCTCCTATGAGGTATCGTATATGTACGTATCTAGGGCATGATAATTACACTCAAAACAAAATCAATCAGGTCAGCTTCAAGCAAGGATCCAAGACTTCCATTTTAAATTATATTCATTTCATATCAGTAGTAATAAGGCAATGTATCCCAAAAATACCCCAACTTAACATAATTCAAATATTGTACATATAAACAAACATCATGCATAGCAAACAACATTAAACAAACACTGACAACATCTTAATTTTTCGTAAATTGGCTCTAATACCACCAAATGTAACCACCTTAAAACGACCTAGCCGAAATCGAACTAAAAAGATCACATTAGGTTTGCCAAAGCAAACCCGAGCTAAATAACCTAAATCAGTTCAATTTTTCTCTTATCTTGTCTAGATGCAAATTATTAACTTCTTAAATGTTCATGCAATAGCAAAAAATGTTACATTTAAAACCAACTACGAAACGGAGCCCAATTACACAATAATTCACATTAAGGACCTAAACATAATTTTTACAAATTATCGGGCCTTTGTTACAATTGATTTACCAATCTTTGATTAGCCCCATTACATGCTCGCAGGTTAATTTCTTGTCCAAAATAATCATTCGCATTCATTCAATAGCATCCAAAACAATCAAGGACTAATTTGCAATATTTCCAAACTTCAGCAAAACAAGATTGCATAAAAATAACATAGCGTATCGATACAGGCAAGCCCGTACCAATACAGATTAACAAATATAATGACTCAGTGTATCAATACACATATACCTGTACCGATACGGTGTGTTGACCATATTGTATACCGATCCCTTTTCTATTTTCTCAAAACCCAAATTTCTAGTAACCAAATTGCGTACCGATACAGTACCCCACGTACTGGTACGACAGCTTAAATTAAAGGGATCGTATCAATTCTTAAAACCGTATACCAACGCCAATATTAGGTTCTTTAAGGCGTACCGATATGGTGGCTAAGTGTACCGGTACCCATAGCTTTAATTCAACAATTTGAGCCCTACTAGAACCCCACGTACCAATCCTGAGGTACTGGTACCTGTACACAGAGGCCTGTAATGACCTCTAGGTCCAACATATGACACTTTGGCTCCATCGGAACATCCTTAATGCATCTCTAATCAACATATTACCTTAGAGGCATGCTTAACAACATCAATCCAGCATATCAGGCAACCCTAGTAATCATATCATAAATATTCATCAAGTCTATAGGCATACTCCCTAATCAACATCCAAAACTTAAATCCAACCACATCTCAAGTACTTTAAAACCTAAAGCAAAACAAAACAACCATACAACTTGCTCAAACAGGGAGTTCATCCAAAAACCCTCCCAAAGTAACATTTGACACATTGCCCTTATTACTACTAGGTGACGTTTAAACCATGCTTTGAAAACAAGTCTTTGGGATTCCTTTCTTGCTTTCTCGCTGTCATTGACCTTCAATGTTCTGCATTGACAGAAAAAAGAGAGCGTAAGAACAGAAGGCTTAGTGAGCAATGCTCAAAAACCAACAACCATCGATGCATTTTTAAACCATTACACTTCTTTTGAAATCCCCTTTCCAAAACACTTTTTAAAACAACAATATAACATCATGCCTTACTTAAACCATGCACTTAACATTCCAAAATAGCATATTAAACCATATGCAACATGTATCATGGATTCAACAGCAAAGTCCCATTTGCTACCCTCGATTTAAGCTTTCCCAAGCATACTACCAATGAAAGGCTTAAAGAGTAAAACATGTTTAAACTCATTTTAAACAAAACCATCCATCTCATGATACATTAAAAATTATACTGGCTTACAAGTGATCATTAACCAAGTTCCACATTTCAAAACATAACATCGGATACAGAGATTCAACAAGTGTTCCCAACACTTCATGCCATCTCAACCGGAATCAAAGGAACATTCTCAACCCCACACGTCGGTTGGACGTATAGTCCTCTAACGGGAGTCTTCAGTACAAAGATCTAAACCCCTCAACCATTAGGGTACTTGGATGGAGTTTTTGGTATACAGATCAAAATCTCTCAACATCCAATGCAACTTTTTATAGTGCACTATCAATCCTATGGTCGACCAACTATATTCAATAACATTTTCAAACCATTTCTATTCCATCACTTGCCAATATAATTTAATTTATCAACAACAACTCACTGTTTTTATATGTATCAATTAAACCAACTTACCAATGCAACAAACCTTGCATTTAATAATATTCAAAAACATTAATTAACCATGCATCCATTTACAATGCAGCAACAACATTTCATAATCAAATTCTAGCATTAAACCATGCTCATTTCATGCAATAACAATGAGTAACCCAAACCATTTTAAAACAAGTGCATAAATAACCATTCACCAAACCGAGTTCGAGAGAGAATTCATCATTTACTTACTTCCAAGCTTTAGACCAGTATTTCAAGCTTAATCTAAACTCCCAAACACAACTTTCAAACCTTTGTAAAGTTGTAAACACATTCTCACTCACCGATACGCAAAGCCTCGCTTGTCGATATGATAATTTTGCCTCCAAAGCTTCTGGAACCAAAGCTCAAGGACTAACTTACCCTATTTTATCCATACAAAACAAAGAGCATATTGCACAAAAATATAATCAACAACACAGCAACACATATGCTCAATACCCTTTACCAAAAACCATCCATCAACATCAGAAACATACATCAAACTTCTTCCAAACATTACCCACCCTCAATCTAACATCTCAAGTCATCAATTAACATCAATTAACATCTAAAAACACAACTCTAACATCCTTATACCTCCAGCATTCATAAAACCTCCACAACTCATCAAAAACTCATAACTAACAACTTAGAAAATTAGAAACTCAATTAGTTTCAGGATTCCTATGATTTAACCATCTTATTAACACCTTTCAAAATCAAAATCATGATCTACATCAAATCAAATCATGAGAAAATAGAACCATTATGAGTTCAAATTAATTCCACCAATTAAACCTTGATTTAACCATTTTCCTTCAATTAAACCATCAAAACAAGTTACAAATCATAAGCAAAGGGTCAAGAACTTGGGAATTTCATTAAAGAACCTTTAATTAGAGGAGAGAAACGAAAATCACCTATAATTGTTGATTTCTCCCTTAATTGGCAATGATTGGTTGAAATCCAAGTAGATTTTGCAATAGGAATACAAGAAATCAATTAGGAAACAAAAAGGAAATCAATAAGAATTGATTCCTGAGAATTTTGGAGTGAAATTATTAGTTTGGCTGCTGGGGAAGTTGAGAGAAAAAGTTGGAAAAAAGTAGTTACGTAAAAAAGTGATTTTGTTTAACTAAAAATCCTTTTATTAAATCCCATTTAATTTTAATAATAAAACCAATTAAAAGCCCTTTCAAAATAGCCTAAATTAAGGTAAAAATTTGATGAAAAAATTGGTCAAATAGCTCCTTAAAGATTCTAAGTTTTGATCATTTTACAAAACAGTCACTAAAAACAGTTTTGAAAACTTTACATTTTGGTCACTACCCAAAATGTCCAATTTCAAGACCCCATTCTGTAAAATTGATTTTACCAAAATTATTTCCATATTAAATAATGATTTAAATAATTTTTCCATATTTTTATCCCTTCTAAAAATATTTAATCCAAATTAAATCTCAAAACCATCTCGAATCCCCTAATCTGATCCAGCGGATCATCTGAACCACCTAGAAAACCTCTAGGCCCAAAACTGAGGCGTTCCATTCTCCCAACTCTTTCAGTACACAAAAAGTTGTGATAGGAGTTACAACTTTGCAAGGGTTGAAGGATAATTATAACATCAACCTAAGACTGAAAAAACGGGGTTAAATCTCCTTAAGCATAAAGTCAAAAATACCCCCAATATTTGACTGAATAGTCACTTTTGCCCATATTCTTTCTTGGCGCAATTTAAACCTTAACGTTTCATTTTGAGTCAAAATAGCCCCTCTACGGATAAAAGTTGTTAGAAAATTGACGGCAAACATTTTGAAATACTTGACAGAATGATAAGTTAGTAGAAAAAATTATTTTATATTTTATATAATTTTGTAAAATTATTTTTTGACTCATGTAATGTTTTTTCAAGTTAACAAATTTGTCTATATAATGTTGTCATGTCAGCATGCACTGCCATATAGGTCTGTCACGTCATTTCAGACTATTTACCGTCATTTGACTGACAATTTTCATAAGCAAAGGGACCATTTTGACCCAAAATGAAACGTTGAGGGTTGAATTGCTCAAAAAAAGAATATAGGCCAAAGTGACTATTTAGTCAAACGTTGGGGGCATTTTTTTGGCTTGATGCCATCTCTTTACAATCCATTTCCACCAAAATCACCACAACCCATACTTTTCATCCACCGCCATTTTTGATGAAACTTACCTTGAAATGTAGATCCTTGGATGATGATTTCAACACTCTTAACCCAAAATCCAGAAATCTAACTCAATGGGGCAAAGATTTGACCTTTACCTTTGGGTCTACAAGGAAGAACAAAAGAGAGAGAGATGGGGTGAGGTTGGAGACAATATGAGATCACTCCTCTAAACTTTTTTGCAGAACCATTAAGAAAAATTAGCCTTCTTCCTTTAAATTATAAGGAAATTACTTCTTTGTCCATTTCTCATATACCCATACACCTATTAACCTAAGGCCTTAAGTCCAACAACAAAAAGAAGCCCATTAGAGAGCCTTTGAGCCTCCTACAAAACCAATACAGTAGCCCAACATGCGAGGCCCATAACTCAGGTGAAATCGACCCTCAGGGCCCACTAGAGGAAATTTTTCCATCCTCGTACCTTTTCCTTTGGGATCCCTGTGGGTTTGGAAGAATCCTCATCTCATACACCTTTATTATGGATCATTTAGATATTTTATAATTTTAATTGATGCATCGACTAGATGGTGGCATATATCCTTGTTATCAACCCACAACCTAGAGTTTGCGAGGTTACTTGCTCGGTTGATTAAATTATGAGCAAATTTTCCAAATTCCTATAATGACAAATCGTCTTGATAATGTTAGTGAATTTATTTCTCAGGCTTTTGATGATTTCTGCATGTCAATTTGAATATTAAACAACTGCATGTCAATTAGAATAAGCGTTGAACATCTTGTAGCTCATGTTCATACACAAATGGTGTTGCAGAATCATTTATTAAACAATTTCAATTAATTGCAAGATCATTACTAATGAAGTTAAAACTTTCAATTTCTGCTTGGGACATGTCATTTTACACGCAACATCACTAATTCGCCTCAGACCAACAAGTTATAATAACTTCTCCCCATTATAAATGGTTTTTGTTCAAGAACCAAATATTTCTCATCTTAGAAATTTTGGGTGTGCAGTGTATGTTTTAATTGTTCCCCCACAACGCACAAAGATGGGTTATCAAAGGAGGTGAAGAATATATGTTAGATTCGAATTCCCGTTGATAATTAAATATCTCGAGCCTTTGACAAAGAATTTATTTATAAATTGATTTGTTGAATGTCATTTAATGAGTTAGTTTTCCCAACATTAGGGGAGAAAATAAATAGTTGGAAAAGAAATAAGTTGGAATACATTACCATTATCTCATTTTGATCCACGTACCCAAGAATATAAACTAGAAGTTCAAAAGATAATTCATTTACAAAACTTAGCAAATCAATTTTAAGATGTTTTTACAAACCCTAAAAAATGACTAAGTAACATATACCAGCTGTGAATTCTCTAATTAAAATTAATATTATGAAAGGACAAACTCTAATTGCTAATGAGTTAAAAGCACACCTAAACTATGATAGACCAGTAGGTTCCAAAGATGAAAATCCTCGAAAAAGAAAAAAAATATATCTTATGATGATCCGATCGAGGAACCAATGAATTTTGAAAGGTCTCTGAAAGATATTAAAGGATCTCCAGAAGAAACATTAAACATGACTTAGGTACTAAATAATGAAAAGATCACAATAAATTATGTAATGTCCAGGAATAAATGGAACCAAAATCAAATTGATATCGATAATAAGTTTACATGCAATATAACACTAGAGATTTTGGATGAAGATGTGGATCATGAACTATTGTCAATTGGATAATGTAAACAAAGAAATGATTGGCCAAAATGGAAATAGACAATTGAGGCAGAATTAAAATCTCTTTTAAAAATAGAAATATTTTGACATATAGTCCATACACCGAAATGTGTAAAACCTGTAGGATATAAACAGAGATATTGGCAGGGTCCAAAATATTAAATTAAAAAATGCAAGGGCTTATTACATATTTAAAATCAAAACTCATGAGGCAAGACTTAATTTGTCTAATATTTAATTTATACGGACCTAAATTGTTATTTGACCAAAAAACTTGAGGATAAATGCTCATTCTTCTTTAGTTCAACCTAGAGGTGTAAATGAACAAAGCATTCGACGAATTGTTAGTGCACTGTTCATATATCGTTCATTTATTAAGATAAATAAATGAGAATGAAATTTTTTTTATGTCCGTTTAATAAACAAACATATGTGTATTTCGTTCGTTTATGTTCACGAGAAAGCTTGTTTATTGACTCATTTACTTGGTTTCTCTCTCCCTTTTATTCTTTTTACATTTTAAATATTGGTGAAGGTATGGACTAAATTGAACATGTGGTGAACTTTTGAGTTCAAACTGTGAAGCCTAATGTGCTTAATGACTAGTGGTGTAATTCCACCATTTTGGAGAACATATTACATGGATATTTTCACGAACGTTAAACGAACATGTTTGTGAACGTTAAACAAACGAACACGAACACGAACACCATCAAAAATAAATAAACGAACACAAACATGATATTAAAAATTTAAACAAATCGAACATGAACACCTTCAAATATAAATAAACGAACACAAACAAAACCTTATTCATTCAAGCTTGGTTCATTTACACCCCTAATTCAACCCCTACTTGATTATATAGTTAATAAACTCTTATATTTTTTAATTTAAATTAATTATTTTTTACAGGGGCCAAATTGTTATTAAACAAAAAATATCAAATAATTAAATTTTACAATAGGGGCCGGGACCCCCTTGGGTCCCAAGGGAACTCCGCCCTTGGATATAAATGGGTTTTTTGTGAGAAAGAGAAATGAAATGAGAAATTATGAGATATAAAGCTCGTTTTTTCATGCAATGATTCTCACAAAAATCTAAAATCGATTATGAAGAGACATGTCCTTCAATGGTGGATGCAACTACTTTTAGGTTTCTAATTAGTCTCGCAATAAAAGAAGTTCTTACTTTCCACCTAATGAATGTTGTTACAACCTATTTTACAAGCCTCTTGAAAAATAATATTTACATAAAAACTTTCCGAAGAATTTAGACTACCAGAAGCAGTTAATTCAAATTCTTAGGAACATTATTCAATCAACTTGAATAAATCCATTTATGAGTTAAAAACAATCTGGGCGTATGTGGTATAATCATCTTAGTGAATACTTATTAGCGAAAAGTTATAAGAATGATTCAATTTTTCTAAGCATTTTTATTAAGAGATTTAGCTCTAGATTTGTTATTATTGTTATGTATGTTAATGATTTGAATATCATTGGGATTCATGAAGAGATCTTTGTGGCAATGAAATGCTTAAAGAAAGAATTTGAAATAAAAGACCTTGAAAAAAAATAATATTTTATCTCGGATTACACATTGAATACCTAAAGGATAGAATCCTGGTGCATCAATCAACATACATAAAAAATATTAAAGAGATTTTACATGCATAATGCACATCTGTTGAGCATCCTTATGGTTGTTAGGTCGCTTGATGTAAATAAAGATCTATTTCGTCCTCGAGAAAAAATATGATGATATTCTTAGTCCAGTAATACCATACTTAAGTGTCGTTGGTGCATTGATGTATCTTTCTAGTCATACACTACCTGACATATCATTTGCTATCAATTTGCTAGCAAGATTTAGCTCATGTCCAACCCGAAAACATTGGAATAAGGTTAAACATATATTTTGTTACCTTCAAGGTACGGAATACATGAGATTATTTATCTTTAATCTATCCAAAACATAATTTGTTGGTTTTGCAGATGTAGAGTACTTATATGATCCTTATAATACTCGATCACAAATTAGTTATGTATTTACATATGGTTGTACTACAAATTTTTAGCTCTCTATGAAACAAACAATTATTACCACTTCCTGTAATCATGCTAGGATTTTGGCTATTCATGAGGCTAGTCGTAAATGTGTGTGGCTAAGATCTGTAGTCCATCACATTCATGAAGATTGTGCTTTACACTCTATAAGAGTAGATCCGACAATCTTATATAAAGATAATACAACCTACATTATCCAACTTAAAGAATAATACATAAAGGGTGATAGAAAAAAAATATATCTCATCAAAATTCTTCTTCACTCATGATCTACAAAAGAATGGAGATGTTGATATCCAATAGATTCGTTCAAGTGAAAATTTGACAGACTCATTTACTAAGGCACTTCCTACGGCTCTTATTTGAGAATAGGGGTGTAAATGAGCTAAGTTAAGTCCCATGAGTGCTGAGTTTGACTCGGCTCGTTAAGAATTCGAGTTGAGTTTGAGCTTGACTCGAGCTTGAGTGTGATGAGCTAACTCAGCTCATTAAGAACTCGAGCCGAGTCCAATTGAGTCGAGTGTTGATCGAGTTTTAATCGAGTCTGACTCAAGTAACGTGCGATCTGTCTCGTTTCATTTGCAACCCTAATATATTATTATTATTATTATTATTATTATTATTATTATTATTATTGATCAAATTGCATGATTTCATTATAGATAGAATTATACAAAAGAAATATTTCTATGTGCCTTATTAAAAAACCCCTAATCCTAGTCGGAGGAAAAGAGCACACATGAAAATATACAAAAAGTTAAACTAAAAATTAAACTAACATAACATAACAACAAAAAACACCCAACCTACATTTTAGTTCACTTTAATTTTAAAAATTAAAAAATACTATATTATATTTTCTAGTAGCTCGCGATCTGTTTCGTCTTATTTATAGCCATATTTGAGAAGTTAATTTATAATATTGGATTGCGTCGTTCTAAAAATGTTATGTGATGTTTTCATAAGGGGTAAATACGTATTGCAATCTTTTTCCTTCACTAAGATTTTTTCCCACAAAGTTTTTATCTTAGTAAGGTTTTAATAAGACACATTATCTTCATGAATATCCAAGGGAACATTATGAATATAGATTTAATGCCCAATAGAATAAGGATTTTTTTATTATGTTTGTAAATAAATTTAGAGAAAACATTGTATACAACCTACATTGAGAATACAATATAAATTTCTCTCTCATATATTTATTCTTCTTTACTTTTTCATCAAATAGAGAGATATTATATTCTTATATTAAGATTTGAACTCATACAAGATGAGACAATATAAACATCCTTAGCCACTAGGTCAATTAATAATTTTTTCTTTATACTTTATTTACAACAAAATAAAAATTATTAAAGGAGGAAGTAGAGTTTGGATTTTTTTTCTGTATAATTAGACACATTAAAAACTTAACTAATAATAATAATAATAATAAATTTTGATACACAATCCGTGTAAACTTTAGTTTACACGTACCTTTTAGTTTACACGCACCATAATAATATCTACAATTAAACGACCTTGTAATTAAGACGCCGTTAAGAGGAATCTTTTTAATTAGGGTAAACTATACGGGAGACCACCGATCTTTGAGGTTGGTGTCGAAATGACCACCGATCTTTGAGGTTGGTGTCGAAATGACCACCGATCTTTGAATTTTGCCAAAATGACCACTCAACTATTGATATGGTTCCAATATAGCCACCAGCCGTTAAAACCTAACGGAGAGACTGATGTGGCAGTTAACAAAAACTTGTATAATTACACATTTAGTCCCCGTAATTTTCACATTTAATCAATTTAGTCCTAATTTCAATTTAATAAAATAAATTAATTATTTAATTAGGTGGTCTCCCGTATAGACCCTAAACCCTAAAAAGTTAAAATCATGTGTTAACTATAATTTTTAGGGTTTAGAGTTTACATATTTTTAGGGTTTAAGAGTTTAGGGTTTATAATTTTTTTAAGTTTTAGGGTTTAGGGTTTATAAATTTTTTAAATCATGTACTAACTATAATTTTTAGGGTTTAGAGTTTACATATTTTTAGGGTTTAGGGTTTATAAATTTTTAGGGTTTAGGGTTTATAAATTTTTTAGGGTTTAGGGTTTATAAATTTTTTAAATTGTGAACTAACTATATTTTTTAGGGTTTAGGGTTTAGAGATTTTTTAAATCATACACTAACTATATTTTTTAAGGTTTAGGGTTTATAAAATTTTTATGGTTTAGGGTTTATAATTTTTTTAAATTGTGCACTAACTATATTTTTTGAGGGTTTAGGGTTTAGAGATTTTTAAATCATGCACTAACTATAGTTTTTAGGGTTTAGGGTTCATAAATTTTTTAGGTTTTAGGGTCTATAAAATTTTTAGGTTTAGGGTCTATAAAATTTTTAGGTTTAGGGTTTCTAAAAATTTAGGTTAGATGTTTTTATGCACCATAAGTGTGTCATGTTCGAATCCCCTAAAATCAC
The DNA here is from genome assembly GCA_019671005.1 of Hibiscus mutabilis. Taxonomy (NCBI): domain Eukaryota; kingdom Viridiplantae; phylum Streptophyta; class Magnoliopsida; order Malvales; family Malvaceae; genus Hibiscus; species Hibiscus mutabilis. The sequence goes on along the minus strand of CM033739.1, from coordinate 29,529,785 downwards.
ATTTAATTCTTTTTTCATGGCATTAACAATCATATAACTCATATATTAAATTTTGTGTTTCATGTCATAAATATATGCCTAGCCCAGTGGCAGAGACTTTCCTTTGCACCCAAGGGATTGTGGGTTTGATTTCCCCCAACTACATTTGTGCAATGCTTTGATTTTTCTCCCACCTTATTGGAGGACTTTATCTATTTTTATTTAATTAAATTAATTTATTTTCTCCTCCAATCAGGTGGTGACACGTGTCACCACCTTATTGAATAATTATTTTATTTTATTAAATTGAAACTATGACTAAATTGATTAAATGTAAAAATTGCGGAGACTAAATGTGTAATTATACAAGTTTTTGTTAACTGCCACGTCAGCCTCTGGTTTTAACGGCTGGTGGCTATATTGGAACCATATCAATAGTTGAGTGGTCATTTTGACAAAATTGAAAGATCGATGGTCATTTTGACAAAATTGAAAGATCGATGGTCATTTTGACAAAATTGAAAGATCGATAGTCATTTCAACACCAGTCCCAAAGATCAGTGGTCTCTTGTGTAATTTACCCTTTTAATTATGACGCAAGCCCCAAATTGTACGGTCACCAAACGACCTTTTGTAGAATTTTTCTCACTCTCTCTCGTTTCTTTAGATTTCTAGCTGAACGCAAACACCAAAGCAAAAGAAAAAGCAAAGAAAATAGAAAGACCTAACCTTTAACCTGATTTTTTTTTTGAAAACCAGAAAGTAAACAACACTTGAAAAATCCAAGGCACCCCATTTTTCAGATTCCTGACCCCATCCTGCGAAAGATATTTCAAACAGGTTTCTGCTGTTTCTCATCAGTTCTCGTGGTTTTTTTGTTGTTCTAATTCATTTTTGCATGATGGTTTTCGTACTTTTCTTTTTTCTAGAATATATTTGGTTTCATATTTTTTTGAAAAATAAAATTCTGTGTTGATGTTTATTTGTTGGCTTTCCTTGCATTTCATTGATAAGGTCTGATCTACAATAGGGAGAAGATAAGAAAGCATTTTTGGAGGATTTTAAGCATTGTGTTTTGTTTTTTTTTTTTGGTTCGATTAGGTTTTTGTTAAGATTTTTTTTTTCGGTTTTCTTAGGTTTGGGAAAATATGAGAACTTCATGGGCAGATTCCGTAGCAAACTCTGCATCTGAAACTGCAGTTTCAGACAACAATTCCTTACGTCGTCCAACTCGATCCACTTATGTCCCGCCCCACCTTCGTAACCGTTTTGCTTCCGACACACCTAACCTCTCAGGACCGGCTCCTGAGAGGACAAGTTTTAACGGGACTGCTGATGTGTCCCAATGGTCCCGGTCAAGCATGGACGGCGGTGGCGGGACTAAGCCTGAGCTTGGCCGTAAGAGTCAGGGGTATGGCTATGCTGGAGCTGGACGTTGCGGCGGCAGCCGCGGTTGGAGTAATAGAAGTGGTGGTTGGGATAGGAGAGAAAGGGAAGTAAACCCTTTTGGAGATGATGATGAAGCTGATGCTAGGGACCAAGCATTTAGTGAACAAGAGAATTCGAGGATAAATTTCGATCCATATGATGATATTCCTGTGGAAACTAGTGGTGAAAATGTGCCACCGCCTGTAAATACATTTGCTGAGATAGATTTAGGGGAACTATTGGATCAAAACATTAGGAGATGCAAGTATGTGAAACCAACTCCGGTTCAACGTCATGCCATTCCTATAGTATTAGGAGGAAGAGATTTGATGGCTTGTGCTCAAACAGGGTCTGGGAAGACAGCTGCCTTCTGCTTTCCAATTATTAGTGGAATTATGCGTGAGCAGTATGTACAGAGACCCCGCGTAGCACGGACTGTTTACCCTCTTGCGCTCATTCTATGTCCCACAAGGGAGCTTTCTTGTCAAGTGAGATTCTTACTCTTAAAACATTTTATTTTTCAGAATGGTTTAATGTCTTTTGGTGCTGATAATATTACAATTTTCAGATACACGACGAGGCAAAAAAGTTCTCCTATCAAACTGGTGTCAAGGTTGTAGTTGCATATGGAGGGGCACCAATTAATCAACAGGTTGCTATTGCATCACATTTGGTTTCCAATATCGTTCATTCTCTATGTTATTTGACATGTATAGTTCTTAATTACTATGTCACATGCTAAATTAATTGACTATACTATGTAATGTACGTTTATTCTATTAATAAATGTCTGATTTTGACTCAATAAGTTGTTGATTTGTTTCAAAACATGTTGTGCTTTGCTTTCATTTCTGTCTGATTACAGTATCATCCTCATTGAGTTGGAGTGTAAAAGGGAGGGGTCTGTTGTTTTTCATAAGCTGTTGGATATATTCTCCTTGGAAGATGTGGTGAGAATGAATTGTGCTAATATGTTAGCTTGTTTAGATTAACTATAAAGGAACTCATTTTATGCTCTATATCAAATTATGTTGCCGGGCTTTTCACTCTTTTGATCTTATGGGAATCTTTTTCTCTCTCTCTCTAAATCTCTAGCTATTACCGGCTTATCAGTCTCCTCACAAACCCCTATTTTGAATACCTGATATTTGTTTCTTCACATACTAATGTTTTATTCTATTACTTAGTTGCGAGAGTTGGAGAGAGGAGTTGATATTCTCGTGGCAACTCCAGGGCGCTTGGTTGATTTGCTTGAGAGGGCTAGAGTGTCCTTGCAGGTGATAAGGTACTTGGCACTTGATGAGGCAGATCGCATGCTTGATATGGGTTTTGAGCCACAAATCAGAAAGATAGTGGAACAAATGGACATGCCTAATCGGGGTATGAGCCAGACAATGTTGTTTAGTGCCACCTTTCCAAGAGAGATACAGGTTAGTTATAACTGTTAAATAGGGTTTCTCTATTGGTGCAGCTAAGTTTCTTGACATCATCTAGTCATGTTTTGCACTTAAAATAATCAAAAGGTTTCAAGTTGTAAAATGAATTTAATATTTTTTTCTGGAACATAATATTGATACTGGTTTGAATCCTTCTTGCTACCTCTATATGTTCTATAGAAGCTAGAATTAGTTGTTTTCTCAGAGGAAAGTTTAGTTTCCACTTGAGTTTAACTCAATGCACTAAATGGTTGGGTGATTGCTTATTTCGATTGCAAAATTTACTAATGCAAAAAGTAGTAAAAATAAAATTTAGTTTCAATTGCTTATTTTACCTTAAATTTTGCTTTAGAATAATTCTGAAATGTAATTAACTTGATTTTGAGTTTTTAATAATAAAAAGAGAGATTATCCAAATTAGATCGCATAATTCTTTTGTAAATTTGTGAATGTGCAGAGGCTTGCGTCTGATTTTCTTTCAAATTACATATTCTTGGCTGTTGGGAGGGTTGGTTCTAGCACTGATTTGATTGTTCAAAGGGTTGAATTTGTTCAAGAGTCTGACAAGAGAAGCCATCTCATGGATCTTCTGCATGCACAGAGGGAAAATGGAGCTCATGGCAAGGTAATGTGAGACCATCATGAGTGGACTTGCTTAATGAAGCTCCTTTATCCATTGGATTAGAGTTGAATACCAGATATATTTGTTTTTATAAATATTTACCACTCAGGGTACTGATTCTGCTATCTAGTCTCATTGAACCTATAGGTTATTGTTGATCGGTTTGTCTCTTTTACTTTGCAGCAAGCTTTGACATTAGTTTTTGTGGAGATTAAAAAAGGCGTCGACTCATTGGAGCATTAGTTGTACATTAATGGATTCCCAGCGACCACCATCCATGGCGATAGGACTCAGCAGGTAATTGGTAAAAAATACTTCTGCCAAAGTGAAGTGAAATTATATCCATTTGACTTGAAATTGAAGTATCTAAGGGGCTGCCAACACTCTTGTGTCTGATTAAGCTCTGGTGTAAGAAGTAATCCCTAGTAGGACAGGTTCTTTAGTCGAAAGCTGGTCTGAACTTGTGTTGCAATATGCTATATGCATTTAGCCTATTCTAGAAAGAATGTCTCTCTAAATAAATGTCATGGGCTTGTTTATGCAGGAAAGGGAACTAGCATTGAGATCTTTCAAGAGCGGAAAGACCCCAATTTTAGTAGCAACTGATGTGGCTGCTCGTGGTCTCGATATACCCCATGTAGCTCACGTGGTCAATTTTGATCTTCCCAATGACATTGATGATTATGTCCATCGGATTGGAAGGACAGGTCGTGCTGGTAAAACAGGATTGGCAACAGCTTTCTTTAATGAAGGCAATTTGTCACTGGCAAGGCCGCTAACTGAGCTAATGCAAGAAGCAAGTCAAGAGGTTCCTGCGTGGCTCACCCGATATGCATCCCGGGCTCCTTATGGCGGTAACAAAAACCGAAGATATGGAGCAGGGCGTTTTGGTGGACGTGATTTCAGAAGAGAGGGTTCACTGGGCAGGAATCTGGATCACTACGGCGGAGGTGTAGGGAATGGCGGCACTGCATACGGAGTTCCTGGGAATTATGGTGGAGGATATGCTCCCGGGGTGACAAGTGCTTGTGATTAGGCCCCCACTTTATATTGGATTATATTTTAAGCATGTCACTCGAGTGTGTATATATATATTCCGTCAGATTCCAAGGATTATTCTCACTGTTTTCACAATTGACATTTTCATCTGGGTTCATTCACTAGGAAACTAACCAGTTAGCCTGTCAGCTGATTACCAATATAGGGAATTAATCACTTGGGCATGTGTCGCCTGCTCCTTTTGGCTCAATGACACAAACTTCTTTAACATACATTTCCAACAGAATAACTCTTTTACCCCTCATTTTTCCTGTGAGTCTCTTCATGCATACAAAATGGATGGACTTCATATAAATAAAACAATAATTTATAGAACGACCTAGTTGAATATAAAAAATTATATAATAAAAAATACATTAATCGATTTAATATTTGAATAATTAGAACCGATGGACTTTTTTCATTCTTTTTTTTGGTTACATAGAAGGATGTTTCTAAAGCTTGTGAATTGTGAAGCAGCTAAAAAAAATCATTTTATAAGCTCGGTAGTTGGATCAACATACCAGAAGAATCTTCATATGTAGATATGGAATCTCCCAAGCTTTTCCATCAAAGCTCAAATGCGGCTTAAGAGCTCTCAATTCTCTCATAAATAATGTAAAAAAAAAAAAAAAGAGGACAAAAGGGGCTATTATTACTTGGAGACCAAAATGAAACATGGAACTTGAGATAAATCTTGCAGAGAAATTTGAAGTACAGAGGATAGTGAGTGGACATTTCTATTGGAAAACAAAGAAAAAGGCCATAATGATTTTCTATGAAACAAAGGTGTAATGTAACATATGATCACAGCATGGATATCCCTGATAGAGATACCTTAAAACACAGGAAGCATGATCTACCATTTCTTACAATATGTGTATCCATCGGCTTCTCTCACCCATTGTCTTAATCATCTCCAACACCTAAATAATGAAAGCAAACGAATCCCTTTAGAAGACCTTCAAAGGCATGGATAGAGACTGCACATGTGCATCCATGCTTGAACAAAGACTAATGCGTCAAAATTAAAAATGGAGGGTTGTAACCGCATACCTTAACGTGTCATCGTCTAGACCTGGGAACACACCGAAATTCAGCCAACAAAGCTATATGATCAGAGGACCACTCTGGAGAAGGAAGGGCTGTGTCTTTTCTTAAGCTATCCTAGTCCAATAGTTCCAATAACGACTCCACTGTTAAAGAGTCCGCTGAAAGCACAAGTAAAATACTCGTAAGCAACTGCAATCACTAATAGTGACAATTGACGGGAAAAAAAAGCATGTGCACAATTCACAAAGCCAATGGTTTCCATGGAATTAACCTACCAGTGTAAAATATGTAATCTAGGGTGCCGATAAAATCTCTTGTGCAATTTGTAAATAAAGGTTCATTAGTAGTTGGGTCCATTCTTCTTCTCAGTTGTTCCAAACCAAGACCAACTCCTCTTAGAAAGGCTGAGTAAGCACTAACCTGTTTGAAAACCTTAATTTGTCAAACATGACCCCTGAATTTCATATAAAACCCTAGCCCCATTTCAACTAGAGACTGTTTCCACTGTGTTCTTAATACCACATTAAAACATTGTTAGAAAAACATAAGGGGCCGCTTAAAGGAATTCATTAATGGAAGAAAGTTTACCAGTGGTAACTGATGAGTCAACTTGCTGTGAGGACGCAAAATTGCAAGAGGATCAACCACTAAATCCGGATGCAGTGAATCTACCTTTCCCATAGCAAGAAGTGAATGGGGAGCACTGCATAAATTCAACAGCATGCTAACTAAGCAAAAGTCTAATGCAAAAAAAAAAAAGAAAAAAAAAAGATGGCTTTGAAGCAATAAAGTAACTGGTCTGAAGCACTAAATAATCTAATATAAAGGATAACAGACTCGCCTTCCAGGAACTGAATTAAAATCCCCACACACCAACATTGGAATGTCTGCACCTGCAGCTATTTTCTCCAACCCCTTTAAGAGAGTATGCACCTAATTTAACATTACACAAAATAAGTAATTATTTTGAATTATACAAACAATCAATGTATAAATAATTATACAGAATAAAGAAAAATTAGAACCTGCCAGATTTTGACATCCTTTAGCTCTTGTTGATCATTTACATGTGTGCTTGCCTGTATTCCAAAGCCAGGAATAGTGGGAACAGTTACAAGATGGCACTTGCATATTATGGAGCAGTGGCAAAGAATATAAATAAACAAGTAAAAACGGTAATTTAAATGAGTTTACTTTCATGAATGTACAGAATCCAGAAAGAATACGTACATTAAACATTTCCATAATGTGTCTAAGAGAAATTGAAAGTTGAAAGGAGCAAAGAAAGGGGGACTAAAAGAACCAAAATACAAACCAGTAAACCACATATGAAAGGGAGAGATAGTATCAATCTAACACCATCTGTACTCTGTACTTAGTCAGTCATCATGAAATACAGCAAGTTTCACAGGATTCTGCTACTTTTAATTTCTAGAACAAAATTATTATTCAAAAGCGAACTTTCAGCTTACCAATTATGTTTTTTAACTGAAAGAAAAAAATACTATTTAGAAGATTCTAAATGACCAATTTGAGTGCACTAAACAGTTTCCAGCATCACAGCCTGCCTACTGCAGCCAGCAGAATTGTTCACCCCTCTATATAGTCTACGTGAAGTGATGAACTAATCTGCCGATCAGACCAATTGACAGGACTAGACAGCAACAAATTAGGCAATTTCAGTTTTATGATACCAAACATAGACTACTATGGACTTGGTAAATGTTACACCTTACAACATCTGCAACAAGTTGTGCTAAACTTGCTAACTAAATTCTTTTTAAATTATATAGGATGGAACGCAGGTAAGCTAGGCTATTAGTTGGATTCAAAACTATAAGGCTAAATAGTCCCAAAATATTTTTAATCTCAGAGCGGAACAGCTGCAACATGATTAACTCATGTTCAATTTGCTAATGCCCGCTAAAACTGATCAAAGGTTAACAATCACCACTGGCAATATTGTGTCATGTTCAGATCATTAATGCATGAAAGCAGGGATTTAAATCTCAGTCGCGGTCGTATTTTCGGTTGCGTCGCGGTTATCACGTTTTCGGATATAACGGAGACTATTGCGGTCATTGCGGGTGTCGCGGTCGTGATTTTTTTTAATTTTTGCACAATTTATTATAAAACATACTAATTGTGATTATAATTATAAAAACTCAATTTCAATAGTTTTTAGAGTATTTTTTAACACTTATAAACTTTTATTAATATGAATTTGAAAGTGAGTGATATTGTTTAAAGAATTCTAAATTGTAGTGTGATTTTGTTTAGTTTAATTTGAATAATAAAATCATATTAATATTTTAAATTAACAATTTGTACCAATAAAAAGACTAAACATGTGATAAACCTAAACAAAAAATAAAAAATAATTAATAATATTAATAAATAATAATAATTAAATAAACATATTATAAACAATTAAATAATTATAATATTATTAATAAACAATTATACCACATTAAATATAAGTCTTTATTCTCATTTATTTGATTTTCTTTTCCAATACTTATATTTAATATATACTCTAATTTTATTATTAAGTAAAAGGAAAATAAAATTAATATAATGTTTAAGGGCTAGATTTAACAAAAGAATCAAATCTTTAAGGACTTAATTGAGATAAAATATAAATTTAAAGGCTTAATCAAGAAATTTTGAAAGTGTAAGGGATCAATTTGAATGACTTAAAGTATTGAGGCCAAACTGAGAACTTTAAAAAGTTCAATGTCACTCCACGTATTTAACCCATTTTTTTTCAGAATTTTAAACCCTTCTTCCTTCCTCAGCCGCGTTTTTCTTCTTCCTCCTCCGACAAGAACGCAATTGCTCAGAACTCGGGGATTGTGTCCCATTATAGCCGCTACAAACGCTATCGCGCAAAATCGCGTCCGCGACAGGACGCTATCGGTGTTAATCCGATACCACCGCGAAATTCTCCAAAAGCAGTTTCGGAAGGTGGCACGACCGCTATTTCGCGACCGCAATCGCGTTAACGGTCCGCGATTTGAATCCCTGCATGAAAGTAAAATCATGCAAATTACATAATAACTAAGAAGGCCAGGAAAAATATAGCAAAGAATAAATTAACAATGCTTACCACACAAAGAAGCTGACGCTTCCCAGGATTGTCAGCTCCCTGGTTAGTAAACTTTGCTTCTAAAACCACAATTAGAGCAACATTATCCTGCAGACAAGTATTATTGTTTGATTGGTTGAGAAAAAAAAACGTTATTGTTTTGACAAAATAATACAACGTAACTTTTTAATTATTAATTTTTTAATGATTTTATAACTGATTGAATAAAGACAAGTGTTACTGTTTGATTGGTTGAAAAAAAATCAAAGAAAGGAAAAACAAGCTTCTTGCAGGTGGGATTCGAACTCAAAGCCCCTTGTGTCTACAACTTAACCACTAAGCCAACCCTAAATGCTAATATATTTCCACCAAAACATATATTTAACTTTATCTATGTCAGTATCTCAAAATTAAGTAAAAATGCTTCTTTAGGGAATCAAACTTGGGACCTTTTAAATAAGAATCACATAATTAGTCCTTAAGTTGGTTAATAATTCGAGTAAATTTTACCAAAATTAATCTTTAAATTATACAATGCCAAGACCAAAATTATTTATATATCTATTTTTTTAAAAACTAATACTAAGAATTCTCAAAATTAACTTTGTTTGTTAAAAAAAAAACAACTTTGTAATTTTATTGGCATAAAATATAAATTTTAAATTATTTAAAAATAATTATTTAGGTCTAAATTTATTATTTTAATTTTTATATTATATAATACATATTATTGTAATCACTCATTTTTTACCTGTAAATACATATTAGTGTTGCATGTATGTTTATTATATTATATGTTTATTGTTTGCATGAGTGTTACTAATATATATAAAGTGTGTGCATGTGTATTATAATCTATGTATGTATACGTATTAGATGAATGTGTGTCGCGTGTATTTAGAGTATGAGCGTATTGATTAATATATATAGAAGTTATGTTAATTATGGGCAGGATTATATGTACGTATGCCAATATGTTATACTTGTATAAGTATATGCTTGTATCATGTATATATATTGCTGTTATAATTATATTATTATTATTATTAATATTATTGGGCTGATAAAATAAAAAATTTAAATATATTAAACCCAAATAAAATTTACAGTCCAAGTCCAAGTCCAATTACAAGGCCCGGTTGGCCCAAATTTGAATCTTATCTAATTACAATGTGCAGGTAACTGTGGGCCGTTGGATCAAGATCTGATCCAATAGCCACGATACAACCAAGAAGTCAAAAATATCTGCCAGGCGCGTGTTCCACACGTATGGACCATTCGAGTGCCACGCGCGCGTGTGGTCCACGCGCGGTCGCTTTAACATCCCACGCGCGCGTAAGATCCACGCGTTCTGACTCCTCGACTGCGGAGCTCCACGTGGCGAGATCTGAAGCCGTCTCATCAAACGAGGCTCCATCCAGGCCGATCGTTCTTCAAGCCATCTCGACCGTTAGATCGATCCGATCTAACGGCCGAACGCGCGTCTGGCCGCCGGCGAAATATCCATACCGCCACCGCGCCCGATATTCGATCCCCATGTTCGAAACATGCCCAAGATAACAAGCAAAATTGTCAGTTCAGTTCAGATCTGAAAAAAGCAAGAGGCAACTTGCAACAAAACGAAGACAATAATATTTATGAAAGGGGAACTTTTGTAACGGGGGATAATAACGGAGAAGGGGGAACGAAATAGAACAAAAAACAGAAACAAAAAAAAGAGTAGTCTTACCGGCGTTGTTTGTGGGTCTTCCCTTCCTCAGTGATAAGCCTTTCGGCTTCTACAAGCGGATCCGTGAACTAAAGGGAGGAGAAGACCCTTTGTAGTTTTGTTTTGGTCTAAAAAATATTTTTTTTGGTTCGTATTTCCTAGATCTAGGGCGAATAGAGGTATATCCTCTGAATCCAACCTAGGATTCGTATTGAGGACGAAAAGGGGGTTGTTTTGGTGTATTTTGGAGGCTCGCCGGCGCCGGTTAGCGGCGGCCGGCGGCGGAGAATACGGCGGCCGGCCGGGATTCTGGGTTTTATAAGAACAAACGAGAGAAAAAGAAGAACACAGGCTATATGAAAACTGAAGAAATGAAACGAATGGCCAAAAATTTGGTTTCGGCCTAAAAAGAGGGTTTATATAGGTGTTTTTATTTTGCTAAATGGGTAAATTACACACTTAATCCCACCGCGTTTTCAATATTTTCATTTTTGTCTTGCCGCATGGTATAATCACAATCCCAGTCCCCCTGATATTTCAAAAGGTTACAATCTAGTCCCTAAATTACACCGAATCGGTTTAAATGGTAAAATTACACCCTTAACCATCCCGCATTTTTGAATTTTTCATTTTGGGTCCGCCTTGGTCTAATTACAATTCTGGTCCTTTTAGGTTTTGTTTGTTTAAGTAATTTCGTCCCTAAATTACATATTATTGTTCTTTAATTTCTGCCATTGACTTTTGTTTTTCTTTCATTTCAGTCCTGTATTCTTTGTAAATATTCATGTTCGTGTTATAATCGTATATATATATTGATATTCTATTATTTTATTTTATGTTCCTCATATATGACTCGTAGTTTATGTTTATATGTATATATGTGTTAAAAATGGTAGTCATGTTTTTTATCCGGTTACTCGTATTAAAGCATGCTATGTTCTATCCGACTAAAAAAACAAAGATGTTCTTGTATTTTTGTACACATTGTATGTTTCCTTGGCTTTTAGGTTACGTGTTAGTGTGTCTTCTTTATTGTATAATATATTGTTCATATATGTTGAAATATGTTTTATTAATAGCATGTATGTCTTTTTAAATATTTGTTCGTCTACATATAACGTAATTATTCCTGCATTGTTGTTCTAACTTGTTAAAGTTGTTTTTATTTATCATTTAGAATAATATGTATATATGCATGTTTTAATCTAGTATATCATTTATTAGATTAGTATTTTATTATGTGAATATTTATTGTCTTTAAATTATCTCATCATGTTTTATATTTTTGCCACTAAGATTGCATATGATTTATAACTTGTTAATGCGGTGTCCTTTTATCCGAGCGTAAACGGGGGCGATATCAAGCGTAGTGATAGTGGTTGGGCGTTTATTCTCGCAACGGGACCCTTAAAATATATTCGCAATTATGACCGAATTTTAAAATAATCGTCACTCTAATCCGGAAAATCCAATATTAATAAAGCGGTAATTATTAAAGTACCAATTTTTGGGCGGTGTGGGGGTGCTAATCCTTCCCCATCCGTAACCGACTCCCGAACCCTGTCTTTTTGAATCTCTGGTTTTATGGTGTCCGGCCTACCTAAGTGGCCGATGGCGACTCCATTTTTTATGAGGTTTTTTTTGTAAACCCCACGGAATAAATATTTTATATCCAAAAGAATCACAAACACCTTTCAAAAACACCTTTCCAAAAAGCCTCGTTTTTATTTTAGCGATAAAAAGCGAATCAGACATCGCTACAATTATAAAAAATAAATTGTTATTTAATTATTTTTTAAATTTAAATTATATTTTATATAAATATTAAAAATAAATAGTTATTTAATTGAATTTGAAAATAATTAAATAGATTTTAATTTTTAAATAAAATCTAAGTTTATTATTTTAAAACATTTAAAAACTATTTATTATTTTGAATAATATCTAAGTTTATTTTTTTAAAATAACATCTAATTTCTATAATAGTGTATTAGATCATATAAAATTTAAAATAATAAATTTAAATCTAAATAATTATTTCTAAATAATTTAAATTTTATATTTTATGCCAAATAAATATTACAATGTTAATTTTTAGAATGCTTTAATATTAATTTTTTTTAAAAAAATAGTTATATAAGTAGTTTCGGTAGTGACATTGCATAATTTAAATATTAGTTTTGGTAAAATTTACTCGAATTACGAACCCAGCTTAATGACTATGTGACCATTATTTAAAAGGTTTCAAGTTTGATTCCCTAAGGAAGCAGTTTTACTTACTTTTGAGATACTGCCTTAGATAAAGTTAATATATGTTTTGGTGGAAATATGTTAGGTTTTAGGGTTAGGTTTGTGGTTAAGCCGTTGACCCCTTATATAAGGTGTTTTGAGCTCGAATCCCACCTCATGCAAGAAGCATGTTTTTTCTTTCTTAGGTTTTGTTCAATCAACCAAACGGCGACCGTTAATTTTTTAACGTTGGAGTACTAAAATAAAAATATAACGTTAGGTATTATTTTGTCAAAAAAATATTTAGAGTACTAAAATAGTAACACGAGAATAGGTGGGGTAATATTTATGTAGTTTTCCTTATTATTATTAGGCTTAAGGGTCAATTTAGTCCTTAATAAAAAATCAAATAACCAATTAAGTTCTCATGATTTTTACTCAATTTAGTCCTCATCATTCAAATTGCAATCAATTTAGACTGAGTTGACCGTTAGTGGACCTTGACAGTCAACGTGATCAACATTACATAAGGACTTAATTGATCACAATTTGAATTATAAGGGCTAAATTAGGTGCAAAAAATTCATACAGCTAAATTGATTTTTTTTAATTTTTTAATGAGGGTTTGTTATGAATATCTTTATTTATGGTGGATATCCATATATGAAATGAGACTTTAATGTACTTTATTATTAGGGTTTAATACCTATTAGAATTAGGGTTTCCATCTTATGCCTATAAATATAGAGTTTGGAGAATGCATTGTACACAACCATACATTGAGAATATAATACAAGTCTCTCTTTGTCTCTCATCTTTCTCTTGTTCATGCACTTCTTTACTTTATTCACAACACGTTATTAGCACGATCTCGCTCAGTTACCATGGTTCTTGTCAAGCGATGTTCATTCCAAAGATTATACCAATCAGGTCATCACCGTTCGAATTCCAAAGAGATTACTAGAAAGAATTTGATTCTTGGGTGAACAGAAGATAAGCTCTTCTCCCTCATTTTTTTCGTTTACTAATTTCCTTTCCCATTATCTTTTAATTGGTTTTTTTATTTTTTGAAAAAACATGGTGGCTCAGTATACTATTCCGATAACGCTAATTTAATATGAAAAAACAAACCATGATTGAGGGTGATAAAGTTTTGAATAGAGATTGGACGATGATGTCTTATTGTGCATAATAAGACAATGATAATCGAGTGTGATACAATCATTCTTAAACTCCAAAAAATGAAGGTAAGGCTCACGTAAAATATGATCATAAATATCCAAGGTAAAAGCATTGATTTTTCTGTTTGTTCAATTGATTTTTATGGGTTGACATAAAAAAATATTAAGTTTATGTTTATTCGATTAGATTTGTTCTAAAGCCTATAAACATGAAAGCAATAATTATTTTGCGTCAAAAAACTCGACTATAAACTTCTCCCAAGTTCATGTTACAAAATTCATCTTGACAAGAATTTTTATGGGAGACATTCCCTGAAGTAAATGCAAGAATGATGTTTATTTCATGCGATTATTGGATTTTGAAGTGAATGCAAACATGATAACTCACTATATGGTTAGTGAATAAAACTCAGTTATGTGAATGTTTCAAATTAAATTGAAAGTTTGTGGTCAGAGTATCACTGATGAGGATATATTAGAAAAAAAATATTTTACTTTTCATGCAAACAATGTTGTCCTGCAGACACAATATCGCGAAAAAGGTTTTAAAGACATATTGGTTCAACTCTATTCTTTGAAGTGAATATGACATTTTATAGCGGAAAGAATAAAAGCCACTTTAGCAGTCATGGTCGCGATTGAAGCAAGAAACATAGACATGGACAATATGGTTATTTTAAGAATGCTTATACCCACCAGAAGTGGGGTTATAAGGATGCCAAGATTGATAAAGATCATTCTAAGAAAGGAAAATCCTTTTATTATAAATGTGATGTTACAAACCATTTGTCTTATACTTGTCATACACCGAAGCATCAACAATCATTGAATGATAGATGAAAGAAATATAAATAAATTTTATTTATGAAAATGGCAAAAATAATTATGGCGTTGTTGGCCCAACTCACTTGGATGTTGTTGATTTCCTCATAACCCATGAAGGGATTAATTCCCCTTTTTATTTTATTTCTTTATAACCTCTAAAGGGAATAATTGATCTTTTAATTTATTTTGCTTTATGTTAATTTGTTTTACATATTATTTATTTATATTTTATATTATATATATTTAAATATTTTAAAACATTTATTTATCTTCTTTTGAAGAATATGATTACTTTCAAAATAAAATATGCAATAAATTGTGACAATTTATGCTTAGCAGACAATACAAGTACTCATACTATAATTAAGCATAAGAAATATTTTTCCTATTTAAATACAAGGGAAAATGTGAGTACTATATCTCAAAGTACTAAAATAGTAAAGTTCCGAAAGAGCAATAAGTTCTTGAGACATTATCTTTGATAGATAATCAATTTGATATGTGTTATATTAAATATTTTTCATTCCTCGAAGTGAATGGAACAAAGCATATATTGAAAGGTGCTTAATTATGCATTTTTCCCATTTAAAAATACAAAGAAATAATACGAGTATTATATCTGAAAGTACTAGTATCATAGAAGGATCTAAAAGATCAAATATGTTATTGCCAAATGGAACTCAATTCCATATTCACAATGCGTTATTATCGTCAAAGTCGCAAAGAAACTTATTGAGTTTTAAAGATATTCACAGAAATGGATGTCATATTGAGACTATTAGTCAAGGGGATGTTGAATATCTCCAAATTATAAATATAACCCAAGGCAATAAGAAAATCTTGACAAAATTACATGCACCATCATCCGGATTGTATTACACAAGAATTAGTACAATTGAAGTACATGCTATTGTAAATCAGAAGTTTACTGATAACTTTATTATTTGGCATGACCGGTTAAGCCATCCCGGTTTAATTATGATACGAAAAAGTATTGACAATTCATGTGGTTATTCATTGAAGAACTGACAGATTCTTCGAAGTAATGTTTTTTATGTGATGTTTTCTCTCAAGGAAAACTAATTATTCGACCATCACCAGCTAAGATAGATTATGAATCTATTAATTTTCTAGAACGGATATAAAGTGATATATGTGGGCCCATACACCCTTCTTATAGACCATCTAGATATTTTATGATTTTAATCGATGTATCAACTAGATGGTAATATGTATCCTTGTTATCAACCCACAACTTAGCGTTTGCGAGGTTACTTGCTCAGTTGATAAAATTACGAGCACATTTTCCAGATTATCCTATAAAGACAATTCGTACTATAAAGACAATTCATCTTGATAATGTTGGTGACATGCCATTTTACATGCAACATTATTAATGCTCATCAGGCCAATAAATTATCATAAGTTATCCCCATTACAAATGATTTTTGGTAAGGAACCAAATATTTCCCATCTTAGAATTTTTGGGTGCATGGTATATATTCTAATTGCTCCACCACAACACACCAAGATGGGTCCTCAAATGAGGTTGGGAATATATGTCGAATTCAAATTCCCTTTGATAATTAAATATCTCGAGTTTTTGATGGGGAATTTATTTACAGTTCGATTTGCTGGCTATCATTTTAATGAGTCTGTTTTCCAACACTAGGGTAGAAAAAATAAATATCTGGAAAAAGAAATAAGTTGAAATGAATTATCATTCTCTCATTTTGATCCACATACTTAACAAATGTGAACTAGAAGTTCAAAGGATAATTCATTTACAAAACTTAGTAAATCAATTGCATATGCTTTTGCTAACCCTAAAAGAGTGATTAAGTCATATATACCAGCTATGAATGCCCCGATCAAAATTGATGTCCTGAAAGGACAAACTCTAGTTGCTAATGAGTCTAACTCATACCTGAAGCGTGGTAGACAAGTAGGTTCCAAAGATAAAAATCCTAAAAAAATGAGTTATATCTTATGATGGCCCGATCGAGGAATTAACGAATTATGAAAATCTCTAGAAGAGATTAAAAGGTCTCCAACAAAGACATTATACATGACACAGGTACCTGATAATAAAGAGATCACAATATATTATGTCATGTCTTGTAATAAGTGGAATTGAAATTAAATCGACGTCGATAATATATTTGCATGCAATATAGCACTAGAGATTTTAGATGATGATGTGGATCATAAACCAATGTCAGTTGGAAAATATAAACAAAGAAATAATTGGCCAAAATGGAAAGAGACAATTGAGGCGGAACTAAAATCTTTTTCAAAAGAGAAAATTTTGGACATATAGTCTGTAAACCCAGAGGCGTAAAACCCGTGGGATATAAATAACTCTTTGTGAGAAATAAGAATAAAAAATGAGAAATCACGAGATATAAAGCTCCTTTGGTTGCACAAGGATTCCCACAAAGACCTAGAATCGATTATGAGGAAATATACTCTTCGGTGGTGGATGCAACTACTTTTAGATTTTTTATTAGTCTGACAATAAAAGAAAGACTTAGTTTCCGCCTAATGGATGTTGTTACATCCTATTTGTATGAGCCTCTTGATAATAACATTTACATGAAACTTTCATAAGGATTTAATCTGCAGAAGCAATAATTCAAGCTCTCGAGAACATTATTCAATCAAATTGAACACATCTCTTTATGGATTAAAGCAATTTGGGCGCATATTGTATAATCACCTTAGTGAATACTTATTAGTGGAAGTGTAACCCCCTAAATCCATCTATGTGATACACCTAAGTCTAGGAGGTCACATTCGGGTCACTAGAGCGACCCACAGTAAAAACAAAAGAAAACTCTTAGAATTACATTTAAAGTGTAAAAATAAAATTTATGTTAAAACCATATTAAAATTTCGTTTACACAAATGAAATCCAGAAAACATAATACAGAATCAATCATAAAATAAAACGTGATATACATGCCCACTAATATAAAGGTATCGTACTCCACGTGCAATGCCAAAGGAACTCACAAACTGATGTCGGTCATAGATCCATGATCGAATTTCTTTAACCTGTAATGGTGAAACAAAGTGAGCTTGGGAAAGCTCAGTAATATAGAACTACCAAAAGATGTTATAAGCACAAGCAGACATATGGCTAAACATAAAACTACGATGTTGAACTTGGTTACAATAGATTCTAGATATGATCTGAATGTAACAAAATTATCCTGGATTTGAATACTCGAATACCAGACCAAATTTCCATTGTCCGAAAAAAAATCAAGAAGGAGTTAGGTTACATGAATTGAACCAGAGGGTTTAGCGTGTTCTACCAATTTTAGATCAGGAAGGACGGTATTTTTCAGACAATTGTAGAATTTCAATAGTAATAGAGAGAGACAGGAGAAAAGTATGACCTAGCTACCCTCTAACCAAACACCAATATGTAATTTTCCTATAATTGGAGGCTGGTCTTAGTCTCGAAAGCGTAAGAGACCTAACAAAAGGACTTACCCCAGGCCCGATAGGGCGTAGGATCCTAATAGAAGGACTTACTCCAGGCCCGATAAGGCGTAGGAGCCTAACAGAAGGACTTACCCCAGGCCCGATAGGGCGTAAGAGCCTAACAGAAGGCATAAAGCCTAACGAAAAGCACAAAGCCTAATAGAAGGTAAGTTTGATCAGGGTTGCTTACAAGACTTCAAATCATATTCCCAATAATACCCCCAAAAAATGTCAGTTTAGCCAATAGACAGGAAGTCATCAAAAATCAGATATATATTCCTTATCAGATGACAGAAATCAGATATCGAACTTTTATTTTATAAAATAGTCATACTTTTAAATTGGAGCAGATAGTCACAGTTTCATATCAGAGATTATTTTACAGATTTTGAGCAGTTTTCAGAAAGAGATCCTTGTAAAAAGAGGCACGATGAATAATGACGTTATTACGTCATTTAAGAACTGAATTCATCAAAACCATTTAGAATTTTAGAATGCACCGTGATCATGCAGTAGTTCAGACATACCAGAATGAATTCAAAAAAATCCAGATAGTTCAGGATCATTCAGGATTTAGGATGTATTAGAAAGATTCTAGACAATTAGCTCATAAGGGCATTTCGATCATTTAACTCTCAAGGGCAAGTTCATAATTTAACCTTATAATTGTAGAGCATATATTTACAATATTTCTAATGTCTAATGACTCATTCGTTCTCCGTCTTCACTTGTTTAACAATTCTCACCATTTCAATGCTTACCAAGTATTCTAACATGTACAACCCACATGTATTCAATCCTTAAAATAACTGTAACATATAATTGAACAGATCATCTTCATATCTCAATACTAATCTTACCTCAAGCCATCATACATATTAAATCATGTAATATTCTTTCAGAATCGCAATAATGTCAGCGATGACTGACTCATCTATGCCAAGTTTCACAACCCATCAAACATGTTGGTCGCTCGGTTTAATCGGTATTGTCAGTTTTATAGAAGACACCACCCTCTCTTTCTAAGCCGCAAAAGTATTATTACTATTTCAATACTCGGTGGTGCTAAAACATTCTAGTGCTCTATCAAAAATTTCATGATTCCTATAGTTCACTTATCTCTAGTCATGAGGTATTTCAACCGCTTAAACATTCGGGGTGATTCAATCATTCAGGCCTTCACAGTACTTCCAAACCTTTCATTCATTTCAGAAATTGAGGGTTTATCCATTCTTCCTGTTAATTTGGTAAATTTGGTGCCCGATGATACTTCAGTGTTTTAGGTCATTACAATCGGTCCGGTCAAGTTAGTTTTATCAAAATTTTCAATCCTTTAGTTGTTTTCGGTATTTCAATCAATTCAGTCATTTGCATCACTATTACATCCCACGCAAAACAGTCTTTTCTGTCATTTTGATCAATTCAGACATATGAGTGGTGTCCCGTAAATTTATCTTTAAATATTTATTCAGAATTCATGGAAATCCAAGTATTTTACATTCTCAGAGGTATAAATCTTGTCAACAATTCTTTCTAAGTCACTCAAAGTTCCAAATAAATCAGTAGTTTCACCAGCTCAAGTATAGAGGGGTGTTTTAGTCATTCTCACCTCTTTAGGGTAATTTTGTCATTTTATAACCAATTATTTCATACATTAATTCCATTAACACGAAAAAATCATAATTGAAGATTTACTGCTAGTTAATTATTTACTGAACTCAGTAATTCTCTTGATTATTACATATCTTATTCGAAAATATTCGATCTTGTCCAGATTATCTTTTTTATATTCCGTAATAGATTTAACTATGGCAGAGCTAATAGTATGCTTAATTATAATCATATATACGTCAACCGAACACCGATATGTTTCATAAAGCATACAAGAGGTAGTAATGTATTACCTTTACTCCGAGCTACATCGGTCGATCCATGATATTCCATTCGATCACTCTCGAACTCGAATTTGACGTCTCTCAAAATCTTAGATACAAGGAACCGTGGATACCTTCAATTTCACAAATTCTAATTTTAGTCTTTATTCACAATTCTCTTTAACTGAATAATTAAATACAAACTTAAATTTGGGTTCACGGTCCGATTTGGAGGCTTTAGAGTTTAAATTTTGCAAAAATGATTTTAAAAACCAACTCAGGACGTCGAAAAACATAAAATATAACTTTTTAGAAAAAAATTCAACTTTTGGTCAAAGTAACGCTGATGCAGTCAAAGTCAACGCTAACGTCATCAGTCAACACTGACATCAGCGGTCAACGGTCAATGCTGACATCAGCAGTCAATGCTAACGTCAGCAGTTAACAGTTTGACTCAGGCGAGCTGTCTCACTGAGTTGACTCGGTCAACGGGTTGGGTCAGTCGGGTAGGGTCGAACAGGTCGAGTAGGGTAGACCGGGTTAGACCAGATTGATTTAATACCAAACTAGTTCGGTTCAAGGGCTACCATTCAAGGCGGCCAGAAATTGTCCCAAACAGCGTGTGACGCTCACGCGTGGCCCCAAATTTGCCGAAAATAGCACTAAAACACAATTTTTCCCAAAGTTAAATCAACCCATAACAAAAAATTAACCAAAATTAAGTCGAAACTCATCGAAACTTACCCAAAAGACTCGCAAAAAAAAACCAATGGTTCGAAACGAACCTCCGGTGACCTCACAAACGGCGACCGATCAACAATCTAAGGAGAGGGTCTTGCTCGACTTAAAGCGATGGACCTATTGGTGGCAGCGTCGCGGCCAATAGATGATGAGGGTGGCCGAAAAATCAACCAGAAGCTGTGGAAAAACTCATTCCCCAATGAAGCTTACAGACACTCTCCACGGCGGCCGCCTCGATAACACGGCGAGTGAAGGGCTGCTCTTCGATCGCGGGACGACGGTGAACCCACCAACAGTGGCAGTGTAGAGCATGACTGGGCGGTGGGGCAAAACTGAGGGTGACAAGGTGGGAATTTTAGGGGAATTAGAACCATCTGGTTTTCTCAGTCTTGAACAAACACCCCAATGTGGGTAATAGGGCCTGTTGGGTTTAACTTATTATTATTTTTTTATATAACCAATGGGTATAGTTTAAGAAAAAACCGGTGGAACTAGGACCAAAGGATAGCCTTGGCTCAAATGGTTAAAGTTTGAGCTTACCAAGTGGGTGGTCAAGGGTTTGAAACCCCTCAACAACACCCCTCTAATTTCATTTTTTACAAAACCTCTAAAATCTTTTTTAATAAAATTAAGGTGTTACAATTTCTCCCCCTTAAAAGAAATTTCTTCCTCAAAATTTACCTAAGCCAGATCAGTGTGGAAGCCACTCTTCATCTATTCTTCAACTGAAGCTTACTCATTCGAATATGCTTGACTCTCGAGAATTCCTCAGACGACCACAAATCAATTTGGTAGTGTCCAAGACTCTTGGACTGACTTTGGCCCCAAAAACATCTCATCATACATCTCTAACCTACCAATCAAAATACAGTATTTGAATCCATACTAAACTTCAAACAGTGCCAAGCAAACCTTTATTTCATAACTGTAACTATGAGCAGACTTAGTCGGGGATAGAAAACTTTCCAACTATCACATAAGTCAAACATACATACTTCGAAAGGTATGTTCCAAAAATTCTTACATACTCTATCAGACTGGCTATAAGTTTGCAGACAGAAAGCTATGTTGAAGTTCGAACCAATACTCAATAACTTATACAAGGCTTTTCAAAATAGGGGGTTGACCATAGATCTCAGTTAGAATTATTATATAATAATACTCCATACAACCTAGTAATTCTCTGAATCACATAACATGGCCAGCTTGTCGAGTTGTTCAACGATCACTTAGGCAGACTCCTTTCTATAAGAGGTCAGTGATATTCCAACAACAGGGTTCACGGTAATTTTACTCCTTCCACTAAAAAGTCATTTTAAGCCATAATAGGACACACAAATGTCGATCTTCTATCATAACTCCGAGTATAACATCCAGACATTGTTGTTTACTTCAAGATATTACTGAGTCACTTTAGAATTCAAGCTCTTGCTATAACCATGGATGTCTCATGTGTATGACTTGTTTTCGACAAAAAAGCTCCTCATATATATCTCATTATGATCAAATCATTACGGTATAATCTTGGCATACACATCAGTTTTGATTTATAAATTTCATAACCGAATCAAATTCAATCTTAGAACTTGCCATAATCCATCATACTTCATCATTTCACAGACTCATTCATTCATTCTCTTACTTGTACCCAATCACTAATTTTTTGTACTTTAACTATTTCAGATTCTCATCCAGATTCAGATTCATTAAGTGAATCTGAAACACAGACAAACGTCATGGGTATTCTTTCCAGAACAAATCGGGCTATAATGGATAAAATGATTGGATACTCTTAATTCAAAAAGGTTTCGACATCAGAGTCCCGGCGTAGAGGAGTACAATAATGATCTGGGGCATGTATTTATCAGACACCCTAAGACAGACGATCGGCTGATCTAACCCAGAAAGACTCTACTCTAAGCTCTGATACCACTAAATGTAACCCCCTAAACCCGCTTATGCAATACGCCTAAGTCTAAAAGGTCACATTCAGGTCACCAGAGCGACCTACAGTAAAAACAGAAGAAAACTCTTAGAATTACATTTAAAAGTGTAAAATAAAATTTATGTTAAAACCATATTAAAATTTCGTTTACACAACTAAAATCCAGAAAACATAATACAGACTCAATCATAAAATAAAACGTGACATACATGCTCACTAATATACAGGTACCGTACTCCACGTGCAACGCCAAAGGAACTCCCAAACTGATATCGGTCATAGATCCATGATCGATTTTTTTAACCTACAATGGTGAAACAAAGTGAGCTTGGGAAAGCTCAGTAATACAAAACTACCAAAAGATGCTATAAGCACAAGCAAGCATATGGTTAAACATAAAACTACGATGTTGAACTTGGTTACAACAGATTCTAGATATGATCTATATGTAACAGAATCATCCTGGATTTGAATACTTGAACACCAGACCAAATGTCCATTGTTTGAAACAAAATCAGGAAGGAGTTAGGCTACATGAATTAAACCAGAAAGTTTAGCTGTTCTACCAATTTCATATCGGAAAGGACGGTATTTTTCAGAAAACTGTAGAATTTCAATAGTAATAGAGAGAGACAAGAGAAAAGTATCACCTAGCTACCCTCTAACCGAACACCAATATGCAATTTTCCCATAATTGGAGGCTGGTCCTAGGCTCGAAAGCGTAAGAGACCTAACATAAGGACTTACCCCAAGCCCGATAAGGCGTAGGAGCCTAACAGAAGGCACAAAGCCTAACGGAAGGCACAAAGCCTAATAGAAGGTAAGCTTGATCAGGGCTGCTTACAAGACTTCAAATCATATTCCCAATAATACCCCCAAAAAATGTCAGTTTAGCCGATAGACAGGAAGTCATCAGAAATCAGATATATATTCCTTATCAGAGGACAGAAATTAGATATCGGACTTTCGTTTTATAAAACAATCATACTTTTAAATTGGAGCAGATAGTCACAGTTTCATATCAGAGATTATTTTACAGATTTTGAGCAGTTTTCAGAAAGAGATCATTGTAAAAAGGGGTACGATGAATAATGACTTTATTACGTCATTTAAGAACTGAATTCATCGGAACCATTTAGAATTTCAGAATGCAATGTGATCATGCAGTAGTTCAGATATACCGGAATGAATTCAAAAAAATTCAGATAGTTCAGGATCATTCAGGATGTATCAAAAGTATTCTAGACAATTAGCTCATAAGGGCATTCCAATCATTTAACTCTCAAGGGCAAGTTTATAATTTAACCTTATAATAGTAGAGCATATATTTACAGCATTTCTAATGACTAATGACTCATTCGTTCTCCGTCTTCACTTGTTTAACAATTCTCACCATTTCAATGCTTACCAAGTATTCTAACATGTACAACCCATATGTATTCAATCCTTAAAATAACTATAACATATAATTGAACATATCATCTTTATATCTCAATACTGGTCTAACCCCGAGCCATCAGACATATTAAATCGTGTAATATCCTTCCAGAATCGCAATAATGCCAGCGACGACTGACTTATCTTTGCCAAGTTTCAACACCTATCAAGCATGTTGTTCGCTCGGGTTTAATCGGTATTTTCAGGTTTATCAGAATCATCACTTTCTCTTTCCAAGCCGCAAAGGTATTACTACTATTTCAATACTCGGTGGTTCTAAAACATTCTAGTGCTCTATCAGAAATTTCATGATTCCTATAGTTCACTTATCTCTAGTCACGAGGTATTTCAACCGCTTAAACATTCGGGGGTGATTCAATCATTCAGGCCTTCACAGTACTTCCAAACCTTTCATTCATTTCAGAAGTCGAGGGTTTATCCATTCTTCTTGTTAATTTGGTAATTTCGGTGCCCGAAGATACTTTAGTGTTTTAGGTCATTACAATCGGTCCGATCAATTTAGTCTTATCAAAATTTTCAGACATGTGAGTGGTGTCCCGTAAATTGTAATCAATAATTCTTCTTGTTTATCCATTCAGGCCCACGCAAAATAATCTTTTCTGTCATTGTAATCAATTCAGACATGTGAGTGGTGTCCCGTAAATTTATCTTTAAAGATTTATTCAAAATTTATGGAAATCCAAGTATTTTACATTCTCGGAGGTATAAATCTTGTTAACAATTCTTTCCAAGTCACTCAAAGTTCCCAGATGAATCAGTAGTTTCACCAACTCAAGTATAGAGGGGTGTTTTAGTCATTCTCACTTCTTAAGGGTAATTTTGTCATTTCATAACCAATTATTTCAGACATTAATTCCATTAACACGAAAAAATCATAATTGAAGATTTACTGCTGGTTAATTATTTACTAAACTCAGTAATCCTCTTGATTATCACACTTCTTATTCGAAAATATTCGATCTTGTCCAAATTATCCTTTTTATATTCCGTAATAGATTTAACTATGGCAGAGCTAACAATATGCTTACTTATAATCATATATACGTCAACCGAACACCGATATGTTTCATAAAGCATACATGAGGTAGTAATATATTACCTTTACTCCGAGCTACATCGATCGATCCATGATATTCCATCTCTCAAAATCTCGGATACAAGGAACTGTGGATACCTTCAATTTCACAAATTCTAATTTTAGTCCTTATTCATAATTCTCTTTAACTGAATAATTAAATACAAACTCAAATTCGAGTTCACGGGTCTGATTTGGAGGCTTTCGGGTTCAAATTTTACAAAACCAATTTTAAAAAGCGAACTCAAGACGTCGAAAAACATAAAATATGACATTTGGGAAAATGTCAACTATAAATCAAAATTAAACCTAAACCATAAAAAACTAAACCCCAAACTCTAAATCCCAAACCCTAAATTCTAAACACTAACATTAAATTCTAAACCCTACAACCCAAACCCCTAAACTCTAAACCCTAAACTAAACCCCTAAGCCCTAAAACTAAAAGGTCTGTGTAAACTAAAGTTTACACAGACTATGTATTGAAGTTTTTCTCATATATTAAATATAAATTTATGGATTATTATTCTATATATAGGTGGTGAATTTTTTTTTATTTCCACAAGCGCCTTAATTTAGGGTTTATGATTTTAGTTTAGGGTTTTAGTTTAGGGTTTAGAATTTAGGGTCATGGTTAAAATTTAGAGTTTAGGGTAATATGAGTAGGGATTTAGATTTTAATCTATAAACCATAAATTTTAACCCTAAACCCAAAATTCTATCAACAACCCATAAATTCAAAACTACTACACTTAGACCCCTAAACTTTAAACCCTAAACGAAGTTTCTAACCCCTAAAACTAAGGCGCTAGTGTAAATAAAATATCCACGAGCGCTTGTGTATAGAATAATTACCTGAATTTATAGACAAGTAAAATTTAAATTTAATGTACTACTAGTAGATAAATTTATGCATTAATAATAAAAATTGTTGATTAGATTAATAAAACATAAGTTAAATTGTGTGGCTGTAATCCATGTTTTGCTTCTGTTTTCTGTTTGGTACAATAACCCATATTTTAATATTTCCTTCCTATTTGAATTTGAGGCATCGTAAGATTCTAACAATATCCAAATATATATTTCCTGAATCCTAATATAAAATCAAACATCCTTGTACATATTCATAAAAGAAATCAATGAAAAACAGTTTCTTTCAAATTCTATAATCTCTAAGCACAAAATCAAAACAACAACAAAAAAGGGCAGACAGCCCAAAGAAGGATGAATCAATCACATTGGGGGATCCTTACAATAGTAAGTACAATAACAAACGTTGTCTCTGCAACATCCCAAACCAGCAGGTTCCTTAGAACATTCTTCCATGCATCGGTGAAATTCGCAAGAGTTTGTCTCAATAACCTTATGACAGGTATGTTCGGGGATCCTGGCCGCATACGCTCCATGTTTAACCAACTCAGGACAAAATCCAGTTGCTGTAGGTTTAAACAATACAAACATAAAAGAAGAGAAATGCAAATGAATTTTTAGCATTGTCAGTTCGGGACTTCGGATATGAATATAGATGGGATCTCGAAATATATGAAAAGCGGAACCTCAAAATTTTGAGATGTTTATGTTGGATGCATATCCGTATCTAAAACTCATCCCGATCTGAGTAACTTGGGGTTATATTAACACTAGAAAACCAGAAATCTTCTTTGAGTCTTAAAGGAAACTCGTGAAACATAGGAAATGAGTCCTTCCTAGTGTTTTCTTGCTTCAAATACATACTGTTTAAGTATTTGACACCACTTTAAAGATTAATTGAGATCTTTTAAAGAAAATTGACACCCACCATTTTACTCTAGCCGCTTTTAATAAAATATGAATCAAACATCTAAAATTCTGACACCAAAAGACTAAATTTTCTGACTCTGTTCCTACTTGGATGCATTCTCAATTGCTTCACGTTTATCACAATTGCAAATGTAATAAATGTTACGATTAGTGAATATCAACAACAAAAGCACTAAAACCATAAACCAATAACTACAACATCACAATGCAACAGTTGTGTAAGAGAGAAGCAAAACCTGAGGCAAGGAGCAAAAGAGAGCAGAAGGTCCAGGATATCCTCATCTTTAATCTTCCTGGTGGCCCGGAGAGACTCCAATTTTATGCTTTGTAAGAGAGATTTGGGAGTGCCCTAAAGGCAGTAGTTTGCTATATATATATTGGCAAAGGTTCTTTGAATAAAGATGGTCAAGATTACGTTAAGAAAAATAGAACACCAATCATTACTGAAAGTGTTCATTCAAAGAAGGAATAATAGGGTGTGTCCTTCACTTTCTGTAGTACTTGTGACAAGCTTCTTGCCTTCAGCACATATTCTTTACTTTGTTAGTACTTCTCAAGATTGCCATTTGGCATATACAAAACTTTCCTATCTTTTTAGTCGCCCAAGTTTCTGCAAGGTTTCAAGAGCTCTTCTTTTTGAATTTGTGGTTACTCTCTTGCTCACTTTTCTTATTTCCATCCACAACAATCTGTTGAAAGCGTATTTGTCCATACCATATTGGTATTGGTACTGGTCGATTCGGTCCTAAATCGTCTAAATTTCATTTTACTTCAGTCTAACGACACTATCAGCCTATAGGCAACGTCGCAGCTACCCTCACCAGTTCTGATCATATTGTGTCACACCAAACAAACTTCTGCTCAAATACTAACACGTCCAGCCATCACCCTCACACATTTCAAATAGGATATTGGCCAATCCCGTTGTCCTAGAGGTTGCATCTACTTCGCCAGGATTTATATGGCAGGGTTCCCCTGATTACGTTATAGATAAGTAGAACCTCGCCAACATGCACACCCGAGGTTCACAGCATGTTATCAAGCTCCCGGCAAATCAAAAAGGAAGGTTTAACAAAACCAAATTTTTGGAAAAATTTTGGAACATGAACACAATGCAAAACCAAAAACATATACAACACTTTGCAAGGTAAACCAAAATCTCTAAAACGATTGATGAAATTAAAATCTCTGGAGAAGCAGTAGCCCTTCAAAGTATACTAATAAAAACAGTACATCCAAATATTGAATTCAGTTCACTCAAGTTTTCCAAAAAGAACTCCAAAACAACAAGACAAAAAACAGAGTAGATCTAGTAACCACCCTTGAGATCATTAACAACATCATATGGGATGGGGGTAACAGTTTCAAGTGTAGCGCCCTCCACCATGAAACCGGGTTTAGGGCCCTATGCCTTGGCCTCCGCCTTGAGTTGATCATTCTTCAACTTCCTGAGCTTGAATTCTTCGGTGCACCTTGAAGGCTGAACGTGTTCAACCCGGACATGAATCCTCTTCCTGATAATCCTGTTTCCATCCTGAGATTCACGAGCATATTAAAGTTTCCATATTAAATGGATGAATCATGAAAAGATCACATTAGAGCAAGGCAGAAGATTAAAATATCAGCCAGGCAATAATATCAAACAAACTGTACCACGAGAGTGTTTCAAATGCAATAGTACTACAAAGTTATTTACACGGACTCTTCATTCTACATAAAATAAACGCATTTAACATTTGAAACTCATACAAGTAAAGGTAGAACAGATGCTAAATGGATGACAAGCCTTATATGCTGGCACAATAGAGCTCGTTCTTGATAAAGATAATGACTAATTGGAAGTGATCTAATTTAAACGTATAATTAGATCTCATCCAAAAGTGTTGATTTTGATTAATTTAATTGGACCAAAACCGAATATCTCCCAAAATTACACAATTGCTATAATAGTGCAATACTGCAATCAGACATCCCAACGCAATTAGAATAAACAAGCAAATCTAATCTTGTAAAGGAGGACCTAATAATATCAACACCGGATACCAAAAGCACATAGAGCAGAACAGTACAATACATGTTCATAAACAACTATAATCGGATTCTCAGAAGCATCCATTAGATTATGTTACTAAATATACAAAATATCCATTTTCTAACGGAACAAAACCATTGGTAATCAACATTTAAAAAACATGAAGTTAAACAGAGATTCAAAGAAAGAGAGAATAATTCAAACAATAGAAGCAAAGTGATATGGAAACCCAAAAACATCATACACTGCAATCCCATAAAACAGAAACCCAGGAATAACTGAACTTCATTTCTCAATATAAAGAAAAAAATAGCCATTTAAGAACAAAAACTCCGTTGATATACCTGCTTGTTGACTTCAACGCCGATGGCGCGTTTTGTGACATTCCAAACCCGACCAGAGCGGCCGTGGTAGAACTTGTGACGCATACCCTTATGAACGGCGCCTTTTACCTTAACGTCGACATGGTCACCGATCTTGTAGGTCCTGAGGTAAGTCGTCAAGGGAATGTAACCCTTCTTCCTGAAGGGTTAGGAGAAGGAATCCCTTGTTCGAGCGCGGACACCGTGACCGGCAGACATCTTTTCCCTCTCAGACTTCTTTTTCCTCTCGCCCACTTGAAGAAAGAGTGTGGCGATGAGCTTTACTTACCTACTAAATCTTAATTCTGATCCTTTTATAGCCACATCTTAAGGTTTCTTTTCCTTTTTTCGGTTCGTTTTTAGGGTTTTTCTTTCCGGGCACCTCCGTTTAGCATTGTTTTTTAAACTAACTTTTAGCTCTAAAAGTTAGTTTGAAGTCAAAAGCAATGTAAACAGTTAGTTTTTAGAGAAAAAAATTACTTTTGAAAAGAGTTTTTAACTTAAACATAAAAGTTAAAATTTTTAGCTTTTGCATTTATAAAAGTAATTTTAGGAGCCAAATTATAATTTTAACCATATAATTTATAAATTTATAATTCTTTACGAATATATAATTATATAATTATTTTTTACTTTAAAAATTAGATATATTTATTTTAAATTTATTATATTTTTATGGAACACATACAATTGTTAAAAAATGTATTTGTTAATAAAAATATTTTTTTATTTTTATAATAATTTAAGCTGATATATTTTATATATTATAACATTAAAGAATTTGAATATTATTTATATATATACATATATATATATAACTTACAATATCATGTCCAAAATTGCTATTTATCATTTTAAAAAGCACTTTTTGACAACAATGCAAAACACTAAAATTTTAGAATCAACTTTTTAAAATTCCTTTTCAAAATCCCTTTCTGATAGTACTTTTAAAAATCACTTTTCAAAAGTAATGCTAAATGCGTTCAAAACCAACTTTTGCCTAAAAGCTCTGTTGAGCTCGAATTCTTTCAACCGAGTTGCTTGCCAAGTGGTGGAGAAGCCGATTTTTGAGTGTATGTGGTGGAAGAAAAATATAAGAAAAAATTGACACACGGATAGTGGTTCAAGCTTCTAACAAGCTCTACATCCACTACCTTAGCTCCCACTAAGGATTTCCCAAATCCACTAAGATTTCTTCCCCTTTTAACAAGGCTTAGGAGGCAACCTTTACAACCTAGACTCAATTACCAAGTCTAGCATCCAAAGCTTACAACCCAAGCTTTGGGAATCCTCTCAAACAAAAGAAATAAGCAAACAAGAAATCCTCTCTACAAGGTATATGTTTGCACTCTTTTAAGCACTCACCAAAACCTAAACACTTGAGCAAATATAACAATTAAAGCTCACAAGTGTTGTCTATACAAAGAATAATAATTAAAAGCCCTGAGACAATTTTGGCATCATAATGTTGTTGACAATAGAAGCATTAGTTGTTGTTGAAGCTAAGACAATTTTGGCATCATAATGTTGTTGACGATAGAAGCATTAGTTGTTGTTGAAGCTTGAAGGGTCCTTAAATACTCCCAATTGAGTTTCGAGCCGTTGGAGACCGTTGGGATTGAATTGAAGGCTTTATTTCCCGCAATAAATGCAGTTCTGGTGCTATCCGTATCGGTACACGTGTACCCGTATCAGTACAGCTACTAGCCGTTACGCTCAGTCTTGCTAACCGTATCGAAACACCTTGGGCCGTATCGGTACGCCTTGGTCTGTTTGGCAAACTGTATCGGTATGCATTGGTCTATTTCGGTACGCCCTGCAATTTAAATAGCCGTTGGGGTAGTTGAAAATTTGATCGGTATGCCATGTGGCGTATCAAACGATCTACTCCGTATTGGTACGCCTAGGGGCGTATCGGTATGGTTTTTGGTTACTAGAAAAATTCTATAGCTGAAACCCTTGGACCGTATCGATACGGGGTATACCGTATCGGTACGCCTGTGTTGAAAACGTTAGTTTGGCTACTTTAAAACATTTCCAAAACCTCTCAAAAACTTCTCAAACTTATTTTCAAGTTGTTTGGACTTAAAACCATTTTTGAAATCTTTTCAATTTAGTCCAAAACTATTTTTCAATTATTATATCAAAACATAAATCCTAACAATCTCCCCCTTTTTGATATAATAAAACCAACTTGAAAAATTGTTTTTGAGATTCTCCCCTTAGTAAAAATAAAATTTGAATAAGAGATGAATTGTTAAGAATCTTATTAGCTCCCCCTTATTCATTTGAAAAATCAATTTTTCAAAACATCCACCTTTTTGTTATATAAAAAATGGTTCAAACTTTAAAGATAAATAACAATGGAGAGATAAAAAAATTGACAAAAAATAAGTTTTGTTTTAAAATTGGCTCCCCCTTACTCAAGCATCATTCAAATGTTAATCCAACATATATGATAATTAGTTGAATTAAAATAAATAACTCAAATTAAAAAAAATCAACTAAATTTACCACACTTGAATTAAAGGGAGGATGTGAAGCCTTCATTCTTCAAGTGTTATTTCTTTGTGTGTATAGAGCTCCCCCTCAATCTTATCACTTGTTGATCAAAGCTCCATCACACCTACAAAAGACAATCATTTGATTTTTGGTATCCAAATTGCTTTTGATCCATAGGCATTAGTAGCACATAATTTAGTCCCCTTAGGAATCCATTTTTCAATTTCATCCTTTTTAGTTGAAGTAATTAGTCCTTTTGGGACCCAAATACTTCTAATAACTTTTACATTAAAAAATCTAGGGGCACTAGATTGTCTTTGATAAAAAATTGATTTTCCTAAATTGATTTTCTTTTCAAGCTATTTGGAAATCAAATCTTTTTCTTTCTTAAGATCATCAACTCCCTTTTGATGATCTTTTTCTAAACTTTGAAGCAAATTTTGTTAATTTAAGTTCAAAATCTTTTAATTTTGCTTCAAATTCCAAATTGGTTTTTAAAAGTAAATCATTTTCGATTTTCAATTTTGAAACCATTTTTTTTATTTTTTGAAAATGAAGACTTGAACTCAAAAACCAATTTGTCATAGGCTTTTTGTAACTCATCAAATGTGTATGAATTTGAATAGGATGAGTTAGAAGTTACCTATCCCTCTTGGAGGGCCATCATGCATAGGTGGGCTATCTCATCTTCATCGGTGAAGTCGTCATCACTCCATGTAGCCACATATGCTTTCTTTGACGATGATATATTTTTATTGAAGCGAGGGCAATTAGATTTGGTGTGCCTCGTCTTCTTGCATTTCGAGCACTTGGGGGGATCCACCATCTTCTTCTTCGATTCATGCTTGGATTCTTCTTTGTTGATCTTCATGAATCGGACCAATTCCTTGAAGAGATAGGCCATCTCTTTATCTTCACTTTCCTCCTCACTTGATTCTACTTGTTGGCTTGTGGAGGGTTGTAGAGCAATGATGTTGACATCGATTCCTTGCTCTTGGATTGTCTTCTCTTTCTCCCTTCTCAAGGGCAGAGACGTCATCTCATGGGTGAGAAGAGATCCTACGAGCTCTTCAAGCTTGAGCTTCTTCAAGTCTTAGACTTCAATGATAGCCGTCTTCTTGCTCTCTCATGATTCGAGAAGTGAATAAATCAACTTCTGAACGAGCTTTTCTTCCGAAATCTCTTCTCTAAGACTTTTGAGTTGATTGACGATTGTAGAAAACCGGTCGAACATGCTCTTGATATCTTCATATGGGTCCATCTTGAAGTTTTCATATTCGAGGTTGAGTAGACCAATCTTTGTCTCCTTCACCTCATTTGTCCCTTCATGGATTGCTGCAAGTTTGTCCCATAACTCATTGGCACTCTCACAAGAAGATACTTTGGCATACTCATCCGGGCCTAATGCACAAAATAGAATGTGCAAAGCCTTGCAATTGAGCTTCATCTTTTTGCGATATTCCGCTCTCCATTCTGCTTTGCTTTGATTTGGCACGAATGGTCCATCTTCAACTATGTCCCAAAGACGGTAGTCTTTTCTCTTCATGAAGAACATCATTCTATGCTTCCAACAAGCATAGTGATCACCGTTGAAGAATGGCGGTTTATCGATGGATAACACCATAGAAGTCGGTTGAATTGTTTGTTGGTCAAGCTTGCCGGATTTTCTCAATAGATGATTAAACCTTCTCGATTGAGCCTCGCTCTAATACCAATTGTTGATCTCGAATTCCTTCAACCGAGTTGCTTGCCAAGTGGTGGAGAAGTCGATTTTTGGGTGTATGTGGTGGAAGCAAAAGATAAGAAAAAAATGACAATGATTTATAGTGGTTCAAGCTTCTAACAAGCTCTACATCCACTACCTTAGCTCCCACTAAGGATTTCCCAAATCCACTAAGATTTCTTCCTCTTTTAACAAGGCTTAGGAGGCAACCTTTACAACCTAGACTCAATTACCAATTCTAGCATCCAAAGCTTGCAACCCAAGCTTTGGGAATCCTCTCAAACAAAAGAAATAAGCAAACAAGAATTCCTCTCTACAAGGTATATGTTAGCACTCTTTTAAGCACTCACCCAAACCTAAACACTTGAGCAAATATAACAATTAAAGTTCATAAGTGTTGTCTATACAAAGAATAAGAATTAAAAGCCCTAAGACAATTTTGGCATCATAATGTTGTTGATAATAGAAGCATTAGTTGTTGCTGAAGCTTGAAGGGTCCTTAATACTCCCAATTGAGTTTCTAGCCGTTAGAGACCGTTGGGATTAAATTGGAGCCATTGGAGGCTTTATTTCCCGTAATAAATGCAATTATGGTGCTGTCCGTATCGGTACGCGTGTACCCGTATCGGTACAGTTACTAGTCGTTACGCTTAGTCTTGCTAACTGTATGAAAACACCTTGGGCCGTATCGGTACGCCGTATCGGTCTATTTGGTAAACCGTATCGGTACGCCCTGCAATTTAAATAGCCGTTGGGGTAGTTGAAAACTGGATCGGTATGCCACGTGGCGTATCAAAATGATCAACTCCGTATCGGTACGCCTAGGGCATATCGGTACGGTTTTTGGTTAATGGAAAAATACTGTAGCGGAAACCCTTGGACCGTATCGATACGGGGTATACCGTATCGGTACGCCTGTGTTGAAAACTTTAGTTTGGCTACTTTAAAACATTTAAAACATTTCCAAAACCTCTAAAAAACTTCTCAAACTTATTTTTAAGTTGTTTGGACTTAAAACCATTTTTGATCTTTTCAATTTAGTCCAAAATTATTTTTCAATTATTATATCAAATCATAAATCTTAACAAGCTCAGTTTCAGCAGCAAGTATTGTGTCGAACGGGTAATTTTTGAAAGTAAAACAGATTTTATAACTATAGTAAAACAGCTGAAGTTGATTTTTTCAGCTTCTACGTTTCCAAAAGCTAGTTTTGAATGAAATTACACTTTTATACTTGACCCGTAGTATTTTATATCACGTTTCCAACACTTTTTTTTTTGTCTTTTCCCTCAAAATACTTTCAATAATTTTTTTTCTAGGTGAAGTGTTTATATATTTATTATTTACAACCAGTAAATACTATTTTATTTTTAATTTTTTACCACAAATAAATTATATTAATCACTTAAAAATATTTCAAATTAATATATTAATATTGGGATAAATGATATATTAAAATAATATATTAAACATTAATATTAAAATAGTATTAAGAATTTAATATTTTAAATAAAATAAAACGTCACATACGTTTATTGATTTTTACGTTACAATATTATATTTAAAATAGACATTTTATCTTTTAAAAAACAATTTTTATAACAATACTAAACACTAAAATTTTATAATTAATTTTTCAAAAATATTTTTAACAGTATTTTTTAAATCACTTTTAAAAAATAATGCCAAAAATTCGTCCAGAATGCCGACCGGTTAAACTTGTTTTAGATGAAGGCCCAAAAATGATTTCAAATGCGGTATGACTAATCATTCGTTGGTATTTTTTTAACATATTTTTTATTAATTAGAGAAGTAATTGTATTTTCAAAGTAAATGTTAAAATTCGAACATATATATAAAAAATAATATAAATATCTTTAATCACTCGGCCAATTAATAAATATTAAACGTTTAAAAATATTTTTATGGGATTTTTTTATGAGAAATGCTTAAACATATTTGATTTCACGTCTTCTTATATATTGTATCAATAATATACTTGTTGATCACAATTATGTGCAACACTCTTGGAAGGTGGAGATGCAGGACATGATGGGGTTTCGGGGGAGTTTTTGAGCTTGGGTTTGAGTTGTGGAGAGCTTATATGTGAGGGGAGAGGAGCCCTTTGCCTCTATTTGGGGATGCATGGCCTTTTATAAAGGACTGGATGCGGTGAGGACACGTATCAATAGATATGACGTGTGCCCTTAGCGTATCGTTATGACTTGGCTATCGATATGAATCATGTGCGTAGCGTTCGCATGTTGGGTTCGCAAAAGGTTGCGATTGGTCATTCGCACGGCCGTATTCGTTAGTGCGCTAGCAGTCTTATCTGTTCGCTGCGGGCCATGTGTTCTTGACACGTGGCGGTAGGTATTTATAGGTACTAACAATTGCTCCCACGTGAGAGAAGGCTATAAAGTGAACTTGACAAACTTGGAAATTAAAATGAGATCGTGGGTCACGAAAAAATTTGTATTCTCGCAACCATGGAATTGTAGTGCTAAAATGAATAATTAAATATTCCTGTGTATCCCCTTGTAACTGTAAACAGCGGTTCGTTTATAGCTAATTGTATAACCTTGGAGTTCTTGGCCCCTAGTGATGAGAAACTTAAAAGAATAAATTATAAAGTTCGAATTATGCATATATTCTAGTGTTCGCATTGTACTTCTCTTTCTTTAAAGTGTCGATACATAAATATAAACTTCTGATGCTTGTAAACTTGTAAGGTAAATAAGTAGTGAGTGTTTACTCCTTATTTTGAAAATAACTCACAGGAGAGTTCGTTTTACATCATTTTTCATGGAATGATATTATTCTCTCAGAGCTAATTATTTATTAGCGTAGGTATATATTAAGTTGGGAGGTTTTTTGCTGCTCGGGATATAATTTTGATCGCTGTATTTTATTCGCACATTTTGTCTTAATACTTTGCCTTCTTTTAAGATTACCAAAACTATACACGTCACCTTTCGTTGAAACAATTCCTTCATTTTCATACTCTGGTGTCATATATCCCAATGTTGCTATGGTCATAGTTTGTATCATTGAATCGCCATTGCGTAAGACTTTTGCAATGGCAAAATCACTTAAGTGGGCAACCATATTTTCATCTAATAGAACATTGTTAGGCTTTAAATCACAATGAACCACAGATGTTGGATGACCGTAACGGAGATATTCTAACGCGGATGCGACACTTATTATTATGTTCCCAAGTTTGTCAATCAAACATAGTCATAAAAACCAAATTCTTTATCGTGTAAACGTTAAACTTAATCATTTACTGTCTTGGAGTATCATAGTCGTCAAGTCAAAGTTTTAGAGACCCATATATCACTAGCATCCATGATTTAGCAATGGATTTTAAGAGTATAATGAGAAATATCCAACAGAGTTTCTAAAGACTTAGGCCGGCAGGAACAGGAACAGTATCCCAAGTTATTTGCGGCAATGCTCGAACTTTGGTCTATGATGCCAACGAACAAACAAATCGTAGCCATCCCATGTGTATATTTTCAATATCGTTTAGCAATTAGCAGTGATGTTCGAAATCCATAATTATAAGGGACTCGAAACATGCATATTACCTTGGTTATCAGTGATGTCCGAATTATAGGGGGTATGGAGACATGTAGACAATATGGGGAAAAACATGTCTTAAGAGCAACAAGACTGATCAGTTGCTGTTGTATAAGAGCATTGAATTCAATGCTCCCTTTAGTAATTTCCAAATCAATGTCTTTGAAAACGAATGCAGGCTGTCTCTATGTTCCAGTTGTGGAATGTGAAGAGAAAGGCCCCATGGTTTATACTTTTTTTTAATGGAAATTTAATTAAATAAATCTATTTTTGACAAATCACATAGAGTGCATGTGGCATAGAATCTGAATACAATGCTAAGAATATGATTGTGATTCCAGTTTTTTCAGGCTTTCCTCCTGATTTTTACTTTTGCGTTAAAACTGTCATCAAACTATCTGTAAAGGGTAGAGTCAGAGATGGGGATGTTTGGACTTTGCTTTAGACTTTCAGGGAAAGCAACCATGCTGATGTGTTTTAACTTCCCAAATAAGGGTGCTGCTCTATGGATGGAAAAACATTGATGAGTTCTGGTATTAGTCATAAACTTTATTAAAAGCAAAAAGAAAATGGGATGTTTTATTTTAGTATCCATATTGGAATGTATATCAATACATGCCTGAAAGGAAATTTTCTTTGACTTCCCATGCAGAATCTCGCCTCGTTGGTACCGGTACAAAAGGCTCATTGCACATCATTCGAGTCAATCTAACAAGTTTATTATTCGAATCTGGTCAAAATTTTCGATAAATTTTTCCATGGTATTGCAGTAATGCTTTACAGTGCAAAATAGATTGAAATTGTATTTAGAATAGCTCATAGGACATAAAACTGAGAAACTCATGAATATGCTTTACAGAAAACAACTAACTGTAAATCTGGCAAAATGGGAGAGCTTTGAGGTCCTCAACACATGTGCAAGGTGTCACGGCCTTAGCCTTTAGTTCACTCGGTCGCTAAGCCGTGCGGCACTTGAAAAGGACTCTTCCCGATCAAGTCAGCCTTTTCCCTCGATTGATCTGCTCAAAATAAGCAAGCAACACATTAGTCTCGCGCCACAAAACCATTTTTCAAGCCATGGTCGAAACCGTGGGGCATAGCGGATGCACACAGTCGACCCCCAGCTTCCCCGTAGGAAAAAAGAACGGCTTTTATTTTATTAGAAAAAAAGAAACATCGATTACATTAGAAAACTCACCCACACCATCGACTTGGGCGGTAGGGGCCGCCTCGATGGTGTGTAGGATACATACCTTTACCAAAGGATCAGCCCAAACTCTCCGATTGTCCACACCCCTACATATATGCGAAAAAAACATAATAGAAATGACCCGAGTAAACATTCTATTGTTTGAAATGAGGACACTTTTTCCTAACTAAAGAAATAATTGAAAACAAAGACTCTTCTTCCTAAAACATTGATGTGCTTGAAAATGGGGCATGGTAGAAGTGACTCGGTTGTGGCCC
The DNA here is from genome assembly GCA_019671005.1 of Hibiscus mutabilis. Classification (NCBI taxonomy): domain Eukaryota; kingdom Viridiplantae; phylum Streptophyta; class Magnoliopsida; order Malvales; family Malvaceae; genus Hibiscus; species Hibiscus mutabilis. The sequence goes on along the minus strand of CM033739.1, from coordinate 29,491,142 downwards.
CGGAACTCGGTTGTAACACCATGTGAGGGGATGGCCACAACATCCTCCCCCACCTAACTTGTCGACGCCCTCGTTGACTGAGCTGCAAGGAACTCCTCAATTTTCTGCTTGAACGCCTTTAGGTCATGATCTCTCTCCCAACTTGTCTCTTCGGCTCCGAGACCTTCCCACTTGACCAGGTACTCACGAACAGGCTTCTTCTTGGACACCGTAACAAACCTATCAGCAAGGATCTCCTCAACTCGACGTTCTAATGGGGGTTTGGTACTGATGGGGCCCCGATCACTCTGTCCTCGGCTAACATCTGAGGGGCTCGCATGAAAAGGCTTCAAGTTGCTCACATGGAACACAGGGTGAACTTTCATCCATGAGGGCGGCTTGATCTTGTATGAGTTATTTCCAACTTTGGCCACAATCGGTACTGGTCCTTCATACTTTCGCACCAATCGCCGATCTCTATTCCGTAAGAACCGCAACTGTTCTGCCATTAGCTTCACAAGCACTAGATCGCCAACTTTGAACTGCTGGTCCCTTCGGCCACGATCTGCCCACTTCTTCATATGTTTTGCAGCTTTCACTAGATAAGCCCGAGCAATCTCTGTATTTTGGCGCCACTCCTTTGAGAAATTAAAAGCTCGGGGACACTTTCCTTTGTATGACTCTAGAGTGGTGTGTGGAAGCCGCGGCTGTTGACCTGTCACAATTTCAAAGGGGCTTTTATTAGTAGCAGAACTCTTTTGTGAATTAAAACAAAGTTGTGCCACATCCAACAAAGAAGGCCAATTTTTCTGGTTGGCCTGGATAAAATGCCTTAAGTACTCTTCTAACAACCCATTAAAGCGCTCCGTCTACCCATCCGTCTGGGGATGATAACTTGATGACAAATTCAGTTTGGATCCCAACATCTTGAATAACTCTCTCCAGAAATTTCCAGTGAACCGACCATCCCTGTCACTAACGATATCTTGTGGGACACCCCAATACTTTACAACATGTTTAAAGACTAATCGAGCTGCCTCCTCTGCCGAACAATATTTGGGGCAGGGGATAAATGTAGCATATTTTGAGAACCGATCCACCACCACAATGACAGCTCAAGATCCCCACCCGAGGCAAGTTCACTATGAAGTCGAGTGAAATGCTCTCCCAAGGTCGTGCTGGCACTGACAATGGCTCCAACAATCCTGCAGTCTTTTATCGATCCACTTTGTCTTGCTGGCAAATAAGGCAAGTCTTGGTATAGTCCATAATATCCTGTCGCGCATGTGCGGCCAATAATATCCTTGTTCCAACAGGCGAGTCGCCGCCAACCTTGGTGACCTGCCCGAGGAGTGTCATGGCATTCGCGTAGTAGTTTTTGTCTAAGTTCTCCTACTCTCGGGACATACATACGCGGACCTTTCGTCATTAGGATCCCATTCTCTACCCAAAAGATCTTTGATTGACCACTTTCCACCATCCTCAATATTGCCATCATCTGCGGATCTTTTCCCATATTCTCCATTATGAGTTCCCGAATGTCATTCGTCACCCTACTAGTTGACATAGGAGCAATTAATCTAAGGGTTGCGGATCGGCCCTTCGACTCAACGCATCAGCTACCTGATTCTTCTTCCCAGCTTTATGCTCAAAACTAAAATCAAACTCCGCTAAGCGCTCTTGCCATCTTGCTTGCCTTGCCGATAGTTTTGGTTGTGTCAGGATATGACTAGCAGCTGTGTTGTCTGTTTTAACAACAAACTTTGAGCCCAACAAATAATGCCTCCAAGCCCTGAGACAATGGATCACAGCTAGAAGTTCCTTTTCCTGAGTTGCATATCTCGTCTCGGCACCACTCAACTTCCGACTCTCAAAGGCCACAGGGTGACCACCTGCTGCACGTAGTACTCCCCCTATGGCAAAGTCAGATGCATCAGTTTCAACTTCCATTGGTTTCTCAATGTCTGGTAATACTAGGACTGGGTCGTTCATCACAACAGTTTTTAGTCCCTCAAAAGCATCTTGACACTTTTTAGACCAGGCCCACTTCTCACCTTTCTTTAACAAATTGGTAAGTATAGCTGTCCTCCGAGAGTAGCCTTCGACAAACCGTCTATAATAGTTAGCTAATCCCAAGAATGATCTGAGCTCACGACACTCTTTGAGTCGGCCATTCTTGGATTGCCTTCACTTTTTCCTCATCCATTCGAACATGTCCCTCGCTTGTGAGGTGTCCTAGGAACTTAATTTGAGTTTGGACAAAAGCACATTTCTCCCTTTTAACAAATAGCTGATTATCTACGAGTCTACTGCAACACCAACCGCAAATGGTTTTCATGATCACATCAGAGAGGAACTATATACCATTATATCATCCAAGTATATCACCATAAACTTGTCCAGAAAATCATGGAACACTCGGTTCATCAAGGTGCAAAAGGTTGCAGGCGCATTGGTTAGCCCAAATGGCATCACAAGAAACTCAAATGCCCCATATCGAGTAACACAAGTTGTCTTGGTTCATCTCCCTCGCCACTCTTACTGATGATACCCCCCCGATCGAAGATCCAGCTTTGTAAAATATTTCAGCGCCACATAGCTGGTCGAACAAGTCTGCAACTAAGGGGATGGGATACTTGTTCGGACAGTCACTTTGTTCAGGGCTCTATAGTCCACACACAATCTCAGGCTCCCATCATGTTTCTTCTAGAACAACACGGGCGCCCCAAATGGCGCTTTAGGCGGTCGAATAAACCCGACTTTTAACAGTTCATTGAGTTGTTTCCTCAATTCAGCTAATTCGGAGGGGACATACGATGCGGGCATCTCGCGAGGAGGTTTGGCACCGGGGACCAGTTCAATCTCATGATCCACCGTCCTTCGAGGAGGGAGCCCTTCTGGCAACTGATCTGGCATGACATCTTTATAGTCCTCCAACACTCTCAAAATCCCATTTGATACCCCTTCAAGGGTTGACTCCCCATGTAGGATAGGTAATATGACAAAAGAAGGTTCCCCCTTCTTCACCCCTTTCTTAAATTGTATTCTTGACAGCATCTTTCCGCTTCTTGGTAGAATGGTAGCGGTACCACCCCGGGCAATCCCTAGAAACAATAGGCAGCTCGCAGCGAGGGCGGGGATGGCACAGGCTTTTGTCATAAAATCCAGTCCCAACACAACATCAAAATCGTCCATAGGGGAAACAAAGAGATCCACGCTTCCCTCCCGGGACCCAAGCTTGGCCTTCACCCTCTTAACACTTCCACAAATTTGGCGGCAAAGAGTCGCTCGCTTTCATCTGTCCCACATCTCTAGTAATTGTTAAACCGCATCTCTTGACTTCCTCAGGTGAGATAAAAGTATCTGTTGCTCCCGTGTCAACAAGAGCCCTAGTCACCTTCCCATTTATCACCAAGTCCACGTACACAAGCCCTTTCCCGGTTCTTTCTTTATGTTGTCCAATTGCGATTGTAATGCACTCAGAAAACGAATAGACCCAATCCTGGCCAAATCGGTCTCACTATTCTCTGTAGGTGGGTTAGGGAGTGTGTCCCTAGGCCGTGAAAGTTCCAAAGCACTCAATGCACCCCTATGTGGGCACTTAGCCACGCGATGAGGCCCCTTACACAAGAAGCATGCTAGGGGTAGCCTATTTGACCCATTCCTCGGCGTAAAGCCACCATTCCCCCTATTCTGCACTGGCTTCTTGTTTGGAAGTCCTCTCCCGGCTCCCCAAGTTATCGGCCTCTCCCCTCTAGCCATCTTACTCCCATTACCTGCATGGTTATTGCTCCCACTAGTTGGGGCCTTGCATTTGTTTGAGCCATCATTGTAATCGTTAAGCCGCTCGGCAGCGGCCATGGCAGCAGCCATGGCAGCGACTACATCCTGCACCTGTTGTCTTTGAATCTCAGTTCTAGCCCATGGCTTTAGGCCCTCAAGGAAAGCAAACATCTTGTCTTTCTCCGACATGTCCTTAATATCCAGCATCAATGCCGCAAACTCTCTCACATAATCACGAATAGTCCCAGTATGGGTCAAATCCCTCAACTTCTTCCAAGCATTATACTCCACATTCTCCGGAAAGAAGGTAGCTATTAATTCTTGTTTCAACTCGTCCCAACTTTTAATGGAACACACGCCATTTGTGAACTTGGACCTCCACCACAATTTGGCATCCCCTGACAAGTACATAGAAGCCATCGAGACCTTGTCTTCTTCTATAGAGGTGCGAGTAGCCCGAAAGTATTGTTCAATATCAAATAGGAAATTTTCAAGCTCTTTGGCATCCTTGTTCCCCTCATACCGCTGAGGCTCGGGGACCCTATTCCTCTGGCTCCTTTCCATGGTCACTGAATTTCCCACAGCCACTTCAATCAAATTAATTTGAGCCTTAAGCTCCTCTATCTCGTACTTGAGTACTCATTGCCTCCTTTGTCTCATCGGTGAGGTGTTTCACCATGTGAGCCAACTCGATGAGAAACTTCAATTGCTCGAACTCGTTCACTTTGGTCACCACATGAGCCCTCGGGGCGCCACCGCGACTTCTAGCTCCTCATACCTATCGGGGTCTATGGTCCTACCCCTTGTGTGCAGACACTCTAGTGCCATGTTGCGCGAAGTACCTGCGCCGGCCGGCACCTCGGTTCTCGGGACGGCTCTTGGCCCGATTCTTCTTACGCGTAGTCACCATCCTTGGGTTGACTCCCACCACACTAGTTCCTGCGGGAAGAATAATAAGCACCACAATGCCTATTAATAACTCAGCACCACTTTGTGCTTCAAGAGGGAGTAAGCACCACCGTGCTTTCCCACTCAAAAAAAAACTTCGGCACCACCGTGCACAAGAAGCAAGAGAGCACCACTTGTGCATCAGGGGAATAAGCACCACCGTGCTTTTCCAATAAAAAAACTAGGCACCGCTGTGCACTAGCAACAAGAACGCATTTGTGCTTGAATAAAAAAATTGAGCACCACGTGCCACAATTAAAAAAAGCACCTATGTGCTATTGATTATGCACCTCTGTGCTTTTCACCGCAATGAACAGGCAACACCACCCGAAATTGAGTGCAACAACCTTGCTCGGATACCACGTGTCACGGCCTTAGCCTTTAGTTCACTTTCGGTCACGCTAAGCCATGCGGCACTTGAAAAGGACTCTTCCCGATCAAGTCAGCCTTTTCCCTCGATTGATCTGCTCAAAATAAGCAAGCAACACATTAGTCTCGCGCCACAAAACCATTTTTCAAGCCATGGTCGAAACCGTGGGGCATAGCGGATGCACACAGTCGACCCCCAGCTTCCCCGTAGGAAAAAAAAGAACGGTTTTTATTTTATTAGAAAAAAAAGAAACATCGATTACATTAGAAAACTCACCCACACCATCGACTTGGGCGGTAGGGGCCGCCTCGATGGTGTGTAGGATACATACCTTTACCAGTGGATCAGCCCAAACTCTGCCGACTGTCCACCCCCTACATATATGCGAAAAAAACATAATAGAAATGACCCGAGTAAACATTCTATTGTTTGAAATGAGGACACTTTTTCCTAACTAAAGAAATAATTGAAAACAAAGACTCTTCTTCCTAAAACATTGATGTGCTTGAAAATGGGGCATGGTAGAAGTGACTAGAAGGCCCCGAACTCGGTTGTAACACCATGTGAGGGGATGGCCACAACATCCTCCCCAACCTAACTTGTCGACGGGTTGGCCGAGCTGCCTGTCCTCGGCTAACATCTGAGGGGCTCGCATGAAAAGGCTTCAAGTTGCTCACATGGAACACAGGGTGAACTTTCATCCATGAGGGCGGCTTGATCTTGTATGAGTTATTTCCAACTTTGGCCACAATCGGTACTGGTCCTTCATACTTTCGCACCAATCGCGATCTCTATTCCGTAAGAACCGCAACTGTTCTGCCATTAGCTTCACAAGCACTAGATCGCCAACTTTGAACTGCTGGTCCCTTCGGCCACGATCTGCCCACTTCTTCATATGTTTTTGCAGCTTTTCACTAGATAAGCCCGAGCAATCTCGTATTTTGGCGCCACTCCTTTGAGAAATTAAAAGCTCGGGGACACTTTCCTTTGTATGACTCTAGAGTGGTGTGTGGAAGCCGGTGTTGACTGACACAATTTCAAAGGGGCTTTTATTAGTAGCGAACTCTTTTGTGAATTAAAACAAAGTTGTGCCACATCCAACAAAGAAGGCCAATTTTTCTGGTTGGCCTGGATAAAATGCCTTAAGTACTCTTCTAACAACCCATTAAAGCGCTCCGTCTACCCATCCGTCTGGGGATGATAACTTGATGACAAATTCAGTTTGGATCCCAACATCTTGAATAACTCTCTCCAGAAATTTCCAGTGAACCGACCATCCCTGTCACTAACGATATCTTGTGGGACACCCCAATACTTTACAACATGTTTAAAGACTAATCGAGCTGCCTCCTCTGCCGAACAATATTTGGGGGCAGGGATAAATGTAGCATATTTTGAGAACCGATCCACCACCACAATGACAGCTCCAAGATCCCCCACCCGAGGCAAGTTCACTATGAAGTCGAGTGAAATGCTCTCCCAAGGTCGTGCTGGCACTGACAATGGCTCCAACAATCCTGCAGTCTTTTATCGATCCACTTTGTCTTGCTGGCAAATAAGGCAAGTCTTGGTATAGTCCATAATATCCTGTCGCATGTGCGGCCAATAATATCCTTGTTCCAACAGGGCCAGAGTACGCCGCCAACCTTGGTGACCTGCCCAGGGAGTGTCATGGCATTCGCGTAGTAGTTTTTGTCTAAGTTCTCCTACTCTCGGGACATACATACGCGGACCTTTCGTCATTAGGATCCCATTCTCTACCCAAAAGATCTTTGATTGACCACTTTCCACCATCCTCAATATTGCCATCATCTGCGGATCTTTTCCCATATTCTCCATTATGAGTTCCCGAATGTCATTCGTCACCCTACTAGTTGACATAGGAGCAATTAATCTAAGGGTTGCCAGATCGGCCCTTCGACTCAACGCATCAGCTACCTGATTCTTCTTCCCAGCTTTATGCTCAAAACTAAAATCAAACTCCGCTAAGCGCTCTTGCCATCTTGCTTGCCTTGCCGATAGTTTTGGTTGTGTCAGGATATGACTAGCAGCTGTGTTGTCTGTTTTAACAACAAACTTTGAGCCCAACAAATAATGCCTCCAAGCCCTGAGACAATGGATCACAGCTAGAAGTTCCTTTTCCTGAGTTGCATATCTCGCCTCGGCACCACTCAACTTCCGACTCTCAAAGCCCACAGGTGACCACCTCGCACGAGTACTCCCCTATGGCAAAGTCGGATGCATCGGTTTCAACTTCCATTGGTTTCTCAATGTCCGTAATACTAGGACTGGGTCGCTTCATCACAACAGTTTTTAGTCCCTCAAAAGCATCTTGACACTTTTTAGACCAGGCCCACTTCTCACCTTTCTTTAACAAATTGGTAAGTATAGCTGTCCTACGAGAGTAGCCTTCGACAAACCGTCTATAATAGTTAGCTAATCCCAAGAATGATCTGAGCTCACCGACACTCTTTGAGTCGGCCATTCTTGGATTGCCTTCACTTTTTCCTCATCCATTCGAACATGTCCCTGCCCAACGAGGTGTCCTAGGAACTTAATTTGAGTTTGGACAAAAGCACATTTCTCCCTTTTAACAAATAGCTGATTATCTCTGAGTCTCTGCAACACCAACCGCAAATGGTTTTCATGATCTCACAAAGAGGAACTATATACCATTATATCATCCAAGTATATCACCATAAACTTGTCCGGAAAATCATGGAACACTTGGTTCATCAAGGTGCAAAAGGTTGCAGGCGCATTGGTTAGCCCAAATGGCATCACAAGAAACTCAAATGCCCCATATCGAGTAACACAAGTTGTCTTGGTTCATCTCCCTCGCCACTCTTACCTGATGATACCCGATCGAAGATCCAGCTTTGTAAAATATTTCGCGCCACTTAGCTGGTCGAACAAGTCTGCAACTAAGGGGATGGGATACTTGTTCCGGACAGTCACTTTGTTCAGGGCTCTATAGTCCACACACAATCTCAGGCTCCCATCATGTTTCTTCTAGAACAACACGGGCGCCCAAATGGCGCTTTAGACGGTCGAATAAACCCAGCTTTTAACATTCATTGAGTTGTTTCCTCAATTCAGCTAATTCGGAGGGGACATACGGTGCGGGCATCTCGCAGAGGTTTGGCACCGGGACCAGTTCAATCTCATGATCCACCGTCCTTCGAGGAGGGAGCCCTTCTGGCAACTGATCTGGCATGACATCTTTATAGTCCTCCAACACTCTCAAAATCCCATTTGATACCCCTTCAAGGGTTGACTCCCCATGTAGGATAGGTAATATGACAAAAGAAGGTTCCCCCTTCTTCACCCCTTTCTTAAATTGTATTCTTGACAAAGATCTTTCCGCTTCTTGGTAGAATGGTAGCGGTACCACCCCCCAGGCAATCCCTAGAAACAATAGGCAGCTCGCAGCGGGACGGGGATGGCCTCGGGCTTTTGTCATAAAATCCAGTCCCAACACAACATCAAAATCGTCCATAGGGGAAACAAAGTGAGATCCACGCTTCCCTCCCGGGACCCAAGCTTGGCCTTCACCCTCTTAACACTTCCACAAATTTGTGCAAAGCAGAAATTAATCGCTTTCATCCGTCCCACATCTCTAGTAATTGTTAAACCGCATCTCTTGACTTCCTCGGGTGAGATAAAAGTATCTGTTGCTCCCGTGTCAACAAGAGCCCTAGTCACCTTCCCATTTATCACCAAGTCCACGTACACAAGCCCTTTCCCTGTTCTTTCTTTATATTGTCCAATTGCGATTGTAATGCACTCGAAAACGAATAGACCCAATCCCGCCAAATCGGTCTCACTATTCTCTGTAGGTGGGTTAGGAGTGTGTCCCTAGGCCGTGAAAGTTCCAAAGCACTCAATGCACCCCTATGTGGGCACTTAGCCACGCGATGAGGCCCCTTACACAAGAAGCATGCTAGGGGTAGCCTATTTGACCCATTCCTCGGCGTAAAGCCACCATTCCCCCTATTCTGCACTGGCTTCTTGTTTGGAAGTCCTCTCCCGGCTCCCCAAGTTATCGGCCTCTCCCCTCTAGCCATCTTACTCCCATTACCTGCATGGTTATTGCTCCCACTAGTTGGGGCCTTGCATTTGTTTGAGCCATCATTGTAATCGTTAAGCCGCTCAACGCCATGGCATGGCAGACCATGGCGGCGACTACATCCCGCACTGTTGTCTTTGAATCTCGGTTCTAGCCCATGGCTTTAGGCCCTCAAGGAAAGCAAACATCTTGTCTTTCTCCGACATGTCCTTAATATCCAGCATCAATGCCGCAAACTCTCTCACATAATCACGAATAGTCCCAAGATGGGTCAAATCCTCAACTTCTTCCAAGCATTATACTCCACATTCTCCGGAAGAAGGTAGCTATTAATTCTTGTTTCAACTCGTCCCAACTTTTAATGGAACACACGCCATTTGTGAACTTGGACCTCCACCACAATTTGGCATCCCCTGACAAGTACATAGAAGCCATCGAGACCTTGTCTTCTTCTATAGAGGTGCGAGTAGCCCGAAAGTATTGTTCAATATCAAATAGGAAATTTTCAAGCTCTTTGGCATCCTTGTTCCCCTCATACCGCTGAGGCTCGGGGACCCTATTCCTCTGGCTCCTTTCCATGGTCACTGAATTTCCCACAGCCACTTCAATCAAATTAATTTGAGCCTTAAGCTCCTCTATCTCGTACTTCAGAGTACTCATTGCCTCCTTTGTCTCATCGGTGAGGTGTTTCACCATGTGAGCCAACTCGATGAGAAACTTCAATTGCTCGAACTCGTTCACTTTGGTCACCACATGAGCCCTCGGGGCCACCGCGACTTCTAGCTCCTCATACCTATCGGGGTCTATGGTCCTACCCCCTTGTGCGAGACACTCTAGTGCCATGTTGCGCCAAGTACCGCGCCCACCGGCACCTCGCAGTTCTCGGGACGGCTCTTGGCCCTGATTCTTACGCGTAGTCACCATCCTTGGGTTGACTCCCACCACACTAGTTCCCTGCAGGAAGAATAATAAGCACCACAATGCCTATTAATAACTCAGCACCACCACTGCTTCAAGAGGAGTAAGCACCACTGTGCTTTCCCACTCAAAAAAAAAACTCGGCACCACTGTGCACAAGAAGCAAGAGAGCACCACTGTGCATCAAGAGGGAATAAGCACCACTGTGCTTTTCCAATAAAAACTAGGCACCGCTGTGCACTAGCAACAAGAACGCACCGCTGTGCTTGAATAAAAAAAATTGAGCACCACTGTGCCACAATTAAAAAGCACCTCTGTGCTATTGATTATGCACCTCTGTGCTTTTCACCGCAATGAACAGGCAACACCACCCGAAATTGAGTGCAACAACCTTGCTCGGATACCACGTGTCACGGCCTTAGCCTTTAGTTCACTCGGTCGCTAAGCCATGCGGCACTTGAAAAGGACTCTTCCCGATCAAGTCAGCCTTTTCCCTCGATTGATCTGCTCAAAATAAGCAAGCAACACATTAGTCTCGCGCCACAAAACCATTTTTCAAGCTATGGTCGAAACCGTGGGGCATAGCGGATGCACACAGTCGACCCCCAGCTTCCCCGTAGGAAAAAAAAAGAACGGTTTTTATTTTATTAGAAAAAAAAGAAACATCGATTACATTAGAAAACTCACCCACACCATCGACTTGGGCGGTGGGGGCCGCCTCGATGGTGTGTAGGATACATACCTTTACCAGTGGATCAGCCCAAACTCTGCCGACTGTCCACCCCCTACATATATGCGAAAAAAACATAATAGAAATGACCCGAGTAAACATTCTATTGTTTGAAACGAGGACACTTTTTCCTAACTAAAGAAATAATTGAAAATAAAGACTCTTCTTCCTAAAACATTGATGTGCTTGAAAATGGGGCATGGTAGAAGTGACTCGGTTGTGGCCCCGGAACTCGGTTGTAACACCATGTGAGGGGATGGCCACAACACAAGGCATCAGAGACTCAGAGTTTGAAGCCCTTAGATTATTGGTTTCGTAAGTTGGCCATTCCTTAAAAGGAGAAAAAATGAAAGAACAAGGTGATTGGATTCGGGTTAAGTTCCATCGTCCCTCGTGATCATACGACCCTTCCCATCTAATCACCTATGATGAACGTTTTACGTGCGACTTTCAAAATTATAAAATCATTGAATTAATTGGGTCTTGTACCTTGATTTTAGTGTTTTGTTTGATTCGCGGGATTTATACTATTGCTTAACATAGCATACCCTTTGTTTTTTCAGTTGCTTTACTATGGCAACTTGCTTTGGAAGTGGCTAGCGAACCCTTGGGGCGAATTCTTACCCCTGGTGATGGAAAACTTTATGGAGAATAATTTATTAAGTTCAAATTATTTGTATATTCTGGTGTTGGGGCTATATTTCTTTTGCTTTAAAATGGTGATTCATAAATATAAACTTCTGATATTTGCAAACTTGCAAGAAAAACAAGTAGCGAACGCTGGTCTCCATTTTAAAAATAGTTCACAGGAGAGTTCGCTTTATGTCATTGTACGCTTATTCACACATTTATTATTTTATTGCACACTTACTCAGAAGCGGCAGACATTTATCACCGATCATATGGCAACTAAATTGCTTTATATCGCTATTTGAAGCGGTATGAACATTTGGATTTTATTAATTTATTTTTCTATTATAGTATGATGTTTTGGCTCTCCAAGCTTGGATTTTGAATTGAACATTCACTCTGGAATACTTTTAAAAGCGTCAGAGATGTGCTCGCTCACCTGTAGCGGTATTGGTACCTTATTTGCTAGCTCCAAACCACATCGCTGCCCTATAGCGGGATTGCTAACTCAGACCGACTTTGCTAACTTAAGGCGGGATTGCTGATTCATTCTCTAACTTGGATCGACTTCGCTAACCTATAGCAGGATTGTTAACTCATTCGCTAACCATTAGTTTCATACATATATTTGTAACATTTTTCATATTTACAAATGCCGTCATTCTTTTTGTGAGGGCGTATGTTGTTTTTCCGAGGTGAGAGATCGCTAGCAAATATTTAGTTTAGACATTATGCACACTCACTTGGGAGCGGTGAGCACTTAAATGACTCATTTTTTTCCTTCGTGGTTGCTTAGGTTGAGGCGGCGGACGTTTAGACAATTTGCTTTATACTTGCTTATTTTGGGAGTGTTGTGTCTTCTCACTCGACTTGAGGGCACCGTGTATATTTTCACCCATCTTGGGGGAGCTGTGTATATTTTCACCCATCTTGATGGATGGTTTTTTTTTTAGCTTGGGAGGATTCTTGCCCCTATTTTGAAAATAATTTGAGGGAGGAGGGCTCTCTTGGGGTAAACTACATTACTCGCAGTTGCATAGCTACCTTGTGTTGTGAGAATTCTTGGCCCCGGGTGAATTTGTTTTGATCGTTGTGCTACTTGGAGTAGTTGTAGGAGCGTTTTCATTTTTCATCGCTATGCTACTTGGAGTAGCAGTAGGAGAGTTTCCTTTTTTCATCGCTATGCTACTTGGAATAGTCGTAGGAGGGTTTTCATTTTTCATCGCTAAACTACGTGGAGTAGCCATAGGAGAGTTTTTATTTTTCATCGCTACACTACTTGGTACGCTACTTGAAGTAGCCGTAGGAGAGTTTTCATTTTTCATCGCTACCCTGCTTGGAGTAGCCGTAGGAGAGTTTTCATCGCTACGCTACTTGGAGTAGCCGTATACCAAACTTTGTCCGTGTACGTGTAATAATAGCCGCTGTAGATAGTGAAAGGGATGAATATTTTGTTGGTTGTCCATTGACCATTTGAAACCAAGGGGATAAATAGTTCACGTATTTCTTGTTTCAGTTGGAACTTGAAAGTTTGCAATGATTCAAAATGTTATGGTATATCTACTAATCATAGTATTTAGAAAGCAATCTACCTGAATTTGCAGAGGAGTCGTAAGTTAAAAGTGAGTTCTACGGTGTAATGTAATTATTGCAGACTTCCTCTTTTCCCCAAACAGGTTGCTGAAGTGTATCGAGATGCCATTGGTGTTGATACTGTTGCCTGTGTCCATTACCTTGAACCTCAGGCCACATCACGGGCATAACCAAGCTGGGGAAGTTGTTGTCCATTAGAGATCCACTTTCTGATGCAAATACACTATCAAGGTTGAAATTAATTCTTGGGTTCACTGCTGCAAGTGTCATTGATAAGAACTTCGCTTGCCGTTGTAGAGGTTGCACATGATTAATGATTTCATCCAATACCAAGGCTGTACCAGAAATCTACTCTACATCAATGAAATGGGACCCCATTAAGACATTTAATCCAACAAGCTCTACTCTAATTTGTGGCACTGAAATATTTACATGACAATGACCACATCACTATCTTTTTTTTTTTCCATTGTTAAATGTCAGAGAGATGACTTCCCTAACTAGAAATCAAGTATTTAAACAACTATGTTTGACAGTATCCAACACTAATTCCCCAACAACCCATCCAGTTTCATATTTTGTTTCCATTGAGTAGAACCAACAACATTTAACAATGGGAAACAAACCTCAAATCAAAGAACATTTTTTTCTTTTTATACATATTACCTATGGGGTATTTTCTAATCGACACAAGGCATCAAAGGTTTTCATGTAGAAAGAAATACGCTATCAAGCTACCATGAACAAGCAAATGAGTAACGACAGCAAGCAACAATCTTACTCGGTTTACTTATAGTTCATTGAATTCTTCTGCTTAAGGCAACTTGCACTATTTTAGCAAAGAAACATCATACAAATCAATGGTATGTTTTCCTTCTGCATTCCGGCAAGTTTGAAAGAAATTCCGCCCCTGCTTTGAATAGACAAGGGTCACCAAAACTTTTGGTTCACAACTCCCATTCTCATATGACCATTTTTAGCATTAGAGGTCATTATCTTCTATAATTTCGAATCATAACAATAAGCATTGACAAATTTAAACTGAAGGCCGATTAACCACGGTACATAATGATTCTGAGAATAAAGGGGCTCTTTGATAACATACCTTAACCAAAGCATTCATACCTCTCAAACATGTTAACTGGCTACCACCCAAAAGTCTTAAAGAAAACCAAAATCCATACTGCATGTTCTTTCATACACAAAAGCGGGGTTTTAGGGATCCAATAGGAAGTAAACCATGGATGTTCCCCACTGGTCAACTTTCGCAACATAAATTCCACATACGCCTCTACTTCTTCTTCCCGTGTTAAAGGCCAAGAAACATACAATTGCCTCAAGGGTTTGTTGATAGGCATGTAGCTCTAACCTGCAGAAATCAATTCCCGGCCCTTCGCCGTGTCCAACAAAACTGAAAATGTTATCAAATCCATTACATGCAAAAGGCTAGGAAGCCATTGGCTGTGTCTAGGTCAAATGTTCCCTTAGCACAAGTGTTACCTCTCCAAAAGTACTGTTTTTAATGCCAATCTTACAATGCTTTTGCTTGTTTGTAGGTACATTTAGTTGCATTAGGATGTTAGAATCATGCATTTGCATAAGGAGTTTAGAGTTTTATCTATGCCAGTGTGAAGGGTTGTTTTGTTGGCAATTTTGTAGGTTTGGCAGAGGATTTGGCCCAGAAAAGCAACACAGGAAGGAGCGCCAGAGAGAATGCCAAGTGCTGTTGGCACAGATGGACCAAACAATGCCAAGCACCGGTTGGCAGAGAAGTGAACTTGATGCCACACCAAGAAGCTGTTGGACCCCGAAAAAATAGGAAATGATCAGGCTCCGAAAAGATAGCAATTGGATCAATCTCTGAAAAAATAGCGGATAAGATGGTTCCAAGACTTGTTGGCAAATTCATGCCAAGGCAGCGTCGGCAGTATGATGTCAGCCCTAGCCTGATCAGCTCTCATTTAAATTTGGAAAAGATGATAATCTCTTATCCCTTGGGCAGTTGAAATTCAAAATTCAAATGAGGAGCTCATCCTATCCCTTCCCCGCACGCCTATTTAAACACCAACCAAGCTAGCATTTAGAGGAGGAGATTGGATCGTGAGGAGTTGGTGTGTGACGATTGAAAACCGGCTGCACCTAGGAAGGGTGGTCCGACCAACTTGGACGAGAAGCCTGGATCTTGAAGGGCTGCATCGAGAGACCCCTTCTAGCCCATTCTCTCTTTTAAGTTATTTTATCTTGTTTTTAAGGATGATGTACTTTGAAAATGTTTGTGGATTGTTGGTTAAATCCCTCACCATGAACTAATTTAATAGCTGGTGGGTGATGTTTGGGTTTTATGTTATTTTCATGCTTTAGTTTTTAATAATAAATCTGCCTTGGCAATGTTTTATCTATTTGACATACTTTAATATTTCCTAAATACTATGCCAAGCGAGAGCTGGCACTGTTGGCCTATTGCGCCTCAATATCTTAACAGACTTGGGGTGGCAACGATTAAGTTGTTGAATACTGAGAAGAGAAGCTTCGAGAGAAGTCGTTCAAGTAGATGAACTTACTTCAGGAGTGAAATCTACCCCTTAGGAGTATAGATTGGTGCTTAATCAAATTGGTTTATTTAAAAACAAACACTATAGAGATACAAGGGTTTTTACATGATCAATTTAGGGAAATGACCATGGAGAGAGGCTTTGCTAATTTTGAATCTGCTCGGCAAACAATGCCAAAACAGGTTGTTGTTAAAGGCTGGCACGATATGAAGAGTGTGAAAACCAGGCATTCCCTGCCAACACTCATCATTCATTAAAACACTTCCCTTGCCAACGTCTTTACTTTACTTTCCTTTCTTTACTTTTTAATTATTTTCCAAAACCAATTTCAAATCAAATCAACTTTTTCTTAAGGCAAGTAACAATCAAAGCAATTGAATTCCAAGTCAATCTCTGTGGGATCGATACTCAGCTTACCAGCTGTATTACTTGCAGACCGTGTATAATTGCACGCGAAAGACTCCTTTTGGCACATTCTTATATTTTCCAATACATATTTTCTGCCACTTTTGCCAGCATTCACCTAGAGAGTCTACAAGTTTTTGGCACCGTTGTCGGGGATTGCAACGTAATCGATTATTTTTAAATTTTTACTTGTCTTCTTTTTATTTTTATTTTTATTTTTGTTCTTACCTTTTGTTTTTATCGGTGTATGACCAGAAGCCATCCTGTGGTGGACGAGTGGCCATACGATCCGGTAATTGAGAAAACCTTGCGGAGGTTAAAAAGAAGATTTCGAGAGATGAACCAAGGTAATGGAGAGAATGGTGAACAATGGAGAAAATCCACTTAACAATGAGATACCACCACCACCTGCTGTCCCAGTTATCAATGAGAGACCTATTAGAGAACATTCGGCACCAACCATTGACAATTTGATGCCATGACTTGTTGGCACATAGGTAAATGCTGTCAATTTTGAACTTAAGCTGGTAATGATTCAAACTCTTTTGAATGTAGGTCAGTTTGATGGATCAATTACTGGAGATCCTAGGAAACATCTAAAACAATTCATGAAGATTTGCCAGCTATTCCAACAAAATGGAGTACCAGAAGATACCGTGAAGCTGAAGTTGTTTACTTTTTCTTTGAGAGACAGAGCAAAGGCTTGGCTTAATTCCTTGCCACCTGGCTCAGTTACTTCATGGGCAGACTTATGCCAAAAGTTCTTGACAAGGTTCCAGCCGCCAACGCTCACTGCCAAGCTACGGGGTGAAATCATTACATTCAGGCAGGCTGAGGATGAGACCTTATATGATGCCTGGGAATGATTTAAAGACTTGTTGAGGAGGTGTCCTATGCATGGATTCCCAAATTGGACTCAGATCCAAACCTTTTACAATGGATTGAATGCACAAATGAGGACTATTGTTGATGCTTCAGTAGCCGGCTCATTGCTTGACAAGGCATATACTGAGGCTGTTGACATTCTAGAGAGGATTGTAATCAATGATTTTGAATATCCTGTTGCAAGACTTAGGACCGAAACTAAAACTAATGGGAAATTTTAGGTTGATGAATTAACATCCATTCATGCCGAGATTTCCAACCTTACTAGCATGGTAAGAACGTTGCAAAAGAACAATGATTCCCAAGAAGTCAAAGCATTAGACCCATTCTGTACAATCTGTGGAGAAAATCATCATGTGGATAAATGTCCTACCAACCCTGAATCGGTAAATTTTGTTGGCAATGTTAATCATTACTATAATCCTAACTCCAATACTTATAATGCAGGTTGGAGACAACACCCTAATTTAGCTTGGGGAAATCAAGGAGGTAACCAGTACAATGCCCAGTGCCAGAATACCCAGAGGCAAAATAACAATGCCATGCCAGCATTCTATCAGAATGCCGTGCCACAGAAAGCCCAAAACAATTTTCAGCAAGGGCAGAGACTCAACCAATGAGGCACTCTCACAGAGTACATGGAGAGGAATGATGCCATAGTTCAGAGTTTGGCAACATCAATGAGAAACTTGGAAGTCCAGCTTGGGCAGATTGCCAGTGCACTCAGCAATCGACCTCTGGGATCATTGCCAAGTGACACAGAAGATGCTCGGCACAAAGACAATGAGCAGTGCAAAGCTATAACTCTTCGGAGAGGTAAGTAGTGCGTGATGGAGAAGGTTGCTAACCAGCAAATTAATTGCCAAGTTGAGAAGCCTGTGCCAACAGTTAATCCCAGGGAAGCAGAGAAAGAGACAGCACACCGATGCCAGGACCGAGGCCAAACAGACTGATGCCAGCACTGCGCTGGCAAAGCCAGCAACGCCGGCATATGTTTATCCACCACCACCATTTCTAGCAAGACTTCAAAAGCATAAGCAAGATCAGCAGTTCAAGCGCTTCTTGGAGGTTCTTAAGCAATTGTAAATCAACATTCCATTGGTAGAAGCCCTTGAACAAATGCCCAACTATGTCAAATTTATGAAGGACATTCTGTCCAAAAAGAGAAAGTTGGGAGACTTTGAAACGGTAGCTCTGACCGAAGGATGTAGTGCCATGATCTTAAACTATTTGCCACCTAAGCTGAAAGATCCGGGAAGTTTCACTATTCCCTGCACCATTGGCAACAAATTCATGGGAAAGGCACTGTGTGACCTAGGAGCCAGCATCAACTTGATGCCAATGTCAGTTTTTCGGAAGCTTGGCATAGAAGCAAGACCTACCACAGTGACACTTCAGCTGGCAGACCGATCCTATGCACACCCCAAGGGTAAGATTGAGGATGTGTTGGTAAAGGTAGATAAATTTATTTTTCTAGTTGATTTTATCATTTTGGATTATGAGGCTAATAATAATGTCCCGATTATTTTGGGGAGACCTTTTCTTGCCACGGGTAGGGCTTTGATTGATGTTCATAAAGGGGAGCTAACAATGCGCATGAATGACTAGCATGTTACATTTAATGTGTTTCAAGCTTTGAAATGTGCAGATGAACCTGATGAGTGCCAAGTAGAGGAGATGATGGAGTCCATTTACACTTTGGACACTGCACAGTTATGCCAGGATACAGAATTTGATGCCAACAATTTAGATGGCATAGCTAATCTGTTTGAGGAACCAGAAGAACCAGTCTTGGAGGCTGAAGAGGCGAGTTATTTTGAGCCACTACAGTTGGCCGCCAGAGAACTCAAGGCACCTAAACCATCAATTGAGGAGCCACCATCTTTGGAACTGAAACCGCTGCCAGAACACTTGAAGTATGCTTACTTAGGTGAACACTCAACTCTGCCAGTGATCATTGCCACTGGTCTTACTAATGACCAGGAGGAAAGATTGTTGGCAATATTACCTGACTATAAGCAGACACTAGGGTAGACTTTGGCAGGCATCAGAGGTATTAGCCCAACCATTTGCATGCATAAGATTATCTTGGAGGAGTACCATGGCAAGACCATTGAAGGCCAGAGAAGGCTAAACCCAAGCATGAAGGAGGTAGTGAAAAAAGAGATCATAAAATGGCTTAATGTTGGGATTATATATCCTTTTTTCGATAGCTCTTGGGTTAGCCCGGTGCAATGTGTGCCAAAGAAGGGTGGCATGACTGTGGTACAAAATAGTGAAGCTGAGTTGATCCCCTCCAGAACTATCACAGGGTGGAGAGTGTGCATGGACTATAGAAGGCTGAACAATGCCACGAGGAAGGACCACTTCCCATTGCATTCATTGATCAGATGCTAGACAGGTTGGTAGGTAAAGCTTTCTATTATTTTTGGATGGTTATTTAGGTTATAATCATATTGCCATTGCCCTTGATGATCAAGAGAAGACTACGTTCACATGCCCATATGGGACGTTTGCGTTTAGAAGGATGCCATTCGGCCTATGTAATGCACCGACAACGTTTCAACGTTGCATGATGTCTATTTTTCTGATATGATCGAGCACAACATGGAAGTATTCATGGATGATTTCTCAGTGTTTGGCAAAACATTTGAGGAATGTCTTTAGAGTTTGGAGCAAGTCTTGAAGAGATGCATAGAGATAAACCTAGTGTTGAACTAGGAAAAATGCCACTTCATGGTGAAGGAGGGCATTGTTCTTGGGCATAAGGTAACTGAGAGAGGGCTAGAAGTGGACCAAGAAAAAGTTGAGGTAATTAAACAGTTACCACCTCCAACAAGTGTCAAAGGTATAAGGAGCTTTTTAGGATATGCCGGTTTTTATCGGCGTTTTATTAAAGACTTTTCAAAAATTGCTAAACCTTTATGCTTTTTGTTAGAACACAATGCCACTTTTGCATTTAACGATTCTTGTTTGAGAGCATTTCAGGAGCTTAAAGAGAAGTTAATCAATGCCCCTATAGTATTGGCACTGGATTGGAATGAGCTATTCGAGCTCATGTGTGATGCCAGCGACTATGCCGTTGGAACATGCTTAGGACAAAGGCATAGCAAGGTTTTCCATGCCATCTACTATGCCAGCCGAACATTGAACGAAGCACAGCTGAATTACTCTACGATCGAGAAAGAATTTCTTGTGGTTGTATTTGCTTTTGACAAATTTAGATCTTATTTAATTGGTAACAAAGTTGTGGTTTTTACAGATCATTCGGCATTGAAGTATCTCTTGGCAAAGAAGGATGCCAAGCCCAGACTAATCCGATGGACGCTCATACTTCAAGAATTTGCCCTTGAGATCTGACAAAAAGGTAGTGAAAACCTAGTAGCTGACCATCTCTCACGTTTGGAGCATCATCTTGAAGATGGTAAGACCAATTTTATAAGAGATAAATTTTCTGATGAGTATTTGCTTGCAGTTAATGCCATGCCATGGTATGCCGATATTGTCAACTAATTGGTAAGCAACATTCTGCCACCAGACTTGGTACACAATGCCAAGAAAAGGTTCTTGCGGGAAGTCAGGCAATACTATTGGGACGAGCCAATACTGTTCAAACAGTGTGCTGACCAAGTGATCCGCCGGTGTGTGCCCGAGGATGAGCAACATAACATATTGCATCTATGCCATGCCGTACCATATGGAGGTCACTTTGCTGGGGTAAAGACTGCTTCCAAGGTACTACAGTCAGGATTCTTTTGGCCCACACTATATAAGGATGCCCACGAGTATGCCAAGGCATGTGATCGATGCCAACGAACAGGAAACATCTCTGGCAGACACCAACTACCGCTTCAAAACATTATGCTTGTGGATTTATTTGATGTATGGGGGATAGACTTTATGGGTCCTTTTCCACCTTCATTCGGTAATCTATACATTCTTGTGGCTGTTGAATACGTATCTAAGTGGGTAGAAATTGTTGCTCTGCCAACGAACGATACCAAGGCCGTTGCCAAGTTCTTACATAAGTATATCTTCACTAGATTTGGCGCCCCTAGAGTGATTATTCATGATGAGGGCACCCATTTTAAATGTAATCTAATTTCTAAAGCTTTGTGCAGGTATGGTATACAGCAGAGAATTGCCATGGCATATCATCCACAAACAAACAGGCAAGTTGAGATTTCAAATAAGGAGATCAAAAACATCTTAGAGAAGACTGTTAATCCATCAAGGAAGGACTGGTCCTTGAGACTAGATGAGTCATTGTAGGCTTACAGGACAACATTTAAAACTTTTTTGGGTACTTCATCGTTTAGACTTGTTTTCGGAAAACCATGCCATCTGCCAGTGGAGCTTGAGCATAAAGCCTACTGGGCCATCAGAACATTTGGCATGGCATGGAGGGCTGCTGGAGAAAAAAGGTTACTAGACCTAAATGAGTTGGAGGAATTCAGAACACAAGCCTATGAGAACGCCAGGATTTACAAGGAAAAAACAAAACATCGGCATGACAGTAGGATAATGCCAAGACAGTTTGAGGTAGGCCAACGTGTTTTGTTATTCAACTCACGGCTTAAGTTGTTTCCAGGGAAACTCAGATCAAGATGGACGGGCCCTTATGAAGTTGTGAAGCCCTATGCTCATGGAGCTGTGGACATCCAGAATTTGAAGACGGTGAAATCTTTAAGGTGAATGGCCAACGTTTGAAGCACTACATGAAAGGTGATCAGAACAATGCCAAAGAGGTGATCCTCTTGGCAGAGTTAACATGAAAACGCCATCAGGTTTGAACTTTTGTAAATATTAGGTTAGTATTTTTCTTTGTTTTTTTTAGGTTTTTAGGCTTTTAATTGTTTTCCTTTTTTTAAGTTTCATGTTTTTATTCCTTTACTGTGTTGAAAGGTTTCCTATGAGTTGTGCAGATTCATTATGCCAGGAATTGTGCCAGGAACACTGCCAGGGTTGCTGGCAGGAGCCAACGCTTCAATAGAAAAATTTGCCAGACGCAGTGCCAGAGTAGCTTGGCATACAACGATACAAAAGATAGAAGAAAGAGAAAAAAACCCTAGTTTTATCGGCCCAGTAAAATGAGAGAGTGGTTTTTATTAACTTTAAACCCTAGCCGCCCAAATCTTGGTTGAAATTTAAAATTTCAAATCAATTACCTTATCACTCCAATCTTTACCCTATCTTATCACCTATCACCTTATCACTTCAACCTTATCACTCCATCCGTTTTAAATTAATTCTTTGTATTCCCCGTCATTATCCCTAATTACTACTCTCATTAAAATACTCAACCAACCCAAAACCTTTCACTTTTTCACCTTGCCGGTTAAAGAAAACCCAAACATCTCTCTCACTTTATACTCCATTTTCGATAAACAAGAACAAACCCAAATCATTCTTTGTCTTCATCTTTCAGCATCGTTTCAATTTCCTTCAACAAATTTCAATGGCTTTATCTTCTACTCCCTTCAAGCGATTCTTCAACGAGGAGATCGAGAAAAAGTTTGAATCCAATTTTGCCTCGAGGAGTTTTTGCTATGAGAAGCACTTCGACCTCAACACAGAGACGAACAATGGCTTCCCTCCAGAAGTTATGTCTACGATTAACTTGCACAAGTGAAGTCTATTCTGCCAGCAAAAATGGAAGATCTATGCCACCATCGTCCAAGAATTCTACGCTCACCTTGTGACCGAGGATTCTTCTTTTCTAATGATTAGAGGTAAGTGTGTGCGTTTTGATGAAGGATATATTAATAATATGTTTGATTTGGCTGGTGCAGGAGATGAGTATTTTGAGTATATTGATTCGATGAATGCTGCCAAGAGGAAAAAGCTGCTGACAAATCTATGTAAACCTAGCATGGCATGGACACTGTCATCCAAGGGGCACCGTACGGTGAAGAGGTTGGCATTGAAACCCCAATGGAGGGGATGGAATCACTTCCTCAAGGCTAATCTGATGCCCACATCCCATAATGAAACCGTGTTGGAAGAGAGGATGATTTTGTTGCACTCCATTGTTATGAGGCGTAAGATAAATGTTGGTAAGCTTATTATTGAGAAAACCTACAAGTGCGCAGCGAAAGGTACTGCAGCTTGTTTTTCCCTTTGTTGATTTCTAACGTTTGTATGCTCTATGATGTGCCAAGGCTGGATACGGATAAGGGGAAAACGATCAAAGGAACAACGATTACCACTGCTATATGGAGAAATCTAGTTGCTACTGAGCCCAAAGACAAGGGCAAGGGAAAGGCAAAGAGACACACGCCAAAGCCCAAGGAGTCAAAGGCCGCGTGAGTAACCACGCCAGAAACTATGCCAGGCAGTTCACTGGCAATGCTGTCCTAAATTCACCAAC
The DNA here is from genome assembly GCA_019671005.1 of Hibiscus mutabilis. Taxonomy (NCBI): domain Eukaryota; kingdom Viridiplantae; phylum Streptophyta; class Magnoliopsida; order Malvales; family Malvaceae; genus Hibiscus; species Hibiscus mutabilis. The sequence continues at coordinate 29,467,910 of CM033739.1, read as the reverse complement.
GCCAAGAGATTATTCTACAAAAGCTGGAAAAGGCTGAGGAGCTCAATGTCAAGCTGAGACACTACATCCAGGCCAGGGATGCGGTGATCAAGGAAGCTCTTGCAAAATTATCAACTGATTTTGTGCCAGAATTTCCAAACTTCCCTACCGAGCTTTCTGCCAGCGACAATGCCATGCCAGCTAGTCCAGTTCATACCCCGTCTGATGCCTCAGTCCCGTTGTCCCCAGTTGAAGTCGAGTCTGCCAGTTCTGATTCTTCATCTGAATCGAAGGAAACCAAAGCCAAGTCTGCCAAAGCCAAGTCGCCAGTAACAACTGTTGTCCATACGCCATCTGATGCCACCGATGCACCTATTGCATCGGAGCCTGCCAAGGAAAAGGAGGAAGTTGGAGCCTCCACTGCCGCTTCAAAACCAAGCCTGAAAAGGAAGAAACACATGGCTCCTGATCTTGGGCCTTTTGTGAGAAGAAAAACCCGTGCCGCACGAAAAATAGTCTCCGAAGGGGAGTCCTCTTCTTCCTAAACTCCTTTACATTTCATTACATTGCATTCACATAACCATGCATTTTATTTTATTATGTCTTTCTTGTATATATGCGTTGTTTCATGCATTGAGGTCAATGCACATCTTGGGTTTAGGGGGTGTGCATTTCTTCATATTTATGCCATACATTTCATGTTAAATTTCTGTTAATCTTTTGTTGTCATGCCATGCCAGCAGAGTAGTATGCCAGGTTAGCTTGGCAATTGATCTCTAGTTTAGGGAACTGAAATTTCACTTAACACGTAGTATGTGTAATCACTCATTTTTGACCGGGTTTTAGTGTTATTAGTATTATTTTAATAATAATATTATTAATATAAAATTAATGAAAAATCAAAGTAATAATAATAATAAATATATTATAAAAAAGGAAGAAAATACGTGGAGCATGTTGCTCCACGTCACCCTATTTACCCACCCCTTTGCCTATAAATACAAGGCATTGGGGGCAGCCAAGGGGGAGATTTACACACGCCCAATTGGCCAAAAAAATGGCCATGAAATTGGCTCCCCAATTGGGAGCTAGGCCGGCCGCAAGGCTGGCCGGGGTTGGGGCCAGTGCCCTCGACCCCAGTTGGTTCGATCCAACATTCGATCGGGGTCCTATTTTAGGTTCGATCTAGTTAATAATTTTGGAGAGGTCGTGGTAGATCTCGGTGGGATTCAGTCGGGGTTTGTCATTCAAGCTCCTAGTTAGGTATATTTTCTTCCCCTTTTATTTGTGTTGTAATTTTTATAATTTAATGAAGTATTAGTTATTTTAAAATTGTATTCTTATTTTTTTAGTTTGTATGTTTATGTTTTAGATTAATATTTAATATGTTTTAAATTTGTGTTTTATATTAATATTTTATTTATGTTAGATTCGTTTTTATTTATGTGTTAGATTAATATTTATTTGTGTTTTAAGTTAATATTTATGAATATTAGCATTTTATTTATGTTAAATTTGTTTTTATTTATAAGTAAGATTAATATTTATGTACGTATGTTTTAGATTAGTATTTTATTTATGTTAAATTAGTATTCTATTATGTTAATATTTATTTGTATTGTATTTAAATTATTTGCCATGTTTTATATTTTGCTCACTAAGTTTGCATAATGGAATATATAATGTCAATGCGGTGCCCTTTTATCCGAGCGTAAATGGGGCCAGTATCAGGCGTAGTGATAGTGGTTGGGCGTTTGCTCTCGGATAACAGGGCCTTTAAAAATTTATTCGCAATTATAACCGAATTTTAAACTAATCGTCACTTTAACCCGGAAAATCCAATATTAATAAAGCGGTAATTATTAAAGTACCAATTTTGGGCGGTGTGGGGGTGCTAATCCTTCCCCATCCGTAACAGACTCCCGAACCCAATAGTTTTCAAATCTCTGGTTTTATGGTGTCCGGCCTACCTCAGTGGCCGGTGGCGACTCCCTTTCTTTAAATAAAATACGGTATTTTTAAAACCCTATGGAATAAATATTTTAATACCCGAAAAACCACAAACACTTCGAAAACCCGGCGTTTTTTAGCGAAGACGGATATCGCTACAGATGGCGACTCCGCTGGGGAACATTTTTGTTTTTGTTTTTTTTATAAAAAAAACAAATGAGAGTCAAGCTTTTAAAATAATTACCGCTTTATTAATTTTAGAAATTCCGGGTTAAAGTGACTATTAAATTAACATTCGGTTATAATTGCGCGTTTATTTTAACACATTTAAAATATGGCATATAAACCCATTTTTTAGTGGGGGAAAACGCTAATGCTTTCGTGGAGATATCCTTCTCCCGTATGGGCCTAGCAAGTACCTTCGGGGCTCGAGTACCTTATGCTTTCGTAAGGATATCGTTCCTTCGTACGGGCATAAGCGAATGGGTCCCCCTGAATTGAACCCGGTTGAAAGGAGCCTATAATGGGTGATGATCGGGGGCCTTGCTACTCTTAGTAGAGGACAGCAAGGACAATTCGGGTACCTCCTAGCACCAAACTTCATGTAGAGAACATATAGAAACCCACCCCTTTAGAGCCATGTGGATAACCTCAGGTGTTTTAGACGGGATAAATAAGGTTTTTTGTTTGTTTACCTTATTTTATTTTATTTGTCCTTTTATTCATGTATTTATTATTTTTATCCGGTACTAACTCATTTTTTGTGTTTTATTTTTATTTTTATTTTACACATACTTTTGTTGCATTATCATTGCATCCACATTACATAGAGGCGTTGATTCAAGTGGTTTGCCCGATTAGAAAATCTTTCATCATGGAAAAAAGGTGTTTTAGGAAGGACAACATCGATCCAGCCGCGCGACATCGGTCAGAGATTAATCAACAGATCTGAAGTAAGAATTTGCCGAGCAAGCGTGTAATGCCAAAGTATACACACGAGACCTTGATGGTGGACATACGACGAGTTGCAAGGCGTGTGAATGACTTAGCTACCGAAACCGTGACTCTCCGACCTTTCATAACCCCAGACATGGAATAAGCACCAAGGTTTATCAAGTTGCTCAGAGCTGTCGAGGAGCTAGGAGGTAGAGCTACGGCTTATGTGTAGAACTTTGTTTTGTAATTAAGACTTTTTGTAATAGGGACTCTTTTTGTAATAGAGACTCCTTTTGTAATATGGACCTTTTTTTGTAATCTGGACCCTGTAATTCCCATGAAAGTCGTTCGAAAGGGTGATTACCAGCGGAATCAACGCCTTTATTTGCATTCATGTTGCATATCATGGTGTTGATTCAAGAACAGTTCATTAAAAGGCTTTCAAAATAGAAAAAAGTATGCTTTTCCAGAAACGATAATATTACAGTAACAAGTTAGGCCGAGCAAAGACCAATCGAGAAAGAAGACGGTACGATAGTAAGGCACGTGCGACGCAGAAGATTCAGTCAGGGCCGCAGAACCCCATTTTTAAATCTTCACATTTGACCATTTTTTAAAAAAATCTCATATTTTAATTTAACTCATTTAAAAAAAAGAAGAAGGAGAAAAAATTTGAAAATATTATTATTTTGCTTTGAAACTTCTTCCCTCATAAAACTTTCAGAATAATAATAATAACAAAAAGAAACCTAAAAGTTTTATTTTTTAAGTAAGTTAAAACTTTTTGATAATAAAAAGGGGAATTTTTAAACCAAATGATCCTTGAAAATTTTAATTTAAACCCCAAAAAAGTTTTAAAGTACTCCACTAGGATCGATAGAATCCATCCCTGTTTAGACGTACCCAGATCTATAGAAGGAAAATATATTGTCTGATGTCCTTTTCAGAAGCCACAAAAATAAAGATCATGACGTCACGAGTCCATAGAATATAATAAGAGGAGAAGACGGAGTCATCCATCATCCTGAAGATGACGTTGAGACGTGGAGCACAGGTTTTGCTTCCCGAAGTCAAGGTCTCCAGAATAAATTCAACTGTTGCCTGTAATTCATTATTAATTTCTTGCAAACATACATTTTCTCTATTGAAAGTTTTTCAAAGACTGTTCGAGAATCAACATCGCATTTGCATGCATTCTCGCATTTATAGGGTATTGATTCCCGAAGTGGTTCCTCAAATCTCAGAAATCGTTCATAATTGGCAAAGGGTCGTCTGGTCAGATATTAGAGGGCACAGATCCAGGGTTTTGTCCTAGAACAAGATCGGAGACAATAGAAGAGGAACCATCTAAAGACTTCAGGTCAGACATGGTAAGGAGACACGGTACTGGTAATGAGCAAAGTAAAGTGCAAGAGTTGAAAGAAGCAGAGGGAAGAGATGATGAATCAGATGAATACTTTGACGAAAGGTAAGCGATCCATCAAACCGAAAGAAGAACCGATTAAGGATCAGAATAGAGAGCGAGATAGTCAGAATTCTACCTCTAAGTCAGTCAAATACGACAAGTTAAACCCTTTTTGTGATCTGCATCAATAAACAGGCGAAAGGTATGCTTGAGTCGGGCTTTCAAAAAATAGAGCTCGGTCCAGAAGAAACTTGAGAAGCAAGTAATGAAAAGAAGTATATCTCGATTCCTGTGAGGTACACCGAACTACTTCTAATGTTCATCGACAAGAGCCTTATTACCTCGGTGAAGTCTCTAGCAAAGAGACCGTCTTATCCGAGAGATTACGACACATATGCTAGAGGCAGTTACCGTTTAGGAAGTTTGGGTCACGGTATTGAGAATTGCGGGGCCCTGAGGAATGAGTTCAAGATCTTATCGCGATGAGGATTTTAGGTTTCGAAGACGGAGTTCCCCAATTCTATAGTGAGCTAACAATCACCCGAGGGGCAAAGTTGAGGAGGAATCGATATCCAGGACAAAGTTTGAGTAATACCGAAGTGGGTCACTCAAGCGAGTTAAATTTGAAGATCGGAGATAGGGGCATCCCAGGAGAGGGATATTCTTTCAAGTTCAGCCAGCTCAGATAAGAGAGAGATAACTTGGATAAAATTGAATTTGCAGAATGATCATCAGAAGCTTTCCTAAGTGTTTAAGAATACCAGATCGGGTCACCTTTAAAGAATAGATGAACGATGTTGTCCAGTTGAAAGGTGACTCGGAATATTGAAAGAAGAGAAACTAGTCAAGCAAGAATCAAGTCAGGATGTTATCAGGTAAGTTTGAGGAAATTAGGAATAGGTACGACAGTCTCCAGAGATGAGCTACAGAATAACTTAGCCATTAACAAGAGTTTTGGAAACAAGTTTACGACAGAGCAATGACAGTTCAACACTCTTCAGCTGGAAAGGGCAACTTCCAAGCTACGAAAGACTAAGCAAGGGATGGATGAAGACCCGAAGATCGATATTACTCGAGCAAGTAAGGCGGCTCAACAAGGTGGCAGGCTTAGTCAGAACATGGACCAAGTGTTGAACTACAGAGGCAAGCTGACCAGACTACTGGATGAAGTTAAGAAAGTAGGCGCTGAAGCTTATCAGTAACTGTAAATTATCTAATATCTGATATAATGAAACCTTTTGGCCTCAATGAACGTCGTTCTATGGGAATCACTTTTGGAATCAATACCTTATTGCATTCATGTTTATATTTTAGGATTGCATTGCATTACTTTGCACGATCTTGGCATGTTTTATATGACATTATCATCACCTTGCATTATTATTACCTCGCATAAATTTTATGAGGAGTAATTCAAAGACCAATTAGGGTTTTATCATGGATAAAAGAATTGAAGACACTCAAAAATCAAGATTTGAGCTGTTAAAAGATGGGCTCGAGAGAAAAAAAAGAAGAAGTTTGATGTCTTCGATACAAGAAAACTCTGTTTGAACCCTGATTTGGTCATTCCTCCAGATTTCAATGATTCCCATATTTACGCATGATGACGGAACAAGCTGCCCCAAGATTCACCTGACCACGTCCTGCAGAAAGATAGAGGGCTACATCGAGAATGAAAAATTACCGATCCACTACTTCTACGATAGTCTAGCAGGACCTACCGTGATATGGTACAACTGTTTGAGTAGAGACCAAGTGTAGTCATGCGGAGACTTAACCGACGTATTTATGGGAAACACATATATACTTTAGACCTATCACCAAGTCATCAGTATCTCCAGGGTACGAAGATGAAACCTAATGAAGGCTTCAAGAAGCATGCTTTGAGGTGGCTGTGTTTAGCGACCCAGGTACAACCTCCCGTAGATGAAGAGGAAAGTGACTTACATGCCACCTTTAATAAGATGCTCGAGAAAATAAAGGCCAGCTTTGAGGACTTAATGACAGTCGGAGAGAGAAACGAACATGCACTCTGAGACCTAAGTTTAAAGACCAGACTTGTCTAGGAGCAGAAGGAAAGAAAGAGATAAATGGGTACCACTTTCAAGGTTCTCGTGATCGTAAGAGAAGAAGACAGGTAGATTCCTCCGAATCACTGAGAAAAATTCCTCGAACAAGTACATATTTAGAGTATTCCATATGGCCTCATCTGGTCAAGGGTTAGTACCTTACCTCTGGGCCGATAAAGATTACACCCAACTCATCTGCCCACAGTTTTAATCCATACAGTGCATGTGAGTTCTACATTAAGGCACCGGGGCATGGCACCAAGAAATTTGAGGTTGTTAATAGAAGAAATCAAGAAGTTGGTTGACGAGGGAGTCATGACAAGAATTGACCCAGCAAGGAAAAACAATAGAAGTGGCACAAGCCTACACTACAAAGGACCGAAATGAGTTAGTACTCGGGAGGTAGTCCGGAGGTCCCTATGGTTTTCCCATCAGTTCACAAAGAAATGCTCAATGCTTTGAAAAAAGAAAAAAAAAACTCTCAAACAGATATTTTTAGAATTAAAAATCACATTTCCATTTAGAAAAGCATTTTTACATTCTTGATTCTTTAAACATTTTATTTTTATAGGGTAGTTTTGTTCTCCCATATGCATATACACGCATTTTTGAATGGACATATGTATATATGATTTCTATACCAGGTCCTCGAATATTGAATGCAACAGTACATTTGCTTCAGACCCAAAGATCAACTCTAAGTTGAATATAGTTAGAAGATATTGAATGTTGTGGGGTACTGTAAATGTGAGTATCTGCTAGTTTACTTAGGCCAACAGAGGAACAAAGCGAGCGTTTAGACAATGGGTAGTTCCCATTTTAGGAATTTATCTTCTCAGGCGCTTGTCATTTAAGATCCTTGAAACGAGAGTTGACCCTAAACCTCTACCCCCTAAAGGCTTTCTCAGGACATTTGTGAATGTGACGACGAATGATATTCTTTTACTTTACCAGAAGACAGAGATGAGACCATACATATTGGATACGAAGATCAGAAAATCATCAGTAAAAGTGGTTGAAAACATGGATATGTCCAAACGAAAAGCCAAAGAAAAGAAGAGAAATGGCAATCGGAAGGCTGAAGCAATCCAGATCGAGTAAATATCAGAAGAGCTGCAGAGAAGCAATTAACTTCGAGCGGAAGATTGCATCAATACCCAATATAGATACATGTTGATTCGAGGATACATTCATAGACTCGAATAAGAAGAAAGAGATTCAATGCTAAAAACCCAAAATGGGCAGTCTAAAAAAGAGAAAAAAAGAAAAGAAAAAAGAGAAGAAAAGAAAAAATAAAATAAAAAAAGAAGAAAAAATGATAGAAAGAAAAAAGAAAAAAAAAAGAAAAAAAGGAAAAAGAAAAAGAGAAATGAAGAATACTGTCTATGCTTCACACACGGATTAAACAATACAAGAATGAGACTTCAACTATGAGCAAGAGACACAAGGAATCCACATTTCAAGTAAATATTAGTTTTAAAAATTAGTATAGAAGCTCGAATTGAAGCCAAGTCAAGACAAGTCGGCCCGAAGATTGCCAATTTTGAAAAAGGAAATGACCTCTAGGGTGAAAACCCAAAAATGGGCAGTCTAGAGTGATCCTAAAAATGAAGAAAAAGAGTAGTCTGCCTGAGCCTGCTAGCATCAATATCCAACCAAAATACACTGAAGGAAGTGACCTCTAGGGTGAAAACCTAAAAATGGGCAGTCTAGAGCGATCCAAGAGAAAAAAGTGAAAAAGAAGAAAAGAAAAAAGAAAAGAAAAGAAGAAAGAAAGAATAACATTTCATCTGGGCGTGCCAATCACAAGAATTCCCAGAAATATATTCGTAGTTGTTCATTCAAGAAATCTCAGTTTCGAGGAGTATTGGAGGATCAAACATTATTGAACAGAAAACGAACATCGGTATATAGCCAGAATGCATGGCAGCCTACAGTAAAAAGAAAGGAAATGAACTCTAGGGTGAAAACCCGAAAACGGGTAGTCTAGAGTAATCCCAAAAAGGGAAGGAATAATGGGCATATCCAAGTTACACAAGTACAGAAATACTGTTTCACTTAACCATAAACCAAAGGCCTACATTACAAGCCCCAAAGACCATTCTGGTCATCCATAGATATCCAAGTTGAATGAGAATGCCTTCAGATTTCATTCCGCCTATAAGGGTTAACTTTGCTTCAAGGAACGTCAAACTTCGAAGTGCTTGATCGACACCCAAATGAGGGAAGGATGGGGCATGGTGAGATAGTGAGATTAAGAGAGCCACCTTAAACGGGGTAGAAACTAGGTAGGGTTGTTCTTCTCAAAAGCCTATTAGACCAGAAGAAACTATACATTGACATATATCTCCACAATGGTCAAGATCTTCTAAATATGCGCTTCATTAGAGTTGATCTATGGCAACTTGAAGCAGATGTGTTATGGTGTTTGATATTTCGGGGGCAAACATGTTTTAAAAAGTTTGACATTTTCTCCCAAAGTTTTGATGTTTACCATTTCCCCCAAACATTAGTTTTTAAAAAATGTTTGGCAATATACTTCGAATTTTGTTTACCATTCTCCAAGCATTATTTTAAAAAAAATGTTTGGTCCTTAAAAAAGAAGAAGAAAAGAAAAAGATGTTTACCATTTGTTCCAAACAATGTTTTCAAAATGTTTGGTATCCCCTCCAAGTTGTGATTTTCAAAATAACTGTTATCTTCTCAAACATTCATTATTTTTTGAAATATACACAAGTAAATTGCCTTTTGCATTACTTTAAAAATAAATGATGATGAGATTTAAAGCATAGGGACTGAGAGTTAGTTCCTGTCGAAATGCTACGAGAAGCTTAAGGATGAGATCATGGGATGGAAGCATTTTGGCTCACCCTGGTGACTAGAAATAGATCAAGGCTCTGTATGATGGGCCAAAAAATCAAAGCAGTGGAGCCCATGGTTGTATGGGGCAACGCCAAGCGAAGAAGATGACAAGGGTTCTTATAAGAATAATATAAGAACTGAAAGATCATTTATGAAGACGGGTGATAACCCTGAAGACAAGAAAGCCTTCTGCACAAAAGGTTTGAAAGCATGTTAATCTAGATTCGAAGTGATTGATCAAATGAGGATTTAAGAGCATATAATGAAGAAGTAAAGAGAGGAAGAAATATGAGGAACGACCTTTCAGGGTATAAGGCTTTAGAATAAAAAAGGGCTGAAAGAAAAAGAGAAAAAAAGAAAAAGAGAGAAAGAAAGAGAGTAAGAAAGAAAAAGAAAAGAAAAAGAAAAAAATAAGAAGAAATTGAAGGAAAAAAGAAAGGAAAAAAAAAAGAAAAAGAGAAAAAGTGAAAAAGAAAAAAGAAAAAATAAGAAGAAATTGAAAGAAAAAAGAAGAAGAAAAAAGAAACAAAAAGAAGAAGAAGAAGAAAGCACGACATTACATGCATCATATAGATAGAGGCATGTCAATTTTTTGCTTGTTCCTAGATAGGTATTTGAAGAATTGTCAAAGAATTTACTAAAGAAAAGAAAGATTGGCAGCCATAGCGGTGTGAGGCCCAGACGTTAAATCCTTCGGGTCATCAATAAGTCCTTCGGGCACGATGTTAAGTCCTTCGGGCCACCAATAAGTCTTTCGAGCATGGTGATAAGTCCTTCGGGCCATCAGTAAGTCCTTCGGGCATGATGCGGCAGCATTTAGTAGCGTGAGTCCAGAAAGATCGGCAGCCATAGCGGCATGAGGCCCAGATGTTAAATCCTTCGGGTCATCGGTAAGTCCTTCGGGCCACCAATAAGTCTTTCGAGCATGGTGATAAGTCCTTCGGGCCATCAGTAAGTCCTTCGGGCATGATGAGGCAGCATTTTGTAGCGTGAGTCCAGAAAGATCGGCAGCCATAGTGGCATGAGGCCCAGATGTTAAATCCTTCGGGTCATCGGTAAGTCCTTCGGGCACGATGTTAAGTCCTTCGGGCCACCAATAAGTCTTTCGAGCATGGTGATAAGTCCTTCGGACCATCAGTAAGTGTTTCGGGCATGATACGACAGCATTTAGTAGCGTGAGTCCAAAAAGATCGGCAGCCATAGCGGCATGAGGCCCAGATGTTAAATCCTTCGGGTCATCGGTAAGTCCTTCGGGCACGATGTTAAGTCCTTCGGGCCACCAATAAGTCTTTCGAGCATGGTGATAAGTCTTTCGGGCCATCAGTAAGTCTTTCGGGCATGATGCGGCAGCCTTAGTAGTGTAGGTCCAAAAATGTCAAGAGCCTCGTAAAGAAGGAAAAAGTAGAAAAAGAAGAAAAAGAGGAAAAAAGGGGAAAAGAACAGAGAAAAAAGGAAAAAGCAGAAAAATAAGAGAAAAAAGAGGAAAAAATAAAATGAAAAAAGTAGAAAAAAGAAGAGAAAAAGAAAAAAGAACAGAGAAAAAAGAAAAAAGTAGAAAAAGAAGAGAAAACGAAAAAAGGGGAAAAAACAGAGAAAGAAGGAAATAGAAGAAACGGGGAAAAAAGAAGAAAAAGAAAAAGAGGAAAGAAAAATCGAAGACAAAGGTTTTATATAGGAGAAACCAGCATTGAAGGTGAAGAGTTCTATATATGAAGGACTCCAAGCTTTACCGTCTTAGAGTGAAAAGTTCTATATAGGAGGGACTCATAACTCGAGGCTTCAGAATGAAAGGTTCTATATAGGGAGGACCTATAGTTCCAAGATCAGAAGGTGAAGAAGTTCTATATAGGAAGAACTTACCAGCTTGAAGATTCAGCTAAGGAAGAGCAGAAAGTTCCAGAAGAACACGTGATTCCGAAGCCAAAGACAAGAAAATAAGTCAAAAATGAGCGCTTTTGATCTTTGCTTTGTCCTCGTTTCACAAGAACAAGCAAAGAGGGGCAACTGTAATCACTCATTTTTGACCGGGTTTTAGTGTTATTAGTATTATTTTAATAATAATATTATTAATATAAAATTAATGAAAAATCAAAATAATAATAATAATAAATATATTATAAAAAAGGAAGAAAATACGTGGAGCATGTTGCTCCACGTCACCCTATTTACCCACCCCTTTGCCTATAAATACAATGCATTGGGGGCAGCCAAGGGGGAGATTTACACACGCCCAATTGGCCAAAAAAATGGCCATGAAATTGGCTCCCCAATTGGGAGCTAGGCCGGCCGGGGTTGGGGGCAGTGCCCTCGACCCCAGTTGGTTCGATCCAACATTCGATCGGGGTCCTATTTTAGGTCCGATCTAGTTAATAATTTTGGAGAGGTCGTGGTAGATCTCGGTGGGGTTCAGTCGGGGTTCGTCATTCGAGCTCCTAGTTAGGTATATTTTCTTCCCCTTTTATTTGTGTTGTAATTTTTATAATTTAATGAAGTATTAGTTATTTTAAAATTGTATTCTTATTTTTTTAGTTTGTATGTTCATGTTTTAGATTAGTATTTAATATGTTTTAAATTTGTGTTTTATATTAATATTTTATTTACGTTAGATTCGTTTTTATTTATGTGTTAGATTATTATTTATTTGTGTTTTAAGTTAATATTTATGAATATTAGCATTTTATTTATGTTAAATTTGTTTTTATTTATAAGTAAGATTAATATTTATGTACGTATGTTTTAGATTAGTATTTTATTTATGTTAGATTAGTATTCTATTATGTTAATATTTATTTGTATTGTATTTAAATTATTTGCCATGTTTTATATTTTGCTCACTAAGTTTGCATAATGGAATATATAATGTCAATGCGGTGCCCTTTTATCCGAGCGTAAACGGGACCAGTATCAGGCGTAGTGATAGTGGTTGGGCGTTTGCTCTCGGATAACGGGGCCTTTAAAAATTTATTCGCAATTATAACCGAATTTTAAACTAATCGTCACTTTAACCCGGAAAATCCAATATTAATAAAGCGGTAATTATTAAAGTACCAATTTTGGGCAGTGTGGGGGTGCTAATCCTTCCCCATCTGTAACCGACTCCCGAACCCAATAGTTTTCAAATCTCTGGTTTTATGGTGTCCGACCTACCTTAGTGGCCGGTGGCGACTCCCTTTCTTTAAATAAAATATGGTATTTTTAAAACCCCACGAAATAAATATTTTAATACCCAAAAAACCACAAACACTTCGAAAACCCGACGTTTTTTTAGCGAAGACGGATATCGCTACAGTATGTATCTAGTTCCTTAGCAAACTTAGACTTTTTGAAACTATGCTCAAATATGAAAAAAAATTTGATGCCAGGGTAAAAAGAAATAAATAAGGCAATAATGTTATGCCAAGACAAGAAAAATAAAATAGAACTCTCTTCTAGCTTAGGGATAATAAGCTACTTGGGGCTTCGTGGTTTGCTCCCTCTTAGTTCTCAAGTCCAAAACCTTAGCGTATGAGTGGAAGAGAAAGCCTAGTGATGTCTAGATTAAGGTGGGGATTCATGGTATGCTCCCTCTTATCTCTCACGCTAAATAGTGTCATAAAGGAAGCTTAAATTAATGCCACCAGAAACCCTTGGCGAAGAAAGAAAAGGAAAAAATTGAATGAAAAGAAGAAAAAAATCTGAGTTTAGGTAGTAAAATTTATCTAAGGGAGTAAAAGGATACTTGACGCATATTGCCTGCACATCATGCACTCTTCATGAACTTAGACCAGAGTTATATTGCTGCACTTGAATTACTACCTGCTTGGCATTATTGCACTGAGATACTGAGGACAGAAATAGAGCCAAATTCTGCTTGCCAGCACGCGTTGGCATTCAACCAAAATTTTGTCGAGGCAACTTTTTCACAGTTTTTGTTTTTATTTTGTTTGCATTACTTGAGGACAAGCAATGAGTTAGGTTTGGGGTGTGTTACCTCTCCAAAAGTACTGTTTTTAATGCCAATCCTACAATGCTTTTGCTTGTTTTTAGGTACATTTAGTTGCATTAGGATGTTAGAATCATGCATTTGCATAAGGAGTTTAGAGTTTTGTCTATGCCAGTGTGAAGGGTTGTTTTGTTGGCAATTTTGTAGGTTTGGCTTAGGATTTGGCCCAGAAAAGTAACACAGGAAGGAGCGCCAGAGAGAATGCCGAGTGCTGTTGGCACAGATGGACCAGACAATGCCAAGCACCGATTGGCAGAGAAGTGAACTTGATGCCACGCCAAGAAGCTATTGGACAAAATAGGAAATGATCAGGCTCCGAAAAGAGAGCAATTGGACCAATCTCTGAAAAAATAGTGGATAAGATGGTGCCAAGACTTGTTGGCAGATTCATGCCAAGCTTGGACGCCAAGGTAGTGTCGGCAGTATGACGTCAGCCCTAGCCTGATCAGCTCTCATTCAAATTTGGATAAGATGATAATCTCTTATCCCTTGGGTAGTTGAAATTCAAAATTCAAATGAGGAGCTCATCATATCCCTTCCCTGTACGCCTATTTAAACACCAACCAAGCTAGCATTTAGAGGAGGAGATTGGATCGTGAGTAGTTGGTGTGTGACGATTGACAACCGGCTGCACTTAGGAAGGGTGGTCCGACCAACTTGGACGAGAAGCCTGGATCTTGAAGGGCTGCATCAAGAGACCTCTTCTAGCCCATTCTCTCTTTTAAGTTATTTTATCTTATTTTAAGGATGATGTACTTTGAAAACGTTTGTGGATTGTTGGTTAAATCCATCACCATGAACTAATTTAATAGTTGGTGGGGGATATTTGAGTTTTATGTTATTTTCATGTTTTACTATTTAATAATAAATCTTCATTGGCAATGTTTTATCTATTCGGCATACTTTAATATTTCCTAAATACTATGCCAAGCCAGAGCTGACACTGTTGGCCTATTGCGCCTCAATATCTTAACAGATTTGGGGTGGCAAAGATTAAGTTGTTGAATACTGAGGAGAGAAGATTCGAGAGAAGTCGTTCAAGTAGATGAACTTACTTCGGGAGTGAAATCTACCCCTTAGGAGTATAGATTGGTGCTTAATCAAATTGGTTTATTTAAAAACAAACACTATAGAGATATAGGGGTTTTTACATGATCAATTTAAGGCAATGACCATCGAGAGAGGCTTTGCTAATTTTGAATTTGCTCGGCAAACAATGCCAAGACAGGTTGTTGTTAAAGGCTGGCACTACATGAAGAGCGTGAAAACCAGGCATTCTCTGCCAACACTCATTATTCATTAAAACACCTTCCTTGCCAACGTCTTTACTTTACTTTCCTTTATTTACTTTTTAATTATTTTCCAAAACCAATTTCAAATCAAATCAACTTTTTCTTAAGGCAAGTAACAATCAAAGTAATTGAATTCCAAGTCAATCTCTGTAGGATCGATACTCAGCTTACCAGCTGTATTACTTGCAGACCGTGTATACTTGCACGTAAAAGAATCCTTTTGGCACATTCTTATATTTTACAATACATATTTTCTGCCACTTTTGCTAGCATTCACCTAGAGAGTCTACAAGTTAGCACAAGAACCATAAATAATTCGATTAAGGCCACATAAGGGATAAAAATTGCTCCAGGCAGAGTGCAGGTAAGAAGCTCATTCATGCCACTAGTCAAATTCAGCAGAAATAGATTTCGCAAGTTAATATGTATGATATATATATCTTTCCTATTTTAGAACTCCAATTTCTAGTTTCACAAACATAAGCTAGTATAAGACTTAATAGATTAACTAATGATTTTGGCAATTTGTACTCAATCCAGTTTTATTCCAATGACTGGAAATAGAAGCTAGTATATTCAGTTCTCCATCTAATAGATTACCATATCAAAAACTTTTATACATTTTCTGGTAATTTATGTATCACATGATCTCACAGAGGAATATCATATAATAAGAGACAAGATAACTTAATTCGAGATTAATACTGTAATACCCGAATTTTGACCGGGTTTATTCAATAAATAAATCAGTATAAATAATACATAAATAAATACAATATTACAAAAGCCTGATTAAATAACAGACCAAAACAGTCTATTTACAAAGCCTAAATAATTCAAAACCTAAATTACAAAAAGCCCATTTACATTTTCTAACTCATTTATACCCAAATGCATGTTATTAGATAAAATTTCCAAGAAACACAGTTGTGTTTCTTTTTCCCGCCTAAACTAGCCATGTTGCACCTCGCCATTGGCCTATATGTGTTTCACTCGGATCAGACCAAGTTGGAGCCCAACTGTCAACAGCTCAATGGCTCTGACGTCAGCATTTATTGCAGCTGTAAATACCCTGTGGAGAGAGAAAAGAAAATTAATGATGCCAATAATAATTACCCAATTATTACTCTAATAATTAAGGAGAGAGGAAGCCGATGAGTTACCTGGGAATTCAGAGGACGCCGAAGAAGATAGGCCGTCACCAGAGTTACACCGTCACTGAATCTACGCTGTCGATATTAAAAGGTAACCTTCTATTCGAATCCTTATTCCTGCAACAAAACAAAATAAAAGTTAGATATAGGTTTTAAAAACTAAAAAACAGTAAAAAGTAAAAGGTTCACAGAAGCTTATCTTCTAGGTCGTCGAAATAAGTTTGAGCGGCTATCGAAGAGGATTTTTGGATCTAGAGGAGTTGAAAATGATAAAAACATTGAGGTTTCGGGTAGATCTAGGGGGAAGATGGGAGATCCTGTTAGATCGAGTAGTTTAGGAGGAGAAATCAGGAAAAATAAGGTTTTTTGAGTTTTTAGGGTTCCAGAACGGTGGCTGAAAATTGCCTTACGGTGGATGTTGCGCGTAATAAGTGCTACGCAATTGTGCAAGTATACACGTCGCAAGTTATAGTATAAAAGATATCGTCTCCACAGGGATTGGTGCCACTTCAAGAATCTAGTCTCTTGCACTGTAAAAAGTAAAAACACAAGTGAAGGATTATAGAAGTTTTAACTAATAACTAATCTAGAAAGCAAATAAGTAAAAGAAAAGATGAATTTAATTGAGAGAGAGTAGGCCAGGTTATCGTGAGTTGAGGTGTGATAGCCGATTGGATTGTCTTGGTAAAAGAGTGCACGGGCAACTCAGTTGCCGTGGCGACTTGCTGTAACGGGTTGCCTTGGCAACTAATTGATGGTTGCTTGGGCGACTAGTTGGGCAACTACTTGGGCGACTGGGCAGCAACTTCAAGGTTCGGCGGAGCGTTCTTCAATGGTTTCTTCTTATCCCTAAGTCGAAACTCTAGCTACTTGTGCATGCCTTGATAATACATCCCTGCGTGAATCAAGGGTGAACAACAACCAATCTTGCGCTCCTCTTAGCCGTTGAAATCCTTAACTTATTCCTAAGCGGATTAATCTTCACCATCATTGGATTGCATAAAGATCATATTCATTCGTTTCTTGAATCTAACTCTCCCGATATTAGATAAATGGATGAAATCACGAGATCCTCTCCCAATTCACTCGCAAACAATAATAAGAATCAAGAATGAATAAACCTTGAAATAGAAAAGTGCAAACTCTTATTACCTAAACAAAAACCAATAGTTTCTCACAATCTCAAAACACAATAACCATAGCCAAGTAAATTTAGTTCATGGCTAGGTTCCAAAGAAACACAAGATAATTAATCCCTAGCATGAACCCAATCGAACAAAGATGAAGGAAGAGGCTTGTCGAAATCCTCCTTGCCCTTGATGCTTGTCGAAAATTCTATCCTCTTGCCCTACTTGGACTTGCCGAAATTTTCCTCTTGCTCTCCCCTCCTTGAATTGTCGAAATCTCCTTGATATTTATAGGGCTAGGCCAAAGTCCTTCTTTGAGGAGGAGTTTGAGTTGGAATTAAATTATCTTTAAAGAATATAATTCTTTATTATAATTTTATTCCTATTAGAACTTCTCCTATCCTCTTGGAATTTAATTCTTCTTTAATCTCTGCATGGCAATCAAATTCCTTTGGGCTTGGACCTTGCTCCATGTCATCTTGGGCTTGTAAAATCATGAATTTCGACATCCATATTGCTTTTGGTCTTTGTCGACAAATGCCATGGCAACTGGCTCAGCGTCTCCTTCATGCACTTACCACGGCAACTAGCTCGGCATATCCTTCATGCATTGCCACGCAACTAGCTCGGCATTGCTTTGGCAAGTGATCCTGCACATACATACACAAAAACACACCAAAGCAGCATCTATTTCCACAAAAATCACCAAGTTATGAAATCAAGCTCAACGATTGAAGGAAACATGGATTAATGCATGAATGGCTAACTATGCAACTAATATGAGCCTAAGTCTAACAATAATATGAGTAAAAGGGTAAGAAAAATAGTACTTTTGAACACTTATCACACCCCAAACTCGAACTATTGCTTGTCCTCAAGCAATGCAAACTCATAATTACCGCCAAGACTTCAAATTTTCACAAACTTAGCTTTGAACTTGATTTCAATTCTCTGAAACCGGCACAAAAGTATGATTGGCTTTTTATTTTTCGGAAAACTGAGGAGTTACTCGGAATCAAACTATAATGCTTGTGAGTGTGTGCGGAGTTGTGTGCAAGTTGATTTTTCGGATTCTATGCAAACAATAGGTTTTCAAATTACTTCATTGGGTTCTTTTTAACATGTTTTAACTAGAGCCAATTTCGGGCACCTCTAGTGTTTTATTTTTAGTTTTCTTAAGTTAATTTAATCGACTAGAGCCGGTTTCGGGCACCTCTAGTTAACCGAAAAAATTTTAACGCCTCCTAGAGCCAGTTTCGGGCACCTCTAGTGATCAATTTTTTAGCATATGCTAGAGCCAATTTCGGGCACCTCTAGCATTCATCCAATTTTTATTCTAATTCCCCAATTAGTTAATTATCACCCTAAGTTTACTAGAACTCCTTAAATCAATCAAACCACAACAGTGTTTCATCAAATTTAGCATCATAGTACAATTCTAAGTTTTTCATGGTTATCCTAGAATAAAAATTCTATCAATTAAGTGCATTGGTAAAGTCATCATTGAATATTCATCAAATCTAAGCAATTCTTGTTCCAATTTAAAGGCATGGCAAGCAATTTATGTATCCTAAATGTAATGCTTGAGATTAATGTAACTAAACATGGTAATTACTAATAACAATCCCCCCCAAACTCGAGTGAGGCATTGTCCTCAATGCATGTAAAAAAATAACGAAAAATAACAATAAAAATAAAAATGCATACGAGGACTTACTCCGAGAGTTCGTCATCGTAGATGATTAGTTTCCTTCTAGTTGGCGTCTTGACTTTCTTGCTTGAACGCGATGGTTGTTTTCTTGTTGCCGGTGGTGGAATCGATCCTCGTACGGGGTTGTCCTCATCATCCTCTTCATCAATGTCAATGGCTTTTCGTTTGGAGGATTCAATTGGTGCGGTCTTTATTGGTTCAATGGAGGACTCGTCCGAATCTGAAAAATCAGAAAATGATTCCGTAGGAGTTGATTCAGCATAGGTGCTTTACCTTTGGCTTTTTCGGTGGTTGCTTGGGGCATTGTCGATTTGGTTGCCGTGGCGTCGGCTTCCTTGGTTGCCGTGGCAAGGATATCGGCGGAAATATTGGGAACGGCACACGGTTGTCCGGGTACTTTTCTAGGATGACTTGGGTGATGGCATTGTTGTGCTCCTTCATGTACCGCATGAACATTAGTTGCCGATCTTCAATTTGCCTTAGGCGGCTTTCCAATGGGTGCAAAAGTGCTTCAATGTGTCCCGGGATTAATGGCCGAGTTTCCCTGGCGTTAGGTGCTTGGGCATTAGGGATTGCCGCGGTGGCAGGAGTTGCCGTGACAATTGGGGGCCTTGAAGAATCTCCCGGTGCCTCTCCCATTAGCTTCCGGATTAGTGCTTGATTCCAACCAGACTTGGGTAGGGCTTTTTCATCGGTGGACTCACTCGGGACATGCATCTCCTTGCAAAGATTGGAAATTAAGCAAGGGAAGAAAAGATAACCCTTATCTTTTGAGCTGCATACAAAAATCTCATCGCAAATAATTTTTCCAATGTTAATGATGCGATTATGCAAAATAGAATGTATGAGCACAAGACGTGGTATATCAACGGTAGTATTGTGTGTGGAGGGCATTAAAGAAGTTTTAACAAACTTATTCCATAGTTTTGCCTCGGGTTTTAGCCGAAGGCGATTTACCGTGCCCTTGTATTTACCGTCGTTCCAATGAGTTCCTGGTTGAGTGAGTTCTTGAAGCACCTTGTCGAGTTGCTTGGGATTGATTTGGTCAACGAAGGCTTGATGCTCGTCCTTCTCAATGTAAAGTCCGTAAAGGTGTTGATGCTTTCGGGACTTATAAGTATGGCCTTGTCACGAACAAAAACATAAGGATTATCCGGGTTAGGTGAGTGAGCATAGAATTCTCTTACCCATGAGATGTTACCGGTTCGGTTGATGGCAAAAGATTTGCCACTTTTGATGTGCAATCCTTTTGAAGATGAATGGTTCAAGGCCGAAATCTTGAGATCTGGAGTATTCAAAGCCTTGTTCTTCATGAATCTTTCGGCTTTCAAACTTGGATTGAAATCTTTCTTGAACCGCCGGTGTAGCAAACTTCTTGTATCTTGGTTCTTTGGAGGAACTTGGATGAACTAACAGTTTAATCTTGGATGCCATGTATGATCTTGGTTGTGAGTAAAAACAAAGAAAAGAAAAGAAACTAAAAAGTTGCAAGATAGAAAGTAGGAATAGGTTAAGGGTGATGGGTTGTATAGAATCGATAGGTGGGTGGGGTTAGGGTTTAGGGTAAAACGAAAAAGGGTTTAGGGTTTTGTAGGAGTTGTCGACAAGGGTTTTGGTTAGGATGAATTGGAGGCTTTATATAAGCCTTAGATTCAACCCATTAGTTTCCTTGTTGAAGATGTTTTCCTACTTGGTTTAGAATTCCTTCTTTATCTTGAACTTCCTTTCCTACAATTCAAAAACAAATCAAATAAGGATTAAAATTAAAGATAAACTAATAAAGAAAATAAATAAAGATGTGTAATAGGATTCTTAGACTTGAATAAAAAAAATCTATCCTAAAACTACTAATAATCGGCAAAATAATAAAAAAAAAAATCGAAAAAAATGAAAAATAAATAATTAAATAATCGACAAAACAAAAATAAAAATAAATAAAAATAAAAATATCAAAAGGGAGAGCATGCTCATGCATCTCCTAGATTGACCACTTCCTTGTTACGTTCCACATGGGCACCATTGTAGTGCTTCAATCTTTGTCCATTAACTTTGAATTCATGGTTGTCAGAGATGGACTTGATTATCACAGCACCGTGGGAGAATGGTTTGACGACTTCGAATGGTCCCGACCATCTTGATTTCAACTTTCCCGGGAAAATTTTTAGCCGAGAATTGAATAGGAGAACTAGTTGCCCTGGCGTGAATTGCCGTGGCAATAGTTTCTTGTCATGCCATCGCTTTGTTTTCTCCTTGTAGATTCGTGCATTGTTATAGGCGAGTGCACGAAATTCTTCTATCTCATTGAGATCCATCAAGCGCTTTTTGTCCGGCACTTTCCCAATCCATATTCATGGTCTTGATTGCCCAAAGACGCCTTTGTGCTCGATTTCCACCGGTAGATGACATGTTTTACCATAGACAAGCCGGAAGGGGGACATACCTAATGGTGTTTTGAATGCAGTCGCGATATGCCCAAAGTCGTCATCTATTCTTAATGACCAATCCTTCCTTGAGGGATTTACAACTTTCTCGAGTATTCCCTTCAACTCCCGGTTGGAAATTTCTGCTTGCCCGTTGGTTTGTGGGTGATATGCCGTGGCGATCTTGTGTGATATGCGAGCGTTGCAACATCTTGGCAATTATTCTGTTGTCAAAATGCTTGCCCCGTCGCTGATAATTGCTCTCGGCATCCCAAACCGTGTAAATATGTTTTTCTGCAGAAATCGTTGCACGGTCTTGGAATCGTCGTTGGGAACTGCAGCTGCCTCTACCCATTTAGACACATAGTCGACGGCGAGTAAGATGTAGAGGTTGCCGAATGAAGATGGGAAAGGTCCCATAAAATCGATCCCCCATACATCGAACAGTTCTACCTCGATGATGTTCTGGAGTGGCATCTCATGTCGTCTAGAGATATTGCCCGTCCTCTGGCAACGATCACATTGCTTGTAAAAGTCTTGGGCATCTTTGTACAATGTTGGCCAATACAAACCGGATTGCAAGACTTTGGCCGCGGTACGAGTTCCTCCAAAATGTCCTCCATAGGGTGAAGAATGGCATTGTCGGAGTACATTCTGTTGCTCTTCTTCAGGGACACATCGGCGTATAACCTGATTTGCACATTGTTTAAACAAAAGAGGCTCGTCCCAAAAGTAATGCTTAGCATTATGGCGGAACCGCTTCTTCCCTTGGTGAGTAATGCCATACGGAAAAATACCACAAACAAGGAAGTTAACTAAATCTGCGTACCAGGGTATTGCCGGGGCATGTGCTGCCGTAGTGTCTGCTCCCAAAATTGCTGAGGCGTGCTCGTCAAAGACTGCTGCGGCGTCGAGAGTTGCCGAGGCGTGTGCTTCCATGGTTGCCGAGGCGTCATGGGCTGTCGAGGCGTCAAGGGTTGCCGAGGCGATTAGAATTTGTTCATCCGGGAATGCATCGCATATCTCTAGATCCGCGTCCTCTTCCCTATTGCGTTCCAAACGTGATAAGTGATCGGCCACTTGATTTTCTGTTCCTTTCCTGTCCTTTGTACCAATTAAATAGGATCGGAACTTGTCAAATGCGAAAACTACAGCTAGTAACTTTTTCTCCGTTGTTGTGTAATTCACTTGAGCATCGTTAAGAGTTTTACTAGCGTAGTAGATCACATGGAATGTCTTACCTGTGCGTTGGCCTAGGACTGCTCCTACCGCGAAATCACTTGCATCACACATGAGCTCAAAAGGTAGCGTCCAATCTGGTGGAACGACAATGGGTGCCGAGGCAAGCTTTTTCTTTAGGGTTTTGAATGCTTGGGTGCAAGAATCATCAAAATCGAAGACTTTATCCTGTTCAAGCAGATTACACAAGGGTTTAGTGATTTTAGAAAAATTATGAATGAACCTCCTGTAAAAACCTGCATGTCCGAGAAAACTTCAATTCCTTTAACCAAATTGGTGGGGTAATCTCTCGATCACGTCCACCTTGGCTTTGTCTACTTCAATTCCCTTGGATGAAATCTTGTGGCGAGCACTATTCCTTCATCTACCATAAAGTGGCATTTCTCCCAATTGAGGACTAAATCTGTTTCTTCGCATCTTGCCAACACCCTCTCTAAATTGCCGAGACAGCCGTCCGGGTCATTACCAAAAACCGAAAAATCATCCATGAAGATCTCAAGGAAGTCTTCGACCATGTCCGAAAAGAGCGCCATCATGCATCTTTGGAAGGTTGCCGGGCGTTACACAAATCGAACGGCATCCTTCGGAAGGCATAAGTACCGTAGGGGCATGTGAAGGTTGTCTTTTCTTGATCTTACGGTGCTATGGCAATCTGATTGTAACCTGAATAACCATCAAGAAAACAAGTAAAAGGGTTTACCCGCAAGACGGTCAAGCATTTGATCAATAAAGGGTAATGGGAAGTGATCTTTCCTAGTGGCTTTGTTTAGCTTTCGATAGTCCATACAAACCCTCCAACCGGTCACAATCTGGTTGGGATAAGTTCATTATTTTCATTGCTTACCACCGTTATACCTCCTTTTTTCGGCACACATTGTACGGACTTACCCACGTACTATCGGAGATAGGGTATATAATGCCGGCGTCAAGCCATTTGATGATTTCTTTCATTACAACCCCTTTCATGGCATGATTCAGTCTCCTCTGGGCCTCAATTGAAGGTTTGTGATCATCTTCCAACAAGATCTTGTGCATGCACACACACCGCTAATTCCCTTCAAGTCGGCAATTGTCCACCCTATTGCCTTTTTATGTAGCTTCAACATGTTGATCAGCTTCTTTTCTTTTCTGCTCAGTTTGTAACTTAGAGGAAATAATTACGGGTAATGTATTATCGATCCCTAAGTATACATATTTTAGTTGATCGGCAATTGTTTCAACTCAAGAATTGGTGGATTTTCGATAGAGGTTTTTCGATCTTACCTTCCTTACCTGAGTAGTCCAGTGGTTCAAAGTATGTACCTGGTCGATTTACTAGCCAATTTACCTCTTCGGGTTGTTCCTCATCGACCGGCTCTTCATACTCCTCAGGTTCCTCTTGATCGGCAATGTAGTTGCCGAGGCAACTAAATTCCTCATCGGTTAAATTCTGCCGTGGCATGAAGTAGTTGGCATTCTTACGGATCATCGGCATGCCTTAGTGTTTGGAACACATTTAGTTTTACCTGCTGGTCATTCACCCTCATTGTGAGTTCTCCCTTTTCAACGTCGATCAAGGTTCTCCTGTCGCGCTAGGAATGGTCTCCCGAGAATGATAGGTGCATGCTCATCCGCTTCACAATCCAAAACAATAAAGTCAGCGGGAAAAATGAATTTATCAACTTTTACCCGAGTATGTCCTCGATTTTTCCTCTGGATGCACATAGGATCTGTCGGCTAGCCGCAGCATAATCATTGTAGGTCTTGCCTTCCCGATTCCTAGTTTCAAAAAACCGATTTAGGCATCAAGTTTATGCTAGCCCCTAGGTCGCATAGTGCTTTCCCGACATAGTGATTTCCAATAGAACAGGTATTGTGAAACTTCCGGATCCTTCAACTTGGGCGGCATGCGATTGTGCAACATTGCCATGCATCCCTCTGTCGCGGCAATCAAGTTTCAAACTCTCCTAGCCTTGTTCTCTTGGACACAATGTCTTTAAGAAACTTGGCATAGTTTGGCATTTGTTCAATTGCTTCCACCAATGGCAAGTTGATGTGGACTTGCTTTAGGATATCAAGAAACTTCTTGAATTGGTATTCTTGCTTTTGTCGCTTCAATCTTTGTGGGAATGGTGGTGGAAGTCGGATATCTTCTATCCTTTCATTGGTTTGAAACCTGATTGACGGCATTGCCGGGACATCCGGAGTTGCCGATGCGTTATCAACTCAGGGTCTTTGAGGCATGCTTATCACAAGACGCCGAGGCGTCATCGGTTGTCGAGGCATGTTTATTGCGGTTGCCGCGGCAATTCCTGGTTCAAAGATCCGAGACTTTGCCGCTAGGTTCGTCTTGATCTTTTTGTGGAGTTTTGTTTGACGAGCGGGTTTGAACCTCTCTAAGTTGTTGGCCACTTCGGTGGTGATTGCCTTACATTGCTCATGGCCGTTCCTCTTGCGACTTGATGATCGCTAGGTAAACCTCCTTGTGGTCTAGTGTTGATTTTGAGCAAATTGTCCGACTTGATTTTCCAATGATTTGATTGCCGCCTCTTGGTTACGCAATCTCATCTCGGTCTGTTAATAAAAGCATCGTTCTTTTTATGAAATTACTATTCTCAGCCATATAAGATTCAGTTTTCATCATAAAAGCATTTAGAGAATTTTCCAAAGAACTAGATGTTGTCGGTTGTTCTTTGCGGCATCCATTGCCGTGGCATATTCTCTTTGGAATCCCGATGCTTGTGCATTCTGATTGTTACGTTTAGAGCATTGTTGGGATTACTCCATGAAAAATTCGGTGCTTCTTCCAAGCTGGATTGTATGTATTTGACATCATGTTGTTGCCCGATTGTAATTCCCCACATAGAAGCTAGATTCGGATTCTGCATACATTGGAAGAATTATGGTTATCACCACATAACTCACAAAAAGAATCCATTACCTTGACTTCATGTGTGTTGTTTGGTTTTTGCATGTTCGGACCATCTTGGTTAAAGCGCCAATTGTGCGAAATTGAATCTGATGATCCTAGTTCATGTATTGTGGCTTAGCGCCTAACTCCTCCTCTTCTAGTAGATGGGAATTGATAGTCATTCTTGGCCAGCTGTTTTTAAATTTGCATTGCTTCCTCCGGCGACTTATCTAAGAGTATGTCGTTTGCCGAGGCGTCTAGCATCATCCTTGTTGGTGTATTCACGGCGTTGTAAAACATTGTTACTTGAGTCCACACCGGGAATCCGTGTAGAGGACATTTGTGTAGAAGTTCTCTATATCGCTCCCAAGCCTCGTACATGGATTCATCATCACCTGCGAAAAGAAGTAATGTCGTTCTGAAGCTTATCGATTAAATTTGTAGGATTAAATCTAGCAAGGAAATCACGACAAAGATCAGTCCAAGACGCTATGGATCCGGCAGGAATGCTATTTAGCCATGCTTTCGCCCTATCCCTCAGTGAATAGGGGAATAATCGTAATCGTAGGACATCGGGGGTAACTCCGTGTATCTTGAACGAGTTGCAAATCTCGAGGAAAGATTTCAGATGTTGTCGTGCATCTTCAGTTGCTGAGCCGCCAAATTGACCTATTGTGTTGATCATATTAAACATTACTGGTTTCAACTCAAAGTGGTCGGCTTCAATTTCGGGTGCGACAACTCCTGGGTTAAGTCCATCAAGATCTTCTTCAAGATAGTCTCGAATAGTTCTGTTTTTGGCAAGAATCACTCCTCCTCCTGCTCGAACATCTTGATTAATATTGCCGTCTTGATTTGCCATTGCTTCTCTTATCCTTCGTCTAAGTCTTTGTAAGGTTCGTTCGATTTACGGATCAAAGGGATATTACAGGTGAAGTCGGTCTTGCCTGGTCATATACCAATGCAAAACCAAAGTTTGTTAGCCCTTTGAATTTTAAACAAGAAAAATAAAAAGAATGTGCAAGAAAGTAAAAACAAAGTCGCTATTGCCAATCCCAAAGAACGGCGCCAAAAACTTGTTATGCGCGTAATAAGTGCTACGCAATTGTGCAAGTATACACGTCGCAAGTTATAGTATAAAAGATATCGTCTCCACGAGGATTGGTGCCACTTCAAGAATCTAGTCTCTTGCAATCGTAAAAAGTAAAAACACAAGTGAAGGATTATAGAAGTTTTAACTAATAACTAATCTAGAAAGCAAATAAGTAAAAGAAAAGATGAATTTAATTGAGAGAGAGTAGGCGGGTTATCGTGAGTTGAGGTGTGATAGCCGATTGGATTGTCTTGGTAAAGAGTGCACGGGCAACTCGGTTGCCGTGGCGACTTGCACAACGGGTTGCCTTGGCAACTAATTGATGGTTGCTTGGGCGACTAGTTGGGCAACTACTTGGGCGACTGGGCAGCAACTTCAAGGTTCGGCGGAGCGTTCTTCAATGGTTTCTTCTTATCCCTAAGTCGAAACTCTAGCTACTTGTGCATGCCTTGATAATACATCCTGCGTGAATCAAGGGTGAACAACAACCAATCTTGCGCTCCTCTTAGCCGTTGAAATCCTTAACTTATTCCTAAGCCGGATTAATCTTCACCATCATTGGATTGCATAAAGATCATATTCATTCGTTTCTTGAATCTAACTCTCCCGATATTAGATAAATGGATGAAATCACGAGATCCTCTCCCAATTCACTCAAAACAATAATAAGAATCAAGAATGAATAAACCTTGAAATAGAAAAAAGTGCAAACTCTTATTACCTAAACAAAAACCAATAGTTTCTCACAATCTCAAAACACAATAACCATAGCCAAGTAAATTTAGTTCATGGCTAGGTTCCAAAGAAACACAAGATAATTAATCCCTAGCATGAACCCAATCGAACAAAGATGAAGGAAGAGGCTTGTCGAAATCCTCCTTGCCCTTGATGCTTGTCGAAAATTCTCTCCTCTTGCCCTACTTGGACTTGCCGAAATTTTCCTCTTGCTCTCCCCTCCTTGAATTGTCGAAATCTCCTTGATATTTATAGGGCTAGGCCAAAGTCCTTCTTTGAGGAGGAGTTTGAGTTGGAATTAAATTATCTTTAAAGAATATAATTCTTTATTATAATTTTATTCCTATTAGAACTTCTCCTATCCTCTTGGAATTTAATTCTTCTTTAATCTCTGCATGGCAATCAAATTCCTTTGGGCTTGGACCTTGCTCCATGTCATCTTGGGCTTGTAAAATCATGAATTTCGACATCCATATTGCTTTTGGTCTTTGTCGACAAATGCCATGGCAACTGGCTCGGCGTCTCCTTCATGCACTGCCCTGGCAACTAGCTCGGCATATCCTTCATGCATTGCCCTGGCAACTAGCTCGGCATTGCTTTGGCAAGTGATCCTGCACATACATACACAAAAACACACCAAAGCAGCATCTATTTCCACAAAAATCACCAAGTTATGAAATCAAGCTCAACGATTGAAGGAAACATGGATTAATGCATGAATGGCTAACTATGCAACTAATATGAGCCTAAGTCTAACAATAATATGAGTAAAAAGGGTAAGAAAAATAGTACTTTTGAACACTTATCAGTGGAGGATGGTGTTCGGAATAAGGTTAAGGATGATCGAGGATGCAGAGGTGACCAGAAGAAGGTTAGGTGTGACCGGAGGTGGCCGGCATCGCCTCTGGCGACCGGCAAACTGTTACCTCTCCAAAAGTACTATTTTTAATGCCAATCTTACAATGCTTTTACTTGTTTTTAGGTACATTTAGTTGCATTAGGATGTTAAAACCATGCATTTACATAAGGAGTTTAGAATTCTATCTATACCAGTATGAAGGGTTGTTTTGTTGGTAATTTTGCAGGTTAGGCATAGTATTTGGCCCATAAAAGCAACATAGGAAGGAATGTGAAAGAGAATGCCGAGTGTTGTTGGCACAGATGGACCAGACAATGACAAGCACCAGTTGGCAGAGAAGTGAACTTGATGCCATGCCAAGAAGCTATTGAAATCCGAAAAAATAGGACAAGATCAGGCTCCGAAAAAATAGCAATTAGATCAATCTCCGAGAAAATAACAGATAAGATAGTGCCAAGATTGGTTGGCAGATGCATGCCAAGCTTGAATGCCAAGGCAGCGTCGACAATATGACTTCAGTACTAACCTGATCAGCTTTCATTCAAATTCGGATAAGATCTCATCTCTTATCCCTTTAGCATTTAAAATTCAAATGAGAAGCTTATCCTATGACCTCCTTACACGCCTATTTAAAGACCAACCAAGCAAGCATTCGATGAGTGGCTTTTAGGAATTTTTAGTGGTGCTTGATCGTGAGTGATCGGAGTGAGGAGTTGGAGTGCGACGATTGACAACCGGCCGTACCAAGGAAGGAGGTTTGACCACTTGGCCAAGAGCCTAGATCTTGAGGGCTGCATCGAGAGACCTATCTAGCCCATTATCTTGTTTTACGTAGTTTTAATTTTGTTTTAATAATGATGTATTTGAAAAACATTTGTGAATTTTGGGTTAAATCCCTCACCATGAACTAATCTAATAGTTGGTGGGGGATGTTTTGCATTGAACGCTATTTTATGTTTTAGTTTTTGATAATAAATCTGCTCTGGCAATGTTTTATCTATTCAGCATACTTTAATGTTTCCTAAATACTATGCCAAGCGAGAGCTGGCACTGTTGGCCTACTGCTCCTCAATATCTTAACAGACTTGGGGTGGAAACAATTAAGTTGTTGAATACTGAGGAGAGAAGCTTCGAGAGAAGTCGTTTAAGTAGATAAACTTGCTTCGGGAGTGAAATCTACCCCTCAAGAGTGTAGATTGGGTCTTAATCAAATTGGTTTATTTAAAAGCATGCACTATAGAGATATAGGGGTTTTTACATGATCAATTTAGGGCAATGACCATCGAGAGAGGCTTTGCTAATTTTGAATATGCTCGACAAACAATGCCAAGATAGGTTGTTATTAAAGGTTGGTACGGCAAGAATAGTGTGAAAACCAGGCATTCCCTACCAATGCTCATCATTCATTAAAACACCTTCCTTGCCAACGTCTTTACTTTACTTTTATTTCCTTTCTATTCAATTATTTCCAAAACCAACTTTAAAACAAAACAACTTTTTCTCAAGACAAGTAACAATCAAAGTAATTGAATTCCAAGTCAATCTCTGTGGGATCGATACTCAGCTTAACTGTTGTATTACTTGCAGACCGTGTATACTTGCACGCAAAAGACTCATCTCGGCACTATTTTATACTTTTCCAATACATATCTTCTGCCCCTTTTACCAACATTCACTTAGAGAGTCTAGAAGTTTTTGGCGCCGTTGCCGGGGATTGCGACAAAATTTATTGCTTTAATTTTTACTTGTTTTTTTGTTTTCATTTTACTAACTTTGTTTTTTTTGTTTTGATCATTAGTTTTTTCTTTTTTAGGAAAGCTACGAAGAAGGGTATGGGCAGCCACACATGGTATGATGCTGACTATATTTTCCCACTTATGACTACCAATATCCATCTCCAAGAGCTGTCCATGAGCAATGATGATATGAAAAGCATGAAGAGGATGCTTGTACAACACTACTAGCATGGATTTTTGAACTGAAAAGCATGATTACATCAATGCAAGTGCCTAACAAGTTCAGTAAAAGGCAAGCAACACCCGTTTTTGTGCATATTGTAGAGGATGCCACTCGTTTGACAATTGCCCCTTCAACCTTAATTCCTATTGTTACACGGGGCACTGTAATGTGAACAACCTTTCCTCTTACAACTTCAACCAAGGATGGAACCAGCAGCAAAATATTTTTTGGAATAATCAAGACGACGATTGTTTTTATGCACCTAACAACTTTTCTGCACCGCCAGACTTTAAACAAATGTCATCCCAAGGTAGCATTCTTCATGAGAAATCAACGACAGATCTTTATGGATCCAAAAGATCGTTTGCCATGGTAGAATTGCCTTAAAAAATGCCGATACACAACAATTCACCTCAAGAGCAAACAAATTACATTGGAGACGCATTTGAAGAAGCCGTGGATGCTATGAGAGGCTTGGAAGAACAAGTTAGGAGGCTTTCCAATGCTGTGAATAGCATGCCTCAAGAGAACGAGATAGAGCTTCCATGAAGGCAGCAAGAGGTGGAAAAGGCTTCGGTTAGTGGTAACAATCAGAATTCCATGGCAACGCTACATCAACAAGCTGGCAATTTTCTTCCTCCATCTGCTCCCAAGGAATTCAGAATCAACATTACGAGTATCAGGTTTTTCCTAACACACTTGAATCAATATATTATACTGATGAAGAGTATTCAACAATAGGTACATTGGACTCATTAGTGGTAATAAAGTGTGAGAAAAAATTTAAGGGCAAGGATCCTGAACAACAACATCGAGGCAAAACTAGATAATGTTTCCAAGTTCGATGCCAGGGCAGAAGGGCAATATTCTGAAGTTCTAAACCAATAAGATGAAGGTAAGCAGTCGATTATTTGCCAGGAAGAGAACTTAGTGCCAGTAGGTGAACCCAAAGAAGTAGAGAAAGAAGAGGCAGAGGCTAATGATGCCATACCATTGTCTGATGCCATACCACTATCTGATGCCAAACCTCCAAAAACTCTGTCATGTGATACGGATGATGCTTGGCAAAAAGAGAGAGAACAAAGCAAAGCTGTCACTCCCCTAAGTGGTAACCAAGTTGACATTTTAACGTGCGAAGAAGAGCCAATTATTTGCCATGCGAATAAATCAATGCCAGCGGAAGAAACTAAAGAAGCTGAGAAAGGGAAAGCAAGCACCAACAATGCCAGATCTGAGTCTAATGCCAACACCACCTCGAAAAAACCAGTAGAGCCAGTAGTTGCCAACCCTATATTGGTAAGACAAATAAATGCTAATTTTGATGTTGACAAAGCTCTTAAGTGTACAGATGAATCTGAAGAATGCCAATGTAGTTAAGCCAATAGAATCCATTTTGGATAAGAACCGGGCATTGACTTACCAAGGAATGAAAGCTGGCACTATTAAACATAAGTACAATGGCAAAACAATTGAGCGACAAAGAAGATCGATTATGGTCAGGACTGATGCCATAATGCGAGGTGTACTTTGATGGCTAGTTACTGGAAGAAAAAGTGGAGTCCAAATGGTAGAAAATAAAGAAGTGAAGCAAGAGAATTTGGCCATGATAATAATGCCAGAGATGGTGCTGCCAGAAAATGAAGATTTACCTAAGAATGCTATGGCAAGTCTAGAACTGGTTGAGGATACATACACCTTGACATCAAACGAAGCAGAAGGACCACATCCTAAGAACCACTAGGGTTCTGAATTCAATCAAAGATTTAATATACCTACAGGAAAGAGGTATTTTGGTTTTCTGAGGTGGTTATTCAAAACCCCCATGGCAAAATGTTCTCCTTTGTTGAGCAATCTAGAGTTTGGCATGATAAAAGGAAAGCAATTCT
Source organism: Hibiscus mutabilis (assembly GCA_019671005.1). Taxonomy (NCBI): domain Eukaryota; kingdom Viridiplantae; phylum Streptophyta; class Magnoliopsida; order Malvales; family Malvaceae; genus Hibiscus; species Hibiscus mutabilis. The sequence goes on along the minus strand of CM033739.1, from coordinate 29,436,362 downwards.
TTGGCTTTCTATGTTGGTTATTCAAACAAAATAGTGCCATAGCTTACCATCCATCAACCAAGGGCCACATACTGAAGCACTACATGGAAGGTGATCGGAACAATGCCAAGAATGTGATCCTCTTGGCAGAGGTAACAGGAAACCACCATCAGATTTGAATCTTTGTAAATATTAGGATAGTTGTTTTTCTTTGTTTTTAGGTTTCTAGGTTTTTAATAGTTTTTTCTTTCTGTTGTTTTTCGTTTTTATTCCTTGTCTATGTTGAAAGGTTTTCTTTGAGTCAATGCAGAATCAGTATGCCATGAACCATGCCATGAGCGATGTTAGAAGTAATGCCAGGAACAATGTCAAGGAGAGACTTGGCATGTGTCGATGGCACAATAGGAAAATTATGCGTGCCAAGCACAATGCCAGAGCAGCTTGGCATGCAGCGAACTGAAAAATGAAAATAGGAGATAAACCTTATCTTGATCAGCTCATTAGATAAGAGAGAGTATTTTTCCTTCAATTTAAACCCTAGCCACCCAAAAATTGGGTTAAAATTTAAATTCAATCCAATCACTATATCACTCTAACCTTTACCAAATCTTATCACTTACAACCTTATCACTTTACCCTTTTTTTAAAATCAAATCTTTTTACCTTCCATCATTATCCCTATTTACTCGGTTACCAACCCCATTAAACTACCCAAACTTTTCACTTTCTTTCCCTAGCCAAATTTAAAGAACCCAGCTCTCTCTCAATTTTCCACTTTTCTTTTCAAGCAAGAACCAAGCTTCACATCATCTTTTCTTCTTCTTCCTTGATTCAAAAGTAGTCCAAATTCTTGCACGTTTCCAATGGCTTCTTCTTCTACCCATTTTAACCGATTTTTCAACGAGGAGATCCGAAAAAAGTTTGAAGCTAACTTTGCTTCAAGACGTTTTGCTACGAGAAACACTTCGATCTTAAGACAGAGACAAGCATTGGCTTCCCTCCAGAATTCATGGGAATAGTTGACATGCATAGGTGGAATCTGTTTTGCTAGCAAGAAGGAGAAACTTATGCCACCATTGTTCAAGAATTCTACGCTAATCTTGTGACCAAAGATTCACCTTTCTTGATGATTCGAGGTAAGTGTGTGCATTTTGATGAGGGGTATATTAACACTATGTTTGAATTGGACGGTGCAGGGGATGAATATTTTGATTATACTGAGTTGATTAATGTTCCTAAGAGAAAGAAGCTGTTGGCAGACTTGTGTGAGCCTGGCGCAGGATGGACAATGTATCAAAGGGACACCACACGGTAAAGCGGTTGGCGTTGAAACCCCAATGGAGAGGATAGAATCACTTTGTCAAGGCAAATCTGATGCCAACATCTCACAATGAGACTGTATCAGAAGAGAGGCTGATCCTATTGCATTCCATCGTTATGGGGCGTAAGATTAATGTTGGAAAGCTCATGTAATGGCAATTTGTTCTTTCCCTTGTTAATTTATAACATTTGTATGCTCCATTGTGTGCTAAAGCTTGATACAGATAAAGGTCAAAGGATCAAGGGAACAACAATCACAGCTGCTATTTAGAGAAACCTCGCAGTTGCCGAGCCAAAGGACAAAGGCAAGGGGAAGGCAAAAGTGCCCATGCCAAAGCCAAAGGTGCCAAAGGCAGTGCCATACACCATGCCTGAAACCATGCCAGCCAGTTCACTGCAGTGCTGTCCAAAATTTACCATCGCCAGAAGATCATTCTTCGAAAGCTAGAGAAAGCCGAGGAGCTCAATGTTAAGCTGCGACATTACATGCAATCCAGGGATGTTGTAATCAGGGAGGCTCTTAAAAAAATGTCCCCTGATTTTGTGCTAGAATTTCCATATTCCCTACTGAGCCTTTTGCCAGTAATGATGCCAAGCCAGCTAGTCCAGTTCATACCCCATCTGATGCCACAGTCCTATTGTCTCTAGTTTAAATCGATTCTGCTAATTCTGATTCCTTATCTAAATCAAAGGTAACCAAAGCCAAGTCTACTAAAGCCAAGTCACCAATGACACTTGCTATACATACGCCATCTGATGCCGCCGATGCACCTGTCTGCCAAGAAAATAGAGGAAGTTGGAGCCTCCACTGCCGCTTCATAATCGAGCAGGAAAGGAAGGAAATGAATGGCCCCTGATCGTGGGACATTTATGAAAAAAAGACCCGCGTCACATGATAAGAAGTCTCCGAAGAGGAGTCCTCTTCTTCATAAACTCTTTTACATTTCATTCTATTGCATTTACATGATCATGGATTTTATTTTTTCAGTTTTTCTTGTATATATGTGTTGTTTTCATGCATTGAGGACAATTTCACATCTTGGGTTTAGGGGTGTGCGTTTCCTCATATTTATGCCACGCCATGCATTTCATGTTTACATTTCATTTTCCATGCCATCTAGGTCATATAGATTAGATGCATACTGAACTATTAAAACAGTGCAAAAAGAAGATTTTGTCTCAGTTTAATTTTGAAGAATGTTAACACTAGTTAGGCAAGTTTAATTTGATCTAGGTGTCTGTCCAATAAAGAAATTTTAATCTTTAGTTGCAATGCCATGCCAGCAGAATAGTTATGCTAGGTTTGCTTGGCAATTGATATCTAGTTTAGGGAATTGAATTTACACTTAACACGTAGTTTGTATCTAGTTCCTTAGCAAACTTAGACTTTATGAAACTATGCTCAGATTTAAAAAAAAAAGAAAACAAAAAAAGAGAACAAATGATACCATGGTAAAAGAAACTAATAAGGCAGCAATGTTCTGACAGGGCAATGAAAAAATAAACTCTCCTCTACTTAGGGATAATAAGTTACTTGGGGCTTCGTGGTTTGCTAAAAAAAAGAAAAGAAAAAAAGAGAACAAATGATGCTAGGGTAAAAGAAACTAATAAGACAGCAATGTTCTGCCAGGGCAATGAAAAAATGAACTCTCCTCTACTTAGGGATAATAAGTTACTTGGGGCTTCGTGGTTTGTTCCCTCTTAGTTCTCAAGTCAAAAACCTTAGAGTATGAGTTGAAGAGAAAGCCTAGTGACGTCTAGATTAAGGTGGGGATTCGTGGTATGCTTCCTCTTATCTCTCACGCTAAATAGTGTCACGAAGTAAGCTTAAATTACTGCAAAAAACCCTTGGCAAAGAAAAAAATGATGATAAAAATAAGAATATGAGTTTAGGTAGTAAAATTGGCTAAGGGAGTAAAAGGATACTCGATGCATATTACCTACACATCATGCACTCTTCATGAACTTAGACTAGAGTTATATTGTTGTACTTGAATTGCTACTTGCTTGGCATTATTGCACTGAGATACTAAGGACAGAAATAGAGCCAAATTCTGATTGCCAGTATGTGTTGGCATTCAACCAAAATTTTGTCGAGGTAACATTTTTATAGTTTTTTGTTTTTATTTTGATTGCATTACTTGATGACAAGTAATGAGTTAGGTTTGGAGGTGTGTTAGCACTCCAAAAGTACTGTTTTTAATGCCAACCTTACAATTCTTTTGCTTGTTTTTAGGTACATTTAGTTGCATTAGGATGTTAAAACCATGCATTTATATAAGGAGTTTAGAATTCTATTTATGCTAGTATGAAGGGTTGTTTTGTTGGAAATTTTGCAGGTTAGGAATAGTATTTGGCCCAGAAAAGCAACATAGAAAGGAATGCCAAAGAGAATGCCGAGTGTTGTTGGCACAGATGGACCAAACAATTCCAAGCACCAGTTGGCAGAGAAGTGAACTTGATGCCATGCCAAGAAGTTGTTGAACTATGAAAAAATAGGACAAGATCAGGCTTCGAAAAGATAGCAATTGGATCAATCTCTGAGAAAATAACAAATAAGATAGTGCCAAGATTGGTTGGTAGATACATTCCAAGCTTGGATGCCAAGGCAGCCTTGGCAGTATGACGTCAGCACTAACTTGATCAGCTTTCATTCAAATGCAGATAAGATCTCATCTCTTATCCCTTCAGCATTTAAAATTTAAATGAGAAGCTTACTCTATGCCCTCCTTGCATGCCTATTTAAAGACCAACCAAGCAAGCATTCGATGAGTGGTTTTTGGTGATTTTTTTGTGGTGCTTGATCGTGAGTGATCGGAGTGAGGAGTTAGAGTGCGACGATTGACAACCGGCCACACCAAGGAAGGAGGTTTGACCACTTGGCCGAGAGCCTGGAACTTGAGGGCTGCATCGAGAGACCCCTCTCGCCCATTCTCTTATTTTAAGTAGTTTTAATTTCGTTTTAATAATGATGTATTTGGAAAACGTTTGTGAATTTTAGGTTAAATTTATCACCATGAACTAATCTAATAGTTGGTGGTGGATGTTTTGCGTTGAACGCTATTTTATGTTTTAGTTTTTGATAATAAATCTACTCTGGCAATGTTTTATCTATTCGGCATACTTTAATGTTTCCTAAATACTATGCCAAGCGAGAGCTGGCACTATTGACCTATTGCTCCTCAATATCTTAACAGACTTGGGGTGGCAACGATTAAGTTGTTGAATACTGAGGAGAGAAGCTTCGAGAGAAGTAATTCAAGTAGATGAACTTACTTCGGGAGTGAAATCTACCCCTTAGGAGTATAGATTGGATCTTAATCAAATTGGTTTATTTAAAAGCATGCACTATAGATATAGGGGTTTTTACATGATCAATTTAGGGCAATGACCATTGAGAGATGCTTTGCTAATTTTGAATCTGCTCGGCAAATCATGCCAAGACAGGTTGTTATTAAAGGGTGGCACGATAGGAATAACGTGAAAACCAGGCATTCCCTGCCAACGCTCATCATTCATTAAAACACCTTCCTTGCCAACGTCTTTACTTTACTTTTATTTATTTTCTATTCAATTATTTCCAAAACCTACTTCAAAGCAAAACAACTTTTTCTCAAGACAAGTAACAATCAAAGTAATTGAATTCCAAGTCAATCTCTGTGGGATCGATACTCAGATTAACTGCTGTATTACTTGCAGACCGTGTATACTTGCACGCAAAAGACTCATCTCGGCATTGTTTTATACTTTTCCAATACATATCTTCTGCCCCTTTTGCCAGCATTCACTTAGAGAGTCTACACAAACATATTAGAAGGGTTTAAGGTGGCAGACCTAGATCTAAAGGAGGTAGATAAGGCAGAGTAAGGCTAAAATTTTAGGGTCGGCTCAGTTTGGGATGAACAACTAAGAACATGAAAAGGTTTTAGGGGCTTTTGATTTTGGGAAACAGGTTCGGGAAGTTGTTTTAGTGTTTCTAGGGATCAAAACGTAGAAAATATGAAGAACATGTTGAATTTTGGTAGAATTGAGTGTTTGATCGATAAAAAATAGGGAATATAAGTGTTTTGGTGATTGGGAAAGATCAAATGGAGGTTTTTTGATGGTTTTGAGCAAGAACGAGGATGAACAAGGGAGTTTTGATCGAAAATGGTGTGGTTTTCTAGGTTTAGAAGTGTTAGAGCTGAGAGAGTTGGGTGGAAGAGAGAGAGAAGAGAGATAGCGTGGTTGTGAAAAATGGCCGGGTTCACTCGTCCTTGGGCCATTTATAGGCCGAGCTATACGGCACCGTTTTGGTGCCGGGTCAACTTAACCCGCGTATTTTCAAACGGGTCGGGTTTGACCCGCGCGTTTCTAAATGGATAGTATTTCGTTTTTCCCAAAGCTTTAATTTCTCTCAATTTAGTCCTTTCCTCTTTTAATTTGTCCCCTAACCTTTGCAATTAATTCAATTTAGTCCCTGATTTCTTTAGTTGTTCCCTCCAATTTGAAATTCCTTTCAATTAAGTAACTTAGGCTTTGTAATTTGGGTTTAAGGTTTTGTAATGGTTTCAATTCAGTCCTGTAATAATAAATTGAGCCTTTTATTTCAATGTGTTTTCAATTTATTTATTTTATTTGTTTAATTTAATTAAATGTCACTAATTTATATGTGTGATGCATGTTTTAAATTGAGCATATAGGGTTATATGTTATATAATTAAATAAACTTAGTTTAATTAATTAATTAATTAGAGCCTTTTCCCCTAGGTTCTCTAATTAGGTTCAATAATTAAATAGGAAAGACAATTTTAGTAACCAAATGTATATTAAATGTAATTTTAAAATCTAAATTTGGATGATGTTCCATTGTTTACAATGGGGTGTTATCACAACATGGATTTAACGAATTATATTTAATATATATTTCACTTAAAATTGAATATCAATTTATTCTTTAATTAAAATTAAACAATTAATTTTAAAATCTAAATTGAATATTAAGTTGAACCTTCGGGACTCAAATTTGGATGGTGTTCCATTGTTTACAATGGGGAGTTATCTCAACATTGGTTTTAAAGGCAAACATTTAATATACATTTTCACTTATAATATTGATTTAATAAATTGTTAGAGCCTTAATTAGGACTAGAACTTTAATTTATTAGAAAGATTAATCAATTAGGAATATGACTAATTTAAGGGTTTTACATATATGGAAGGTGCTCAAGCAATTGACATTTTCTCATAAAAGCCATTAAATTAATTAATATTCGTAATAAATAACTAATTAATTACAGCCTTTTTAGGAATAGTACTTAAAATTGACAAGACAATAAAAAATCATTCATTTAAAACCTTTTATGTTGGAAATTCATTTTTTAAATACGAATAGGGGTGCCACCTAGCGGGGTGCTTTTAATCTCGTATTCAAACAAAAATGAATTTCCTTATAAAAGGATATATGCATTCAGAATTTAAATTCAGTTAATAATTATGAATAAATTAAATTCAAATTATTATTCGAAATGACAAGATGCCACATAAAATTAAAGGTACCGATAACGGGCGTTCGTAGGGGTGCTAACCCTTCCCTACATGTAACCGACTCCCGAACCCAATTTTCGAGATAGAATCTCTGGGGGTTTTTTTCCGGTGTCCAGTCTACCTCGAAGAGATCGGTGGTGACTACAAAATGTTTATAAAGATAAATTCAATTTAATATGAAAAACCCTAAATTTTAAAGATTAAATTAAAAATGGCAAGAAACCCTAATTTTTCAAAAGATCGATTGTCAGGATATTTTTCCACACCCGATTTCAAAAATGGTCGCGGCAAATACTTTTACTTCAATCAAGATCATATGTTGTAAAACTAAAAATCCATAGGAATTTAGAGAGCAAGCATTTTAAGTTACATGTGGTGTTTAACTAATTCAACCAAATGGAAAACTCATACCTTCAACCTATGGTCTCCTCCGACAATCTTCATGCTCAAAATATGCTCATCATCATCTAGATACTCTAACCTTTCTTTGCTAGTTGTGGCCGGTGTTGCGTGTAATAAGTGCTACGCAATTGTGCAAGTATACACGTCGCAAGTAATAAAGTGATATGAGTATCGAGTATCGTCTCCACAGGGATTGGTTTGGGCCACTTTGCTTAAGTTACTGCACTATGAAAAGTAAAAGCACAATTGATAATAGGAGTTCTAATTAACGAGTAAACTAAGAGCAAAAAACTAAAAGAATAGATGAAATCAAAAGAGAGGGAATAGGCCAGGTTATCGTGAGTTGTTGACTAATAGCCGATTGGATTGTCTTGGTAAAAGAGTGCAAGGGCAACTCAGTTGCCGTGGCAACTTGCACAGCGGGGTTGCCTTGGCAACTAATCGATGGTTGCCTGGGTGACTAGTTGGGCAACTACTTGGGCGGCTGGGCAGCAACTTCAAGGTTCGACGGAACGTTCTTCAATGGTTTTTTCTTATCCCTAAGTCGAAACTCTAGCTATTTGTGCATGCCTTGATAATACATCCCTGCGTGAATCAAGGGTGGACAACAACCAATCTTGCACTCCTCTTAGCCTTTGAAATCCTTAGCTTATTCCTAAGCCGGATTAAACTTCACCATCAATAGATTGAATAAATACCATACTCATTCGTTTCTTGAATCTAACTCTCCCGATATTAGATAAATAGATGAAGTTACGAGATCCTCTCCCAATTCACTCACAAACAAGAATAAGAACCAAGAATGAGTAAACCTTGAATAGAAAAGTGCAAACTCTTATTACCTAAACAAAAACCAATTGTTTCTCAACCACAAAAACACAATAACCCCAACCAATCAAGTTAGTTCATGGTTGGGTTCAAAAGATATACAAAGAATAATCCCCAAACCATGAATCTAATGGAAGCAAAGAAGAATAAGAAGAAATCAAACTCTCTCCCCCTTGCTCTCTTGTCGAAATCTCTCCCTTCTTGTCCTTTGGAGTTGTCAAAAATCCTCTCTCCTTGCTCAACTCTCTTTGACGGCTTGATCCTTTAAATAGGAGATGGCTAGGTCAAAATCCTTCTTGAGGAGGAAGTTAAGTTGTAATTAAATTCTCTTTAAAGAATATAATTCTTTATTATATTTAAATTCCTTCTAGAACTTCTCCTATCTTCTTGGGATTTAATTTCTCTTTAACCTCTTAATGGAAATCAAACTCCTTTGGGATTTAACTTTGCTCCACGTCATCTTGGGCTTATCTAGTCATCAATTTTGACTACCATATCATCTTATTCCTTGTCGAAAATTGCCTTGGCAACTAGCTCGGCATCTCCTTCATGCACTCTCCTGGAAACTGGTTCTAGCCTTGTTTAGGCAAGTGATTATGTACACACACAAAAACACACCAAAGCAACATCTTTTTCCACAAAAATCACCAAGTTATGTAATCAAGCTCAACGATGGAAAGAAACATGAATTAATGCATGAATGACTAATTATGCAACTAATATGAGCTTAAGTCTAACAATAATATGAGTAAAAAGGGTAATAAAAATAGTACTTTTGAACACTTATCACACCCCCAAACTCGAACTATTGCTTGTCCTCAAGCAATGCAAACTAACAATTACCTACCAAGACTTTAATCATCAAAGACATACTTCAAACTTGACTTCAAACCTCAGAATCGTGGCTCAAAGTATGATCACCTTTTAATTTTTCGGATAGCACAAAAATTATCCGGAACCAAACTATAATTCTCGTGACAATGTGTGTGCGTAGTTTTGTACAAGTTGATTTTCAAGATTCTATGTGAACAATAGGCTTTTATTAAGTTAATTATCGGGGCATTTATTTAGCTTTTCACTAGAGCCAATTTTTGGGCACCTCTAGCAAATTAAGCAATTTCTCATTTTTTTTAGTCAACTAGAGCCAATTTCGGGCACCTCTAGCGATTCTTTAATGTGCATTAACTACTAGAGCTAGTTTCGGGCACCTCTAGCAAGAAAGTGCATTTACTACTAGAGCCAGTTTCGGGCACCTCTAGCAAGAATTTAACTTTTAATTTTCAATTTTAAATTTACCCAAATTTTAAGCAACCTAAGTTCACTAAGTTTCTTTCAATCAATAAGCCATAACCGTGTAAAAAAAATTCAGCATCATAGTAAAATTCTAAGTTCTTTTCATGCAATCCTAAAATTAAAGGTTCTTTCAATTAAGTGCAGTGGCAAAAATTCATCATTGGATATTCAACAAGTCTTAAGCAATTAAATCCAATTAGAGGCATGGCAAGTAACATATGCAACCTATATGTGTTTGCTAAAGATGAATGCAACTAAACATGAAACTAACTAGAAACCAACACCCCCCAAACTCGAGAGAAGCATTGTCCTCAATGCATGTAAAAGTGAAACAAAATTTAAAAGAAACTAAATGAAATGAGTTAGTCGGAGAGGTCGTCACCTCGAGTGATAAGTTTTCTTTGTGCCGTTTGCTTGATTCATTTTTTGGTCAGTGGTTGAATGCTTGTGGCTGGTACCGTGTGAATAGCGTTGCTTTGATTTGATCCATGTTTGGGCATCAGAAGTTGTCGACGCTATTGTTGTTGCTTGGGCATCGCTAGTTTCTGTTGCCGTGGCAACTGCTCAGGTAGTTGCAGGGGCATCCTCTGTTGCGATTGCCGTGGCAAGTAGTTTGCAGTGAATTTCCTTAGCATGGTGGTTGTGAGTCTTTTTGTGGAAAAGAAAAGAAAACAAAGAAAACCTGGAAACTAAAGATAATGAAGAAAAATAAAATAAAATATCTCCTAAAAATAAAAATGAAAATAAAAAGAAAAAGAAAAAGAAAATATTAAAAGGAGAACATGCTCATGCATCTCCTAAGGTGACCACTTCTTTGTTACGTTCAACATGGGCACAGTTGTAGTGCTTCAATCTTTGTCCATTAACGTTGAATTCATGTTCATCGGTAATGGACTTGATTATCACGGCACCATGGGAGAATGGTTTGACAACTTCGAATGTTCCCGACCATCTTGATTTTAGTTTTCCTGGGAAAAGTTTCAGCCGAGAATTGAATAAGAGAACTAGTTGCCCTGGCATGAATTGCTGCGGCAATAGTTTCTTCTCGTGCCATTGCTTTGTTTTCTCCTTGTAGATTCGTGCATTGTTATAGGCGAGTGCATGAAATTCTTCTATCTCGTTGAGGTCCAACAAACGCTTTTGTCCGGTACTTTTCCAATCTATATTCACTGTCTTGATTGCCCAATATGCTTTGTGTTTGATTTCCACCGGTAGATGGCATGTTTTTCCATAGACAAGTTAGAAGGGGGACATACCTAAGGGTGTTTTGAATGCAGTGTGATATGCCCAAAGTGTGTCATCTAGTCTTGCTGACCAATACTTCCTAGAGGGATTTACATCTTTCTCTAGTATACCCTTCAATTCTCGGTTGGAAATTTCTGCTTGCCCATTGGTTTGTGGGTGATATTGCCCGTCCTATGGCAATGATCACATTGCTTGTAAAACTCTTGGGCATCTTTGTACAGTGTTGGCCAATACAAACCGGATTGCAAAACTTTGGCCGAGGTACGAGTTCCTCCAAAATGTCATCCATAGGGTGAAGAATGGCATTACCGGAGTACATTCTGCTGCTCTTCTTCAGGGACACATCTATGACCTGATCTGCACATTGTTTAAACAAAAGAGGCTCGTCCCAAAAGTAATGCTTAGCATAATGGCGGAACCGCTTCTTCCGTTGGTGAGTAAGGTCATAAGGTAAAATACCACAAACAAGGAAATTAACTAAATCCGCGTACCAGGGTATTACCGAGGCATATGCTGCCGTGGCGACTGCTCCCAAGATTGTCGAGGCATGTGCATCTAGAGTTGCCGAGGTATACGCATCCATGGTTGCCGAGGCGTGCGTATTAGTGGTTGCCGTGACGTCGATGGTTGTCGAGGCATGCGCATCCATGGTTATCGAGGCGTCAGGGGTTGCTGAGGCATGAGCGTCCATGGTTGCCGAGGCGTGCGTATCAAGAGCTGCTGCGGCATCGAGGGTTGCCGAGGCATGCGCATCCATGGTTGCCGAGGCAACTAAAAGTTGCTCATTCGAGAATGCATCGCATATCTCTAAATCTGTGGCCTCCTCCCTATTGCGTTCTAAATGTGATAAGTGATCGGCCACTTGATTTTCTATTCCTTTCCTGTGCGTTGGCCTAGGACTGCTCCTACCGCTAAATCACTTGCATCACACATGAGCTCAAAAGGTAGCGTCCAATCTGGTGGAACGATAATGGGTGCCGAGGCAAGCTTTTCCTTTAGGGTTTCGAGTGCTTGGGCGCAAGAATCATCAAAATTGAAGACTTTATCCTGTTCAGGCAAATTGTACAAGGGTTTAGTAATTTTAGAAAAATTATGAATGGACCTCCTGTAAAAACCTGCATGTCCAAGAAAGCTTCGAATTCCTTTAATCGAACTTGGTGGGCATAATCTCTCAATCACGTCCACCTTGGCTTTGTCTACTTCAATCCCCTTGGGTGAAATCTTGTGGCCGAGCACTACTCCTTCATCTACCATAAGATGGCACTTCTCCCAATTAAGGACTAAACGGTTTCTTCACATCTTGCCAACACATTCTCTAAATTGCCAAGGCAACTGTCGAAGTCATTACCAAAAATGGAAAAATCATCCATGAAGATCTCAAGGAATTCTTCGACCATGTCTGAAAAGAGTGCCATCATGCATCTTCTAATGTTACTGCATATCTGAGAAAACTTGAGGAGAGTCGTTTCTGATACTTCTTATAGTCCATCCGCACCTTCCATCGGGTGACAATATTGCCCAAAAAAGAGTATGGCCAATGTGCTTGCCACTACTCCCTTTTGCGTTACCATGGTGGAGGTATCTTTCTTTCGTGTTCCCTTGTAGTCCATGCACATCTTCCACCTTGCTACTGTTCCTGAAGGCATGGATATATTATTAGGAAAAATTATATCAACATCCAACCATTTAATTATCTCATTCTTGTCGGGCTCTATCATGGTTGGATGTAGCCTTCGTTGTCGTGGCAATTGCTGCTCTAGCCAATTGCCGTGGCAATCAGTTGCCAAAATTTGCTGTAAGTCAAGGGAAGAACCAATTTTCTAAAAAGCATTACGAATCCAAACACCTTTTTCTTTTGGCCTCTCAAACATCTCCATCAGTAGAGATTTCGATGGCTTCAAATCTACCAACATCGGTTCCTCAAGACATACTTGTAATGGACGAGGTGAGTTTTTAAAGAATTCAAAAGGTTCAACCGTTACCTGCTCATATTCCATTGGCAAAGTATTATCATCTCGTTGATCTTGCATGTGGTCATGCAATTGCCGTGGCAACTGTAGATGAGAGAAATCTACAAATTCCTGCTTCAACATCAACGTTGTAACCTTCTGGGCATCAGGTTCCTCAGAATTTGCTGTAATATTGTTGTTCTTAGCTTCACTGAGTGTTGTCGCGGCATTGCTCTGTTCAGGCTCCTTAATCATTGCTGAGGTAATTTGTTGCTCAAGCTCATCATGTGTTGGGCAGTCTCTCTCATTAGCATCCTCTTGACTTTGAGGTTTTAGTTGTTCCTCACACATCAGAGAGCTTTTCTTGCATTGTTCCTTGTCCTCTTGCCTTGGGACGTCAGTTTCCCCAGGAATGGATTGTTGGTGCATGTTATCCATGGCATATGTGGATCTCCTCAATTGAACTTCTGAATCCCCTAAGGTTGCATCCCATCGAGCTATCCTCGTATCCATGGACTTTGATAGCTCTCGAATCTATTCAATTGATCCGTCAAGTCTAGCTAAGGAAGCTAGCAACGTTTCCTCCAAGGAATTGGAATGCTCTTGAAAAGGACTACATTGCCATGGCATATTTGTTGCTGCGGAAAAATTATTATGGTAATTTTTTTTGAGTTTTTTGACCATACCATGAAGAATTTTGCTGCTGGTTCCCTCTATGGTCCTCCATGTATTCATATGCACCAAAAATGTGAGGGCAATTTTCAAACATATGATGTTCTCCACACATAGCACAAGGTTTTTCCACGGTATAGGCTCTTTGGGCTTTTCTCGGTTGGTATAGGTAATCATCAAAGGGTGCAAGAAAGTCTTGATTAGATTGATTCATAGCTTCCAACATCAACTCTCGAATAGATCGGCTTTTATTTCCCGACATGTTGATGTCCCTTAACTTGTAGCGCACCTAATTTTTTTTGATAAAACAAACAAAAAGAAAAGTTAGTAAAACTAAGAGAAAAAAATGCAATAACAAAAACAACTAACACCAATTGCCAATCCCCGACAATGGCGCCAAAAACTTGTTGCGTGTAATAAGTGCTACGCAATTGTGCAAGTATACACGTCGCAAGTAATAAAGTGATATGAGTATCGAGTATCGTCTCCACAGGGATTGGTTTGGGCCACTTTGCTTAAGTTACTGCACTGTGAAAAGTAAAAACACAATTGATAATAGGAGTTCTAATTAACGAGTAAACTAAGAGCAATAAACTAAAAGAATAGATGAAATCAAAAGAGAGGGAATAGGCCAGGTTATCGTGAGTTGTATAGTGGTAGCCGATTGGATCGTCTTGGTAAAAGAGTGCAAGGGCAACTCAGTTGCCGTGGCAACTTGCACAGCGGGGTTGCCTTGGCAACTAATCGATGGTTGCTTGGGCGACTAGCTGGGCAACTACTTGGGCGGCTGGGCAGCAACTTTAAGGTTCGGCGGAACGTTCTTCAATGGTTTCTTCTTATCCCTAAGTCGAAACTCTAGCTATTTGTGCATGTCTTGATAATACATCCCTGCGTGAATCAAGGGTGGACAACAACCAATCTTGCGCTCCTCTTATCCGTTGAAATCCTTAGCTTATTCCTAAGCCGGATTAATCTTCACCATCAATAGATTGAATAAAGACAATACTCATTCGTTTCTTGAATCTAACTCTCCCGATATTAGATAAATAGATGAAGTTACGAGATCCTCTCCCAATTCACTCACAAACAAGAATAAGAACCAAGAATGAGTAAACCTTGAATAGAAAAGTGCAAACTCTTATTACCTAAACAAAAACCAATTGTTTCTCAACCACAAAAACACAATAACCCCAACCAATCAAGTTAGTTCATGGTTGGGTTCAAAAGATATACAAAGAATAATCCCCAAACCACGAATCTAATGGAAGCAAAGAAGAAGAAGAAGAAATCGAACTCTCTCCCCCTTGCTCTCTTGTCGAAATCTCTCCCTTCTTGTCCCTTGGAGTTGTTGAAAATCCTCTCTCCTTGCTCAACTCTCTTTGACGGCTTGTCCTTTAAATAGGAAATGGCTAGGTCAAAATCCTTCTTTAGGAGGAAGTTAAGTTGGAATTAAATTATCTTTAAAGAATATAATTCTTTATTATATTTAAATTCCTTCTAGAACTTCTCCTATCTTCTTGGGATTTAATTTCTCTTTAACCTCTTCATGGAAATCAAACTCCTTTGGGATTTAACTTTGCTCCACGTCATCTTGGGCTTATCTAGTCATCAATTTCGACTACCATATCATCTATTCCTTGTCGAAAATTGCCTTGGCAACTAGCTCGGCATCTTCTTCAAGCATTGCCCTGGCAACTAGCTCGGCATCTCCTTCATGTACTACCCAGGCAACTGGTTCTAGCCTTGTTTAGGCAAGTGATTCTGCACACACACAAAAACACACCAAAGCAGCATCTTTTTCCACAAAAATCACTAAGTTATGTAATCAAGCTCAACGGTGGAAAGAAACATGAATTAATGCAAGAATGACTAATTATGCAACTAATATGAGCTTAAGTCTAACAATAATATGAGTAAAAAGGGTAATAAAAATAGTACTTTTGAACAGTTATCAGCCGACAAACCCGACTTAACATTGACTTCTCTTACACTTCCAATCTGAAGGCCACTCTATAGAACACACCTGCTAACAAATGGATTGCACTTCTACGGTTGATCGAATCTCCTCACCAGCAACCAAACCTTCCTCTCCACATCTTCTAATATGCATAGCTGCTTTCTCAAAGCCTCGTCTTTCATTATCTTCCTTCAGGGGATGCCAATGGTGAACCTAAACACCGAAATCTTTGGGGATGGTTGCTTCCCAAGATTTTCCATGTTTGGGTGTTGGATTCTGTTGCTGAATTTCTTCACAATCTTGCCTGATTCCCCAAATGCCAATCCTAAACAATGCCAGCAACACACCCCTCTGCTCCATTCAGCCATATGATTCCTTTTCAACACAAGATGGTTGCATGCAAGACCCATTTTTAGACAAGAGCAAACGATTTTGTAACATACTAAATTTGCAACATGGAAAACAAACGATGGAATCGATTCCATCGTTTACCGACGGATGGACTATGAGCCTACCAACCGACAACCCCAAATCTTAATATTTCCCCCAAAAGAACTGAAACCAAACCTCTCAAGAAACCCTTTTTTAGTTGTAGGTCAGAAGGAACCACCAAAGATGAAGCCCAAAGGTCGCGTGTTCGATCCACGCTCACCGCACCAATTGTTAATCACAATTATGTGCAACACTCTTGGAAGGTAAAGATGCAAAAGATTATGGGTTTCGGTGGAGTTTTTGAGCTTGGGTTTGAGTTGTGGAAAGCTTATATGTAAGGGGTGAGGAGCCCCTTGCCTCTATTTGGGGATGTATGGCTTCTTATAAATGGTTGGATGCAGTGAGGACACGTATTAATGGGTTTGATTCGTGTCCTTAGCGTATCGTTATGACTTGGCTATCGGTATGAACCATGTGCGTAGCGTTCTCATGTTGGGTTCGCAAAAGGTTGCGATTTGCCGTTTACACGGTCATAGTTCGCTAGTGCACTTACAGTCTTATTTGTTCGCTGTGAGCCATGTGTTTTTGACACGTGGCGATAGGTATTTATAAGTATTAACAATACTAATAGAACTAAATTCAATCAACTCATGCATTGGCATTTAAGTGACTACGATATTGTTTTAGATTATTTGAGAACACTTTATATTATTATATAAAATTAATGACTGTAAATATTATCAATATATAGACACATTTGCTAAAAATAATGATGATAGAAGATAGACATAATATTCGATTTAGTTCTTATACTTGTTTTTTTTTCTTCAACTATTTTTTACTTAATTAAAATGTGCGTTTCAATTTACCTAGAAAGAGGTAATGGTCCCCAAAAAAACTCAGAACATTCAGATAATAAGAACGTAACTCATGATATTAAGGTTTTGATGAAAAGAAAACCCATGATATGCAGGTAGATAAGTGCGATGTATTATTATTGGATGACATTGTTACATATTTTTTTAAAGGAATAAAAATAATATTAACCATCAATGTTTACAATTTTGTCATTTTGGTCTTATCTTATTTTTTAGAATAAATTTAGTTCTAAAATTATATATATTTATCAAATTACTCATTCCTTAACTAAAATGTTAATTAGACCGTTAAATATATAATGATTTTGACATGACACATATATGTAAAATAAATTTTAAATGACATGACATATAATCTATTACATGTTTACGCATAAAATATAATTCCATTTTAATTTAAATTATAAAAATAGTTAAAATTCAAATAAAAACTAAAAATAAAAAACGTGGGAAAGAACTTCCTTCGTAGAATCTATAACCCTAACTAAAAGTCCATCGCCTATAAATTCTTAAGATAAATCATGAATGGTAATTATTGTTATAGTTAAAATTAAAATGGAATTATAGATTCTACCATCATTTAGGATTAAGGAGTTCTTTCCATGTTTTTTGTTAAAAATATAGGTTGAGAAATTCAATATATATATATATATGTTGAAGGTTAAATTTATCCTCAAAATAGAATGAGGGCTAAAATCACAGAAATTATAAAAGTTAAGGTCTAAAATTATCGTTATGCTTTTTTAAATGCTTTTAACCTTTTTCAATTTTTTAATTGTATTCAGGTGTATAATTTTTTGAATTTAAATTATTTCTTTTAGTTTAAATTAATATGGAGTTATATTCCATGTGTAAGCATGTAATAGTTTAGATGTCATATAATTTAAAAATGTATCTAACATGTATGTGACATTTCATCATCGTTAATTATTTAACAATCTAATTAAAATTATAGTTAAAAATGAGTATTTTGACAAAAAATATAGGTTGAGGGATATATTTATCCTCAAAATAGAATGAGGGCCAAAATAATATAAATTGTAAATGTTAAGGGTTAAAATTATTCTTATGCTTTTTAAATGCTTTTAACTTTTGAATAGTATTAAGTTGATTACAAGATAGTATATGTCCATATTTTTTCCTTAATCCTTTGATAAGACACACCTTGTAGATAAAGTTTCCTGAACTCGTGTCTCGTAGGATGAACATCATCTTCTTTTCTACCGGGACTACTCGTTAGATTCTTTAACCTTTTCTTTTTGAATTGCATGGTGTGATTACAAGATAGTATATGCTGATTAATCATATCCTTTTAATAATTCACACACACAACATAAAAAACTGCTCATACTCGGGTCACCTAAGGATGACAATATTCTTTTTTTCATTGGGGTCACTTGATGGGTTCAAGTTTAACTACCAAAATAACTTAAAAGGCTTAAGAAATACTAAATTAGAAAATGAATATAGTTCGAGAAGTATTTGATAAACTCTAGAGATAACCTTAAACTCTAAATTCTAAACCCTAAACTATAAAGTGGTACGAGCTGAAATATTTTAGGAAGTTCCCCTTTGGAGGGTTGGTTGTGGTTGTATTTTCCACTGTATTTCCTGCCAACTTTGTATGTTTCGGAGGATATTTTCAAGGACTCTGTTGGCTTTATTTTGATCATTACTGCATATTAGGGTTTATTCTCTCTTTAGGCCCGTGTTTAGACAGTGTGATGTTTTTTGTACTATTTTGTTCCTAATTGAAAGCTAATGAGCCACTGAAGGTGCCATCGCACTATAAATGTAGATATATTGGCTTCTTTTTAGTTAACCATGCAATTGACATCGAATATGCAGAGGCATTATAAATTGATGTAGTTTCAGAGCCGTAAGGGGCAGAAGCTAACATATATTGATGCTATCAGAACATGAGAGGTATTATCATCTCTGTCTTTTCTGAATAAACGTTTTTGAACATTGAATTAGCGGAGGTGATGTTTACTAGTGTTATCTATGTTGTTATCTTCGGTTTGTTTAAGTTAATAGTACATCTAGTACCAGACATTTTGGAGGTATCTTAAATAATATTACCTGCGCTCTTGTGGAGCCGGTTTGTTTAGAGTATGAATGGATGCAAATACTTGATAAGGTGTCATTCGAGACACATAGGTGTGGGCATCTCAATGCCCTTCGAGAACAACACAATACTTGATCAACGAAATATTCAATGTCAGATCAAGGGAGGCATCGTCTGCCAGAGTAGACATCCACACTTTAATAGATCGAGTGTCTTTCAAGAAACATAAGTGTGGGAAGACACTACGAAAGGTTTGGGTTATGCCCGTCAGCTCTCTTTTAGAAGATCTTAGGGCTTCTATAACACATTCGCCCTGTACACAATAGAAATTAGGCAAAAGAGGTTACCCTTTATCCTTTGAATTTTACATTTACATTAACTGACATCTACTCCGAATATGTATAAGATCAAAACCACTTAATGTGGTAAGCAATAATAATACATGTAGAATTGCAAAAGGAAAAGAAAAGGAGAAGCTGAGAGCTAGTGGCGCTTCTCATGCATGTTAGGCTTGTTCATTGGCGAAGCCTTCTATTTTCATGCTGGTCTTCACGGCTTATCCATATGACAAAGTACATCCATAATGCGAGAAGCCGCTTTAGTTGGCGTACCTTTGGTTTTATCCAGATGATGTGGTCCGAAGGTTTTAGCATGATATCCAAGTATTAGAGCCTTTTCGGGAACACACCTCGTATATACTTGATACAAATTGTTGACAAGTATATTAGAGGTTCTCCATACCCATCATTGCAACGTCTCGTGGTGGTGGAACGGATTCGTTGGCTCTTGTGGTGAAGCATAGCTTTTTCAATAAGGTTGTTGACGAGTGTGTAAATGACCTATTTTGTATACCCTTTTCACTTTTCTTTTGCGTGTTTTCAAGCCATTTAGTTGCATTTAGGTTAGATTGCACATAGTTTGCACGTAGATAAGGAGTTACATATCCCGTGCTTAAATGTTATGTATTTTGGTGCTTTTATGGAAATGTAGTGTTTTGTGGTGCATGTGTAGGATGCTGGAGCGAATAAGTAGCGGATCTCATGGCTGGAGCTGATGAGGCATAAAGATTTGGAGATGAATCGACTTTGACCCACGTAGACTTTCTCCTAGATACGGAACATTAAAAGATAGAGGGAAATTAATGGCCCTCTTTAATGAGGCTGTACGTGCTTTAGGGTTCTTAAAACCCTAGTTTCACCGCCTATATATGGGAGACTTGGACAACAATTCAAGGAGAGCTAGAGTTTAGACAACAGTCCTAGTTTTTAGCTTGCGGAGACCATCAAAGTCAAAGGTAAAGAATTCTCCTCATGCCGACGCCATCGATAAAGGTCGATAGAGTGGGAGACCTGCAACAATAGTTGGACAGCACGAAGGGAGATCGTTAAGGACGCTGGCCCTTTTCTATCCCTTGCTTGATAAACTGCCGTACTTTTATATTTTTATTATGGATGTTTTAGGCTCAGACATGAGCTAAATACTTTAGATGGGTTTATTGCTTCCCAAGATTTTATGTTTTGATTATTTTATTTTAATGCTATAGTTTGTCTCTCTTTATCTATTCTGTTCATTGTTCTTCATGCGTAGTTATTTTAAGAGCTATTGAGAGAGGCCTTTTAACTATAGATTTGTGGCTTAGTATCGAGAGAGTTAGGTTAAACAAACATGAACAATAGGACTAAGCTCTTAACTTAGTCTTAATCTGGCTTAGATATAAGTTTAGGGTTTCAACGACTAAAAGGGAGTTCTTAAATAAATAATAGAGTCGTTAAGTTTCAAACAGACATGTATTACCTTAGCTTCAATGTTATTAACTTCTAGGCATCGAGAGAGTTAGAATTTCATTAGAAATTCCTGTCGAGTAGATAAAGATCTTAATGGTTTACGCAGACATGTATTTCCAGTCGCTATAGCATTGAAATAAGTGATCAAGCATATATCCTTAGCAATAAACCCGGCTTCCATAATTCTCTATTATTTGCCACAACATTTGTTTGTCTTAATCATAGCTTTCTTTACTTTAATTGTTTTTAGTTTTGATAAACCAACACCATCCAATACTTGCACAAATATTCTTAAGTTCGATAACTTTGTAGTTATTGATCCAATCCTCGTGGGTTAAACACTCTACTCTATCACTTTATTACTTGATTCGACGAGTCTACTTGCTCTAAAGTGAATCACTATTCGACAAGCGTCAGTTGTAAAGCCTCATTGGATAGCAAATCTTCAATAGTGGATCTGGTGAGATGTTGCCATCTTGTCGACACCTGAACGTAACCCTCAGATGTGTATGGTGAGGAATTTTCATCCCATTTATTTTGCTCCATTTTGGTCGAAACTCAAAAAGAAAGCCTTGAACGACGACTGCGGCGCTTTCAAAGTCCATTGCCACCATTGATTTAGTCATTAGCGTCGTCAATTGTAAAAATCTGGTGTGCTGGAAGTGCCACCAGGAGAGCCACCATAACTGATTATTTCGGTCGGGAGAATCTCCACGTTCAGCACACCAATTTTTGATGTCAAAATGAGGAGGCACCGAACAATGGAGGTAAAAACGGTGGACCAAGGTGGTTGAGGTGAATTTTGGTGATTCACCCTCTGTAGATTTGGAACAGAGAATGGCATACAAGACGGTGGTCGGAGAGGAGAATATGAGATGAAGAAGAGAGGGGTACAATCCTTTTAGTTCAGCCTTGTCCGGGCGTATTGTGTCTATCTTTAGGACCTATTTTCTCTCATCAGGGGAGTGGGTATTTATAGCCCATTGGTACTGTTGGTGATTGGGTGATGCTAGGCCCTGTGACAACCTATAGATGGGTTGACAGAGATAGGCCCAATTTCCATGTACCAGCTTCTATAGTCGAGTTGCGTGGGTGGAGTGTTGTAGCGTCTGTTCCCGAGGAAACCCGATAGGTTTGATAATATTAATCTCTAAAAGAGCCTATCTTCGGAGGTGTTGCTATTGGGGGTTATCTCTGGAGTTTATCAAATACGGTGGTACTGAGAGGTATTTCCGAAATCATGCGGAGATAGAAAATTTTGGTCGGTTCACCAAGCTGCTCATTTTTGTTCACTCATATTTCCATAAGTCATGAGTTCTAGACCCATTAGAAGCACCCCTTCCTTCCCCTCCCCTATAGGTAAGATTAAGATTAGATTTAGGATTTGTCAAAAAAAATTTGTAAAGTGATATAAAATATATCCTTAAAAATAAATGTCTTGATTAGTGTAACGTAGTATTGATATCGTACTTCAAGAATAACACAATTATTTAAAAATTGTATTCACAAATCATGAAGTGAAAGACAATTGATATTGCCTTTATCGACAGAAAATTCAGAAAAAATAGACTGAAAAATTATCATAGAAATTGGTGAGGAAGAGAGAAAGGAATAACATTTGCTGGTGTGTTTAAAATGAAGAAATAACCGTGCTATTTATGCTATTTATAGGATTTTCTGAAGGGTCAAAACGGTAAAAAAATTCAGTAACAACTACAAAAATAAATACTGTCAAAACATTATTTTAATAGTCATATATATTTTTAATAACATAATAACCGTTACAAAATAAGTAACTTTCAAAAGTATTATTTTAATAGCTACAAATATTTCTAGTGCTCAGATTAAGTGCACTATAACAATTATTTTAAAATTTGAAAATTTTCTTAAAAACACACATTTTATCTGTTCTAAACACATGAACACAAACTAGACTGACTGCGATAACACAAGTACGTATTGTCTAAGTCCATCTTAAGACACCATATTTAACTAATTCATCTCTAATTTGGATCTAACTTTTTTAAATTAAATTCATCGGAACTAAATATTATTCAAAATCTTGTTAGATAAGCACGACTTCAAACACCAATGAATATAAGTTTAAATGAAAAGGATCCAGTAGATCTCCACATACAAAAGTGTCGATATCATTTAATACTAAAAAAACACATTTATAATCGATCAGTCACAAAACATTTCAAGTTAGAGGGATGAAAATGCAATAAAAATGATGAAGTGGGACATAGAAAGATGATGACTCAAAAAAGGCAGACCCACCGGCCTAACTTTGCTCTCCTATATACTGCCCTCCATATCTTTGTTCTTCATATATTTCACACATCCAAGTCCCCCCAAAAAATTCTAATTTTCAGCATGCCTAAGACCTTCACTTTCATCTTCCTCTTTACTTTGCTCTTCCTCTCAATCAATCTTGCCTCTGCAAAATCTAATGGCTTCTCAAACGTTTTGTCTCCCAAAAAACATGGCCTCAAGCGAGAGAAACTCAGCCACCTTCACTTCTACTTCCACGACATAGTCAGCGGACGCAATCCCACTGCTGTCCGAGTGGCCAGCGCAGCCATCACCCACAAATCCAAGACTAGCTTCGGTGCTGTCGTGATGGCTGATGAACCTTTGACGGAGGCACCCGAGCCGAACTCCAAGCTTGTGGGAAAAGCTCAAGGGATCTACGCATCCGCAGCGCAAGATGAAGTTGGTTTCTTAATGGTGATGAACTTTGTGTTCATGGAAGGCAAGTATAACGGTAGTTCCCTTAGTCTTTTGGGGCGCAACACTGTCTTCTCGACGGTGAGGGAGATGCCGATCGTCGGCGGTAGCGGCCTTTTCCGGTTTGCTCGTGGATATGCTCAGGCGAAAACCCATACATTTGATCTTAAAACTGGGGACGCTATAGTGGAGTACAACGTCTATGTCTTCCATTATTGATATTGTGGACTGTTTTCCTTCATTTGGTTCTCTCTTTTGTATTCTTCTAGGTAAGCTTCATCTTTGGAGAGAGACCTTATTAACTAGATTATGCTATTTTTGTTTCTATTTTTCAGAATAAATGAAAACTTGTATATTCCTGTTTCAAGCTAATAGCTTTGGCGACGAAAAGAATCTAATAGCTTTATCCCTCAGCGGTTTAGAGGGAACAAAAATGGAGGGCAATTTTATTCTTTAGTTTCATTCTTTGTTTTATTCCATACTCAAAAAGAATAGTTTTAATTCATTATTATAATACAACTTATATAAAGCTACGAATAAAATTTTAGGAAGATGCAAAGATATATGAATGAGTGGAACAACATTTACCAAAATGAAAATAATGAGTGGACGTAGATTCAATGGATATGTTATTTTTATTCTTCAATCGGTACGTATTTTTTTAGTTTAAAATATGTTCCAAGTTTCTTTTTTTTTTTTTTTACATTTGAAATTCAGCCGTATTACTTTTACTTTTAAAAAATTTAAACTTTTATCTTTCAGATTTAAAAATTCAAACGTACTTAATGACATTGTTAAAATTACAAAACTAATTATGGATTTGATTTTAATAAAAGACTTCAACAATATCAATAATTGAACTTAAACTTTTAAGTTTAAAAATAGAGAGACTAAAATTTTAAAAACAAAAGTAGAGGGATTAAATTCCACTGTGTATAAAAAGTACAATGACTTGACCATATTTTAACATTTTTATACACATTCACACGTCTCATTGTCATCTTTGTGGTTCAAACTCTTGCTCGCCCTTACAAGAAACATGTGTCGCATACCAATATGTATTAATATGGGTATTGTTGATATTTTTATATATTATATAAATTCCTTTATACCTTATTTTCATGCAAATATATTTTAATTGTATGCAAAAAAATGTGTATATGTAAGCATAAAATATAAAATTATAAACATGTATACTTCAAATAAATTTAAAGTCATTTTAAATTATTATTAATTACCTTCAATAGTATAATTATTATTAAATTCCACCACTTCACAAACTCCGAAAAACCTTATTTTCTTGAGCAATAACTAAAACTAGAGGTTCTCCATACCATTTGAGCAAAAGGGCAAAAAAAAAAAAGGATATGCTCAATTGTTTCCTTGCTATTCTCACACCTTCTGCAAAAAGGGACAACAATTTTTGTCCTGCGACTTGAGTTACAGTACGTAGTAATAGCCTTGTGACCAACCTTCCATAATAAAGATTGATGTTGCGCGTAATAATTGCTACGCAAATGTGCAAGTATACACGTCGCAAGTTATAGTATAAAAGATATCGTCTCCACAGGGATTGGTGCTACTTCAAGAATCTAGTCTCTTGCACTGTAAAAATAAAAACACAAATAAAAGATTATAGAAGTTTAACTAATCTAGAAAGCAAATAAGTAAAAGAAAAGATGAATTCAATTGAGAGAGATAGGCCAGGTTATCGTGAGTTGAGGTGTGATAGCCGATTGGATCGTCTTGGTAAAAGAGTGCACGGGCAACTCAGTTGCCGTGGCAACTTGCACAACGGGGTTGCCTTGGCAACTAATCGATGGTTGCCTGGGCAACTACTTGGGCGTCTGGGCAGCAACTTTCAAGGTTCGGCAGAGCGTTCTTCAATGGTTTCTTCTTATCCCTAAGTCGAAACTCTAGCTACTTGTGCATGCCTTGATAATACATCCCTGCGTGAATCAAGGGTGAACAACAGCCAATCTTGCGCTCCTCTTAGCCGTTGAAATCCTTAACTTATTCCTAAGCCGGATTAATCTTCACCATCATTGGATTGAATAAAGATCATATTCATTCGTTTCTTGAATCTAACTCTCCCGATATTAGATAAATAGATGAAATCACGAGATCCTCTCCCAATTCACTCGCAAACAAGAATAAGAACCAAGAATGAATAAACCTTGAAATAGAAAAGTGCAAACTCTTATTACCTAAACAAAAACCAATAGTTTCTCACAACCACAAAACACAATAACCATAGCCAAGTAAATTTAGTTCATGGCTAGGTTCCAAAGAAACACAAGATAAACAATCCCTAGCATGAACCCAATCGAACAAGGAAGAAAAGATGAAGCTTGTCGAAAATCCCTTGCTTTCTCCCTTGGACTTGTCGAAATTTCCCTAATGCTCTCTCTCTCAAGTTGTCGAAATCTCCTTGCTATTTATAGGGCTAGGCCAAA
The DNA here is from genome assembly GCA_019671005.1 of Hibiscus mutabilis. Lineage (NCBI taxonomy): Eukaryota > Viridiplantae > Streptophyta > Magnoliopsida > Malvales > Malvaceae > Hibiscus > Hibiscus mutabilis. Next base: position 29,410,843 of record CM033739.1, on the reverse strand, counting down.
GTCCTTCTTTGAGGAGGAGTTTGAGTTGGAATTAAATTATCTTTAAAGAATATAATTCTTTATTATAATTTTATTCCTATTAGAACTTCTCCTATTTTCTTGGAATTTAATTCTTCTTTAATCTCTGCATGGCAATCAAATTCCTTTGGGCTTGGGCCTTGCTCCACGTCATCTTGGGCTTGTATAGTCATTAATTTCGACATCCCTATTGCATTTTCTCTTTGTCGACAATTGCCATGGCAACTGGCTCGGCGTCTCCTTCATGCATTGCCCTGGCAACTAGCTCGGCATATCCTTCATGCATTGCCCTGGCAACTAGCTCGGCATTGCTTTGGCAAGTGATCCTGCACATACACACACAAAGCACACCAAAGCAACATCTTTTCCAAAAAAACTACCAAGTTATGCAATCAAGCTCAACGATGGAAGGAAACATAGATTAATGCATGAATGGCTAACTATGCAACTAATATGAACCTAAGTCTAACAATAATATGAGTAAAAAGGGTAAGAAAAATAGTACTTTTGAACACTTATCACACCCCCAAACTCGAACTATTGCTTGTCCTCAAGCAATGCAAACTCATAATTACCTGCCAAGACTTCAATTTTCACAAACTTAGCTTTGAACTTGATTTCAATTCTCTGAACCGGGGCACAAAGTATGATTGGCTTTTTATTTTTCAGAAAACTTAGGAATTACTCGGAATCAAACTATAATGCTTGTGAGTGTGTGCGGAGTTGTGTGCAAGTTGATTTTTCGGATTCTATGCAAACAATAGGTTTTCAAATTACTTTATTGGGTTCTTTTTAACATGTTTTAACTAGAGCCAATTTTTGGGCATCTCTAGTGTTTTGTTTTTAGTTTTCTTAAGTTAATTTAATCGACTAGAGTCGGTTTTGGGCACCTCTAGTTAAATTTTTTTTTACACATCCTAGAGCCAGTTTCGGGCACCTCTAGTGATCAATTTTTTTAGCACATGCTAGAGCCAATTTCGGGCACCTCTAACATTCATCCAGTTTTTATTCTAATCCCCCAATTTGTTAATTATCAACCTGAGTTCACTAGAATTCCTTAAATCAATCAAACCACAACAGTGTTTCATCAAATTTAGCATTATAGTAAAATTCTAAGTTTTTCCATGGTTATCCTAGAATAAAAATTCTATCAATTAAGTGCATTGGCAAAGTCATCATCGAATATTCATCAAATCTAAGCAATTCTTGTTTCAATTAACGGCATGGAAAGCAATTTATGTATCCTAAATGTAATACTTAAGTGAATGTAACTAGACATGGTAACTACTAATAACAATCCCCCCCCAAACTCGAGTGAGGCATTGTCCTCAATGCATGCATAAAAATAACGAAAAATAAAAATAAAAAAATAAAAATGCATACGAGGACTTACTCCGAGAGTTCATCATCGTAGATGATTAGTTTCCTTCTAGTCGGTGTCTTGATTATCTTGCTTGAACGCGATGGTTGTTTTCTTGTTGTCGGTGGTGGAATCGATCCTCGTACAAGGTTGTCCTCATCGTCCTCTTCATCAATGTCAATGGCTTTTCGCTTGGAGGATTAAATTGGTGCGGTCTTTATTGGTTCAATGGAGGATTCATCCGAATCTAAAAAATCAGAAAATGATTCCGTAGGAGTTGATTCGGGCATAGGTGCTTTACTTTTGGCTTTTGCAGTGGTTGCCGGGATGTCTTTAGCTTTGGTTGCCGTGGCATCTTCAGGGTTGGTTGTCGTGGCGTCAGCTTCCTTGGTTGCCGTGGCGACTGCTTCATTGGTTGTCGGGGCAAGGATCTCGGCGGGAAAGATTGGGAACGGCACACAATTGTCCGGGTACTTTTCTAGGATGACTTGGGTGACGGCATTGTTGTGCTCCTTCATGTACCGCATGAACATTAGTTGCCGATCTTCAATTTTCCTTAGGCGGCTTGCCAATGGGTGCAAAAGTGCTTCAAAGTGTCCCAGGATTAATGGCCGAGTTGCCCTGGCGTTAGGTGCTTGGGCATTAGGGATTGCCGCGGCGGCAGGAGTTGTCGTGGCAATTGGAGGCCTTGAAGAATCTCCCGGTGCCTCTCCCATTAGCTTTCAGATTAGTGCTTGATTCCAACCAGACTTGGGTAGGGCCTTTTCATCGGTGGACTCACTCGGGACATGCATCTCCTTGCAAAGATTAGAAATTAAGCAAGGGAAGAAAAGATAACCCTTATCTTTTGAGCTGCATACAAAAATCTCATCACAAATAATTTTTCCAATGTTAATGATGCGATTATGCAAAATAGAATGTATGAGCAAAAGACGTGGTATATCAACGGTAGTATTGTGTGTGGAGGGCATTAAAGAAGTTTTAACAAACTTATTCCATAGTTTTGCCTCGGGTTTAAGCTGAAGGCGATTTACCGTGCCCTTGTATTTACCGTCGTTCCAATGAGTTCCCGGTTGAGTGAGTTCTTGAAGCACCTTGTCGAGTTGCTTGGGATTGATTTGGTCAACGAAGGCTTGATGCTCGTCCTTCTCAATGTAAAGTCCGTAAAAGGTGTTGATGCTTTCGGGACTTATAAGTATGGCCTTGTCACGAACAAAAACATAAGGATTATCCGGGTTAGGTGAGTGAGCATAGAATTCTCTTACCCATGAGATGTTACCCGGTTCCGGTTGATGGCAAAAGATTTGCCACTTTTGATGTACAATCCTCTTGAAGATGAATGGTCCAAGGCCGAAATCTTGATGAGATTTGGAGTATTCAAAGCCTTGTTCTTCATGAATCTTCCGGCTTTCAAACTTGGATTGAAATCTTTCTTGAACCACCGGTGTAGCAAACTTCTTGTATCTTGGTTCTTTGGAGGATGAACTAAAAGTTTAATCTTGGATGCCATGGATGATCTTGGTTGTGGGTAAAAACAAAGAAAAGAAAAGAAAAGAAACTAAAAAGTTGCAAGATAGAAAGTAGGAATAGGTTAAGGGTGATGGGTTTTATAGAAAAGATAGGTGGGTGGGATTAGGGGAAAACGAAAAAGGGTTTAGGGTTTTGTAGGAGTTGTCGACAAGGGTTTTGGTTAGGATGAATTGGAAGCTTTATATAAGCCTTAGATTCAGCCCATTAGTTTCCTTGTTGAAGATGTTTTCCTACTTGGTTTAGAATTCCTTCTTTATCTTGAACTTCCTTTCCTACAATTCAAAAACAAATCAAATAAGGATTAAAATTAAAGATAAACTAATAAAGAAAATAAATAAAGATGTATAGTAGGAATCTTAAACTTGAATAAAAAAAAGTCTATCCTAAAACTACTAATAATCGAAAAAAATAAAAAAAATCGAAAAAAATGAAAAATAAATAAAATAATTAAATAATCGAGAAAAAAAAACAAAAACAAAAATAAATAAAAATAAAAATAAAAATATCAAAAGGGAGAGCATGCTCATGCATCTCCTAAATTGACCACTTCCTTGTTACGTTCCACATGGGCACCATTGTAGTGCTTCAATCTTTGTCCATTAACTTTGAATTCATGGTTGTCAGAGATGGACTTGATTATCACGACGCCATGGGAGAATGGTTTGACGACTTCAAATGGTCCTGACCATCTTGATTTCAGCTTTCCCGGGAAAAGTTTTAGCCGAGAATTGAATAGGAGAACTAGTTGCCCTGGCGTGAACTGCCGTGGCAATAGTTTCTTGTCATGCCATCGCTTTGTTTTCTCCTTGTAGATTCGTGCATTGTTATAGGCTAGTGCATGGAATTCTTCTATCTCATTGAGATCAATCAAACGCTTTTGTCCGGCACTTTCCCAATCCATATTCACGGTCTTGATTGCCCAGTACGCCTTGTGCTCGATTTCCACTGGTAGATGACATGTTTTACCATAGAGAAGTCGGAAGGGGGACATACCTAAGGGTGTTTTGAATGCAGTGCGATATGCCCAAAGTGCGTCATCTAGTCTTAATGACCAATCCTTCCTTGAGGGATTTACAACTTTCTCGAGTACTCCTTTCAACTCCCCGTTGGAAATTTCTGCTTGCCCGTTGGTTTGTGGGTGATATGCCGTGGCGATCTTGTGTGATATGCCGAAGCGTTGCAACATCTTGGCAATTAGTCTGTTGTCAAAATGCTTGCCTTCGTCGCTGATAATTGCTCTCGGCATCCCAAACTGTGTAAATATGTTTTTCTGCAGGAATCGTTGCACGGTCTTGAAATCGTTGTTGGGAACTGCAGCTGCCTCAACCCATTTAGACACGTAGTCGACGACAAGTAGAATGTAGAGGTTGCCGAATGAAGATGGGAAAGGTCCCATAAAATCGATCCCCCATACATCGAACAGTTCCACCTCGATGATGTTCTAGAGTGGCATCTCATGTCGTCTAGAGATATTGCCCGTCCTCTGGCAACGATCACATTGCTTGTAAAAGTCTTGGGCATCTTTGTACAATGTTGGCCAATACAACCCGGATTGCAAAACTTTGGTCGCGGTACGAGTTCCTCCAAAATGTCCTCTATAGAGTGAAGAATGGCATTGCCGGAGTACATTCTGTTGCTCTTCTTCAGGGACACATCGACGTATAACCTGATCTGCACATTGTTTAAACAAAAGAGGCTCGTCCCAAAAGTAATGCTTAGCATCATGGCGGAACCGCTTCTTCCCTTGGTGAGTAATGCCATAAGGAAAAATACCACAAACAAGGAAGTTAACTAAATCTGCGTACCAGGGTATTGCCGAGGCATGTGCTGCCGTGGCGACTGCTCCCAAGATTGCCGAGGCGTGCGCGTCAAAGACTGCTACGGCGTCGAGAGTTGCCGAGGCGTGTGCATCCATGGTTACCGAGGCGTCTAGGGTTGCCGAGGCGTCGAGGGTTGCCGAGGCAACTAAAATTTGTTCATCCGGGAATGCATCACATATCTCTAGATCCGCGTCCTCCTCCCTATTGCGTTCCAAACATGATAAGTGATCGGCCACTTGATTTTCTATTCCTTTCCTGTCCTTAATTTCAATATCAAATTCTTTTAAAAGTAATATCCAACGAATCAAACGAGGTTTAGCATCCTTTTTAGCAAATAAGTATTTGATTCCCGAATGGTCCGTATGAACAATTACCTTTGTACCAATTAAATAGGATCGGAACTTGTCAAATGCGAAAACTACAGCTAGTAACTCTTTCTCCGTTGTTGTGTAATTCACTTGAGCACCATTAAGAGTTTTACTAGCGTAGTATATCACATGAAAGGTCTTACCTGTGTGTTGGCCTAGGACTGCTCCTACCGCGAAATCACTTGCATCACACATTCAAAAGGTAGCGTCCAATCTGCTGGAACGACAATGGGTGCCGAGGCAAGCTTTTTCTTTAGGGTTTCGAATGCTTGAGTGCAAGAATCATCGAAATCGAACACTTTATCCTGTTCAAGCAGATTACACAAGGGTTTAGTGATTTTAGAAAAATTATGAATGAACCTCCTGTAAAAACCTGCATATTCGAGAAAACTTCGAATTCCTTTAACCAAATTTGGTGGGGGTAATCTCTCAATCACGTCCACCTTGGCTTTGTCTACTTCAATTCCCTTGGATGAAATCTTGTGGCCGAGCACTATTCCTTCATCTACCATAAAGTGGCATTTCTCCCAATTGAGGACTAAATCTGTTTCTTCGCATCCTGCTAACACTCTCTCTAAATTGCCGAGACAGCTGTCGAAGTCATTACCAAAAACCGAAAAATCATCCATGAAGATCTCAAGGAAGTCTTCGACCATGTCAGAAAAGAGTGCCATCATGCATCTTTGGAAGGTTGTCGGGGCGTTACACAATCCGAACGGCATCGTTCGGAAGGCATAAGTACCGTATGGGCATGTGAAGGTTGTCTTTTCTTGATCTTCTGGTGCTATGGCAATCTGATTGTAACCTGAATAACCATCAAGAAAACAATAAAAGGGTTTACCTGCAAAACGGTCAAGCATTTGATCATTAAAGGGTAATGGGAAGTGATCTTTCCTAGTGGCTTTGTTTAGCTTTCGATAGTCCATACAAACCCTCCAACCGGTCACAGTCCTGGTTGGGATAAGTTCATTATTTTCATTGCTTACCACTGTTATACCTCCCTTTTTCGGTACACATTGTACCGGACTTACCCACGTACTATCAGAGATAGGGTATATAATGCCGGCGTCAAGCCACTTGATGATTTCTTTCATTACAACCCCTTTCATGGCATGATTCAGTCTCCTCTGGACCTCAATTGAAGGTTTGTGATCATCTTCCAACAAGATCTTGTGCATGCACACCGCCGGGCTAATTCCCTTCAAGTCGGCAATTGTCCACCCTATTGCCTTTTTGTGTAGCTTCAACATCTTGATCAGCTTTTTTTCCTGCTCAGGCTGTAACTTAGAAGAAATAATTACAGGCAATGTATTATCGGTCCCTAAGTATACATATTATAGTTGCTCTGGCAATTGTTTCAACTCAAGAATTGGTGGTTGTTCAATAGAGGGTTTTTCGAGCTTACCTTCCTTACCTGAGTAGTCCAGTGGTTCAAAGTATGTACCTGGTCGATTGACTAGCCAATTTGCCTCTTCTGGTTGGTCCTCATCGACCGGTTCTTCATACTCCTCATGTTCCTCTTGGTCGGCAATGTAGTTGCCGAGGCAACTAAATTCCTCATCGAAGTTAAACTCTGCCGTGGCATGAAGTAGTTGGCATTCTTCTGGATCATCGGCATGCCTTTGTGTTTGAAACACATTTAGTTTGACCTGCTGGTCATTCACCCTCATTGTGAGTTCTCCCTTTTCAACGCCAATCAAGGTTCTCCTGTTGCTAGGAATGGTCTCCCGAGAATGATGGGTGCATGCTCATCTCGCTTCACAATCCAAAACAATAAAGTCAGCGGGAAAAATAAATTTATCAACCTTTACCAAGATGTCCTCGATTTTTCCCTCTTGATGCACATAGGATCTGGCTCATTTAGCTGTAGCATAATCATTGTAGGTCTTGCCTTCCCGATTCCTAGTTTCGAAAAACCGATTTAGGCATCAAGTTTATGCTAGCCCCAAGGTCGCATAGTGCTTTCCCAACATAGTGGTTTCCAATGGAACAAGGTATTGTGAAACTTCCGGATCCTTCAACTTGGGTGGCATACGATTGTAAACATTGCCATGCATCCTCTCTGTCGCGCAAATCGTTTGAACTCTCCTAACCTTGTTCTCTTGGACACAATGTCTTTAAGAAACTTGGCATAGTTTGACATTTGTTCAATTGCTTCCACCAAAGGCAAGTTGATGTGGACTTGCTTTAGGATATCAAGAAACTTCTTGAATTGATATTCTTGCTTTTGTCGCTTCAACCTTTGTGGGAATGGTGGTGGAAGTCGGATATCTTCGATCCTTTCATTGGTTTGAAACCTGATTGACGGCATTGCCGGGACATCCGGAGTTGCCGAGGCATTATCAACTCCAGGTTGCCGAGGCATGCTTATCGCAAGTTGCCAAGGCGTCTTTATCGCCGGTTCCGAGGCATGCTTATTGTCGGTTGCCGCGGCAATTCCTCGGTTCAGATCCGAGGCTTTGCCGCTTCATTCATCTTGATCTTTTGTGGAGTTTTGTTTGATGAGCGGGTTTGAACCTCTCTAAGTTGTTGGCCACTTCTAGTGGTGATCGCCTTACATTGCTCATGGCCGTTCCTCTTGCGACTTCAGTATCGCTAGGTAAACCTCCTTGTGGTCTAGTATTCAGATTTTGAGCAAACTGTCCGACTTGATTTTCCAATTATTAGATTACCGCCTCTTGGTTTTGCAATCTCATCTCGTCCTGTTAATAAAAGCATCAGTTCTTTTTATGAAATTACTATTCTCAGCCATATAAGATTCAGTTTTCATCATAAAAGCATTTAGAGAATTTTCCAAAGAACTAGATGTTGTCGGTTGTTGCTGCGGCATCAGTTGCCGTGGCATATTCTGCTGGAATCCCGATGCTTGTGTATTCTGATTGTTCTGGTTTAGAGCATTATTGGGATTACTCCATGAAAAATTTGGGTGCTTCTTCCAAGCTGGATTGTATGTATTGGACATCACGTTGTTGCTCCGATTGTAATTCCCCACATAGAAGCTGGATTCCGGATTCTTGACTTCATGTGTGTTGTTTGGTTTTTGCATGTCCTGGACCATCTTGGTTAAAGCGGCCAATTGTGCCAAAATTGAATCTGATGATCCTAGTTCATGTATTGTGGCTTGGCGTCTAACTCCTCCTCTTCTAGTAGATGGGAATTGATAATCATTCTTGGCCAGCCTGTTTAAGATTTGCATTGCTTCCTCCGGTGACTTATCTAGGAGTATGCCCTTTGCCAAGGCATCTAGCATCATCCTTGTTGGTGTATTCACGGCGTTGTAAAACATCGTTACTTGAGTCCACACCGGGAATTCGTGTAGGGGGTATTTGTGTAGAAGTTCTCTATATCGCTCCCAAGCCTCGTACATGGATTCATCATCTGCCTGCCGAAAAGAAGTAATGTCGTTACGAAGCTTATCAGTCAAATTTGTAGGATTAAATCTAGCAAGGAAATCACGACAAAGATCAGTCCAAGATGCTATGGATCCGGCAGGAATGTTATTCAACCATGCTTTCGCCCTATCCCTCAGTGAATAGGGAATAATCTTAATCGTAATACATCGGGGGTGACTCCGTGTATCTTGAACGAGTTGCAAATCTCGAGGAAAGATTTCAGATGTTGTCGTGCATCTTCAGTTGCTGAGCCGCCAAATTGACCTATTGTGTTGATCATATTAAACATTACCAGTTTCAACTCAAAGTGGTCGGCTTCAATTTCAGGTGCGACAACTCCTGGGTTAAGTCCATCAAGATCTTCTTCAAGATAGTCTCGAATAGTTCTGTTTCGTGCAAGAATCACTCATACTCCTGCTCGAACATCTTGATTCATATTGCCGTCTTGATTTGCCATTGCTTCTCTTATCCTTCGTCTAAGTCTTTGTAAGGTTCGTTCGATTTCTGGATCAAAGGGATATTCTGGTGAAGTCGGTCTCGCCCTGGTCATATACCGATGCAAAACCAAAGTTTGTTAGCCCTTTGAATTTTAAACAAGAAAAATAAAAAGAAAGTGCAAGAAAGTAAAAACAAAGTCGCTATTGCCAATCCCCGGCAACGGCGCCAAAAAACTTGTTGCGCGTAATAAGTGCTACGCAAATGTGCAAGTATACATGTCGCAAGTTATAGTATAAAAGATATCGTCTCCACAGGGATTGGTGCTACTTCAAGAATCTAGTCTCTTGCACTGTAAAAATAAAAACACAAATAAAAGATTATAGAAGTTTAACTAATCTAGAAACCAAATAAGTAAAAGAAAAGATGAATTCAATTGAGAGAGATAGGCCAGGTTATCGTGAGTTGAGGTGTGATAGCCGATTGGATCGTCTTGGTAAAAGAGTGCACGGGCAACTCAGTTGCCGTGGCAACTTGCACAACGGGGTTGCCTTGGCAACTAATCGATGGTTGCCTGGGCAACTACTTGGGCGTCTGGGCAGCAACTTTCAAGGTTCGGCAGAGCGTTCTTCAATGGTTTCTTCTTATCCCTAAGTCGAAACTCTAGCTACTTGTGCATGCCTTGATAATACATCCCTGCGTGAATCAAGGGTGAACAACAACCAATCTTGCGTTCCTCTTAGCCGTTGAAATCCTTAACTTTTTCCTAAGCCGGATTAATCTTCACCATCATTGGATTGAATAAAGATCATATTCATTCGTTTCTTGAATCTAACTCTCCCGATATTAGATAAATAGATGAAATCACGAGATCCTCTCCCAATTCACTCGCAAACAAGAATAAGAACCAAGAATGAATAAACCTTGAAATAGAAAAGTGCAAACTCTTATTACCTAAACAAAAACCAATAGTTTCTCACAACCACAAAACATAATAACCATAGCCAAGTAAATTTAGTTCATGGCTAGGTTCCAAAGAAACACAAGATAAACAATCCCTAGCATGAACCCAATCGAACAAGGAAGAAAAGATGAAGCTTGTCGAAAATCCCTTGCTTTCTCCCTTGGACTTGTAGAAATTTCCCTAATGCTCTCTCTCTCAAGTTGTCGAAATCTCCTTGCTATTTATAGGGCTAGGCCAAAGTCCTTCTTTGAGGAGGAGTTTGAGTTGGAATTAAATTATCTTTAAAGAATATAATTCTTTATTATAATTTTATTCCTATTAGAACTTCTCCTATCTTCTTGGAATTTAATTCTTCTTTAATCTCTGCATGGCAATCAAATTCCTTTGGGCTTGGGCCTTGCTCCACGTCATCTTGGGCTTGTATAGTCATTAATTTCGACATCCCTATTGCATTTTCTCTTTGTCGAAAATTGCCATGGCAACTGGCTCGGCGTCTCCTTCATGCATTGCCCTGGCAACTAGCTCGGCATATCCTTCATGCATTGCCCTGGCAACTAACTCGGCATTGCTTTGGCAAGTGATCTTGCACATACACACACAAAGCACACCAAAGCAGCATCTTTTCCACAAAAACGACCAAATTATGTAATCAAGCTCAACGATGGAAGGAAACATGGATTAATGCATGAATGGCTAACTATGCAACTAATATGAGCCTAAGTCTAACAATAATATGAGTAAAAAGGGTAAGAAAAATAGTACTTTTGAACACTTATCAATTGAATTTTAGGTGGAACACATAAATTCCAAATTGACTTCTAAAGTTTCTATCTTCCTTGGATCATAACTTGAGCTCGGGTTATTTGGCGCTTTTTGAGAATAAAGAATAGAAAATTATTCTAATCGTATTGAGTATTTTCTGTTCTTATTCAAATGCCAAACAAATTGGTCCTTGCAATTTTGACTTCCAAAGGGAATAACTTCAATTGCTCTCGTTTCCTCTTCCGAAAATAAAGTTCTAAGCTTGGATGATCTACATTCCATTCTTTTAGCATGGATTAAATGACATACCAGGAAATGCTCTCCAACTTGTTTCTCATAGGAAATAGAAAAATTCTACACAGAAGGAACCCATTTATCATCCAAATGTTGATAGATGCTCCATTCCCAACATTCCATCGAGTACCTTTTTTGATCGTCTCCACACCATCCACAATACTTGTAACAACCCAAAATTACCCCTAATTGAAAATCCTAGAATTGAAGATTTTTTAAAGTCGAAAACTCTAACATTTGGGGAATTTCAATTTCTTAAAAAACGAATTTTGGGGACTAAATGAGATATTTTTTAGAATTTTGGGGGCCAATATCAAAACATCTAGAAAATACGGGGACTAACCCTACAATTTCCATTTTTCTTTTTAAAGCCTTTTAATCTACCTTTTTAAAGCCATTTTTTTCCCTCTCTCCTATATTTTCTCCCAAACCTTTCCTTTTTTTGTTTTTCTTGGAGAGCCTCCGTTCACCCCTCTCCGGTTGTGCATGGTTGTCACCGACCACAGTAATATGATTACCGTTCCTTCACGATCAAAACATGTGCCTCCCTTCTCCCTCACCAACTTCTTCTTGTGAGAAGTAGTGACAAAAATGTTCGAAAACTCTTTCCTCTGTCGTATTTGGCGTAGGGAAGCCATTGTGGTTCCATCCATTTGATTTAACCGTTGTTCTGGCTAGGGTGAGCATTCAATCGAGTTGAGTCAACTCGAATCAAAAAATTTTGAGTTAGTCGATTTGAAGTGTCCTATTTTATAACTCAAACTTTATTTGAATTTTTTTGAGTCGAGTTTTATTTTTTTGAAAAGAAGCCACTAGTTTTATTAACGAGAAAATACCCAAAATTACAATAAGGGTTTACAAACTATCGTTGTAAACTAAATACATAATTTGGACATTCTCCTAAATCTAGCCACTTTAGATCAGACATGAACCATGCATGAAAAGGTTATAAACCCATCCAAATACTCAATCAAAAATAGATACGAAACCTGACTGCATCGGCAAAATGAACCACAAAAGGGGATGAAGCTAGTGATAGACCACCGAGAAAACGCAAATAAGAGCCGATCACCGTGAGAAACTCTTCACAATCGCAAACTGCGTATCCAAATTTAAACCGAAGGTCCAGAGTAGGGAAGATCAGCAGGATTACAAATAAGCGCCATCTTGATCAGTCGCGGCGTCGTCAAATCCAACCCTGATAAAATATAAAATAAAGAACGACCAAAACGACCGAAGGAGTAGAAGAAAACATGCCAAAAGAAAGAGATAAACATGCCAATAGACAGAGTTAAACATACCAAAAGAAAGAGATAAACGTGCCATAAAGGCAGAAAAATCGTGTCACAAAGACAGAATTATTTTATCAAAAAACTAAAAAAAATAAAAATAGATTCGACGGTCGACAACCGACCGTAAAACAGGTGTCGCCACAGGCTACAAAACAAAACTTGAGGCGCTAGGGGAAAGAATTGTCGAGCGGCTAAGAAAAAGAATAGGGAAAAGATGGAGAGCGGCTAGGGTTTCTTTCGTACTGACGTTTATTTTGAGTCGAGTTTGATTTTCTGTTCAAATTTAATTGTAAACATTTATAATGTTATAGTACTAATTCTTTCCAAATTAAACGTTTTTATATAGCCATGTACAACACACACATATAGATATACATTTCTTCATATTCTTTTATATGTGATATATATATATGTATGTTTATGTTATATATATATATATATATATATATATATAACATAATTGAGAAACTCAACTCGAACTTGAAAATTGATCCACTAATTACTAAAAAAATTGAGTTATTTGAATATCCATTTTATAACTCGAACTTTTTCTGAAATTTTGTCAAGTTGAGTCTAGTTTATGAAATTACGAGTCGAATAATTCATTTTTTAGTTCAATCTCGCTACTAACACGTGCTTAAGCAACTAATCTCGCTATTGCTCTTCTCACGTTTTATTACTCTATTTTCAAAAGATTCTTTCACATTTGTGGGAGATAGTTGGATAATGCTTAAATAAAGTACCCCACATTGGGTGGGAAAGTACCTTGGGCTTGGTTTATATAGAGGTCTTAATAGCCTCCCTTGTTGAAGATTAGTAGACAAGCCCCCCGCACGCGCGCACTGCTGTCGACTCGTGTTCGTGTAATACCCCAAAATTTACAGTACTGTTTAAGGGTAATTTAGTGCTAAGATAATTGCTTAAAAGCCTACTTAGTGACTGAAATGAAAAAAATGCAAAAGTTAGGATTTTCTCAATTATGGGTTGTAAAAAATAAATTTCTAAGGTTTTAAGGTGTCATGTGATAGAGGACGAATAAAATAGGATACTCGCAAAAATTTGGTTAAAATCCAAGGAAAATTGGAATGGGAATTCAAGGTTAAAGTTTAGTGACCAAAATGATAAGTTTTCAAAACTTGTATGGTACAAGTTGAAATATGAAAAGTTGAAGGACCAAAGTTGTAATTTCCCAAAAGCTAGGTGTTTTATTTCATAAATAGATAGAGCACCTATTGGTGTGGACCGAATGTGAAATTACTGATTTGATCCAATATTTCGATTATTAGGAAATCACAGTCAAAGTTTAAGTGGAATTCGGATACCCAGATCGAACTGAAAAATTATGAAATTTTACCATATGATAGAGAAGTGTTATAAAAGTCATTTCCAAGTGTTGGAAATATTTTAGTTCGATTCATGATGAATCCTATGATTTATTTTGATTAAGGAATTTATTTAGTAACCGATAAAATTCTCGGCATTTATCGGTAAATCGGATCAAGCTAAAATTTCAGAGATGATTCTATAGACTTTGGAAGAGTTATAACATATTATTTTATGGATATTTGGAGATTTAAATGTTTAAATTAAATTTATTTGACTGAAATTGCCTAGAATGGCAATTTTGTAAAAAAAAAGTTGATTGGTAAAGGGTGTTTTGAACTTTTCACCCAAAAGGTACATGGAAGAAATTTTGAGATTTATTTAATGGATAAATAGTGGTTGGATGGAATCCAAATAAGTTTAGTTAGAATTTTACAAAATGGTAAACTAGTAAATATGAATTCAGTTGGGGGACAATTTGTTAAATTGGAATAAAATGAATTAAATATTCATTTTTATTTATACAAGTGGCATAAATTTATGATATATGAAGAGTTATCATCCAAAAATTCATTCCAAAACCGTGGAGAAAGAGGAGAAAGAAGAGGAAACCTTATGCCTCAAAACTCTGTTTTTAGGTAATCTTCCGAACTACAAAGTTGTTATTCTCTTCAATCTCTATCTATTGATGTAAATTATTCATGGATTTCATTCTTGACTGATGAGATTTGATATGAGAAAGAAATTATGGTTTATGTTCAAATTTGGGGGTTTTATGATTTTATGAATCTATTTTCGATTTTATGTTGAAATCAAGCAAGAATGATGTTGGATTCATGTTATTGAATTAGGATTTAAGCCCTAAAAAATTTAGTAGCCTTGAAGAAGATTAGGGTTTAGGGATCCAACCTTGAATTAGGGTTTGTGATGATGAGTTGGTAATCTAGCAAGCTTGATTTGTTGTTTGAAATCAAAACCCTAAATTTAAACCGTAAAGGACTATTTCAGCAAAGTGTTAAAGTTAGGGGTTTAATTCTTATTTTTGAGTTTGAAATGTATTTTTGTTGTTAGTGATGTTTGAGGCATGAAAATGAAGTTAGAATGTTAAACCGGTGATTATTCGAGCTAGTGACCATTTTGACAATTTGTCAAAAGTGGATAACCAATTCGGAAATGGTGAATAAGAAGAGGACAAATTCTGATTTTTATGTTAAGTGATGATTATGATGCATAGTTGATGACTGGGGGCCTAATTGCAAAGTTTTAAAGCTAGAATCCTTGAATTGTAAATTGGTGACTATTTCAAAAAATTAGAGAAAAAAGGGTTGACATGTGACAATTAGGTATTTGAAGAGTACTATGTTGGAAAAATTTATTTAAGTGAATTAGATGTTGATTTTTAAGTGAATAGAAGCTTGCATTCACTTAGGGACCAAAACGACAATTTGAAGAATATAAGGGACCAATTCGGCTATTAAGAAAAAGTAAAGGAAAAATTATGGAAAGTAGGAAATGGATTAATTGGATCAAAAACATTCCTTTGGGGACCAAGAAGACAAATTGGCTTGAGGTTTAGGGACCAAAAATGGAACTTTTCAAAGTTTAGGTCCTAAAATGTAAAGGATGAAAAATGTAAGGATCAAGCTTAAATTAACTATTTGAAGCTTGAAAAAGTCCTTAGGCACTAAAATAAGTATTTTAGTAAAGGTTGAAAGCTTAAGGTAAAATGTGAGAAAAATATGACTCGAATATAAGAAACTTTATCGGATCAATTATATATTTAATGGATAGTTATTTTATTTATTTTCCATTATTATACTTAGAGTGAATATGCTCTAACATATACTTGAAATGGTATATGTTATTTTATAATGTAGCTTTCGATACGAATTGGGACCATACTAACAAAAATGGAAAGGAAAAGGTCGGGAGTGAGATCAAGTGATAAAGTCGACTTCATTACAAGGCCAAGGTGAGTGCATTTTTCCTTATTTTATATATATGATATGAGGGAGACTTGCGAGAAGTCGACCTTAATATTAATGAAAATGTATGTTGATCAAAGTTATGTAAATGGCATAAGATATTAAATGGCATATGTGATACATTGATATGGCATAATGATTTATCTAAAATAAATTGAATTTTAGATTTTGGGTATTAACTGCCCAATATCGAACCATGAATGATAGTATTGATGGATTGGATATTGAATGTGAAAGTATTATACTATTATGCCCGAGTACTAGTGTGAGATTCTTAGTAATTGCGTTCCAGCACTACGGTGCGTTTCAGATGCTACGGCGTTGTATACACTATGGTGTTGACATCAGACACTACAGCGTTGCAGACACTACACTGTTGTTTAGACACTTCGGTGTTGACATCAGACGTTATGGCGTTGCAGACACTACAGTGTTGTTTAGACACTTCGGTGTTGACATCAGACGCTACGATGTTGCAGAAACTACGGTGTTGTTTAGACACTTCGTGTAACAACCCGAATCTTGGGCTTTGTAAAATTTGGGCCTTGAGCCCAATTTAATTGGGCCTAGGGGTAAAATGGGAAATGAAATCTAATAAAGTGTGTAAAGTTAATTGGATGAAAAAAATAAAATGGTGGGGTATTTTGAATAAATAAGTTGATGATGTGATGGAGAAAGAGAAAAGGAAAATGAGATATTTTGAGGAGAGAGAGAGAAATGTGGGAAAGGGAGAAAAAGTGAGGGAGAAGGTTTTGAACCTCGATCTACAGCCATCGGAGCCACCGTGCACGACACCGCTGACATCATTAGAAAGGTCTTGTCGAGATGAGTTTAACGGTGGTCGCCATGTCACCGTTCGAGCTACCGTTCGCCAGAGAGAGAAAGAAGAAGTTTCAGGGAGAGCTAGTTTAGCATGTTTCGACCGTCACCACCGTGAACGGAGGACACTATTGGAACCACCGGCCCGAAAACTGCCAGTTTGGAGCTCGACGTCGTAGGCCGACCATCAGAGGCTGCCCCACGAGCCACACACGCACTATATTGCTGCCAGCAGGTGCATGCAGCTTATCCTACACCTGCGCCGCACCAGATCACTAGGGGCTTTGACCGGCTCGTTGACCTGTTGACTTTTTCTAAGGGACCCTACCCGAGGTTTTCTCGATGTTCTGGATCCAATGGTGCAGTATGTTTTGACAAATTCCAACCCAGTAAGCCGTTTTCACGCATTTGACCTTGTGAATTGAATATGAGATGCACGAATTAATGTATGTTCGTATTTGTTGATATAAGAGGATTGATCGAGTTTGGATATTGGATCAAATAGATTTCTCAAGAAGCTTGAATGAGGATTTTAGCAATCTCGGCTTAAGGTTAGTATACCTCGAACTCCAAAATGCTTCATGAGCATCATAAGTGTAATTGCATTGCATGTTAGTAGTTGCAAATTAGAAGATGAGTATTAAGCATGTGTTGATACTGTTAGATCGAGGCTTGATGATTATTGGGATGCTTGATGAGCTTGAGAATGTTTGAGTCGGTTATGAGCTTTAGAGACTGTATATGATTGTTTGAATATCCATATGATTATCTGACTGTGTGATTGGGTGACTGATTGTTATATGATGATGCCTTGTGTGCTAGCAGAATAAATTAATATATTCGATTGAAGATTGGTTAGAGATAATACTGATAAATACTCGATTAAATGTTAATGAATTAGAAGACTATATTCGATTAAGTGGATAAAAAGCTGATAAGTAGTAATAATTAATTAAGTACGCTAGCAACATACTTAAATAACTTTCATAAGCTTTAGGAACTGAATAAGCGTATTTGGGTATCGTTACCTGCTGATCTGAATAATCGAAAATGCCAGATAAAGATAAAAGTGAATAAGATATTTTAATAAATAGATTTACGCCTTAGTATAAAAGGTAAAGGGGTTGTGAGGGGAGTACCGGTACGCCTTCTCATGTATCGGTACCCCTTGCATATTAAGGATTCCAGTAACGCTTTTGCGTATCGGTACGTAATGGCGTATCGGTACCTACTGTTACATTGCCTGGAGAGGCTTTAGCATACCGGTACGGGAAGGTAGGAGTACCGGTACAGAACGATCTGAGTACTGATAGTGCGTATCGATACGGGATAGAGCGTATCAGTACAGCTTGGGGTTAAATTCTTTCGAACCAAAATTGAGTATCGGTACCCATGGATGAGTGTCGGTACCTATATGATCATACCGATACCCATGTAGGAGTATCGGTACTCGTTGGGCATTTTGCCCAAGAAATTGAGTTTATGTTCCGGGGATCTATAATTTGAGGCAAAGGGCCCTAGAGGTCTTTTAAGGTGTAAAATGAATACTAAAATTGAGAAACATAGATTTAACCATGTACGAGAAATAAATGGCTAATGATTTGATGAACATTGGGTAAACCGTGTGAGGTAGTAACCCATAGAGACCCTAAGTTGATCGATCGAGGTTGTATGGTAATTAGGGTCTTTGTTGTCTGCTGATAGGACACCTAGATAGTCGAGTCATCCCTTGTTGTTGGGATTCGGATACCTTAAGTGTGTTACAACACCTTGAAGATTTCTGAATGTTGGATCCAGATACTTTGTGGACGCGGGCCTCATCCCCTTGAGTATAGGATCCCGATGCTTTGTGGACGCGGGTCTTACTCGTAGTGTAAGATCCTGATGCTTTGTGGATGCAAGCCTCACTTACAGTGTACGATCCCGATGCTTTGTGGACGCGGGCGTCACTTTAGATTTTATGGTTAAGTCTTTGTGTGTCTTGCTCGGATGATATGGTGGGATCCCGAGTATGTTTGGGCCTCGTGGGCTATGTATAATGTTTTGCTAGGTAGGGAGCATATGTTTAGGCAACTAGCGGTAGCGCCACATGTTTATTTACCTCTTCTTATTGCTCGTACTAGCTTGCATGCTTATGTTTATGATTAGCATGAAGTATAGTAGAGTAGATGTGTACCACTGAGCTTTGTAAGCTCAGCTCTCGGAATTGTTGTTTCCGTGCGTAGGTAGATTGCGGGATCGAGGAGCACTGTCTGTATAGGTTTCTAACAAGCGGCGTTGTCAGAGTATGATGCTTGTATTTAGTGGGCTATGTATTCATAGAACCTTACACGTATGAGTCTGTAATCTTTATTTTGAAATTGTATTAATCAAGTCAAATATTTAAATGTTTTATTTTATTGGAGCTCCTTCTAAATGTTTTAATCATTTATATATTTATTTTGATTTGTGGGTTTTAAATATTTTTGGTAATTATTTCATTTGGGCTAAACCAAGTTGAGAAATTTTATGATTTTGGTTTGGGCTTTAGGCCCAAATGTGATATCTGGGTCGAGGGTATTACATTTAGTGGTATTAGAGCTTAGGTTTAGTCGGTTCTAGGAAACCCCAGGGTGGTATAGGTGTTGTAGTAAGGTGTCTAGTGAATACAAGCCCTTAAATTAAGTTTATACTCCTTAAGACTAGAATTCTGATGGTGCGACCAATGTGGTGACGTTAAGATGGTTACATTTATTGTCAAGAGAGCCGAGATAAGTGTTAAGCCGCTCATGGGAGCGATTCTGAGGGTTAAGGTTACCTCATATTGTTGAGATTCGAGTTAGTTAAGTAATGTCGAATTTGAGGATGTGTTCTGCTCGCCACTTAAATAGTGTTTCTATTGCTTGTTGTATTAGTTTTGGAGCCTTTAGATGCTTTATGGGAGTTTGTGGCAAGGAATGCTCATCGTTATACGCATCAATAATAGTTATAATACGAGTATGGATGATCTATTCTTAAATCGGTCAATGGATGTACGTTGGGTGTTGAACCCTTTTGTCTGCTTAAAAGTGAGTTCGTTGATAGTTGGGAGGTGTCGTTGCCCTTTGCGAAGATGTTTCTCAAAGATAGTGGATTCGGGATCCACTAGATCGTCAAAGTGTGGCCAAGTTAGACGTTCTACATGTTTGAAAGAGAGCTACCTTCTTGGGAGTTGTGGCACCGTGAAATTGTTTTGGTTAATTAAATGTGATGCGGGCCAGTAATTTCAAGACTATGCTCGAGGCTTTGAGACCTCGAGGGAACCCAACCTTTGGTAATGAGAATATTTGAGTCGTAGCCTCTCTGCCGTGATTTACCTGGTTGTTGTTTTGAGATTGACACACGGGGTTGTGAGACATGTTTAACCATTTAACAGATGCTAATGTGTGCATTTCGACACTGGTGAGGCTTCAGATTTGTTAGTGTTTGTTATGCCTTTTAGAGGAGTCGTCATGACTTTCTCCTTTTCGAAAATATAGACAGATGTTGACGGTAAAAATCGAGTTGGACGTAGGTGCCCATTGTCCTTGTCGGAGGACACTGACTCAGTTGAGAAAGTTAGAGGTTTAGCTGCAAAGGTGTAACTAGAAGGATGTTTCTTTTGTCTGAGTGTTTCGCCCAAGGGAGATGTGGGCTTGCTCGTTAGTAGTTGGTTCGTTGAAGTGATGCTTAAACTGTAAATAGTTGTCATGTGACAGTAGAAGATCATTACGTGTCTCCTAAGGTGGAGGACTCGTTTAACCAATTACTAGGTATCTGTGTGCTTTTCTGAGTTGGTTCGAGAATAAGATGGTTGTGGTTAAAGTGTTAAAAGCTTAGAGTTTCGAAATAAATTTTTGAATGAGAATTCCTATCTTTTGGATGTGTCGTGGTAATGTTGGATACCTGCAGTGACGTTTGAGGTTTTTCAGCAATGATAAGGTAGGGGCCACCGTGTTGTTTCTTAAATATAACTTGATGCTTTGCGTAACACATGTGAAGGTACAAGGAAGATGGAAATATGAATGTTGGAAAGATAATTACCTTAAGGACCTTGTGTGTAAGAGAGAGGTTGGTTACCGTGTAATCAGTAAGAAATTAAGGGTTGAAGACTTCATAAATGCTTTTGTTTTGTATCACAGTTTCTTTGAGGCAACCGAGGAACATTAGTCGAGATTCAAGTTGTGATAGACTGTTTTGATTATGATAATGGTGCTAACTTGGTCAAAGACGAGTAAGGTTTCAAGATCTTCGAGGATGTTTTATGGTTTTTTAAGGCTATATTTTGTGCTATATAGGGGAAAGTTGTGCTTGCCTCAGCAGCGCGAAAATTTTGGGGTCTTGATCTTTAAGGAGTTTGAGATTTGAACAGCAACCTGAGTTAAAGTAATTAAGAGTTGTTGATCGCGTGATCGATTACCGTCTAGGTAAGCGATCTTGGCAAGAGGTGGATTGTACGAAGTTAATTCGAGTTAGAGTATCATGCTACCTATGTGGGGAGTTCAATGATCGCAAGTGATGGTCGTGTAAGTGAGCATTGATGCTAGCTCTATACAGTATCGATACTCGATTCATCTAGTGTTAGTACTGATCGGTTAGTATTGGTACTCGTGTGCTTGTCATTTAAGCTTCGAGTTAAAAATTAATTTATTTTAGAAGTCATGGGAATTGGCTTCTGATTCTGATTAAGGGAACACAGTGTTGTGATTGGATTTGGTTCTAATGGTTCTTGATGGACTTTGAGATCTTGTTGTGATTGCTTTAGAGAAAAAGATATGTCAAGGTAAGAGATTCTCCCTTTATAGTATAGTGGTCAATATATGGTGAATTGTGAGAGCAAAAATTGTTACCAAGCTTTCGTCACATGTTCAGCAAACAACGTAGAGTAATATGTTGATATTGTGATGAGTGTTTGACTTGCCATTGGTTAGGAGTCAAACATTGAATTTCTCAGAGTTGTGGTGATGCTTAGATGTTCCTCAGCAGAATTAAAATGGTGACCGTAGAACATGTGAAGGATTATGAGTGCACAATTTTGATGAAATTTCTTTGAGTAATGATGCAGTCCTTGAAAGGTACCGTTTGATATTTTTGGCAAAGGTGAGATCCAGATAGAAAATCTGCTTAGATTGTTGTGTTTGGGTTGTACGGCACTGCGGTGTGTACCTGTTACCTTTGGCACAAGATTCGAGGGTTATGATAGAACCTTATCCCTTGGTGAGATTTTTATGTGATGACAGATCTGATGGTACAGATGACGTGCTTTCGGATACGTTATAGTTGAGAGTGTAAGGTTCTTGCATAAATCGTGTTAAGAAGATAAGCTTTAGTTACCGATAGAAGTTATCATGCAAAGTTTAAGGTAAGCTCTTGGCGCGAGTGAATATGTTGTTCTTTTTCTGAAGTCTTGCATCGATCAAGCAATGTCTTAAATTCACGAGGCCGTTAGGGTTAGATAATTTTCAGGGAGTCACCACAAGAGAAATGGTCCGTTTTGGCTACAGCGGCTGTTTAACATCTTGTTCTTTTCAGATCGCACGCCGTTGTGGAAGAATTTTTGTGTGCAACAATCTTTTGAGTTCTATAGCGTAAGTTAAGTTTCTTTGTTGACGAATTCGGGTGACAGTTTTATTGGGGGTACAGTTGGATTTTGCTTGCCGTCTGCGATGTACCAAGTGAGGATAAAATTTTTTCGAAGAAGAATTAGTTGAGAGTATGATTGTAACATTCGAGGACAATGTTAATTCTGATAAGTGTCGAGATCAGAGTAGCGTAGCGGATTATATTTGAAGACCTTGAAGAGTTAAAAAGTTTTGTATCTTTCTTCTTTTGGTAGTACAAATTTCGAGGAAGAAATTTCTTTTAAGGAGGGGAGAGTTGTAACAACCCGAATCTTGGGCTTTGTAAAATTTGGGCCTTGAGCCCAATTTAATTGGGCCTAGGCGTAAAAAGGGAAATGAAATATCTAATAAAGTGTGTAAAGTTAATTGGTTGAAAAAAAATAAAATGGTGGGGTATTTTGAATAAATAAGCTGATGATGTGATGGAGAAAGAGAAAAAGGGGGAAGGAGATATTTTGAGGAGAGAGAGAGAAATGTGGGAAAGGGAGAAAAAGTGAGGGATGCAGTTTTGAACCTCGATCTACAGCCATCGGAGCCGCCATGCATGACACTGCCAGCATCATTAGAAAGGTTTTGTCGAGACGAGTTTAACGGTGGTCGCCACGTCGCCGTCCGAGCTGTCGTTCGCCAGAGTGAGAAAGAAAAAAATTCAAGGAGAGCTAGTTCAGCATGTTTCGGCCGTCACCGCCGTGAACGAAGGCCACCGCTGGAACCACCAGCCTGAGAACTGTCGGTTTGAAGCTTGCCGTCGCCGATCAGCCACCGAAGGCTGCCCCACGCGCCGCCGCCAGCGCGTGGGTTGGCAGACAGGGCGGGTGCACAGTACTTTCTAGTACACCCTGTCGCACTGGATTCCTGCCCGCAGGTACATGCAGCTTATCCTGCACCTACGCCGCACCGGATCACCAAGGGCTTTGACCGGCCCGTTGACCACCCGTTGACTTTTTTTGGGGACCCTACCTGGGGGTTTCTCAATGTTTCAGATCCAATGGTGTAGTCTGTTTTGCCAAATTCAAACCCGGTAAGCTGTTTTCACGCGTTTGACCTTGTGAATTGAATAGGAGATGCACGAATTAATGTATGTTCGTATTTGTTGATATACGAGGATTGATCGGGTTTGGATATCAGATCGAGTGGATTTCTCAGGAAGCTCGAATGAGGATTTTAGCAATCTCAGCTTAAGGTTAGTACACCTCGAACTCCAAAATGCTTCACGAGCATCATAAGTGTAATTGCATTGCATGTTAGTAGTTGCAAATTAGAAGATGAGTATTAAGCATGTGTTGATACTGTTAGATCGAGGCTTGATGATTATTGGGATGCTTGATGAGCTTGAGAATGTTTGAGTCGGTTATGAGCTTTAGAGACTGTATATGATTGTCTGAATATCCATATGATTATCTGACTGTGTGATTGGGTGACTGATAGTTATATGATGATGCCTTGTGTGCTAGCAGAATAAATTAATATATTCAATTAAAGATTGGTTAGAGATAATACTGATAAATACTCGATTAAATGTTTATGAATTAGAAGACTATATTCGATTAAGTGGATAAAAAGCTGATAAGTAGGAATAATTAATTAAGTACGCTAGCAACATACTTAAATAACTTTCATAAGCTTTAGGAACTGAATAAGCGTATTCGGGTATCGTTACCTGCTGATCTGAATAATCGAAAATGCCAGATAAAGATAAAAGTGAATAAGATATTTTAATAAATAGATTTACGCCTTAGTATAAAAGGTAAAGGGGTTGTGACGGGAGTACCAGTACGCCTCCCCGTGTATCGGTACCCCTTGCATATTAAGGATTCCAGTAACGCTTTTGCGTATCGGTACGCAATGGCGTATCGATACCTACTGTTACATTGCCTGGAGAGGCTTTAGCGTACCGGTACGGGAAGGTAGGAGTACCGGTACAGAACGATCTTAGTACTAATAAATACTCGATTAAATATTTATGAATTCGAAGACTATATTTGATTAAGTAGATAAAAAAACGATAAGTAGTAATAATTAATTAAATATGCTAGCAACATACTTAAATAACTTTCATAAGCTTTAGGGACCGAAGAAAGATAAAAGTGAATAAGATATATTAATAAATTGATTTACGCCTTAGTATAAAAGGGAGAGGGGTTGTGAGGGGAGTACCAGTACGCCTCTCTGTGTATCGGTACCCCTTGCATATTAAGGAGTCCAGTAACGCTTTTGCATACCGGTACGCAAGGGGCGTATCGGTATCCACTATTACATTTCCTGGGGAGGCTTTAGCGTACCGGTACGACAAGGTAGAAGTACCGGTACATGTTGGAATCGGTATGAGACGATCCAAGTACCGATAGTGCGTTTCGATACGGGGTGGAGCGTATCGGTAAGGCTTGAGGGTTAAATTCTTTCGAACCAAAATTGAGTATCGGTACCCATGGATAAGTACCAGTACCTATATGGGCGTACCAATACCCATGTAGGAGTATATGTACTCACTGGGCATTCTGCCCAAGAAATTGAGTTTACATTCGGGGCTCTATAATTCGAGGCAAAGGGCCCTAGGGGTCTTTTAAGGTGTAAAATGAATACTAAAACTGAGAAACAGATATTTAAACCTGTAAGAGAAATAAATGGCTAATGATTTGATGAACATTGGGTAAACCGTGTGAGGTAGTAACCCATAGTGATCCTAGGTGGATCGATCGAGGCTGTGTGGTAATTAGGGTCCTTGTTGCGTGCTGATGGGACGCCTAGATAGTCGAGTCATCCCTTTTTGTTGGGATTTGGATACCCTAAGTGTGTTGCAACACCTTGAAGATTTCCGAATGTTGGATCCCGATGCTTTGTGGACGCATGCCTCATTCGAAGATGCTTGATGAGAGATTCCGAGCATGGATGTAAGATCTCGATGCTTTGTGGATGCAGGCCTCATCCTCTTGAGTATAGGATCCCGATGCTTTGTGGACGTGGGCCTTACTCGTAGTGTAGGATCCCGATGCTTTGTGGACGCAGGCCTCACTTAGAGTGTACGATCCCGATGCTTTGTGGACGCGGGCGTCACTCCAGATTTTATGTTTATGTCTTTGTGTGTCTCGCTCAGATGATTTGGTGGGATCCCGAGTATGTTTGGGCCTCGTGGTTCATGTATGATGTTTTGCTAGGTAGAGAGCATATGTTTAGGCGACTAGCGGTAGCGCCACTTGTTTATTTACCTCTTCTTATTGCTCGTACTTGCTTGCATGCTTATGTTTATGATTAGCATGAAGTATAGTAGAGTAGATGTGTACCATTGAGCTTTGTAAGCTCAGCGCTCGAAATTGTTGTTTTTGTGCGTAGGTTGATCGCGGGATCAGGGAGCACTGTCTGTATGGGATTCCAGCAAGCGGCGTTGTCAGAGTATGATGCTTGTATTTAGTGGGTTGTGTATTCATAAAACCTTACAAGTATGAGTCTGTAATCTTTATTTCGAAATTGTATTAATCAAGTCAAATATTTAAATGTTTTATTTTATTGGAGCTCCTTGTAAATATTTTAATCATTTATATATTTATTTTGATTTGTTGGTTTTAAATATATTTGGTAATTATTTCATTTGGGCTAAACCAAGTTGAGAAATGTTATGATTTTGGTTTGGGCTTTAGGCCCAAATGTGACAGCTGGGTCGAGGGTGTTACACTTCGGTGTTGACATCAGACGCTACGGCGTTGCAGACACTACGGTGTTGTTTAGATACTTCGGTGTTAACATCAGAAGCTACAGCGTTGTAGACATACGGTGTATGATGACTCATTTACTCGTCTCTTGATATTTACCTTGGGCCTTAACATTTTACAGTACAGTTACATGACTTTATAGTGCAGAATTATTACAGTACAAATTTCTTACATGATTATTCCTGCATTACAAACTATATGATTTATAGAACAATCTTGCTATATGATTTTTCAGTAAAGATTTAGTACAACACAAATTTATTACAGTATAGGTTCATTACATGAGTATCATGCTTTACCAAATGTCATGCCTAATACAGCTATTTCATACTATAAATAATTTTATACCGTATTTCACATGTTACACATTTCTATGCCTCACTGAGATATACTCAGCGTGTATTTATGTTATACACGTAGGTGATCGGGATTAGTAGATAATGGCCTTTGCTTCATCATCATTCTGTATAGAAGATAATCGACAAGTATTTCGGTAATCATGTCATCCGTCTTTTGTATGTTTAGTGGCATGTATTTAATAAATCTGTCTATTTTGTTAAAATAATTATCAGGGCTATAATAGTGGCGTAAACTGTTTTAAATTGATTATTGTATCTACAGTTCGGTGTTAAATAGTCTGATTTGATATATTTTATACGAATTAGATATCGAATAATTTTATTAGAAACCCTTTTGTAAAATAAATTATTTTAGTATGTCTGTATACTTTATGTAAAAAGTTTTATCGTCAGAATTCGAATAAATATTTTATATCGGTATTAATTAAAGTTAAGTGTGCTTGGGTTATAGAAATATTAAGTTGGGTGACCACTGGGAAGTTTTTCCAAAAATTTTAAATCACCCCAGATTTTGGTTAAAAGATCTGCTTAAAAAAGCTGTGACATTTTTGACTCATGTCTGGTGTACGGTCACGGGAATAGGGTGTTACAGTTAGTGTTCGTGTTAACACGTGTCTTCGACACGTCCGTGCCCATTCTATCTTTTTATAGAAAATTCAGAAAAAAAAAAATTATATTGTTTTTACTGAACTCATTGGTTTCAAAATAAAAAGCTGTCTATAGGAATGAATGTAGATGTATTTTGGTTCCAGATTCATTCTGAATTTAATCCGAAATAGCTATTACAATAGCTATTAACGAGTGATTAAAGCAGACTTTAATCTGTCTTTTGCACAGCTTATTCCAGTTTTGTGCATATGAATCTGGACACTTTTACAAGTTTGGTTCGAATAGTTCAGCTGTTATAACAGCTAGTTTTTGAAGGATTTTAAAACATGTTTTAAATTATAATTAAATATGTGATCATATTTGTTTTGGACAAAAATAACCTTGGTTTTATACTATAAATAAGAGTTGTGCTCAGCTTATTATATATGCAACAAAAAAGCTTTCTACAAGGTTTTTTACAAATCAAGATTTCAAAAAACCTACTGACTTCTTTCTAAGTTTTACCAAGGAGAAGAGTAGTACCACCGGATTTCACTCTGAAATTTGGGTGTACAAATTGTCGGAGCGACCGTGTTAACCTCGAGGGACGATACGCCTATAGCAGCAACTACACCAGTTGGGGCGAATCTGTTTCTAAGCTAGTGGATTCCATCCATGATACAGTTCTTTCTAATATTTATTTTATTTCATATTATTACATCCTGTCAATACTAACGCCCTATTTTGTAGCAATTATTCCAACAGTTTAAGCCCAAATCAAGCCACACCCAATAGTCTTGTGAACCAAACCGATTAGTCTAAATCGTGCATAAAACGAACCGATGAACTGAAACTCCGTAGTAAAACCGAATCGAGAACCCTAATGTAAGCCCAAAACCGTGAACCCATATAAGAGTGGCCCAAACTAAGCCCATCAAGATTGGATCGAGGAAACCCATGAATAGATGTAGGAATCGGGTGAGGCAGGGATGGTTTAGCATTCCCCAACACTTGAAAGTACAATTTTGGGAAATCCTCATTACATGCTTTAGGGATATTTTCATCCCTATTCCCATATCCTTCAGATCCTCACAGTTTTCGGGGAATCTCTATCCCCAAAAAAGCAAAATTTACTACTTTACTGACCAAATCTTAATATATTAAAACAAATACCCCACATTAAATCTCCAAAATTACAAACATAAATGATAAATTTAGTTTTACAAACAATAAACAAACCATTTAAAGACTATGATAACAACTTAACATGTAACAAATGTTTTTGTAGCCAAATCAATCTAGCATGTGGTATTTGATGGTGTTCTTGTATTCTTGTTATATCCTTCCTATCATCAACCTATAATATGAAATTTAAATATTATATGCATTAATTAATACGAAAAGTAAATATCATAGATTCATATGCATCGATAATACAAGAGTTAAACAAAAACTAAAAGGGTAAATTACTAGAGAGGCCACCCAAACATACTAAGGTAGGTATACAAGTAATTGGGAGCTAAGTCTATATTTTTTTAAAAAATTGTAAAATATCAGGGATCATTACAAATATTTTTTTAAGGATCCTCACAGTTATTTATACAGTTACGGTTCAGTTTTCTCCACTGTTTGATATAGAAATTTCTATCCCCATTCCCATATGAGTTAAGGTGATAAAACTTCCCCCGTCATCGTCCCGTAGGTGAAGATTTCAATTGTTCCCCATTCCCGTCAATCCAGATTCCCACGGTTTTTGAAATTTTCCCCACCCGATTCCCACCCTATCCATGTCTCTCTACCCAAAAGTCGAGTCGTTTACTCAAGTTAAGCCTTAAGCCACGTGAGCCAAAAGCCTAAGTAAGCCATAATCGAGCCGAGTCGAGAACCTTAGCCGTTGACACTTGTAATACCCCCTTCCCGTATCCGTACACAGAACACAAGTCGGAAATGTCAAGGTAATTTAAAAATATTTTAGTCACTGAACTAAAACCACTAACTTTTGATTCTTTGCAATTTAGTCACTAAGCAAATATTGGGGGTATTACAATTCTTCCCCCTTAAGAAAATTCATCCTCGAATTTTCAAAACGTACCTGTAAAAATATTGGGTTCTTCTCTGTCATTTCTATCATCATGCGTCCGAATGTGATAGACTCTAGCTGAAGCTCGATCATCTCGACCAATATTAGCTTCAGTTTCCCTTCTAGAACCCACTCTGGATGATCCTCGGCCTCAACCTTTCTATATACTAACCGATTTCTTGGTCTGGACTGATCTGTCATCTTGAACCAGGTAATCACGTACAAAATGTCCCGTTTCACCATAGCGGAAATAGGCTACTGTAATCCTCTAACATTCTCCACGATGATATCGATTATAATACTTACATTGAGGAGGTCTAGGTTTATTTCCAGAACTCTTTATTGTTATCGAAGTATTTTTGAATTTTTCAGCTTGTTTCGCTTGTTCCTGGGGTGCTGAGAATTTAGATCTTTCCTATTGTGAATATCTTTTACCTCGCTTTGATGATTGAGAAGTAAAAGATGTCTCAGCACTTCTTTTCTGACCTTGGAATTCTTTCTCAGCTTTCTCTTTGACATTCTTCATCGCTTTTGCTCTGTTGACAGCATCCTGGAAATCTCTGGGAGTAAAAGCCACCAATACTTCTTGATATCGTACATTCAACCCATTTATAAAGCTATCCATGATGGTTTTCTCATTTAGTAGCAGTTCAGAAGCAAATCTGCTCAATCTGTTAAATTCGCATTCAGACTCATATACTGAACGATCCCCCTGTCTCAGATCCAGGAACTGCAGTCTCATTTCTCGAACAAAAATATCTCCAATGTATTTCCTCCTAAACTCTCTGAGGAAAAACTGCCAGTTTACTTCTTCATGAACACGAGCAATGACGTTATTCCACCAAACCAAAGCTTGTTCCCTCAATAAGGAAACTACACCTTCTAATTTTCCTCGGTCATCACAGTCGATCCGAGTCAACATAGTCTGTATATCATTTAACCAGAAATCAGCAGACGTCAGATTTGCATCACTATTACCTTTAAAAATGGGAGCTTGTAGCTTCTTACACTCTTTAGGTATAGAAATCCGATGAGGTATATTTATAATCGCATCTAGAGCTTGTAAAAATGTGCCTCGATCTTGCACTGGCATCTCCAGTTGCTCAGGCTGTTGTACCTCCTCACCGACTTCTGGGGCATTCTCAGGCTTTATCTGCTGAGTAGCATGTCGGGATCCTTCTCCCTCCGACATTTGTACTCATAACATTCACTTAAACTAATAAGCAATTGCATCCATCAAACAAGTATCATTTTCAAGTAAATACGACATCCTAGTGGCATGTACTCTTTAAAACACTTTTTTTGAGTTCAAATTTATCCAGAATCAGCTAAACCTTTGCTCTGATACCAATAAATGTAATACCACATTCCCGTATCCGTATACCGAACATGAGTCAGAAATGTCACAGTAATTTAAAAATATTTTACATTCAAAAATCAAAACTATTTAAAATTTTTAATTTACTTATAGATAATAATATCAACATATAAAATACTAACATAATACACAAAAATTATACATATCATATATCATTTAACATACATAAACAAAACCATTACAAGGCAGGCCGATTTAAATAATTTAACAAAATAGACAGATTATTTCGTACATGCCACTATTCATAAACAAAACAAGGATTCCATAGATACAGAAATAACCTGTTGATGGGATATCTCTTTTAATAGAGATGTTGATGCAACTGCTCCGCTTCTACTTTCAATTAACTACGTGTATAACCAAAATACACGCTAAGTATAACATAGTGAGGCATAAGATGAGTAACATATATAAAAATACATAATAAATCATGACACTTTCACAAGCATAATATTCTTTGAATCATACATTCTATAATGCAAGAAAGCATAACATAATCATTCTTTGACTTAAAAGCATCCTTCATTTCATGAAATCATATATCCCAAGGTGAATATCAAGTGATTAAGGTACGAGTCGTGTACTATAAAGTACAATCCTTTATGGGCGACACGAAGTGTCGAATACAAGTGCCACAATAAAGTGTTGAATACGGGTGACGCGAAGTGTCGAATACAGGCGCCACAATAAAGTGACGAATACGGGCGACACGAAGTGTCGAATACATCTTCAACACGTAATAATATACCACAATATAATCCAACTCAATATTCTATTACCAAGGGCAAACTTTAAAACAATTCTTGTAGTAATTACAGGTAACCCAAATTCCATACATACTTACATTTATCATATAAAACATCTTCATAATGGAGCAGTTCATACTCTAATATGTTCAATAACTTTTCATGGTATAATGCAATTTAAACTAAATCGAATAACTTGTCATGAAGATATCATACTATAATATATGTGTGAGCATAAAGAATATACCACAATCTTTAAACCATCAAAATAAAGAATCATGCTAAAAACATGTTTGCACTCACCTTAGCCTTGAAAAACCTTTATTCATTTTTCTATTTAATTCTTAAGCCTTTTCTTTACCGGGTCTGCTGGTACGATCTTGATTTTTATCAGAATCCCTTGAGCTTGGAAGATTTCGGCAGCCTTGTAGGTTGAAAAAGAATTTTTTGTTCAACTTTGTTTCTTTAATTATGCCAAATGGCATATTATATACCAAGTTTAATAATATAAATCTTTAATACTTAAAAGACCATTTTACCCTTGAGTTATAACCAATCCCATGCCAACACATATCTTTTCTTATCCAAAATAATCAATAATTACCAAAATAATCAATCCCATTCCATTTTCACCTATTTCGCCAAATACTACACAGAATCAAATTTAAATCGAATAAAAACGATTCAAAAACCATACTATCATATTCTTCATGTCTTTCTAAAACTTCCATAAAATTTTTATAATTTTCTGAGTTCGAATAATCATTCGAATTAATTTGTGAAACTTATCCCCTCTATAACTTTTTCACACAAATCCCATACCAAAAATCTAATTCCCACCAAAATTCTTATACCGGGATAAACTATTCATTTTTGCCATAAAAAATTATTGGGAAAATTTCCATGTTGGTCCCTAAACTTTTCCCAACTTTTTTACTTTAGCCACCAAACTTTAAAATTTTACGTTTTAGTCATTGAACTAAACCCACTAACTTTTGATTCTTTGCAATTTAGTCACTAAGCAAATATTGGGGTATTACAATTCTTCCCCCTTAAGAAAATTCGTCCTTCAATTTTCAAAACGTACCTGTAAAAATATCGGGTTCTTCTCTGTCATTTCTATCATGCGTCCGAATGTGATAGACTCTAGCTGAAGCTCGATCATCTCGACCAATAGTAGCTTCAGTTTCCCTCCTAGAACCCACTTTGGATGATCCAGCAGATCCTCGGCCTAGACTGATCTGTCATCTTGAACCGGGCAATCACGTACAAAATGTCCCGTTTCACCATAGCGGAAACAGGCTCTTATAATCCTCCAATATTCTCCACGATGATATTGATTACAGTACTTACATTGAGGAGGTCCAAGTTTTATTTCCAGAACTCTTTATTGTTGTCGAAGTATTTTTGAATTTTTCAGCTTGTTTCGCTTGTTCCTGGGGTGCTAAAAATTCAGATATTTCCTGTTGTGAATATCCTTTACCTCGCTTTGATGATTGCGAAGTAAAAGATGTCTCGGCACTTGTAGCGATATTCCATTCTTTGTGTTCGCTAAAAAATGGGGTTTGAGGTGTTTAGGGGTATTTCGGATACTTAAAAATATGTCCCGTGGGGTTTTAGAAAAATCGTGTTTTATTAAAAATGGAGTCGCCACCGGCCACTAAGGTAGGCCGAACACCATAAAACCAGAGCTTTTAAAAATATGGGGTTCGGGAGTCAGTTACCGATGGGGAAGGATTAGCACCCCCACACCGCCCAAAATTGGTACTTTAATAATTACTGCTTTATTAATATTAAACTTTCCGGATTAAAGTAACGATTAAATTAAAATTTGGTTATAAGTGAGAGTATATTTTAAAAGCCCCGTTATCCGAGAGTAAACCACCATCACTACGCCTGATACTGGCCCCGTTTACACTCGGATAAAAGGGCACCGCATTGACAAATAATATATCGTTATGCAACCTTAGCAAACAAATTATAAAATATACAATTTACATTGACATGGTGAAAGACAAAATAAATAATAAAAACACGGATATCACAAAATTAAACAAAGATAGCAAAATGCATGGGCATGATTAACATAACATATCACAATAAAAAACAAAGCATAAACAAGAAAGAAAAACATACCTCAAAATTAAAAGAAAGGAAAACATGCTTCAAAAATTAATAGATCAAATATATACATATAAAGATGCAACATATACATGATATACATGTAACATGGTATTAAACTAACAAATCAAAGCAAAAAGCGAACATAGAAAAAAAAACTAGTACTTAACATATGAGACATTTTAAAATAAGGTAAAAACATGACACTAATATATGACACATATCATCCATTTTTAACATGTAACCTAAAATGCAAAACGAACATAAAAATGCTAACATTAAAACATATTATGAACAAACGAAGTTAAACACATTGGTATGATAATGCATATGAAAAAAGACATACATAAATGAACATGATGAAAACAACAAATGCATGAAAACATAAAGGACAAAAAAGGACATACTAATCATAGGTAGACATGATACATTCATTATATTAAAACAAAATACATAAAAAAACATGTACAAACCAAGAAAATGAAATAAAGCATGATATAACACATCATAAAAAACATGATATTAATACAATACGAATATGATGAACGACATAACATGCTAAAACACAAAATAAAAAAAACAATAGACATAAATGATTAAAACAGAGGACTAAAATGAAATAAAATGAAACATAAATGATAGAAATTGAAGCAATAAAGACATGATTTAGGGACGAAAATGCAAACTCAATGAAACTTGGAAGGACCTATTCTGAAAAATGCCCAAGGGGCAAGCCCAAAACGTAAAATACTGAAACGTGGAATGTCTAAGTGCGCAATTATACCATTAAGAACATATTTCGGTTTAATTTACTGACCGAATTGAGAAATTTAAAAATAAACGAGGGATTGGAGTTGAAAATGGACCATGGGGCAAGCTCAATTTAAAAAAAAAAGAGAATGCGGGGGTCTTTATTGGACCAATATACCATTTTGAAAATATTTTTAGTCTATAAAACATAATAGCCACCCCCTAATTTTGTCTTTTTCATTTTTTTTCAACACTTTAGTATTAACCCCTTTTTTCTCTGAAATGCCCGAAACAAAACCACATCTTTTAAACTGAAACCCTCATCGGCCGCCGCACCTGGCCGTGTTCACCTGATCTTCGGCGAGGCTTGGTCGTAATGGCTACCTCAAGCCCTCCCTGACCGGAGCCTCTGGCTGCCGAGACCACTGTTAAAACCTAGAAACCCCCTCTGGAAACCCTCCTTTGACCAGAAACTTCTGTTTTGAAACCCAAAACTAAACCTCTCTCCTTAAAACACTGGCTCCTTCTCCGATTCACTCATGACAGAGATTATCATCGAAATAGAGGCTGAACGATTCAGGTAAAATCTTAGCCTTTTACTTGTTTTCTTTATTTTTTTATTTTCATGCTTGAGAAAGGGAAATGAGGAAAAAAATTTACCTGTGAGATTTCATTTTGGTTTTTTTGAATCCCCTTTTTATCTGATAAAAAACTGAATACAAAAATTGTCCATCTCTTTACATATACACTGTCATTTGATTTGTTGTTTTTTGGTAGAGATAGGACATGAAATACATATTTCTTAGACTTAATCACTGACAAAATATGTATTTTTGATGTTTTGGTGATGTTTGACGCGGTGGTTGAGCTGGTGGAGGCATGGTGGAGATGTCATCCGGTCAGACTTGTTCCTGGCCGTTGGATCAGGTCTGATCCAACGGTTGGGATGCTTTGCTGTATGGAGGGCCATGATCTGATCCTGGGGTGGGAGATCTTCCGAGATAACGCCATGTGGTATCTGGGGACCCGAGGAGTCAGCGCGTGCACGCCACGCGCCCGAGGAAGTCCAGCTGCCTCGGGAGTGAGCCACACGTGCCAGCTGGAGGGCTCTCTCCTTTTAATTGTGACCGTTGGATCTAGATCTGATCCAACGGCCATCATGCGGCTGCACAAAATAAAGAGAGGGCATTAGGGCTTTTATATCAGATATATGTCTTAGTGTTGTTAGCTGGGTTTTGGGTTCTGGCCGAATGGGCCATGTAAACCTAGTTTTGGGTTGTGTAATAAAATTGGACTGAACACTTAATTTAGTTGGGTTTTAATATGTTTTGGATTTTATTTATATTAGTCTAATAATAATAATACTAATATTAGTAACAACAACAATAATAATAATAACAATACGCATACACATACGCACACGAATACACATACGTATACATATACATACACACACAAGCATTAATACGAATATGCATATATAATATTAACACTCGTATATAACACACATTCATACATACAAACAATTAGATCATACGTAACATGCAGACATACATATGACAAACATCCCATGATAATCACTAATACGTATATAGACATAATATATAGTATACATGCATTCACACATTAATTACACATATATACATTACATATACTAATCACACGTACATAACATGATACATGTATACGGGTGATAATAGTATATAC
Organism: Hibiscus mutabilis; assembly: GCA_019671005.1. NCBI lineage: Eukaryota > Viridiplantae > Streptophyta > Magnoliopsida > Malvales > Malvaceae > Hibiscus > Hibiscus mutabilis. Next base: position 29,375,427 of record CM033739.1, on the reverse strand, counting down.
TAATTATTAAGATAATATTAACACGATATTTATAAAGCAGATAAAAATGAGTGATTACAGTTGCCCCTCTTTGCTTGTTCTTGTGAAACGAGAACAAAGCAAAGACCAAAAGCACTCGTTTTTATCCGACTTCCCTATTCTTTAGCTTTGGAATCCTGTGTTCTTCTGGAACTCTCCGCTTTTCTTCAGTCGGATCCTTGAGCGGTGCGCACCTGAGTTTAGAAATCTTGATCTTAAGAAAGACGATCCTTACGAAAGGATTAAACTAAGAAGTTGATTTTTAAGAAAAATATCCTTATGGAAGGATAAATTAAGGAATTAATTTTTAGGAAAATACCCTTAAGAAAGGATTGAATTAAGAAATTTGATTTTAATAAAAACATCCTTATGGAAGAATAAATTAAAGAATTAATTTTTAGAAAAATATCCTTAAGAAAGGATTAAATTTAAAATTTTGATTTTAAGAAAAACATCCTTATGGAAGGATAAATTAAGGAATTAATTTTTAGAAAAAATATCCTTAAGAAATGATTAAATTAAGAAATTTGATTTTAAGAAAGACATCCTTATGGAAGGATAAATTAAGGAATTAATTTTTAGAAAATATCCTTAAGAAATTTGATTTTAAGAAATTTGATTTTAAGAAAAACATCCTTATGAAGGATAAATTAAGGAATTAATTTTAGAAAAACATCCTTAAGAAAGGATTAAATTAAAAAATTTGATTTTAAGATAAACCACTGAGGAATCCGTCAAAGGTAACGGTTCGAAAATCTAGTGACATTTTTCTCTGATCAATCTTTCCTTCTTTCTCCTTTATCTTTTTTCTCCTTTTTTTGTTTTTTCCTTTCTCTTTTTTCTTTTTCTTCTCCCTTTTTCATTCTTCTCTTTTTTTTCTTTTTCTTTTTCCTTCTTTTTTTTTCTTTTTTTTTCTTTTCTTCTTTTTTTCGCTTTCTTGGATTTTCTTCTTTTTCTGGGGTAAACATCCTTATAAAAGGGTCCAACTAAAGAAGTCGATTTTAAATACAACATCCTTAAGCAAGGATCCAACTAAAGAAGTTGATTTTAAGAAAAGCATCATTATGAAAGGATGTCATTAAAAGATTTGGTTTTTAAGAAAAACCTTAAATGCTACCTTGGTTTTATTCGTCTAGAAATCCGTCAGAGTGGCAGCTCAAAAATGTTGACATTTTCTCTAGTCAACCGATCTTTTTTTTCTTTTTCTTTTTTTCAGGGAAGGCGACATTCAAGTGCATGTCTTCTTGATCGATGCAGAGGTGCACGAAGTGTTTGTTGAAGTCATCCTCTTGGAAACTATCTGTCTGTCTTCCTGTATGAATGTTTTCCAATTAAGGATGATACATGAGCATACTTTATGATGTAAAGATATATATGTTCATGTAAAATGCTATGCTCACGATTGTTTGGAATGCAAAGGTGTAACCTATTCATGTAGACTCATAAAGATGCAATGATGCATCAAACTCTCTCACAGTCTTCACAGACGTCTTAATACTCAAGTCACCACTTGCTGTTTAGGCAGGCTCCATCATGTGACTACAACCATTAATCGTTCTGATGCTCCAACAGCCTTCCCCAAAACTTTGTTGCTCATTCTTTGTTCAACCTTTCAGGCCAAATGACCTCGGTCAACATTATCTCTTTACTCAATAAAGTCTTTTGTCTTCTTCATTAATCAAAATTTTTCGAACCATTTGACATCTCGGGTCCATTCTGACTTGAATTCTTATAACTATCTTTGTTGTTTCACAGACAATGGTGCCCCACTGATTTTGGACTCGAATTCTTTCTTGTCTTTGACCCATCATGCAGAGTCTCTATCTGTCTCAACATCGGGGTGAGCTAAAATGCCCCAACTCCATCTCTGAGTTCAAACTATGTCTTTGAACTTAAAAGAAGCACTCTAAGGGGAACTGAATCTATGTCTCTAGGCTTTAGAACCTTTTTTATTAATATTTCTTTTTATTATTTTTTTCTATTTTATTTTTATTTATTATTATTGTTATTTCTTAAAGAAATGTAAAGAGGCAAATTGCCCATGTATCTTCTGAAAAGAAATTGGATTTTGAAATGAACGACAAAACTTTGAAAAAAACAAACACTTTTTTTTCATTTTTTCATGTCTAATGCTTGATCAGAAAATCTTGATAGCCATAGTGATACGTCAAATCGTATACCCTGAATATCAAGTGCAAAAACTACATTGAGACAACTTACCGACGATTGCCCCTAAGTGTATCCTGTATATAGGGGACCTCAAAAGCTGAATTGGTATCTGAAAATGTGAAATACATTCCAAGCTATTCTGGTTGGTTCTTCTTCTCCCTTTTTTGTTTTTTTGTTTGGGGAATTCAACTCATCACGTTCTTTTGGCTCGAGAATAATGATGGAGCAAACAAAAATACTCCGAGTTACTCAGCTTTGTCATGAGACGAAAATATTACCATCACTCATGAAGCAATTTTTCTTCTCTCTCTCTTTTTCTTCTTATTTTCTTTCCTTGTTTTTCTGCTTTTTTCTTTGTTAGATGGCGCATTGCCATCTTATCGCTCCAGAGGAGTGCCCCAAAGTTGCCACACTCTTATCCGAGACTCCAAACATGCTTATTACCAGGCTTTAAATGTGCCTATTACCAGGCTTCGAACATTGGAGTACTTTTCTTAGGATTTCTTCTCTCATTCATTTTAAACGTGGGAGATTTTTTTTAAGTACAATAAATTATGCTTAAGTGGGGTCATTAACGATTGACCAAAATAACTCGGAAGGTAATTACAAATTCATCTTCTCCGCAGCCTTCGATTTCCAGTAGATGTAGGTTGCTCAAAACCAATCACCCAAGTTAAAATAATGTCCCTTATGCAATTGATATACAGGGACACATTAGCCAGATTTATGTATATTATGTGCAAAAAACATGAGTATGCACATGGGAAAACAAAAACTAACCCCCACCAATGAGTGAAATGTTTTAACGAATCAAAGAATGAAAATTTCTTGCTAAACATGCACAAAAATGATATGCAAAAGAAATTTCATTTTACAAGACATATGCCCCTACAAAATGTCTTCACTACTTTTCAGGCCTAAAATAGTAAAGCTGACTTCGCACTACCTTTGAAAAACATGAAATCTAGTTAAACACCTAAGTGGGAAGTTAGCACCTCCCCAAAATTCATATTTGTTATCATCCTTAAAACTTCAGATGACCGGCTTCGATCAAACTTTGGACCTTATTTTTCAGAGCTCCACAATTTTCAGTTGTGTGGCCTGTACTCCCCAAATGGTAATCACATACCGCATTGACATCATACCCCACTGGATATGAAGGATCTTTTGGCTTGGGCTGGACAGGGGCTAGCAGCATCTTTTCGATAAGCATCGGAAGCAACTCAGTGTAGGTCATAGGAATGGGATGGAATACCTTTGCAGGTTTTACGTATCGTGAAGACTGATTACGAGGATGACCTTGGGGCTGACTGATTGGGCGAGCACTCACCATGTTGACATGAGAATCTTCCTCCTTTTGAGGAACTGTGCTGTGGAGATCTCTTATCTTCCCCTTCTTAACTGCATCTTCAATGCGCTCTCCAACCATGACTAAGTCTACAAAGTTGTCGGCATGGTGGCTTACTAGACGATCATACAACACTCCCTTCAAAGTATCCACAATCGTGGGAGTAATTTCACTTTCCTGAATCGGGGGTTGTACCTGAGATGCCATATCTCTCCATCGTTGGGCATACTAACAAAAACTCTCATCAGGCTTCTGCTTTAAACCTTGTAGCACGAATTGATTTGGGGCCATATCTATTATATGCTTGTAATGTTCTATAAAAGCTTTTGAAAGATCCTTCCAGGACTTGATATCTACCCGACTCAATTGATTGTACCACCAGATGGCTGCCCTAGTCAGACTATCTTGGAAGCAATGGATTAAAAGATTTTCATCTTTTGCAAAAGCAGCCATCTTTCGGCAATACATGATAACATGTGCGGAAGGACACGAAGTTCCATTATACTTATCGAAGTCAGGGGTCTTGAACTTCGGTGGTAAAACAAGGTTGGATACTAAGCTCAGATTACTAGTGTCATTCCCTGGCTCCTCTACAGTCTGCATGGCTTTGAATTTTTCCTCCATGAGACGAAACCTTTCTTCCCATTTCTTTTCCACTTCATTTCTAATTTTCTCGACCAAGTCTAGATCCGGCACCTCTTCCTCGTAGAATGCCTCTATATCGATGGGTTGGTTTTCAGATGCCCCTGCCTGAAGACTGGCAGTTATTCCAACATGGTCAATGTATATTCTCCCAGCAGGACTTGGCGTCTTTGGTTGAACCTTGCTGTGAGATGCTGTATATTCTGGCTCTTGGGCGACTTCGTCTTCAACCTTTTCTTTCCCAAGGCTTTTTGACAGCAATGCAGTTATGTCGGATACTATCGCAGCTTGCGATTGAGCGATCTGCTCGCTAAGGCTCTGTTTAGCTTCATCGAAACGTACTTCCAAATCTTCTTGTCCCTTTTCTAAACTGACTATTCTGTCTTCCATTATTTGCTTTGGAACCGAGTAAAGTACGGATGCGGAATGGTTGCGGCTTATACTTTAGTTTCACACTACCAGAATATTTACACTAATAATATTATTGCAAAAATCGATGAATGCATGTATAATGATGCAAATGCCATGATGCAATGCAAGAATGTATGCAAATATAGATATTGATTCCGCAGGTGATTTGTCCATATAGAACATCTTTCATTCAGACCAAAAGCTTTCATTACATCAGGTATTAGGATTTTACAGATAGCGTTGAGCTCTAGCACCTAATTTCTTGACCTCATGCAATAGTCTTGTTAGCTTTCCTGCGCGGTCCAACACTGGATCCATATTCTGGCTTATCGGCATTGCTACATCAGCTAAGTCTGTTACCTGTTGGGCCACTTGTCGCGCTTGAGTCATTACAATCTTCATGTCTTGGTATTTCTCCTATATTTTTTGCTCGGCCTTTCGCAGCTTGATAGTGACTTCTTTGAAACTTTCATACTCGGGCTGCTTGTACGCTTCAGCACGAATCTCGCTGGTGCGTAAAGAGGCCTTGAGCCTTTCTATCTGTTCTTTGAGTGTTGTGTTTTCCATTTGAAGGGCTTGAGATTCCTCCCCTTCCTGCTGCAGACTTGATGTCAGGATCTCGTCCATGGCCAGGCTGCTTTCCAATTCACCTTGGAGGATGTCGTGTTGGCTCTCAGCTTCTTTCAGCTTTTATGACAATGATCTGGCTTTATTTTTACTAGTCTTGCATTTCTGCTTCCAACGTTCCAAATCGTTCTTCAGCTGGATCATGCCATTAACCCATTCTTTAGAGGTGTCCCCCAGACCGGCATTCTTGAATTCAAAGTGCAACTTCTGGTACTTGTCTTGTGTATCCTTCGGTATTTTGCCCGGATCATACCTCTCATTCTTGAATTCAAATGCATGTTCATCTTCTTAGATGCTTTTACTCTTGGCTCTTGAATTTGTCTCACTTGAGTGGCCCACTTCTGTGTTACCTGAACCTTGGACTAGGTATTAACCCTTCTTCGACTTTGCCCCTCGGGCAATGGCTGGCTCATTGTAGAATCGGGGTTGTCCATCTTCGAAACCCAAAACTCATATCCTGATAAGATCTTGAACTATGTTCTTCAAGGCTCTATAGTTCTCAGTGTGATGACCCGAATCCCCTATGTGGTAGCTGCACCAAATATGACTGTTGTGACCCTTCGGATAAGGAGGTCTCTTTGTTACAAACTTCACCGATATGATAAGATTCCTTTCAATGAGCAACAAAAGCAGCTCGGTGTATCTCATCAGTATAGGATGATGCCTCCTTACGTCACTTGACTTTCAGGCTTCTCCTAGTCTTGCATCTGTTTCTTGGGTATCAGCCCCAGATACGCCACCTGTATGTTTCTTAAGATTGATTACAAAAGGATTCAACCTGTTGAATTTAACGTGGTTGTCTATCTTAACATTCTGCTCATTATGTTCTACATTCTGTTCCTTGATCGATTATTCTCTAAGTTCGACAGGCTGCTTACCTTCCATCATAACATTTATCTGGTTCATCATCTCAGCCATTTGCTTTTTTAACTCTTGTACTCCACCTTGCTCGTTACTAGGACTGACACTGCTTGCCGAATCTGACCTGAAATTTCTGAACGATCATTCTTATACTGTCTCCAATCTAGCCTCGGGATAGAACTCTGGAACTGAACCTTCTATTGCATGGTCAAAGGACCCTTCGTCCATCATGAACGATCTCTATTATGGGAAAAACCACTCGGGAATCAATACCCTATGTGATGCGAATAAAATAATATATGCAAAAACAAAACAAAAACAAAAAAGAAAAAAAGTCAGTACCGGTTAAAATCAATAAATACATAAATAAAAGGTAAATTAAACACGATAAACAAACAAAACAACCCTATTTACATCCCGTCTAAACACCTAGGTTATCCGCATGGCTCTAAAGGGGTGTGTTTTCTATATTCTCTTCATGCAGTGTTGGTGCTAGGAGGTACCCGAATTGTCCTTGCTGTCCTCTACTAAGAGTAGCAAGGCCCCCGGTCATCACCCATTATAGGCTCCTTTCAACCGGGTTCAACTCAGGGGGACCCATTCGCTTATGCCTGTACGAAGGAACGATATCCTTATGAAAGCATAAGGTGCTCGAGCCTCGAAGGTACTTGCTAGGCCTACACGGAGGAACGATATCCTCACGAAAGCATTAGGATTTTCCCCCCACTTAAAAAGGACAGGTTTATATGCCAAATTTTAAATGCGTTAAAATAAACACGAAATTATAACTGAATGTTAATTTAATAGTCACTTTAATCCAGAACTTCTAATATTACTAAAGCGGTAATTATTTGAAAAAGCTTGACTCTCTTTTTGTTTTTGAAAAACAAATAAACGTACCTAGCGGAGTCGCCATCTGTAGCGATATCCCATTCTTTAAGTTCGCTAAAAAAACAAGGTTTGAGGTGTTTGGGGTATTTCGGATATTTAAAAATATGTCCCGTGGAGTTTTAGAAAAACCGTGTTTTATTAAAAATGGAGTCGCCACCGGTCACTAAGGTAGGCCGGACACCAAAAAACCAAAGATTTTAAAATATGGGGTTCGGGAGTCGGTTATGGATGTGGAAGGATTAACACCCCCACACCGCCCAAAATTGGTACTTTAATAATTACTGCTTTATTAATATTAAACTTTCCGAATTAAAGTAACAATTAAATTAAAATTTGGTTATAAGTGCGAGTATATTTTAAAAGCCCCGTTATCCGAGAGTAAACGCCCAACCACCATCATTACGCCTGATATTGGCCCCGTTTACACTCAGATAAAAGGGCACCGCATTGACAAATAATATATCATTATGCGACCTTAGCAAATAAATTATAAAACATACAATTTACATTGGCATGGTGAAAGACAAAATAAATAATAAAAACACGGATATCACAAAATTAAACAAAGATAGCAAAATGCATGGGCATGATTAACATAACATATCACAATAAAAAACAAAGCATAAACAAGCGAGAAAAACATACCTCAAAATTAAAAGAAAAGAAAACATGCTTCAAAAATTAATAGATCAAATATATACATATAAAGATGCAACATATGCATGATATATACGTAACATGGTATTAAACTAACAGATCAAAGCAAAAAGCGAACATAGAAAAAACTAGTACTTAACATATGAGACATTTTAAAATAAGGTAAAAACGTGACACTAATATATGACACATATCATCCATTTTTAACATGTAACCTAAAATGCAAAACAAACATAAAAAAGCTAACATTAAAACATATTATGAACAAACGAAGTTAAACACATTGGTATGATAATGCATATGAAAAAGACATATATAAATGAACATGATGAAAACAACAAATGCATGAAAACATAAAGGACAACAAAGGACATACTAATCATAGGTAGACATGATACATTCATTATACTAAAACAAAATACATAAAAAAAACATGTACAAACCAAGCAAACGAAATAAAGCATGATATAACACGTCATAAAAAACATGATATTAAAACAATACGAATATGATGAACGACATAACATGCTAAAACACAAAATAAAAAAAACAATGGACATAAATGATTAAAACAGAGGACTAAAATGAAACAGAAATGATAGAAATTGGAGCAATAAAGACTTGATTTAAGGACGAAAATGCAAACTCAATGAAACTTGGAAGGACCTATTTTGTAAAATGCCCAAGAGGCAAGCCCAAAACGTAAAATACCGAAATGCGGAATGTCTAAGTGCGCAATTATACCATTAAGAACTTATTTCGGTTTAATTTAGTGACCAAATTGAGAAATTTAAAAACAAACGAGGCATTGGAGTTGTAAATGGACCATGGGGCAAGCTCAATTTAAAAAAAACGAGAATATGGGGGTCCTTATTGGACCAATATACTATTTTGAAATTATTTTAAGTCTATTAAACATAACAGCCGCCCCCTAATTTTGTCTTTTTCATTTTTTTCAACCCTTTAGTATTAACCCCTTTTTCTCTGAAATGCCCGAAACAAAACCACATCTTTTAAACCAAAACCCTCGCCGGCTGCCGCACCTGGCCGTTTTCAGTCAGTCTTCGGCGAGGCTTGGCCGTAATGGCCGCCTCAAGCCCTCCCTAACCGGAGCCTCTGGCCGCCGAGACCACTGTTAAAACCTAGAAACCCCATCTGGAAATCCCCTTTTAACCGAAAACTTTTGTTTTGAAACCCATAACCAAACCATTCTCCTTAAAACACTGGCTCCTTCTCTGATTCACTCATGACAAAGATTATCATCGGAAAAGAGGTCGAACGATTCAGGTAAAATCTTAGCCTTTTACTTGTTTTCTTTATTTTTTTATTCGCATGCACGAGAAAGAGAAATGAGGAAAAAAATTTACCCGTGAGATTTCTTTTGGTTTTTTTAATACCCTTTTTTATCTGATCAAAAACTGAATACAAAAATTGTCCCTCTCTTTACATATATAATGTCCTTTGATTTATTGTTTTTAGTAGAGATAGGACATGAAATACATATTTCTGAGATTTAGTCACTGGCAAAATCTGTATTTTTGATGTTTTTGGTGATGTCTGACGCGGTGGTTGACTGGTGGAGGCATGGTGGAGATGTCATTCGGTCAGACTTGTTCATGGCCGTTGGATCAAATCTGATCCAACGGCTGGGATGTTTTGCTGTATGGAGGGCCATGATTTGATCTTGGGGTGTGAGATCTTGCGAGATGACGCCACGTGGTATCTGGGGACCCGAGAAGTCAGCGTATGCATGCCACGCACGCGTGGAAGTTCAGCAGCCTCGGGAGTTAGCCACACGCGCCAGCTGGAGGGTTCTTTCCTTTCAATTGTGACCGTTGGATCTAGATCTGATCTAACGGCCATCCTGCGGCTGCGCGAAATAAAGAGAGGGCATTAGGGCTTTTATATCATATATATGTCTTAGGGTTGTTAGTTGGGTTTCGGGTTCTGGCCGAATGAGCCATGTAAACCTAGTTTGGGCTGTGTAATAAAATTGGACTGAACACTTAATTTAGTTGGGTTTTAATATGTTTTGGATTTTATTTATATTAGTCCAATAATAATAATACTAATATTAGTAATAACAACAACAATAATAATAATAACAATACACATACACATACGCACACGGATACACATACGTATACATATACATACACACACAAACATTAATACGAATATGCATATATAATATTAACACTCATATATAACACACATTCATACATACAAACAATTAGATCATATGTAACATGCAGACATACATATGACAAATATCACATGATAATCACTAATACGTACACATACATAATATATAGTATACATGCATTCATACACTAATTACACATATATACATTACATATACTAATCACACGTACATAACATGATACATGTATACGAGCGATAATAGTATATACTAATTATTAAGCTAATATTAACACGATATTTATAAAGCAGATAAAAATGAGTGATTACAGCACTTCTTTTCTGACCTTGGAATTCTTTCTCATCTTTCACTTTGACATTCTCCATCGCTTTTGCTCTGTTGACAACATCCTGGAAATCTCTGGGAGTAAAAGCCACCAATACTTCTTGATATCGTACATTCAACCCATTTATAAAGCTGTCCATGATGGCTTTCTCGTTCGGTAGCAGTTTAGAAGCAAATCTGCTCAATCTGTTAAATTCGCTTTTATACTCATATATTGAACGATCCCCCTGTCTTAGATCCAGGAACTGTTGTCTCATTTCTCGAACAAAAATACTCCAATGTATTTCCTCCTAAACTCTCGGAGGAAGAACTGCCAGTTTACTTCTTCATGAACACGGGCAGTGACGTTATTCCACCAAACCAAAGCTTGTTCCTCAAAAGGAAACTACACCTTCTAATTTTCCTCAGTCGTCACAGTCGATCCGAGTCAACATAGTCTGTATATCATTTAACTAGAAATCTGCAGACCTCAGATTTGCATCACTATCACCTTTAAAATCGGGAGCTTGCAGCTTCTTTAACTCTTTAGGTACAGAAATCTGAGGAGGTCTATTTATAATTGCATCAAGAGCTTGTAAAAATTTTCCTCGATCTTGCACTGACATCTCCTGTTGCACAGGCTGTTGTACCTCCTCACCTACTTCTGGGGCATTCTCAGGCCTCATCTGCTGAGTAGCATGTCGGGATCCTTCTCCCTCCGACATTTGTACTCATAACATTCACTTAAGCTAATAAGCAATTGCATCCATCAAACAAGTATCATTTTCAAGTAAATACGATATCCTAGTGGCATGTACTCTTTAAAACACTTTCCTTGAGTTCAAATTTATCCAGAATCGGCTAAACCTTTGCTCTAATACTAATAAATGTAATACCCCCTTCCCGTATCCGTATACCGAACACGAGTTGTAAATGTCACGGTAATTTAAAAATATTTTACATTCAAAAATTGGAACTATTTAAAATTTTCAATTTACTTATAGATAATAATATCAATATATAAAATACTAACATAATACACAGAAATTATACATATCATATATCATTTAACATACATAAACAAAACCATTACAAGGCAGGCCGGTTTAAATAATTTAACAAAATAGACAGATTATTTCGTACATGCCACTATTCATAAACAAAACAAGGATGCCATAGATACCGAAATAACCTATCGATAGGATATCTCTTTCGATGGAGATGTTGATGCAACTGCTCCGCTTCTACTTTCAATTACCTACGTGTATAACCAAAATACACGCTAAGTATAACATAGTGAGGCATAAGATGAGTAACATATATAAAAATACATAATAAATCATGATACTTTCACAAGCATAATATTCTTTGAATCATACATTCTATAATGCAAGAAAGCATAACATAATCATTCTTTGACTTAAAAGCATCCTTCATTTCACGATATCATATAGCCCAAGGTGAATATCAAGTGATTAAGGTACGAGTCATGTACTATAAAGTACAATCCTTTACGGGCGACACGAAGTGTCGAATACAGGCGCCACAATAAAGTGACGAATACGGGCGACACGAAGTGTCGAATACAGGCGCCACAATAAAATGATGAATACGGGCGACACGAAGTGTCGGATACATATTAAACTCATAATAATATACCACAATATAATCCAACTCAATATTCTATTACCAAGGGCAAACTTTAAAACAATTCTTGCAGTAATGACAAGTAACTCAAATTCCATACATACATACATACATTTATCATATAAAACATATTCATAATGGAGCAGTTCATACTCCAATATGTTCAATAACTTTTCATGGTATATTGCCATTTAAACTATATCGAATAACTTTTCATGAAGATATCATACTATAATATATATGTGAGCATAAAGAATATACCACAATCTTTAAATCATCAAAATAAAGAATCATGCTAAAAACATGTTTGCACTCACCTTAGCCTTGCAAAACCTTTCTTCACTTTTCGATTTAAATCTTAAGCCTTTTATTTATCGGGTCTGCTGGTACGATCTTGATTTTTATCAGAATCCCTTGAGCTTGGAAGATTTCGGCAGCCTTGTAGGTTGAAGAAGAAATTTTTGTTCTACTTTGTTTCTTTAATTATGCCAAATGGTATATTATATACCAAGTTTAATAATATAAATCTTTAATAGTCAAATGACCATTATACCCTTGAGTTATAACCAATCCCATGCCAACACATGTCTTTTCTTATCCAAAATGATCAATAATAATCAAAAAGTAAGGGTGAAATGACCTTTTTACCCTTAATGAACCAACTTATCTTCAAAAATGTCATTTTCACCTATTTCACCAAATACTACACATAATCGAATTTAAATCAAATAAAAACGATTCAAAAACCATACTATCATATTCTTCAAGTCTTTCTAAGACTTTCATAAAATTTTCATAATTTTCTGAGTTCGAATAATCATTTGAATTAGTTTCTGAAACTTATCCTCTTTATAACTTTTCACACAAATCCCGCACCAAAAATCTGATTCCCACCAAAATTCTTATACTGGGATAAACTATTCATTTTTTCCATAAAAATAATTATTGGAAAAATTACCATGTTGGTCCCTAAACTTTTCCCAACTTTAGCCTCCAAACTTTAAAATTTTACATTTTAGTCACTGAACTAAAACCACTAACTTTTGATTCTTTGCAATTTAGTCACTAAGCAAATATTGGGGTATTACAAAACTAGTCGATCGAGCCATTAACTTTAACCGATCGAGCCATTAACTTTAACCGATCGAGCCATTGACCATTACCGTTGACTTTGATCGACCTTGACTTTTAAGTTGACTTAGATCAGCGTTACATTTGACTTTGACTTTTTTGGCTTTCTAATTCTGAATTCACAATCCGTTTTGCCAAATTTAAACCAAAAAAAAGCCTCTTTTTACTTATTTTCAAGTTATTTGTACTAAGTATTTTTAAGGGAAATTGATTATTGGATTACTGATATAGCTTATTCTTGTGTTGAAGGTAACTATGACTCCCCTATTCGCTAGTCAGACGACTTACTTCCTCATTCACTTGTGCATAATGCCCCAACTTGTTCTATGTGAGTCGCATATGAGTGTTTTAAATCAGATTATTTGTATTGTGACTTAGTTTAGTGGCATTATATTAATGTAGAGTTATTTTGTAGGTTCTAATACAGCAAGACCTAGTGTTAGACCTCAACATGAGAGTTGTCTTCCGTGTCGTTGAAGTCTTACCATTTGCGAGGTGTGTTTCTTATTGTACTATATAATAATATTTTACCGTGTGATGTTTTACATTCATTACACTTGAGAGTGTGATTTATCTAAACAATGGATTTTGTGAACTGTAGAGCCGAATTGTATTTATGGGATTGTGTTGAGACTATACAACTAAGATTTTATATTATTGTGTGCATAGGTTAGAATTGTACGGTGGAAGACGTGGTTTCACCCTTAATTAAATGAAAGAAGAAAGCTATGCATTATGTAAGTTGGGATAGCGGTAGCAACTAAGAGAAGTTTGCTTTTCCATCCTTTAAGTTTTGGTTGAACCCGATCAATGATGAACTGGAGAACCTCTTTTATCCTCTTCCACACATTGAAGGAAGGCCGAGGTTAGAAATACCCAAAACATTATTTAGTAAATTTTGTTGTTGTAGAATAATGTTTCGTAAAAAAAAACAGTTGATTTCTTAAATTTAACAGTTGCCTCGTCGCCATGAAAAAACATTAATTACATTTTTAATACTTCCAAAACTTACAATATCTGCTTCAATAAAGATCATGCAGTTGTCCGTAAAAAATAAGTGGCCAAGGACCATGCATCTTCTCCCAATTTGAAATCCCCAGAAGGGCTCTTTCTCGATCTCCTTTTCAATCAACAGAGGAAAAACATTAGCAATGAGAATAGAAAAGAATGGAGATAATGGATCTCCTTTCAAAGACCCTTTTGAGGTTTGAAACTCATTCCTCTTTCCCCGTTAATGATAATTGATAGATAAGTAGATGAAACACACTCCTTGATCTATGTAATCCACCATTCTCAGAAATCCATTTTCCTCAATAGTTTTTCAAAAAACAACCAATCAACTTTATTAGAGGTTTTAGCAAGATCCAATTTCAACTCCAAGATAGATTGTGTCCTTTATTCCTCTTTTTAATTGCATGAAAAGCCTCATGAGCAATGAGGATATTATCTTGAATCTGCCGTCCACTTACAAAAGCCGATTGAGCTTGTGAGATCATATTCAGAAGTTGAATTCCAAGTCTTGATGCGAGGATTTACTTGTAAGAGAAGCTACATAGACTAATTGCTCTAAAATGACCAATCTCCTCTGGTGCACTATTTTTCCAAATACGAATCACATATGTACTATTTAGTTCTTCACATAGTCATCCTGAAGAAAGAACCCCTTTACCATGTTACATAAATCCTTTCGAATTATCTACTTAAAAGAGTGAGACACATTCATAGGGGAAACCATACGGTCCTGGTGCTTTGTATACTACAAGAATAAAAACATCTTTAATTTCTTCATCACTAAAATCTCTTCTAAGCATTTCATTCATGTTGTCCGAAATACACAAAGGAACAACATTAAACACATCTTCATAGTTAAAAATCGGATGTCTTTGAAAAGTATTGATAAAATGACTTTGTTTTAATTCTCTTAACACAAGATCGTATCCCACCCAAGTTCCATAACTTTTTTAATTTTGCAAATCAAGTTCTTGCGTCTGTTTTGCTTAATTGTAGCATGAAAGAACTTGAAATTTCTATCACCAAACTTTTAGGTTTTGAGCTTTCTCCTTGGATTCTAAAGTAAGAGGATATTGTAGGATCTCTGCAATTTTCTTGGATATCTCTTCAGCCGTAATCCTTTTCGAGCCAAATGTTTCCTTGCACCAACACCTTAATTTGGTTCTAGAGAGTTTTAATTTGCAAAGTATTTTGGAACCACTTGAAACCTGAGCCAGTTTATTGTAAGCCTTTTTTACAACTTGATGATATTCATTTTCCAGTAACAATTTATTCGCAAACTTAAAGTTCTTCCTCTTTTTGGCCAACCCTTCAACATGATGATAATAGGACAGTGATCCAAACCTATACCTAGTTCTGTGCAACCAATGGTATTACTTAGAGTTCAATGACCAGTTGAAGAGAATACAATCAATTCTTTCCATAATAGCACTTTGCATATGATCAAAGATTCAACCAAGTGAAAGCCCCTCCCTTAATAGGTATTTCCAGAAGACCATACTTATCCATAAATTCATGAAAAGCCACAACTTGATTAGAATAAAAAAAGTCCCTCTTCTTGAAACGACAAAATATTAAAATCCCCCAATAAGCACTAAGATTCATTCTCATTATTCATCGGTGTAGATAACAGACTCCAAATTTCGTCTCTTCCCTCTTTATGTGGACATCCATACATAAATGAGCAAAACCACTCTCCAATTCAATTCACAGAAATTTTTGAATCAATAATATTCTTAGAAATATTTAACTCATCGGACCACCATAGAGCAAGTCCCCCAGCTGAACCTTCTGGTTCGATATAGAAGCAGTTTATGAACATACATCTTCTCCTCAGTCGTACGAGCTTTCTGCTTTTCTGTTTGGTTTCCATAAGGAAAACTATACAAGGTTAAACGTTAACTAGAATATTACTTAGAGCTCTTTTTGTTTTGCTTTGTTCAAGTCCGCTACAATTCCATGAAACAAAACCCATCCTTAAGGAAATCCCTAGAAATCAAGGAAAAAGAACAAAACAAGGCCCGTACCAAAGTGGAAGAAAAAAATCCCACCTTAATACTTCATAAACCAACCACAAATAGACCCACCCAAGCAGAACCTCTCACCCAGCACAAACCTCAACAAAATCACAATCAAATGGGAAGACAAAGCCTAAAACGAAACTTGAAAGGATGAAAATCCATAAGATTTGGGTTATTGTTGATCATGATAGGGTTATGGAAAATGGGTAAAATATATGCAAAATAAGATAAAAATAATGTCTTAACACAATCTACACGCAAGTATAAATGAATGATATGTAATAAAGCAGTAAGTTAGAGTTATTATCTCCACAAGGATTGAGTGAGTTAAACCTACTATTAATATTGTTCATATAGAAATAAAAAATTATATTTAATAATTGTTTTGGGAGTGAGAGATAAAACAAAAAACATAACATAAAAGTAAATAATGACGTGCATTAAAATGAACAAAATAACAAAGAAAATAGGCTTGACAAAGATACGAAAATTATTGATGAAGACAGATTGGAACTTTGTAGAATTCACATTAGTTATCAAAGTCTACCATGGTTTAATAAATTTATATTGTTGTCGAGCAACTTCTGATGTAATTCTTTACCTTCCGATACAAGAACATGTAAATCCACTCCTATATTTCTATAGGTGACCTAACTTGGCAAAAATCTCCTAAGTATCACATTGTATGAAAGTCTCGTATGAGGCAAACATCTATGCCTGGAGTTGTAAATGAATTGTCTCCCGCTTAAGGTTCACACATATTATCCTACTTTGGGCTAACTTAATTTTATCTCTTCTAATATTAGAAATAAGTTTGTGATATTATCTATAACACTCGTCAGTGCAATAAAACAGTAACAAAACACCATAGGATAGAAAATGATAATTATATTAAGATTAGTTAAGAAAATAATAAACTAAAGCTTCATCTAATTAGTTCTAACCTTAAAAAGAGTACTTAGTTCATGGCTGAACTAAATAAATAATTATCGCATATCACCAACATTACAACTTTACATTAAAATTTATACTTTGACAGCACTGGTGTGAGATAACCATGACGAAACATGCAGTTCATCGAATGAGGAAAGTTCCAGGTCCATAGCTGGAAATGAAAACCGTACAAAATCTACTTCGACGGCACTGATGTGAGGTTTTCTTCTTACAAGAAACGAAGTTGCAAGTTTGTGAGCGTTCTATTGTAAGTCGTGTATGGTACACGGACAGCTTTGATTTTCTCTCCATGCCCTCCATCGGCTGTAATCACCTATTTTCGTCCGGTCTTTTATTTCAAATCAAATAACCATTAAACCAAAAAAAACCAAAAAAGAAATAAATTAAATCTAAAATCCAAAAAAATCCATATATTTAATGTCCATTTTACATATCCATGACCCAAACATAAATCCAAATTACACCCACTGCACAACCCAAATCCAATACTCAAATAGCTCAAATACCCAATCTGCCTAACTCAATTGCCCACTATGCACATTAGCCTTAAACCTGATAAACTGGTTAGCATTGCTACTCTCCCCGTGACCCTTCATTGCCATCGTACCCAAGCCACAACCGGCATAGTCCGAGCCTGGGTGTCCCTGTTACCACCCCATGTTCCCGAGCATTGCAACTGAGCATGTAACACCCTTGACCCGGATGTCACATTTGGGCCTTAAGCCCAAAACCCTTGAAATAAAATTTTTCTTTTTCAAGCCCCTGAACATGCTAAGTCCAATAAAACATAAGTCCATACATTTAAAACATAGTTAAAAATCCAAGTATTTCAAAACAGTATCAATGGAGCCCCCATTACAAATTACATATAGGGTCTTACGAAATACATAGCTCATTACATCTAGCAATTGTACTCAACAACTAAAGTCGACGCTGAACTCCAAACCTTGATGGTGCTCCTACAAGCCTCACGACAACCTACTTACCTGCGAACGGAAACAACGATTCCGAACGCTGAGCTAACAAAGCTCAGTGAATATACCAACACTCAACCATGCTTCATGCAAATCATAAATAAAGCAATACAACATGAATGATATCATGGCAAGATAATGATAGCGCTACCATAATCGCCTAAACACATAACATCATGAATGTATGATCTCTCACACACATATACGTATACCTCAAAGTTCACACAGCATCACACACAGATAATACCAATAATATTAAGTGAGGCCCGCGTCCACACAACATCGGGATCCTACACTACGAGTAAGGCTCACGTCCACAAAGCATCCAGATCCTTTACTCGTGGGGATGAGGCCTGCGTCCACAAAGCATCGGGATCCTACATTTGAGAGTCTTCAAGGTGTTGCAACTCACTTCTATGGTATCCAAATCCCAACAACAAGGGATGACTCAACTATCTAGGCAACCCATCAAAACCCAGCAAGGGTCCTAGCCACCACACAACATCGATCGATCCACTTAGGATCCCTATGGGTTTCTACTTCACACAAATTACCCAATATTACTGAATCATTAGTCCTTTTATTTCACACACAGGGTTTAAATCTCTTTTTCTCAGTTTTAATATTCATTTTATACCTTAAGAGACCCATTGGGCCCTTTGCCTCGAATTATAGAACTCCAGAACGTAAACCAAAATTTCTTGGGCAGATTGCCCAGCGAGTATCGATACTCCTATATGGGTATCAGTATGCCTCTCTAGGTATCGGTATTCCTCCTCGAGTACCAATACTCAAATTAGGTTCGAAAGATTTGGTGCCTCAAGCCGTACCGATACGTTCATCTCTGTATCGCTATTCAACATCGATATGTGATCCACCCCGTACCGATACCTACCCATACCGGTACTCATACCTTTGCATACCGGTACACAAAAGCATTCTTCAGGCAATAAAATAGTAGTACCGATATGCCCCCTAGCGTATCAGTACGCGAAAACGCTAATGGAATTCCCAATAAGCAAGGGGTACCGATACGCGTCCAGCAGTACTGGTACGCCCCTCACAAATTGCCCATTTTATTTCATATGTGTGTCGATACTAGACACCTAGTACCGGTACGCGAGCCCATAATTTCAAAGTTTGGATTCAGATTTCACCTAGAAATCCCACTTAACTGTAATAACCATTTTTATTTGGCTTAGTTCAAATAAAAAAATAATTATTAAACCAAAAAAATTAATCAGTCTAAAAATCCTTAAACCAATGTCCATTTACATCAACCCAAATTGGCCCCAAAACCATTCCCTTTACATTAGCCCAATTCTAAACCAAACCGTTTACCTATCTAAATTACCCAAACTCAATTCTGCCACCTCGACCCGGGTACCCTAACCTAACCCAAATAATCCCAAAAACCCTAATCCCTTATCACATGCCCTCAACCCTAGCCGTCAGGGCCTCTTTGGCTTTATATTCCAGAATCTTACAAGGCCCGACCCCTCATCTTCTGGCCACATCGGCCACCACGTCAGAGCCACGTCAACGTCGTACCCTCCACACCAGCCATCATTGCCATGCTAGCATCCTCTGCCACATACGACCAAAGGCTGGTCTTCTCCCGTACGAGCTGCACCAAAACCTACAAAGACACCAAAAAATTTAGAAATCAAAAAGCATGCAACAACATCACCAGCTTTTATTTTTGTTTTTTTAGCATTGTAATCGGCTATAAAGCCAAACCCTAAGAAAGCATGTAAACCCAGACGGGTTCCTCAGAATCAATACAACGAAAATACACAAAATTAGTCTCATATTTCTTTTTTTTCACTTTGAATATACAAAAAATCAAAGGTTTTTAGGGTTTTTACCTTCGGAGAATGTTCGGTTACCCGTCGTCGACTCCTCCCACACTCTCTTTCTGTTCGGTTCTTCAATCTCCCCGCCCTAAATCTTCAAAGGTTTTTTTTAAAAGGAAAAAGGGACTTTCGGTTTCAAACAAAACAATGAGTTTTTTAAATCAGTTTTAAATTTTTAAAAATAATATTTTTGGCTATCGGCCATCGGTGGCCAAGGCGGCGGTACAAGGCGGATGAGCCTCTGATTTTTAAAAAAACTTGGGAAGGGGGAAGAACACCCCAGGGCATTCTAAAACTTTTTTTCTCTCCACTCGGACTTTTGAAGCAAATGAAATCCTAGGCAACAATTTGCCCTCGGTTTTGGTATTTAACAGGACGTCAATACGATATCGTTCTGAC
The DNA here is from genome assembly GCA_019671005.1 of Hibiscus mutabilis. Classification (NCBI taxonomy): domain Eukaryota; kingdom Viridiplantae; phylum Streptophyta; class Magnoliopsida; order Malvales; family Malvaceae; genus Hibiscus; species Hibiscus mutabilis. The sequence continues at coordinate 29,355,343 of CM033739.1, read as the reverse complement.
CCTCTCGACCCGCACGTTGACCCGAATCCGGGGAGGATCCGCGCCTTTTGGTCGAGGGAATAATTACCTCTTTGGTCCTCTATTTTTTCCCGCTTTCGAATTCGTCATGGGTTAATTCCCATTTTTGTCCCTCCCAATTCATTTTAAAATCGATTTTACCCCTTTTAAGTTTCGTTCTATTTTAATTCCTCCCCTTTATTTTTTGTTTTTCTTCCATTTTAGTCCTTTAAACGTTATAGTACATTATACGTATATTATACAGTTACTGTATAGTTATATATATGCTACCGTATCATACTACCTGTATTAATTATACTATAGTATATATCTTATATATCATAATATTACATTATATTGATTTTTTATATATTATTTTTATATATCATATATTATTTATCTTATATCATATTATATGTATATTATTATAATATATAGCTACATTATAGATATTATATTATATAATATAGTTTTTATATATTATTTAATATATATTATATTACATATTGTACATAATACATAATGTACATATTATATATTATATTTATTCTTTATTTATATTCCTTTTCATTGATCGATTCGACCTTACGGTGACCCGCAACGGGGATGATCCTTATTATTCATGGCACGTTTGATTAAACTGACACCTAATATCTAGCTTCTAAATTTTACTTTCAACAATTTAATTTTTCCGCAATTTTATTTTTCTCGCAATTTAATTTCTCACATTTACTTTTATTGTATTTAATTTTTCCGCTATTTATTTTACGTCCTTTTTATTTCTATTCGATTCGGTCTTTTACCATATTTCTTTTATTCGATCCGGTCCCTTTTCCAGATTCCTTAATTTCTGTATTGATTTACTTTTTTGCATTTAAATTCCTGCTCTTTTATTCGATCCGGTCCTTTTTCCGAATTCCTTTGTTTGATCCGGTCCCTTTTCTCGATTTTTTATTTCCCGCTATTTAATTTCCGTATTCATTTGTTTTGTTCATATTTATTTTCTGCCTCATTCTTTATCGTCTTTTTTTATTTATTTATTCGCTTTTTGTGACATACTTTAATTTGTCATTCATTCCACCTCACACTTAATTTATCTAATCCCACATTGTTGATTAATCAATCCTAATCATAAAAAAGAGGTATTTATTAATTCTTATATTTGTGTCGTAACAGTCCTGGCTCATTGGATATTGACCAAATATTCAAATTAATTTTCACCGTCTGAAGGTAAATTTTAATTTCGAATAAAATTGGACAAGTCGTGACATCATTTTTTACTGCTTACATCATGCATAAAAGGTGACGTACTCGAGTCGAACTGTAAATTAACACGACAGTCAGGCTTATTTGATGTCAGTTTAATCTACAGTCCGATGTACAGTCAGCCTTATTAATTAAACGGATAATTAATTCGAACCTATTAAATTGTTAAAGCCCGTTCAATTAAAGCTATATTTGATTAAGAACAGTTAATTAAATCCAATTTTGAATTTCAGTAATTTCCATCGATCAAAAGCAACGTCTATTTTGGTACCGATTTTCAGGTGTGATGGGGGTGCTAATCCTTCCCCACACGTAACCAACTCCCAAACCTGTTTTTAAAAAATCTTTGGTTTTATGGTGCCCAGCCTACCTTAGTGGCCGATGGCGACTCCAACTCTTCTTTATTTTCAAAACAAACACAAGTTTTTAAACAAAATCCCCATTTTTTCCAATTTCCCCAAACATTCCCCAAAAAATTCAAATTTTCCCAATTCTTACCAATTTTCCATAATTTCAAAGTCTGGGTTCAGATTTCACCTAGAAATCCCACTTAAACTATATGGTTAAGCCTCAAATAGTTCCTACAAGTTATGGTGAAGTTATTAAGTGAATTATTACCAATTTTTAGCCCTAACAACATCAAATCCACATTTTGCCATTAAAGATCAACCAAGGTATATCAAGCCATAAACACCCAAATCATGCATCAAGACCTATTTTTATGATTTCCAGGAAACTATAGGAGTTAGTAGTGTACTAACCTTAGTTTAGTAGTTAAAATGAATCCTTCCTCCAAAGCTTCAAGCCTTCTTCCCTTCTTGGACCTTTGATGAACTCCCAACCTCTTTCAGTACATGGGAAGATTGTAAAACAAATTATAACGTTGCTGGAGGATTAAAGAGACAAAAAACATAACCTAAGCCCAAGATTGGAGCTCCTAAAACCCCAATCTCGTTAAACTCCCCTAACCCCCAACAACTCTTCCTTCCACCAATCCACATAAAGCTTACCTTGAAATATAGATCCCTAAAGGCTGATAAAACTTCCTTTAACAAGCCAAACGTGATTCGTAACACAAACCCTCAAGATTCTACCTTTTATAGTGGTGTTTTGGGTGGGAGAGTGAGTTTGGAAAAGAATGAGAGATCTTAAAACACGGTGATCTCACCTTCTCTGCATAATGCAGAAAATTAAAGCCTTTCCCCCTTTTCCTCCAATTATGCATTTATCACACTACCCTTCTCCCACTCTTCTCAACCCAACCCACAACAAACGCATGAGCCCAACACATAAGCTAGCCCAAAAGGCTCCTATAATCCCAATTAACTCAACCTAAAATATGAGGCCTATGCCTCAGTTAAACCCGACCCTCGAATTCTGAAATTCGGGTTGTTACAACTCTCTCATCCTTAAAGAAAATTTTGTCCTCGAAATTTACCCGATAAAAATAGATGCGGATAAAGTCTTCTCATATCATCTTCGACTTCCCTTGTGGCCTCCTCAACACCGTAGTTTCTCCACAACATTTTCACTAAGGGTACACACTTGTTGAGAAGTTCCTTGACTCATATGTCAAGTACTCTAACTGGCTCTTCTTCATACGTCATATCGGTATTGATTTCAATCTCTTTGAGTGGAACGATATGTGAAGGATCAGAACAGTAACGCCTTAACATGGACACATGAAAAACATCATGGATACGTGCCAACTCTGGCGGCAAGGCTAATCGGTAAGCCCCTGGTCCAACTCTCTCAAGCACCTCATATGGTTCAATATACCTTGGGCTTAATTTTCCCTTGCGACCAAACCAGATGATTTCTTTCCATGGAGATTTTAATGCCCCAGTTTTGGGCCTAGGTGTTAATTAGGTTAGATAGATGGTTCGGGAAATTGGATTAGAGGATTAGAGTTAGTTTTGGGATTTAATTTGGATTAAATATTTTTTGAAGGGATAAAAATATGGAAAAATTATCTAAAATCATTATTTAATATGGAAATGATTTTGGTAAAATCAATTTTACAAAAAGGGGTCTCGAAAGTGGACATTTTGGATAGTGACCAAAATGTAAAGATTTCAAAAATGTTTTTATTGGCTGCTTTGTAAAAGGGACAAAATTTTGAATCTTTAAGGAGCTATTTACCCTGAAGTCTAATATCAGACTTTTTCCCTTAATTATCTATTTTTAATGATTTTAAAATAATATGAAAGGTTGGAGAATTAGTTGGTTAATTAAAAGCTTTAAAACAAAATTGACGTCACTAACTTTTCACAAAAGAATTTTCTCTCCAATTCTCTCCATCCAAACACTTCTTTTCTCTTTAAAATTCTCAGGTAAAATCTTCTTTTAATTAATCTTTTGATTTCAATTGAGATTATAATTATTTTCTAACAAAATCGATTTGGTTTCTCATTGTTTTGCTATGAAATTCATCTAATTAAGGGGAAAAGCAGCCATTAGAGGTGAGGTTCATTCTTCTCCTCTAATACAAGTTTCTTTATTGAAATTCTCAAGTTCTTAATCCTTTACTTATGATTTTTAACTTGTTTTGATGATTTAATTAAAGAAAATGGTTAAACCAAGGTTTAATTGGTGAAATTGATTTAATTCCGTAATGGTTCTGTTTTCTCATGATTTGGATTTATATAGTTCATGATTTTTATGTTGAATGATGTTAATAATAAGGTTTAATCATAGGAATCCCGAAACTATTTGAATTCCTAATTTTTTAGGTTGCTAGTTATGTGTTTTTGAGGAGTTGTGGAGGTTTTATGAATGCTGGAGGTATAGGGATGTTAGTGATGTGTTTTTAGATGTTAATTAATTGGTTAAGATGTTAGTTTATGGCTGGGTAAGGTTTGGAAGATGTTTGATGTTAATTACGGTTGTTGTGGAGTGGTTTTTGATGAAGGATGTTGAGGATTTATGTTGCTGTGATGTTGATTGCATTATGATGCAATGTACTCTCTCTTTTTGGTGTGGATAAAATAGGAGAAGTTAGTTCTCAAGCTTGAACGATTGTTTCGAAAGCTTTGGAGGCAAGGTTACTGTATCGGTAAGCAAGGCTTTATATGTCGGTGAGTGAAAACATATTTTACAGCTCTTCAAAGGTTTGGAAATTGTATTTGGGGGTTTAGATCAAGCTTGAAATGCTGGTCTAAGCTCGGAAGTAAGTAAATGATGTTTTCTCTCTCAAATTCAGTTTGGAAAATTGGTTTTATGCACTTGTTTGATAAACTTGAATACTCATTGTATATGCATGTTTTGAGCATGATTTAATGCTAGAAATTGATTATAAAATGGTGTGATGCATTGTGAGGTAATGTATGGCTTATTAATGTTTTTGAACATTGGTTAATGCAAGGTTTGTTGCATTAGATAAATGATTTTGATGATGCATATGAAAATAGTGAGTTGTTGTTAATAAAATGAATTGTATTGGCAAGTGATAGTATGGAAAGGTTTTGAAAAATGTATCGAATATAATTGGTTGGCCATAGGATTGATAGTGCACTATAAAATGGCACCTTGGATGTTGAGGGGTTTATGTGTTTACCGAATACTCCATCCAAGTACCCTAACAGTTGAGGGGTTTAATCGTACTGAAGACTCCCGTTAATGGGTTATGCATCTAACTATTGAGTGGTTTTGAGGGGTTTATGTGTATCGAAGGCTCCACCACGGGTGTCACAGCGGTACCCTATGATCTGTACAGGTTAGGCCTAGAGGTCATTACACTTTTTATAGTGCCGATATTGGACCTAGAAGTCATTACAGGCATCTTGTAATGACCACGGGTGTCACAGTTGTACCCAACTATTTGTTAGGCCTGTATTGGCAAGTGTCATATGTTGGACCTAGAGGTCATTACAGGCCTCTGCGTACCGGCACGGGTACCCAAGGATCGGTACGTTGGTCCTGTTAAGGCTTAAATCGTTGAAATAAGGCATAGGGTACTGGTATGCTTACCACCGTATCAGTATGCCTTGAGGGAAAATATATATTTGAGTCGGTACACGGGTTTGCATACAGGTACGATCCCTTCGATTTTAACATATCGTATCAATATGCAGGCTACCGTATTGATACGGGCTCTAGCTAGTGGAATTCTAAGGTTTGAGATAGCAAAGGGGGGAACAGTACGGGGTCAAGGCCGTATCGGTATGGTTTGGTTAACATACTATATCGATAAGGTTATATGTGTATCAGTACGAAAAGCTATTTTATTAGTTAAGCCGTATCGGTACGGGATTGCCCGTAATGGTATGCACTGTTGATCTTGTTGCAGAAGTTTAGAAATCTTGCAATTTAGTCCCTGAATGTTATGTATGCAATTGAATGATATCGGATGTTTGATTTGGATTGGAATTTAACCTGTGAGCATGAAATTAAATTAATTGAGGTTGGGTAATCTTACTTAAGTTGGAAACCTTATAATTTGTAGAAATTACATTTTGGTCCCTAGTGTGAATTGTTGAGCATTGAATCCCGTTTCGCAATTTTTTTCAATATGAAATTTTCGCTGAAGCATGATCACTTAGGGTAAGGATAATATGAATATAGACCAAATAAAAAGGAAAAAATGAGACGGTTTAGGTTATTAGTTTGGGTTTGCTTCGGCAAATCTAATGTGACTCTTTTAGTCCAGTTTCGGCTAGACCGGGCTAAGGGGATTATATTTGGTGGTATCAGAGCTAGGTTACGAAAAGTGGGATGGTGTTGGTGTATTTTTTATGTGTTTATGAGGATTTGGTATGTTGTTGATGATTGTTCAATGTTGCTTACTATACGCGGTGCTTGTTTATATGTACAATGTTCGATATATGCCATGTTGGGGTATTTTTAGGGACACATTGCTTTATTACTACAGTTATAAAATAATTTTAGATTGAAATAAAAGCCTTAGATCCTTGCTTGAAGCTAGCCTTATTGTTTTTGTTTTGGTGTAATTATTATGCCTTAGATACATTTTTATACGATGCCACCGAAGAGAGAGATAGGATCGAGTATGACCACCATTGAGGGGTAAAAAATTATGGATGGTGTTGAGCTTCACGAGGTATTGCCGCTTCCTCCACCAAATTCACCCGAGGGAGTAGAGCGTGTATTACCCGTATCAGTTAGGTCAGGGTATGGTGATTTAACGCCAGTAGAGTGAGCGATAGTTGAAGCTTTTCGAGCAACTGTGGCTGGGATGTATATGCCTATATTTGCACCTGATGAAGTTGCATATTCAGGACTCCCGGTAGAGAGCCAGGAGAGGCTGGGAAGTGTTGAGTTTGGAGGGTTGGCACTTGTGGTGACGAAAATGAGAACTACAAGTTTAGAGCAGAGTCAAGGAATATCTGATCGTATAGGAAGCTCTGGTTCTAAAAAGGTGGTGGTAGTGACCGATATTGGGAAAGGTGGATAAAAGACGAGCCATGATAGGAGGCATCGACCCAATATTGGACGAGCTAGGGACAATGCCAAAATAGGGTAGTTTGGTCAGAATTCCACTGTTAAGACGCTGGGGTGTGCGCACTGTGGAAAAATTCATTCAGTAGTGTGCTAGAAAATGCCAAAGACGTGTTGGAGTTATAGATTAGGAAGCCATGCGAGGCGTGACTGCTTAAAGTAGGCTGAGGGTGGACGAACGTCTGTGCCTGTGGCCGTTACTGCTTGCTGGAGATGTGGTTAAAGGGATCAGTTGAGGCATGATTGTATGTCGCTGGTTAGAGGTGCACGGGCTCTTGCACCTGCTGTGGCACCGCCGGGAGGTCGCTGGCACGATTGGGGCTTTTATCGGTATGGTGGTGAGGGTCAGGGGATCGAGACACCTGGCGTTGTTAACCAGTCTGGGGATGGAGGTTCCACGAGGGTGTGTACACATTGCGAGAGATGTAATGACATCAATGTGACTGCAGGTATTTTCACATTGGAATCCTTGTTGTTTTCCCATGTAGATTCTATTTCTATGCATTATTGCATCTTGGATGAGCATGTAAATTTGTTTGTTATACATGTTGAAATCCTTAATGTTGTGTTCAAATAATTAGTTTTGGGTGAGATGAAAGTATTACGGAAGTTGTACCGCATATTTTCTTTTATGGTTAGGACCATGGGGTTACCGAGAATTTGTTTGAGTTGTCGTACTATAGGTTGGTAAGGTGTTGTGCAATGATTGTTTGTTCGGGTATGAGGACGTTGTGAGCTTGGAAAACAAACAGAACAAGGAGTGAGGATGCTTGTGGTTGGGTGCGAGATTGCAATTGATGTTGTGGTCAAGGGATAAGTGTGGAACCTTGCTAAGGGTATGCTGGTGAGTTGCTGATGTTGATGGCTAATAAGGATTGGATGAAGATGTCACGTGGTCTTTTTAAAAGGTGGAGTAAGATTTGTCATGAGGTGTTAAGGTATTAGCCATCTTGGAAGATATGTTGCAAGGGGGAATCTTAATTTTGGTAGCTTGGTTTGGGAGAGGGTCAAATGGCTTGTTTGTTGTCGTCCTAGTTGCGACGCCTGCTGGTTTTTGGTTGCATAGGATCGTGCCTTGTGTAGAGGGGATTAAGTTGGAAATATTAAAGTTTTATGTAAGTGGTTGTTTGTGTGAAAGAGGTGGCTCTAGAGTGGTTTAAAGTGGGTTGTTGGGTTCTCTAAGGATTTGTGAAATCAATGGTTTCTGGTAATGTGATGCTAGAGGAATATGCGAGGTCATTGGTGGTTGTGAAGTTAGGTTGGCAGTAAGTTATGTACTTATATGGTTAACGAGGTTTGGTTGAAAGTTGTTGATGGACGCCAGAAAATGCATATGTTGGGTTGTGTCTTTTAATGAGGATGGTGGGGAGAATGGTGCTTTGGGTGTTCTGGTCTCGAGATGTTCGTGTAATTGTAGGCGGTAGTAGGTGGTTTGAGTTGATGGTTAGTAAAAGTTTGTAAAGTGTTGTTAGGTTGCTGAATGTTTTCGTAGACCTGCGGGGTTGTAGCGAGATAAGTATTCTGAGGATACTTAGTTAAGTGGGTAGATAGCATGGTGGTACACTTCTGTTTAAAGAAACCATGAAGGCTTTTGCTTGATGGTCGAAGGTTGGTTGTTAAACCTTCAAAGCTAGGTGGGTGGATGTTCTCGGGTAGTTAGATTTGAAGTAGACAAGTGGGTAGGAATGCCAATTCTGGAAATGTTATCAGTAAGTGTGGATGATTGATCATGCATAAGCACTTATATGTATATGCTTAAATATGCCGGTTCATGCATGTATGTGGCATGACATTAGTGGTCTTGCATTCATATACATAGGCATCATTGGGAGCGTGTAAGTAATCATGCATACATAAGTTCACACTTGCAGATGGGTTTTTGGGAGTTAGTGAAGCGATGGTGTAAGTTGGTTCGTTGGGAGAATAGTTTGATAATGGTTCTTGGGTTTTTAGTGGTTTGGAGGTTGTGCCTTATGGAATTAAGGGTGAAGAAGATGTTAAGAGTTGTATTTTTGGTTGTATGATAGTGGTTTTAGATGATGAGTTATTGGAGCTGCTAAGGGTTTAAGGGCTCGGATGGTCGTTGATATTTAAGGAGTGTGGCAGTCTGGAGTTGGATGGCCGAAGGGATGAGAATAGTTGGTGGGAAACAACCTTGGTTGAAGGATCAATGGTTGTGTAAGGTGGAACAGCTTTTGACAAAGCGTGGATGCTGCATATTAAGAATTTGGGGTGAATAAGGGATCGTCAGATTTCTTGGTATTGATGGTGGTGTTTAAGATTAAGGGTTGGATGGTTGTGCAAAGGATGTTGGGTTAAGGCATACTATTCAGACTGAAGTCCATTCTAGTTCTGAAGTCTAGCTTTTCGGGTGGTACAGTAATGTTTTGGTTGGTGGAATAAAAATATTTATGGGATGTTTTAAAAGAGGGGTGTTGCAAAATTTAAAGTTAAGTGTATGGGTTGCCAGCGTGCTAAGGCTAAGCATCAATTTTCTTATGAGATGTTGCCATTGCAGAAGATTTCGGAATAAGAAGGGGAAAGGTTTATCATGGATTTGTGTTAGGATTGCCTCTAAGGTCATTTGGAATGGTACCCTTTTTGGGTGATCGTTAATTTGATTACGAGAGGTGCACGAGTATGTAAGTCCATGGTTGGAATAGAGGTTCACGTCTTTATCGGGATGTTGGGAGTACCTGTTTTAAGCCTTGGGTTTTTAGTTGGCTTTTAGCACTTATCATCATTTTTAGTGAAAATGATAGTCGGATTGTGATGTTCAGGCTTTGGAGGTTGTGTTGGGAGATTGAACTTTGAGTTCCAAGGAACTTGGGAAAGGAAACTGTCTTTGGTTGAGTTTGCGTACAATAATAGCTACCAAGCAAGTATAAAGATGGCACTGTATGAAGCCTTGTATGGTAGGAGGTGTCGTACACCCTTGTGTTGGGATGAGGCTAGGGAAAAGTATGTTTCCATGCCTGATGTGTTGAAAGACACAGATAAGGAAGTAAAAATGATTTATGATCTTTTGAAAGAGGCCTCGGATAGGCAAAAATCCTATGCAAATTTGAAGAGTAGAGAGGTTGAGTAAGCTGTTGGTGAAAAGGTTTTCTTGAAAGTTTCACCTTGAAAGAAGGTGTTGTGTTTTGGGCGCAAGGGAAAGTTGAGTCCGAGGTTTATTGGACCGTATGAGGTGTTGGAACGTGTTGGTCTGTGGCTTATCGGTTGAGTTTGCCTCTTGAGTTGGAGAAGATTCATGATGTGTTCCATGTATCTATGTTGCTGAGGTATCGTTCGGAACCGTCGCATGTAATGCCAGTTGAGTTGTGACCGGATTTGTCTTAGTGAGGAACCAATGGAGATCCTTGACTCTATTAGTAAAGTTCTTCATGACAAGACAATTGAACTTGTTAAGGTGTTGTGGCGGCATCGCGGTGTTGATGAGGCCACGTGGGAGAATAAGTTGGAGATTACAAAATAGTTTCCTCATCTTTTTTTGTTGGTTAAATTTTGAGGATGAAATTTCTTAAGAGAGAGAGTTGTAACGCCCCGGTTGTGGTCCTAGGTGTTAATTAGGCCAGATGGACGGTTTGGGGAACCGAATTAGAGGATTCGAGTCGATTTTGGGATTTAATTTGGATTAAATATTTTTGGAAGGGATAAAAATATGAAACAATTATCTAAAATTATTATTTAATATGGAAATGATTTTGTAAAATCAATTTTACAAAAAGGGGTTTCAAAAGTGGACATTTTGGTTAGTGACCAAAATGTAAAGTTTTCAAAACTATTTTTAGTGACTGTTTTGTAAAAGGGTCAAAACTTTGAATCTTTAAGGAGCTATTTACCCTAAAGTCTAATATCAGACTTTTCTCTTAATTAGTGTAGACTCTCTAGGTTAATGCTGGCAAAAGTTTTAGAAAATATGTATTAGAAAATATAAGAGTGCGCCAAAATGAGTCTTTTGCATGCAAGTATACACGGTCTGCAAGTAATACAGCTGGTAAGCTGAGTATCGATCCCACAAAGATTGACTTGGAATTTAATTGCTTTGATTGTTACTTGCCTTAATAAAAAGTTGATTTGATTTGAAATTGGTTTTGGAAAATAATTAAAAAGTAAAGGAATGAAAGTAAAGTAAAGACGTTGGCAAGGAAGATGTTTTAATGAATGATGAGTGTTGGCAGGGAATGCCTGGTTTTCACGCTCTTCATGACGTGCCAGCCTTTAACAACAACATGTCTTGGCGTTGTTTGCCGAGCATATTCAAAATTAGCAAAGCCTCTCTCGATGGTCATTGCCCTAAATTGATCATGTAAAAACCCCTATATCTTTATAGTGTTTGTTTTTAAATAAACCAATTTGATTAAGCACCAATCTATACTTCTAAAGGGTAGATTTCACTCCGAAGTAAGTTCATCTACTTGAACGACGAAGCTTCTCTCCTCAGTATTCAACAACTTAATCATTGCCACCTCAAGTCTGCTAAGATATTGAGGAGCAATAGGCCAACAGTGCCAGCTCTCGCTTGGTAGAGTATTTAGGAAATATTAAAGTTTGCCGAATAGATAAAACTTTGCCAAGGCAGATTTATTATTAAAAACTAAAGCATGAAAATAACATAAAACCCAAACATCCCCCACCAACTATTAAATTAGTTCATGGTGAGGGATTTAACCAACAATCCACAAACGTTTTCGAAATACATCATCCTTAAAAACAAGATAAAATAACTTAAAAGAGAGAATGGGCTAGAATGGGTCTCTCGATGCAGTCCTTCAAGATTCAGGCTTCTCGTCCAAATTGGTCAGACCACCCTTCCACGGTGCAGCCGGTTGTCAGTCGTTGCACACCAACTTCTCACGATCTAATCTTTTTTCGCTGCTTAAGTCTAGCTTGGTTGGTGTTTAAATAGGAGTGCAAGGAAGGGATAGGACTAGCTCTTCAAATTTTGAATTTCAACTGCCCAAGGGATAAGGGATTATCTTTTTATCCAAATTTGAATAAGAGCTTATCAGGCTAAGGCTGACGTCATCCTACCGAAGCTGCCCTGGCATCCAAACTTGGCATGAATCTGCCAACACGTCTTGGCACCATCTTATCCGCTATTTTTTCGGAGATTGATCCAATTGCTATATTTTCGGAGCTTGATCATTTCTTACTTTTTCGGGGTCCAACAGCTCCTTGGCGTGGCATCAAGCTCACTTCTCTGCCAACCGGTGCTTGGCATTGTCTGATCCATTTGTGCCAACAACACTCGGCATTCTCTCTAGCGCTCTTTCCTATGTTGCTTTTCTGGGCCAAATCCTATGCCAAACCTGCAAAATTGCCAACAAAACAACCCTTCACACTGGCATAGACAAAACTCTAAACTCCTTATGCAAATGCATGATTTTAACATCCTAATACAACTAAATGTACCTAAAAACAAGCAAAAGCATTGTAAGATTGGCATTAAAAACAGTACTTTTGGAGAGGTAACAATTAGCTATTTTTAATGATTTTAAAACAATATAAAAGGTTAGAGAATTAGTTGGTTAATTAAAAGCTTTAAAACAAAATTGACGTAACTAACTTTTAACAAAATAATTTTCTTTCCAATTTTCTCCAGCCAAACACTTCTTTTCTTTTTAAAATTCTTAGGTAAAATCTTCTTTTGATTTAAATTGAGATTATAATGATTTTCTAACAAAATCAATTTGGTTTCTCATTGTTTTGCTACGAAATTCATCTAATTAAGGGGAAAAACAGCCATTAGAGGTGAGGTTCGTTCTTCTCCTCTAATACAAGGTTCTTTATTGAAATTCACAATTTCTTGATCCTTTACTTATGATTTTTAACTTGTTTTGATGATTTAATTAAAGGGAAATGGTTGAACCAAGGTTTAATTGGTGAAATTGATTTAATTCTGTAATGGTTCGATTTTCTCATGATTTGGATTAATATAGATCATGATTTTGATGTTGAATGATGTTAATAAGATGGTTTAAGCATAGGAATCTAGAAACTAATTGAATTCCTAATTTTCTAGGTTGATAAATATGTGTTTTTGAGGAGTTATGGAGGTTTTATGAATGCTTGAGGTATAAGGATGTTAGTGATGTGCTTTTAGATGTTAATTGATGGGTTAAGATGTTAGGTTGTGGCGGGTAAAGTTCGGAAGATGTTTGACGTTAATTTCGGTTGTTGAGGAGTGGTTTTTGATGAAAGAGTTGAGGATTTGTGTTGTTGATTGCATTATGATGCAATGTACTTTATGTTTTTGGTGTGGATAAAACAGGGGAAGTTGGTTCTCAAGCTTGAACGATTGTTTCAGAAGCTTTGGAGGTGAGGTTATTGTATCGGCAAGCGAGGCTTTATTTATCAGTGAGTAAAAACATGTTTTGCAACTCTTCAAAGGTTTGGAATTGTATTTGGGCATTTAGGTCAAGCTTGAAACACTGGTCTAAGCTCGAAAGTAAGTAACCGATGTTTTCTCTCTCGATTTTGGTTTGGCAAATTGGTTTTCTGCACTTGTTTGATTAACTTGATTACTCGTTGTATATTGCATGTTTTGAGTGTAGTTTAATGTTGAAAATTGATTATAAAATGGTGATGATGCATTTTGAGGTAATGCATGGCTTATTAATGTTTTTGAGCATTGGTTAATACAAGGTTTGTTGCATTGGATAAATGATTTTGATGATGCATATGAAAATAGTGAGTTGTTGTTAATAAAATGAATTGTATTGGCAAGTGATAATATGAAAAGATTTTGGAAAATGTATCAGATATAGTTGGCCGGACATAGGATTGATAGTGGACTATAAAAAGGTGTCTTTGATGTTGAGGGGTTTATGTGTGTACCGGATACTCCATATAAGGACCCTAACAGCTGAGGGGTTTAATCGTGCTGAAAACTCCCGTTATTGGGTTATATATCTAACCGATGAGTGGTATTGAGGGGTTTATGTGTACCGAAGACTCCACAACGAGTGTCACAGTGGTGGACGGTTTATGGGCACCGAAGACTCCTGTGTGTAAACCTTGAGATACCGGTAGATTGTATGTTAACTGTTGGGTGAACACTTGTTGAATCCATACATCCGATGTTATGTCTTGTAGAGAGGAATTCGTATAATGATCACTTGTAAGCCAATATAATTGAAAATGTATCATGAGATGGATTATGTTGTTTAATGTGGTTTAAGCATGTTTACTCGTTAAGCCTTGCATTGGTAGCATGCAAGGGAAAGCTTAAATTGAGGGTAGGGAATGAGATTTTGCTATTGAATTCATGATACATGTTGCATATGGTTTAATAAGCTGTTTTGGAAATGTTAAGTGCATGGTTTTGTTAGGGCATGATGTGAAATGATGTTTGAAAAGTGCTTTGGAAAGTGGACTTTTAAAAGGAATGTTAATTGGTTTAAAATGCATTGATGATGGTTGGTTTTTTAGCATTCTTCACTAATTCTTGTGTGCTTGCACTCTCTTTTCCATCAATGCAGAGAATTAAAGATTGTGGCAGGGAGGAAGCAAGGAAAAGAATTCCAAAAATTTGTTTTCAAAGTATGGTTTGAAGTATTTTTAAGTAGTAATATGGGCAATGTGTCAAATGATGATTTGGGAAGGCTTTTGGAGAAATCCATGTTTGTGCAAGTTTTGATTGTTGTTTTGGATTTGTGAAAAGTTTAAGGTGGTTGAGATGTAGATGGTTTTGTGTTTTGGATATTGACTAGGAAGCATGCCTATAGACTTTGTGATTGATTATGTTAGATTTGTTAGGTTAGCTTAAAACAATGATATGTTGATGTTAAGCATGTTAATGATGTTATATGATGTTTATGTATGAGTTGAAGTTGTTTAGAGTGAGCCAAAGTATCATATGTTAGACCTAAAGGTCATTACAGGCCTCTGCATACCGGTACGGGTATCCAAGGATCGGTACGTGGGGTCATGTTAAGGGTTAAATCGTTGAAATAAGGTGTAGGGTACTGGTACGCTTAGCCACCGTATCGGTACGCCTTAAGGGAAAATGTACATTGGTTTCATTACACGGGTTTATGTACCAGTACGATCCCTTTGACTTTAACATGTCGTATCGATACGCGGGGTACCGTATCGGTACGGGCTCTAGCTACTAGAATTTTGAGGTTTGAGATAACAAAAGTGGGATCGATACGAGGTCAAGGCCGTATCTGTACGGTTTGGCCAACATACCGTATCGATACGCTTATACATGTATTGGTACAAGAAGTAGTTTTGTTAGTTAAGCCGTATCGGTGCGCCCTGTTGATCTTGTTGTTGAAGTTTGGAAATCTTGCAATTTAGTCCCTGAATGTTATGCATGCAATTGGATGTTTGATTTGGATTGGAATTTAACATGTGAGCATGAAATTGAATTAACTGAGGTTGGGTAATCATACTTAAGCTGGAAACCCTATAATTTGCAAAAATTATGTTTTGGTCCCTAGTATGAATTGTTGAGCATTGAATCTCGTTTTGCAATCTATTTTCAATGTGACGTTTCTGCTAAAG
The DNA here is from genome assembly GCA_019671005.1 of Hibiscus mutabilis. Classification (NCBI taxonomy): domain Eukaryota; kingdom Viridiplantae; phylum Streptophyta; class Magnoliopsida; order Malvales; family Malvaceae; genus Hibiscus; species Hibiscus mutabilis. Next base: position 29,340,106 of record CM033739.1, on the reverse strand, counting down.
CATGATCACTTAGGGTAAGGATAATATGCATATAGACCAGATAGAAAGGAAAAAAATAGGGCGGTTTAGGTTATTAGTTTGGTTTGCTTTGGTAAATCTAATATGACTCTTTTATTCCGGTTTCGGTTTGGCTGAGCTAAGGGGATTACAGAGATACCTTGAGAAACACTTTTTCACCAACATCATACTCAATGTGCTTGCACTTCTGATCCGCATAGGCATTTGGACGATCAAAGGCCGCTTGCAACCTTTCCTTGATGATCTGAAACTTTTCTTCAGTTTTTCTAAACAAATCGGACCCCACAATCCACCTCTCATTAAGCTCGGTCCAACATAAAGGTGTCCTACACCTACGCCTATACAAGGCCTCAAAAAGTGCCATCTTTATGCTCGACTGGTAACTATTATTGTAAGCAAATTCTACAAGCGGTAACTGGTCCTACCAACTCTTTGCAAAGTCCATAATGCAACATCAAAGTATATCCTCAAGAATCTGGATAACACGCTCAGACTAACCATCGGTTTAAGGGTGAAAAGCTATACTGAAATGCAACTTGGTGTCCAAAGCATTATGGATATTTTTCCATAATATAGCTGTAAAACGTAGGTCCCTGTCCAAAATGATCGATGATGGCACTCCATGCAACCTTATTATCTCCTTGATATACAACTGAGCCAACCTCTCTAAGAAGAAATCCATACGTACAAGCAACAAATGAGCAAACTTTGTCAAACGATCCACTATTACCCAAATAGCATCATGTTTCCTTTGAGTCAACGGCAAGCCGGTGACAAAATCCATTGTGATCGATCCCACTTCCATTGTGGAATCTGAATTGGCTACAGCAACCCTGATGGAACTTGGTGTTCTGCCTTCACTTGTTGGCAAGCTAAGCATCTTGTCACAAAATTAGAGACAACTCTTTTCATACGCAAAAACCAATAAAAAGACGAAGGTCTTGGTGCATTTTGTTACTCACCGGATGTACGGTAAAAGGACTATGGTGTACTTCCCTCAAGATGCGATCCCCCAAATCCTACAAAGCTGAAGCACACAGTCGACCTTTGAAGTACAAGTACTCACCATCTCGTACCTCAAAGTCTAAGGCTTCACCTCTTTGAACTGCCTCAGTCTGTGCTACTAAATCCTTATCCAAAACCAGAGTCCTCTTTATCTCTTGTACCAACGTAGGCTTAATTCGAAGCTCGGCTAGGAGTCCACCGTCTTCAGTCATCCTTAAGCGAGCGAACATAGCTCTTAAATCAGACATAGACTTACGACTCAAGGCATCCGCCACCATATTTGCTTTGCCCAGATGATACTCAATGACGCAGTCATAATCTTTTAACAACTTGATCCAATGGTGTTGTCTCAAGTTCAACTCTTTCTAGGTAAGCAGGTACTTCAAACTCTTGTAGTCCATATAGATAAAACACTTCTCTCCATAGAGATAGTGCCTCCAAATTTTTAATGCAAAGATGACTACAGTGAGCTCCAAATCATGGGTAGGGTAATTTCGTTCATGTGGTTTAAGTTGTCTCGAAGCGTAAGGAACTACCTTACCCTCTTGCATAAGGACACAACCAAGCCCATTCAAAGACGCATTACTAAGCACAACATACTCCTTCCCCGGCTCGGGTTGTGTTAAGACCGGAGCCTCCGTGAGATAAGCTTTTAGTTGCTCAAACTTTGCTGCCTTCTTTTATTCCATTCAAATGGAACCCCTTTTGCAACAATTTGGTCAACGGTGCGACTATAATGGAGAAAACTTTAACAAACCGCCTATAATACCAGACAAATCCTAGGAAACTATGGAATTTCGAAACATTCCTTGGGGGAGTTTCACTCCACCACAGCCTGAATTTTCTGAGGGTCCACGTGGATCCCATCCGCAGCAACTATGTGGCCAAGAAATGCCACTTCTAAAAGCCAAAATTCACACTTACTGAACTTAGCAAAAAGACGTCTATCTCTAAGAGTCTGTAGAACCACACGCAAATGGTAATCGTGCTCTTATTCCGAGCTCGAGTACATTAAGATGTCATTAATGAAGACCGAACTGATCCAGATACTGTTGAAAGATTCGGTTCATTAGGTCCATGAAAGTTGCAGGTGAATTGGTAAGCTCAATGGCATTATTAAAAACACATAGTGCCCATGCCGCATCTTAAAATCAGTTTTTTGGACATCTTCCTCCACTACCTTCAAATGGTAGTATCCCGACCTCAAGTCTTAGAAAACACATGGGTACCTCTTAACTAGTCAAATAAATCATCAATCCTCAGAATGGGATAACGATTCTTTATTATTACCTTGTTAAGCTGTCGATAATCGAAATACATCCTCATAGACCCATCTTTCTTTTTGACAAACAGGACCGGTGCTCCCCAAGGTGAGATGCTTGGTCGGATAAAACCTCTCTCTAGCAACTCTTAGATTTTCTTATTCAGTTCTTTCATCTTCTTCGGTGTCATCTGATACAGTGCGATGGATACTGGTGGTGTACCCAGCATCACATCAATCTAGAACTCCTACTCACGGTCAGGAGGTAGCCCGAGTAACTCTTTCAGAAACATATCGACAAACTCGTTAATAGTCTAAAGGTTCTCAAGCATCGGACACCCAATCCTTGCATCAACCACATGAGCCAAGAAGGCTTCACAACCTTGTTACATTAACCTCTGAGTCAAAAAAGTCGATACCACACTAGAGAGGCACGGGTTTCTTTCACCTCTCACAACAAGCTTAGAGCCATCCGCAACACAAAGCTTTAAACTCTTGCTCTACACATTAGACTAGCATCGTGCTCGAAGAGCCAATCCATCCTCAAGATGGCATCAAACTCTTTGAATGGTAGAATCATTAAATCTGCTGGGAGTAATGACCCTTGAACCCCAATTGGGCACCTCTGATACACCTTATCTACCAACACATCGTACCCTAAAAGGCTAGTCACACGGACTCCTATCTCAAGATCCTCAACAAGAATACCCCACTGCTTAGATGTTCTACTACAGATGTAGGGTGGGTAGATCCTGAGTCCACAAGAGCAACTATAGGAACTGAAAACAAGGTGAATGTACCTAAAATAACGTTTGTAGCTGTGCAGTCCTCTTGAGCCCTGACCGCATATTGCCTAGCCAGTGCTCTCATAGTAGGCTAAAGGGTGCCTCTCGAAACATGGCTCGCTCCTCCTCGAGTAAGGCCTCGACCCCTCAGAGTTGGATATACAGTCCTCTAAACCTGATTTAGAGAGGTCACAACAGCTACTGGACAATCCTTCATGAAATGGTCCGGCGATCCACACTGGTAACAAACTCATACTAGTCCTCAACATTCGCCTCTGTGCTTGCGTCCACACTGATTGTAAACTGGTGCATCCATAATCTTCTGTGAAACCTCTAGGCTCATCATGGATGAAGACGAAGATGGCCTCCTATGGCCAGCTGACTCAGATCTTCGATCTAATCTCGAACTCTGATTCGAGGCTCCGCTATTATGGTTCCACCAGTTTCTACTCCTTCCAGAGTAGGTCTGCGAGTTATTGTTGGAGGGATTCTGGGTTCTCCCACCGAAACTTCCTTGCCCACTAGACAGGCCATGCGTTAAGCCTTGCACCTTCTCAAGAGACTTGGCACTCAAAGTCAACTCTGAAAACACCACCGGTGGTGCAACAGTTAGATAAGTCTGAATTTCTTTCCTCAAGCCCTTTAAGAACCTCTTACACCTCATTTTTTTCAGTGGCGACCAACTCGGGAGTATATCTACTCAAATGGAGAAATTTTTGTTCATATTTAAAGACTGATCGGTTCTCTAGCACAAGATGATTGAATCGGTCCCTCAAGGTATCAATGTGAGCCTCGCCTACATTCTTCTTCTTGAATTCCTCGAGAAAGTTATCCCAAGTTGGTTGATTGGGGTACCACCCAAGCTCTACTGTTTCCCACTATTCTCTAGTATTGCCTTTCAACAAGGACATAACACATGACAGCTTGTCTTCTGATCTTATTCTCATTTGTTTCATAATCCAACGCATATCTTGTAACCATTGTTCCGCTTGCACTGAGTTGTTTTGCCCTACCCCATGAAGTCTGTAGCACCCTGCCTTCTTGTAACCCCCTCTACCCGGCCTAGACGCTCGGCCAAATCGACAGAACTACATTAGGTTTGCCGAAACAAACCAGGGAACAGTTATGAAAACAAATACGAAAATCGTTCTATTTTTTTCTTTTACCTTATCTAAATGCATGTTATTAAACCTAAATGTATTTGCTTGCAGAGGGTGAATTTCCTAAGAAATGGATCATGGAAAGGCCTCAAATTGTATAAAATACATTACAGGGACTAAATTGAAATACTGAAAATTTTAGGGACCAAAACTAAAATTAAAGTTACCAATCCTAAATTAGTCCAATTCCATGCTTACATGTCCAATTCCAGGTCATTATTGTCATCCAAACTCATACACTTTCATTGACAAAACTTAGGGACCAAAATGAAAGACATAGAAACCTTCAAAGATTCCAAAATAAGATATTAACGGTAGTCGTACCGGTACACCTAGAGGTGTTTCGGTACGCCTTAACATTTTCCAAAATCTCAGATTCTAGTAACCAAATATCATTCTGATACGCTTACGCGTATCGAAACACCCTTCATGAAAACCTTGTACCGTATCAAAACACCCTCTCGAGTATTGAAACGCAGGCCAAAATAGACTAAGCCCGTACCGAAACAGTTGGCCGGGTACCAGTATGCTAAGCCTGGTATAGCTTACCCGTACCGAAACAGAGACACCCGTACCAGTACGCCTGGACCTGTAATATCTCTAATTGCTATCTAATCACACTTTGATGATATCCAACATGCTTCAAACACTTATACAACTTTGCCAAGGTGCATTACCAACCAAAGCATCACAAATTCAATAACCATTCATGGCATCTATACTACTCAAGACATTCTATGGGAATGCATCCTAATATCATTTCACCAAGCAACCAAAACTCACATTTGGTACATTTAAGGCATACTCAACCTGCTTGCACATTTATAGCATCATACCAAACTTGCTTGAATCATCAAACCATAGCAACCAATCAAAACCAACTAGATGCATACTTAAGCATTTGGCTAGCAACAACATAGGCAAGGTTCAACCAAGCTCAATCATCATCAACAAACCATAAAATCCAGCACTACTCAAGCTTAAAACTCATTGAAAAACAGAAATACAAATCCCAAAAATGTGGCGAACACATTTCCTTATTAACCGGAAAGATAAACCAAGTTCATACTCAAAGTAGTCTTTGTCTTAGGATCACTTTAGCCTTGACTTTGCAGTCCCAAAGCTTCAATGCTCTGCATCATTAGGAAAAAGAGAACGTAAGCACACATGCTTAGTGAACATGTGTTCCGTGTAATAAGTGCTACACAAATGTGCAAGTATACACGTCGCAAGTAATAAAGTGATACGAGTATCGAGTATCGTCTCCACAGGGATTGGTTTGGGCCACTTTGCTTAAGTTACTGCACTGTGAAAAGTAAAAACACAATTGATAATAGGAATTCTAATTAATGAGTAAACTAAGAGCAATAAACTAAAAGAATAGACGAAATCAAAAGAGTAAATAGGCCAGGTTATCGTGAGTTGAGGTGTGATAGCCGATTGGATCGTCTTGGTAAAAGAGTGCAAGGGCAACTCAGTTGCCGTGGCAACTTGCACAGCGGGGTTGCCTTGGCAACTAATCGATGGTTGCCTGGGCAACTAGCTGGGCAACTACTTGGGCGGCTGGGCAGCAACTTCAAGGCTCGGCGGAGTGTTCTTCAATGGTTTCTTCTTATCCCTAAGTCTAAACTCTAGCTACTTGTGCATGCCTTGATAATACATCCCTGCGTGAATCAAGGGTGAACAACAACCAATCTCGCGCTCCTCTTAGTCGTTGAAATCCTTAACTTATCCCTAAGCCAGATTAATCTTCACCATCAATAGATTGAATAAAGACCATACTCATTCATTTCTTGAATCTAACTCTCCCGATATTAGATAAATAGATGAAGTTACGAGATCCTCTCCCAATACACTCGCAAACAAGAATAAAAGCCAAGAATGAGTAAACCTTGAATAGAAAAGTGCAAACTCTTATTACCTAAACAAAATCCAATTGTTTCTCACAACAACAAAACACAATAACCCCAACCAATCAAGTTAGTTCATGGTTGGGTTCAAAAGATATACAAAGAATAATCCCCAAACCATGAATCTAATGGAAGCAAAGAAGAAGAAGAAGAAATCGAACTCTCTCCCCCTTGCTCTCTTGTCAAAATTTCTCTCATCTTGCCCTTTGGAGTTGTCAAAATTTTCCCTCTTCTTGCTCACCTCAAGTTGACGATATGGCCTCTTATTTATAGGGCTAGGTCAAAGTCCTTCTTTGAGGAGGAAGTTAAGTTGGAATTAAATTATCTTTAAAGAATATAATTCTTTATTATAATTATATTCCTACTAGAACTTCTCCTATCTTCTTGGAATTTAATTCTTCTTTAATCTCTTCATGGAAATCAAATTCCTTTGGGATTTAGCTTTGCTCCATGTCATCTTGGGCTTGTCTAGTCATCAATTTTGACTACCATATCACCTGATTCTTTGTCGACAATTGCCCTGGCAACTGGCTCGGCGTCTCCTTCATGCATTGCCCTGGCAACTAGCTCGACATCTCCTTCATGCATTGCCCTAGCAACTGGTTCTAGCCTTGTTTAGGCAAGTGATTCTGCACACACACAAAAACACACCAAAGCAGCATCTTTTTCCACAAAAATCACCAAGTTATGTAATCAAGCTCAACGGTGGAAAGAAACATGAATTAATGCATGAATGACTAATTATGCAACTAATATGAGCTTAAGTGTAACAATAATATGAGTAAAAAAGTAATAAAAATAGTACTTTTGAACACTTATCACGCCCCCAAACTCGAACTATTGCTTGTCCTCAAACAATGCAAACTAACAATTACCTGCCAAGACTTTAATCATCAAAGACATGCTTCAAACTTGAATTCAAACCTCGGAACCGTGGCACAAAGTATGGTCACCCTTTAATTTTTCGGATAGCACAAAAATTACCCGGAACCAAACTATAATGCTCGTGACAATGTGTGTGCGTAGTTGTGTACAAGTTGATTTTCAAGATTCTATATGAACAATAGGCTTTTTATCAATTTAATTATTGGGGCATTTATTTTTATTTTCACTAGAGCCAATTTCGGGCACCTCTAGCAAAGTACGTTATTTCTCATTTTATTTTAGTCGACTAGAGCCAATTTCGGGCACCTCTAGCGATTCTTTAATGTGCATTAACTACTAGAGCCAGTTTCGGGCACCTCTAGCAAGAAAGTGCATTTACTACTAGAGCCAGTTTTGGGCACCTCTAGCAAGAAATTAACTTTTAATTTTCAATTTTAAATTTACCTAAATTTTAAGCAACCTAAGTTCACTAAGTTTCTTTCAATCAACAACCCACAACCGTGTAAAAAAATTCAGCATCATAGTAAAATTCTAAGTTCTTTTCATGCAATCCTAAAATTAAAGGTTCTTTCAATTAAGTGCAGTGGCAAAAATTCATCATTGGGTATTCAACAAGTCTTAAGCAAATAAATCCAATTAAAGGAATGGCAAGTAACATATGCAACCTATATGTGATTGCTAAAAATGAATGCAACTAAACATGAAGCTAACTAGAAGCCAACACGCCCCCAAACTCGAGAGAAGCATTGTCCTCAATGCATGTAAGAGTGAAATAAAATTTAAAATAAACTAAATGAAATGAGTTAGTCAGAGAGGTCGTCACCTCGAGTGCTAAGTTTCCTTCGTGCCGTTTGCTTGATTCATTTTTCAATCGGTGGTTGAATGTTGGTACCGCGTGAATAGCATTGCTTTGATTTGATCCATGTTTGCCGATGCAGGTTCACTTGCATGGGCATCAGTAGTTGCCAAAGCCATTGTTGTTGCCTGGGCATCGCCAGTTTCTGTTGTGGTTACTGTGGCAAGTAGTCGGCAGTAAATTTCCTTAGCATGGTGGTTGGGAGTCTTGTTGTGGAAAAGAAAACCTGGAAACTAAAGATAATGAAGAAAAATAAAATCTCTCCTAAAAATTCCAAAACTAAATAAAGAGATAAAAAAATAACCGAAAATAATAGAAAAAATAGTTTGAAAAAAAATAAAAATAAAAAGAAAAATAAAAAGAAAGTATCGAAAGGAGAACATGCTCATGCATCTCCTAAGGTGTCAACTTCTTTGTTTCGTTCTACATGGGCACCGTTGTAGTGCTTCAATCTCTGTCCGTTAACTTTGAATTCATGCTCGTCGGTCATGGACTTGATTATCACAGTACCATGGGAGAATGGTTTGACAACTTCGAATGGTCCCGACCATCTTGATTTTAGTTTTCCTGGGAAAAGTTTTAGTCGAGAATTGAATAAGAGAACTAGTTGCCCTGGCATGAATTGTCACGGCAATAGTTTCTTGTTGTGCCATTGCTTTGTTTTCTCCTTGTAGATTTGTGCATTGTTATAGGCGAGTGCACGAAATTCTTCTATCTCATTGAGGTACAACAAACGCTTTTGTCTGGCACTTTCCTAATCCATATTCACGGTCTTAATTGCCCATTGGTTTGTAGGTGATATTGCCCGTCCTCTGGCAACGATCAGATTGCTTGTAAAACTCTTGGGCATCTTTGTACAGTGTTGGCCAATACAAACTGAATTGAAAAACTTTGGCCGCGGTACGAGTTCCTCCAAAATGTCCACTATAGGGTGAAGAATGGCATTGTCGGAGTACATTCTGTTGCTCTTCTTTAGGGACACATCGGCGTATAACCTGATCTGCACATTGTTTAAACAAAAGAGGCTCGTCCCAAAAGTAATGCTTAGCATCATAGCGGAACCGCTTCTTCCCTTGGTGAGTAAGGTCATAAGGTAAATTACCACAAACAAAGAAATTAACTAAATCCGCGTACCAGGGTATTACCGAGGCATGTGCTACCGTGGCAACTGCTCCTAAGATTGTACGCGTCCATGGTTGCCAAGGCGTGTGTATCAGTGGTTACCGAGGTGTGCGCGTCTGGAGTTGCCGAGGCGTGCGAGTCAAGAGCTGCTACGGCGTCGAGGGTTGCTGAGGCATGCGCATCCATGGTTGCCGAGGCGTGGACGTTTGGAGTTGCCGAGGCGTGCGCGTCAAGAGCTGATGCGATGTCGAGGGTTGCCGAGGCATGCGCATCCATGGTTGACGAGGCGTCAAGGGTTGCCGAGGCGTGCACATCCATGGTTGTCGAGACAACTAAAAGTTTTTCATTCGGGAATGCATCGAATATCTCTAAATCTGTGTCCTCCTCCCTATTGCGTTCTAAACGTGATAAGTGATCGGCCACTTGATTTTATGTTCCTTTCCTATGTATTGGCCTAGGACTGCTCCTACCGCGAAATCACTTGCATCACACATTAGCTCAAAAGGTAGCGTCCAATCTACAATTGGTGCCGAGGCAAGCTTTTCCTTTAGGGTTTAGAATGCTTGGGTGCAAGAATCATCAAAATGGAAGACTTTATCTTGGTGAGGGTAATCTCTCGATCACGTCCACCTTGGATTTGTCTACTTCAATTCCCTTGGATGAAATCTTGTGGACGAGCACTATTCCTTCATCTACCATAAGATGGCACTTCTCCCAATTAAGGACTAAATCGGTTTCTTCACATCTTGCCAACACATTCTCTAAATTGTCGAGGCAACTATTGAAGTCACTACCAAAAATGGAAAATTGTCCATGAAGATCTCAAGGAAGTCTTCGACCATGTCTGAAAAGAGTGCCATCATGCATCTTCTAATGTTAGTGCATATCTGAGAAAACTTGAGGATGGTCATTTTCGATACTTCTTATAGTCCATCCGCACCCTCCATCGGGTGACAGTATTGCCCAAAAAGAGTTTGGCCAATGTGCTTGCCAATACTCCCTTTTGCGTTACCATGGTGGAGGTGTCTTTCTTCTTTGTTCGCTTGTAGTCCATGTATACTCTCCACCTTGCTACTATTCCTAAAGGCACAAATATATTAATAGGAAAAATTATATTCATTCTCAACCATTCAATTACCTCATTCTTGTCGACTTCTATCATGGTTGGATGTAGCCTTTGTTGTCATGGCAATTGCTGCTCAAGCCAATTGTCGTGGCAATCAGTTGCCAAAATTTGCTGTAAGTCAAAGGAAGAACCAATTTTCTGAAAAGCTTTACGAATCCAAACACCATTTTCTTTTGCCTCTCAAACATCTCCATCAGTAGAGATTTCGATGGCTTCAAATCTACCAACCTCGGTTCCTCAAGATATACCTGCAATAGACGAGGTGAGTTTTTAAAGAATTTGAAAAGTTCAACCATTACCTACTCATATTCCATTGGAAAAGTATTATCATCTCGTTGATCTTGCATGTGGTCGTGTAATTGCCGTGGCAATTGTAGATGAGAGTAATATACAGATTCCTGCTTCAACATCAACGTTGTAATGTTCTGGGCATTAGGTTCCTCAGAATTTACTGTAGTATTGTTGTTCTCAGCTTCACTGAGTGTTGTCGCGGCATTGCTCTGTTCAGGCTCCTCAATCATTGCCGAGGCAATTTGTTGTTCAGGCTCATCATGTGTTGGGCAGTATCTCTCATTGGCATCCTCTTGACTTTGAGGTTCTGGTTGTTCCCCACACATCGGAGAGCATTCTTTTCATTGCTTCTTATCCTCTTGCCTTGGGACGTCAATATCCCTAGGAATGAATTGTTGGTGCATGTTATCCATGACATATGTGGATCTCCCCAATTGATCTTTTGAATCCCCTAAGGTTGCACCCCACTGAGCTATCCTCGTATCCATAGATTTTGATAGCTCTCGAATCTCTTCAATTAATCTGTCAAGTCTAGCCAAGGAAGCTAGTAACGTTTCCTCCAAGGAATTGGAATGCTCTTGAAAAGGACTACATTGACATGGCATATCTGTTGTTGCGGCAAAATTGTTATGGTAAAAAAACTTTTGAGCTTTTTGACCATACCATGAAGAATTTTGCTGTTGGTTCCCTCTATGGTCCTCCATGTAGTTATATGCACCGAAAATGTGAGGGCAATTTTCAAACACATGATGTTCTCCACACATAGCACAAGATTTTTCCACGGTATAAGTTCTTTGGGCTTTTCTCGGTTGGTACAGGTAATCATCAAAGGGAGCAAGAAACTCTTGATTGGATTGATTCATATCTTCCAACATCATCTCTCGAATAGATCGGCTTTTATTTACCGACATGTTGATGTCCCTTAACTTGTAGCACACCTAAATTTTTTTTTGATAAAACAAACAAAAAGAAAAGTTAGTAAAACTAAGAGAAAAAAATGCAATAACAAAAACAACTAACACCAATTGCCAATCCCTGGCAACGGCGCCAAAAACTTGTTGCGCGTAATAAGTGCTACGCAAATGTGCAAGTATACACATCGCAAGTAAAAAACTGATACGAGTATCAAGTATCGTCTCCACGAGGATTGGTTTGGGACACTTTGCTTAAGTTACTACACTGTGAAAAGTAAAAACACAATTGATAATAGGAATTCTAATTAATGAGTAAACTAAGAGCAATAAACTAAAAGAATAGATGAAATCAAAAGAGTAAATAGGCCAGGTTATCGTGAGTTGAGGTGTGATAGCCGATTGGATCGTTTTGGTAAAAGAGTGCAAGGGCAACTCAGTTGCCGTGGCAACTTGCACAGCGGGGTTGCCTTGGCAACTAATCGATGGTTGCCTGGGCAACTAGCTGGGCAACTACTTGGGCGGCTGGGCAGCAACTTCAAGGTTCGGCGGAGCGTTCTTCAATGGTTTCTTCTAATCCCTAAGTCGAAACTCTAGCTACTTGTGCATGCCTTGATAATACATCCTCAAGGTGAATCAAGGGTGAACAACAACCAATCTTGCGCTCCTCTTAGCCGTTGAAATCCTTAACTTAATCCTAAGCCGGATTAATCTTCACCATCAATAGATTGAATAAAGACCATACTCATTCGTTTCTTGAATCTAACTCTCCCGATATTAGATAAATAGATGAAGTTACGAGATCCTCTCCCAATTCACTCGCAAACAAGAATAAAAGCCAAGAATGAGTAAACCTTGAATAGAAAAGTGCAAACTCTTATTACCTAAACAAAATCCAATTGTTTCTCACAACAACAAAACACAATAACCCCAACCAATCAAGTTAGTTCATGGTTGGGTTCAAAAGATATACAAAGAATAATCCCCAAACCATGAATCTAATGGAAGTAAAGAAGAAGAAGAAGAAATCGAACTCTCTCCCCTTGCTCTCTTGTCAAAATTTCTCTCCTCTTGCCCTTTGGAGTTGTCAAAATTTTCCCTCTTCTTGCTCACCTCAAGTTGACGATATGGCATCTTATTTATAGGGCTAGGTCAAACTCCTTCTTTGAGGAGGAAGTTAAGTTGGAATTAAATTATCTTTAAAGAATATAATTCTTTATTATAATTATATTCCTACTAGAACTTCTCCTATCTTCTTGGAATTTAATTCTTCTTTAATCTCTTCATGGAAATCAAATTCCTTTGGGATTTAGCTTGGCTCCCCGTCATCTTGGGCTTGTCTAGTCATCAATTTCGACTACCATATCACCTTATTCTTTGTCGACAATTGCCCTGGCAACTGGATCGGCGTCTTCTTCATGCATTGCCCTGGCAACTAGCTCGGCATCTCCTTCATACATTGCCCTGGCAACTGGTTCTAGCCTTGCTTAGGCAAGTGATTCTGCACACACACAAAAACACACCAAAGCAGCATCTTTTTCTACAAAAATCACCAAGTTATGTAATCAAGCTCAACGGTGGAAAGAAACATGAATTAATGCATGAATGACTAATTATGCAACTAATATGAGCTTAAGTGTAACAATAATACGAGTAAAAAGAGTAATAAAAATAGTACTTTTGAACACTTATCAGCATGCTCTTTAAAACAATGATGCATTATAACCCTTGAAAACTAAACACTTGTTTTCAAACCATGCTTTCGACTTAAGCAAGTCCTAAAGATTCCAATTCAAAACATGCATATCGACCATATGCAAAACATCATGAACCATATGCTTAAATCCCCAAAGCATTATATACAAAACCATGCTTAAATTCCAAAGCATTACAATATAAGTTCAACACTTGAATTTTCATATATTGGCATTTATAGTGACCCCGGATAGACGTCCACTATCCTTGATTAGCCGACCGCTAATCTTTAGGTAACCGGCCATTAACCTTACATTTCGGATACACGGATCTCCCATGACAGTCGACCACTACCATGACCCATACCATGCTAACTGCATGATATAACACCTTTACCGACATCGAGATCAACATCAACAAGGGGAACCGACCGCTCAACCCAAGTGACAACATTATGATCTGAGTAGCTAACCGCTTACCTCAAGGATTCTTAACCATGATCGATTTTTAACATATTATAGTGCACTTCATCCTATTTTATGCCATCTATATCCGAATGTTTTCTCATCATGTCACATAGCCAATATATCATTTACAAAACCATTTACTCGTTGTTTTACAATGCATTATACAAAACCACCACAATATGCAATCACATTGCCAAAGCAATAACACCATTCCCGACCGGAATGAAAACCAATGCTCACTAGCATTTCTAATACTTTTAAACTCCTGCATATGTACTTAGAATCATGCATTTCCAGTAATTAAATCAAACCATATTTACGACCAGAACATGAATTACACATGCTCATATCCGAACAGATATTAAAGAGCAAATGAGGGAAAACTTACTTCCGAGCTTAGGTAAGTGTTTCAAACTTATCCTAAACTCCCAACAACCTTTATTAAACCTCTTAAAGCCATTTACACCAGTTTCTACTCACCGATACGCTTCGCTTTTCTCGCCAACGCAAACCAAGCTTTCGGCAAGCCACAATCAACGTCAAGCTACGTTGCTTTGATTATCCCCTGTTTTAACCACATAAAACCAGAGGGAAAATGCATCATTATGCACTCAAACCATTTCCTACAAGCAATTACTTGCAACTCTCAAGTTGCCCACTCAAAACTTATCCGAAACATACCGAAATCATCATCAAACACTTACGAAACTTAACCCAGCCTTATTACAACGATTCAATCCATCAAACATCATCAATTAACAACTATAAACCTTTTTACAACATCATTTTACTTCCAACAATGATTAAACGCCAAAATCATCTCAAAAACCTTTAACTAACAACATTAAATATTGGAGATTCAACTAGATTCGAGATTACATTGTGAAATCCAAACTTTTAACATCAATACATATCTAAATCATGATCTAATCTGATCAAGAACCCAGTAAAACAGATCCACTTTGAAAATAAACCAATTTCATCAATCAAAGCACAATTAAACCAATTTTCCTTAATTAAACTATCAAAACACATTAGAAAACAATTGTAAAGGATCAAGAACTTGGAAATTTCAGTAAAGAACCTTTCAATAGAGGAGAAGAACGAATCATTATCTTCAATGTTGATTTCTCCCCTTAATTGCTTAGTAAAACATGAAAATCAAGAGAATAACAATAAGTATTTGATGAAAAAACATTAAGAAATCAGATGGAAATCAAAACCTTTGATTTTTACCTGAAGAAATTGAAGTTGGAAAGGTGTTTGGCTGGAGAGAAATTGAGGGAAAGAAGTTGCAAAGTTTGTTACGTGAATTTTGTTAAAAGTCTAAAATATGATTTATTAATTCTCTCCACTTTTAAAGCCTTTTAAAACCCATTTAAAATCAGTTAATTAAAGGGAGAAATCTGTTAAAAATATTTAGTATAATTAGCTCCTTAAAGATTCAAAGTTTTGATCCTTTTCAAAACAGTCACTAAAAATAGTTTTCAAAGTTTGCATTTTGGTCACTAGTCCAAAATGTCCAATTTTCCAAATCTCATTTTCCAAAATTGATTTTACCACAATCATTATTATACTAAATAATGATTTTACCACATTTTCCATATTTTTATCACCTTTAAAAAATATTTAATCTGAAACTAACTCGAACCTCTAATACTCACCATTCTCCTGTCGCACTACAGCAGCATGAGCAACAACTCTCTGACCGTCTTCACGCCTCTAGAAATTACCCCTGCCACGGCCTCAGCCCCTAACAGGTGCAGCAACATGAACCGGCGCATCCCTCACAGCACGAGGACAATCATGCTTCACATGATTAGGAGATCCACAAATCCAACAGCTCAAGGTATTTCCCAAGCACGCACATGTGTGACGTCTACTACAGCGCTCACACTCAGCTACAAAATGAACTCTTAGGTTACCTTGACCGACACCACCACCACGCCTATGATCCGGATTATGCTTCTTGTCCCTGAACCTCCTATTCTGTCTCCCAAAATAGCTAGAATCGGCCACTCTCTTACCCAAACTCACACTAGTAGCCTGGACTGATGAACCCAAGGACTGCTCAATATCCTTGGCTCGATTAACTAATACGTCAAAATCTATGTAATCCACAGCCAGAAGATAAGTCTTAATGTCCTTCACAATACCATATCAGAATCTATCTCATCTTTGCTGATCATTAGGAGCTAACTCCGGGCTATACTAACTCAGGTGGACAAACTTTACCTCGTAATCGACAACAGACATGCCTCCCTAAAATAGCGACATAAACTCATACTTTTTCATATCCATATACTGAGTGCCAAGATACTTCTTCTTGAAATCTCTTCGAAAGAACTCCCAAGTTACATCCACCTCAGGAACACCAGCAATTGTGGTCACCCACCAATGATATGCATCACCCTACAATAGTGACACAGTACAACCCAACTTGCGCTCTTCATTACACCTCATCTGGCTCAAAATGCGGATTATCTTTTCCAACCATCTCTCGACTGCCTCAGGACTCAAACCTTAAAATTCCTCACCTCTCAAACTTCGAAGACACTCTAAGGGTAAACCTTGATTAGCCACCATAGTAGGTGTCGGTGCTTGCACTTGCACCCCAGCCGCTACTGCTTGAAACACTCCCATTATCACTTGGATTAACGGAGTCAGATCACCAAAAACTGGCATAGGAGGAGCCTGGGGTACACCACCCACCCCAACATCGACAGGAAGAACCAATGGAGGATGAGGAGGTAAAACATTAGGGATTTCCTTTCTCAACATTATTCTGCTCAACTCTCGCATTATTAGCCATCGAGGGTGTCTCACGTCGAACCATGCTAACAAAAGCATCAAAACACATTAAAGTCAGGCTAGCATTAGGCAAAGGATCCAAGACAACCTTATAAAACATTTTAAAACCTCGGTAATAGGCAATGTGTTCCCAAATCATACCCAACATGATATTAAACAATCACTAAACAAACACATACACATCACCAAATAATCAAACAACAACATCTCAACTTTTCAAGACCTGTCTCTAATACCAACAAATGTAACCCCCTCGACCCGGCCTAGACGCCCGACCGAGTTGAGAAAACTATATTAGGTTTGTCGATGCAAACCAGGGAATAATTACGAAAACAAATACGAAAATTGTCCATTTTTTCTTTTATCTTATCTAGATGCATGTTATTAAACCTAAATGTATTTACTTGCAGCGGGTGAATTTCCAAAGAAAACGGATCATGGAAAGGCCTCAAATTGCATAGCATACGTTACAAGGACTAAATTGCAATACTGACAATTTTAGGGACCAAAACTAAAATTAAAGTTACCAATCCTCAATTAGTCCAATTCCATGCTTACATGTCCAATTACAGGTCATTACGGTCATCCAAACTCATACAATTTCATTCACAAAACTCAGGGACCAAAATGAAAGAAACAAAAACCTTCGAAGATTCCAAAATAATAGATTAACGGTAGCCGTACCGGTACGCCTAGAGGTGTTTCGGTACGCCTTAACATTTTCCAAAATCTCATATTCTAGTAACCAAACATCGTTTTGATACACTTACGCGTATCGAAACACCCTTCATGAAAACCCTGTACCGTATCGAAACACCCTCTCGAGTACCAAAACGCGGGCCAAAATAGCCTAAGCCCATATGAAACAGTTGCCCGCGTACCGGTACGCTAAGCCTGGAATAGCTTACCCGTACCAAAATAGAGACACTCGTACCGGTACGCCTAGACCTGTAATGTCCCTAATTGTTGTCTATTCACACTTTGATGATATCCAAAACACTCCAGCATGCTTCAAACACTTATATGACTTTACTAAGGTGCATTACCAACCAAAGCATCACAAATTCAACAACCATTCATGGCATTTATACTACTCAAGACATTCTATGGGCATGCATCCTAATATTATTTCACCAAGCAACCAAAACTCACATTTGGTACATTTAAGGCATACTCAACCTGCTTGCACATTTATATCATCATACCAAACTTGTTTGAATCATCAAACCATAACAACCAATCAAAACCAACTAGATGCATACTTAAGCGCTTGGCTAGCAACAATATAGGCAAGGTTCACCTAAGCTCAATCATCATCAACAAACCATAAAATCCAGCACTACTCAAGCTTAAAACTCATGGAAAAATAGAAATACAAATCCCCAAAAAATATGGCGAACACATTGCCTTATTAACCGAAAACATAAACCGAGTTCATACTCAAAGTAGTCTTTATCTTAGGATCACTTTAGCCTTGCCTTTGCAGCCCCAAAACTTCAATGCTCTGCATCGTTAGGAAAAAGAGGGCGTAAGCACACATGCTTAGTGAGGATGCTCTTTAAAATAATGATGCATTATAACCCTTGAAAACTAAACACTTGTTTTAAAACCATGCTTACGACCTAAGCAAGTCACAAAGATTCCAATTCAAAACATGCATATCGACCATATGCAAAACATCATAAACCACATGCTTAAATCCTCAAAGCATTATATACAAAACCATGCTTAAATTCCAAAGCATTACAAAATAAATTCAAGACTTGAATTTTCATATATTGGCATTTATAGTGACCCCGAATAGCCGACCACTATCCTTGATTAGCCGACCGCTAATCTTTAGGTAACCGACCGTTAACCTTACATTTTGGATACAAGGATCTCCCATGATAGTCGACCACTACCATGACCCATACCATGCTGGCCGCATGTTATAACACCCTTGCCGACAGCAAGATCAACTTCAACAAGGGGAACCGACTGCTCAACCCAAGTGACAACATTATAATCCGAGTAGCCGATCGCTTACCTCAAGGATTCTTAACCACAATCAATTTTTAACATATTATAGTGCACTTCATCCTATGGCATGCCAACTATATCCGAATATTTTCTCATCATGTCACATAGCCAATATATCATTTAAGGCGGATTCATCCTATGGCATGATATATCTGAATGTTTTCTCATCATGTCACATAGCCAAAATATTTTGAGGTGTGTACATATATATTATGTGTGGATTCATAAATATTAGGTTAGACACAATCAATAAAATGGATAACTAGCAGAAAAAAGTTCAAATTTTAATGTGCACACAAGCAGTAAATTAAAGGATTATGGGCGTAAGAAGCTCTTGAATGTTTGAAAAAAAAAATCAATTAAGCTCCTGATTTTTTTGTACCCAATTAAGCCCTTGAATCGAGAAATTAAACCTATTAAGTCCTTTGACCAATTTTGACCGTCAAATCTTGAGAGTTTTTCTTTAGATATTACTAGAACATGATATGCTACAATTCTATCACGTTGTATTTACGGATTTTTTTCAAAAATATATTTTTTTATAAATTTTATAAGTTTTTTAGAATTTTTAGAACTTTTAAAGAATTTTTTAAATAGAGTAAAAAATCTAAAATTATCAAGTGGAAACACTATGACAAGACACACTACACCAACAGAACAAAAAAAACTGTCAAAAATTTAGTGATTAAAATTGGTCAAAAGGCTTAATTGATTCAATTTCTTGGTTCAATGACTTAATTGGGTGCAAAAGAAATTCAAGAGCTTTTTTACACCCTTAAACCTAAATTAAATAACTAACAGAAAAAAATTTAAATTTTAAGTGAGCACTTGTCCACCTTTCACTACAAGGATTCGCCGCTGCATGTGCACCCACTTTATAAAAAAAAAGTTATTTAAAAAATTATGATAAACAATATATTTTTTATGTACATTACTTCTGGATTCTTCATTGATTTATCGAGGTTTAATGGAAGATGTATGGCCATGGGCTTAAGCTTACAAATAGTTTGGATTGTATAATAAATGAAAGTGAAAGCCATTGGCGTTACTTCATCTGTATGCTGGCCTTCTTATAAATGCATCTAATTCAGCGTAGAGTTGATGTTATCAGGTTTACAACAAAATAATTTATGTCCAAGCAGCATGTTTCGGCAGTGCATCAGATAACGTTCAGTGACTTGTCTGGACAATTTGTGAAACGCCACCCTTACATGGATATTAAAATTTATTAAAACATCAACAAACACAAATAATAGCAATAATGTTTGAACCCATTGAGTGATCACAATAATAAAAAAATAGTATTTTTTTATCTAGGTAATCCAAGTTCGAGTAACGTAGAATAGTATTTTTTTATCTAGGTAATCCAAGTTCGAGTAACGTAGTGTGCCGGTGTGTGTGAACCTATTCAAATTTAAAATCATATTAAAATATTTGTAATTGAATTAAAATATTAAAAAAATAACAACCACTGAAAACTCGATATCACATGTATTTTATGTGTCTAATTTTTAATTTCATAAAGTCAATGTAACTTGATTAGTATTTAAATTGTAAAAAGTAATTAAAATATCATATTATTTAATTAATAAAAGCCAATAATTGTTAATAATCTTGATAACATTATATAAACGCGTAATACACAAATTTACATAAGAAGAAAAAAATCATTTTAATATATAAAATACATATTAAAAATTACAATAGCATTGTTTAAAGCTTAAATGAAAAATAATTTCTTAAACTGTCTTTTCTGTTTTTAGTCTTTAAATTAATTTTTTTTCTAAACAAGCACCTAAACTATTATTTCTGATCACTTTTAGTACATAAATTATTTTTTGGTCCAAAAAGTACATAAATTGTGTTTTTGTTTTGCTTTTAGCCCTTAAACTATATTTTGAGTCAAAAAAAGTACCTAAATCTTTATGACGTATCAATGTCTAATTGGTTGAAATATTTTTTTAACTTAAAAAATGGTCGGACTCAAAGTGGTCAGAATTAATAGTTTAGGCACTTGTTATTTAGCAAAAATAGTTTAAGTACTAAAAAGCAAATAAATGACATAGTTTAGGGGCTTGTTTTTCATTTATGTCTTATTTAAACTCATGGTACATGAATTTAAATATGAAAAAAAAAATCTGTTTTTAATATACAAGAATACGAAAGATATCGATCCCAAGGAGTAGTTGTAGCGATGTCCCTCTCGCTAAAAAAATGTGTTTTTTTATTTTATTTGACTTTATTTTGAAAATAATGTCTTCCGCGTGGAGTTTTATAAAACCCGTGTTTTATTTAAAAATGGAGTCGCCACCGGCCACTCAAGGTGGACCGAACACCGTAAAAACCATAGATTTAAAATTGATGGGTTCGAGAGTCGGTTACAGATGGGGAAGGATTAGCACCCCCACACCGCCCAAAATTGGTACTTTAATAATTACCGCTTTATTAATATTAAACTTTCCGGATTAAAGTGACGATTAAATTTAAATTTGGTTATAAGTGCGAGTAGATTTTAAAGGCCCCGTTATCCGAGAGTAAACGCCCAACCACCATCACTACGCCTGATATTGGTCTCGTTTACGCTCGGATAAAAGGGCACCGCATTGACAAAATATATCTGAAATACAATCTTAGAAAACAAATATTAACATTTATATTGACATGGCATAAACACATAAATATTATAATATTATATAAAAGATAATAATAAACTACATGAATAAAAAAACATGATCAATCATAATATAAAAAGAACAAAACATGAATGAGAAAAATGAGCTTCCAAAACTAAAATAATTAATTCTAACATGCTTAAACACATTAAGACACCAATATAATATTTACATGACATGCATGAAATGTAATGCTAAACTAACATAACAACATGTTAACATAAAAAACTAATACTTGACTTCAATCATATAACATAATTTACACCTACAACCTAACATGACATTTAAATATAATGAATAATACCACACTAACATATAACCTAAAAACAAGATGAACACAAAATACATACTAATCATATCAAATACAAAGATGAACATACATACCAAACATAAAAAAAAAATAAAAGCCATGAACAAACACATATCATGATAAAAAAAAAACATATTTAGAGATGAGAGGATTGGAAAACAAATATTAAACAACCACCAAAAATTAATTTAAACACATTCTAACAAGACATAAAAACATATGATCATAAAAATATATAAAAACATAAGAACTAAAATAAAGAAAAGATTACTAATAAAACATCGTTTTTATTATATCATAAAAAAGGGATTATACCACAATCATACATAAAAAGAATACTCAAACCTAAATATAGTAGAGAGTTCTCTCCTTTTTCTTAGAGTTCTCTCATTTTTCTTTCTCAATTTGTAATATTCAAAAGCTAAAAATGAGAATAAATCCCTTCTTTTTTTCTACTTACCGAGCCCCCTCTCTTTTTTTCTTTCCAATCTACCGAAAAGCTCTCCTCCATATCCTTCAATTTGTAGTGTCCTTAAAATGACCATGGGATGGGAAAAATAATGGAGGTTGAGGTTGAGTGTTGGGGAAACCCTGCCAAGGCATGACTGCCGCATGATGTGGGGTGAGATGTGCGGCAGAGAGAGGTGAGGGTGGCAGGGCATGGGGCGGCATGTCCCCCCTTTTTGCTATTATTATTATTATTATTTTTGGAATTTAGTTCAAATAGGGTAAATGACTCGAATATAATTAGGGGCTTAGACAAAAAATGGGTATTATAGTGGTCCTAGTTGAAAAGTGGTAGATGTAAATATCTCTCTATTTAATCAAAACCAAAAAAATTTAAATCTCTAACTTTAAACCCCAAATTCATAATCCATAACCCCTAAACCATAATCACTAAATTCAAACCTTAAACTCTATATTTGAAACCCTAAAACATAAATCCCTAAACATTAAACATCTAAACTCTAAATTATAGCTGCTATTGGAAATTAAATTTTCTACCGTCAGTTCATTAAATATTTTTTAATTATTGACACCCATTAATCGGATCTATGTTTTCATAGTGTTTCCATAGGTTCAGATGAGGAATCAAAGGGCATGAAAATCGTCCGCCCCCTAAGTATGCAACTTTTGGTGCCCCAAATTAAAATAGTGGGTTAGGGTTTAAGATTCAAAGTTAGGGTTGTATGGTGTATTTTTAGGGTGTAGATTTTAGGGTTTATGATGTAAAATTTAGGGGTTAAATTTTATAATTTAATTTTTAATATTTTTAGTGTGGGGCATAGAAAGAGACATACTTAGGGGCAAATAATTTTTCTTCATAAAGGGGGCAAGGAAGGCATAAAAACAGAGTCAAAGAGTGTTAATATCAACCCCAACTATCAAGTGACCCACAAGTAAATGCAAAAGATGGGAACATGTGATGAAGAAAGAATTGCTACACACATAAAGGCATATGCAGCAATAAAGACAATTGAGAATACAGAAATTATCATCAGGACCACCTTCTTTTATGAATTATTTTTCTCTATTTTTGATAGTAGTGGAATTTAAGAAACATCGGCTCCCACCCCCCATAAAGGGTTGGAAACGAGGTTGACCATTTATGAAGTAGCCTACCTTATGCTAACCTGCGCCTTGTAAGTGCCAAGTTGCCAACTGAGCCAAAAGCCAACACCCCACCACTTTCAATAGTCTCTCTCTATCGATTGGGCGGAAGAGTTTGGGTGAGAGATACACCAATATATGTAGGGATAGCATTTTGCAATAAATGCCACCAAACTTTATACGCCATGTGGGAGGATCCAATGACTTTGTTTGGCTTATTGAAAAAAAAAAACTCATATCGAGATTCATTAATTAGTATAATGATTAAGACTTTATATTATCTTATTTTTTATGGATTTGAATTCTAATATGAAAATGTAACATTTCTATTTAATAAAAAACTCACATTAATCGAATCAAATATTCAATTGAAAATCAAATTAAACGTTTATTTTTTGACAAATTCTAAATCTAATCGTAATCCTACCTATAGGGGAGGGGAAGGGGGACTTCAGGGAAAAGAAGAGAAGTGTTCTTAGTAGGTCTAGAACCCATAACTTAAGAGAAATGAGGGAACAAAGATGAGGGTTTGGCCAATCCACCTATGTGCTTGCTCAAATCAAATGTTTCTAATAAATTCAAATACATATTTAATGCGTGATTTCGAAATTAAATAGCATAAAAGAGTAGTTATTAAGTTCTTTTTATTAAATAGAGATGTGTTACATTTTCAAGGCAAATGTCATTATTTTAATTCGTACAAAATGGAACAAAATGGGATTCAAACTCATATATAGGGATGTGATGCACTTATACTATGTAAAACTCAATTAGTTTTACACTAATTCATGATTATGTAAACTTCAATTAGTTTTAAGTTGCCGTTGCTACCGCGTTTTTGGCTCTGATATTTTATCACAGTTGCGGACATAATAAATAAATTATGATCATTGTGTACCGCAATTTTTTATACTGACAATTTCAAACGATACCTTTTCTGCTATATAACATTACTATTACGATAGCAGACCGCTATTTGAATCTCCGATGACACTGTCACTCGAAGTTACTGGTCTGAAGCATCTTTGTCTGTGTTCTTGATTTTTTATCTTTGGGCACTGCGCTTTGTGTTGGTTTGCTCAGCTTGTGCGTGCTTCTTGTCTTTTCGGTTGCCTTGGGTCAGGGTTCTGGCATTGCCCAGTGGCTATCTGGTTTCTATCGGGTAGGTCTACGGTACAACACTAACAAAAAATGTTAGAAAATATATAATACGAAACTGAAAATGTTTTATAACATTTTTGGCCGGTGTCTCGCAACAGTATTGATACTTAGAGACAAGTTTCGATAATTACAAAACTTAAAATGTTCTCAAAAGCGATAAGTATCGATATTTGAAGCTAAATTTCGATACTTAACCGCCAATCTAAAATGTTATCAAAAAATGTATTATTTTCAGTTCCGTATTTTGTGTCTTGTAACATTTTCGGTTGGTGCCGAACTCATGGCTTACGTTAGACACTCCCGTTTCTATGACGTTTTTTTTGTACTTAAAGTTTCTTTTGCACTTTCCTGGCATATATAGATGATAATCTAATATTGGTATATATATATAGTACATGGGTTAGTTAGACTGGAATTAAAAACAAAAGCATAGGTTAAAAAATCAGTGGTTACCATCTCACAATTGTCTTGCTACATGACTTAATTAGTAGATAAACAACTTCTCTTTTTATCTGTTTGTATGGCAATTGTTCCTCCACCGAACAAATATTAAATTTGTGAACTAAAATCACGTTCCACTAGCCATTGCTATTCTAAGCTTTCTTTTCAATATTATTATTTCTTCAATATTTAAAGATCTATTAAATCACATTATTATGACATTTTTAGGGTTTCCATAAATGTTGGTAAAAGCTCTAGCATCTGTTTTATTGTTCATGTCTTAATTAATAATGAATACCCTCTTTTGTTTACAAATGGAGGTTTCTTCAACAGCTTTACAAACTCTGTTTGAAGTTCAATTTTTAAATTATTTTTTTCTTTGGGTATTGTCTTTTTCCAGTATAATTAAATCATTCGATTAAATTTGCTTCTTGCAAAGGTTTAATATGGAGTTCATTATATAATGATGGGGTCTGTTATCCAATTTTAAAGGTAAGTGCTAGATACGAGAATACTAATATAAGCGTGTTTAGTTTATGTATATATTTCTATTAAAAAATTATGTATATATTTAAAATAACATAGTATTTTATACTATTCATGTTTAATACGCCGGATATAAATATATTAATATATATGTATATATGTATATTTAAAAATGATAAATTCAAATAATATATAGAAGATGCTTGGTTTCAAAGAATGCTTAAACTTTTGTTATGTGTAAATCTTCAATCATTAGCCAATCTAAGGGAGCTTTTACATATATACTTGTTATAAGGTTGATGACTTCCCCTACAAATCTCTTAATCATTTGAGTTGTTTCCATCCCACAAATTGCACTTAATTGCTATCAATTGGAAGCCTGTTAGGTAAGGTTAGAATTTTAATCTCCCAAAACTAAGAAAACTACTAGTAAAAGAGAGAGAATAGACATTGTGTAATTAGGATATGTGATTCTTTTTGGAGAGCTTTCCCATCTATTTTTGAAAAAGATGCACGTTCTGGTAATTTCTGCTGGGAAATTATATAGCTATTAGATTCTAGTAGCTACGATAAACACATACCAATGTAGCCAACATATATAAACAAAGGAAGTTATATATTGGGATAGCGTAGAAGTCGTAGATGTTGAAATTTGAATTTTAAATTTATCAAATATTATATTTTTAATGATTAGGTGGTCAATTGAACATAAATTTTGTTCTCTCTGGTAAGCTAGCATTCCATGGATAAGTTAAGACATGCTTTAGGAATTACTTCAACAATGGAATTAGTTGAGGTTGAATTGCAATCTTCGGATCGTAAATGAAAGCAAAGAAGGCCTCATCGCATCTATTTTGAAGTGATCCATAAACACTAACAGGTTCTGTTTTTTTCTTTTGATTGTCCTCTTGGTTCTCTAGAACTTTTCCCTTATTAATCAGATTGACTTGCGTCGCACATTTAATTTTGGTGGATGAGTCTTCTAGTGGAATTTTTCTGCATGTGCAAAATCTCAAACTCAAAACCTGCTTAAGCGATACTAAAATGATTATCATTTAGACCAACATCATTGCTCAGGTTCTGTCATTTTGCTGAAATGTTTGGCTGTATATCTCTTTTATTAGGCAGATGCATACACAGTTACTTTTTATTATTTAATATTTTTTTAGTTTATGCGAAAAAAAATTAAGTACTTAAATATAAAATATTTTACGAATTGCATAAATTTAAATTATAATTTGAGCAAATGATATAAACCAAATATAAAATCAATATACATTAAAAAATTTGTTCAAATTGTAATTTTCTTTTACTCGGCAATAAAAGTATTTTATTATGAGAGAGTATAAGCCTATAAAAATCAGTACATCATGAGGAAGCAAGATTCCCCATGCCTTAAACAGTTCCTAAACAAGCTGTTGCATCACCAAATTCACCATACCATCACCGGCATCCGGTTCAAATTGTAATTATTTGTTTATTTTCCACACAAACAATTGATAATCCGGAAAATATTTATTCAAAAGATATTAAAAAACTTTAATATATTTTTAAAAATATTATATTACAATAAGCTAAACAAACGTGGTATCATAATATGCTATTACCTTATTAACACTCAAACCAAAGTGTCGGATAAGAATCAACATTATCTAAGTGATTATAATTATTAATAACAATCAAATTATTACGTGGAGCAACTTAAATTAAACCAGTCTAGTAGAGGTATGATTGCCCTAGTAAGACAATGAGTCGTCTTATTAGCATCACACTGAATCTAATAAAAATAGATATGCTAAAAAGTAATTGAGCATACATCAACTGGAGGGGTGATCAACATGGTTCTAAAAAGTAATTGAGCATGCATCAACTGGAGGGGTGATCACACTGCATTTGGTGAAATTTATGATGGGCAACGAAATCACGACTGTTACGGCCTGTCGCGGACGCGAAATAACGCGATTGCGGTTGTCGCGGCGATAACGGGACACTATTTTCGTTATCAGAACAATCGCGGCAACATCCGGTAGTCAGAGATAAAAATGAAAAGGAAAAAAAAGTTGCAAAGCTCGTGAGCGGGAGATGAGAAGATGAAAAATAAAAAAGGGTAAATTGCGAGTGAAGGGTTCAAATTTTAGTGATTTTTAGAGAGGCGTAAAAGTTTTACTCCGCTTACAGTTTAGTCCTTTTAGATTTTTAGTTTAATCAGGATGTTTTGTTTTATTCCAAATAAGTCCTTAAATCCATAATGAAACTTCCAATTGAGCCACTAAGTCTTATTTTCTTTCAATTAAATCCCTTCATAAGTGTTGGAAAACCCTCTAAAAATCATAAAAAGTAACTTTTTATAATTATAATTGTTATTATTATGTTTTATAATAATTTGTGTGAATTTTACAAATAATAACAATGAAAACAAATAATTTGACCAGATATTTTTCAGGAAACATTGAAAACCTATCTCAAGTCTCATATATGGATTTTTAATTATTTTATTTATAAAATATTCAAACTTATTAAAGAAGTTGAATGTTTAATATTTCTTATTTTATTTTTGTTATAGTTAATACAATTTTTTTGGGAAATTTGTAAAGAAATATAATAATAATTAATGATTGTAAAAATTGTGTTCTCATACTAATAAAAGTTCAAAACATTACAAAACATTCTAAAAATCATCAAAAGTGACTTTTTTATATTTACACTTACATTTATTATATTTTACAATAAGTTGTGTGAATTTAAAAAAAAAATTCACGACCGCGACATCCGCAATAACCGCAATGGCATTCATTATGTCCGTAACCGCGATAAACGTGACGCGACCGAAAACGCGACTGCGAACGCTATTTAAATCCCTGTTGATCAATTGTTGGCTTCGAATAAGAGGGGTTTATTAGAGCACTTTTCTCAGGGCCGGTACAAGAATTTGGTGTTGATTCTGCAAGGATGGTTGCGTTTATTTTATTAGGAGGCTTTTGTTGAGGCAGGGTGGATAGGTAAAGTGATGTTGGTAGCGAAATTAGACTCTAAGTTGTTTTGAACTGGATTTCTAACCTTCATCAACGACCTTGGAGTTGGTGGCTAATGCTTGCCGAAATTGACCAACTATCTCGAAGAATAGGCAAGGCTCAATTCTGTTACATATCCAGGTCATGTACTGTATTGGCAACGTGTATAGCTAATGATGGTATACATCATCAAGAATGTTTTAAAGTTTGGTGGTGACTTGCTACTGGTTGCTCAAATTTGGTATTGCAATGAAGGTGTTTGCGTTTTATTTGCTTGGGGAGTGCAGGGAAGGGTTGTATGCTAGGCAGTTGGGCTTTGTTTAGGTGGAGTATGTTATGTTTTGTGGTTATTGTATTTTGTGATCATGGGAATTAGTTTTTGTGGTCACGGTTTTTTTTCGTTTTTCTGATTGTGTTTACTATTTTTTTCTATTTAAGATTAGGGGGTTTTAATGAAGCGCACAATTAAATTATTTTTAATAAAATAATTGTCAAGCAAAAAAAAACTGGAGGGGTGATAAAAAATCAAACTTGAAAGAAAAATTAAAAAACTTGCAAAGCAAGACCAAAACATGTATGAGATTATAACACTCCGCTATATTCGAAAGAAAATGAAAGACTTACTATAAAATAAAATAAAAATCATAGATGTTAAAAAAATGTGTAAAATAGATATACAAAATAGAAGTCTTTGGTGGCCGAATTATTTATCACCGTCGACCATATAAGCATAAGCAGTGGGTGAGAGTGAGGAAAAAAAGGAAAAAACGGATCAAACAAAGGAAAAGTGAAAGAAAGAGAAAGGAATAAGGAAGAAGAGGAGAGAGGGTGAGCTTGATGTCGACCCTTAGGCTGTCAACTGTGATCGTTGACTAAAATTACTGTCCAAAAGTTTGAGAGAAAACAGAAACAAAACTACTATTGTTAAAGTGTTAAATGAACTTTTAATATAACATAAAAGTTTATATATTCATTTTAGTTGTTGCTTGTATAGAAGATTATATTTACTAATTATCTATAGATTTAATTTTTTTCTTAAAATCAATTTTTTAAGGTCAATTTAATAATATAATAAAAATATTTTTATTCATTTAAAAGTGTTTCGAACTCATGCTTTTATATCGTAGCTAAATATGATTTTTAGCATTATCAATGTTAAATTAGTTCAAGTCCTACGGGTTCAAGTGGTTCTAGTGTAGGTTCGTGGTCGGTACCGGACCTAGACTAGATTAAATTGAACTCCGACGATGCTAAGTGCAACGCAAATGATTATGTTTCGTGTGGGGGTGTGTTACGTGATCATCTCGGGTCTTGGAAGGGAGGGTTTACAAATTTTATTGGTATATGTTCTGTATTCGAAGCTGAGTTGTGGGGAGCGTATATAGGTCTCTTATTAACATAGGATCTCGGATTTCGCCGGGTTGTACTTGAGGTGAATAATTCAGATGTTTTTCGAGTTTTACAGGTGAGCTCGTCTTGACAGAGTAAGTACCCGCTCTTGTTACATGTTGAGGAGTTACACCATCGGAATTGCTTGGTGAAATTAAACAATGTTCGTCGGGATGTTAATCAGGTAACCGATGCGCTTGCAAAATTGGCGTCTGCTGATGAATTCGAAATTTTTCGTTTCACACGTCCTCCCCAAGAAGTTAGGTGGCTGCTGTTGAAGGATTTGGATAAGTGATGGTTTTGGTTTTATTAGTTTTTTAGTATATTCAGTTTTATTTTCTTTGGTTTGTTTGATTGAGATCATCATGCTTTGAACATTAATTACTATCATATGTACTCTTTTCTTTTATTTAAATTTGGAGATATTTTTAACTAGGCACATAATAATAATCTCCCTTTCATCTAAAAAAATGTTAAATTAGTTCAACTCAAACGTATGAACTGATTGGTAGGCTCTACCAATAATTTTAATTTCCATTATGTTTTTTTTGGGATAAAGTAAAAATAATTGTGTATAGAGTCGAAATTTAATTATTAATTTATTAAAAAGTCCAAACTACAAATTTACTAATATTTTTGGCAAAAATAAAAAAAAAAGTGTTTGAAGAAACAGGGCCAAAACCCAAGTACACAGAATAAATGTTGGATTAAAGTGAAATTCATACACACATACATAAAAGTAGTTGGTATTGCAATGAATCTTAGCCTTGTAGAAAAGTTCATGAACTAAAAAAAATTGATTTTTTTTGGTAATATGTATGTTTGTTTTGCGATTCATGTTTGTGTATGAGGCTGCCCCTCCCAACAATGTTGTCTTCAAGGTTTAAACTTATGTCCTCTGCTTGGAGTGCAATGTACCTTACCAATGCACCCAACACTAGTTGATAAAAGAAAATTGTAATTTTAATAAATAGTGTTCGGTTATTGCATGGGATATTGATCGAAATATTTGTTTTTGCTTCCAAATCCTAGCCGGTGAAAAATTATTAAATGAATTTAGCTCACCACGTTATTTGTGGTCCCGGCCAATAAGATTCATCTATGTCATTTTCTCTCAAGGTAAATCTTCATCTCTTTTCTACATATCAATAAAAAGTAGGTGATTATTTAGAAATTAAAATAACATAAATGAACCTTATTAACTAGAATCACATATAATGTGATGAGTCGAGTCTATTTAATAATTACTTCGTTCGAGTCATTGTTATTGAACAACACGCAAGTGGCTAGTCAACAACGTGTTTGTACTGTGCAAGACACCAGCTAGCTGGAATGAAACCAATATGCATCATAAATGTATAAATCTATATTACTAAAAGGAAATCTCACAAGTACATCTCATGGAAAAGCTTTTAAAATATATAATCAATTCTACTGCACTTTTTCTCTGGACAAAACATAAATCCCAACGTCAAACATAAGAAGTGGCAAAATACTACTATCTATCTTATAAAACTTGTTTTCTTTTTGTTAATTGTTTTATTTAAATTATCCTTTTAAAAAAATTTAAAAACTTTTACTAGGCATATTTCTTTTTCTATCATTTTTTTAAAGTTTTCAACTAAACAAACTTTATTTTTCAAGAATAAAATTGTCATTTTAATTATTTTACAACACATATTTTATACAACTTTTTTTCTTTCTAAAATTTCGTAAAAAGTCAACAAGAGACAACTTTTAAGGTAAATTTTACACAATTGTGTATTTTATTTGAATTTTTTGTTGTTTAGTATGTTAGAAATTTAATGGGTAGACTATACTGATACTCGCTAAATTTTTAGAATGTTTTTAACTTTATTCATTGTATTTTTAAAACATACATTACAGTCATTAAACTTTTAAATTACTTTTATTATGGTCACTGCCTTTAAGAAATGTTGTTGTGACACATTTAAGTCATCCTCCCAAACAACCCTAAGGTTCCAAATTTACAATCGCCACCAAGTACAAATTTTCAATGAATGGAACAATCGCCGATTAATCGCAACAGTGAGAACGATCTGTTTGGTTAAAAGATTAACATAGTTCGATTTCAAGTTGATTTGACGGTTAACAGCTACTGATTGAAAAACTTTAAATTTTAATTTCTATTGAATCGCCACCTCCTTTCGTCGTCGTTTCTATCATCGTTAAGTGGTTTCTCTAGCCGTAAAGATCACCAAAATTTTCACCTTCTTATTCTCTTTCTTTCTTTTTCGTATAAATTCATCATAAAACCTTCAAATATCTAGCAAATCCTATTAGAAACTAAAAGTTAAAGCTTTTCCAATTGTCTTATTTCAACCATCATATTAGTTTGAAACTAAACAATGTTAATCTTTTCACCAAACGAATCTCTTTTCTGTTGGAATTAATAAGTGACTGCTCCATTAATCGAAAATTTAATCTTGACAACAATGGTGGATTTACGTGTAATGTGGGGTGGACCCGTGTCCACTCTGAACTTTTCAAAGTTCAAACATTTGCCTTCAATCTTCTTAAATTTTTTGAGTTAGTCCTTAATTTTTTTGTAATATTTACGACTTGTGCTCACCCTGAAATTTCGAGATTTTATGTCTGTCAACCCTCAAATATATTTCTGGATCCATCAATGCTTCTCAGCGACTGCAAATTTGGAAACTTAGGATTTTTTGGAAAGAAGACTTTAACGTGTCTCGTCAACATTTCTTAACAACATACCGTAATGAAAGTGAATTAAAAGTTTAGTGGTTGTAATGCATGTTTTAAAAGTTCGGTTGCCAATGTAAAAACACCCAAAAAATTCAATGACTACCAATATAATTTACTCAAATTTAATATATTAGTATGATTCCTTAAATATGTATATTTTAAAGAGTTATAATTTGATACACAAGTTGTGTAAAAAAATTACACTTCTTTCATATTTAAACTATAAAATCTGAGTCTTTAACCCTAAAATCACAAACCTTAAATTCTAAATACTAAATTGTAATTCTAAATCTTAAGTTCTAAACCCTAAAAATAAACTCTTAAACTTTAAACCTTAATAAAATTCATAAACCCTAAAATTAACATACTTGTATAGACTTTAGTTACGGCGCATGTGTATAGGCTTTAATCTCACATAGGATATTGCTGCTAGATGTCATTTCTCACATACGCTACAAAAGAAAAGAAAATAAACATAAGTCCACTTAATTATATGTTTGATAATAAACGAATCACTAATTTTAAAAGTTACAAAATATTTCAAACAAGTCACTGCCGCTAAATATTATATGACTAGTAACGTGACATTGTATAAAAACAGCTTTATCCCCAATTGTAACATTTTATCAATTTGGTCCTAATTCGAAACGATTTAATAAACACAACTCTTGATATTTAAAAATTTTATCAATTTACTCTCTGTTATTCTCCTAAAAATGGTATATTACTTTTCTAGTGTAAAAATAATTTAACAGTAACTTGTTGTTTTATGACATAATGCAGTTATCCAACTACTGATTTGATTTGAAAGACTCGCCTAGTTTAACAATATCGCAAAAAGACTAAATTGATGAAATTTTTAAATAAGAAGGGTAAATTTATTGAATTATTTCAAATTAAGACAAAATTGATAGAATACATAAGTTTTGAGGACTAAAACTATTTTTATACCAAACCAACATTAGACTTATGTTTCAATTTAAACAACCAATGACATGTTTGTAACAAATTTTTATTGAGTGATATGTTTGTAATTTTTAAATAAGTGATTCACTTATTTTCATACACATAATTGAGTGACATAAATATAATTTACCCGAAAAAGATGAAGTCAACATTTACAAAGCTAGTGAGTTACTCCCTCCGTCCCACAAATATTGTCCCTTATTGACTTTTTCAAAGTAAAAAATTTTAAATTTTGACTATAATTATATTAAATATTTTAAATAATTAAATTTTATAAAATATATAATTAAAATCTACTTCATTAGAGGTTTTTAAAATATATTTTTATATTTTATCAATAATAAATTTTAAATAATCACGAGTCAAAATTTAAATTTTTTTTACAAAAAAATTAATAAAGAACAATTTTCTTGGGACATAAGGAGTATTGTTTTTGTTAAAAGAAGATTTCTTTTTCTTTGAAAAGAATGTTGAAACTCTACAGCAAATTTTAGCACTGGATTTAACCATAAAAACCAACCCACCTAACTCCCTTTATTTACGTGTAATTGCAGGCATAAAAGCCAGCTACATGGTACAAAGGAAAAGGTTAGAGATATTATAAAGATGGCGGAGACTTAACTGTCATGTTCCTATGTTCTCTTCCCTTCCCTTCCCTTCCCTTGCCTTCCCTTCATCTTTACTGCAAAACAAAAAAAAGCAAAGGACACCAAGCTTTTTTTTTTTTGAAGGAAAAGCTTTGGGGTTTACCATTTTAATACCCATGAAACCAAACAATCATAAACGCAGAATATAAAATGTTATGTTGAAAATTTAACCTGAAAAAAATTAAGGATAAAGGAGGAAAAAATTTCATTAGGTTGAAAAATAGATTAAAACTGATATTTAACTCTTATGATATCTAACTCTGAATTGTTAGTATCAATTTATAGAGATAATTACTTGGTTACAAAAATTTTTTGCATAAAAATAATTTTACTCAATCTAAATTTCTAACTCTTCAACGCATATCTAAAAAGAGAAAGTTTTATCTGAATTCGCCTATCTGAGCAGACCCCCAAATTTTTTCGACTCTTCAGATCATATCCAAAGAAAAAAAAATAAAGTTTTACCCGGATTCGCCTGCATGAGCGAACCCCACATTTTTCTACTACTTCTTTATAAATATTCGGAACAGTCTAAATTGGAATTTTGGTTAACCCTTGTCCTCCTCCCACTGCTCTGAGAAATCAAAAGGAAAAAAAGAGAGTATAATTTGGTTGCAGATTTTAAGGACAAAAAGGATGAACTGACCCATCCCCTTCTAAGCAACAGACAATTAATCCACTCATCAGTTTACTTTATTTAAGAATGCTATGCCTTCCTTTGCCATATACTCATCATCTTCTCTTCGATCTCTGACTTCAATTTTCTTTTTCCATTTCAAAATTAATGGTCTCATCCCAAGAAGATTTCATATGATTTCAAATCACAACTATTTCGTTTTCATATTCATTTTTATTTATACATGCTGCTTTCAAGCATACATATTATATATAAAACTGTGGCCTTAAAATTGCCATCATTGTTCCTTTGGCTTCTGATCTAATAACAGGAGATTCCACCGCAAATATTCATGCCGATCGTTGGACATCATTTAAAGTTTGATTGACAAACATATATTTAAACAAAAACTAGGGTCATCTCGAAAGGGAAGGATCATGAGCTCCTACTCAGGACTCTACTTTCATAGCTTTAGTATTTTTCTCAAGTGATAATTGTGTAAGTTAGTGATTGTCCCCTCTTGGTTTAGTTGTATTTAGGATGATTTCTTAACAAAACAATAAAAATAATAATTTATTAAAGAAATATTAAATTAATTATTTAAAGGAGTGAAATATACTTTTATTATTATAAAGAATCATTTATTATTTTTAAATTTTAAAGGCTGCAAAATATTCGAGATGACTTTGACTAAAACTCACCACCAAAAAAAATAGCATCACTCTTTATCTGTTTATATAAATAAAAATAAGGAAAACTACATAAATAGAAAATAGTACCTCACTTATTCTCGTGTTACTGTTTTGGTACTTTAACTATTACTTTTGGTAAAATGATATCTAATGTTATGTTATTGTTTTCTTTTGGCATTTTGGCTGTTAAAAATTAACGGATATAATGACGTGATTTGGTATAATCACATTTTTAGTCTAATACACTTATATATTTTATCAATTTAGTCCAAAATCCATCAATTTAAAACATTATTTTCATTTTGGGGTAAAATTGAAAATTACCCACGTTGATCCACGCCGTTGGAGGTTTCAATCTGTCCACAAAAGCAAAGTATCTTAACTGGAAAAGTGCATAAAAACCTTTGCATCTCAAAATTCGTATGACTGCTAACACAAGACGCTCTGTGCTCATTTCAGATTCTTCGTCTCTGGCGTGGATCAATAATTGGTAATTTGCAATTTTACCCGAAAATGAAAATAATGTTTTAAATGGATGGATTTTAGACTAAATTGATAAAATATACAAGTCTTTTAGACTAAAAGTGTAATTATACCAAGCCATGTCATCATCTCTATTAACTTTTATCGGCCGGGTAGCAAAACAGAACAAAAAAGTAACGTTAGGACCATTTTGCCAAAAATAATAGTTGGGGACACTAAAACAGTAACAATGAAATAGGTGGGGTACTATTTATATAGTTTTCCCATGTAAATATTATATTGCATTCTGATTAAATACGATGTGCAAGACCAAAAAGGAAATGAAGTCAACAAAGTAGTTAAAGCTCGCAATTGACACCCTCTCATTTTATTAAGTTGTGGGTTCA